>OU830592.1:104740580-106125805 GCA_917563855.2 Limnephilus lunatus | reverse complement strand
GACATCGCTTTTTACACATAATAACATTATTTGTGACGTTTATAAATAGTTTGTTTGGTGTTGAAGATGTTGTATTTGTACACTTTAGTACAATACAGTATTTATAAACGGTATCTACGGACATTTTCTTCGATAAACAAATGATCAACTGCAGACTGATTACTGGATTACGACTTGCGACTTATGACATCTCGACATCTGTCAAGAAGTGCGCAGTGACGTCACAAGCCAAAACCGCGCGAAAAGGGCGTTTTAGCGCTAATTTTAAAATCGAATATTCAAAACGTTATTGAAGGACTATTTCCTATCGTAAAAAAAAAATTTTTGAATATTCTAGTTTGTAATTTTTTTCTTTAATTTTTGGTAAAACAAAAAAAAATGTGATTGTACCCTATTTAGGGGGGGGGGGTCTTGTTAAATGTTACTGGGCGGGAGGGGGATTCGAAAAACGCGTTACATAACATGTTGGGAATGCTTAAAGTTGGCAAGTATTTTCGTTTATGTTTAAGAGTATATTATAGGGGCAGAATTGTAATTTGCTGAAAAACGGCTCTCTTAAACGGCTTAATACTACCTTTCGTGTGTCATTCTCAGACTTGATATTTTTTGTTACCAAATAATGGACTTTTATTTTTCAATCAGTTTATTTTTTTTTGTCATCGATGTAGGCATTTGACCATGAAAAATAAAAACATTGGTACATCATTCAACCCACTTTTAAAAATTTAGTTTATGATTATCGCGTAAATACTGATTTTACACAATATTTTAAATTTAAAATGTATACATAATACACACATCTGTAAAAGTACGGCCTGTGAATATTGATAATTAAATAAATACTTCATTTTTCGCCAAATTCGAACACATGTCGTAGCTTCTAGCTTCTATTCATTCCGGGCTAGAATCTCCCGTTGGCAAGTAGGGAATCTGTACGCTCCTCGTTTGACAGCGTATATATTTTGAAAATACGGGCGAAATGTTTTATTAATAGCTTTAAACATAGAATACCGACTCACTTGAACCACTGCAGTAAACTCAGTAAGCTACAAAAACAGAAAGTACTCGAAAATTCTCTTTTTTTGTGTAAATTTGTCGAATTGTATTTTTTCAACCGCCATATTGCATAAATCGTTTAAAATATAACATTTCATGTGCGTTATACTTCCGAAAATGGTTTGTGCGATGTTCATATTGTTCCATGCGTGTGGCGACGGGCACGTTTTGCAAGTATGTGTGAGAATTCAATGCTGCGTACACACACACAGCTATAATATACGTAGCGTGACGTATTTCGGAATATCAGTATTAGTTCATTTGTTTGTGGCGTGGGCATTCATTCGCTCATCGAAAATTTCTCCGTAGGTACAACATTATGTACGCTGTGTTTGGTAGTAGATACAAAAATTACCTTATTGATTAGTATTAGTATTAAGTATAATAGACAAAGAGACAAGATAGGTAAACCCTACGTCACCGAGTATACGAATGAAACTACTTTGTAGTGATAATGGACGTTTATAAAACCTTTAAAAAGCTGGTCTGCCGGTGCGCCTCTTGGCAGGAGCCGCGCTGTCACGGAAATAGTCAGTGATTTTTTTCGAAAAAATTACGATATCAAAACAACGAGAATAATAAAGGTCGATTAGAAAATGAGAAAAAAGCAGGTCTGCCAACCGACAGCCTGGCACGTTCGCAGGCAGCCGGCGTCAAAGTGGGGTAAAAAATAGTAAATTTTACCTCATCGAGTACACGAATTAAACCAATGAATAACTATAGTCCAGATCATTTCATTTAAGAATTTCTTGGTCTGCCGACCAGCAGCCTGGCAGCTTTTTGGGTACGACTTTAAAAAAAAAAAAAATTTAATTTTTCGTTTTTCTGAATTATCATTTTTATTTTATTATAGTTTTAAATTAGAATGCCATATTTTTTTTAAATAATCCAAAACCTGCCGCGGTGCCCCTCACTGCTGTCGCGTGTCATTTCAAGTCATTTTAAGATTGCCAAAATAGTCCATAGTAGTTGGAAGTTCGAACAACCAACGCACCGTCGCCGTAAGAGCTGCGTTCGTCCGTAAAACGACGTAAATTTCCGAACCTCGTCCGTTTCATATCGGTTTCGCATGCCCTGCTGCATCGATTACATTGAACACAAGATCGAAACTAACAAAAAACTGTAATCTAGATCATCCCATTCATGATTTCCTTGGTCTGCCGACCAGCAGCCTGGCAGTTCAAAAATAAAAACACCATAAAACCGACTCCAAATGTGAACCACGAGAATAATTACGAAGCAGAATATGTTTATAATAAACTGTTTTTATTCAATACATAACTACGAAATACATAATCACGAAACAGAACTTGTTTATAATAAACTTTTTTTATACATTAAATAATAATATTATTGAACATTTAAAAAAAATAAAAAACGAGTGTGCAAGACCACACGACTGAAATAAAATTTCACTTATCTTATAAAAGAACATATGACATTGGGGTGACATAGACGTTGACATTCCAGACAATTTAATTTGTTGCATTTCACACAGTAGTACACACTCAGGCGTCTTTTTTTCGCTGGGCAAAAGTTGCCCCGTTTTCTTTTGCATGCTTCGTTTCCTTTTTTAATAACATTAATCACCGTTCGCATCGATCACTGTTCGCATCGATTACCGTTCGCATCACACTTTTCGTAACGCATTCACCAGTTTACCCCCAAGTGTCGAGCGTGCGTAAAGAAGTTTTACTTCAAAAAAATTATTTATACAATGCATAAATACGAAATACATAATTACGAAGCAGAACTTGTTTATAATAAACTGTTTTTACACATTAAATAATAATATTATTGAACATATTAAAGAAATAAGAAATTAAAATGGAGTTCTACAAAATAAACTTAATAACAATAAATGAACCACGAGATTCCAAACGTCGCGTCGGTAGTTTATAATGGGAGCTGCGCGAGTGTATTCGAATGACGTGAACTATGGGAAAAAACCATCAACAAGCAAATAATGAAACATTCGTAAAAAGGATCATACTAAATATTCTACCAAAATAATAAGTTCCATAAATTAAACACTCTTTGTTATTGGTTTGGTTTTTACTTCGATATTTAAAAATATTGTGCTCGTCATAACATAACACAAGTTGAATGTTGAAGTTTTAAAATTCGCGATGGCATTACTACCGACATCTAGCGAAGTAATAATTAATACATTTTGACAGTTTTCGAATTCGGCCGTGGCTAGTACATCCCTTTAACAGGGAATCCCTCGACTGTACTGTACGAAATTTTAATTTTATTTTTGTTGTCAGTATTCGTTTAAATTTTAAACACGAAATACGCATAAACACAAATTGCTGTAGTCAGTGTTGTTAAAGTGAGTTACTATAATTTCCTCAAAAGCGAAAGATTCACATCATCAACTGTTCTTGGCCTATAAAGGCTCTGGTAACAAGGGAAAAACATGAAGAGTTGCAGTCAGGACACGAAAAAGTATTCTCTCTTCTGTGAATCAGCGATTACTTTCGTAGACGTCCCTTTTGAGAACATGAATAGTTGCAGTCGGGACACGAAAAAGGTTTTTGTCCACTATGGGTTAATATGGGATATTTTAGATGTTCCTTGCGATAACATGAATAGTGGCAATCGGGAAATGAAAAAGATTTTCCTCCACTATGGGAAAACTTGCGATCTTTTAGAATTATCTTCGTAGTACATCCATATTTTCACTCAGAACATGAAAATGGCTTTTTCCACTATGAATCGCACTGTGGATTTTAATAACTGCAAAAAATCCTTTCGCGATCTTTAATAACTGCATTCGGGACAAGAAAATGATTTTTGTCCGCTGTGGATAAATATGTGATTTTTTTGGTGTCTCTTTGTAAAACATTAATATAATAATACATAAATAGTCGCAGTAGAAACATGTAAAAGGTTTTATGTCACTGTGAGTCGGCAAATAATTTCTAAGAAGTTTTTTGTACAACAAATAATTACGATCGGGACATGAAAAAGGTTTTTGTCCACTGTGGACAAACATGTGAATTTTTAGATTCCGTTTTGTAGTGCATGAATAGTCGCAGTCGGGACATGAAAAGTATTTCATCACTGTGAGTCAGCAAGTGCCGTTTGAGTTTTTTTTCGAGAAGAAAAATAGTTGCAGTTACGACATGAAAAGGTTTTTCTCCATTGTGGGTTAATATGGCTGTTTTCCGGCTCTGTGGAAAAAGAGTTATTTAACACCCATTCATAAAAAGGGCGACAAAAGCGATATATCAAACTATAGACCTATTTGTATTATGTCTGCTTTACCCAAACTTTTTGAGTCATTAGTATTAGATACCATTGTAAAACCTATCAACAATATTATTGTTCCTAACCAACATGGCTTTATCAGAGGTCGATCTACCTTAAGTAATTTAACTATCTATAATAATTACATATCCGAATCCCTTAGTTTGAAACAACAAGTGGATTCTATATACACCGATTTCAGTAAAGCATTTGATAAGGTTCGACATCACATTCTTATAGCCAAACTCCGACTGTTAGGCATCAAAGGTAGTTTATTGACATGGATTATCAGTTACCTCAGTAATAGAGTGCTTAGTGTTAGGATTAATTTTATAGAATCCTATGTATTCGAGGCCACAAGTGGTGTCCCGCAAGGGTCCCACCTCGGCCCAATACTATTCTTAATATTCATTAATGACATTGTAAACATATTTAAAGATGTACAAGTCCTAATTTTTGCAGATGATCTAAAATTGTTTAAAAGAATACGAAATATATATGATTGCCTAATTTTACAAGCTAATTTAGATGAATTTTTTAAATGGTGCGAACAAAATATGTTATTTTTGAACATTGAGAAATGTCAAGTAATACGATTTTCCAGAACTCATTCTCATATCTTACATGAATATAATTTAAATAATGTTAAATTAACACCAGTATCACAAATTCGTGACTTGGGAGTTATATTCGAATCAAACTTAACATTCACAGCACATATAGATGATATAACTAATAAGGCTTTAAAGATTCTTGGCTTCCTTTGTAGAACCCTAACTGATTTTAAGTCCTTGTATTGCATGAAAACATTCTACATTTCACTAGTTAGAAGCCAAGTGGAATACAATTCACCTATTTGGTCTCCTTTCTATAAAGTAGACTCTAACAAATTAGAACGGGTTCAACACAAATTTCTTAGGTACTTAAATTTCAAACTCAAAATTCCAATAGAAAACATAAATTATGTAAATTTGATGTATCGACTTAATTTAATTACGTTGTCTGACAGAAGAACCATTTCTGATTTAATTTTATTATACAGAGTCATGAACAACCTTATTGACAGCCCTGCCATCGTTGCTGCTATTAAACTCTATGTACCGACAAGGAATACGAGACAAAGTACAACATTCTTTTGCGACACATACACAACCAACTATCAATCACACTCGCTTACCAATAGGATGCATAATTTGGGCAACAAGTTTGGTGGTATTATAGATATATTTGCTGATTCCCTTTATAATCTTAAATGCAAATTAAACCAACACTTTGTGGAATCCTACAAATTATTGTAACGGGTTTAATATATTTAACGATTTGATGTGTTATTGTAATGTTGTATATTATGTTATTGTCAAATATTATATTGTTTAAAATATTTCTTTACGCCATGTTCTTCAAAAACTACTTATATATACAATTTTTTAATTTTTCACTTTTATAACTTTGGTATAAATACTAACTCGATAACTTTTGTAAAACTTACTTATAATCTATGTAAAAGCCCATATGGGCGTATAACAATAATAAATAAATAAATAAATAAATATGTAATTTTTAGATTTCTCTTCGTAGTACAAGAATAGTTACAGCCAGAACATGAAAAGGGTTTTTCTCTACATGAGTCAGCAAGTGACTTCTTAGATATCCCTTTTGAGAACACGAATAGTTGCAGTCAGGACATGAAAAAGGTTTTTCTCTTCCGTGAATTATACTGCGGATTTTGTAAATCTTCCTTTTGAGAACTTTTATAACTGCATTTGGGACAAGAAAATGGTTTTTGTCCACTGTGGGTAAATATGTAATTTGGTGCCTCTTTGTAGAACCAACATGAATAGTCGCAGTAGAAACATGTAAAAGGTTTTATGTCACTGTGGGTCAGCAAATGATTTTTAAGAAGTTGCTTTGTACAACATGAATAATTGCAGTCGGGACATGAAAAAGGTTTTTCATCACCGTTAATTAGCAAGTGCCGTTTTAGTTATATTTTCGAGGAGAAGAATAGTTGCAGTCAGGACATGAAAAGAGTTTGAGCGCCTTGTTAGTGCATCTCTTCCAGAGGCAAGGTTGATTTATTTGTTGTAACTTTTTTTGCTAGGAGCAGGCCAACCTGCGCAGGGGCGGATCCAGGATTTTTTTCTGGGGGGGGCACAAGGGGCGGAGGGGGGTGCCCCTCAAGAGCATAATTCCCCCCCCCCCCCCCCCCCTAAACGGACCAATTTTTTATCAAGTCGAAAAATTTGTGTTTGTCAACTTTAATAAGGGGGGGGGGGGGGGGGGGGGGCTTTTACGACCGCGCTTTCCCCCGACCGTACTATCGTCTTTCATTTGCAAGAGCATGAATGGGATGCAACGAACAAAATTTGCAATTCCAGCCAGAAATAGACAAGAGTTTGATTGTTCTTTCTGTTATTTTAAATATATTTTAACAACTCTGATAATTTGATTTGCTTCTAAGTATGTACTGTGATGGAACCTCCACAGCAGTGGCGGACTAAGCCCGTCAGAGGCCCGGGGCGGCAAAGCTGAATGAGGCCCCCCCTAGTATAAAAAGTTGATGTAATTTTACAAGATTTTTATTCAGTTCACACGGGTCCTGGGGGCCCCAGTGTTAAAAAAATTGACTTTTTTTTCTTCATTTTCTTAAAAAATGCATTTGTTATGCGTCGATGACACAGGGCGAGTTTACAAGCTACTATCTCGGAAATTCACTATCTGTTAGTAAACTCGCTCAGTGTCATCGTGTTACTTGCTAACTAGCAGATTGTTGACAATCCACGGAAAAAGTTGAAAGGTCCTCAACTTTACACGCTACAAGCCGACTCGTGATTGGTTTATTTGTGTTTCTAATATGGCTGCCAAAAACCAGCTGATTTCGACTGTCAACTGTCTGAAGGATTAGTTCAAGTTATTTCCGCTATTGGCGCTAGCAGCTACGTGCGAGTCCAGTTTCCTACAAAAATGTCGCGAGCTACTGAGCGAGTGGACAGTTTTGTGTGTCATCATGACAATCTCACTCGCCGATTCACCCGCTTTTAAATTTAGTAGATAGTAGCTTGTAAACTCGCCGTGTGTCATCGAGGCTTTAATAATACTATCACCTAATGTATCAAGGAAATTCTAAAAAAATTCAAGAAAGTTTTAAACAGTTTGTATGTTGAATTAACCTTCACAAAAACTTTGAACGCATTTTTCTCGAAACTACGTTTTTCAACCTAGTTGACAACATATTACAAAATCTATACATCCGATTTGCATGCACCAACCAGTCACTATGGCACAACGCTGGGATTTTTATAAAGGCCCTCCCTTCTATTTTTTATAAGAACGCTGAAAATTTTCCATAAAAAAATGAATATAAAATTCGCTAGTCCGCCATTTTTTCTTTTTTTAAGATATGAAAATTCCCCTACGTGGTGCCATAGACACTGGATTTTCGAACAGTTTAAAAGTTGGTACGTGCAAATGAAAATGCAAATGCATTAAAAATACATACGGCGGATGTATAGTTTTAATATGTTGTCAACCAGGTTGAAAAACGAGTTAAAAAAGTTTCGAGAAAAACGCATTCAAAGTTTTGCCGAAGGGTAATTCAACATACACAGTTTCAAATGGTTTAACATAAAATGCTATAAAAAACATTTGGTGAGAGCATTGTTAACTTTGGAAAATGAAAAAAAAAATTACTTCTTTTTACAGTGTCCTGGTGCCTTAAGGCGTCGTATCCCCGCTCAAAAAGAAGAAGATGGAGATATATGTAATTACGAATGTTGGATAGAGTTCGCTAATATTATTTAAAACAGTAAAATAGAAGCGAAAATTGTGAAAATGTTTAAAAAAACACGACTCGTTTAAAATAGAGACATAATATCTTGGGGGCTATCTAAAACAGCATTTAGAGAAACACTGTGATTTTTCCATACTTGTAAAATAACTGAATTAGACGTGTGTTTATAAAAATTTTCGGATCATACTTTGCGATTTTTTTCTATCGAGGGAAATTCATATAATTTGCGTTTGGGCGTGGGAAATGTATAGATTTAATCTTCCAAAATAAAACACATATATTTTAAAGCTAAAAAGCTTCAAATGTTTAAGGTGGATATGTAAGAAATCGGTAGAAATTCGGGTAGCGGCGCGCGGCTTAAAGCCTTGTTTAGGATTGATCAAGGAAACATGGAGGCGTTTGGAAGCCCCCTGTGACCAGAGGCTGCCCCTTCCGCCCCCCGTTAGTCCACCACTGAATCTTTTTAATTACTTACCTATTTTATTACTATCTATATTATCTGTAATGATGAGATAACCTTTAGCAAAGGGCCTAAGTTAATAAAAATAACACGAATTACAGTACGTAAGTGAAACTAAAACTGTATATACCATTATAAAGATTATTAGTAGTAATTTTATTTTTTTAAATTGTAAATTACCGGTTCAGGCTGTATTTATTAATTCCTATTTTATCTGTATGGGATGATGTTTGTATGGGACCTCCAAACTCCAAATCACCTCTTAGATAGGTACTAAGCATATTTTAAAGGCGCTAGCTCACTAAAAAAAATGTCACTTTTTATTTCATTTTCTAAAATATACGTTTGTTAATAAAGCTTTCACCAAATACTGTGAGGAAATTCGTAAAATTGACGCAGATACAGTTTGTGTGTTGAATTATCCTTCAGCAAAACTTTGAACGCGTTTTTCTCAAAACTACATTTTTCATACTGGTTGACAACACATTAAAAAAACTATACATCTGTATGCATGCACCGTGCGCCAAGTCTTAAACTGTTAAAAAATCCAGTCAATATAGCCGGGGCCGTATTATCCATAAGACGTATAGCCAACTGCCTAGGGGGGGCCGCATTGGGTAGGGGCCCCTAGGGTAAAGGGGCCCCAAGACGTGCATTGCCTAGGGGCCCCGACATGTTTAAGCCGGCCCTGGCAGGGCCCCATTGTCCATAAGGCAGTGTAGGCCACTTTCTAGGGGCCCCGCATAGGGTAGGGGCCCCGAGACGTGCATTTCCTAAAAGCCCAGGTCCTTGTCAGGGCCCTATTGTTCATAAGGCAGTGCAGGCCTCTGCCTAGGGGCCCCGCATCGGGTAGGGGCCCCTGGGGTAAAGTCGTCCCGAGGCGTGCATTGCCTAGGGGCCCTGACATGTTTAATTCAACCCTGACTATGACCCTACGTAGGGATTCTTTTATAAATGGCCCCCTTCCTTTTTTTATTTTTGTGAACGATGAAAACTTACCATAAAAAATCGAAAATAAAATTCATTATATCCCGTATTTGGTAGGGGCCCCTAAGGTAAAGGGGCATGTTTAAGCCGGCTCGACATGTTTAAGCCGGCTCTGGCATGGCCCTATTGTCCATAAGGCGGTGTAGGCCACTGCCTAGGGGCCCCCGGGGTACAGGGGCCCTGCGACGTGCATTGCCTAGGGGCCCCGACATGTTTAAGCTAACCCTGGCAGGACCCTATTGTCCACAAGGCAGTGTAGGCCACTGCCTAGGGGCCCCGCATCTGGTAGGGGCCCCGAGATGTGCATTGCCTAGGGCCCCCGAAATGTTTAATCTGGCCCTGACTATGACCTTATGTAGGGATTATTTTATAAATGGCCCCCTTCTTTTTTTATGAACGATGAAAATTTACCACAAAAATCGAAAATTAAATTAATTCAAAAATAAAACGCATTCAAAGTTTTGCTGAAGGATAATTCTACTTACAAGCTGTTTCAAACGGTTTCCCATAAAATGTTGTATCTCTGTCAATTTTTCGATTTTTATTTTTAAAAAGTTTGGTTAAATACATAATATTTAAAAACTTTTTTTTACAGTGGTGCCTTAAAGCCTTGTTTAGAATTTAATCAAGGGAACATGGAGGCATTTGGGGGCCCCCCAGGACCGGGGGCCCGGGGCGGGCCGCCCCCCCGCCCCCCCCTTAGTCCGCCACTGCTCCACAGTACACAAAAGTACCATCCTGGGGGGGGCACGTGCCCCCGTGCCCCCCCCCTAAATCCGCCCTTGAACCTGCGTAATCGGACAAAATTTCCCACTCTTTTTTATAATATTGGGAATATTTCTTTTTTTTATCAATACTTCTACTCGTACTTGCGCCTGCATCAGGGTCTGAGGTGGTCATAATTAAAAAAAATATATATTAAGTTCGAAGAACAAAGTACTGAAAAACCTTCTGATTCGAAGAGGCGTTACGTGATAAATTATAAATTCCACCTCATAATAGGGTACAATCACATTTTTTTTTTGTTTTACCAAAAATTAAAGAAAAAAATTACAAACTGGAATATTCAAACATTTTTTTTTTACGATAGGAAATAGTCCTTCAATAACGTTTTGAATATTCAATTTTCAAATTAGCGCTAAAACGCCCTTTTCGCGCGGTTTTGGCTTGTGACGTCACTGCGCACTTCTTGACAGATGTCATAAGTCACAAGTCGTAATCCAGTAATCAGTCTGCAGTTGATCATTTATTTATCGAAGAAAATGTCCGTAAATACCGTTTATAAATGCTGTATTGTACCAAAGTGTACAAATACAACATCTTCAACACCAAACAAACTATTTATAAACGTCACAAATAATGTTATTATGTGTAAAAAGCGGTGTCATGCGATGAAAAGGTACATGTAACTGCCATTATAATCGCGTCGATTTTTGGCAAATTATCAGACTGTCTTTGTAGAAAACCACTGTCTGTCATGATAGTATGTATTTACAATGTATGTTTTACACAAACGAATGGGCTTAGGATGCATAACTAAACGATTATGACTATCAAACTTATTCAAACCAGCATAGCAACTGGAACAAAAACTGTCAAAAACAATTTGACGTGGGACTAGGTGGGTGCGTTGTGACGTCACAATCTCGCAAGTCAATGATGACTCGTTTTTGATATATGAATTTTCATACAACTTTAAAAGTGAATTAATTAATTTAATAAATTTTTTCTGGGGTTTTAGGTGTGATATTCAAGTTAAGTTATTTTTTTTACTTGTATTACATGCATTGAAAACACAATATTACATATACTGCATGTATCGATGATCGATTTGCATGGGTCTATAATGGAGATATGCTTAGATTGCAGTATTTTGTAATTATTCTGGTCAATACCCAAATCTCAAAAAAAAATTTTTTAACCATACACAATTAGTTGCCTGTTGAGCGGACCATAATCAAAGAATCGATGAGAAACGAATTCGCTCAGAACTTCGAAAAATCGGTAGATTTTGATGCCATTCCAAAAGATCGGGAGATGAAGTGAAAAATCGGGAGATCTCCCGAAAAATCGGGAGCTTCGGTAAGACTGGACCTCTTCTAAAACCCATCTCTAGGTGTCGCCACCGTCGCCGCTTTCGCGTTGAGTAACAAGTTTCTAGAAGTCAGACGCAACTCGCGTACTAGAGCATTCAACCAAGTCAACATACAATATGCGGTAAGGCTTGAGTCAACATCAAATTGTAACAAGTAAAAAAAACTGTTACAATGTCCCCCGACTTAAAAGACTTATGGCTATAAGTCCCAAGGTTCCCCTGACACCTTCGAAGCAAAGCCTTGACTGCCGTCCCTCAGGAAATATCCTTGCAGTAAAGATGGTATGATGTTGGTAGATGGAAAACAAAAAAAACTCCGCAGCGGTAAGTGTATATCCAATGTTTGCGATCCGCTTGAAACGGCATTCCAGACTCGAGAGAGAAGTGTGGAGAACAGTTGACTCATTTTCTTGAAGAATGTTGAGGCGTGCCATGGTTGAAAATTCTCCATAGTAGAGGAGCAGTATGTATGCATCCAAAGATTATGATCAGCTTGAAACGGCATTCCCGACTCGAGAGTGAAGAAGTCAATAGAAAGGTTTTTACCACCAAACCCCCCCCCCCGCTACGGTCCATTCACACCGGCCCTTGGCTGCTGCCTATAGGGGTCTCCACACGATGCTGCCGCAGCACGTTCTGCCGCAGAACTGACTAAAAATAGCATGGTCTGTAGTCAAAACCGCCAGCCGTATTGTTATTATTCACCAACCGTATTATTATTTCCCTTCTGCCGGGCCCCCCCACTCCTTAAAATTGGGCCGTTAGTGGGCGGAACGCCTTCGGTATTGTTATTATTCACCAGCCGTATTATTATTTACCTGCTGCGAATTCGCTGTTGTTGCAGCCGCTGAAGGTCCGCCCTCAACTTGACATGTTAGGACACGTCATTTCTTCATTTCTCGTCGGAGAGCGTTTCGCGCGGTCCTTGACAGCGCCTTGTACGAAGTAAATATTATTATTTTACTCATCGCGCCTGAAGAGGAAAAAGAAGTTTGGGTAGGAATTTTTGATTTATACAAGACTTGTACAAGGACCTTCGATGCTTGTGGGATATTTCCGACAAAAATTATTTGCGGTGAGATATTGGTAATAAAGGGTTAAACGAATTCATCGAAAATCAATTCATCATAAATCAATTCATCGAAAGCAAATTCATCGAAAACGAGTTCATCGAAAACCGATTCATCGAAAATCAATTCATCGAAAACCAATTCATCGAATGATCAATTCATCGAATCGCCAATTCATCGAAAAAATATATTTTGTTGATATCTGAAAGAAATGCTGAGCGGACCGAGACGTTAAAAAAGCATTGGTAAATAAAAGTTGACAGTAAATTTATATATAAGAAAATTGATAATCAAACTTTGGACAAGGAAACTAATTTACATCAAAGATTAATTAGTAAAATGGTTTTCATAAACAAATATGAATATGTTAACTATAAAACGGACGTCGAGAACCTTAGTAATTTGTATAAAAATATAATTAAACATATATAGTTTTTTAAATTATGAGATATGATTGGATTGATTTTGTAATTTTAATTTGATTCATTTTTAGTTACAGTAATTTTATAATATTTAAATTTAAAATATAATGTGCTCAGCACAAAGCACATGCATTCTCTAATAGTATTTTATAAATGGTATTTATTTAATTATTTTTTGCTTTTTTTTTTACTTACATACCTTATATGTGTAACCTGCGAACTTAGAAATAGAATATTTTCAGCACTGAGGAAGCCCACACTTGTCAATTGCGAGACTATTCTGCGCGGCGACCTGAAGCGGCGTGGGACTCTGTCGCTCCGAAATGGAAGTGTGCGGGGTGCTAATGCTAGCTACAATTTGTAATACAGGGGTAGTGGAGCAATTTATTATTTCCGTTCGAAAATAAGCAAGTTTAAGTACCTATTATTATTTTTAAGCTACCCATACGTCCCGATTTGACCGGGATTGTCCCGGTTTCAGACACGGGTCCCGGAGTCCCGGCAAGTTTTGAGTTTCCTGTCCTGGATGCAACTCTTCTTCTCAAAAAAAAAAACTAAAACGGCGCTTGCCGGCTCACAGTGATGAAAAACCTTTTTCAAGTCCCGACTGTGACTATGCATGCGCTATAAAACGGTAGGTATCTAAAAATTCACATGTTTAGCAACACTGGAATGCATTTACTTACGTTGTACAAATAAACTTCTTAGAAATCATTTGCTGACTCAGTGACATAAAACCTTTAACATGTTT
The DNA here is from genome assembly GCA_917563855.2 of Limnephilus lunatus. Taxonomy (NCBI): domain Eukaryota; kingdom Metazoa; phylum Arthropoda; class Insecta; order Trichoptera; family Limnephilidae; genus Limnephilus; species Limnephilus lunatus. Next base: position 106,111,919 of record OU830592.1, on the reverse strand, counting down.
CTACTGCGACTATTCATGTTCTACAAAGAGACACCAAAAAAATCATTTTCATGTCCTGAATGCAGTTATACAAGTTATCAAAAGGAAGATTAAAAATCCACAGTACAATTCACAGATGAGAAAACTTTTTTCAAGTCCTAAATGAAACTGTTCTCCAAAGGGATGTCTAAGAAGTCACTTGCTGACTCATAGTGGAGAAAAACCCTTTATATGTTCCGACTGCAACTTTTCATGTATTACGAAGATAAATCTAAAAATCATATATGTTAACCCACAGTGGACAAAAAGCATTTTCTTGTTCCGAATGCAGTTATACAAGTTATCAAAAGGAAGATTAAAAATCCACAGTACGATTCACAGAAGAGAAAACCTTTTTCAAGTCCTAAATGAAACTGTTCTCCAAAGGGATGTCTAAGAAGTCACTTGCTGACTCATAGTGGAGAAAAACCCTTTACATGTTCCGACTGCAACTATTCATGTATTATGAAGATTAATATAAAAATTACATGTTTACCCACAGTGGACAAAAACCATTTTCTTGTCCCTAATGCATTTATACGAGTTCTCAAAAGGAAGACTTAAAAATCCACAGTACGATTCACAGAAGAAAAAACCTTTTTCAAGTCCTAAATGAAACTGTTCTCAAAAAAAATGTCTAAGAAGTCACCTGCTGACTCAGAGTGGAGAAAAACCTTTTTCATATTCCGACTGCAACTATTCATGTATTATGAAGATTAATATAAAAATTACATGTTTACCCACAGTGGTGGAAAAAACCATTTTCTTGTCCCGAATGCATTTATACGAGTTCTCAAAAGTTTGATTTAAAAATCCACAGTACGATTCACAGAAGAGAAATACCTATTTTCAAGTCCTAAATGAAACTGTTCTCAAAAGGGATGTCTACGAAGTCACATGCTGACTCATAGTGGAGAAAAACCTTTTTCATTTTCCGACTGCAACTTTTCATGTATTCTGAAGATAAATCTAAAAATCACATGTTTACCCACAATGGACAAAAACCATTTTCTTGTCCCTAATGCATTTATACGAGTTCTCAAGAGGTAGATTTAAAAATCCACAGTACGATTCACAGAAGAGAAAACCATTAAACCTTTTTCAAGTCCTAAATGAAACTGTTTACAAAAGGGATATCTAAGAAGTCACTTGCTGACTTATAATGGAGGAAAACCATTTTTCATGTTCATTCATGTACTATGAAGATAAATCTTAAAATCACATGTTTACCTACAGTGGACAAAAACCATTTTCTTGTCCCGAATGCAGTTATACAAGTTCTCAAGAATGGAGTTTAACGGCCCAAACTGATTGCGTGGACAAATGGGTCTAATTATTCAAACATTTTCACGAGGAACACATTGATGCACCTAATCTGATTTAATATTATACAATATATTTTGTGCCTAAGTGCCATAGTGAAGAAAAACCTTTTTCATGTTCCGACTGCAACTATTCATGTATTCTAAAGATAAATCTAAAAATCACATGTTTACCCACAATGGACAAAAACCATTTTCTTGTCCCGAATGCATTTACGCGAGTTCTCAAGAGGTAGATTTAAAAATCCACAGTACGATTTACAGAAGAGAAAACCTTTTTCAAATCCTAAATGAAACTGTTCTCAAAAGGGATGTCTAAGAAGTCATTTGCTGACTCATAGTGGAGAAAAACCTTTTTCATGTTCCGACTGCAAGTATTCATGTATTCTGAACATAAATCTAAAAATCACATGTTTACCCAGAGTGGACAAAAACCATTTTCTTGTCCCGAATGCATTTGAGGCAATCGTCTCATGGTTGCGTTGCGGTATACAGTATCGGAAGAATACTGCAAGTAGGAGATACTTTTAAACGTGTGCTCTTTAAAATAATTTGTCGGTAAACGATCTCTTGGCGTGGTCCAACATTGATGGCACTTAAGTATTTGATCTACTTGATCATGCCATGAGTGCCATGACTTACTTTGCTTTCCCTGAATTATTCCACAATTAACTTCGCATCACATTATCTCTTTTTAACCCTTGATTTACCCGGTGACTTCATACAAACACAATTTACCTGGTGAAGTCCCCAGGACTCTCGGAAATAAAATCGTAAATATAAAACGAAATTATCACTTTTTTTTAATAAATCCTTGTAACATTTATTTTTTTATTTTATTTTTTATTTATCTATAGTAAAATATATTACATATTTGGTTTTACAATGGCATAGGTTATTAATTAAAATTATAGAATCACGACCTTTTATTAAGGAACTTCTAGAATATAGCTTTTGTAACAAAATTACGAGACCCAACTTCTAGTCTCAACATTTCAAAAACAAAACAATTTTTTAAAGTAATTTTTAAAGAAATATAACAAAAACATAATCAATTCTTAAAAAAATTAAAAAAATATCTTCGTTTATACAAAAAAAAAAACGTGCAAAACGTGCAGTCATTGCATACTTGTAACAAAATTACGAGACCCAAATCTAGTCTCAACATTTCAAAAACAAAACAATTTTTAAAAGCAGTCTTTAAATTTAGTGTTATCCGAACCATCATCATACCTATAGATTTAACATGATTTTAAAACCCTTTTTTACATTAGCTCCACTCTGGAGGTCCTGAGGAGAATAATTTTCCTCAGGTTTCTCTCAGTGGAGCGTCATTTTACTCAACTATGAGTCACAAGCTGGCCCATAATGGAGTGAAACCTTGTTCATGTTTCGAATGCAGTTAAGCAAGTTCTTAAAATAGGATTTAAAATTCCACAGTATGATTCATAGTGCAGGAAAAACATTTCATGTTTTTTTATATTCCGACTGCAACTGTTCATGTTCTAGGTAGAGATATCTAAAAATTCACATATTTACCAACGGTGGACAAAAACCTTTTTCTTTTTACGAATGCAGTTATTCAAGTTCTCGAAGGGGAAATTTAAAAATCCACCGCATAATTCACTGTGAAGAAAAACGTTTTTCGTGTCGCGGCTTCATCAAGCGCGTTCTTAGAAGTCCCTATTGAAAACATATATAGTTGCAGTCAGGTAATGAAAAGGTTTTTGTCCACTGAGGGTTTACATGTCATATTTAAGATATCCCTTCCGATAACACAAATAGCGGCAATCGCGACATGAACAAGATTTTCTTCCTTGTGGGTAAATATGTGACGTTTTAGTTGTTATTTTGTAGAACATGAATATTTGCAGCCGGGACACGAAATGGGAAAACGTGCGTATATTTTAGATTTATCTTTTTAGTTCGTGCAAAGTTACACTCAAAACATGAAAAAGGGTTTTCTCCACTGTGGATCGCGCTGTGGATTTTTAAATCTCCATTTCGAGAACTTGAATAACTGCATTAGGAACAAGAAAAAGGTTTCTGCCCGCTATGGGTAAACATGATGTGAAATTTAAGATACCGTTTTGTAGCGCATTTATAGTCGCAGTTGGGACATGAAAAAGGTTTTTCATTACAGTGAGTCACAAGTGCTGTTTAAGTAGATTTTAAGAGAAGAAAAATAGTTGCAGTCTCGACAGGAAAAAGGTTTTTTTATAAAATGCGTAAACATGTGTATTTTAGTTTTCCCCTCGTAGTACTTGAATACTTGCAATGGGAACATGAAGAAGGGTTTTCTCCACTATGAGTCAGCAAGTGTTCCTTAGGGTCCCATGCCCAGTCATAATGAAACCAACTCATAAACACCTTAGAAAGGTCATTAAAAGCTAAAAAAATTAAATTAAAATAAACAGTTATCCTAACCTAACCTATTTAAACAATTTTTAATTTATTTTTATCATTACTCTTAATGACCTTTCTGAGTTGTTTATCATAAGCTTGTGAATCATAGTGGAGTAAAGTGTTGCTCCATAGGGAAACCTTAGAAAAATTACAGTCCTTAGGAATTTCTCAATAGAGCTGATGTAAAAAAGCTTTTGTTGTTAGACTTAAAAATAAAACAATTATCTTGGTAATTATGTTTTTTTTCCTTTAATGTACCTGACGTAAATTTAAGATTATGTTAAGATTGTAATTTCATCTAAAGTTTATAATATTATCATGTTTTTTAAATAATAAAATTAATCAGGGGTCATAGCAGTCGACCTGAGACAAAAGAACAACGCTTGACCCCACCCTCTCTGTGTACAAACCTACACACCTTTTAATATTAATTTTACCTTTTCCTTTGCGCAAGTTCGATCTGTGCGAATCCGTTCCTATACAAACCTTCGCGCAGATCCAATTTGCGCAAAGCTTTGCCACTATTAAATCTTACCCTGTTTACTTTGCATAAATTTGCAATTTGTGCAAAGCCTTCTAGCTGTTGTACCTACCTACAACCTTTGCATAGATTCAAATTTATGCAAAGCCTATGCATGCACCCAATTTGTGCAATTGATTTATCCTGTAAAAATCAAACCCTGTCTATGTTTATAAATTTGTACCACATACAAAATAAACGAATGATCGGAGAAGCGTAGAGAGTAGGTCGAGATTGAACGCTGAGGCGTTCTTTGCTTCGTTCCGCAACGTCAGAACGAACGCAGTGGCGCATTCAACTCTAGAGAATGACAATTCCAAGAATTTCATCAAAATTCCGAGAATTTCATCTCACGAGATGTGAACAAAGGGATAGTACGGGCAGCCTCCCGTCACTAAGCCCGTTAAATAGGCCGATCTTTCGCCAAATTAGTCAGAGTTCCAGATCTCACCGCTTCAGCAACATCTCGCCTTCTCTTCTGCCTTCTCCGATCTACCCCTGGAAAACTTGGACTTCTTCTTCTCCGCCCTGGTTGGACCGCCCTCCAAGAAGAAAGCATTACAATAAATTGGTCGATCGCGCAAATTTCCCCTCTACCTCCCTTCTTCCCCTCTACTTCCCCTCTACCTCTACCCCCCTTCCGCCCCCCTTGCCTTCTACCTTTCTCCCTACATTTACCCAATTTTCCTGAAATCTCCCCACTTTTCCCTCTCCCTACATTTTTTCCTCACTTTCTCCCTAGGTGTCGAAGCGGCCAGCCGGCAACTTCCCACTTCATCGTCTGTGCGGCTGGCGACTACAGTGCCCGTCCCGTACATTTAACATAGGTTGTTTTGAATTACAAGAATGCTGTAAGTATAATTTTAAGTTTACAACCTTGCAAACTATTCCTCGACAAGTTGGCTTACCATAATTCTGAAGCTCCAAACCGGGACGGGAGGCAGTGGCGGTCCGTCCTGTTGTTATTATGCCAATTGTGCTTTTCGCTGTTCTTCAAAATTTAATTTACAGTAAAGTAACGCTCGTACAGTAGACTCCAGCATGCGGCCACGGTCATCCGACCAAATGTGATTCATTATTGAGAAAACACGCTCCAAAGGTGCTGAAGTCCTGGGTAGGCACAAAATATATTGTATAATATTATATCAGATTAGGTGCATCAATGTGTTGCTCGTGAAAATGTTTGAATAATTAGATCCATTGGTCCACGTAATCAGTTTGGGTCATCGTTAAACTCCATTTTTGAGAACTTGTATATAACTGCATTCGGGACAAGAAAATGGTTTTTGTCCACTGTAGGTAAACATTTGATTTTAAGATTTATCTTCATAGTACATGAATGAACATGAAAAATGGTTTTTCTCCATTATGAGTCTGCAAGTGACTTCTTAGATATCCCTTTTGTAAACAGTTTCATTTAGGACTTGAAAAAGGTTTTCTCTTTTGTGAATCGTACTGTGGATTTTTAAATCTTCCTTTAGAGAACTTGTATAACTGCATTCGGGACAAGAAAATGGTTTTTGTCCACTGTGGGTAAACCTGTGATTTTTAGGATTATCTTCATAGTACATGAATAGTTGCAGTCGGAACATGAAAAAGGTTTTTCTTCACTATGAGTCAGCAAGTGATTTCTTAGATATCCCTTTTGAGAACAGTTTCATGTAGGACTTAGATATCCCACATTCGAAGCAAAGAACTGGTTTTACTGAAACTAATAAAAAAACTAGATATATTACTGCCTACAGTCCTTAATTATTTATTTATTTATTTATTTATTTCAAGACTTGTTTTTACATTAAAAAAATGATAACATTTGCAAGGTTAAACAACATTTTTTTTTTTTAATTCTACTACTCCATAAGTTGAGCTCTGGGAGCTCGTGTTTATGGGAGGAGTATTTATTCACACGCAAAAAATAAAATAATAATAATGTTCTAATTAAATGTTTAAATAATATTCAAAGAACTTATGAGGTAAATACAAATATTAATTGACATAGGTTCGTAATTTAGGAGAAAAATTGTTATACAAGGTCAATACTTTTTTTTTTAAATATTAAATAATACATTTAAAGTAAGGGTAAATTAAATTAAATTTAATTAAATTAAGGATACAATATATCATTATCCAATTTCAGTGACTTTATTTGTTTTTTGAATTGTTCATATTTCAATGTTTCAGTTACACTAATTTTGTTTTTAGATAATAATATATTGTACCATCTTACACCTAGATACAGATAGTGGTGCTGAGCCGTGGTAGTTCTAAGCATAGGGATGGCTATTAAGCCATTCGTTTTAAATCTATTGCTTATGCTATCAGAGGGGTGAATTTTTTTAATAAAATACTCTTTATAAATTTGATATAAGGCGTTTCTCTTATACAATTCTGTGATGGATGGTACATTAAATTCTCGAAATATCTCTAGAGTAGGGAAGTCGTATGGTTTCCTAAGGATGATTTTAATAATTATTCTTTGAATTATGATTATAGGTTGTAAGGAAGCTTTAAAGGCCCCTCCCCACCCAATAATGCCGTATTGTAATAAGGACTGAATTAATGCAAAATATACAATTTTTATGGTTTTCTTGTTTAAAATATTTCGTATGTTATAGAATACATAGATAAGTTTTCTTATTCTTTCCACAGTGAGATTGATATGATCTTTCCATTTAACATTTTTATCTATTAAGATGCCAAGATATTTTATACTAGATTTATGATTTAGCTTAGCGCAGTCCGTATTACATGTACCGTCATTTGCACAATTTTTAGAATGAATTGTTATGTTAATTAAATTTTTTGGCACATCTTCTTGTAGAGAGAACGGAATATAATATGTTTTTTCTGTGTTGAGTGATAATAGATTATTATCGAACCATTTTTTTATAACCTTCATGTCTTGATTGGCTGCATTGGTAATATCATTCCACGTCTTTTTTTCGATAATTATTACAGTGTCGTCAGCAAAAGATATAAGTTTTCCATTTAGTGATAGTTTAAACATTTGGTTCACGTATATTATAAATAAAATTGGTCCAATAACAGTCCCTTGGGGAATCCCAAATTCTAATGTTTCATCTATACTTAGTGAGTTATTTAATTTTACTTTTTGACTTCTTTGAGTTAGATAGCTTTGTAGCCAATACCTAACCTTACCAATAATACCGATATCGTTTAATTTATTAATTAGTTTTTTATGGGAGATACTATCAAAAGCCTTGCGTAAATCAATAAAAATGCCAAGGCATTTGTTTTTTTTATCTAATGCATTATATATAGTTGAGGTTAGTTCAGCAATGGCATCATGAGTGCCTAGTTTCTCTCTAAATCCAAATTGGCTAGGACAAAGTATTTTATTTTTATCAATGTAGTACATGAGTTGCTTTTTTACGATCTTTTCAAAAATTTTTGCAATGTTTGAGACTAGAGATATAGGTCGATAATTTGATATTTCCTCAGGGCTGCCTGATTTAAAAATGGGTGTTACGATTGATTTTTTATAAATTGAAGGGAATATTCCACTATTCAAACTAATATTTATAATGTGTGTAATTGGAATGCTTAAAAAATTGTTGTATTTTTTCAATATTTCTACTGTGACTCCATCAAATCCTGGTGCAGATCCACCTTTTAATTCATTTATTATATTTTTGATGTCATTTGTTGTTACTGGTTGGAAAACTGACAGATTATTTTGTTTAAGGCAATCCTTCTCGATATCATCTATTTTATAATTTTCATCGATCCGTTTAGCTAAATTTTGACCAACGTTAGCGAAATATTTGTTGAAGGTATTAGCACATTTTGTCGGTTCCCTTATGGCATCAACAGAGTTTTTTCCGATATAAATTTTTTTAATTAGATTTTTTTTGTTTTTTCGACTATTTATTTCATTTATCGTTTTCCAAATGTGTTTTACATTTTGTTTAGCCAGGTCAATTTCATTTTTGTAATAGTTTTCTTTAGTTGTTTTTATTAAAGAGGTTAATTTGTTCCTATATTTTTTGTAATATGTAAATATTTTTTTATCTAAAGGAAATTTCTTTGTCAGGTGATATAACTATTCTTTTTTTCTAATAGATACGACTAAGCCATGTGAAATCCATGGTTTTATTTTTTTGAATTTTGCTTTTATATGAATAGTTTTAATATCAGTCGATGCAGTAATATAATTGCAGAGAATATTATCAAAAATATTTGCGCTTGTTTCAGAACATGTAGATTCTAATACGGGTCGCCACGTTTCCGTACTTATTTTTATACTTAATTTATTAAGGTTTAATGACTTTTTTGTAAAAACATTACTTTCTGAAATTTTGTGTTTATTATTAAGTTGTTGTATAGAGATACAAGTGTGATGATCAGTAATATTATTTTTTAATATTATCGTAAGTAATTTGTCGGTATGTTTAGGGTGGGTTTCTTCATTTACCTTTACTTTTAGCTGTGCCGATTGCAGTTACTTTAGCAGTACAGTTGACATTTACGGCAAAATGGGTTTTTTCACGACGCCGACTGTCAAAGTAAAGGCGAATAGGGATGACAGCATGATGACTGATCTAATTCCCACACTTTCGTATTCAGAACTGTTCATATATTTTTTTCATGTGGCAACTCACACAATAAACGTCAAACATTCTGTGAATTCTATGCGCATTGCCGCGCATTGCATTGTTTGTGATTGCATCGTCTCGTGTAAATTTTGTGGTCAAATATTGTTAATAATGAGTTTTGCCGAAAAGTAAGTAAAAATTCAATTCCATCAGTATTAATAGTTATTTTGAATGTAGGAATGAATCGTTTATATCGTAAACTCACCTTTAAATCAAGTACTTTTCAATAAATAACCAATGTATACATGTTTACAGCGAACGTGGAAACAATTTTTCGGCGAGGGAAATTGACTTGCTAAAAGATTTGATACAAAAATATGGAAGTGTGATTTTGAGCAAGAGAACTGACGCATTGGGCTCACGTGACAAGGAAAAAGCCTGGACCACGTTGACAAGTGAGTTCAATGCGTCTACAAATGTACTCCGGACCGTGAAACAACTAAAATATAAGTGGGAGTATATAAAGCGTGTTGCTAGAAAGGTATTACAATCCCTCATCATTTTATGTTATCTCTCATATATTCATGATGATTTCACTTGATTTTTATTGAAAAAAATGTGTGTTTTGTATATTTTAGGAAGCCGGAAAGCAAAAACAATCTCAAAAAAAGACAGGTGGTGGACCTCCCGTTCCGCCAATGTCGGACACTTCGGAGTGGATTTCCAGCATCATGAAGGAATCCATTGTGGGGATTTCGTCAATATACGATGGAGATTGTAAGTTGTCATAGACACATCGCATTCCCAAGGAAATACATGTATTTAGTATGATGTGTTCAGATGCAGTAATGTCGATTATCTCTGTCACGGTGTGGTTATGAATACTGTTGTCTCTGTATTTCATCATGTTTTGCAGGCAGTTCAGTTATTTTTATTTATTAAACTTTTAACAAAGTTTAGATTAAAATAAACAAGCCGGTTTGGTTTTTAAATAAATGTTATTCATATTTTCAGCTTCGTCAAACACAAATAATGAAATATTAAATGCAGAAAAATTATTAATTGTACAGGAGCTCATGGGTTCAGGTAAGAAATTCTCTAATTTTATGTACGTTAGCAAATATGTAGGTATTATGGATATGTTCTATAGATGCTTGAGGTCCTTATGGTCAAGCAGATAAACATTTGATTTAGTTACCCACAAATAGCAATCTACAATTAGCGACTATCCCGTTACAGACTTGCTCCCAATGACTGTCATCATTTCTGTCACTCCGCCAGATTGCATAATAAATGAGTTCATAGTTATTATTTGATTTCAGAAGTAAATCCTGTGATGGACATAACACGTCAGCAGTTATCTGAAGGATCAGTGATAGATATGGACCAGACAGATACCATAAGTCAAGATGATTTTGTAGCAGAAACTCCTTCGAGAAGTAAGTGGAAATATTGTAATCAATAAAAATTAATTTAATAAATTTTATTTTTATTTTATTTATTAGTGAAAATGTAATGCAAAATACATTACTCCCAATGGGTTTAATAAAACTCAATTCGGGAAGTACAACATTATACAACAAAAGAAAATTATTTTAACACGAGAAAATTAAAAGGGTAGTACAATGAATAGTAGTAATACATATAGACTTACGGATTTCAATACTTCGTTTGTATGGAAACACTATGATATGAAACATTGATTTTAAACCGGACTAGAAACACTTCATACAGTTTGAAGATTATACAAGAGTTAAAAAGAAAGAGCTAAATTCGACGCTGCTTAATAAAGCTGCTGAAAAATAATTTTTTAGAGCCTTTGCCAATGTTTTGTTGTTTGATGCTGGAAGTTTAATGCATAATAAAAAAAGGTTGTTTATTCTTGTTCCAGATATCCATAAAAAAAACATCAACTCCAAAAAAAATACACCTCTAAAACAGGCTAGGCTGTCTGTTTGCACTAATCTAATTAAATTAAAAGCAGATAAAATAAAGATGGAGATAGAAGTGTTGAAACTGAAAAGGGAAAATGAAGACAACAAGAATGCTGCTGAAAAGGAAATTTTGGAATTTGAAAAACATAAAAGGAAATTAGAAATAAATAAACATGATGCTGAAATGGAAAATTTGGAATTAGAGAAAAAGAAAAAGAAATTAGAAATACTTCTCCTAGAAAAACAATTAAATAATTAATCTGGAGCATACTTTTTTCTAATTCCAAATTTTCCATTTCAGCAGATCGACGGAGAAGAATCGCTTTTCATATTTTATATTATATTTTGTATTACTATAATTACACACAATTATAATTATATAAAAGAGTTCATCATTTCAATTCCTCGTTTTCTTATTCCATGTAATGTGCCCACTGCACACTGCAGTCACTGCACATGAGTTATGAGTTGAAGTACAATGAGTTTTCATATTGTGTCTCTGGCTGCCAATCTGAAACAAAATTATATATACATACACAGTACACACCATCTCACTATTGGGGTAGGCAGAGAGGACAGCTCTACACTCTACACTCATGCCCATATAAACCTCCCGCTTCCTCCACATTTATACATCTATGAATATGTATCCAACTTCTTGTCTAATTTCTAATGGGTTTATGTTAATGAAAACCTGCAAAGGGTCAAGAGTGGAATACTGTAAGAAAGTGGTTATCCATGCACATAAATATTAAGGATACAAGGAATAAATACTTACAGGTCAAAATAGGAATGAATGAGTGCTTCCCTAGCTATTCTTCCAGAGGTGGTCGGCGCACCACTGCCACCGCCTTCATTGTTATCCATATGGAATCTATCATGATCAACATTTATTTCCGGATCTACCTCCGGAATATTCTTTTTTAAACAAACATTATGCAAAACTGCGGTGGCAAGTATAACACTTTCGATTCTATTCTGACTTAATCGAAGTTTGGTGGCAATGCAGGGAAAACGTCTCTTCCAGACACCATAAGAACGCTCTACTGGGTTTCTGGTGCGAATATGGCACCTGTTGTACAGTTCCTCTCCAGGTGTCGTGGGATTTCTAAGAGGAGTAAAAAGGTAGCGCTGTGCACCATAACCGCCATCTCCTAAAATAACGTTATTGCCAAAATCTCCATTCTCCAACCTGGCTTGTATGTTACTAGCATTAAAAATAGTGCTATCGTGGCTAGCTCCTGGCCATCTGCATACTATATCCATAATTATGAGATCAGCATTACAAATTGTTTGTACATTGTACGAAAAATAACCTTTGCGGTTTCTATATAACTCTGCAAGTTGTCCACCTAAAATAAAAATAAAATCTTTGTAGTAGGTATATTACAATTGCATAACAATATGAAAACCAATAGTTTTACCTTAAGAGATCTGTATAAAAGTTAATCATTATTTGATATTTTTGTATACAGATTGTATACAGATAAATAAAATAGATAAATCTTACTTACCGGGAGATGTTATTGGTATATGGGTACAATCAATAGCTCCTATGACGTTTGGAAATTTGGCCAATTTGTGAAATTTCACATTATTTTCAATCATTTCAGCGTTACTTCTAGGCATTGATATGAAATTTTTGTTTAGCGATGCTATGGCCTTTGACACTTTCAAAATTATTTTACACACAGTACTTTTGTGTGTATTTGCAACATCTCCGAGAACTCTTTGCATCGACCCAGTTGCATAAAACCTCAAAGCCAACAACAACTGCTCAGATGGTTTGACAGCATTATTCCTAGCAGAAAGAAAAAAAAAATTAGAAACTTCATTTTATTTACGTCATTTCATTTGAATAAATATTTGTAATTACACTTTATCAACCATTACTTACATGTCACTGGGAGAACATATCATATCTGCAATTAATGTTGTCAAAAGTCGAGCAGTTTCTTTATTAACGCGAAATCTGCATACGAAATCCAGGTCTTCCATTAAATAGAAATCCCTGCGTATATTATATCGCTTTATACGTCGAGTCATATAATTAATGATAGGTTCATCGTCAGAACTTGACGAACTGTCACTTGTTGAGAACATAATGATAATATACTAGCAAATACCGCAAAAACACTGAAGTGACGTTGAAAAACGTAAAAAAGCTACAACAAAAAATAACCTCTCAACTCTGAATCTGTCACTTTGACAATGGCGGCCATTTTTTTTACTTTGCATTTAGCATTTACAGCACGGTTGCCTTGCTGTAAGATTTTAGGTGAAAGTAAACGGTAAATGTCAAATGAAAAAACCCATTTCTATGACTTTTACTGTTTACTTTTACAATTAGCATTGCATTTAGCATTCTCGGTAAATGAAGAAACCCACCCTTAGTGTTGCACCATATATGATCAATACATGAAGGACGTTGACCCGTAATTTCTCTAGTATAATTTTTTATACATAATTTAAAATTCATTTCTGACATAAGATTGATAAATTCAGTTTTTATTTTGTTATTATTTTCGTTAGAAACATCTAAATTAAAATCACCAATTATTGTTATGTTCTGATTATTTTTTTTTGATAAAATAATGCTTCTTAATTCATCCATGAATATATACTCATTAGATCCGTGCGTTCGGTAAATTGCGATAATATTAAAACATACTTTATTTACAGTTACATTAATATCTAAGCAATTAACTCGCTGCATAGGTACTTCTTTCACTGTGATGTTTGAATAACAGGATTTAACAAATACAACAATACCACTATTTCGGTTAATAGCAAGCTGTGTCATAAAGTAACTATAACTAGGTATACAAAATTTATTGTAATCGCTGGTGAATGCTTCAGTTAACACAATAACGTCCGGTTTATGATTTAGTAAATTAATTGAAAGTAAGAATTCATTAAAATTTCGTTTCATTGATCTAATATTTAAATGTAATATTGAGAATGAATTCGGTATTTTATCTACAATGTTATTACAATCATTTAAAGTGTCACAAATATGTTCCGCAATATTAAGAGAATCATCTAATTGTTTAGTGTAAAAATTATTCATATTTAAGGGGATAAAAAAATAAGTATGCAAAATGCAAACTTACTCGTATTCGATTCGCATTTGTGCATTTTTTAACATTTTCTTGCGGAATTCACATAGGTAACTGTTACCTGGATGTTCATTTTGGTAACCCTTTCTGTTAGTGCAGTTGTGGCATTTGGCAGGCTCTTGTTTTTTGGGGCAGTCTTGTATTTTGTGCTCTCCTGCACAGTGGAGGCATCTGGGACTCTTCATGTTTTCAAGGCATCTTAGTGATGTATGTCCATATCCAAGACAATGATAACATTGCATGAGTGGAAAGCAGTCTTCTACGTGTGCTTTTGAGTATCCAATGTTGATCCTTTCTTTCGATATTATTATTTTTCTTAGTTTTGCTGTAGTTTCGATAATGAAATTTGATAATTTTTCCGATTTTTTGTTCTTGAGTTTTTTCTTGACAATAATGGGTTCATTTTCAGTTTCTGAGGTCATGGCGTTTTTTATATCTTCATTTTGATTTATCAAATCTATAAGTAGTTCTTCTTCCTTGTAGCAAGCATCAACTCCCTTAATGATAATGCAAGGTTTTTTTTTCTTTATTTCATTAGCGTGTATTTCAATATCTGGGTTTTTGTTGATTTCATTTATTATTTTTTCGGTATCAGTTTGTTTCTCACATGTTAGTATTATTTTGTTTTGATAAGTTTTTTTTAGTCCAGAAATTCCTATTCCTAATTTGGATACTTTTATTTTGTCTTTTAATATTTTTTCGATTTCATCTGCAGGCTTGTCTTTTTTTGAGGAGATTAGTAGCGCAAAATTTGCTTTGGGTATTGGGTGCGATTTCTCCCTTACCACCATTGCGTAACTTTTTTCTTCATATTTTTTTTCTTCACTTGAAGCTTTTTTTTATCAATGTTTCCAATTTGTCTATGTAATCCTCTTGATTTAGAATTACTTTATTTTGTAGACTTATTATTGTGTTTTGTAGTAATGTTATTTCAAGCTTCCATGAGTCTTCGATATTGATTAATATTGATTCAATTTCGGTTTTAGCTTCTTTGGCAGCTTTTGTGCTGCCAATTTTATTAAGTTCCGTAAGTATTTTTTCAATATTTATTTTGAGTTCCATTTTGGAACATGGTCCCGAAGGTGTTAAATTTATGTTTGTAAGCAGTTTATTTTTGCAGTGTCAGTCACGTTAAACGACCGTTCGTCGCGAGACATGCGACAATACTACTTTCAGAACATACAAATGATTTTCCTGCAATTCTGGCTGCACATTTTCTGCAACCAGAATTTTGTAACTGCACTTTGAACACCAGAATGATTTCCTTCAATATACATCACTTGATGAAACCACAATTGGAATTTTTCGTTGCATTCTGAACCCAGATCTAGTTTTAATTTCGGTTGAATTGGCATGCGGGGAAATAAAACTACACACAGATCAAGAAAACGGCTTTTCTCTATTTCTGACAGTACAAACTATGCAACTTGAATTTAATAAATACACTTCCAATATGAGAAACGCATCAGCAAATGAAATCACAACTTATATGTTTTTTTTGCGTTCTTAACACAGAACTGGCTTTAATTACAGGGTGAATCTCTACGCGTGGATTGCAAACTACACTCAGAACGTGAAATTGCTTTCCTCCAATACTGGCAGCACAAATGCAACTATAAACTGTAACTGCATTTCAAACACGAGAATGGTTTCTCACGAAACGCGTTAGCAAGATGAAACCCCACCTGGAATTTTTTCGTTACATTCTGAACACAGAATTGGTTTTAATTTTTAAAGTGAGTTTGTTCGCGGGGAATTAAAACAACACTCAGAACATGAAAATGGCTTTCCTTCAATTTTGGCATCATAAAGTACTTACGCAACCAGAATGTTATAAATGCACTACTAACGCTAGAAATGCGTCAAAAAATAAAACTACACCTCAAATGTTTATGATGCATTCTTAACACAGAACTGTTTACAACATTTCTTGTCTTTATTTGTGACTCCTGGTATAATTCTTGTCCTCTCGTTTGTATAGTACCATCCGTAAGTGGTATCATCATATAATTGGTTTGAGCATAACCACTGTCACCTAACAATATTTTGTTGGCAAATTTTCTTCGAAGAAAACTTCTTTTCAAGGCAGAATTGTCCCTTATATTAGAATCATGGGCAGATCTATGCCACCGTGCCTCAACATCGAGGAATTGTAAATCAGCTGCAGCTACCTACACACTGCGTAATAATAGAAAAATACCTACCCTTTTCTATTCCTGAAAATCTCTGCCATACTTCCGCCAGGAGACAATAAGCGCACATGAGTGCCATCAATGGCGCCACATACTCGAGGAAATTTCGTTATTCTGTAAAATTCTGCTGCTATTCTCTGCCGCTTCTCAGAATTATTAGGCATCTTGATAATTTTTTATACAGAGAGCGATGGCATGGGTAACAAGGTGAGCTGTGGATTCCTCGACGCCAATCACGTTGCCACAAGTAATTAATTGACTTCCTGTTGCATAAAATCTCAATGTGCATAATTCTTGATTCATAGATGTCACAGCATTGTTTTTTTTGGTGTTGAAATTTCAATTTATTGCACTAATAATGATGTCGTTTCTTTAATGAGACGAAATCTTCTTTGAAACTTTTTGGCACTGAGTGTATCAAATAAATTTGGGTAATTCTTCGGAACAAACGTCAACGGTTAATACGGAATATTTATTTCATAACAATCAATCATAATTACACAAACCCGCTAGGATAAACCCTGCCTTGCACTCAAACCATTCAAAACCTGGGATGTTTTTTAAAATTATGATGAAGCTAAAGGTTTTTTTTAAAAAAAAAGTGCGTATTAACCGTTGACGTTTGTTCCGAATATTTACCTAAATTTGTTCTTGTGTTTACTTCTATCACTATAAACGGTCTTGGTACTTATTAAATCTATAATTTCTTCGTTATCGTCAGAATACAAATCCCAAATGTCCATCGTAAATACAAATTAATTAGGTAGATAGATATTTGCAGTATCAGACAATCGGAAAACGAAGAGATAACCAATATGTACATTTTACATTGTCACTACGGTACTGACAGTAGCTAAACACATAACTCAGTTAAACAGACCTTTTTGAGTATTTAATTTTGACAGCTCTAATATCTACAAAAATTTTTTTTTCGATGAATTGGTGATTCGATGAATTGATCATTCGATGAATTGATTTTCGATGAATTGATTTTCGATAAACTCGTTTTCGATGAATTTGCTTTCGATGAATTGATTTTCGATGAACTCGTTTTCGATGAATTTGCTTTCGATGAATTGATTTTCGATGAACTCGTCGGTTACCGTTTCAGCATGCAGTCGAAGAAATGATTCTTTTGAGAAAATGATTTTTTGCATTCGTAACATGAAAAAGGTTTTTCTCCACTACATTTCAGCATGTGGATCGTCAAAGTTCCCTTAAGAGAAAATGATTTTATGCATTCGGAACATGTAAAGGGTTTTTCTCCGCTGCGTGTCAGCATATACCTCGTCAGAGTTCCCTTTGAGAAAATGATTTTTCGCATTCGGAACATGAAAAGGGTTTTTCTCCACTATTTGTCAGCATGTGGGTCGTCAAATGTCCCTTTTTAGAAAATTATTTTTTGCATTTGTAACATGAAAAGGGTTTTTCTCCACTGCATGTCAGCATATGCCTCGTCAAAGTTCCCTTTTGAAAAAATTATTTATTGCATTCAGAACTTGTAGAGGGTTTTTCTCCACAGTGCGTCAGCATATGGTCGGTCAAATGATTTTTTTGAAAAAATGATTTTTCGCATTCGGTGTCGTGTCCTCTGTGTTGTGATTGTCCTATTTCATATTTAAATTCATTCTTTTCACAACACTTTTCATTCTCAATATTTATCTCGATATGTACAGTTCTTTACTTTTAACTTTTTATGTCTATGCCACCTCTTACTTCAAATCTTTTTGTCTATGCTACTTCATAGTGTAATATTGTCATCAATTTCTCATCTCTATTGTCTTTTCTATGTGGTTACGTCAAGTCTTGATTTTTTATAAATACGACTGCATTTTTTGCAAAGTTCTCTAAATTCTCTCTAGATTCTCTCTAAAACTCTCTCTAAAAACTCAAGAAATTCTCGCATCACTCTCTCTTACCGACTCAATTAACGACTAATTGCCAGTCACCTCGATTGTAAAGTTATAAATAAAGTTACAATTAATCCAGAACACAAGTGTTTAAAGGATAACCCTCAATCTCTCCTCCCAGTACGCCCATCTTGGCGTTGAAAACAAAAGAAGTCAAAAACGCAGCGTCAGCCTTACGACCTGACCGGAGACTTCCCGAGACCACGCCAGGACGCCTACTTCATTCGGAACATGAAAAGCTTTTTTCTTCACCACGTGTCAGCATGTGGATCGTCAAAGTTCCTTTAAGAGAAAATGATTTTTCACATTCGGAACATGTAAAGGACTTTTCTCCATTGTGTGTCAGCATGTGGTCGGTCAAATATTTCTTTTGAGAAAATGATTCGGAACATGTAAAGGGTTTTTCTCCACTGTGTGTCAGCATATGCCTCGCCAAAGTTCCCTTTTGAGAAAATGATTTGTCACATTCGGAACATGAAAAGGGTTTTTCTCCATTGTGTGTCAGCATGTGGGTCGTCAAATGTCCCTCTTAAGAAAATGATTTTTTGCATTCGTAACATGAAAGGGTTTTTCTCCACTGTGTGTCAGCATATGCTTCGTCAAAGTTCCCTTTGCAGAAAATAATTTATTGTAGTCGGAACATGTAAAGGGTTTTCCTCCACTGTGTGTCAGCATATGGCTCGTCAAAGTTCCCTTTGCAGAAAATGATTTTTCGCAGTCGGAACATGAAAAGCGCTTTTCTTCACCATGTGTCAGCATGTGGATCGTCATAGTTCCCTCAAGAGAAAATGATTTTTCACATTCGGAACATGTATAGGGTTTTTCTCCACTGTGTGTCAACATGTGGGTCGTCAAAGGTGTCTCTTAAGAAAATGATTTTTTGCATTCGTAACATGAAAGGGTTTTTCTCCACTGTGTGTCAGCATATGCCTCGTCAAAGTTGCCTTTTGAGTAAATGATTTATTGCATTCGGAACATGTAAAGGGTTTTTCTCCACTGTGTGTCAGCATGTGGTCGGTCAAATGATTCTTTCGAGAAAATGATTTTTCGCATTCGGAACATGAAAAGGGTTTTTCTCCACTGTGTGTCGGCATATGCCTCATCAAAGTACTCTTAAGAGAAAATGATTTTTTGCAGTCGGAACATGTAAAGGGTTTTTCTCCACTGTGTGTCAGCATGTGGATCGTCAATATTCTCCTAAGAGAAAATGATTTTTTGCATTCGGAACATGTAAAGGGTTTTTCTCCACTGTGTGTCAGCATATGCTTCGTCAAATGTGCCTTTTGAGTAAATGATTTTTCGCATTCGGAACATGAAAAGGGTTTTTTTCCAATGTGTGTCAGCATATGCCTCGTCAAAGTTGCCTGTTGAGTAAATGATTTATTGCATTCGGAACATGTAAAGGGTTTTTCTCCACTGTGTGTCAGCATGTGGTTGTTCAAATGAATTTTTTGAGAAAATGATTTTTTGCATTCGGAACATGAAAAAGGTTTTTCTCCACTGTGTGTCAGCATGTGGTTGTTCAAATGAATTTTTTGAGAAAATGATTTTTTGCATTCGGAGCATGAAAAAGGTTTTTCTCCACTGTGTGTCAGCATGTGGATCGTCAAAGTTCTCCTTAGAGAAAATGATTTTTTGCATTCGGAACATGTAAAGGGTTTTTCTCCACTGTGTGTCAGCATGTGGATCGTCAAATGTGACTTTTGAGTAAATGATTTATTGCATTCGGAACATGTAAAGGGTTTTTCTCCACAGTGTGTCAGCATGTGGTCGGTCAAATGATTCTTTTGAGAAAATGATTTTTCGCATTCGGAACATGAAAAGGGATTTTCTCCACTGTGTGTCAGCATATGCCTCATCAAAGTACTCTTAAGAGAAAATGATTTTTTGCAGTCGGAACATGTAAAGGGTTTTTCTCCACTGTGTGTCAGCATATGCCTTGTCAAAGTTGCCTTTGCAGAAAATGATTTTTCGCAGTCGGAGCTTGAAAAAGGTTTCCCACTAGTGTTTATGAGCGAGTGCAGTTCTATCATTGACTTATGAGAACAGGAGTAGTTACAATAGGTGCAAGAGAAATGGTTTTTGCTGGGGTATATCTTCAGATTTGTTATTAAGTCTGAAAAAGATAGCGAATAAAGTTTAATTCATGTAAAGTTCATTTATAAAACAAACACAAAAATAAAGAGCTCAAATTGTCAATTAAACGAAGAAAAATGGGTTATACCTGATGTTCGGATAGTTTGAGTGTGCTCTAAGCATTCTTTTTTAACATCCGACAGTTCTATGTCTATTTCCGTATAAGGCATTCCTCCTTCATCTTCTTCTCGGGATCCTGGTTCTGCCTTGATGGGAACAGTCTCTACATTAATTTTACCTGTAACACCAAAACAGCAATGTACTAGGTTTATGGAAAATAAACATAAAGTAAATTATACTGATAAGAAGGACTTCAGATTCCCCCTTTTGGATCGATGTTTTCACCCGAGAAATAGCCTCTGATTCTTTAACCCTCTTTTGTTTGTTGTTTAAGGCAATTCATCCTAAAAAGAGTGCTATGTGCTTTAACCCTCTATCGCTGACGTTACGTTTGTCAGCACAGATGCAACGTTTCCATTTCGCGGCGCATCGTTCTGTCTCGCTCAATACTTTCCTGAGTCCTGAGCCAGCTTCCACCACCCTGTTTATAACCATCTGCGACTAAAAATTAATTATAATCAATAATTATCAGCCTGAAACACTCATCTACATTGAAAAAATCTTCCGAGAAAAGATACTGGCCGCCAACGGGAATTGAACCCGTGACCATCTGATTGCCGGTCAGCAGCTCTGCTGCAGAGCTGCTGACCGGCAATCAGATGGTCACGGGTTCAATTCCCGTTGGCGGCCAGTATCTTTTCTCGGAAGATTTTTTCAATGTAGATGAGTGTTTCAGGCTGATAATTATTGATTATAATATTTGTTATGTACCCTTTGTGCTATGCATAAAAATCTTGTTTAAACGTTAGTTTATCAATTAAAAATAATAATTAATAAAAATTAATTAGTTATTATTATTACAAATACAAATATTTAGTTATGAATATTCCTTTATACTTAAATGTATTTTATTACATCATTTCCGGAAATAAATATACTTATTATGTAAGGCGGCCAACCGTCCCGCATTCTGCGGGACCGTCCCGCATTGACAGCTCTAGTCCCGCATTGCAATATTAACAAAAAAAGTCCCGCAAATCGTCTAAAGCGTCCCGCATGTCCCGCATTCCTGTATTTTGTTGATATTGGTGTGGTAGTCAAATAAACTTCCTCTATCTTTAGTCTATTTTTGCCATTTGGTTAAGTTCAAGACAAAATTTGTCCCTAGAAAAGGCCCTTATATATCGATTTAGGCATAGGCTTATTTATGTTATAAGCTAGAGTCAAAGAGCGCCAGTGTAGTAGTGATTGAGTTGTTTTGTTTACGAATTAGTGCATGCCGTGATTTTTTATTTTATTTGTATTTTATTTTATTTTGCAGAAACAAACAGTACATAATTACATATTAGAAAGTAGTTACAAGTTATAGAGTTAATACAATAATTGGTACCAATGACATGTCGCTGTTATATAGTATATGTTTTTATGTGACAAATGATGCATTTTACCTATATTTAATTAATAAATTATTGAGGGAGAGGGGTAAGGGTGTGTGTGTGTGTGTGTGTGTGTGTGTGTGGATGTGTGTGTTATGTGTGCAAGTTCAGTGTGCTAGAAATGTTTTTCTTAAATAAAGGAAGGGAATCAAAAAATATGTCGATATTTGTACTTGTTTGAATTGAGTAGAATCTTTGAAGGATGCGGGATATGGGGGAGTTGGCTGCAGCGTTCGTATTATTATTGGTTGTGTAAAAAAGGTTGGTGATCGGTGATTAGGTGATCCCTAATATTGATAACCCATATTTTTTTCATTCAAATCAAATCAAATAATTTTTTGACCTTGCCGCTGACCGCGACATAGCGATGATGTAAGTTCAGTGAAAACTTGCAAAAAGAATTTAATTTTTGGCAAAAGTGTTTACCTTCATTTCTGAATGTAGTTTTAATTCGCCGCATACACATATAAATTAAACCAGTTTTGTATTCAGAATGTTAAATTCCAGTTGGATTCGTCTGCTGGCATATTTCGAAGGAAAATATTCTCTTATTCGAAGTGCATTGGAGATTGGAGGGAACCTCACCACTTTCCAGTTAGAAAAATATTCTCTTTTTCGAAGTGCATTTATTAAATTCTAGTTGCAGACTATGTGTGTGCTGCCAGAACCAAAGAGAAACCATTTTAATGTTCTGCGTGTAGATTTAATTCGCCGTATACAGATTTAATTTAAACCACTTTTGTGTTCAGAATGTAAAATTTCTGCTGTGGTTTCATCTGCTGACACATTTCGAAGGAATACATTCTCTTATTCGAGATGCTGTTATGAAATTCTAGTTGAAGACTGTGTATGTGTTGCCAGAATCAAAGAGAAAACATTTTCATGTTGTGAGTGTAGTTTGAATTCATCGCATACAGATTTAATTTAAACCAGTTTTGGGTTCAGTATATATCAACAACTTGTATATTCATCCTATTACATGGTTACCAATCTCGATTTCCGAGATAGCAGTTGTAAATTTGTGGTAGAATTTATAAACATGATTTTTAGTGGAAGAATACTTTCTCTCAATTATGTGGTTATAAAAATCGGCACAAAGTGAGGTCGTAATAAAAAATATAAAAAAACTATTTTCACCCCCCCCCCCGGCTGACACCGACGCCACGTATTCCGCATTGATATTTTATAAAGTTGGCCGCCTTATTATTATGTATATACTTATTATTGAAATTAAAATAAAAAAAATACTATCCAATAAGTAAAAAAGAATAGTCACATGGATTTGTACCCGAAATGCACATCTGTCAGACTAGCACTCAGTAGGATGGAAATAAAAAGTCACCTCAGTGGCGGATGGTTAAAAAGAAGATTTTGCTTATTATTATTTCCTGCATCAATAGCATGTATTTTTATGGTACTTAATAATACGCGTTTTACAAATCACATAGAAAGAGAGCAAGTTGTCAGTAAGGCGAATTAATTATTTCAGCTATAAAACATTGAGAAATCGGAAATTGTAATTGAGTATTACAGGTTGAAAGTTTGATGCGTTTGACAATTTCTAATATAGTTAATATTTAACGGAAATACAAAAGTGACGAATGTTCGGCAAGAGGCCGTCTCGTTAATAAGCATTTATCCTGGCCGCGTGATATTCCATAACGGACAGGAATCTACAGTTTAAACATAATAAGAGCATTACACTTACTGTCTGTCGGAGTACTCTCCACATACTCAAAACATTCCTTCTTTACATCCGGGAGGTCAATGACTATATCCGTATACGGAATTTCTATATCATCTGCGTCCAATTCCTGGGACCCTGGTTCCGTCTTGATGGAAATACTCTCTGGGTTGTGAAGATCCATGACACTGCTGTTGTGTCCTCCTGTTATGTGATGTAAATTGGTCGAAGCTCAAAAAATAAACCTGAAACAGATCATTGATTGAACTGATTTTGTGCGTCTGTCTGAGAAGTCAAGTAAAGGAGAATTTAACAAGTGTGTCAAACCATGACCTCGAAAAGTACATTTGTAGTAAGTATGCAACATAATTAGAACAGTTATGTACTTTAAAATTTAGATATTAATTGGGTTGTTCAGTGGTATTAGTACTTGAAATAATATATTTAGTAAAATAAAAAACAACTTTGAAAAGGAGGAGGTTCTCACTTCGACAATTTTTTTTTTATGTTTGTTACCTCAGAACTTTCGATTGGGTGAACCGACATTGATGATTATTTTTTTATTTGAAAGCTGGTCCTTTCCGTGTGGTCCCAATTTGATTTGGTCCGGTTCTGACAATGGCATCCAGAAAAAAACATTCAAGAAAAGTCGTAAATTTGCAATAAGTATGTACGCGACATATGGACGAATAACTCAATATTACGCCAACAGTTTTCGATGAGTCTTTTTTTTAAGTAAAACTTCTTTACGCACGCTCGTCACAAAAAATAAAATAATAAACAAAAAATTTAACAAAACAAAAAATGACTTATTGCGTGCGACTCAAGTACATCTCACCTTACAAACCTACCTTGGCTGACACCGACTCCAAAAATAACAATCGTACCTACATATTGATGAGTAGAAAAATTAAGTTGATTATCAACAGGAGACGAAAAAAATAATTCCAACTATCGTTCCATAGCACTTACATCAAACATAGCAAAAATCTCAACTCAACAACTACATAAAAGAAAAAAAGATATGGGGGGGGGGGGGGGGTTTGAATTTTTTTTAATTCATTTTATTACGACCTTACTTTATTCAGATTGTTGTACCCAGACAATTGAGAGAAAGAGTATTCTTCCAATAAAAATCATGTTAATGAATTCTATCACAAAATTAATTTGTTGTTATATTCTGAACCTAAAACTCGTTTTAATTAAATCTGTATGAGCCGAATTAAAACTACACTTAGAACATGAAAATGGTTTCTCTTTGATTCTGGTAACACGTACATAGTCTTCAACTACAATTTCATAACTGCACTTCGAATAAGATAATGTTTTCTTTTGAAATGTGCCAGCAGAACAGCAGAACATTGAAATGGTTTCTCTTTGATTTTGGCAGCACATACATAGCGTGCAACTAGAATTTTTCTAGAATTAAATCTGTATGCAGCGAATTAAAACTACACTCAGAACATAAAAATGGTTTCTCCTTGATTCTGACAGCACATGCAACTATAATTTTATTACTGCATGAGTAAAAATGAATAAAGGAATATTTTACTTCGAAATATGTCAGCAGACGAAATTTTACATTCTGAACACAAAAGTGGTTGAAATTAAATCTGTATGCGGCGAATTAAAACTACACTTAGATCAAAAAATAGCAGTACACACATAGTCTGCAACTAGAATTTTATGAAAGCACTTCCAAAAGGAGAATATTTTCCTTACTGGAAAGTGGTGAGGTCCCTTCCAATGCACATCGAATAAGAGAATATTTTCCTTCGAAATATATCAGCAAATGAACCCAACTGGAATTTTACATTCTGAATACAAAACCGGTTTAATTTAAAAATGTATGCTGAAAAATAAAACTACATTCAGAGATGAAGGTTAACACTTTTGCCAAAAAGGTAATTCTTTTTGCATTTCTTTACTGACCCTACAACATCGCTTTTTAGCCGTCAGCGGCATGGTCATGGTATTTGATTTGAATGACAAATATGGGTTATCTATATTACGTTAAGGCGGCCAACTTTATAAAATACCAATGCGGGACACGTGGCGGCGACGGTGTCAGCCGGGGGGGGGGGGGGGGGGGGGGTAAAAAACATTTTCATTATTCATCATGTTTATAAATTCTACCACAAATTTATAACTGCTATCTCGGAAACTGAAATTGGTAGCCGTGTAATAGGATAAATATGCAACTTGTTCATATATACTGAACCCAAAGCTGGTTTAAATTAAATCTGTATGCGACGAATTCAAACTACACACAGAACATGAACATGTTTTCTCTTTGATTCTGGCAACACATACACAGTCTTCAACTAGAATTTCATAACTGCATCTCGAAAAAGAGAATGTCTTCCTTCGAAATGTGTCACCAGATGAATCCACATCTGAAATTTTACATTCTGAACACAAAAGTGGTTTAAATTAAATCTGTATACGGCGAATTAAAACTACCCTCAGAACATTAAAATGGTTTCTCTTTGATTCTGGCAGCACATACATAGTCTGCAACTAGAATTTTTTAACTGCACTTCGAATAAGAGAATAATCTCCTTCGAAATATGTCGACGAATCAAACTGGGATTTCACATTTTGAACACAAAACTAGTATAAATTAAATCTGTATGCTTTGAATTAAAACTACACTCAGAACATAAAAAGGTTTCACTGAGATTCTGGCAGCACATACATAGTCTACAACTAGGATTTTATTACTGCATTTCGAATAAGAGGATATTTTCCTTCGAAATATGACAGCAGACGAAATTTTACATTCTGAACATAAAACTGGTTGAAATAAAATCCTTGTGCGGTGAATTAAAACTACACTCAGATTAAAGAATGATTTCTCTTTGATTCTGGCAGCCTACACATAGTCTGCAACAAGAATTTTATAAATGAACTTCGAAAAAGAGAATATTTTTCTAACTAGAAAGTGGTGAGGTTCCCTCCAATGCACTTCAAATAAGAGAATATTTTCCTTCGAAATATGTCAGCAGACGAATCCAACTGGAATTTTACATTCTGAATACAAAACTGTTTTAATTTATATCTGTATGTGGCGAATTAAAACTACATTCAGAAATGAAGGTAAACACTTTTGCCAAAAACGAAATTCTTTTTGCAAGTTTTCACTGAACTTACAACATCGCTTTTTCGCAGTCGGCGGCAAGGTCAACAAATTATTTGATTTGATTTAAATGATAAATATGGGTTTTCAATATTACGGATCACGGCATGCACTAATTCGTAAACAAAATAACTCAATCATTACTACAGAAGATATATTAAATGCAAGTATTATACAAAATTGCTTAACGAAAACATTAACAAGCCACAGAGAACCTGGAAAACAATCAATTCCATTCTCACAAATAGCTCGCGAAACCCAAAAATAACTTGTAAATCTCTAGTCATAAATGACGAAGAAGTAAAGGGACCAAAGGAGATTGCAACTGCATTTAACGCATTTTTTCTTTCAGTTGGGGAAAGTTTAGCATCAGTAATAAAAACTTCAAAAACTGATGTAAACACGATCTACACGGAACCTCAAGCAAAACAATCTTTTAACATGATCAGGACAAATAAAAATGAAATCTTACGTGTCATATCTAACCTTAAGTCCAAAGCGGCAGCTGGTTCTGATGGGATAACCTCTCTCCTTCTCAAAAATTGCAAGGAGGAACTGGCGGATGATCTTGTATTCTTAATAAATCTCTCTCTATCAAAAGGTATCTTTCCAGACAGACTAAAGATTGCGAAAATAATTCCTATTCATAAAGACGAATGCAAAAAAAATGTCCAAAATTATCGTCCAATCTCTATACTTCCAGCTATCTCTAAAATTTTTGAATGTATCATTAAAGAAAGACTATTGAAATATCTCGAACACAACAAAATTCTCACGTCAAAACAATACGGTTTCAGACGACGATCTAACACTAAATGTGCAGCTTTCGATTTTATATCAAATCTACAGAAACATATTGATCATGGGGATTTTACGGCGGCAATATTTATTGATCTAAAAAAGGCGTTTGACACGGTGGATCACAACGTATTGATCGAAAAACGGAAACATTTGGGTATTGTTGGTCCTCCTCTGGAACTTTTCCGATCTTACCTATCAAATCGCGTTTCAGCAGTAGAACTGGGAGGAGAAACGAGTGAGTTGGGTAAAATAACATGTGGAGTGCCACAAGGATCAATTCTTGGACCGTTGCTATTTCTAATCTATGTGAATGACATGACAAAGTGGGGTATTAAAGGAACTCTACAACTTTATGCGGACGATACAGTAATTTTTTACAATAAACTGAACCTAGCGGAGCTTGAAACGGAAATGAATGCTGATGTTTCTAAACTCACAAGCTGGTTAAGAATAAACAAACTTACTCTTAACGTAAAAAAAACTCATTATATACTTTTTGGCAACAAGAAAAATTTCAGCCTCAATATCAAAGTTGGTGATAACTGCCTCGAAAAGAAAATGAGCACAAAATATTTGGGCCTGATCGTAGATTCCCAACTCTCGTGGGATCTCCACATAAATCATGTAAAGGAGAAAATTACCCCCATAACTGGTGTACTATATAGACTCCAAGGATTATTACCCATTCCTTTACTAACATCAGTGTACTACGCCATGGTACATTCACACCTTTCTTATCTCTGCTGTATCTGGGGATTTGCCTCAAAGAAATTGATAGCTGATCTGCAGGTGGTTCAAAACCGAGCTCTCAGAAATGTTTTTGGACTTCCATGGGACACCCATGTCAAAGACATCTATTCAGTTTCCGGTATTCTTCCAATCACAGTCCTTCCTAAACATGAAATCACAAGCACCATCCTACAAATTACTCAACAATCAACTCACACTAACATCAATGTTAGAATATAACAAAATAATATGTAACCACTAACGCCATCTAGGATACAACAATTGTAACTGTGTACAATAAACGTCAGTCTATCGAAAACCTCTCTGCTGTTTCATTAGGTTATGGACCCAGTGAACAATTCCGGTGCAGAATACGCAATTAGTATATTTTTTTAATTTTTTGATCGTGCACAGTGTGGAAAAATGTCGGCGAATTACTCAGTAAACGTTCCCAGGTTGAAAGGGCGTGAGAATTTCGACGATTGGTCTTTCGCAGTTGAAAATTTCCTCATCCTGGAAGGTGTGGATTTGGGCAGCACGCAGGTGCTAGCTGAAAAAGACGACAGAAAGGCAAGAGCAAAGCTGATAATGACCATTGATCCATCTCTGTATGTCCATATTAAAGGCGAAACTACAGTGCAAAGTGTATGGAAGAAATTGAAATCCTTGTTCGACGACTCCGGTTTCACACGCAGAATCAGTCTACTGAGGAATTTAATATCGATTCGCTTGGAGACTTGCAATTGTATGACTGATTACGTCACTCAATTAGTGGAAACAGCCCAGAAGTTGAGAGGTACGGGTTTCGAAATAAACGATGAATGGATAGCTTCATTGCTTCTTGCTGGACTCCCGCAGATGTATGGCCCAATGTTAATGGCCATTGAGCACTCCGGTATGAAAATGAGTGCAGATGCTATAAAAACAAAATTGTTGGATATGAGCACGGATTCTGAGGATAAATCGAAGGGTGCATTCGTCGTTGGAAATTCTCAGAGACGCAGCAGCGGCGGCGGCGGTAGCAGAAAATTTACGAAGCATCGCGACAATAACGATGAAAAATATTGTCAACCATCTGACAACCCAAATGTCAGATCATTAAAAATGGTTCGTTGCTATAAATGCAAACAGATTGGGCATTATAAAAGTCAATGTCCTACGGAGAATGATACGAATGCATTTAGTGCAGTTTTCATGACAAATGAATTCAGTCAGAAAGACTGGTATATTGATAGCGGTGCCAGTACTCATTTAGTTTCAAATGAAAATATGTTGTCAAATATTTCGTACCAACCGAAAACTAAAGAAATTATTGTGGCAAACCAAACTAGTATGGAAGTTTTATGTTCCGGAGACTTAAAAATAACGACTGCAGTGGGAAACAAGAAATATAAAATAGATGTAAACAATGTTTTATATGTACCTAACCTAGCAACAAATTTGCTGTCAGTGAGTAGAATCGTTGCAAATGGCAACAAAGTGATATTTAATGAACTAGGATGTTCTATTTACAAGTCAAGAAATGTTTGTATTGGTGAAGCAGAGTTAGAAAATGCAGTTTACAAATTGAACATTGTGAAGTCTCAGCATCTTTTAGCGGCGACAGTGAAGACTTCGAGTACAACATGGCACAGGCGACTAGGTCATATTAATATTAATGACCTAAGCAAGATGAAGAATGGAGCAGTTGAAGGTGTGACATTTCAACAAAAAAATGGTGAAATTGATAAATCCAGCTGTACGATATGCTGTGAGGGCAAGCAGGCGAGGCTGCCTTTCCCTCTGAGTACTAGCAAAAGTCAGGAAACGCTGGAATTGGTTCATAGTGATTTATGTGGGCCAATGGAGAATAATTCACTTGGAATGGCCAGATACTTTTTAATATTTGTGGATGACTATAGCAGAATGTGTTTTGTATACTTTCTACAGTCAAAACATCAAACATTCAAATACTTCAAGGAGTTTAAAAATTTAGTTGAGAACCAGCAGTCGAAGAAAATAAAAATATTAAGATCTGATAATGGCGGCGAGTTCTGCTCAGCGGAAATGAAAAATTACTTGGAGCAGTGTGGTATAGTGCATCAGAAAACAAACGCATATACTCCAGAACAAAATGGGCTATCCGAAAGATACAATAGATCAATTGTCGAGAAAGCACGGTGTCTCTTATTTGATGCACAGTTCGAAAAAAAGTTTTGGGCAGAGGCTGTAAATACAGCAGTGTATCTAAAAAATAGGTCACCAACGGCGGGATTAAACCGTGATACTACGCCTTTTGAAATGTGGACAGAAAAAAAGCCAAATGTTTCCCATTTACGAATCTTTGGCAGTCGAGTGATGGTCCATATTCCGAAAGAAAAGCGCAAAAAATGGGATAAAAAAGCAACTAAAATGTTCCTAGTTGGCTATTCGGAAAACACCAAAGGCTATCGATTGTTTGATCCAGAGTCACAAAAAATAATTATTGCTAGAGATGTTGTTGTCATGGAAAATATAAATGACAGTTCAGCAACAACTATTTTCGTTGAAGACACACAGCAACCTGATTGCACGGGGGAAAGTCAGTTGAACAGCACTTTTGTCGAAGAGGATAATGTGAATGATGTTACATATGTTCCTGAGGAATCGACTAGTGAGTCAGAAGACAGTTTTTATGAGACATTAACCCCGGCCGACACAGATGTTTTTCCGGATGATGCTGACATTGCTCCGGAAAAACGTGCCACACGTAAACCAGACTACTACGGTTACACGAACATGTGTGTAGAAGACATGTCTAGTGAACAGATTTCTCTCACGGAGGCTATAACTGGACCTGAAAAAGTGGAATGGAAAAATGCAATAAAGGAAGAGTTAATATCCTTTAGTGAAAATGACACTTGGGAGCTAGTAGACAGGCCAAAGCACGGCACAGTGGTAAAAAATAAGTGGGTGCTTAAAAAGAAATATAATAGTGACGGTGAAGTGCGGTTTAGGGCAAGACTTGTGGCGAAAGGTTTTTCGCAGAAGAAGGGAATAGATTATTCCGAAATGTTTTCACCAGTGTTGAGATATTCTTCCCTTAGACTATTATTTGCTTTAAGTGTACAACTTAATCTCAAAATGAATCACCTTGATGTACCAACAGCATTCTTAAACGGTTTTCTTAAAGAAAATGTTTTTACAGAAATACCAGAATACTCTCATTTTGTAAATTGTAAAAATAAAGTATTAAAATTAAAAAGAGCCATTTATGGTCTCAAACATTCTGCTAGAACTTGGTATATTAGGGTAGAAGAATGTTTATTGAATTTAGGTTACAAAAAATCCAAATATGAACCTTGTCTGTTTATAAAAAGTAATAATGATGTTAAAATATTTGTTGCATTATTTGTGGATGATTTCTTTGTATTTTATAACTCAGAAAACTATTATGAACAGTTAAAGACTGAACTTGTCAATAAATTTAAGATAAAAGATTTAGGTCAGATTAAACAGTGTCTTGGAATGCGAGTAAATGCTCAAAAAGATTGTATTACTGTTGACCAAGAGCATTTTGTAAACAATATTTTAAATAAGTTCAATATGTCAGATTGTCATACTTCAGAAACCCCTATGGAAGTTAATTTAAAGTTGGAGAAAGATTTAAAAAATAATGTTGATATTTCAAAATATCCATACCAACAGTTGATAGGAAGTCTTATGTACCTATCTGTATTGACAAGACCAGATATTGCTTATAGTGTAAGTTATTTAAGTCAGTATAATAACTGTTATAATGAAACTCATTGGAAACATTTAAAAA
The DNA here is from genome assembly GCA_917563855.2 of Limnephilus lunatus. Lineage (NCBI taxonomy): Eukaryota > Metazoa > Arthropoda > Insecta > Trichoptera > Limnephilidae > Limnephilus > Limnephilus lunatus. Next base: position 106,080,173 of record OU830592.1, on the reverse strand, counting down.
GATTGTTAAAATATCTACAGAAAACTAAAAGCTATGGTTTAGTTTATAAGAAAAATGATAACCCTTTACATGGTTTTGTGGACGCGGATTGGGCGTCATGTACCTTAGATAGAAGGTCATATACTGGTTTCTGCTTTATAATGTCAGGATGTGTCATTTCTTATGAATCCAGGAAACAAAGAACAATTGCTTTGTCAAGTACAGAAGCGGAGTATATGGCTTTAACCGAAGCCTGCAAAGAGGCTATTTACTTAAAGAGTTTATTGTCAGATTTGATAGAAATCAATCAAAATACACCTGTATGTTTGTATAGTGATAGTCAAAGTTCTATTAAATTGGCTGCTAATCCATTGTTTCATAAACGTACTAAACATATTGATGTGCGACATCATTTTGTTAGAGAATGTGTATTTGATAATAAAGTGAATCTTGAATATGTATCAACCTCCAATATGCCAGCTGATTTATTGACAAAAAGTCTGTGTATAAATAAACATTATAATTTTTTAAGTTCAATGGGCATATCGGAAGTTTAAATCTTGTTGTTTTTTGTTGAGATGAAATTAGGATTATTTTGTTACGAGAGGGTGTTAGAATCAAAATAATATGTAACCACTAACGCCATCTAGGATACAACAATTGTAACTGTGTACAATAAACGTCAGTCTATCGAAAACCTCTCTGCTGTTTCATTAGGTTATGGACCCAGTGAACAATTCCGGTGCAGAATACGCAATTAGTATATTTTTTTAATTTTTTGATCGTGCACAGTGTGGAAAAATGTCGGCGAATTACTCAGTAAACGTTCCCAGGTTGAAAGGGCGTGAGAATTTCGACGATTGGTCTTTCGCAGTTGAAAATTTCCTCATCCTGGAAGGTGTGGATTTGGGCAGCACGCAGGTGCTAGCTGAAAAAGACGACAGAAAGGCAAGAGCAAAGCTGATAATGACCATTGATCCATCTCTGTATGTCCATATTAAAGGCGAAACTACAGTGCAAAGTGTATGGAAGAAATTGAAATCCTTGTTCGACGACTCCGGTTTCACACGCAGAATCAGTCTACTGAGGAATTTAATATCGATTCGCTTGGAGACTTGCAATTGTATGACTGATTACGTCACTCAATTAGTGGAAACAGCCCAGAAGTTGAGAGGTACGGGTTTCGAAATAAACGATGAATGGATAGCTTCATTGCTTCTTGCTGGACTCCCGCAGATGTATGGCCCAATGTTAATGGCCATTGAGCACTCCGGTATGAAAATGAGTGCAGATGCTATAAAAACAAAATTGTTGGATATGAGCACGGATTCTGAGGATAAATCGAAGGGTGCATTCGTCGTTGGAAATTCTCAGAGACGCAGCAGCGGCGGCGGCGGTAGCAGAAAATTTACGAAGCATCGCGACAATAACGATGAAAAATATTGTCAACCATCTGACAACCCAAATGTCAGATCATTAAAAATGGTTCGTTGCTATAAATGCAAACAGATTGGGCATTATAAAAGTCAATGTCCTACGGAGAATGATACGAATGCATTTAGTGCAGTTTTCATGACAAATGAATTCAGTCAGAAAGACTGGTATATTGATAGCGGTGCCAGTACTCATTTAGTTTCAAATGAAAATATGTTGTCAAATATTTCGTACCAACCGAAAACTAAAGAAATTATTGTGGCAAACCAAACTAGTATGGAAGTTTTATGTTCCGGAGACTTAAAAATAACGACTGCAGTGGGAAACAAGAAATATAAAACTTTACAATCAAGACATTCACACTCACAATACTCGAAATAGCAATAAAATCCGCATACCGCAAACACACACTACAAAATATGGGATAAATTCTCTGAACTATGTTGCCTATACACTATATAACTCGCTTCCAGATATGTACAAGGGAAACCAGCAAAATAAAAAAGTTCAGAATAATGCTTTAAAAGAATATTTTTTAAATACGTTTAAGGATGAAACTATGTAAATTTTCTTATCATGTCTCATCTGTCTTGTTTCCTTTTCTCTTCTTTTCTTTTCCATTTATTTGTAATCATAATCATCCACATTTGTATAACCTTGTTCTTTGTTTCTTTAATTATTTTCTATTGTTGTTTGCTCACTCAACCTGTTATATTTTTAAATTTATTTTTTGTCTATGTTGTATGTGAAACTTATATTTTTAATATCCATTTTCCAAGTAAAACTGTAACTATTTCCTCACACCCATGAATTTTCCTCCTGTCCTAAAATGAGTTCTGTAACTCATCGGGATTGCTCCAGCAAGTAATAAAATACACTGGCGCTCTTTGACTCTTGCTTGAAACATAAACAAACCAATGATCGATATCTTCGGACCTTTTCTAGGGACAAATTTTGTCTTGAACTTAAACAAAAGGCTAAAGTATACTAAAGATAGAGGAATTTTATTCGACTACCAGACAATATCAACAAAATATATGAATGCGGGACATACGGGACGCTTTAGACGATTTGCGGGACTATTTTTGTAAATATTGCAATGCGGGACTACAGCTGTCAATGCGGGACGGTCCCGCAGAATGCGGGACGGTTGGCCGCCTTAGATAATGGAGAAAAGTGTCTTGGAATCTTCATTGATCTCCGCAAGGCATTTGACAGCATATCACATTCAAAACTTAATGAGATTTTAATAAAAAACTAACTTAATGAGAAACTAAAGCAAATTGGAATGGATGGAATAGTGCTATCATGGTTCAAAAGCTATCTAAAAGAGAGACTTCAATATGTAAAAATAAATAATATACTAAGTGAACCCAAAACCTCATCTTTTGGTATACCACAAGGAACTGTCATCGGCTCAATCCTTTTTATTATATATGTCAATCAAATGTTCACTCTTCCATTAGTTGGTGATATTATATCTTACGCAAATGACACTGTAGTTATCTCTAAAGGGAAATCATGGGAGGTAACAATGAGAATAGCAAATATCAACATAAATATACTCAAAACATGGTTCGACCTAAATTGTCTCTCATTAAATACTGAGAAAACTTTTTAGAAAAAAGCTTTAGATTCGCCTTAATTACTCTAAAAGGAAACTTTTTGGCTTGGGGGCGGCGGAAAATAATGCATTTTAGTTTTCAATTGCGTAAAATTAAAATTCACTTCGCGAACCGATCGGTAACTGTCGGCGGCCATTAGGCACGTCGCTGTTATGTTATAGGCCTAATGGCCGCTGACAGTCACCGGTCGGTTCGCGAAGTGAATTTTAATTTTACGCAATTGTAAATTAAAATGCATTATTTTCCACTGCCCCCAAGCCAAAAAGTTTCCTTTTATAGTAATTAAGGCGAATCTAAAGTTTTTTTTCTAAAAAATATTCGTAATAAGCGTGTCCAGTCCCAACCGATATTTACCGGTAATATGGTCTTCATGATTTACTCGGGTAGAAATTATCAGCATTAGAACTTACCAATAACTGTAAAACACTTGGAACCGTTGAATTAACCGCGTCAGTGAAACAGTGTCAGCGACGTCAGCGATATTATGTCAAATTATAGATTCGAATCAGGAAGACACGTTTTGCAGAGACAAAAGCAAGCTTCATTAAAAGTTAAGTTATACATAGACAATGTGTACGTAGACTAAGAAATCGTGATAAATATCAATTTTTGCGGTTAATAGGTACCTACTGAAAGCCAACAACAAGTTTTTGTTCCAAGAACTCGTGTGAATATTGATATTCCCTTGATGTTTTTATAAGGCGGCCAACTTTATAATATGTCAATGCGGGACACAGTGGGGGGGGGGGGGGGGGGGGGTGTAAATTCTTTTTTTTATTTTTTTATTGCGACCTCTCTTTATGCCGATTTTTGTAACTACATATTCGAAAGAAAGAGTAATCTTCCAATAAAAATCATGTTTATAAACTGCTATCTGATACTAGAATGGTTACTCGGAAATGGGATAAATATGCAACTTGTTATTTAATTTAAAAAGTACACTTAGAATATGAAAATGGTTTCTTTGATTCTGGCAACACATATAGGTATAGCCTTCAACTAGAATTTCATAACTGCACTTCGAATAAGAGAATGTTTTCCTTCGAAATGTGTCAGCAGATGAATCCACAGCAGATATTTTACATTCTGAACACAAAAGTGGTTTAAATTAAATCTGTATGTGGCGAATTAAAACGACACTCAGAACAAAAAATGGCTTCTCTTTGATTTTGGCAGCGCACACATAGTCTGCAACTAGAAATTTAATAAATACACTTCGCAAAAGAGAATATTTTTCTTACTGGAAAGTGGTGGGGTCTCCTCCAATGAACTTTGAATAAGAGAATATTTTCCTTTGAAATATGTCAGCAGAGGAATCTAACTAGAATTTTACATTCAGAACACGAAACTGGTTTAAATTAAATCTGTATGCGGCGAATTAAAATAACCTACATTCAGAAATGAAGGTAAATACTTTTGCCAAAAAGGAAATTCTTTTGGCAAGCCTTCACTGAACTTACAACATCGCCTTTTCGCGGTCGCCGGCATGGTCAACAAATTATTTGATTTGATTTGAATGATAAAAATGGGTTATTAATATTACGTGTCACGGCGTACTCCAATTCGTAAACAAAACAACTCAATCACTACTACACTCAGTGTTGCCAACCCGTTTTTTGAAAAAGACGTAGATCGGACTAGAAAATTACGTAGAATCGTATAATTTGGATTATGAAAAGTTAGTAGATCTACGTATTTTTTTTCTGAGTGAAATATAGAAGTTAGGGTAGGTGAACTTAATTAGTTATTTCTTGTAATAATTAAGTTGAAATGTATCTATTATTTTTAACGCATTTTTTGCAAATTTTAATTTTTTTTTTTTTATGGTTTATCATAGGTTCTCAACCTTGCCTCTCACTCTAGGTTCTCAATTTTGCCCACCGCCCACTTTGAGATTTTTTTTTAGAGACCCCCTTTATTTTCTTATGGAGGAGGGGGGGGGGCTAATGGATTTAATTTTCTTCCACTTCCTCCACTACCGAAACATGTGAATTTTTCCACACGTGATAAAAATGATTACAATACATAAAATACTAAAAATTAACCAATATTAAAGTTAATTTTGCTTTATTAGTACGTGATGAGCGTGTTTTTTTGTATTTTTAGACTATATTTTTTACCTGCCCTCGCCATCACTGTACCACCCCAACGCCCTCTCTCTGGGTCTTCTACTACCCCTGAAAGTCTCAAACGTCCACAAGGGGGCGTTATTTATTGCCCACGTTTAGAACCTAAGGTTTAAATGAAACGAAATATAGTTTTGGTAACTATGCAAATGTGGGGTAATAGGCAATATTTAGGAAAAAAAACATGAATATTGAGTAAACATTTAAGGTCAAATACTAGCAATAAATAACTTAGCGATGCCTGTGTCTGAAATTGTGTATTTTACCGGGAAGTAGAAGATTACAACTACAATAAAAAAAAATTATGGTAATAGTTCGATATTTTCCTAGATTTGTGCTGATTTCCCTTTTGCCTAAAAAATATTTTTCTCCCCTAGATCTAGGGTAATTTCCCTAGACATCCCAACTCCGGCGCGGACTTTAGTATCAGTATGAAACGGAACGTTTGTTGGAGTCCGCGTCACATACGTTGCCTCGCAGACGGGGGCTCCACCGTAAAGTAACGGAAAAAAGGCTTCTTCAGCCTAATGAGTTATTTTTGCAAATTTGTACAATTTGACAAAAAATACGTAGATTCTGGACTGAAGTTAGTAGATATTCAGGAAGGACCTAAAATACGTAGATCTACGTAAAAAGACGTAGAGTTGGCAACGCTGGTTTGGAGTTTTATTAGCCAGGCAATGTTGGGTCGCATTTGTTCGTTTGCCATTGCTGAAAATATCCTGGCTTACCAATTTTTATTACGCTTCTTTGGCTTTCTCCGCTAGTTACAAATTTTATGATTATATTATCCTTCTCTAAAATTATACGACTACTTCCTGCCTAAATATTTTAATATCTCTTGTGTGTACCGCCTTATTCACGCTAGTTAAAAGCCAGCTGGGAAAATATCGCACATCTTTTCAATTCTGTGAATTTTTTGGCATTAAAATACCTACAGGTACATCAAGATGTATACAGAAAAAAAATGTATCAAATCTATGAAGTCAAAGACACGGGTTACCGTATAAAAAAATTAAAATTTGTACATTTTTATGTTGGTATTTAATATCGGTTGTTTTGCATTATCTACGACGATCGAAAACACGCATTTATCGAAACAGTAGATAATTTATCGTGCGCGATCCTCGCATGCGAACAATTATCTACTGAAATGAAAATTGGGTCCCTGTTTGCAAGCAACAAAAAAATGTTATGTTTGTATTTTACAATAAATGTTACTAAGTTTAATCTGAAATCTACTAGTTAGTAGAATTAAACTAATTAGCGGTGAAGTGGGGCGACATTAATTTTGAAAATGTTTTGTGGTTTATTTCTCCAGTACCTACCTAACCCAAATATCGTAGACTTACCATCTATTTTATCGCGCTTATCTATGGCCTGGCTGTCAAAATTATGACGATCTGGATGTGCAGGAAATTGAAATCTACAAACATAAGGCGGCCAACCGTCCCGCATTCTGCGGGACCGTCCCGCATTGACAGCTCTAGTCCCGCATTACAATATTTACAAAAATTGTCCCGCAAAACGTCTGAAGCGTTCCGCATGTCCCGCATTCGTATATTTTTTGGTATTTTCTATGGTAGTCAAATAAACTTCCTCTATCTTTAGTCTATTTTAGCCATTTGGTTAATATTTGTCCCTAGAAAAGGCCCGAAGATATCGATCAAGGGATTGGTTTAATTATGTTACTTAAGCTCCACACTGCTAGCGAAGTTCCTCGACGAAGTACTCGGGAAAGTTGACCGAAGTCCGAAGTACGTTGCTACACTCTTCGTTCAACTTCGCGAGAAACTCATTCGCGCGGTGGTGCCGTCACGGCTCGCAAGTCAAGGACGCTCAATTAGCAGCTGCCGTCGCAAAGTGCACGCACGCGTATTATAACTTATAACTATGCGCATATTTATCAAACGAAGAAATATAAAAAAAAGGAGGAAACTAAGATCCTAAGATGGTGGACGATTGCAATGCACCGGAACAGAACAATAATAATAATATTTGGACAATTTGTAGAGCGCCGTTTTTATTAAAAATTACCTCAAGGGCGCTTTACAATTTATTATGAATTCTTAGGCTCTATCTAATTTTATTATTTACAACAAGGTTAGTTTAGACAACTAAACTATGACAAGAGAACCACTGGAAATAAATAAACAAATGGGTATAAAAGATTTTTTATTTTAAAATTTATTGTATTTTGTACAGACGTAGGTGGACTCAAGACGGACCCAAGCACCGTTAACTTTCTTTTTGTCCTTATGACCTCTCTCATGTGGGTTCCAAATAATTGGATCCGCTTGCAATGTTTCCAGGAGCAACATAATTTGCTCCTGCGACCACTGCGTACCATTCATAATAAAAAATAATTAATAGCACGCACGTGCATTCACGACAACGTATTGAAGCGAACTGAAGTTAACCGAGTAGTATAGACAGTCACTTCGTGTAGGCACTTCGTGCAACTTCGAGTCCTTTGACTCGGGCGCAAAAACCGACAAAAAATGGAAGTCGCCCAAGGCGAGCCGAAGTTGGACGAAGTAAGACGAAGTGCCCCTCCGCACTATCGTATTCGCCTAACTTCGTTCAACTTCGCGAGTAGTCTGGAGGGAACTTTAACAAGCAAGATTCAAAGAGCGCCCGTGTAGTAGTGATTGAGTTGTTTTGTTTACGAATTAGTGCATGCCATGACATGAAATATTGATAACTAATATTTATCATTCAAATTAAATCAAATAATTTGTTGGCCTTGCCGCTGACCGCGATAAAGCGATATTATAAGTTGTAAGTTCGGTGAAAACTTTCGAAAAGAATTTCTTTTTTGGCAAAAGTGTTTACCTTTGTTTCTGAATAAAGTTTTAATTCGCCGCATACAGATTAAATTTAAACCAGTTTTGTGTTCAGAATGTAAAATTCCAGTTGGATTCGTCTGCTGACATATTTCGAAGGAAAATATTCTCTAATTCGAAGTGCATTAGAGGGGACCCCATCCGACGAAGTGCATTTATAAAATTCTAGTTGCAAACTATGTGTGTGCTGCCAGAATCAAAGAAAAACCATTTTTGTTCTGAGTGTAGTTTTAATTCGCCGCATAAAGATTTAAGTTCAACCACTTTTGTGTTCAGAGTGTAAAATTTCGTCTGCTGGCATATCTATTTTGAAGGAAAATATTCCCTTATTCGAAGTGCAGTAGTAAAATTCTAGTTGCAGAATATGTATGTGCAAGAATCAGAGAGAATCATTTTTATGTTCTGAGTGTATTTTTAATCATACTTTTGAATTAATTCGCTGCATACAGATTTAATTTACCAGTTTTGTGTTCAAAATGTAAAATTACAGTTTGATTCGTCCACTGACATATTTCGAAGGAAATTATTATCTTATTAGAAGTGCAGAAATAAAATTCTAGTTGCAGACTATGTATGCGCTTCCAGAATCAAAGATAAACCATTTTAATTTCCGAGTGTAGTATTCATTCGCCGCATACAGATTTAATTTCAACCATTTTTGTGTTCAGAATGTAAAATTTCGTCTGCTGACATATTTCGAAGGAAAATATTCTCTCACTCAAAGTGTAGTCATAAAATTCTAGTTGCAGACTATGCATGTGCTGCCAGAATCAAAGAGAAACCATTTTTATTTTCGCCGTATGCAGATTTAATTAAAAACCAGTTTTTGTGTTCAGAATGTAAAATTTCTGCTGTGGATTCATTTGCTGACACATTTAGAAGGAAAACATTATCTTATTCGAACAGTTATGAAATTCTAGTTGAAGACTATGTATGTGTTTCCAGAATAAAAGAAAAACCATTTTCATGTTCTGAGTGTAGTTTTAATTCGCCGCATGCAGATTTAGTTTAAACCAGTTCTGGCTTTAGAATTTAACAACAAATTAAATACTTAACAAGTTGCATATTCATCCTATTACAAGGTTACCAATCTCGATTTCAGAGATAACACTTATAAATTTGTGGTAGAATTCATAAACATGATTTTTATTGGAACTCTTTCTCTCAATTATGTGGTTATAAAAATCTGCCTAAAGCGGTCGTAATTAAAAATAACAAAAAGGTTTTCTACTCCCCCCCCACCCCCCCCCTCCTCACTACGCCAATGTGTCCCGCATTGATATTTTATAAAGTTGGCCGCCTTACACTTGTGGGATATTCACATTTAAAAAATTAACAATATATTACAAACCCCTGTAGCTAGTGCTGGATTGGGTGCGGGTGTAGCGGATGCTCTCAGTTTGGTGTATTTGGGCGCCAATTCTGATCAATTTCAGAATGCTAAAAGAAAGATAATAAAATTGTTACCAAATGATGTAAAAAAGACAAATCTTTTGAGGTGTTTTGCAGAAATATGCCATGAACAGCAGAAATGCAAACAGATTTTTTTATGAGTTAAGTAACTAACGAACTGTCATATCAGAGAATGAATCGCCAAACGTGCATACATCTTCTTTTACATACCCTACTGTGATTCTGACTCTTGACGTGGTCCAACTGATCAAGCCATGTCTTCCTCGGACAAGACCCTCGGCTTCTTCTGCCACTCACATTCGTGCCATATATTTTCCTTGCACCCTTTCTTCGTTTATCCTCATATAGTCAATTGATATGACAAACATAATAAGTTAGTATTTCATATTACAATTAATTGATATGCATACTTAATAATAGTTACCTTTGAGGACTGTTGATTCTACTCCGGTCGACTGGGTGGACAACAGTCCCATTATATTCCCATCGATCTTGGATCGGCTGCAACAGGCCCTTCTGTCTGATACTATACTTTTTATTTGTGGCAAATTTTTGCTTCATGTTCATTTTTGTCGATTGTTTCACTTTTTTCCCATGCATTTGCGGTGGGCATTGGACTGAAATTGAATTCTCAAGTCAGCTCATCCAATTCTAATTGACCGCATTGGACTCTTTATTCTCCAAATAAAGCGAATACTTTGATAAGACCAACTCCACCAGCAATTTCACCCACTCTTCTGCGAAGTTCGGTGTTCTAGTATTTTTGATTCTGAAATAATTTCATACTCGTTATCCAACTAGTCAATTCTAATGATTAATCTAAATCGAAGTAAATAAATAAAAAAACTATAGTAAACAATAATAAATCGAACTTTTAAATACACAATTGTGCGTAAAAAAATGTGTAAAACTTACCGAAAAACTTTGGAAAAAGCGTTGACGTTTGACGTTTGATTTTAACCACAGAATCCATAAATACTTGCATAAATAGATTGGTTGGGCATAGAAATGACTAAAATTACAATAATCTAAACTTTTAAAATTGGTCAACTCTAGGTTTACGACTGATTTACGGATTGTGTGCTAAGCCCCGCTTAAGCTCCACATTGCGTCAAAGCCGAGCTTTAGACCAACTGATATACCGGCCCTAAACAAAGTTTGGGAACGGAACATAGAATACTTGTGATGAACAAAGTATGTATGCGACGGGGCACGTCAAGAGCCCGAATAGTATGTGTTAGTCAGTTTACATGAGTTCGGTGAGTGCAAATAAGCGAGAGGCTTATGGCGGAGAGCAAGTTGTTAATAATCGTCTGCAACAGGGCTTTTCTTTCTTTATGGTGGAGAACGAAAGGTTAAAATAAGCTCTCGTAGCATTATTTGACCCTATGTATGTGCAAGTAATCATAGCAAATCGAGAAATAAACATTTTCTTTGGAATCATGTAAAGTGTCTTAAGCTGGGACGTTGAACTCTCCTCTGGTGTTTCTGTTATATCTGAAAATTGAAAATACTTAGAACAATATTTGTATCTCCAATATTACTTAACCCTTTAGGGCGCTGAGTTGCAGATCTGCATCATACCATTTGAACTCCTTCAATTGTTCAAAGAAACAAAAAAATACCATTTTGCGCAGTGTTGCATATCCACAGCAAAGCTTTTTTACGAATTAGTTTGTTTTATTTATACTAGACGGAGCTACTTTACATTTTGTGGTCATTTGAATAAAAAAAAATTGTCATAACCGGTTTGTGTAGTTCGCACGCGAGTTCGTTTGTTTTTAATACTGATATTTAAAATATCGCCGTGAAATTGTGCTGAAGTATCAGTAAGTGCTTATTTTTGATCAATTTGATGTACTTTCAATGAATTTTACTATATTTACAGGGATACGCTACACTTTTATTATGATGCTGTAATGCATCATTGCGCTGAATGATTATAATCTATTAGTTTGTTTCTAGAAAGTATATTTTTTTCTTTCAGTCTCATTATGAGTTCGAAGCTTCCACGTTTAGATACCAAGCTTCCATCTTTGACGACTCAAGAATTGGAAAACATTCTGGACAATTGGCAAGATAGTAATGATTGCTTAGACTACTCAGATGACGATGACGTAGCTGATCCATTCTACATATCTTCACGATATATTCTTTGGAAAGTCGAAGAAATTTGGCAGACGTACTATTTCTACGAAAAATAGCTACTTACCTCTATGATAGATTGCCCGTTATTACTAGAAAGAATTCAACTAAGAGTGTACATCAGACAAACAAGACAAAACCACGCATTATACATTCCTCATTGCAACACTAACTCTAAACATAATACATTCATTCACCGCGCTTCACTCATCTTTAACATGACATACAATGAATTCGACTTATTTAATACAGCACCTAACATTTTCAAATCTAAAATGAATAAATAACATTTACACATACACACCACTATTTACACAGAATAGATCCATCCCTTTCCCCTCCCTTCCACCATCCCATCCACATAACCTAATTTAACTATTTTTCTTTATACCTACGCACTTAATAATTTAATATACATCAGTGAAAACCTGTTATTGGTTAAATTTTTATTCATATGTATTTCATTAAACATTATTGTTATAAACTGTTGGGTTTCCAAATAAAATAAAATAAACTAAAATATTGGACGGAATGGGCGAAATCTCTTGTCGGAAGGGCGGGCGAGTTGGCGGACGTGGGTGAGCCTCGGTGGAGCCCTGGCCGTGATGCAACGAAGAGTCTTGGTACCCTCCGGTCGGGAGATCGATCAGCGTGGTTTCGCGTCACGTTTGCACAGCGCCTGGTCGGCGTGCAAAACGGTGACTGACTGCTGGACTAGTTGGACGGAGGAACCGTGTCCTCGGTGGACCCACAAATATACTAACCCCTAGATTAAGGCGGCCAACCGTCCCGCATTCTGCGGGACCGTCCCGCAATGACCGTTGTTATCCCGCTTTTAAATATTTACAAAAATAGTCCCGCAAATCGTCTAAAGCGTCCCGCATGTCCCACATTCGTATATATTTTTTTATAATATTGTCTGTGGAAGTCAAGTAAACTTTCTCTATCAATAGTCTATTTTAGCCATTAGGTTTAAAGTGCCAGACAAAATTTGTCCCTAGAAAAAACCCGAAGATATCGATCTAGGGATTGATTTATTTATGTTTCAAGCAAGAGTCAAAGAGCGTCAGTGTAGTGGCAAGAACGCACATGTAATGTTATACTTTCAACGATTTATACAATATGGCCGTTGAAAAGTTACAGTTCGACAAACTAACACCAAAAAAAAGAATTTTAGAGCACTTTCTGTTTTTGTAGCTTCCTGAGATAATTGAAGTGCTTCTAGTGAGTCGGTATTCAATGTTTACAGCTATTAATGAAACATTTCCACCGTATTTTCAAAATATATACGCTGTCAAAGGAGGAGCGTACAGTTTCGCTACCTGCCAACGGGAGATTCTAGCCCGGAATGAGTAGAAGCTAAGAAATGTGTTCGAATTTGGTGAAAAAATGAAGTATTTATTTAATTATCAATATCCACAGATATCATAACGATAATAAGAGGCCGTACTTCTACAGATGTATGTATTATGTATATATTTTTAATTTAAAATATTGTGTAAAATCATTATTAGTGCGATAATCATAGACTGAAGTTTTAAAATTGGGTTGTATGGTGTATCAATGTTTTTTTTTTTTTTCATGGTCGAATGCCTACATCAATTACAAAAAAAATAAGCAGATTGAAAAATATAAGTCCATTATTTGGTAACAAAAAATATCAAGTCTGAGAATGACACACGAAAGGTAGTATTAAGCCGTTTTAGAGAGCAGTTTTTCAGCAAATTACAATTCTGCCCCTATAACCCACTCTTAAAGAAAAATATTTACTGCCCCTCGCTCGACTCGGCGATGTCGGGTTTTTTTCTGGCCTCGTAATGGTTTGGAGCAGTGTTGCCAACCCGTTTTTTGAAAAAGACGTAGATCGGACTAGAAAATTACGTAGAATCGTATAATTTGGATTATGAAAAGTTAGTAGATCTACGTACTTTTTTTCTGAGTGAAATATAGAAGTTAGGGTAGGTGAACGCAATTAGTTATTTCTTGTAGTAAGTAAGTTGAAATGTATCTATTATTTTTAATGCATTTTTCGCAAATTTTAATTATTTTTTTTATGATTTATCATAGATTCTCAACCTTGCCTCTCACTCTTGGTTCTCAATTTTGCCCACCGCCCTTTTTTTGAGACCTCCTTTTTTCTTATGGGGGGGGGGGGGGGGGGGGGTTAATGGATTCAATTTCCTTCCACTTCCTAAACTACCGAAACATGTGAATTTTTCCACACGTGATAAAAATGATTACAATACATAAAATAACAAAAATTAACCAATATTAAAGTTAATTTTGCTTTATTAGTACGTGATGAGCGTGTTTTTTTGTATTTTTATGACATATTTTTTACCTGCCCTCGCCATCACTGTGCCACCTCAACGCCCCCTCTTTGGGTCTTCTACTGCCCCCTGAAAGTCTCAAACATCCACAAGGGGGCGTTATTGCCCACGTTGAGAACCTAAGGTTTAAATGAAATGAAATATAGTTTTTGGTAATTATGCATATGTGGGGTAATAGGCAATATTTAGGGGAAAAAATAAATATGGAGTAAACAGTTAAGGTCAAATACTAGCAATAAATAACTTAGCGATGCCTTTGTCTGAAATTGTGTATTTTACCGGGAAGTAGAAGATTACAACTCCAATAAAAAAAAATTAAGGTAAAATTTTCCTAGATTTGTGCTGATTTCCCTTTTGCCTAAAAAATATTTTTCTCCCCTAGATCTAGGGTAATTTCCCTAGACATCCCAACCGGAACGGACTCTAGTATGAAACGGAATGTTTGTTGGAGTCCGCGCCACATACTTTGCCCCGCAGACGGGGGCGCCACCGTAAAGTAACGGAAAATATGCTTCTTCAGCCTAATGAGTTATGTTATTTTGCAAATTTGTACAATTTGACAAAAAATACGTAGATTCTAGACTGAAGTTAGTAGATGTTCAGGAAGGACCCAAAATACGTAGATCTACGTAAAAAGACGTAGAGTTGGCAACGCTGGTTCTTGGTTCTCGTTCCGAAACACGGTTAGGGCGATGTTCACACATGTGTGCGCACATACTTGCAAATACGCGCACGTTTTGCAAGTATGTGTGAGAATTCATTGTGCTGCGTACACACACACAGCTATAATATATGTAGCGTGGCATATTTCGGAATGTCAGTATTATTCAGTATTAGTTCATTTGTGGGCTTTTGCTCGCCGTAGGTACATTATGTACGCTGTGTTTGGTAATAGATACAAAAATTACCTTATATTATTAGTATTAGTATCAAGTATAATGGACTAGGAGACGAGATAGGTAAACCATACGTCATCAAGTACACGGGTGAAACTACTAGTGATAATGGGTAAAGCCGCGCAGTCATGGAAATAGTGAGCGATTTTTTTCGAAAAAATTACGACATCGAGTACGCGAACGGAAATGGTTTCATATGATAAAGGGGGATTAGAAAATGAGAAAAAAGCAGGTCTGCCAACCGGAAGCCTAGCACGTTCCCAGGCAGCCGGCGTCAAAGTGGGGTAAAAAATAGTAAATTTTACGTCATTGAATACACGAATGAAACCAATGAATAACTATAGTCCAGATCGTTCTATTTAAGAATTTCTTGGTCTGCCGACCGACCAGCAGCCTGATAGCTTTTAGTGTACGACTTTTCAATTTTTTTTCTTAAATTTTTTCGTTTACCTATCTGAATTATTATTTTTATTTCATTATAGTTTTAAATTAGATTGCCATATTTAAAAAAAAATAAGCCATAATGATAAAAAAAAAGTATTTGAGAGTTCCGAGTGCACCTATCCGTCGGGCGAGCCTTTCAACGCCAAACAACTTACGAAACCTGTCGCGGTGCCCCTCACTGCTGTCGCGTGTCCATATTATTATACAAATTTATAATAATAATAGTCATTTTAAGATTGCCAAATAGTCCATAGTAGTTGGAAGTTCGAACAACCAACGCAACGTCGCCGTAAGAGCTGCGTTCGTCCGTAAAACGACGGAAATTTCCGAACCTCGTCCGTTTCATATCGGTTTTGCTTCCCCTGCTGCATCGATTACATCAAATACAAGATCGAAACTAACGAAAAACTGTAATATAGATCATCCCATTCATGACTTCCTTGGTCTGCCGATCAGCAGCCTGGCAGTTTTTTGTGTTCGATTTGTTTTAATTTAAAAAAAAAATCAATATCTCTATTATTATTTTTATTTCAATATGGTTTTAAAAACTTAGAATGCCAGATATTAAATTAAATAAGTGGTAATGGCAGGCTCTTGCATTATAATGTAGTTTCCCTGTTATATACTGTTTTTATACAATACATAACTGCGAAATACATCATTATGAAGCAGAACTTGTTTATAATTAACTGTTTTTATACATTAAATAAAAATATTATTGAACATATAAAATAAATAAAAAATGGAGTGTGCAAGACCACAAGACTGAAGCAAAATTTCACTAACTTATAAAAGAACACATGATATTGGGGTGACAATGACAATGACATTCCAGACAATATTGCTTGTTGCATTTCACACAATTACGAAAAGTGTGATTGTTACGAAAAGTGTAATGCGAACGGTAATTGATGCGAACGGTGATCAATGTCATTAAAAAAGGAAACGGAGCATGTGCAACTTTTGAAAATGCTTCGTTTCCTTTTTTAATGACATTGATCACCGTTCGCATCGATGATCACCGTTCGCATCACACTTTTCGTAACAATCACACCTTTCGTAACGCATTCACCAGTATAACTCCAAGTGTCGATCGTGCGTAAAGAATTTTTACTTTAAAAAAACGAGTGTGCTTTAGACCACACGACTGAAGTAAAACTTCACTAACTTATAAAAGAACATATGACATTGAAACACATTAAAAAAGGAAACGAAGCATGTTCAAAAGTTGCACATGCTCCGTTTCCTTTTTTAATGACATTGATCACCGTTCGCATCAATTACCGTTCGCATTACACTTTTCGTAAAAATCACACTTTTCGTAACACATTCACCAGTTTACCCCCAAGTGTCAAGCGTGTTGTTATGTAACACAAGTAGATACATGGTAATTTTCGGGAAGAAGTGTTTCGTGAAGTCGGCAACACTGGAAGTTTTCACTGATTGGAGCTGCGCAGTGGCCTGACCCAACAGCGGGCACCCTTTCCCCCCGCTCCCCGTTTTGCTCCCCCCTCGGTCCGCAGAGACCCCGCAGCAGAAACCAACGAGCCACCGAGGTAAGCTGACCCGTGCTCTCGCTCTCGCCGTAGGCCGTTAAACCAAACATGTGAATTTACGTATTCCTTATCTGTGGACGGGGAGATATTACAGTTGGTCCCCCGTTCTGGAGTGGTTTTCTACGCTGGTGGATGTCCAGATAACGTACTCGACACGCTCGGGTCTCTCAATGAGACTTGGTATGGTTTCCTCGCTTATGGAGCACGTGACGACATGCCGCCCGACAAACGCCGTGAGTTGCTACCTTTTCCCATTTAATTGTGTCCATGTAAATTTCCTTGTACCTGCGCGTTAAACCCAGACTTGGAGAGAGTAGTAGCTAGGATTCAGGTAGCCAATTTACCCTGATATAATCCATGTACAATGTAACCAGCTTTAGAATACAATACACTGCTTTTGTTACCCCGAAGCATTCTTTGTTTTGAGACGAATCATGTGTGGAGTTTCCCCAATTAACCATTTCTTGCTGCCCACCCGCCCCCGGGTGAAGAGAGCCTGCTCTACACCGGATCGACTGAGCTAGACACCGGAAACAGGTTTGCTATAACTTGGGGGCCCTTTTTAGTTAACGCTGGCGATCAGCCGTGGGTCCTTCCCTTTTTTAGCTAACACTGGCGCCGCAACTGGGGAGCACGAGAAGTGGGTGATTTTTTTTTTTCATGTCCGTCACCTTTGAAATTCCACACGTGAGCTGTTTCGGGCGAAACTAATTGTTAAAAAAACCTTTACTATCATGTGTCCCTTATTGCCCTGCCGAATTTCGTGAAAACCACTGTAAATCAGTGATTTTTACGAGATCGGGAGACAAAAATCATGTAAAAAACCGTTGGTTAAAACCACGCATAAATGTGTGCAGCCATTTTGGATCCTTCTGAAAACTGCTGTTTCCGCGCGAAATCCCAACCGTCGTTTTAGCCGCGGGAGTGTTTGCGCGCGCAGACGGACAGAACATTGTGAATGACCGGCAATACCTACCTACAATTTACAACTTACAACATCGACAAGGCACGTGACATTAGTGCCGTCTAATGATAGATGTTTGTACTTAAAAAACAGACAGAAGGCCTAGTTGATTAAATCACATTCGAAATAATATTTTATTCTCACGTTTATTCCAGAACGAACAAACGAAATAGAGATGTTTTTCCTTTCAACTTTGCTCCGAATGTTTTGTCGGAAGTGTTGTCATGTTGCAGCTTTTGTAATTTCATCTCGTGAATAATTAATGATATTTCCTTTCCCAATGTGTTTATAAAGGTACAGGTTTTTCCAATATTGTGAAGTGAATTAAGTGTCAGCTGTTAAAAAAAAAACACTCTAAGTAGTGACCTTTTTTCAAAAGTGTTTTTTAATTAACCTTCGGCATGCCAAGATGCAAAACGAAACGTTGGGTACTATGAGGGGTCGAGCCACAACCCCAGGGATTTCATCATTTCAATCCCACTTTTACCATCTATTTATAAGTTTGATGGCAAATTACTCTTATGGCTTACACGTTTAATGTATTTACGTTAAATAATTATCATAATATAGTTAATTTCATAATATAAAACCTATTCAGTTAATTTTATACAAAATCATTCATCAGCGAACGCTCTGGCTGTGACGGCTTTGACTTGTTTCCTAGTCGGTATTTTGGTACCTGCCGGCCGGCATGCTGGCGCGGTCGCAAATAACTGGGTGGTTCCAAAATAACAAAAATAATATTATCAACAAAATTAAGATTTTTTTAATATGATAATTGATTTACACTCATAAGAAAATAAACAGATTCATTACAACAATAACATTAAAAAAACTTAACAATTTAATCATTTATTGAAATTCAGCATAAAATAATAAAAATACATATTAATTATTGATTTAAATCATCTTCTAAAACAGTTATTTAGCAAGGTACAAGAGGGGCAAAGTAACACATAAAAGCAATGCAAACAATCAAATAAGTACTAAAAATTACAATATCTACCTATACAGTGGTGGTTTAGAAGAAAGAAGTAGAACACTTTAAATACAAGATAATTATAAGTTAACGTATGTTATATAAAATTACCTACCCTAGAAACTAGTTGAGAACGTTTTTAAACTGTTTTATAAATCGAACAATTGAGCTTGTAAAAATCTAAAAATAATTATTATGAACCCCATTTTGAGATTAAGAAAAATTAAATGCCCCGTTAAGTGCTCCTTACATGAAACGGGAAAAATGTGAGTTCCATGTTCCGCAATAATCATTATAAGTTTCTGAGAAGGCAGTACCAGAGCAATGACATGCAAATAATGCTCCTAAGAATCCATGAATATCTGGAAAATAATAATACCTGTTATAGGTACAATAGAATAAACCATTAATGGGTTATTTCCAAAATGTCATTATATTCATGTTATTAGAATTGCCTTCATGTTAATATTAACGGTCCATTTTCACGCAATATCACAAGAATGACACAATTTACCACAAAAATCGCACTTCAAATTTTTAATTATTGAACTTATTTTTTTAACGTCCGCTGCAGTGTTGCGGCACGCACTGTATATAATCCCCAATAACACAGCTGGTCGGGTCAGCCACACTGGCGACGCCTTAGCAAATGACACTATGTCCTTACACCCTTATGCAGCTTTAGATGTAGTGCGTGGGAACGAGATGCCGTAAATTGCCGAGGTGCGAAAGGAACAGGGGAAACATATCCATAAGCTAACTAATGCGGGAGAGAGATGGAGTATTTCTCATAGTTTATTTTATCGTGGATTTGGTTCCAGTGAGCAAGAAATATCATATGCGGCAAGGAATGATACCTACACATTAACAAAATATTTTTTTACGCTTTTATCAAGAACAATTTTTTTTTTTTTTTAATGACCGAATATGTGTTTATCGGTTTTGCAGGAATACAAAAAATATCGAAGTCGTAAAGTCTCTATTAAAAATTCTACATGGAGAATAGTAAATTTAGAAATTTTGAGAACCCCTTTCAGAAACGGGAGGGTTTAACAATAAAAAGTGAATAATCAAATTACACAAATTAATAATATGACTTTTTAGATGAACAATCTAATAATTCCAAGTTTAAATAGGTTGTTTTCATTAAAGAGTGTGTTGTGTTTCTTCAAGAAAGTGCAATTTCGAGTTTTTTTCTTTCTTTTCGGTACAAGTGTTCCCAAGTGAATAAAAGTGTCTACAAATTTTTTTTTTACGTTTTCTAGGGGAACCCCTGCGCAAATTTTTGAATAATTTGACACTTAGAAAAATTTCAAAAAAGATTTTTTCTTCCATAGTTCATCACAATGGAAGACAACCAAGCATATGCGTCATCGGACCTGGGTGTCATTCCCAATGTGCACAGTTTATCAAAGTCTCAACTACAGTCTGCTTTGAAAAAACAGAGGACTTTCACCAATAAACAAATCAAAAGTTGCAATGAAGGCTTATGCATTGTTATTCAACAAAAAGTTTATCAGAAGAATAAACCTCGCTTCATCGGATGAAAACAACCCACGTGTTACTACCCAAGTTTTGGAAGTTCTTGTCCCTAGTAAAGAACCTGGAACAATTGTCAAAGTGAAACAAGATACTGCATCCATCACTGCACAAGAGAAAACCTACGACCTCTCCTCCTGGAAAATCAAGTATAACGGCGTTTCTAATGTACTAGACTTCATTGATCGAATTGAAGAAACGGCCACAATCAAGAACATTCCATTGGATGTACTACAAAAAAATTTTATAAAGGTCATCTCTCCAGAATTGATCCCTTGGCACCGCATTCAGAAAACAAAATGCAAGGATTGGATTAAGCTTAAATCAGCTTTAATTTCTAGCTTCGGCAAAGCAGAAGCACAACACAGAATAAAACTATCGTTACTTTCCATTAAACAATTGGCAAGCGAAACGGTAGCAACATTTATAGAAAGAGCTGAGTCCATCAACATAAAGCTTGGCCATCCTGTCTCTGAAGCCGAATTATTACCAGTTATAACTAATGGCCTCCTACATAAATACGAAAACAATATCACCTCACAAAAAATTTCGTCGTTGGCTCAATTTAACGAAGTTTGCCTCCTTCTGGAAGCCTACCAGGATAGGAGAAACGCCAAAGATGTTTCGGAAAATATTGTTGTGCCAAGCCGTTCTTCGGGATTAAAACTGGAATTTGACAACAAGAAGGTCTGCTCCTTTTGTAAGAAAGTAGGCCACCTGGCTGCCACATGTTTTAAGCAAGCCAAACTTCTGGAGTCAAAGGAAAATAGAACTTTTAAGAGGCACCGCTCTAGGGACCGCTTTCCTCCACGCGATGAACGGCGTGAAACTTTCAAAAGGTCGAGGAATAATATGGAAAGACTACAAGAAGAAGGCGATGTCAAACCTCAGGTGGATTTCTCCAAACCTCCACCCAATTTTTTCCCAAGAAAACCAAAAAACTAAGTGCCAACCTCTCAGGTATCCGTTCTGTACCAAGGTCTAAGGAATGGACTGATTGGTTATCTCACATAAAATATTTCAACCAGACCTTGAATGTTTCCTCGGTTTGTTGCAAGCAAGCTAAAGATGGGAGACCTTATGCCCTTTTCTCCGTTAACAATGTTCCCTTTTCTGGACTACTGGATAGTTGTGCATCCGTTAGTTGCCTCGGCAACAATACCCATCTACCTTTTGTTAACAATGGTTTTAAAGTTTCTTCTCAATCTACACACGTGAAAACTGCAGATAATGCTTCTCAGCTAGTCATTGGTGCTCTTGCCTTGCCAATTAATTGTAATAATAAAATAATTACAATTAATTTCCTAATAGTTCCTTCTATAGCCCAGAACTTCATCCTTGGTGTTGATTTCTGGAAGGCATTTAACGTTGCTCCACAAGTATTTAATACTCTTGGTGAGACACCCCCTGTTGCCCAAATTAGTGAAGTTCGTACAATTATACCTCACGAAAACTTAAGTACTGACTAAGCTCGTCAATTAAAGGAGATGGTCAATAAATTCGAATCAATATCTTTCGAAAAATGTGGCTTGGGTCTAACTAATTTGGTAGAACACCATATTAAAACTAATGGTCCACCAATTAAACAACGTTATTATAATTTGGCTCCTCAAAAACTTAAGCTTTTAGAAAAGGAACTAGACGAAATGTTGAAAATGGGAGTGGTGGTTCCCAGCAGAAGTGCCTGGACCAACCCAACTCTCTTGGTTTCTAAAAAAGACGGCTCTGCTCGGTTCTGTCTCGACAGTAGGCGCCTCAATTCTTTAACAGAAGCTGACGCGTACCCACTGCCATACGTTCACGCAATTTTAGACAAATTACGTAACGCAAAATACATCTCTTCTGTCGATCTAAGCAGAGCTTTTTGGCAGATACCCTTGGACGCAGAATCTTGCGAAAAAACTGCTTTCGTGGTGCCTGGTAGGGGAATGTTCCACTTTAAAAGGTTACCTTTTGGTTTAAAAAATAGCCCCGCCGAACTACAGAGACTGATGGACAAACTGTTTGGTCCTGAAGCCGACAATAACTTATTCTGCTATCTTGACGACCTCATCATTTTTAGCGATACCTTTGAAAAACATCTGTTAATGCTGGAAAAAGTTTTTCAACAACTTAAGTTTGCTGGTTTAACCATCAACCTAAAAAAGTCCGAATTCTGCAAGTCTCGTTTACGTTATTTGGGATTTATAGTCGACGAAAAAGGTCTAAGAACAGACCCCGCTAAGGTGGAAGCCATGGCAAATTTCCCCCGACCCAAAAACGCGAAGGAAGTCAAAGGTTTCCTTGGACTTGCAGGTTATTATAGGAGATTCATTAAAGACTTTTCCACTATTTCAGCACCTCTTAATAAGATTACTGGTACCCGTAAAGGTGTCAGCAACTTTCGATGGTCTGCGGAAACCGAAGAAGCTTTTATAACTTTAAAAAATGCTCTTCAAACAGCCCCAGTCTTAAATTGTCCAGATTCTGCACTCTCCTTTACTCTGCACACAGACGCATCTAATGTTGGGATCGGTGGAGTTTTAACCCAAGAATTCCCCGACGGAGAACACCCCGTAGCCTATTTTTCCCGTACTTTGAATAAACACGAGAAAAACTACGGAATTACCGAAAAACAGTTGCTGGCAGTACTGGATTCTGTTCACCATTTTCGCGGTTACATTGACGGTAGCAAATTTGCTGTAGTCGCTGACCATAGTAATTTGAAATGGTTGATTTCCTTAAGTAATCCATCCGGTAGACTCGCTCGGTGGGCCTCTCGTTTGTCCCAATATGTTTTTGATGTCATCCACCGTAAGGGCGCGGAAAATATTGTTCCGGACGCTCTTTCAAGAATTGAACTAGCTACTTTGAATGTCAATGAAATTGCCCCAACACCATCCACAAAAGATGAATAGTACCTTAAAATCTTTGAAGGTTGTAAAAATAATCAACAAAAGTTTCCTAATTTTATTACAAAAGAAGGACAACTATTCCGCAATTGTAAGGTTCCACTCTCTATCCTTGAAGATTATTCTTGGAAACTTGTTGTTCCCCTCGAAAAGAGAGAACAAATAGTGATCGACAATCATAGTGCTCCCGATTCTATACACCCAGGAACTTTCAAGACGTATAAAAAGATTTCCTTGAAGTATTACTGGCCAGGCCTTTTTAACCTTTCCGGGAGTATGGACGGATTTGAACGTCAAGGCGCGCTTTCTGCAAAGGAGTATGGACATCCATAGTCGTCAAGCATCGCAAACTTAAATTTGGCGCCTATATGCTGTAAATATGAATCGTACTGCCATCTCTTGACATATTGCTATAACTTTACACCATTTTTATACGTTTAACTTCATTATCGACAGAGAAAATGAGAATTCTTTATTTTTGATGACGTCACTCATACAAGTTCGAACTTATACAGATATCTTCAACCGTTGATTTCGGCGCCCACGCGTTTTGACGTTTATCTCGCCGATTGTTAATAGTTTGCTGGTTTATCTAAGCATTAGAGATTGGATTTGATGTTTTTAGTGTGATTTTAAGTTCGTAACAAAGTGCAAAACATTGTGTCAACAAATAATTTGCCTAGTTTTCAAACTGTCAACCTTTCTTGCGACCCAACCACGGGTCAAACGGTAAAATAATAACTTTTTTGTGGTATATCTGAGCATTTGTGTTTGAATTATATGAGGGTCTGTCTTTTCTCACAATCATGTAGAAGTTTTTAAAATGACCCCTAATCTTTTGTCAAATACACGCGAAAGATTAGCCTTTTGGTATAATGTGTATTCAAATTCTTATATAATTGTTTTTAAAAGAACCCACTTTGGTAAATGTAAAGAGTCAGGAAATCTGCTGGTTGATCATGTTTCATTCTCACATGGAGTTTGAAGTGGAAATTAGTCCAGTCTCTAGCAAGTTTCGTCACTCAACTCCTTTCCTTTTCCTTTCCTTTCTCCTCACCATCATGTTCTCAGGTAGGTATATGGTATGAAGTGGAAAATCTGTTGTTGACCATAATTCGCCCTCACTGGGAGTGCGAATCGGTAAATTGACCGGTTATCAGCAGGCTTTCTCCCTCACTCTCTACGTATGTCTCACCATTTTCATTTTAGTTTTAATGAAACACATTCATGAATGTTGGATATGTATGGTATGCACTTGGCGTATCGTCTGTCTCTCGGACACCCTTTATTCATGAATTGGTTTCTCTGCTTTTGCCGTGACTCGTTCACGACTTATTTGTCTTGTTCTTTGAAATTCTACGAAAATATTACCACCTTTATGTTAACATAGGCCATGGAAGGCCGGTTGTTTTTTCAACGAAGGCATTTTGTCACTCGGCTAACGCCAGGTTATCCTAATAGAGGAAAATGTTTTGTTTAAAAAAAAAACTTTTAGTTAGAAATCCCTCGTTCTCTCTCTGGGTCTGTGGTTGTTAAACTTCGTTTGTTTCATTCTCTGGACACATTTTGTTTCTCTCCAAACCTTTTCTTCATTGGTCTCTAGGCAGGTAAATCTCAAGAATCTTGGCTTTTAATAATAATTTCTCCCGGATTTAAAAAGAAGCCCAGAAGGATGTCTCCATCGGCAGCCAAGCTGAGCTCCACTTCCTGGCGGTCCTCGCTGTGGTTACAAGGTCCCTTCGCTGTGATGTTCTACACATTTGTTCCTGAAAGCACAAACCATACCGCACATATGTATGTTGTCTTGTTGTGCCGCTGCAAGCCGAGTTGTCCCACTATACATAATGACACTCTGAACTACCTTTTGGGCACGCTAGCCCCTAGGTTTGTTCTTGCTCTTGCTGCCAAAGCCAGTTATACCGTCTCTTGCTCTGTCATGCAGTGACGTATACCATGTCTTGTGTAAACCATTATTACCTTGACTCCCCAGTATCCGCTGAATGCGTATCTCTACAAGTTATTCTGAGCTACACTATGCTTCGATAACCATTATATACGATCCATGCTTACCATAATAGCACATTAGGATTCGTACTGGCATGTCTGCAGATCCTGGATTCTTCTCTTCAACGACCTCTGTAACCATAGCAACGGCACTGCAACCAGTCTCCACTCCGCAACCTTCGACGTCTACGATGAAACGAAGTGTTTTTTTCTAAGACCTAGTGTACTCC
Organism: Limnephilus lunatus; assembly: GCA_917563855.2. Taxonomy (NCBI): domain Eukaryota; kingdom Metazoa; phylum Arthropoda; class Insecta; order Trichoptera; family Limnephilidae; genus Limnephilus; species Limnephilus lunatus. The sequence continues at coordinate 106,054,772 of OU830592.1, read as the reverse complement.
TGAGTGTTGTCTCAAATGGGTCAGATTACAGTGATATTGTAATCCTTTTAGAGTCTGTGAAACCATGTCTTCTTCGCAATTCTTCGAAACCCTTCGAAATCCAAACAAATCTACGCACTGCAAACTTAGCTCCCAGACCAATGAAACCTTTAGAGTCATACTCATAAGCATTGTTGTTCTTTCTCAGAAAAGTTTGAATTGACATGTTTCAATTGCATAACTTTGTTGATTGTTTTCCCAATTGCATAACTTTGTTGATTGTTTTCCCAATTGCATTACTTTGTTGATTGTTTTCCCAATTACATAACTTTGTATGTTGTTTCACACCATTTTGTTTTCAAACTGTTTGGTCCTTATGTTCCATGTACCTTTCCTCCCTACCCTTGCAAACATTGTACCTAGCCTATGGCATAAGCTGTTCTGTTTAATGTTTTAGCTAGGCATTTTCTCTAGTCAACCGAAGTCTCTCAAGTCCTGAGGTCTCTTTTGTCAATTCTGTCAAAACCCCGGTAGAGGCATAGACGATTGTTGCCCTATTGCTCCATTACCACGTCGCTTTTTTTCCGAGCGCGGGGGGAAGTGTTATGTAACACAAGTAGGTACATAATAATTTTCGGGAAGAAGTGTTTCGTGAAGTCGGCAACACTGGAAGTTTTCGCTGATTGGAGCTGCGCAGTGGCCTGACCCAACAGCGGGCACCCTTTCCCCCCGCTCCCCGTTTTGCTCCCCCCTCGGTCCGCAGAGACCCCGCCGCCAGAAACCAACGAGCCGCCGAGGTAAGCTGACCCGTGCTCTCGCTCTCGCCGTAGGCCGTTAAACCAAATATGTGAATTTACGTATTCCTAATCTGTGGACGGGGAGAAATTACAGTTGGTCCCCCGTTCCGGAGTGGTTTTCTACGCTGGTGGATGTCCAGATAACGTACTCGACACGCTCGGGTCTCTCTATGAGACTTGGTATTGTTTCCTCGCTTATGGAGCACGTGACGACGTGCCGCCCGACAAACGCCGTGAGTTGCTACCTTTTCCCATTTAATTGTGTCCATGTAAATTTCCTTGCACCTGCTCGTTAAACCCAGACTTGGAGAGAGTAGTAGCTAGGATTCAGGTAGCCAATTTACCCTGATATAATCCCTGTATAATGTAACCAACTTTAGAATACAATACACTGCTTTTGTTACCCCGAAGCATTCTTTGTTTTGAGACGAATCATGTGTGGAGTTTCCCCAATTAACCATTTCTTGCTGCCCACCCGCCCCTGGGTGAAGAGAGCCTGCTCTACACCGGATCGACTGAGCTAGACACCGGAAACAGGTTTGCTATAACTTGGGGGCCCTTTTTAGTTAACGCTGGCGCTCAGCCGTGGGTCCTTCCCTTTTTTAGTTAACAATATAAAAGAAATAAAAAATTAAAATGGAGTTCTACAAAATAAACTTAATAACAATAAATGAACCACGAGATTCCAAACGTCGTTTATAATGGGAGCCCTGCGAGTATGAACGACCATGAACTATGGGAAAAAACCATCAACAAGCAAATCATTAAACATTTGTAAAAAGGATCATACTCAATATTCTACCAAAATAATAAGTTTCATAAGTTGAACACACTTTGTTATTGGTTTGGTTTTTACTTCGTTATTTAAAATTATTGTGCTCGTCATAACATACACAAGTTGAATGTTGAAGTTTTAAAATTCGCGAAGGCATCACTACCGCCACCTAGCGATGTAATAATAAATACATTTTGACAGTTTTAGAATTCGGCCGCGGCTATTACATCCCTTTAATGAATGCCGCCACCGATGGAATTAGTTCTGAAGATCTACACTAGGGCCAAGAAGGAAGACAGGGAGAATTCTCACCAGGAAATTAGGGTCACTCAACGGGTATTTTGTGAAGAGACGGATTGGTTTTTCCTGGTGGACTTCAAAATCTCCGGCTGAATACGTATGGCGGTAGTTCTCTTTTTACCACTTACTGGTTTAAGTCTACTGTGTACTTATGTTATAGTCTACTTATGTAGGTAGTCACGTTGCCAATTTCACCTTTCAAGTGTTTTTTTTTTTTTTTTTTTTTTTTTTTTTTTTAATTTATTTCAAGACATTTTGTTTGTACATTAAAAAAAATGATAACATATGCAAGGATTATACAACAATTTTTTTTTTATTCTAATACTCCATAAATTGAGCTCTAGGAGCTCGTGTTTATGGGAGGAGTATTTATACACACGCAAAAAATAAAATAATAATAATGTTCTAATTAAATGTTTAAACAAATATTTCGCCATTACATTTATACGACGAGAATGCCAGCATTCTTATAAATACCAACCAGGAATTATTAGATTCCTGGTCAAATAAAATTCTTCACGCAAAACACTTCAATTATCTCAACCAAACATATGTTGACAAATTTTCGTCAAACAAATGGTTGAGTATTGGAGAGTTGAGCGCAGAAATAGAAGGCTTTATGCTTGCTATTCAAGATAGAGTCATTAATACTAAAAATTATAGGAAGCATATCATCAAAGATGCAAATCAAATTGATGATTTATGTAGAAAATGTTTGGCTTTTCCGGAAACCATAGAACATATTATATCGGGATGTTCTGTATTAGCGCCGTCCGAGTATACATTTAGGCACAATCAAGTTTTAAAAATAATTCACCAGAGTTTGGTAATTAAACATAACTTGATTGACTGCCGTAATGTACCATATTATGAATATGAACCAAATTCATTTTTAGAAAATGAATTTTATAAAATTTATTATGATAAAACTATTCTAACAGACAGAACAATTAGTCATAATAGACCCGATATAGTTTTACATGACAAAATTAAGAAAATAACTTATATCATTGATGTCGCTATTCCAAATTCTTGTAATATTCAGAAAACTGTTTCTGAAAAAATAAGAAAATATACAGATTTAGGAAATGAGATTAAAAGAATTTGGCATTCTCAGACTATAAAAATATTACCATTTGTTATTTCGGCTACTGGCATTATACCTAGCTCTCTCATTCAAAATTTAGGCGTATTAGATTTGTCGAAAAATTTATTCATAAAAATGCAAAAGTCGGTTATTTTAAATACATGTAGGATTACGAAGGATTTTTTAAATATTTATATTGAGGGATCAGTAGGATTTATCGGACCAGTTAGGATGTCATCAGAGCCGAACCCTCTGATATGAAAATATCTGGAGTCGGTGAAATATTTTCCCATTATGTTTCTGGTGGATTGGCGTATTGTTCTTGTATTGTTTTATTCTTATATAGTGCACTTACTTACATTGCGTTAATTTACTAGATATTCATTTGTGGAAAAGTGTGTGGAAGGGTTTAGTCTTTCATTTGGGAAAGATTCAACCCGGACATAAAATCTGGAGCACCGTAAAATAAAATTCAAAGAACTTATGAGATATATACAAATATTAATTGACATAGGTTCGTAATTTAGGAAAAAAATAGTTATACAAGGTCAATACTTTTTTTTTAAAATATTTAATATATCAATATTTTTTTTAAAATATTAAATATTACAGTTAAAGTAAGGGTAAATTAAATTAAATTAAGGGTACAATATATCATTATTCAATTTCAGGGACTTAATTTGTTTTTTGAATTGTTCATATTTCAATGTTTCAGTTACACTAATTTTGTTTTTGGATAATAATATATTGTACCATCTTACACCTAGATACATATAGTGGTGCTGAGCCGTGGTAGTTCTAAGCATAGGGATGGCTATTAAGCCATTCGTTTTAAATCTATTGCTTGTGCTATCAGAGGGGTGAATTTTTAAATAAAATACTTTTTTTAAATTTGATATAAGGCGTTTCTCTTATACAATTCTGTGATGGATGGTACATTAAATTCTCGAAATATCTCTAGAGTAGGGAAGTCGTATAGTCTCCTAAGATTTTTATAATTATTCTTTGAATTATGATTATAGGTTGTAAGGAAGCTTTAAAGGCCCCTCCCCACCCAATAATGCCGTACTGTAATAAGGACTGAATTAATGCAAAATATACAATTTTTATGGTTTTCTTGTTTAAAATATTTCGTATGTTATAGAATCCATAGATAAGTTTTCTTATTCTTTCCACAGTGAGATTGATATGATCTTTCCATTTAACATTTTTATCTATTAAGATTCCAAGATATTTTATACTAGATTTATGATTTAGCTTAGCACAGTCCGTATTACATGTACCGTCATTTGCACAATTTTTACAATGAATTGTTATGTTAATTCAATTATTTGGCACATCTTCTTGTAGAGAGAATGGAATATAATAAGTTTTTTCTGTGTTCAGTGATAATAGATTGTTATCGAACCATTTCTCTATAACCTTCATGTCTTGATTGGCTGCATTGGTAATATCATTCCACGTCTTTTTTTCGATAATTATTACAGTGTCGTCAGCAAAAGATATAAGTTTTCCATTTATCGATAATTAAAACATTTGGTTTACGTATATTATAAATAAAATTGGTCCAACAACAGTCCCTTGGGGAATCCCAAATTCTAATATTTCATCTGTGCTTAGTGAGTTATTTAATTTTACTTTTTGACTTCTTTGAGTAAGATAGCTCTGTAGCCAATACCTAACCTTACCAATAATACAGATATCGTTTAATTCATTAATTAGTTTTTCATGGGAGATACTATCAAAAGCCTTGCGTAAATCAATCAAAATGCCAAGGCATTTGTTTTTTTTATCTAATGCATTATATATAGTTCAGGTTAGTTCAGCAATGGAATCATGAGTGCCTAGTTTCTCTCTAAATCCAAATTGGCTAGGACTAAGTATTTTATTTTTATCAATGTAGTACATGAGTTGCTTTTTTACGATCTTTTCAAAAAATTTTGCAATGTTTGAGACAAGAGATATAGGTCGATAATTTGATATTTCCTCAGGGCTGCCTGATTTAAAAACGGGTGTTACGATAGATTTTTTTATAAATGGAAGGGAATATTCCACTATTCAAAATAATATTTATAATGTGTGTAATTGGAATGCTTAAAAAATTGTTGTATTTTTTCAATATATCTACTGTGACTCCATCAAATCCTGGTGCAGATCCACCTTTAAATTCATTAATAATATTTTTTATGTCATTTGTTGTTACTGGTTGGAAAAACTGACAGATTATTTTGTTTAAGGCAATCCTTCTCGATATCATCTATTTTATAATTTTCATCGATCCATTTAGCTAAATTTTGACCGACGTTAGCGAAATATTTTTTGAAGGCATTAGCACATTTTGTCGGTTCCCTTATGGCATCAGCAGAGTTTTTTCCGATATAAATTTTTTTAATTAGATTTTTTTTTGTTTTTTCGACTATTTATTTCATTTATCGTTTTCCAAATGTGTTTTACATTTTGTTTAGCCAGGTCAATTTCATTTGTGTAATAGTTTTCTTTAGTTGTTTTTATTAAAGAGGTTAATTTGTTCCTATATTTTTTGTAATATGTAAATATTTTTTTATCTAAAGGAAATTTCTTTGTCAGGTTATATAACTCTTCTTTTTTTCTAATAGATACGACTAAGCCATGTGAAATCCATGGTTTTTTTTTTTATTTTGCTTTAATATGAATAGTTTTAATATCAGTCGATGCTGTAATATAATTGCAGAGAATATTATCAAAAATATTTGCGCTTGTTTCAGAACATGTAGATTCTAATACGGGTCGCCACGTTTCCGTACTTATTTTTGTACTTAATTTATTAAGGTTTAATGACTTTTTTGTAAAAACATTGCTTTCTGAATTTTTGTGTTTATAGAGTTGAAAAGTTGTTGTATAGAGATACAAGTGTGATGGTCAGTAATATTATTTTTTAATATTATCATAAGTAATTTGTCGGTATGTTTAGTGTTGCACCATATATGATCAATACATGAAGGACGTTGACCCGTAATTTCTCTAGTTTAATTTTTTATACATAATTTAAAATTCATTTCTGACATAAGATTGATAAATTCAGTTTTTATTTTGTTATTATTTTCGTAAGAAACATCTAAATTAAAATCAACAATTATTGTTATGTTCTGATTATTTTTTTTGTATAAAATAATGCTTCTTAATTCATCCACTTAATCCACTTCATCTTCTTAATTCACTCATTAGATCCGTGCTTTCGGTAAATTGCGATAATATTTAAACATACTTTATTTACAGTTACATTAATATCTAAGCAATTAACTCGCTGCATAGGTACTTCTTTCACGGTGATGTTTGAATAACAGGATTTTTACAAATACAACAATACCACTATTTCGGTTAATAGCAAGCTGTGTCATAAAGTAACTATAACTAGGTATACAAAATTTATTGTAGTCGCTGGTGAATGCTTCAGTTAACACAATAACGTCCGGTTTATGATTTAGTGAATTAATTGAAAGTAAGAATTCATTAAAATTTCGTTTCATTGATCTAATACAGCAATTCTTAACCTCAGGTCGCGACCCAAATTCGGGTCGCGAGAGGTATTGGGTTGGTTCGCGGAAATCGCGTATTGATAGCGTATGTGCCCAAAATTTTGGGCATAATTATCTGGGAAGCCTGTTCTGAGCAATGAAGCTGAAAAAGCCCTGCTACCTTTGCCAACTACTTATTTATGTGAAGCAGGATTTTCATGCCTTTCTGTTATGAAGAATAAGTACAGGAATAGGTTGGATCATCAGCATGACATGCGGTGTGCACTTTCTATAAACATAACTCCACGTATACATGATCTTTGCTCAAAAATACAACACCAGGGTAGTCACAAATTATTTTGCTGTAATTTTTTTAACTGTTTTAATGCTAAATTGTCTGATTTTAATAAAGAACATTTAAATAAAATTGTTTATTTCTAATTTTACAACTACATCCTATAAATTTTATAGGATGTATTTGAAATTTAATAGTTTAAAATGACATAACATATCATTTTAGTACCTTTCACTGGAAAATAAAATAAAAAATTAGATTAGGGTCGCGTACTTCAAATATATTCGTACTTTGGGTCGCCAGCCAAAAAGGTTAAGAACCACTGATCTAATATTTAAATGTAATGTTGAAAATGAATTCGGTATCTTATCTACAATGTTATTACAATAATTTAAAGTGTCACAAATATGTTCCGCAATATTAAAAGAATCATCTAATTCTTTAGTGTAAAAATTATTCATATTTAAGGGGATAAAAAAATAAATATGCAAAATGCAAACTTACTCGTATTCGATTCACATTTGTGCATTTTTTAACATTTTCTTGCGGAATTCACATAAGTAACTGTTACCTGAATGTTCATTTCGGTAACCCTTTCTGTTAGTGCAATTGTGGCATTTGGCAGGCTCTTGTTTTTTGGGGCAGTCTTGTATTTTGTGCTCTCCTGCACAGTGGAGGCATCTGGGACTCTTCATGTTTTCAAGGCATCTTAGTGATGTATGTCCATATCCAAGACAATGATAGCATTGCATGAGTGGAAAGCAGTCTTCTACGTGTGCTTTTGAGTATCCAATGTTGATCCTTTCTTTCGATATTATTATTTTTCTTAGTTTTGCTGTAGTTTGGATAATGAAATTTGATAATTTTTCCGATTTTTTGTTCTTGAGCTTTTTCTTGACAATAATGGGTTCATTTTCAGTTTCTGAGCTCATGGCGTTTTTTATATCTTCATTTTGATTTATCAAATCTATAAGCAGTTCTTCTTCCTTATAGCAAGCATCAACTCCCTTAATGATAATGCAAGTTTTTTTTTCTTTATTTCATTAGCGTGTATATCTGGGTTTTTGTTGATTTCATTTTCTTGATTTCAGTTTCTTAAAGGACCTTAAACCACCCCCTGAGATTTGAATATTTTTTTTTTGTTGATAATAAAATGTTGATAATAAATTTGTTAAATTGAAATTGCTGGTTTCATTTCATGTACCTACATATTACTATGCTAAATATTTTCAATATTTGAAAATATTAGTCACACGGTAACACTAACCTCACTTAACCTATTCAACATATGTTTTATATCACTCTTAATGACCTTTCTGAAGTGCTTCTGAGTTGGTTTCTTTCTGAGTTGTCTGGTCACCATTTGACATAATGCCTATTAGTTGCCCGAGAATAAAATATATTAAAATTTGTACTACCTTAATTTTTTATTACTCATCTTACTTTACTTCCATTCCAACATAGTGGTACGATGCATTTTAGTAAGCAGGGTGATTGGTGATCTTAATTGCAGGCACATGCGGGTATAGTCCCCTGGTAAGTTTAAACGTCATTTTATCCAAGTGCTTGCCCCAATATCAACAAACATGTCCCCCCTTTGCTTGCTTACCTTATTCGACTTATGAATATGCAGACTAATTATTAGTGAATCATTATTTTAGGTGGATGAAACGCAGAGATTTATCAGAACTGAAAAGGTTTATTTTCTGTCAATGTGAAAGCTATTTGTGATGCCAATCTCAGATTCACCGATATCGTTTCAAGGTGGCAGGGGTCAAGTTTTATATTAGTGTAATTATTTATTTGTTGAGCTTACATAGTTGTAAATTTACCCCAGGCCTCTTCAACATTTAATCATACTGTAAAATGTAAATTAATAATGTACCGAAATAAAAAATTGTCTGAGGAAGTATAACAGGTGTTAATTTTTTAAATTTCTTTATTCAGGTGTAATTTTCAAAAGAATACAAACAAATTAAACAAAAGAAGAATTCTTAACAGACTTCAAACTGAAGAAATTAAGATAATGACGGAACAAATTTTGGATATATTTCAGTGAGTATTTTTTTTCTTACGTTATACAATTCAAGTATGAATTTAGAAGATTAAGGAAGAAATGTTGAAGCAATTAAATTTCAATCTAACAAAAAGGTATAATATTATGTATGTATGTTTAAATTGTAATTGAAAATTAACATCCTGTTGACAAACTGCTTAATTTGCCGTTTAACAGGATTGTACATTGAAAAACAATATAAAGGAAAGTAATTTAAATTGAATTATGAATGTTGTTATTTTTGTGTACTTAAAAGTACAATTTACATCACATGGAAGTAGTATTTGTACTTCAGTTTTTCCTCCTCATCAGTCCCATCCCGAGGAGGTGCTCCTCATGTTCTTCCTGGCGTTTGGCCTTGAGGTTTTCGGCCCGGAGCAGATGTTCTTTCTCGTTTTCCTGGTGTTTAGTCTTGAGGCCCTCCACCTTGAGGAGGTGCTCCTCCTGCAGATTTTGAAGATTTGAAGCTAAATTTTTCATTTTAAATTCTGTCAAAGAGCTCCACTCGGTGGTTGCGGTAGTAGATCTTCTTTTCTGCTGGAAAAGAAGAATATAATATTATAAAAAGTTGTACATGAAAATACCAACAGTTGCTTCATTCCGCACCCGCACCCATGTATTTCACAATATAATTGGAAATAACTCATATTATTACATACGAGTACATGTTTGAAAAATAAACCTTTCCGTCAGTAAGAAAATTCTATTATTCTTTTCCTTGATGTCAACTGATCAATTTGAAATGTTTTGATGTAGAAGTTAACTAACCATCACGACATTTCCGCAGGGGTAGGCGGAGAGGATGGACCACCAAACAACTCAGTCATTTAAAATAATGTATATTATATTTGCGGCACTTTCCAGAGTGGAAGATGTGTAAGACTGGTATAAGACTACCATTCAGAATTGAAACGTTGCTTGAAATGGCGTTAGCTGTGTTTGGTTACCCGATCTGAATAGCCAGGTACTCCCCCACCTTCCTCTCCCCATCTCCTACCCCTCTCCAATACCTTCAGCCTCACAACATACCCTAATTGTGGATTCCATAGTCTCACTGGCTCCAGACGGGAGCAGCTGGGACTCTTGGTAGGTACACATATAAAAAAAAACATTCCTTGCATCATTCACATTCATACATCATCTCGTACATACTTTTATATTATTTGACTCTTGACATGGTCCAACTCGCCATGTCTTGCCGACATCTTCTACCATTTACATTTGCAATATATATTCTCCTAACACTCCTTTCTTCGTTCATTCACTCTACCCGCCCATGCGACCCTTTCTGTATTTTTATTTATTTATTCATTGCTTTGAATGGTTACATCATTTGTGGATTTTTCGACCATCATGCTAGGCTCATATTAAGGCCCGTGTTATGGTGGTCGGGTGGACAATTATATTATAAATAAATAATGCAGGGCAGGTTTTTTTGTAAGACAATACTTTCAGGTAGGATATTATCAGAGTATCACCACTATAAAGATGTTAGTGATACATCCACTCAGAATCCAAATGCTATTTGAAATCAGTGGATAGTAGTCAAATAATTTCCCTCAGGGCGTATGCCATCTTTGGGGATGCTGTGTGGAAAATTTTTTTAAGGAAAGGAAGGAGGAGAGTACGGGGCAGGAAAAGGGTTTAAGGGGTGGGTAGGAATCTGGGATTCAGTGTGTCTTGGTCATCCATCTCCAAGACCTAGACAAACCTCACCCCATGAACCCGGGCACCCCTGCTAAATCACCAAACGTAGCTAACTACTTGGGATGATCAATGGCAGAGGTATTGATTATCCAATAGAGGTTTTCGGGGCGGCGGTACCCATTCCCTGAGCCCAAATTGAGTATATATGTAAGGGCAATATATTCCATTTAAATTTGAATCCCGTAGTGTCAGTTGGAATGTAATTATCAATTGTCACTTGTTTTATTTTCTATTATTTTATTATAAATAAACATAAGGGGAGGGGCATTATCCGTGGACCTGCCTACCTTTTGGATTAAAGACCTCTCCGGCAATTTTTCAGAGGATATTAAGCAATATATTGAGAAAATATAAACTAACCGATTTTGCTGTCAATTACATAGATGACATACTTATATTTTCAAAAACTTTTGCTGAACACATCGATCATTTAACAAAGTTGCTGAATGCAATCAAAACCGAAGGTTTTAGATTAAAATTTACAAAATTCACATTTGCATCAGACATGGCAAAATATCTGGGTCATATAATTCAGAATAATTCAGTCAAGCCAGTAAAGGATAATTTGATTTCAATAAAGAATTTTCCTATTCCAAAAACACAGAAGAATGTGAGACAATTTCTAGGAAAAATCAACTCTTATCATGAGTACATTCCGAAGAGTGCAATAATACTAGATCCTTTGCATAACTTACTAAGGAAAAACCAAAAGTTTATTTGGACTGATAAATGCCAAAATGATTTTGAAACGATGAAAAACCTATTATGCTCACAACTAATCCTGGAAATTTTTGATCAAGATTTACCAATTAATATATATACAGATGCTTCTCTAGAAGGCCTTGGAGCTATTTTAAAACAAATACAGTCTGATGGAAAAGAAAAACCTGTAGCTTACTTTTCGAAAAAACTAAATGGCGCCCAGAAAAAGAAAAAAGCAATTTAATTAGAATGCTTAGCTATAAAAGAAGCAGTGAGATACTGGCAATACTGGTTGATAGGTAAACCATTTACAGTTTATTCAGATCACAAACCACTGGAAAACATGAATCTCAAATCTAGAACCGATGAAGAGCTAGGTGATTTAACATATTATCTTTCTCAATATGACTTTAACATAAAATATGCTCCAGGAAAACAAAATTTGGAAGCTGACTGTCTAAGCAGAAACCCAGTGCTGGAATCAAATGAAAATACAGATGAGCAATTAAAAATTGTCAACTTAATAAAATTAGAAGATATCTTAAAAGATCAGGTCAAAAATGAGAAGATACAGTGCAGAAGAGATAAATTGATATCGAAAAATAATGTTTATTACAAGAAAGTAAAAAAAAGAGAAAAAATAATTCTATCAGAAAAATTCAGCATAGACTTTATCAGAAATGTTCATACAGAACTAGGTCACATAGGAATTACACAAATGCAAAAAATGATAAGCTCATGGTACACAGCAGAAAACATGACAAATAATATAAAGAGAACCTGCGAAAGTTGTGCAGTATATTTAAAGAACAAATCAAGAGGTAAAAATAAATATGGATTGATGTCCCACTTGGGTCCCGCAACAAAACCTTTTGAAATATGTTCCATTGATACAATAGGCGGTTTTGGGGGTTCACGATCAACAAAGAGATACTTGCACCTGTTATCAGATCATTTCACGAGGTTTGCATATATTTTGACGTCAAGAAATCAAAATACCAATGATTTCATCAAACTCTTAAACTCCACAGAAACTAATTACATTGGCATGATACTCTCAGACCAATACCCGGGTATCAATTCTAGAGAATTCAAAAAAATTTTGGATGAAAAAAATGTTCCAATAATTTTTACTGCAGTGAACTCACCTTTCTCAAATGGATTAAATGAAAGATTGAACCAAACACTGGTCAATAAAATTAGATGCAAAATCAACGAAAATGACTCAAAAGTAGCTTGGACAACTATAGCGCATAATTGTGTAAACAACTATAATGAAACGGAGCACACTGTTACTGGATATGCGCCACAGTACTTACTTGACGGCACAGATGTTACGATTATGCCAAATGAGTTAAAACTTAAGAAGACCGGCATCGATTTGATTCAAGAGAGAAAAAAAGCTCTAGAAAATACTATGAAGTCACATAATTACAACAAGATAATTTACGATAAAACCAGGAGACACTTTGACTTCAAAGTTGGTGATACTGTTTTTGTGGAGAATGGAAACAAACTTAACAGGAAGAAGCTCGACGAATTGAGAATCGGACCATACAAAATCATAGAAAAATTATCAAACTCAATTTACAAGATAAACACTGGTCGAAAAAAATTAGAATAAAATTTTTTCCACATCTCGAAATTAACTCCAGCACCTTTATTTATGAACCATGAAGAGGAAATCGAAGATGAGTGAAAATTTTGCAGTAATTTTCTTTCCAGGGGGGGGGGGGAGATGTAAAGGCAATATATTCCATTTAAATTTGAATCCTGTAGTGTCAGTTGGAATGTAATTATCAATTGTAACTTGTTTTATTTTCTATTATTTTATTATAAATAAACATAAATGTCGTTTCTTTGTTAAACTTTGCAACACAAGTGTTTTATTAATAAATCAATAGAAAAGAATTAAATCTTATTATATGTAGGTTTATGTATATTTTCAGTTACAACATTATCAATAATGTTGTATTTTTAAATCTTACCACTCTCGCTTACTAAAAGTCTAAAACTACCCCTGCTTGAAATGCTTTAGCCTTCTTTGCTGATCATTTCTGAATAGTCAGGACTTCCGTATCTATATATTTCGTGGTACATAGGACTGCCCTAATTCCTTCTCATATCCATCCCATTTATCCTCACACCATACCCCACAGAAGATGCCATCTCACCGACTTCGGTTAGCAGGGAGAAAATGGAACACTTGTGCCTAGATCGATATCTTCGGGCTTTCTCCATACTAGTGATGTGGTCGTCAAACTTAACTGTCAAAATGACTTGCGTGGCGCGAATTAACTAAAAGATAGAGGAAGTTTATTTGTCTACCATAAACAATATAATCGCTCTATCCTGCTTCATGGATTCATTAGCCCAATAAATATAAAAAATAAAAATGCTTTAGAGCGGTAAAATTTGAAATTCTGCTTGCATTTGAAAAATGAAAACTCAGGATACATGTTTAAATATTATTTTTATTTTCACAAATACAATAAATAAATGGATAAGTGTTCCAAAAACACAAAATGCTTTATACAAAAATATGAAATACCTTCCGTGGATATATTTCAGCCATCTCACAGAAAAAACTGCAACATGTCTTCTGAAATAAATATGTCAAATTAAACAAAGTTTGGAACGGAACATAGAATACTTGTGATGAACAAAGTTTATATGAGACAGGCCACTTCAAGAGTCAGAATAGTATGTGTTAGTCGGTTTACATGAGTTCGGTGAGTCCAAATAAGTGAGAGGCTTATGGTGGAGAGCAAGTTGTTAATAATCGTCTGCAACAGGGCCTTTCTTCTTTCTTTATGGTGTAGAACGAGAGGTTAAACTAAAGCTCTACGAGCATTATTTGAACCTATGTATGTGCAAGTAATCATAGCAAATAGAGAAATAAACAGTCACCTTTATTTGGAATCATGCGACGTGTCTTCAGCTGGGACGTTGAACTCTCCTCTGGTGTTCCTGTTATATCTGAAAATTGAAAACAGTTTTTATAATATTTGTATCTCAAATATTACTTAAGATTTAGCATGACAACTGATAAACTTATTTTCACTAAACAACATTTTGTATTGAATGCTACCATTTAAATACCCCACATACATTTAAAGTAAAATTGAACAAGGCAAGGAGTGTATGCCAAGACTGAGTTGTTTGGCGGTCCATCCTCTCTGCTTATCCTGCGAGGAAACAGTGTAATGGTTTGTTTTAAAGCATTATCAATTTTACCTTGTACGAGGTCTTGTATGAAGTCTTGTATAAGATGGGCATTTTTAACGTTGACGTTTCAAGCCTCCGCCTATCTTCTGGGGTGAGAGATGATCGTCGGATGAGTCTATCTCCTTCTGTCCGGAGGGTTTTCGGGACTTCAAGCGGCATGCCATGTGAGAGACGACATCATCGCATCCCCAGCCACAATGTATGATCTCACAATCATGGTCATAAATCTGACGTTAACAATGTTCCTAAATATTCTTCGCTACGTTAACAACGTTTTTAAGAGGTGGTAGAACATTTTCTGAAACGAAATATGGAAAAACATTAACCACTAGTACCCATAAGCTTGCCTTCACGATAAATTAAGTATTTCGTTCAAACATCATTCCATCTTTATATTTTAACCTCAAATATTGATTTACAGATAAATTAAGGTGAATGATAATGTTTTATGTAATTAATTACCTGATTTCTTGATCAACATTTAACACTTTTTTCGGGTAAAGTTCGGTTTATGGGCGAAATTCCTAAAAAATAAAACTAGTTATTTTTATACTAATTTTGGGCCGGGGAATCCGAATCTGAAAGAATTAGGTGGGGGCAAGCAAAAATAAACGAATTACACGACTTTAAAAATTTCGATACACAAACAATCTGCAATGAAATAATGACACATCTTTTTATGGGCGATACTCCGAAAGAAGAAATTTAATTATCTTTATACTAACTTTGGGCTGGGAAATCCGAATCTGAAATAATTAGGTTACACCCGGCAATATTAACTGAGTTAACGACTGTACAATTTTGAATTCACAAACAATATAAAAGGCCATTTTGAACGCTTTAGGACAATAAATATCATAGAAAAAAACCAAAGATATTACATATTAACATATAAAATTAAGTGTTGCCATTAAACAATAATATCAATAACGTAAAAAAACATGTTTATATATTTCAGTTATTATTTTTTAATAAATTTTATTCACTTTTGTATCACAAACCATGTTACACAAACCTAACTTAGCCGCTAAACTACTTGAAAACTGGGATGTTTTCTTACCTTGACGCGAGTAGGCGCTACGAAGGGGGCACTTTCTTTTCTATCACAAACCATGTTACACAAACCTAGCGTAGCCGCTAAACTACTTGAAAACTGGGATGTTTTCTTGCCTTGACGCGAGTAGGCGCTACGAAGGGGGCACTTTCTTTTCTATCACAAACCATGTTACACAAACCTAGCGTAGCCGCTAAACTACTTGAAAACTGGGATGTTTTCTTGCCTTGACGCGAGTAGGCGCTACGAAGGGGGCACTTTCTTTTCTATCACAAACCATGTTACACAAACCTAGCGTAGCCGCTAAACTACTTGAAAACTGGGATGTTTTCTTGCCTTGACGCGAGTAGGCGATACGAAGGGGGCACTTTCTTTTTTATCACAAACCATGTTACACAAACCTGTTATCTATTCACATTGATTCATATAATAACATTGATATTGATGACCGGTCTACGTCACAACTTTTTAAGACTACGAATTTTCACACTTTTGGTCTAAGAATACGGTCGTTGAGATAGTCATAATTCATCAGGTTAATGTGAGTTGATAAAGTTAGTATAAATATAATTAAATTTATTCTTTCGGAGTATCGCCCATAAAAAGATGTGTCATTATTTCATTGCAGATTGTTTGTGTATCGAAATTTTTAAAGTCGTGTAATTCGTTTATTTTTGCTTGCCCCCACCTAATTCTTTCAGATTCGGATTCCCCGGCCCAAAGTTAGTATAAAAATAACTAGTTTTATTTTTTAGGAATTTCGCCCATAAACCGAATTTTTTCCCTTTTTTCACCTCTAGAATTCATGTAAGCATTTTTTTGAATAAAATATGTTCATCGATTCATCGGCAAATTATCAAAACAACGGGCAACGGCGTCTGTAAAAAAATGGCAGATGGCAAATCCATAGATGCGAACCTATTTCCTGCAGACAGTGCGGTGTGCGGTTTCCTGCATTTGGTACCATAAATAAAACATACATTTGGTACCTTTTTTTTAGTGACATAGGTGTATGAGCATCTCTTTCTGACACACGTAGAAAGCGAGAGATGGTGAAAATCAAAATTACAGACCTATCTAGAATTCAGCTTTGTCTGTGGCCCTTTCACTATAGTTAGAGTTATTTATGGTCACAGGACACATATTTTGACAGCAGTGTTACCGAAGCTCCCGATTTTTCGGGAGATCTCCCGATTTTTCACTTCATCTCCCGATCTACCGGAATGGCATCAAAATCTCCCGATTTTTCAAAGTTCTGAGTGAGTTCGTTTCTCCTCGATTCTTTGATTATGGTCCGCTCAAAAGGCAACTAGTTGTGTATGGTTAAAAAAAAATTCTTAAGATTTGGGTATTGACTACAATAATTACAAAAAATTCTTAAGATTCGGGTATTGACTAGTATAATTACAAAATACCGCAATCTAAGCATATCTCCATTATAAACCCATGCAAACCGACCATCTATGAATTATGAGGTGGAATTTATAATTTATTACGTACCGCCTCTTCGAATCAGAGGGGTTTTTTAGTACTTTGTTTTACAAACTATTTTTTTTATTATGATTACCTCAGACCCTGCAGGCGCTGGTACTAATAGAAGTATTGCTAAAAAAAAATATTCCCAATATTATACAAAAGAGTGGGAAATTTAGTCCGATTATGCAGGTTGGCCTGCTCCTAGCAAAAAAGTTTCAAACAAGAACATCAACGCTACCTCTGAAAGAGATGCACAAACAAGGCGCTCAAACTCTTTTCATATCCTGACAGCAACTATTCTTCTCCTCGAAAAAATAACTAAAACGGCACTTGCTAACTAACAGTGATGAAAAACCCTTTTCATGTCCCGACTGCAATTATTCATGTTGTACAAAGGAACTTCTTAAAAATCATTTGCTGACTCACAGTGACATAAAACCATTAAAATTTTTCTACTGCGACTATTCATGTCCTACAAAGAGGCATCAAAAAATTACATATTTACCCGCAGTGGACAAAAACCATTTTCTTGTCCCAAATGCAGTCATAAAAGTTCTCAAAAAGAAGATTTAAAAATCCACAGTATAATTCACGGAAGAGAAAAACCCTTTTCATATCCTGGCAACTATTCGTGTTCTCAAAAGGGATATCTAAGAAGTCACTTGCTGACTCATGGAGAGAAAAACCTTTTTCATGTTCCGGCTGCGACTATTCTTGTACTACGTAGAGAAATCTAAAAATCACATGTTTACCCATAATGGAGAAAAACCTTTTCATGTCCCGACTGCGATTATTCTTGCGGTACAAAACGGTATCTAAAAATTCACATGTTTACCAACAGTGGACAAAATCTTTTTCATGTCCTGACTGCAGTTATTCATGTTTTACAAAAGATCTTCTTAGAAATCATTTGCCGACTCACAGTAACATTAAACCTTTTACATGTTTCTACTGAAAAATCACATGTTTATCCTCAGCGGACAAAAACCATTTTCTTGTCCCAAATGCAGTTATTAAAGATCGCGTTAAGGAAGTTTTTTTCAGTTATTAAAATCCACAGCGCGATTCATAGTAGAGAAAAGCCATTTTCATGTTCCGAGTGAAACTATGCATGTACTACGAAGATAAATCTAAAAAATCGCAAGTTTTCCCATAGTGGAGAAAAATCTTTTTCATGTCCTGATTGACACTATTCATGTTATCGCAAGGAACATCTAAAATATGTCATATTAACCCATAGTGGACAAAAACATTTTTCGTGTCCCGA
Organism: Limnephilus lunatus; assembly: GCA_917563855.2. Lineage (NCBI taxonomy): Eukaryota > Metazoa > Arthropoda > Insecta > Trichoptera > Limnephilidae > Limnephilus > Limnephilus lunatus. Next base: position 106,036,555 of record OU830592.1, on the reverse strand, counting down.
CTGCAACTATTCATGTTCTCAAAAGGGACGTCTAAGAAAGCTCTCGCTGATTCACAGTAGAGAGAAACCTTTTTCATGTCCTGACTGCAACCCTTCATGTTCTTCCCTTATCACGAGAGCCTTTATAGGCCAAAAACAGTTGATGATGTAAATCTTTCGCTTTTGAGGACATTATAGTAACTCACTCTAACACTGACTACCAAGGGCGGATTTAGGGGGGGGGGCACGGGGGCACGTGCCCCCCCCAGGAAGGTATTTTTGTGTACTGTGGAGATTCCATCACAGTACATACTTAGAAGCCAATCAATTATCAGAGTTGTTAAAATGACAGAAAGAACATGAGTCAAACTTTTGTCTATTTCTGGTTGGAATTGCGAATTTTGTTCGTTGCATCCCATTCATGCATTTGCAAATGAAAAATGATAATCAGCGTTTGCGAGAGCGGTAGATACGGTCGGGGGAAAGCGCGGTCGGAAATGCCCCCCCCCCCCCCATTATTGACAAACTCAAATTTCGACTTCATAAAAAATTGGTCCGTCCTTGGGGGGAGGGGGGGGGGATTTTGCTCTTGAGGGGTACCCCCCATCGAGGTGGCACCAGGGGCGGGCCACCCCCCCCCCCCCGCCTTCGCCCTTTGTGCCCCCCCCAGAAAAAAATCCTGGATCCGCCCTTGCTGACTACAGCAGTTTGTGTTTTTGCGTATTTCGTGTTTAAAACACTAACGAATACTGACAACAAAAACAAAATAAAAATGACGTACAATACAGTCGAGGGATTCCCTTTAAAACATAATCGAAAAGGCTTGCCAAGTTGGGCATTCCCTAGTTTTTATTTAAATAAAAAAAAATAAAAAACATGTTACGTAACGCGTTTTTCGAATCCCCCTCCCGCACTGATAACGTTAAACAAGACCCCCCCTTAATTGCGTTACATATCTAATACTTGAACGGCTCCCAAGGTCGAAGTTTCACAAAAATTTGTGCTGAGTTTCCAAACGTAAAGTAAGTCGCCGTTGAAAGTTAGGGAAAATTGCGTTATTCCACGGGCAGCATCTACAATAATCGTATTGATGGCGCTGCTTATGGGTTTTTTCATTTGTTGTTAAGGTTCTGCTTCGGAATAATAAAAGGGATTCGGAATATTGACAAGGGAAGAATTTTATTATAATTATTCTAGTCATCTCCCGAATTCTTCAAAATTCTTCCGTTTTCTCCCGATTTCTCCCGATTTTTAGGCGAAAATTCTCCCGATTTTGAAATTTTGGGTTCGGGAACACTGTTTGACAGAGATATATCGTCACCCACGGTATAAAGGCCAAGACCCAGTTTACGCCTCTAGCGGTAATAATCCTTCTAGGAGGCTGAAGTATGCTGAAGCTAGGCGGCTGGAAACGTCAGATTCATACGTTACGAACCTCACTTCTATGGATATTATTATCGCGGTGCAGCGCGTGCGTTTTGATTTAGGCAAAAAACTATAAATTAGAAGTATTACATGCACAATACATACAAAAGTTTGAGCGACGTTACGTATTAATTCTCTACAGAAGTGTTTTAAGTTTGAAAATGGTTAATAAGTGCATTGTACCTTGTTGTAAATGATATTATGACAACGAACCAAAACGTCATACATTCAAGTTCCCAAATGATGTTATATTACGTAATAAATGGGTTAAGTCTATTCGTCGGGATTTCATTCCAACAAAATATTCAACGGTAAGTGAAATATGCTTATTTTTTACTGCAAATACAGGATTCAACTTTGTACATAACCTCAATATACCTTTATTAAAAACGTCATAAAAATCTATTGTAATGTGGTGTTTACACATGTTTATTCGTATTATTTTGATTTTAAAATGTGTTTATTGTCTAATTTAATGTTGTTACCTCATATCGTTGTTGTCTAATTTAAATTGTATCGGTTTTGGCAGCTTTTTGGTGTAATGAAAGACAACACCATGAAAAAATATCAGTTTTCAAAGTGCCTAGATATTTAATATTTTAAACGGCTAAATAACACTATTTTTAGGGGTGTACTGTACAATTGAAATCTATTATTGTCGTGCATTGTGAAAATGTACCTACATTATATTAACAAGCACAATTGAATGCATATTGATTGTTATGTTTGTACATAACCTCAATTTATAAAAACGTGCAACTGCGATTGTGATGTGATGTTTGCACATGTTTATTCATATTATTTTGATTTGAAAATGTGTTTATGTTAGCGTTGTTGTATAATTTAATATATTGTTTCGGTTGTGACAGCTTTTTGCTGTAATGAATGAGTGCCTAGATATTTAATGTTTATTGAACATAATTTAACACTAAAGTAATAACTTTTCAGGTTAGCGAGCTGCATTTTAGAAAGGAGGACATCATTACAACCAGTGTTCACACCAACATTCAAACTGGAGAGCAATGCATAATGAAGTACAAGAGGGTGAAACTTGCTCCGGGAGCCATCCCATCAATTCTGCCAAATTGTCCAGCCTACCTGTCAGCGACTCCGACATTATCCCGTACCCGTAATTATAAGTACCAATACACTGTACTTAGAAATGTTGCATTTTTAATAAAGGATATTATTGATTTTTTACCAAGAAATTTTGTTGCCTTATTTTACCCGTCAATACTTGTTCCCCAATGTGCCATGAACCTATGTTTTTTGCACTTCAGTGTGTAATTAGTATAATATTTTCTCTCTTCAGATAACTATTTTGCAATAATTGGCACCTTATTAGATTTTTTAATCCATACTCATCAGCCTTCAGCGGCGGCCATCTTGATCCAGTGTCCTGGCCTTGTGGAGTCTAGGAGGTTTTGGATATATACGCCCCTGGGTGGACCGGGCGGACGGTGAGCGGCGACTGCTTACTGCTTCCAAGCAGTGTTGCCAACAGTTATACCAGCTTTCCGCCAGATTGACCAGATTCTACCTTTAAATCCACCAGAAAACCACTAAAAAATATAGTACTACACTCACACTCGCAAAATTTTCCCCTAAAATAAAGTTTAATGAAAGACATTGATGAAAGAAAATAAGTTTAGAAATTATTTGTTTTCTTTATTATTACAAAAATAATAATTAGTAACCAACACACCATTTGTAGGTAAATCAACATTTTAAAATTATTCGATTAAGACTAATTCTAAATTAAGTCGTCTTCTTCAGACGAACCATTTTTACCTGCACCAAAATAGTCGGTTTTAGATTGATATGACCGATATATGGTACCGATTTGATTTACAACGGCTACTGGAATTTTATAATCATTGCAGCATTTTCTTTCCAACCTCAATTCACAGCGTACTCTCAATATAGCAGTTAAATGATTTACCTAACTTCATTCTATTCCTCTGTTTGTTTTTTATTATATTCATGGTGCTAAATAGTCTCTCAACATCGGCAATAGAATGAGGCAGTATTAGGAGACTAATCGCAAAAGTCGCTAATTCCTTAAAACTCAGCCCTCCTTGAGCATCTTTAAAATTGAATACTTCGTTCCAAATTTTTTTTGTGCTTTTCCTCTTATCTCACTCCATTTCAATTTATTAATGAATTTGACGCCACTGGTGTTGCCTACACAGTAAACGTAAATCCCATTTAAAATTAAAGAAAGTAGAATGAAAAAGGATGAATAAGATTAAAAATAGAAGTGGATTAGTGGCTGAGTGATTGTGTTTTAGTAATTAAACAAAAATTTTGGAAACCACTAAAAAATCCACCAGCCACTAAAAGAAATATTTCGCCACTAAATGAAGTATGAAAACCACCAGTTTTAGTGGAAAATCCACTAAGTTGGCAACACTGCTTCCAAGCCGGGGCAAATGGCAGAGTTCCCGAACTCAGAATTTCAAAATCGGGAGATTTTTCTTCTAAAAATCGGGAGAAAACGGGAGAATTTTGAAGAAATCGGGAGATTACTAGAATTATTATAATAAAATTCTTCCCTTGTCAATATTCCGAATCCCTTTTATTATTCCAAAGCAGAACCTTAACAACAAATAAAAAAAAACCATAAGCAGCGCCATTAATACGATTATTGTAGACGTTGCCCGTGGAATAACGCAATTTTCCCTAACGTTCAACGGGGACTTACTTTACGTTTGGAAACTCAACACAGATTTTTGTGAAACTTCGACCATGAGGGCCGTTCAAGTATTAGGTACGTAACGCAATTTAGGAGGGGGGGGGGGGGGTGTCTTGTTTAACATTACTGTGCGTTATCGGTGCGGGAGGAGGATTCGAAAAACGCGTTACGTAAAATGTTTTTTAATTTAAATAAAAACTATGAAATGCCCAAGTTGGCAAGCCTTTTTGTTTATGTTTTACAGGGAATCCGTAAATGAAGATTTTCAGTCAGGGCATGAAAAAGGTTTCTCTCCAAAGATTCAGCGAGTGCTTTCTCAGACGTCCCTTTTGAGAACATGAACAGTTGCAGTCAGGACACGAAAAAGGTTTTTGTCCACCATGGGTTAATATGTGATATTTTAGATATTCCTTGCGATAACATGAAAAGTGTCTATCGGGACATCGTCGCTTTAGTTCGTATTACTCCAACAGACCAAAACGTAAATCGTGAGAAACAGCGCTTTAAAGTTTTTTTTACGAAAAAGGCATATAAAATTAAATTAGCTAAATTGTAAGTCTACTAAAATGTGTTAAAGTATTACAAATTGTTTTTTTTAAGTACAATATGTTCTAAATGTATAAAATTACGCAGAAAACACGTTTTTAATTTGGATGTTGGCCAAAGTGACGAATTCTTGTTTGCGAAAGTTGGATATTGGACAAAGGACACTGGATGTTAGACAAGAGCGCGTACTCTTGCGTGAAGTTACTTTATCTAACGTGCTTGGTATTACAGGGAGATCGGAAAGCATTTCAATTAATTGAACTTTAATACTTATGGATGTATGTGTCCTATGTTTTCGCGGTGAGACCTAAATATTCGGATGTGATTTTTAAATAGTTTCTTAGAGCATTCGACAATTTTTTAGAAATACCTAATATGTTATTTGTTTGGGAACCAAATTTCAAGAGTAAGTTTTTGTTAAATAATAACATCGTTAAATCATCAATGAAAACGTATGTTTTCAGACAATCATACTTATTAAATAATGTTTCAGGTGGCAATATGCTCATCGATTAATTTATTGCATGTTTGATTGTTGATTGACGAGCAGCACAGTAAATGCAATCGTTCATGAATCAAGTCATCAACCGTTAGTTATAAGAAAGGTCCTACGTTTATTCATCGTTATTATTTGAGTGGCGGGTATGGGTGCCACCGCACCGGGAACCATTTATTGGATAACCAACACCTCTGCCATAGGTCACCCCAAGTGGTTCGCTACGTTTGGTGACTTAGTGAGTTTTGTCCGGATCTTGGCGGTGGATGCGTCTGCCCACTAACTGCATGGCAGGCCGGATCGGGAAAGACTGGTTGAGGAAGCTCTGTAGACCTCTCCAGCAGGACTCTCGGAACATTGCATTACCCGCAGTGGGGAGGGATGGATTCTTACGTCCGTCATTCCTTGACACACTGACCCCCAGATTTTTCTTCCCACAACTTTCTTCTACCTCCTTCCCAAAAATAACATAGGCCCTGAGGAGAATTATTTTCCTCAGGGCCTCTTGTGTGGAGCTATGGTAAGAAAAAAAGGTATCTCTAAGTGATTCGCTACGTTTGGTGACTTAGCAGAGGTTCCCGGGTTCATGGGGTGAGCTTTGTCCAGGTCTTGGCGGCAGATGAGTCTGCTCACCTGCTGCGTGCGGGCCGGATCAAGAGAGACTGCGTGAAGGAGTCCTTTGAACCTTTCCAGCCGGACTCTCACGACCCCATTGCCTTGCACCGCAGTTTGAAGGATGGTTTCTTAAGCCTGTCACTCCTATACACACAAACCCCCAGATTCCTACCCACCCCTTATTCCTTTTTCCATCCCAGGACTTCCTATTCTTCCTTTCTTCAAAAATACCCTCCACACAGCATACCCTAAGATGACTTAGGCCCTGAGGGAAATTATTTTCCTCAGGGCCTCCTGTGTGGAGCTAATGTAAAAAATATGTATATTGTAAAGCGTTTTTGCACTAAAACAATGCTATTCAAATTATCCACATATAATTTTTATCATATATCGGCGTATAAATCCGAGCTTTAGTATGATCCGACCCGAAAGGTTGGATTGATTTACGTGATTTTATTTTTATGTTAATACAACTGCTCCCAACCGCCTGGACCCAGGCAGGCTATGGCATACCCCATTTTGTGAGGCTGGATTTAGTGGGAAGAGGAAGCAGTTATGAAGGTTAGTAATTACCTGGCTATTCAAATCTAGTCACCAACCACGTCTAAAGCCATTCTAAGCAATGCTTCAATTCGAAATGGCGGTCTTACATCAGGGTGATACTGAGAGTATCTTCCACTCTGGAACGTGCCGCAAATACACCATATATATATATATATATATATATATATATATATATATATATATATATATATATATATTTATGATATATATTTTTGTATTGATTTGTGTTATTTCACTATTTAAACAAAAAGAAAAAAAACACATATACCTACATATTATACTTTTTTTAATGATTCAGTTGTGAAATATATATATTTTTTTAGATTAGCTCCACACAGGCGGCCCAGAGGATAATAATTACTCTTTGGAGGGTCTTTTTAAGGAAGGTAAGGACTGGAACGTTTGGGAAGAAAAAGGGTATGAGGGGTGGATAAGAATCTGGAATCTGGAGGTCAGTGTGTCCGGGAGTGACGGATATACGAATCCATCCCTCCAATCGCGGTGCAAGGCGAGAGTCGGGAGATTCCGGCTGGAAAGGTCAAAAGGCCTCCCTTAACCAGTCTCTCTCTCGCCACGCAGCAGGTGGGCAGTCGTATCAGACGTCAAGACCTGTACGAACTTCATCCCATGAACTCGGGCACCCTTGCTAAGTCACCAAACGTAGCGAACCACTTGGAGTGACCTATGGCAGAGATGTTGGTTAACCAATAAATGGTTCCCGGGATGGTAGTACCCATACCCGCCCCCCCCCCCCCAAATTATACAAATCTACCAAAATAAAAATTACTTGTGCACGCTGGGTTTGAAACTAACGACATCCGGATCGCTAGTTGAGAGCCTTACCCCTCGACCACAGGAGGCCGTCATGACGTGATAACAGAAGTGTAGTATCCAACATTTTAAAATAAAAAGATAACTCAAAGGATTTTGAAACACAATAGATAAATACAAGTTCTTTAGAAATATTTAAAACAATGTACGACGACTTCTTTTTAAAAATGATCCTATGTTCGAACACATGGGACGCGATTTACGTCTATTACACAATATAGACCTTGTAAAAAAAGAGGTCATAAAATATTCCTAACCACTAACCACATTTAGCTTCATAACAAATGTGTTCCGATATTTGAAGTACCACCTAGTTGGGCCAAATTATTAGAAGGGTTACAAAAGCGGCTGGAATAAAGGGACTGGGAATGGATCTAGGTAAAAAAGTCAAATGAAAGGGGTTCCTAATCATTAAAAATGTGCGAATAGTAATAAAGTTTTTATTGACATTCTGAATTCATTGCTCTGAACCAAATAAAACTCGAATAGGTAAGAAATAAACAAAAAAATAAGAAATATTAGCAACTCAATGTATAAAATAATAGATATGCTTTCATTGTCATTCAGTGTACAATTCTTTCAATTTCTAATTTCAGTAATAAGATATTTATAGGTATACAAATACAACTGATCTTAGGCACTAAATATACCAAAAATGTTTTCATTGTTACACGAAGATTTGGTTGATTAAAATAAGATACTGAATGTACCAAAAACAAAAACTTCTTCATTTCCTTATTCTAATACCTAATAAACATGTTTTAAATATCTCAGGTAGAATTCTGACACAAATGTTTGTTAGATAAACACATAAATATTAGGTACTAAATGCACCTTTATTTTAATACTCCTTTATTTTAATAATTGTGTTTTGTATTACAAGTAGGCATTCTTACACGAAGATCTAAATAATTAGGTACAGGTAGATAAACAAGAAGCTATTAATGTGCCCAAAACAAAAACTCCTTCATTGTACTAAACTTATTCTAAAAATTGCCTTGTTTTAAATATCATAAGTAGAATTTTTACATAAAGATTTGGCTGATAAACATACAAACATATTTTAGGAACTAAATGAACCGAAAATTAAAACTATTTGATTTCCTTATTTTAATAATTGGCTTGTTCTAAATATCATAAGTAGAATAATTTCATACAAATTAGGTTGATAAACAAACAGATATTTTAGGAACTAAATATACCGAAAATTAGAACTCCTTCATTACCTTTTTCTAATTGTTGGCTTGTTTTAAGTATCTAAAGTAGAATAATGATTTCACTAAGATTTGGTAGATAGTCACATATATTATATTAGGATTATTAGGTACTATAATACATCAGTCCTTATTAGAATAATTTATAGTAAATAAATTATTCTAATAATTGTGTTTTTTAACTATCACAAATGGGTATTTTGCACAAACATTTAAATAATCACGTAACTATAGGACCTATAGGTAGATAAAAATACCGATACTACGCATTAAATGTGCTTAAAACAAAAGCCCATTCAATTTTTTTTTTCTTATAATTGTTTTAAATATCATAAATAGGTATTTTACACAAAGATTTAAATAATTACCTATAGGTAGTTAAACATACCAATACTAGGTATTAATTGTGCTTAAAACAAAAGCTCATTCAACGTCCTTATTCTTTTAATTGTTTTAAATATCATACGCAGGTATTTTTACACAAAATTTTAATAATTACGGATAGGTAGATAAATAACATACAGCTACTACACACTAAATGTACCAAAACAAAAAGTCATTCAATGTCCTTATTACGTAAGCATAATATATTCGTTACAGAGTGGTTATAATAACATTGGGTATTTCGATTATATATTATGTGTACAATTATGTATACCTACATATATTATGTATAGATAATTGTATACATAATACATTACATATAGTGAAATATTACAGGAAAAATTGAAAAAACCTAATTTCATTACAGTGTATACATAATATATTATATAATAATAATATAATATATTGTATAATGTTATTATAACCACCCTGTAACGAACGGCCAGTTGAAACAATTTGCTGAGAAAATAATGAAAAATTAATTACCTGCTATATTTTTCTTGGAAATTTTTATCCTTTTCTACAGTGTACATCATAAGGCACTTTGTGTGGAGAAATCTCCCAGAAAACCACTAAAATAACTTTGTAAATAGCAAAATCACAAGTAAAGATGTTTACTGCCGTGGGGCTAATGACCAAATATTTGAAATGAGAGCGGTCACGTGGTTCTCAGCTGCGACGCTATTGGCTCTTTGGTCTGTAAGAGAGATACGCCCGGAACCGAGAGTTCAAATTTCACACGTAGGCTAAGATACAGCTTGGATGTTGGAGAAATTTGTATGAAATTTAATTAAACGGCCGGTTTGAAAACGGGGGGTCTTTTTGGCCAACGTGTGGATGTTGGAGGAATACGCTCGAAATGTTGTTTCATTTTAGAGGATGTAAGACAAACTGCGTTTTGAAAACCCCTTACATAATTTTTTTAAATTTTTTTTTTCACTTGCATTGTAAACATAAAGACTTTCTGAGAACTACTGCATACTTAACTCAATTTCGCTAAAAATGGTCTGTTGGAGTAAAACGAACTAAAGCGACGACATTAAAAAGATTTTTCTCCACTATGGGAAAACTTATTTTAGATTTATCTTCGTAGTTCATGCATAGTTTCACTCAGAACATGAAAATGGCCTTTCTCCACTATGAATCGCGCTGTGGATTTTAATAACTGCAAAAAAACTTCTTTTCGTGATCTTTAATAACTACATTCGGGACAAGAAAATGGTTTTTGTCCTTTGTGGATAAACATTTTTGGTGCCTCTTTGTAAAACATTAATATAATAATACACACATAGTCGCAGTAGAAACATGTAATAGGTTTTATGTCACTGTGAGTAGGCAAATGAATTCTAAGAAGTTATTTTGTACAACATGAATAATTGCAGTCAGGACATGAAAAAGGTTTTTGTCCACTGTGGGTAAACATGTGAATTTTTAGATACCGTTTTGTAGCGCATGAATAGTCGCAGTCGGGACATGAAAATCTTTTTCTCCATTATGGGTAAACATGTGATTTCAAGTAGTACAAGAATAGTTGCAGCCGGAACATGAAAAAGATTTTTCTCTACATGAGTCGGCAAGTGACTTCTTAGATATCCCTTTTGAGAACACTTATAGTTAGCAATTAATCTTAATAGCAATCAGGACATGAAAAAGGTTTTGCTCTGCCGTGAATTATTCTGTGGATTTTTAAATCTTGATTTTGAGAACTTGTATAACTACATTTGGGACAAGAAAATGGTTTTTGTCCACTGTGGGTAAATATGTAATTTTTTGGTGCCTCTTTGTAGAACATGAATAATCGCAGTTGAAACATGTAAACGGTTTTATGTCACTGTGAGTCAGCAAATGATTTTTAAGAAGTTCCTTTGTACAACATGAATAATTGCAGTCGTGACATGAAAAATCGGGAGATTTTGATGCCATTCCGGTAGATCGGGAGATGAAGTGAAAAATCGGGAGATCTCCCGAAAAATTGGGAGCTTCGGTAACACTGGCAAATGGTGACTAATCAGTGTTCCCGAACCCAAAATTTCAAATTCGGGAGAATTTTCGCCTAAAAATCGGGAGAATTCGGGAGAAAATGGGGAATTTTGAAGAAATCGGGAGATGACTAGAATTATTATAATAAAATTTATTCCTTGTAAATATTCCGAATCCCTTATACTATTCAGAAGCAGAACCTTAACAACAAATTTAAAAAAACCCATAAGCAGTGCCATCAATACGATTGTTGTAGATGTTGCCCGTGGAATAGCGCAATTTTCCCTAACGTTCATCTGGGACTAACTTAACGTTTGGAAACTCAGCACAAATTATTGTGAAACTTCGATTTTGGGGGCCGTTCAAGTACTACGTAACGCAATTTAGGGGGGGGGGTTCTTGTTAAATGTTACTGTGCGTTATGTGTGCGGGAGGGGGATTCGAAAAACGCGTTACATAACATGTTGGGAATGCTTAAAGTTGGCAAGTATTTTCGTTTATGTTTTACAGAGAATCCCTCGACTGTACTGTACGAAATTTTAATTTTATTTTTGTTGTCAGTATTTGTTTAAGTTTTAAACACGAAATACGCATCAACACAAATTGCTGTAGTCAGTGTTGTTAAAGTGAGTTACTTTAATTTCCTCAAAAGCGAAAGATTCACATCATCAACTGTTCTTGGCCTATAAAGGCTCTGGTAACAAGGGAAAAACATGAAGACTTGCAGTCAGGACACGAAAAAGTATTCTCTCTACTGTGAATCACCGAGTACTTTCGTAGACGTCCCTTTTGAGAACATGAATAGTTGCAGTCGGGACACGAAAAAGGTTTTTGTCCACTATGGGTTAATATGGGATATTTTAGATGTTCCTTGCGATAACATGAATAGTGGCAATCGGGACATGAAAAAGATTTTCCTCCACTATGGGAAAACTTGCGATCTTTTAGAATTATCTTCGTAGTACATGCATATTTTCACTCAGAACATGAAAATGGCTTTTTCCACTATGAATCGCACTGTGGATTTTAATAACTGCAAAAAATCCTTTCGCGATCTTTAATAACTGCATTCGGGACAAGAAAATGATTTTTGTCCGCTGTGGATAAATATGTGATTTTTTTGGTGCCTCTTTGTAAAACATTAATATAATAATACATAAATAGTCGCAGTAGAAACATGTAAAAGGTTTTATGTCACTGTGAGTCGGCAAATAATTTCTAAGAAGTTCTTTTGTACAACAAATAATTACAATCGGGACATGAAAAAGGTTTTTGTCCACTGTGGGCAAACATGTGAATTTTTAGATTCCGTTTTGTAGTGCATGAATAGTCGCAGTCGGGACATGAAAAGTATTTCATCACTGTGAGTCAGCAAGTGCCGTTTGAGTTTTTTTTTCGAGAAGAAAAATAGTTGCAGTTACGACATGAAAAGGTTGTTCTCCATTGTGGGTTTACATGTAATTTTTCGATTTCTCTTCGTAGTACAAGAATAGTTACAGCCAGAACATGAAAAGGGTTTTTCTCTACATGAGTCAGCAAGTGACTTCTTAGATATCCCTTTTGAGAACACGAATAGTTGCAGTCAGGACATGAAAAAGGTTTTTCTCTTCCGTGAATTATACTGCGGATTTTGTAAATCTTCCTTTTGAGAACTTTTATAACTGCATTTGGGACAAGAAAATGGTTTTTGTCCACTGTGGGTAAATATGTAATTTTTTGGTGCCTCTTTGTAGAACCAACATGAATAGTCGCAGTAGAAACATGTAAAAGGTTTTATGTCACTGTGGGTCAGCAAATGATTTTTAAGAAGTTGCTTTGTACAACATGAATAATTGCAGTCGGGACATGAAAAAGGTTTTTCATCACTGTTAATTAGCAAGTGCCGTTTTAGTTATATTTTCGAGGAGAAGAATAGTTGCAGTCAGGACATGAAAAGAGTTTGAGCGCCTTGTTAGTGCATCTCTTCCAGAGGCAACGTTGATTTATTTGTTGTAACTTTTTTTGCTAGGAGCAGGCCAACCTGCGTAATCGGACAAAATTTCCCACTCTTTTTTATAATATTGGGAATATTTCTTTTTTTTTATCAATACTTCTACTCGTACTTGCGCCTGCATCAGGGTCTGAGGTGGTCATAATTAAAAAATATATATATTAAGTTCGAAGAACAAAGTACTGAAAAACCTTCTGATTCGAAGAGGCGTTACGTGATAAATTATAAATTCCACCTCATAATTCATAGATGATCGATTTGCATGGGTCTATAATGGAGATATGCTTAGATTGCAGTATTTTGTAATTATTCTGGTCAATACCCAAATCTCAAAAAAAAAATTTTTAACCATACACAATTAGTTGCCTGTTGAGCGGACCATAATCAAAGAATCGATGAGAAACGAATTCGCTCAGAACTTCGAAAAATCGGTAGATTTTGATGCCATTCCAAAAGATCGGGAGATGAAGTGAAAAATCGGGAGATCTCCCGAAAAATCGGGAGCTTCGGTAAGACTGGACCTCTTCTAAAACCCATCTCTAGGTGTCGCCACCGTCGCCGCTTTCGCGTTGAGTAACAAGTTTCTAGAAGTCAGACGCAACTCGCGTACTAGAGCATTCAACCAAGTCAACATACAATATGCGGTAAGGCTTGAGTCAACATCAAATTGTAACAAGTAAAAAAAACTGTTACAATGTCCCCCGACTTAAAAGACTTATGGCTATAAGTCCCAAGGTTCCCCTGACACCTTCGAAGCAAAGCCTTGACTGCCGTCCCTCAGGAAATATCCTTGCAGTAAAGATGGTATGATGTTGGTAGATGGAAAACAAAAAAAACTCCGCAGCGGTAAGTGTATATCCAATGTTTGCGATCCGCTTGAAACGGCATTCCAGACTCGAGAGAGAAGTGTGGAGAACAGTTGACTCATTTTCTTGAAGAATGTTGAGGCGTGCCATGGTTGAAAATTCTCCATAGTAGAGGAGCAGTATGTATGCATCCAAAGATTATGATCCGCTTGAAACGGCATTCCTGACTCGAGAGTGAAGAAGTCAATAGAAAGGTTTTTACCACCAAACCCCCCCCCCCGGTCCATTCACACCGGCCCTTGGCTGCTGCCTATCCTATGCCGTTGACCAGGGGCATAAATATACCAAACCACCCATACCAGGGGCTCATATGTTTGACATGACCTTGAAAATGCAAAACGCGGGACCAAATTCTTATAGATAAAGCTGAATTATAGATAGGTCAAACTTTGTGTTGTGTTAATTAAACCATGGATTAAACGAAGATGAATGTCATGAATTCGTCCAAAATTGTATTTGAATTTGCATTGTTTACGTCGCTGATGGGCATATTTCAATCAAAAATCGTTTAAATTTATTTATTTAATACATGAAAAATCGAAAGTATATATATTTTTTTTATGATATTTCACCCTCCATGCAAGGGAAGACCCTGTGTTATGGCGGGTGAAGTTTACAGTTTTCGGATTACATTCATTATAGTAGGGGAATGAATTCCAGAGGTGGAAAAATGGTTTAAATGTGTCCGCAATTGATCCAGAAAACAGCTTATTACATTAAAATTCAGCTAATTTATCTGTAAATCAATTTGAGGTTAAATGACATTTGTATTGAAAAAATATGCTTTCAATTTTACTTTAATAGGTCACTTACGCCTCGAACGTCATACTATTGTATGTTAATGTTATATTATCGCTTATGGGTCCGAGTGGTTAATGTTTCACAAAATTTATTTCAGAAAATGTTCCAGTCTTTGAAGCTTCACATTAGGAACACCTTATAACATTGTTTGGCAGACCATAACATTTTTATTGTCAGGTAAAGAATTTTTTTTTTTTTTTTTTTTTTCATTTATTTATTACATAAGATATATTATTATACAGCAAAAATAACACAAAATATATAATATTTACATTTCAAAATAATCTATTTTGATACAAATAAATAACATAATAAATTTTCACTGATTTTTTTAAATTTATTTTTTTATGATATTTCGATTCTATAGAAGCAGTGGCGTACCGTGGGGGGGGGCGGGGGGGGGCGGCCCGCCCCGGGCGGCACTTTTGGGGGGGCGGCAAAATTTCACAATCAATAATCATCTTGTAAAATTTGGATTGGGGAAGTCGCGGGTTCTATTCTCGCGTCAGGACTTAAAAGTTTTTTCTAGTTTATAGTTTCTTAACATCTTTCTTAAGTTTTATATACTGTTAAAAGCAAAATATTAATGACAGACGTTTTGTTTTTATTTCTAACACATACATTATTTTTAAATAAAAATGTAAATGGCAACAGTATCATTTTAGCTCTAATTGATAGTCGATTTGTGTTTTATATTCGTGAAGCTTTGTGCGCCCTGCTGAAAGCGCACAAAAAATTACACTTATACGGTTTTCTTCCACGTATATATCACGGTGATATATTTTAAATTTATTATCACAGAAAAGTTAAATAGCTGACAGGTGTGTGCATACTTATTCGAATTGCAGTTATAAAATTCTAGATGCACACTATCTATGTGCTGCCAGAATCAAAGAAAAACCATTTTTATGTTCTGAGTGAAGTTTTAATTCACCGCATACATATTTAGTTAAAAGCAGTTTTGTGTTCAAAATGTATAATTCCAGTTGTGGATTCATCTGACGACACATTTCGAAGGAAAACATTATATTATTTAAAGTGCTTTATAAAATTCTTGCAGACAATTTATGTGCCGCCAGAATCAAAGAAAAAACATTTTCATGTTCCGAGTGAAGTCTTAATTCACCGCTTAGAGATTTAATTAAAACCCCTTTTGTGTTCAGAATGTAAAATTCCAGTTGTGAAGTCATCCGACGACACATTTCGAAGAAAAAACTTATTTGAAGTGCTTAATAAAATTCTTCCAGACAAGTTATGTGCCGCCAGAGTCAAATAAAAACCTTTTTCATGTTCTGAGTGTAGTTTTAATTCACTGCACAAAGATAAAATTTAAGCCAGTTTTATTGTTCAGAATGTAAAATTCTAATTGTGTATTCATCTGCTGACATATTTCGAAGGAAAACATAACTTTTTTCGAAGTGCAAATATAAAATTCTAGTTGCAGACAATTTATGTGCTGCCAGAACCAAAGAAAAACCGTTTTCACGTTCTGAGTGTAGTTTTAATTCACCGCATACAGATTTAATTAATAAATATTAAAAAAAAAAAATTAAAAAAAAGGATCACTCCCCCCCCCCCCCCCCCCTCCCTGAAGAAGTACCTATATAGGGGGGGGGGGGGCGGCAAAATTTTCCTCCGCCCCGGGCGGCTGATACCCACGGTACGCCACTGTATAGAAGCAGACGCTTGTGATTAGAAGAGGGACGAGTATCGGGATGAGAAAATATTTAAAATATATTAAAAAAATATATTTAGTATCTTTTAATTTTATTGTGGTAGATACTCAAAAAAAAAAAACAAATTAACAAGTTATGTAAGTTATGATCTTCGACCAAGTATACCCTAGACAAGCCCTCTCATTGTAAGAATAAGAATAAAATAACGCCAGTAACAGTAATTTCGCAATAAAACTCTCCTTCCAATTCCGCCGTCTTGCATACAGAGTTCCCGGCAATATACAACTGACCACCAAGTTATCCTATTGTGTAATTTGTCGCACTAATCCATCAATAGTTGTTCACGGATTGGCCACATGAACAATATCCACAAGCTGTGTTGAATACAGTGGTATTCAAAGTGGGGGTCACGCAGTGGCGGACTAAGCCCGTCAAAGGCCCGGGGCGGCAAAGCTGAATGAGGCCCCCCCTAGTATAAAAAGTTGATGTAATTTTACAAGATTTTTATTCAGTTCACACGGGCATCTGGTCCTGGTGGGCCTCACTGTAAAAAATTGTAATTTTTTTGTATTTCATTTTCTAAAAAAATCATTTGTTAATAATGCTATCACATGTTTTAAGGAAATTCTAAAAAAAAATCCAGAAAGTTTTAAACAGTTTGTATGTTGAATTAACCTTCAGAAAAACTTTGAAAGCATTTTTCTCGAAACTACGTTTTTCAACCTGGTTGACAACATATTAGAAAAACTTTACATCCGATTTGCATGCACTAAGTCTTAAGGGGCCGCATCCGCGCTCAAAAAAAAGCAGATGGACAGATATTGGACAGATGGACAGGTAATTACGAATCTTAGAGGAGCGCGTTAATATTAAAGCGATAAAATCGATGCGAAAATTGTGAAAATGTTTAATAAAACACGACTCGTTTAAAATAGAGCAAAAATCGCATGGAAGGCGTTTTAAGTATTATTTAGAGAAACACTGTGAATTTTTTCACAATTATAACTTGTAAAATAACTGAAACAAACGTGTTATATAGACCACCATTCAGAATTGAAACGTTGCTTGAAAATGGCTTTAGCCGTGTTTGGTGACCAGATCTGAATAGCCAGGTACTTCCCAACCTTCCTCTTCCCCACCTCCTTCCCCTCCCCACTACCTTCAGCCTCACAACATACCCCAATTGGGGATGCCATAGTCTCACTGGCTCCAGACGGGAGCAGTTGAGATTCTTGTGCGGTATTCACTGTAAAAAAAAAAAATAAAAAAAATATAATAATTTTCTAAGCAAACTTTGCGATTTTTTTGCGCGGGAATTTCATATAATTTGCGTTATTCCGATACTGAATCTTTTTAATTACCTATTTTATTACTATCTATATTATCTGTAATGATAAGATAACCTTAAGCAAAGGGCCTAAGTTAATAAAAATAATACGAAGTGCAATATGTTAGTGAAACTAGATCTAAAACTGTGTAGACATTATAAATATAGTAGTAGTAAATGTATTAAAAAAAATTGTAAATTAACGGTTCAGGCTGTATTTATTTATTCATATTTTATCTGTAAGGAATGATGTTTGTATGGGACCTCCCAACTCCAAATCACATCTTAGATAGGTACTTAGCATATTTTAAAGGCAACAGCTCATTAAAAAAATCACTTTTTTGTTTCATTTTCTAATATATGCATTTGTAAATAATGCTTTCACTAAATATTTTAAGGAAATAAAACCGTTTTAAACAATTTGTGTGTTGAATTATCCTCCAGCAAAACTTTGAACGCGTTTTTCTCAAAACTACGTTTTCCATACTGGTTAACAACACATTAGAAAAAACTATAGGTACATCTGATTTGCATGCAGCATGCACCAAGTCTTAAACTGTTCGAAAATCCAGTCACTATAGCCGAGGCCATAATCCATAAGACGTATAGGCAACTGCCTAGGGGGCCCCGCATTGGGTAGGGGCCCATAGGGTAAAGGAGCCTTAAGACGTGCATTGCAGGGCCTTATTGTCCATAAGGCAGTGTAGACCTCTGCCCAGGGGCCCCGCATCGGGTAGGGGCCCCTAGCGTACGGGGGCCCCAAGGCGTGCATTGCCTAGGGGAGCCGACATGTTTTATTTGGCCCTGACTATGACCCTACGTAGGGATTGTTTTAAAAATAGCCCCCTTCCATTTATTTTTAATTTTTATGAACGAAATTCATTATATTCCATATTATCCAAAAGACGTAGGCAACTGCCTAGGGGCCCCGCATTGGGTAGGGGCCCCTAGGGTAAAGGGGCCCCAAGTTGTGCATTGCCTAGGGGCCCCGACATGTTAAAGCCGCTATTGTCCATAAGGGAGTGTAGGCCACCGTCTAGGGGCCTCGCATCGGGTATTGGCCCCTGGGGTACAGGGGGCCCGAGACGTGCATAGCCTAAGGGCCCCGATATGTTTACGCCCGCTCTGGCAGGACCCTATTGACATTGTCCATAAGAAGAATAATGGAGGGAAATAATTTTACCAAGTCTGTGGACATCTTCAATTTATCTTTAGACAAATACAAAATGCTATTACTGAGGCAGTTCAGTTATGTAAAATAAATACTGTATATTTCTTAGTAAAAGAAATATAAACCTTTTATATTTATTGGTAATTGAAATATATAGTATTTATATTTTATTTAATCAAGTGTAATTTTTAAATTTAATATGTAAAAGCCCCGAAAAAGGGCGTAAATAAATAAATAAATAAATAAATAAATAAGGCAGTGAAGGCCACTACCTAGGGGCCCCGCATCGGGTAGGGGCCCCAAGACGTGCATTGCCTAGGGGCCACGACATGTTTAATCCTGCCCTCACTATGACCCTACGTAGGGATTGTTTTATAAATGGCCCCCTTCCATTTTTTTATGAACAATGAAAAATCGAAAATAAAATTCATTATTATTTTATTGGTAAACTAATGTTCATTAAAATTCATTCACAAATAAAACGCATTTAAAGTTTTGCTGAAGGATAATTCAATACACAAACTGTTTCAAACGGTTTCACATAAAATGTTGAATCTCATCAATCACAAAAAGAAATAAAAAATACAATTTTTTTTTAAGTGGTGCCTTAAGGCCTTGTTTAGAATTTGATAAAGGGAACATGGAGGCGTTTGGGGGCCCCCCAGGACCGGGGGACCGGGGCGGGCCGCCCCCCCCGCCCCCCCCTTAGTCCGCCACTGGGGTCACGAGACATTCATAAATTTAATTGGAAAAAAATATTTTTTTACTTTATTATGACAAGCGATTCAATTTCGGAGGCCAGTATGGGTACCGCTACTTCGGGAACCATTTATTGGATAACCAACGCCTCTGCCGTAGGTCACCCCAAGTGGTTCGCTACGTTTGGTGACTAAGCAGGGGTGCCCGGGTTAATGGAGTAATGTTTGTCCAGGTCTTGGCGGCAGATGCATCTGCATTTTTTTTCTGATGGTCCGTAAGCTTAATGAGTTTAATAAAAACCAATCATCGTTTGCTTGGAAACATTTACGAAAAAGACATCTTTTTACCGCCCATGCACCGTGGGCTGCCCAAGTTGGTTGCTCATCATTAACACAGTGATGAGCAACCAGCGGTCCGCAAGCCCATTTACTGCTTTTCGGACTGACTGCAAAAAAATATCAAAAAAAATTGCGCTCAAAATATTCAAAGGCTTCTCTTCTGTTTTGCAAAAGGTATTAGCCAAAAACTATAATTTCTTTTTAAAGTTTTGAATCAGCTACCCAAAACATTAAGTTTTTTGCCTATAATAATAATTAAAAAAACATTACTGAAATTAGTGGTTACTTAAAGCCCAGTAGTAAGCTCTCAAAAATAAGAGGAAGGGGAGATACGTAAAAACGAATGTTAGAGGGAGCGCGCTAATCTTAAAAACGATAATATTTAAGCGAAAATTGTGAAAATGTTTAATAAAACATGACTCGTTTGAAATAGAACAAAAATCTCACGGAAAATGTCTTAAAAAGGATTTAAAAAAACAATGAATTACGAAATTTTTCATATATATATATATATATATATATATATATGTATATATGTGTGTATACATATGTATGTATATGTACATTATATACATTTTCTTATTGCACAACTTGGTTTCAGAGAAAAATGTTTTTTTTTCTTTGTTATGTAATTATGTATATTTTTTCATGAATAGTATGAACTAAACATGACAATTTGTCTGTCCTGGAACGGGAAACTTTCCTAGTTTGAGAGGCAAAACTTCCTATTATGTAATTGTTAGCGTCGCGGACATTGACCGTCTGAGCCATAGGTCCGTAGGAACGAGGTTCGATCCTCACTAAAACCAACTTTTTTTTTTTTTAAATTAGTAGAAGCGCAAGACTTACCCTCAGACTATATTATAACACCATCTATTGCAGAACATCAAAAACATTAATATGAATAAACAAAAGAGAGCCACAAAAAAAGCAGCATCCAGCGAATCTGAAGAAGACTATAATACAAATAAGATGTTAAAATTCCTGGAAAAAAAATTCGAAGATTTATCGGAACAATTAATGAAATCTTTCAGAGAACAGATCAAGAATGAACTCAGAGAACTTACAAAATCAGTTGAATTCTGTAGTAACAAAATTGATGAATTCGAAGAAAAAAATAAAAACAAAGACATATTGATTAAACAGCTGCAATCGGAAAACAAGGAAATAAAAATGCAAATTAACAAACTAGAACAACTTCACAAACAAAATAACATCGAAATACAGGGAGTCCCATTTAAAGATAATGAAAACATAACAAAAATAGTGAATAACATAATGGAAACTATTAAAGGCGAAACAGAATCTTCAAAAATAACCAATATTTACCGAATCAAAAATAGAAATCCTTTAAACAAATACCCAGCCATTGTTGTATCATTTCAAAATAAAGAAATCAGAGACCAAATCATCGACAAAAAAAGAAAATACGGTTTTTTGTCCACAAAAAACTTTAACTTTCCAGAAGATAACAAAGTATACATTAATGAACAACTGACACCACAAAATAAACACCTACTGTTCCTGGCAAAATCATCAAGACTTGGTTACAAATTTATTTGGGCTAAAAATGGACACATTATGATGAGAAAAGATGAATTAGCCCCAATCATCCAAATAAGACAGCCGGCAGACATTCCCGAAGAATAGAGGATCAAGTAACCACATTGCATGTGTAAATTTTTTCTTTCAACATGTCAGACGAAAATTTTTTGTATGAAAATTATATTTGTAATGATACTAATGAACTAAATAATCACTTTAAAGATATAAACTTTTCAGTTCTTAATATGAACATACGTAGCTTAAGAAAACATTTTGATGAACTCTGTGTACTTCTCGAAAGTCTAGATTTTTCTCCGAGTATTGTTATTTTAACAGAAACACAGATGAAAGAGGTAATCCCCTATAACCTTCCAGGATATGTCACCATTTCATCTGAATGCAAACATACTGGGCACGATGGTATCACCGTATTTGTGAAAAATTGTCTTAAGAAAACTACCTTCAAAATTTTAGATTTTAAAACAGCTAATGCAATTGAAGTAACATTCAAGCACAATAACTGTAATTATCTGATATTAGCTATATATAGATCTCCTTCCTTAAATGAATCACTTTTCACTAACGAGCTAAATTCATTTTTTAAAACGGCTAACAGAAAAAATTTCAATTTTTCAATATTATCTGGAGATATCAATATAAACATTAATGAAAATAACAAAAGAACAAACTGTATAAATGAATACTTAGATTGTTTATCATATGCAGGATATCAGTCATACATAAACTCTCCAACAAGAGAAAATTTGAATAACTCCACGACTCTAGATCATATATTTGTAAAAACACACAAACACGTCAAAACTACATCTTCAACTCTACATACAAACATTACTGACCACTACCCAACATTTTATGGACACAACCTCTTAACCACTAATTTAAAAGAAAACTCTGGTAATCTAGAAAAAAATAATATTAACTACGACACATTAAACAATCTACTCCATTCAGAAAAATGGGACAATGTACGATCGACAGCTAACCCACATTCAGCATTAGAATTGTTTTATAAAACTCTACAAGATTATATATCGAAAAGCACATACAAAATTGTTATTAATAAGCGAAAATATAAAAAAATCAAACCTTGGATTACTGTAGGACTAATAGTCTCCATTAAACACAGAGATAAACTTTACAGAGAAATGTTAAATTATGAAAAAACCTGTCAAAAAAATAACGTAAGAATAATGTCTTTTATGAAAACAAAGTATTTGATGTATAGAAACTTACTAAATAGGTTAATAAGAAGTTGTAAAAAGAAATACTATTGTGAACAAATTGATAACGCAAAAAATGATACCAAAAAAACGTGGAATATTATTAATGAAATAATGAACAAAAAAAAAATGGCATCAACTGATGTGAAAGAGATTAAAATAAATAACAATAGTATAACTGACAAATCGGCCATTGCAGAAAACTTTAACAACTTCTTCACAAATGTAGTAGATCAAGTACTTGAATCTTCTAGTAAAATTGATAGTACAACACCCGTAGACTCATCTTTGCATTTACTCTCAACCTACGATTCAATAAATTCCTTAGAATATTTTTCACCTATCACGATAAACGAAATTGTAAAACACATTGATAGTCTAAAGTCAACAAATTCTACAGGAATTGATGGTTTATCGGGTAACACACTAAAAAAAATAAAACATAATATTTTAATTCCATTGCTACATATTTTTAATATATCACTAAAAGAGGGACATTTCCCTGAACAATTTAAAATCTCCACCATCATTCCAATTCACAAATCAGGAGAAACGCACATATTAGACAATTACCGACCTATTTCCTTAGTTTCAAACCTCTCAAAAATATTTGAAAAATGTATCAAAAATAGAGTAATGAATCACCTAGAACAAAACAAAATTCTGTCCCAAAATCAATATGGTTTCAGAAGTAACCTAAGCACTGAAGATGCAATATTCGATTTGACAAAAAAATTGTACACATCTGTTGATAAAAATAAAAAATGCCTAGCTTTATTTTTAGATTTAAGAAAAGCTTTTGATACGGTTAATCACAATATACTTATAAAAAAAATTAATCGAATAGGTTTCAAAAAAGATACACTAAAAATTCTCACAAACTATCTCAAAGACAGAAAACAAAAAACAAAAATAGGGAATTTTTATAGTACTGAAACGAGGATAAAAAATGGAGTACCACAGGGTACTGTGCTTGGCCCAATCCTGTTTTTAATATATATAAATGATTTATGTAATCTTGTAATCCCTGGTGATATTGTATCTTATGCTGATGATACAGTAATAATTGTAAACGGAAAATCCTGGCTTGAAACTTATTTAAATGCATCAAAATGTATTGCACATGTCTCATCATGGCTAAATAGTAATAGACTCTTCCTAAACAACAATAAAACATTTTACCTACCTTTTTATAAAAACAGTAAAAACAAACCCCCCAATAACCTTAAAATTAGAATTCATAATACTAACTGTAATCAAGTAATATGCTCATCTTGCTCTGAAATTGTAAAAGTTGAAAAGATAAAATATTTGGGTATATGTATTGATACAAATTTAAATTGGCATTCACAAATAAATAATACCGTTTCTAAATTGAGATATCTTACATACATATTTTACAGACTCAAAGAAGTATTGAATATTGACAAATTGAAAATGATTTATTATTCTATGGTGCAATCTTCACTCATGTATGGAATAATAGGATGGGGTGGTGCCCTTGATACTTTTATAAAACCTTTACAAACAACTCAAAATTATATTATCAAAGTTATGTATAATAGAATTAAAACATTTTCGACAGATGCTTTATACAAAGAATCTAAACTATTCAGTCTCCGTAAACTATTTATACTGCAAACTATGAAATATATCTTTAAAAACGTAAACAAATTCGAAAAAAATGTAAACAGAATCAACATTAGAAATAATAATGTATTCTATACCCCCCAAACACACACAAAACAAATGCAAACTCACAGTAGTTTTATTGGACCTCGTACCTTCAATAGTTTACCAAAACATATTCAAGTTGCAACAAAACTTCCGCATTTCGTAAAAGAGTTAAAATTATGGCTAAACCATACAGATGTAAAAACTCTATTTATTTAGTTTTATTTCACTTTATGTTTCTAAAAACTCTATTTATTTAGTTTTATATCACTTTTCTCACAAACTTTACACCTATTATTACAATGTATACCATTAATTACACTTACACTTATTTAACCGTACACTATTGTATACACTTTTTGTACAAAATGTTTTTAAACAATTTTTGTTTTTGCTTTATATACCCCTGCTTGTTTTTTTCTAGGTATTAAAAAAAAACTTTTTTTAAATATATTACCCACGCACAGGCTGCGCCTTAGTGGGTTCCCACATTATTGTTATGATTTTCAAATATGTAAATATAAATTGTAAAATATGGGAAAAATAAAGGAATTAAAAAAAAAAAAAAAAAAAAATTGCACTCTCTTTTGTATCAATGTATAATAAATAAACAACATAAAGTTAACATAATAAAAGTGGTATCGAAATGCTAGCGGGCAACGCGATTTGCACTAATATTTATCAAAAACATTTTTTTCTATGTTGAGTTCTTTGAATTTCAGAAAACAAAAAATGGCAAAAAAATGTTGATATTTTTTCAAGGATTGCAAAAAATATTAATGAAACTGTATCATTAATTATCAAGATATTGGAAAAAATGTGGATCTTGGGAGCTTGTAGTCCCGTTTCCGTCCTGCCTGGGTTATTATCAACAAAAAAGGTTCCTTCAGACTCGCAACTTTTGTTTCCCATTTCCTTTTGATAGGTGTTGCAATATTTCCAATGGAAATAACCGGTGCTTACTTTTGAGATCATTTTCTTTAATCTTCTATTTTGTCTCCATCGTTGTCTATGGTTAAGTCAAATGTCCATTTTCGGCGTCCATTTTGCTTCCTAACCCCGAAACCTTCACACGCAGTGATTGATGTTCCACCGTTCGAAGTAATATTGTGTATAAACTACCCAATAAGTATTGTGTTAACTGTATTCATTTGAGATTATTTCAAAAACCATAACAATTTTGTCACAGAGATCTTAAAATTCAAGCACTTACTTTCTTGTGACGTTTGTTCAACGCTTTGGAATTGACAGCCGCGGTTCGCCTTGTATGTAAGTAAGTGGGAGGAATGCAGAATACGCCAATGTCTGGGAATTTAATAAAAATGCACTTTCTAGATGAGAAAAGTGTGTAGAAACTCATTAAAAAAAGAATTAATGTGCGGAAAGCAAAATTGAGGGAGATACAGTCGATCAAAGTTTAATAAAATTTCACTTCGCGAACCGATACTATGACAGCCCGCCCGCCATCTTTTGTCACTGTTATGTTGGTATCCCGGACCTGTACAAACAAGAGCCTAGATACCTACCTAACTTTTCTCATCTAGAAAGTGCATTTTTATTAAATTCCCTGACATGGGCGTATTCTGCATTTCACCCAAGTAAGTTCTTCATATATTGACTTTGTAAAACTTATATTCCCTAATTGGTGCTTGGGTAATTGTTCCGCTATTGAGTCCACGCTCAAAACACACTTTAAAAAATTAAAATAAGTTGTACTAGGTAGATAATAGTTAGTAATAAGTAATTCAGTAACCGAAATTTAAAAATATTGCGTTTTAATGATTATTTTGTTAACTTTAAAAATGTAAATGTCGTTTTTCAAGGACCGCCATGTTATTAATTACGACGATGAAATATGCACTTTTAAAAGGAAAAATCACTCTCTGTCAGTTACACAATAGTAAGTACGAATTTCAATCTTCGAAAATGATAAATAATGCTTATTAATCATTATTTTGTTAGGTTTCGTAAATTCAAAAAATCATCACTTATTACGCGTGTATGACGCGAGACGCAAGCCTATATGAAATGTGAAACTGTTCCTTAAATATACCAAACCACCCACAACTGTTCCATGTGAAACATGTTTTACATGCAATTTACAAATGAGCCAACCTAAAAATAAAAGAAAGTATTCACGAAACGAGTAGCTATAGAAGCGATACATAGACGATATTATTACGAAAGTACCTGATTTGCCAAATTACGTATGTAATTATTTTAATACCTAAAACGACAATAAATAAAAGAACACGCACGCGTTTTTCTTTTCAATAACACCCAAGTTTTGAAAGGTTTGTACTGCAAGTAGGATTAGTATTATAGACAAGTTTGTACCTGTATTTATAACAGAAGAACATGGAAAGAAATGTATTAGAATTATTAGACATACCCGCTAGACAAACCCTGCTTTGCCAAACAAACCATTCAAAACCTGGGATGTTTTTTTAAATTATGATGACATGCGAGTTTATTTTAAAGAATTCATTTTATAAGCACTATATTATAAAGTATTTATAAAATAAATTCTCTAAAATAAACTCTAAACAATTTCGGTAATTATTTTTTATAAATAATACACTCACTTTTGTTTCACAAACCACGTTACACAAACCTAGCGTAGCCGCTAAACTACTTGAAAACTGGGATGTTTTTCTTGCCTTGACGCGAGCAGGCGGTATAAAGGGGCACTTTCTTTTGTATCACAAACCATGTTACACAAACCTAGCGTAGCCGCTAAACTACTTGAAAACTGGGATGTTTTTCTTGCTTTGACGCGAGCAGGCGGTATAAAGGGGCACTTTCTTTTGTATCACAAACCATGTTACACAAACCTAGCGTAGCCGCTAAACTACTTGAAAACTGGGATGTTTTTCTTGCCTTGACGCGAGCAGGCGGTATAAAGGGGGCACTGTATTGGCGTTCCGTCGCGAAAAATCCGCGACGTAATTTCCGGCAAGTGTGGCGCCGGTCTTACAATAGTTTCGGAAATAATTCAAATTAAGTAGGTACCTACTTTCGTTGTAGTGACTGTGCTGTAATATTGACTGTGTTTTATTTCTAGCCACTCGTTATAGAATATTTTTGTGGCATGTTCTTAATTTTCAAATAAAAAATCAGTCGTAATAATTTTACAATATCAGAGTGATCGTAAATTAGTTTTCATAAATTTTAATAATGGATTGCGATTCTTGTGTTGTGAGACTTTTAGAATTTTCAAATATTATCTAATTGTTATTATATTATTTGAAACAACTGGTTACGTAAATGTTTTGAATTTTTAGGTTGGTAGTGTGTATTGACAATTTGCGTATTGCAGTTTCACACGGCACAAGAATGGCCTTCTTATTTAAAAAGATGGCGGTCCTTGAAAAATAACATTTCGCATTTTTAAAGTTAACAAAATAATCATTAAAACGCAAAATTTTTAAATTCCGGTTACTGAATTACTTATTACTAACTATTATCTACCTAGTACAACTTATTTTAATCTTTTAAAGTGTGTTTTGAGCGTGGACTCAATAATGGATGGCGGTGCTTGAAAAATGACATTTCGCATTTTTAAAGTTAACAAAATAATCATTAAAACGCAATATTTTTAAATTTCGGTTACTGAATTACTTATTACTAATTATTATCTACCTAGTACAACTTATTTTAATTTTTTAAAGTGTGTTTTGAGCGTGGACTCAATAGCGGAACATTTACCGGTGCTTGTTTATTGTGAGAATATTTTCCTTGGCGCTTAATTGATCAGTTTTTACAGCATATGCGACATAATCTATGCTTAGTGCCAAAAGGTTAAATGTCAAAATTATTTTAGATTTTTGGCAAATGCAGTTCAAACCTTCTGTGATTTGGAACAGTTTAAATCTCTAGACTAATCGAAAAATTTTGCCATAGATAAATTATTTTAAGTGCATTTAGTTCTTCTTAATAGTTCATAGCACTTTTATTTTAATTTTATGTACATAATGACGATATACATAATATATAGACTAGCCATTGTCTCACAAACTCAAGATAGATTTTTTTTACATTAGCTCCACACAGGAGGCCCTGGGGAAATTAATTTTTCTCAGGGCCTATGTCATCTTAGGGGGGTGGAGCGGTTTTTTTCGGTATCGTGGTTTTTAAGGAAAGGAAATAAAATAAGTTCTTGGAAGGAAATAGTTATGAGGGGGTGGGTAAGAATCTGGGAGTCAGGATGTCCAGAGTGACAGAAGTTAGAATCCATTCCGCCAAACGCGGTGAAAAGCGATGTGAGGTGAGGTCGATAGATTTCAGCTGGAGAGGATAAAATACCTACTTCAACCTGTCTCTCGCGATCCTGCCCACACGTGGCAGCTGGGCAGACAAATCGGCCGCCAAGACCTGGACAATCCTCGCCCCATTAACCCGGGCTAAGTCACCAAACATAGCGAACCACTTGGGGTGACCTATGGCAGAGGTTTTGGTTATCCAATAAATGGTTCCCGTGCGGCGGTACCCATACCCGCTGTTAAAAAAGTGAAGGCTACCGACATCTGTGGTCGATTAGTTCAGCTTACTATGTTTCACCCAAATGGTGCGAGTCCTTGCTTATGGATGATTATCAGGATATTGATCGATATTGTAGATTTCGTTTTACCTTCTAGTCTCCCACTCCTATGAAATGACTAGTTGTTTTGAAGGAAGTGTGTTACTCTTTAAAAAGGCTCGCATCAAGTTTTTTATGTTCTTTCTCGAAATAAACTCAAAACCAAGTTCATAAGTCGGGGCTAGTGTAACAGTTGTTATTCTTACCGTTTTGTTTCTTATAAATTGTCCATGTTCAATAAGTTGAAATAAAAGTGAAAAGTTTGTAAATAGAACGAGATTTTATTTAAAAGGATCACTCCAGATTTTAACATTTGATCCTTCCACCGGATTACAATCAGGAGATTGTATATATAAATAAAAAACAAGGAACCAGCAGCCAAAAAATACAAAATTGATTGAACCTGGAAATCATTAAGGAAAGTGGACCACATAGCAATTCTGAGATAAGTATTCAGTGTCTTCCTATCACATCTATCTTATGTTTATTCAGACCTCATGTATTTAATCGAGATTTATCTTAAATAGAGTCATTATTATAAATAAAATCACTACCCACTTGAGAATAATAATATAATATTACTTGAATAGTGTTCTCAAATAGTATTGTCAAGATTGTCATTGGTATTCTTTCAAACGGGTGCTTTGCTCAAATAAAATAATTGTCAAGCAATAGTAACAATATAGAATCAAAAATGGAAAATATAAAATCATTAATAAGCAAACGTGGCGTGATTAAGGGAAAATTGACTAGGTTCGCAGATTCATTAAATGCATTGTCGGTAAATGAAATTAAATTAAGATATGATCGGGTGAAATCATTGCTAGATGAATTCGAAGCAGTTCAACTGAAAATTGAAATGTTACCGGATTCAGACGAAATTGAAAATTATAGTCAACGAGAAGCTTTCGAAAACCAATATTTCTCAGTTTTGGCAACGGCCAAAGGCGCGATCGAATCCGTTGATCAAAGTAAGGTGGAAATAAAACTACCCACCCTTCAATTGCGGGAATTTCATGGAGATCAGAGAAATTGGGTTAATTTCGTCGAAACCTTCAAGACTTTAGTCCATAATAACAATACTTTAAGCAATGTGCAAAAATTCTTTTACTTGCAATCCACCTTAAAGGGAAACGCATTGAAAATAATTGCTAATCTAGAAGTTTCCGAATTAAATTACCTTTCCGCTTGGGAATTGTTAAATGAACGATATGCAAATTTAAGAACTACCGCGCATAAACACATCCAATCTCTATTTCAATTAAAAGACATGAAACAAGAAGAGCCTGTAGCATTGAGGTATTTAATTGATGAAACAAACGTTAGTTTAAAGGCATTACAAAATATCGGGATCAAGGTAGATCAATGGGATCCGTTGATTATTTATATAATATCAAATAAATTAGACGCTTCTACCCGAAAAAATTGGGAGCAATATACATTGCAAGACGAATTACCTACGTTAAAGGAATTCTTAAAATGTTTATCTGCTAGAGCACAAGTATTGGAACTTATGAACGCTTCTGAGAAAAAGATTTCTAGCTTACATAAAACACAAATAAGCAACAATAATTACAAAAAAGATTCATCAGTATTTTTAGCGGTAAAGGCTAACAACTGCATTTATTGTAACGAGAAAGGTCACCAAATTTATTATTGCAAAAAATTTATAAAATTGAAATTACATGAGAGGATTGATGCTACGAAATCAATCCAAGCATGTTTTAAATGTTTAAAGGTGGGTCACCATGCACAGAGTTGCAAGGCAAACCTTTCTTGCAGGCGCTGTGGCAAGGATAACCACAACACCTTGCTACACAATGAGGTACCCCTGCGGGAGGCCTCCAATATGGATGCTGATAACGAGGTTTCAGTATCAAATTTTTCTGCATCGGATAAAGCAGAAAAAATAATATTATTGTCAACTGCCAACATAGGAGTTGTGGGTAGTAACAATAAGATTTTTAAAGCCCGTGTTCTGATTGATTCGGGGGCCCAGTCAAATTTTATGAGAGCTGAATTTGCTAATAAATTAAATTTACCATGTGAATTGATAAACAAACCCGTCTCTGGGATCCATAATAATACCACACACATAAAAAAGAGAATTTCAGTGGAGATGACTTCGCTTAATACTGATTATAAACGCGAAATATCATGTCTGATTTTACAGGAGATTACAACAAACTTACCACAAGTGACAATGGAGAAAAAAGTCTTCAAGCTACCACGAGGATTGGAGCTAGCTGACCCGAACTTCAATATAGCTGCACCCATTGACATCCTGTTGGGCGCGGAAAGTTTTTGGGAAATCCTAACCAACGATAGATTGAAACTCGAGTCGGGACCAACACTTCAACGTACGCAACTGGGATGGATCATATTAGGACCGATCAACATGTACCCCAAGCAAAGGCCTGTATCAGATTTTTGTAGTTTATCTATAAATAAAATAAGTCATCAAATAGAAAAATTTTGGAAATTGGAGGAGATTAATCCCACTAAGATTCTAAATCATGAAGAAAAGGCTTGTGAAGCCAGTTTCGCTAGTACTCATACCAGACAAGACGACGGTAGATACGTAGTAAGTTTACCGCGTCGAGCATGCATTGATCAGCTGGGAAGTTCATTGCTCACTGCTGAAAAAAGATTTAAAAATTTAGAGAGAAAATTTGTGTCGAATCCCGAATTGAAGACACAATATATACAATTCATGCGTGAATATGAGGAATTGGGTCATATGGAGGTGTGCGACCAGTCAAAGGGGGATCGTGAATCCTATTTCTTACCTCATCACGCTGTAATAAAAGAATCAAGCACTACTACTAAAGTGAGGGTCGTTTTTGACGGCTCCGCCAAAACTTCAAATGGAATTTCTCTCAATGACGCCTTGATGACAGGACCTGTTATACAAAAGGACTTATACACCCAACTATTGCATTTCAGGAAACATCAAGTGGTCCTGACGGCCGACATCGAGAAGATGTACCGCCAGATTAACGTGTGTGAAGCGGACCGTGACCTGCAGAAGATAGTATGGCGCGAGTCGCCGCAGGAGGTGCTCAAGCATTACCGTCTGAAGACAGTCACATATGGTCTGGGGCCTTCCTCCTTCTTAGCCACTAGAACTCTACGGCAAATTGGTATGGATAACAATGTAAATTTTCCTAGAGCTAGTCAGGTCATAGAAAATGACTTCTATATGGATGACTTGTTAACCGGAGGAGATGACATGGAATCCTGTAGAGAGTTAAAAGAGCAATTAATCAGCATCTTTTTGTCTGCGGGGATGACCTTAAGGAAATGGAGGTCTAATGTCTTGGAGTTGTCAGCCGAGTCGGGCCAAGCTAAGATTGCCGAATCAGGCAATTCTGAAAAAATTATTACTGACAATCCAAAGACTGAGAAAATATTAGGATTAAGATGGAATAATGAATCTGATTATTTTTCTTATGTAATAATGAAACCATCAAGTCGAACCGAGAGTAAAAGACAGATATTATCTTGCATTGCTTCAACTTTTGATCCATTAGGTCTGCTAGGACCGATTATAGTTGTAGCCAAATTGATAATGCAGAAGTTATGGCAGTCTAAAGCAGCGTGGGATGATCCATTGCCTAATGAAACATTAGCACCCTGGAGGTCCTACCTTCAAGAATTAATTCAATTAAATGTGTTGAAAATACCAAGAAAAATTATTTGCAGGCAATCTAAATATCTACAACTGCACGGTTTTTGCGACTCATCTGAGAAGGCTTACGGAGCCTGCGTTTACATGCTGTCAGTGGACCATATCGGTAAGTGGCATTCACACCTAATAACGTCTAAATCAAGAGTAGCACCATTGAAGTGTATTTCACTGCCAAAGTTGGAGCTTTGTAGTGCTGTGCTACTGGCGAAATTAATAAAAAATGTAAAACAAGCGCTAAATATAGTGGAGATCGACACATATTACTGGTGTGACTCCATGATAACGTTGTGCTGGCTGAAAGGTCAACCTACGAGATGGGCTACTTTCGTTGCAAACCGAGTAGCTGAAATACAAGAACTTAGTGATCCAGATCGATGGAGACACGTATCTTCAGCCGACAATGCAGCGGATATACTTTCAAGAGGAACCACTACAGATAAATTGATAAATTCTGCAATATGGTGGAATGGACCAAGTTGGTTGACCGAAGGAGTCAACGCTTGGCCTATATCAAAGATTTCGTGTTCAAACCCTCCGGAACTCAAAGGCAAAAATATTCTATTATCCACAGATGTTCAAGAATGGGAGATATTTAAAAAATTCTCATCATTATTAAATTAAAAAGATATTACATAAATGTATTGTGTGTTTTAGATGTCGTCCCCGAACCGGTCATCAAATCATGGGAAATTTACCACCCGAAAGAATCACGCCGAGTCGTCCTTTCGCAATCACTGGAATCGATTATGCCGGACCAATTCCAATTAAAAGTGGGACGCTGAGAAAGGCTTCCCTCGTGAAATCGTATTTATGTATCTTTATTTGCTTTTCAACCAAGGCTGTTCACTTGGAATTAGTTTCGGATTTATCTAGCAATGCTTTTTTGAACAGTTTAAAAAGGTTTATCTCCCGTAGGGGCCAACCTGAAAAGATCTTTTCCGACAATGCTAGTAACTTCAGAGGGTCTTGCAGCAAGCTCAAAGAGCTGTACACCAGTTTGAGGGAAAACAACGACAAGATTCAAAATTATTTAGTGAACAGAGGTATTGAGTGGAAGTTCATAACCCCTCGAGCCCCTAATCAGGGAGGTTTGTGGGAAGCAGCAGTTAAATCAGCAAAGTTCCATTTGTATAGAATCACTAATAATTCTTCATTAACCTTTGAACTCTTGTATACCTTAATTTGTCAGATTGAGGCCTGTCTGAACTCCCGTCCATTAACTTCCTTGTCCGATGACATCCATGATTACCAACCACTCACCCCAAACCATTTCCTTATAGGCACTGAATCCTCTATCATTCCGGAGAGAGACGTCCGGGCGATACCAGACAACAGACTAACTCAATATCAGAGGATCAGTTCGCTAATTCAATCTTTTTGGTCTAGATGGAAGCAAGATTACCTGATGGAACTGCAAAAGAGGACTAAATGGCAGACCATCACTCAACGGGCACTGCAAAAAGACGATCTGGTGATCTTAAAGGAAGACCATTTACCTCCACCTTTATGGAAAATGGCCCGAATTCTGCAGACACACCCTGGAGCGGATGGAGTAGTACGAGTTGTTACCCTAAAAACACCTCAAGGAATCTTTGTGAGGCCCATCACAAAGATATGTCTGATGCCCCTGGAGTCAGATACTAAACCTGTAATTGACATCCCGGACCTTACCAAGGATTGATGATGTACCTTACACTATGGTGCTTATCTTCTCGACTACACCTTGGATGGATCAAGCAGAAGACTTGAGAAGAAAGAAGAAAAAAGAACAATAATTGTGTTGTGTTCAGTGTAAACAATATTATTTTGTGTTATTGGACAAGTTAAATATGTAAAATTTAGTATGTACACTTGTGTAATTTAGTCATTTGAATATTTTAGTTATTTAATAGGATTAATAATTTTTAGTTATTTTTAGTTAATTAATAGAGTAATTCAACAGCATTTATACAGTTAAATTATAAGTTCAGTGTAGGATATAAAAAAAAAGGTTTTTAGTTAATTTATGCTATTTTGAATTATTTTATTAGTATTTTTGTGGTATAGGTACTTAGATTTAGGATTTTTGGTTTATTTTGTTTGTTTTATAGTTTATTTTTAAATAGATTATGATTCCAAAATTTTAATAAAATTTGTGAATCCCGCCCCGGGCAATATGTTAAAAAAGTGAAGGCTACCGACATCTGTGGTCGATTAGTTCAGCTTACTATGTTTCACCCAAATGGTGCGAGTCCTTGCTTATGGATGATTATCAGGATATTGATCGATATTGTAGATTTCGTTTTACCTTCTAGTCTCCCACTCCTATGAAATGACTAGTTGTTTTGAAGGAAGTGTGTTACTCTTTAAAAAGGCTCGCATCAAGTTTTTTATGTTCTTTCTCGAAATAAACTCAAAACCAAGTTCATAAGTCGGGGCTAGTGTAACAGTTGTTATTCTTACCGTTTTGTTTCTTATAAATTGTCCATGTTCAATAAGTTGAAATAAAAGTGAAAAGTTTGTAAATAGAACGAGATTTTATTTAAAAGGATCACTCCAGATTTTAACACCCGCCTCTCAAATTGATTGTGGCAGGTAAGAAACACTCTTAAGTTTAAGTTAGTATCAAACAATCCAATCATGTTGCCGGTGGTCGGTGCACGCGACGGATTTTTCTATATAAAGATATAGAAAAATCAATTGCATGCCGTGCGTGCATTGCGGCCGGCGCGGACAGATACGCAAACCGCCTGATACAGCCGGCCCCGCTTTCTACCCCTCCACCCTCAATCACCTTCAACCCGGGTATTCCGTTCCAGACATAAGACTTGATTACCGTATAGTATAATGTGTTCTGAAAACATGTTTTAAATCAGTGAAAATAATCATGTTTGCATATAATTTATAACACATTGTATTTTCAATGCTTAAAAAAAATCATATATTTTTATATACATAAATTATATCTAATATTGTAAATTTAATTATAGTTTCTCCTATAAGTGTACTATGTATTAACATAACTTCATATATTTATGTTGTAAATCTTATTGTAATTCCTCCATCTTGTTATCACGTACCTGATTTACACTTTTCAATACTACTAACTTACCTACTTATCTCATACTCTGTGTGAGAAAGGTACTCAGGATGCAAGAGCGAGACGGAAGATGAACGAGTATAAAAGAAGATGTTCGCCCTTGCTCTGTCTCCTTTATCACCGACAGCGCCGAAAGCTAGGATTAGCTGTAGAACTCATTATTGTGCAATTATAATTAATACTCGACACGCGCATTATTATTTCTAAACTATTCCCTGATCACGTAAAGATCCCATTGGTAATTAACAGTTTTAACAGTTTAACAGTTTAACAGTGGCGCAGCCAATACGGAATTAAATATAACGATTGCGAGAATCGACGCGCAAAAATTGCACGCTAAGCACGCGAGTTCAATAGTTACGTGTTGTAACATTATTTTCGGGTCGGTAAAAAAGGCCGGACCGAAATTAAAAATCTTCACTGGAAGGAGTGAAGAAGAAGAAGGGGAACGCTGGAGCCAGCCTAACTTCTCGGAAGGGGGAAGATTGCACGGGAGGGTCCAGGACTTCAAGAGCGGCAGCTGGGTGTCCACGTGTCCAGGTCACTAGACGGGTCTGGAAGGAGCCATCGTCATCAAGGATCAAGAAGCGGTTTCCTGAGAGGGTCAACGGAGCAGTACAGATTGCGGAGGAATATCGTAGGGGAGTGTTTTTCTCTTTTTTCTTTTCTCTTCTCTTGTTGTATCATCTGGGTAGAGGAAACATGGAGTCAGGAGGATTGGGGTCCTTCAGTTTGCGTGACGGTAACTGGGAGAATTTCAAGGTCCGCCTCGAACAGGATCTCCTTGTGAATGATGACAAATACGCATCAGATGTGAAAAAAAGGGCTATTTTTCTTAATGCCTTGAAGGATGACTGTTTCTCACTTTTGGTAAATTTGTGTATTCCTAAAAAAGTAACCGATGTTAAATTAGAAGATTTAATTTCTAAACTCAATGAGTATTGTAGCATGACGAAATGTTTTTTTGAGGAGAGGTCACAGTTTTACACAGCTAAACAGAGGAGTGATGAGACAATTCGTGATTTCGCAGTTAGGTTAAAGGCTCTTTCGGTTAATTGTAAATTCGGGAATAATTTGTCGGAGAAATTAAGAGATTTCTTTGTGCTAGGATGTAAGCCCGGGAAAGTCAGGGAAAAATTATTTCTTGAAAGTGAATCGTATACTTTCGAAAAGTGTGTTCAAGTAGCAGAGTGCATCGAACTCGTAGCTTCAACGCAAGCCCAAGGTCGGGAGTTTAACTCTGTTTTAGCAAATAACAGTGTCAGCAGTGGTCGTGTTTCACCTAGTTCATATGAAAAGAAAAGAGTAAGCAATAGATTCAACCGGATGAGTAGTCCACATAAGTCGCGATCGCCGTCGCCAAAGCGTAAATGTTTCGTTTGTGGAAACGATAATCATATTTCGGCGGATTGTAGATTCAAAGGCTATACATGTAGAATTTGTGGTAAAAAGGGTCATCTAGCAAAACAGTGTAAAAGTTTTTCAGTTCGTAAAAATGTGAATACCTTGTTTTCAGATACAAGTGTCGATAATATAAATAGTGTTGAACCATATTGTGTAGAGGTTTCTTTGGACGGCATTAGAAGTAGATTCATGTTAGATTCAGGTGCATCTTGTAGCGTGATTGGCAAGGATTGTTATTTCAATCAGTTTAATAGTAATAAGTTAGTGCATGAAAACATTAGTCTACGGGGTTTTGACAATACGCTCATCAAAGTAATAGGTGCATTTACTCCGCTGGTAGAGTATAACGGACAATGCCGCCAGTTAAAGATTATTGTTGTAGGTAGCTCTACGTTATCAATATTAGGACGAGACTTCATGGAACTGTTTAACTTAGGAATTAGTGGGATCGTGAATTGTGTTAATCGAAATACATTAAAAGAGCGATTAGTAAAAAAATTTCCAGAAGTTTTTACGGATAAACTAGGCAAGTTTAATAAATATGAAGTTAATTTAAGATTGAAAGATACCGCTGTTCCGGTGTTTCGAAATAATAGAATCATTCCATTCGCTTTAAAAGAAAAAGTCGAACGAGAGTTAAATACTTTAATCTCAGATGGAATAATAGAGCCGGTTCATTATAGTGAATTTGCAAGTCCCATCGTACCAGTGATTAAGAAAAATGGTAGTATTAGGTTATGTGGTGATTACAAGTCAACAGTGAATAATCAGCTGTTAATTGACAAGTACCCTTTACCTAGGATTGAAGAACTGTTAACCAAAGTCAATGGTGGGAAAGTTTTTGCAAAGATTGACCTCAAGTCGGCGTATAACCAGTTTGTTTTGAAAAAGGAATGTAGGCGTTTCACAACGATCAACACACATTTAGGGTTGTTTCAGTATAAACGGTTAG
The DNA here is from genome assembly GCA_917563855.2 of Limnephilus lunatus. Classification (NCBI taxonomy): domain Eukaryota; kingdom Metazoa; phylum Arthropoda; class Insecta; order Trichoptera; family Limnephilidae; genus Limnephilus; species Limnephilus lunatus. The sequence goes on along the minus strand of OU830592.1, from coordinate 105,998,793 downwards.
TGTATGGGTTAGCTTCTGCACCGGCTATGTTTGCAAAAGCAATGGCAAATTGTTTGTCAGGATTACAGAAGATGACATTCTATTTGGATGACATTATTGTGATCGGTGAAGACGAAGAAGATTTAGAGAAAAACGTGTGTGACGTTTTAGAAAGGTTAAAAAGCTGTAATTTAACGGTGAATAGTGAAAAGTGCGAATTTAATTTAAAAGTTATTGAGTTTTTAGGTTATAAGATAAGTGAACAAGGGATTCAACCGTGTCAACGGAATAAGGAAGCTATTTTAAATGCACCGTCACCTAGTGATTTAAATCATTTGAGAAGTTTGTTAGGCATGATTAGCTATTATCGTAATTTTATCCCAAACATGGCAAATGTATTGTCACCGTTGTACGAGTTACTTAAAAAAGATATCAAATTCCAATGGACAGGAGAATAGTTTTGCGATTATAAAAAAAATTTTAACTTCGGATAGGATTTTAACTCATTTCGATGAAAATATTCCTGTGAAACTTGTCACAGACGGTAGTCTCAATGGTGTTGGAGCGACACTTATACATGTGTTTCAGAATGGGGTTGAAAGGCCAATAGGTTTCGCAAGCAGAACTTTAAGTAAAGCGGAAAAAAATTATTCAATTTTAGATATTGAGGCAACTGCTATTATTTTTGGGATTAAAAAGTTTTATCAATATTTGTACGGGAGAGAATTCACCTTAGCTGTGGATAACCAACCCTTAGTGAGAATCTTCGGTCAAAATAGAGAAATTCCTAAAATCGCAGCGTCTAGGTTACAACGTTATGCGGTTATGTTAGGGTCGTTCAATTTTAAGATTGAATATGTAAAGTCGAAAAACAATTGTTCAGACTTTCTGAGCAGGTGTCCGATTGAAAAGGGAAGCTGTGAGGATAAGATAGAGTCTGGTTACATTAATTACTTCGAAAATAACGGGTTTAATTTATCTCTAGACGTGATAAAAAGTGAGACCGAAAAGGACGATATGTTAAGTCAAGTTAAGAAATTTCTTATCGAGGGTTGGCCAGCATCAGTAAAAAAAGTTCAAAATAGTAATTTTAATAGAATTTTCTGGGAAAAAAGGTTAGAATTATCATTGATAAATGGGTGTATTTTATATCAACATAGAGTTGTGGTTCCGGAGTCTTTGAGACAAGAGGTTTTAAAGATGTTACACAGATCTCATTTAGGGGTTTTTAAGACTAAAGGTATTGCGAAAAGTTTCGTTTGGTGGCCAAAAATTAATCAAGATTTAGAGAAAATAACTGAAAATTGTAAGGATTGTTTAGAAATGAAACCAGAATCTCAAAAGAGTTCACTAGCAGTCTGGCCATATGAACCTGAAGTATGGTTCAGGGTACATATTGACCATGGTAGCTTACATAACAAAAACTTTTTAGTTGTGGTAGACGCTTCTTCGAAGTGGATCGAATGCCTGGAAGTAAACAGTCTGTCTTCAAAAGAAAATATTGAGGTACTTCATAGGTTATTTTCGCAATTTGGTTTTCCAGCAACTTTAGTTAGCGATAATGGTACGTGTTTTTTTTCTGAGGACTTTGAAATTTTCTGTAAAAAAAATGGTATGGTACATATAACTAGTCCAATTAATCACCCTAGCAGCAACGGTCAAGCAGAGAGTGCGGTTAAGATATGTAAAAATTTTCTTAAAAAAATTTGTAAACGTAATAGATTTCCATCAGACTATAAGGAGCAGCTTGGTAACTTTTTAACAGATTATAGGAATACCGTGCATGCAACTACAGGGTGTGAGCCATCGTTATTGTTAATGGGAAGGAAAATTAGGACTGTCTTTGACTCTCTGATCCCTAGGAAAGTGGAGGAAAGAACCAGTAATTCAGGTTCTTCTCGACAAAACAAAGTAATTCAAAAGGTTATTCAGAGCCAAGGCAATCAGAAAAGGCAATATAGGGGTAGAACTAAGACAGGTTTTGATGTAGGTCAGAAAGTGATGGCCAGAGATTTCAGATCTCAGGGTAATAGATTATGGGTCCCTGGGGTTGTGGTTGAGAAAAAAGGCAGCAAAGTATATTTCATTAAAATTAACAATTCTAATATGGTATGGAAAAGACATTTAGACCAGATAAGGAAATTACATGTTTCATGGCGGGAGGAAGATGGTCCTGAATTCATCGCGTCTGACACACTAGAACTGTCGACGGACGAATTAAATCTCTCCGGTATGTTGCGCGGTAGAAGCGACGCTAATTCTGTTTCTCCATGTTTCAGGTCTAAACCGTGGCATGGACGTCTTCGCCCAAGATGAGACGGACGAGCGAGAGAGAGAGAAGAAACGGAAGGGAAGAGGAGAAATTATACTTAATTTTAAGTTACTTGAATAATGTATATTATATTGTAAGAAAATGAAATATGTAGCCTAATATTATATTGTATGTAATGAAATTTGTAGCAACAGGAAAATGAAATATGTAGTTAGGGAATTTTCAATTTTAAGTAGGGGAGGATGTGAGAAAGGTACTCAGGATGCAAGAGCGAGACGGAAGATGAACGAGTATAAAAGAAGATGTTCGCCCTTGCTCTGTCTCCTTTATCACCGACAGCGCCGAAAGCTAGGATTAGCTGTAGAACTCATTATTGTGCAATTATAATTAATACTCGACACGCGCATTATTATTTCTAAACTATTCCCTGATCACGTAAAGATCCCATTGGTAATTAACAGTTTTAACAGTTTAACAGTTTAACACTCTGTAAATCTGAATATATTATATGTTTCCAGGTTAATTCGGTAAATCCGATTATAATATATGCTACAAAATTACTTTATCTACATTTTCACAAAAAACAAAGTATTTTTTTTTTACATTAACTCAGCACAGGAGGCCCTGAGGAAAAAAATTCCCTCAGGGCCTATTTCATCTGCCTGAGATGCTTTATGGAGGGTCTTTTTGAGGAGAGAAAGGAATGAACATTGGTCTTGAAGATACCCAAGTTGTAGGAAGGAGGAAACACAGAGGCCGGCAAATCGTTCCACAGCCGAGCTGTTGAACACAAAAACGAGTCGAAGAAACGACCCGTTCTCATGTGACAAATAAAAAAAAAAAATCTATAAAAATATAATATAAAAGATATAATCTATGGTCAAAACTGAAGTGACAGCTGCTTGAATTTTAAAATTTTTATTTAACGTACAAACCGCAAAATAACATCTAAATAAGTCTGAAAAGTGTGTGAAATAGTGAAAAACAATAAAGTGCATCGGCCAAAAGCCAAAATCTACACTCATAAACCACTTTCACGGCTATTTCTATGTCACTGAAAAAAATAACAACATTGTACTGTTATGAATTGATCACTAAAATATCTAATAATACAGTTACAGTACACCACAGTGCAATTACTAGTGTTTTAAAAAAAGTTACAGTACACCACAGTGCTAATTACTAGTATTTTAAAATAAAAAAACAGTTGCCCAATTCGATAACTTAATAGTGATATAATTAGAATCAATAACAATCTCGAAACTGTGCGGTAGAATTAATTTCCAATTAACAGGTACATTATACAGGTTAACCTGGTTAACCTGGTTAGCCTGCCCACAGGCGTAACGAAACTGCGGAAGAAATAATTTCAATCAAGTACCTAATTACAGGTTACCCTGATTACCTGCCCACAGGCGTTACTACCAAATCACAGATTACCCTGATTGCCTGCCCACAGGTGCTACAACCAAAACAGTATAAACAAATATAATATAAACAAATATATATTTATATAATATAAACAAATAACAAGGGAAAAGAATTTTGAAGATCAAACAAATACAGGCGCTTATACTAACATCGTTCATAATGGCTACCTCAAGTAAAGTGCAAATACGATCAAAACCTTCTGAGACACCACCACACACTGATGCCGGTGAAGAGCAATATGAAAAATTTATCAAATATGTAGACAAAAAGATGGATGAAATAAAGCAGCAACTCTTCAAAAAATGGAACAAGAGACATTAAACATAAAGAAAAATCTAGAACATGAAATTTTAGAAATGAAAAAAAGTGTAGATTTTATAAGTCAACAATATGATGATATGTCAACCAAGGTGGACACAATACTTCAAATTAACAAAAAAGTCGAAATTTTAGAAGAAGATAACAACTTCAAAGAAATCAGAATCAATAACTTAGAAACCCGACTGGCTGAAATGGAACAGGTCAGTACGAGCCTCAACTGGGCGGAGTTTGCGGGTGTAATAACCCTACCGAATGAAGAACCGCTGGACACCATAAATAGATTATTTAAGGAGATTCAAATTAATATTGAACCACAGAAGATAAAAAGAATAATCAGGTTTCAAGATCGTTCACAGAAAATGGAGGGTGGAACTTACAGATATAAATTTCATCTTCAAGATAAGGATGCTCAGCAGAGAGTTCTGAACTCCCGCAAGAACGCTAGAGAGAAGAATATATTTGTAGGCGAACTATTAACCCCGTACTTTAAAGAGCTGCTGTGGAAGACAAAGCAAAAAGCTAAAGATAATAATTATCTCTATACTTGCTTTAAAAATAACAAAATACTCACAAAAAAGCACTCTCACCATACTTCAAAAATAATAAACGTTAAAAATGTCAGTGACTTACAGCTCATAATCTAACTGGTTACATTCTTTTTAACTGTCTACTGCATAGATGACTCCAACTATTACAAATGGACTCACTACTAAATATTGATTTTGAACCACCCTATAACGAAGAACATGTATTCAATAATTCTCAAGATTTCAAAGTATTCCACACAAATAACTCTTTAAATATAATATCCCAACATAATGAAATACAAACAAATAATATGTCCCACGAACAACAAATATATTTCTTGTGTCCTAATTATATAAGGATTTCTTATTACGGTGCTCCAGATTTTATGTCCGGGTTGAATCTTTCCCAAATAAAAGACTAAACCCTTCCACACACTTTTCCACAAATGAATATCTAGTAAATTCACGCAATGTAAGTGCACTATATAAGATAATAAATACAAAATAATACAAGAACAATATGTTAATCCACCAGAAACATAATGGGAAAATATTTCACCTACTCCAGATATTTTCATATCAGAAGGTTCGGCTCTGATGAAATCCTAACTGGTCCGATAAATCCTACTGATCCCTCAATATAAATATTTAAAAAATCTTTCGTAATCCTACATGTATTTAAAATAAGCGACTTTTGCATTTTTATGAATAAATTTTTTGACAAATCTAATACGCTTAAATTTTGAATGAGAGAGCTAGGTATAATGCCAGTAGCCGAAATAACAAATGGTAATATTTTTATAGTCTGAGAATGCCAAATTCTTTTAATCTCATTTCCTAAATCTGTATATTTTCTAATTTTTTCAGAAACAGTTTTCTGAATATTACAAGAATTTGGAATAGCGACATCAATGATATAAGTTATTTTCTTAAATTTGTCATGTAAAACTATATCGGGTCTATTATGACTAATTGTTCTGTCTGTTAGAATAGTTTTATCGTAATAAATTTTATAAAATTCATTTTCTAAAAATGAATTTGGTTCATATTCATAATATGGTACATTACGGCAGTCAATCAAGTTATGTTTAGTTACCAAACTTTGTTGAATTATTTTTAAAACTTGATTGTGCCTAAATGTATTCTCGGACGGCGCTAATACAGAACATCCCGATATAATATGTTCTATAGTTTCCGGAAAAGCCAAACATTTTCTACATAAATCATCAATTTGATTTGCATCTTTGATGATATGCTTCCTATAATTTTTAGTATTAATGACTCTGTCTTGAATAGCAAGCATAAAGCCTTCTATTTCTGCGCTCAACTCTCCAATACTCAACCATTTGTTTGACGAAAATTTGTCAACATATGTTTGGTTGAGATAATTGAAGTGTTTTGCGTGAAGAATTTTATTTGACCAGGAATCTAATAATTCCTGGTTGGTATTTATAAGAATGCTGGCATTCTCGTCGTATAAATTTAATGGCGAAATATTTCTATCTGCCTTGCAAATTATTTTATGCATTTCTGAACTATCAGCTTTCCTATGGAAAAAAATTCTTAGCATTTCTACCTGATTATGTTTTAAAGATGTTATTTTGACTATACCTCTACCTCCTAAATTTCTCGGTAAATTAATTCGTTCTATAGCTGAATTTGGGTGATGGGAATGAAATTTTGTTAATGTAGTTCTAATTAATCGTTCTAAGCTATCTAAATCTGTATTAGACCATTTAATTATGCCAAATGAGTAAGTTTATAGAGGTATTGCCCAAGTATTTATCGCCTTAACTAAATTTTTAGCAGATAGATTGCATTTCAAAATTTTTCTGATCCTAGTTTTAAATTTAATCCTAATATCATTTTTAATACTAGTATGATCTAATCTATTTGATTGCAGATATCCTAAATATTTATAAACCTCATCCCCTTTCATACATTCAATTTTGAAATTTCTAAATATACCCTCATCTCCATCTACAATTTTACCTTTCTCTATATGGATCGTTCTACATTTATCTAAACCAAAAGTCATTTTAATATCATCTGAAAAAATTTTAACTACTTTAATCATTTTCTCTAAATTTGGTTCAGAATTCGAATATAATTTTAAATCATCCATAAATAACAAATGAGAAATTATATTTCTCTCTCTTGTATTACCTTTAATTTTTATTCCAAACTTGCTTTTAATTAACATTTTAGATAGAGGATTTAATGCTAAGCAAACCCAAAGAGGACTCAATGAGTCTCCTTGAAAAATCCCTCTTTTTATTGAAATGCCCGGTACTATAATTTTCTTATCTTTCAAATTCAAAAGCAAATCGGTATTCCAAAATGCCATAATTTTTTCCAAAAAGCTAATAATAATTGGGTTCATTTTGTATATATTTAAAACTTTTATTAGCCACGAGTGCGGGACACTATCATAAGCCTTTTGGTAATCTATATAACAAATATGTAAATTACGTTTTTGGGTTTGAATCTGTTTTAGAATTACAGAATCAATAACTAATTGTTCTTTACATCCCATATGTTTTCTGCGACAACCTTTTTGTTGTTCAGATAAAACATTTTTTTCATCTAAATGAGTGTATATTAAATCTGTCAAGCAAGAGGTTAAAATTTTAAATATTGTCGGTAAACATGTAATGGGTCTATACTGAGAAGGATTATTATAATTTTCGCTTCTAGGCAACATATAAGTAATGCCCTTAGTTAGAAAATTTGGAAAATTTTGAGGTTCTCTGACAAATTTTGAAAGATTTTTTGCTAAAAGGGGATGTAAAGTAGTCAGACGTTTATACCAAAAATTATGTATCCAATCGCAACCCGTGGCTTTCCAATTATGAGTATTTTTTTATAATTTTGGCTAACAATTCAACCGATATATCAGAAAAACTCATTTGTTCAATGTCTGAACAATTGAGTTCTTCATTTTCTATCCACGGACCTGACTCATTATGTTTTATATCTTTACTCCAAATATTTGTCCAAAAATCGCGCATATCTGATTCAGATGGCAACGGATTATTATTATTCGAAATAATATTTTGTTTATCGTCAAGTTTGGAATAAAATATTTTCTCATTTTTCTGAAATAATCTATTATTATTTTTTTATTATACGTATAATTATATCTTTTTAATCTACTAACTTTTACACCTAATTTTTGTTTTAACAAATCTAATAAATCATTGATTATATTTTCATTATTATTACTACCAATGCTATAACCAAATTTTCTCCCAATAACATCTACATGTCTCAAAATATTTTGTTCTTCTTCCGTTTCAGGAATAGTTTTTTTGCTTTTATTTATGGATTTGTGTATTAAATATTTGGAGAAGCCGTTTGCTTGAAGAGTACCACTAAGTAGACCTAGTTCTTTATGAATATCATCTTTATCCGCTAGTCGTTTTGATCGTGTGACTAGGGTATTTATAACTGATGACAACTGAAATGGGTTATGATTTGAGTTGGCGTTTAAGTATCTATTTGTATGTGTCGGTTTACGATATACGGTATGGCCAAGGCTGCCGTTCTTTTTCTTTTTAACTAAAATATCGAGAAATGGGAGACAATCATTTTCTTCGATTTCCATGGTAAATTTAATATCTTCATGGATACTGTTCAAATGAATAAGGAAATTATTTAATTCTTCAATTCCGTGTTGCCAGATAATGAAGGTATCATCTACATAGCGACGCGATAGTGAAGGTTTCAAAGGAGCGCTCTCTAATGCCTTTATTTCAAAGTACATCATGTAAATATTAGCGATTACCGGGCTGAGGGGTGAGCCCATCGGGGCCCCTTGAATTTGCTTATATATTTGTCCCTTAAATTGAAAATAGGTATTTTTAAGGCAATGTTCCGTCAGAGTGATAAAATCAGTGGGAACGTCTAGTTTTGATTTAATTAACTCGAATGCTTCGTGTATTGGTATTTTTGTGAATAAAGAGACTACATCGAAGCTAACTAAAATGTCGCCCTTGTTTAAAGTTATATTCGAAATTTCAACAATTTCAACAATTCAACATTTTTTCTCAACATTTTTGTTCTTAACATTTAACATTTTATCCGCCTCTGATCCCACTCCATCCTATCTTGCCCCATCCCACCCCATTAGGGGCCATTCATCCACAAAAATATTTTCTCTTTCCTATTACGCCCCCTCTGTTGTGGCAAATGGAACCCCATCGTGGTATTCGTGGTATCCCGTTACGCCCCCTCCGTTGGTGGCAAATGTAACCCCATCGTGGTATTCTATGCGATACTTGTCAAAAACGATAAATGGTCGATGTAAAATAATGTAATGTAACGTAACGTAATGTAATATAGTGTAATGTAACCTAAACGTGTAATCCCCGTGACGAATGTTATCGGAAGGAGGATCCGGTGGCCACCATTTCCATCCCAATACCCTGAGATTATTAGAATGATCAACATTCTTGAAGATTACATAATTGAGACAGTAATTCGGCGATAGAAAGGCGCGAAATCTTGGTTTATTAAAATCCCACTTATATAGTTCAATTTGACCTTGTTTGGTACGTTCGATGACTTTGGATTTCGTTTGTTGAGCTTGTTCCAGACTGGAAAAGCCGGTGACATTAGTATCCGAAGTTAGCACGTTGCGTTCTAGCGATAATTCGTAACTCTCATTTGCTGTCAATGGTTTGAGAGTACGACAGGCCAGAATGTAGGCAGATATATAAGTCACAGGGTGTAATTGGTAAACCGGGATGAGTTCAGATAGTTGATAACGCCAAAACATTCTTTGGAACGCGCGAATTGGCTCTTGAAGGAATGTTTGGCGATACATTTGCAGTTCCTTAGCAATTAACACCACAGATGGTATACGAAAGTTTTGCAGAAGTTTAGCAATGTTCGTTTGAAGCTTGGGACCGATAAGTAAGGCATCATTTGACGATGATTCATTCACCTCCGTCACTGAGGCATCGAAGACCACTCGTAACTTAGTGGTAACAGTGCTCGGACGAAGAATGCAATGATGAAGTATGTGATACCTTCTCTTGAGTGAATCTTTCCCAGGAACATGTATCATGTGACCACTGTGCGAGCAGTCAGTCATGAAAGCGGAGTACGGTTCACGTAAACTGAGCATTGCTGTATGTTTATGTTCGAGTGAATGGATGATGCGCGAAGAGGGTTCGCGCCAACCTGGGTATGCGATATCCTTATCCTTTTCTCCAAAATAAGGCTACGATGGATTGCTACGAAGGGTCACGTGAGTGATCAGTGTGATACACTTAGTCACGACGTTTTTTGGTGGGCTGTGAAAACTGAGGAAATGTGTCCATCTCCCTCAGCCTCTTGACTTCTTCGGGGAGACTGTACTGGTTGGTTTCGATGAAGGAGTTTGTTTTACGATCGGTAGCAAAACCAACCGAACCCAGATGAAGCCAACCAAATGGTGAATTAACAGCTGAAGGCTGGTGAAGATCACCTGCTAATTGGGATCACGATAGAGATGGCAAGATCTCAACATCTCGAACTAGGTCAGTTGGTCCACTATCAGTTGTCAGTTTGTGACAGTCAGGGTCAGCACGAGGTATGTCTTGGAACAGATGACAGGATAAATTGTCAAATTGAATCGTTGGCGATGGAAGTAACTTCGTGTTGAAGATAGTTTGTCCCTTAACATCGACATCTAAAATAGTGACACCCGACGCGGTTGTAGGAGATTGGCGCTACGGATTCTCCGAGAGCTGACTGGACGCTCGGCAGTGCGATTGTTAACGAAGTGTGCTTGACTGTCTGAATCGGACAACGGACGAAACGTTTGATATTTGCCGGATGGATCACTATTTCTAATATGAGCAGTTGGCAAACGTACGATGGAACTGTCACCAAAATTTGCGAGGTAAAGAATTGGAGGATCGGAAATACAAACTCCTTGAATTGTAAACGTGGTGGCTCGTTTGCACTCCTCTTCAGAAGGAATGTTGTCTTTCCTATGAAGAAGAGTGTGATGCTTACGATGACATTTCTGACAATCAAACACAGATTTGCAATTCGTAAGAGCATGAGAAGGCGTGAGACAATTCAGGCACCATCGTTGTGCCTTGGCGAATTGAACGCTTTCCTGAACCGACTTGAAAGCAAATAATTTGCATTTAGCGATACGATGAGTTCCCTCGCAAAACGCGCACTTTGAATAAGTGCACGCAGTCAAGGACCCTTTGATTTCAGGTTTTGCCTTCTTCGTGTCACAAAAAAGCGATGAAGTTTGTATTATGACAGCTTGATTATGATATGATAAAATGTTTTGGTTCGATACGATAGTTTGTACGGGTTCCGAGTTTAAATTTTGATTAGTTAATAACTTGTGAATTGCGACGATTCGGAAATGCACGTTGTCAAAAGCTTCGCGAACTTGATTTTCAACTTTCGTGTTCGCCTCATCTAAGGCTAAAATGTCAAAATGAACCCTTTGAAAATCATCAACGATACGTTGCAACCTCGTATAATACGCTACAAAAAGTGGGTATTTGGTTCCATCTTGCAAAACACTTTGACCGACTTCATACATGTTGTTAATTCTGCTAATAGCTACGTTACGTATACGATGCATACCTTGTAAAGTTCTAGCCATGTTTTAACAATAAAGAAACGTACACACGAAATAATCTAAAACACATAATGGTAGTAATAAATAGAATTCTTTAATATTTAAATATACGCTAGGTAGGTAGTAAACAATTAAGAACTAGTTAGTTACCGAATTCTGTGATTCACTGTGTTCGAAATGACATTTCAATCTACGAAATATTTCATAGCATTCTTTCGTTTTGCCAAAGAAAGAATTTGATATCAAAAGATTTGCTTGTTTCCGGCACCATAAATGTAATGATCAGCCCTGGTGGTAAAACCATACATGGGTTAGAGTGTTCACTCTATGCGTGCTTTGCCTGTGGATCTCTATATAGTATGTTAACTGAAACAAATAGCGAAGGTATTCACAAGGGCACTTACGATAGTTAGCTGGCGATCATGCCCGGTTTGAGGTCCCTCGTGGTCGATTGGCTTTTGTCTGGATGACAGTTTATAACGATAAATGCAGTGGCGTACCGTGGGTATCAGCCGCCCGGGGCGGAGGAAAATTTTGCCCCCCCCCCCCCTCCCCCCCCCCCCCCCCCCCCCCCTATATAGGTACTTCTTCAGGGAGGGGGGGGTAGTGATCATTTTTTTAAAAAATTTTTTTTTTAAATATTTATTAATTAAATCTGTATGCGGTGAATTAAAACTACACTCAGAACGTGAAAACGGTTTTTCTTTGGTTCTGGCAGCACATAAATTGTCTGCAACTAGAATGTTATATTTGCACTTCGAAAAAAGTTATGTTTTCCTTCGAAATATGTCAGCAGATGAATACACAATTGGAATTTAACATTCTGAACAATAAAACTGGCTTAAATTTTATCTGTATGCGGTGAATTAAAACTACACACAGAACATGAAAAAGGTTTTTATTTGACTCTGGCGGCACGTAACATGTCTGGAAGAATTTTATTAAGCACTTCAAATAAGTTTTTTCTTCGAAATGTGTCGTCGGATGAATTCATAACTGGAATTTTACATTCTGAACACAAAAGAGGTTTTGATTAAATCTCTAAGCGGTGAATTAAGACTACACTCGGAACATGAAAATGTTTTTTCTTTGATTCTGGCGGCACATAAATTGTCTGCAAGAATTTTAAAAAGCACTTTAAATAAATAATGTTTTCCTTCGAAATGTGTCGTCAGATGAATCCACAACTGGAATTATACATTTTGAACACAAAACTGCTTTTAATTAAATATGTATGCGGTGTATTAAAACTTCACTCAGAACATAAAAATGGTTTTTCTTTGATTCTGTCAGCACATAGATAGTGTGCATCTAGAATTTTATAACTGCAATTCGAATAAGTATGCACACACCTGTCAGCTATTTAACTTTTCTGTGACAATTTATAATTAAAACATCAATTGGCGCCACCAACATGGTTTTATCTCTGGACGATCTACCTTCACTAACCTTACACTTTACGAACATTTTATCTCAGGTGCTCTTGCTAATAGAGAACAAGTTGACTCAATTTATACGGATTTTAGTAAAGCCTTTGATAAGGTTTGCATTAAAATTCTTATAAATAAATTGTCTAAATAAGTGGTAAATTATTATGCTGGATTGAGAATTATTTATCAAAACGTTTACTAACTGTTTATATTAAAGAATACTTGTCTTACGAATTTGAAGCCACTAGTGGTGTGCCTCAGGGTTCGCACCTTGGTCCAATATTGTTTATACTATTCATAAATGATGTCACTTCCATATTCTCTGATGTGAAAATTTTATTATTTGTTGATGACATGAAAGTTTATAAAATCATAAAAAATATATACGACTGCTTGTCTCTTCAATCCAATTTTATAAAATTCGTAAAATTGTGTACCATTAACAAACTTACCCTTAACATTAAAAAATGTTAAATTATGAGTATCTTTAGAACAAAAAACCCTATCAAATATAGTTACTCCTTTAACAATCACAGTTTATTGTCAGTATCTGTAATAAGGGACCTCAGAATAACCTTCGATTCTAAAATACTATTTACCAACCACATTGATATAATAACTGGTAAAGCAATGAAAATGCTTGGTTTTATTCTAAGAATTTGTAAAGATTTTAAAAATATCCAAACATTTAAACTACTATATACAACTCTGGTTAGGAGTAATTTAGAATATAATTCCCCCATTTGGAACCCTTTCTATAAAAGCCACGCAAATTCCATTGAAAGAATCCAACGCAAATTTTTGAGATCAATTAATTTTAAATTAGGAATTCCCGCGGTTGACTTAAACTATGACACTCTATCACAAAAAATGCGACTCTTATCGTTAAAAGATAGAAGAATATTCAATGATCTCATTTTTTTATTTAAAATAAACAACAATTGGTTTGACTCCCCTGAATTGGTATCGCTAATAAATTATCATGTACCTTGTAGACCGACTCGACTCAAAACACCTTTCCATTGAGACAATACTTTGACGAACGCAGAACAAAACTCAATCATAAATCGCTTGCATATTTTAGGCAATGAATATGCTAATATCGATCACGCCGCCAATAATCTGGCCTCATACAAAAGATCCATTAAACTAAATTCGTTTGCTAGTACCACGTAAATATTATAATACATCATGTGAACATAATATGCCTACCAGTACTTCACACTAAACTAATCTACAAGAAATCATAGGTACTTGTAAAATTTATCATATTATATCGGATAACATAATCCAGGATTTTTTACTTGTTGTATTTTATATTTAAATCTTTGTAGGTACCTTTTATATCTTATATATCTTTTATATCTTATATCCTTTTATATCTTATATTTTTAATTTTTACTTTTTCCCTAATAATTTATAGTTAAAAGTTTATATTTTATACTTTATAATTTACTTTTATACATTTTACATTTTATTCACTGCTTATTACCTTACTTGTTTACCTTTTTTCTTAAATTTCACTAATATTCTTCATGTTTTTGTACTATTTATAAGTATGTCAATTATGTTAATGGCACGTGTTGTGCCGTATATATATGTAAATAAATGAAAAGAAAATCATTGTTAAGAGATTTATTTTTATTTGATTATTTTTAACGAAAAAAGACAACGAAAAGCGTTAGAAACGTTTTTTTTTAGATATATAATAAAGTCAAAATACATTTAAAAAAATAATGTTAAACAGTTGTTTTGATCAGAGCAAATAACAGTTGTTTTAGCTGGTTGCCAGCTCCGCGGCGTTTTCTTATTATTTCTATCCACTTACTTCGTAATATAGGATCATTAGGTATTCTGGAAAATATGTATGAATAAAATTGAAAGTTTACTTGATACTTCACCAAACAAACCTGTCACATTTTTTGTAATTTTAATAGATAAATTTCGTATTTATAACTCTTTTAAATATAGTATCAACGCGAAGAATTTACAAACACTTAAACATAAAGGCAAACTTTTACATTTACAATATTATTATATATGGTGTACTTTTGGGTAATTGTTAAAAACCTATTTTAAAATTAACAACGCACTCATGGGGAAATTTAATTTGAAGAACATGCAACCCTGTAAACATGGCGTCAAATAGCGTTGTCCTAAGACCAAACTGTCAGACCAAATTACACCATTAAAACTGAATTGCTTCTTTGTGTAAATGGTTATTTAAAGGTAACTTACCGATGATGGATAACATTTTTTGTTGTTTTCAATCGTCCTTTGTAATTCCTGCACACTGTTATAGCGCAAATCGTCATTTTCAAATGACACACAACACGTGTTTACCGCACAACGATAGTGTCGCCAATGAGCGGACAGGACGAGCTTATCAGTGAACAGTTCACTGATATTTTTTTTGACGTTTCGTCGTTCAAGCGCTCTATCTAGACATTATATAATCAAAGGTTGAGCCATGACATCTGTCCGCCCCTGCGGTATGTAGAATAGGGCGTGGCTACGAGTTCGACAGTATTTGTCAGGAACGAATAAGCCACAGCACTATTCCTTCCTCCGTGCCACAGCATGACAGGAGATATGGACACACACATGTGGTGCCGTGTATTTCGAAATGAATAAATATCTTTGTATTATGACCTCCATGTTTTTTCAATAAATTATTGTCCTCGTAAACAGCAAAATACGTAATATTATGCAAAATCTTCATGTAGGTACTTGTAAAGGTAGAACATACTAGGCCCACGCAACGCGACGCGACGCTACGCAAAGTTCCTGTCCATGTACACACTGGCCATACGCGTCGCTGTGACCACGTGACAATAGGTCTCTGGTGCGCCGGCGCGTTTGATTTGACACATTTGACGTTTATTTTATGTTTATATGATTCTTTTCTCAGCAGACGACAGCTTTTATATTTATGGACAGCTTTGCCATGTCTTCTAAAAGCGAATTTGAAGATGATTTGCAACGATTATTATTATTAAATCAATATTCTCGTAAAAAGAAAAACAAAAAAGTGAGAAGTATTTGGGTCCACAACATTAACAAACGAAGACAAATGTTTAAAGCAGTGGCGTACCGTGGGGGGGGCGGGGGGGGTGGCCCGCCCCGGGCGGCACTTTTGGGGGGGCGGCAAAATTTCACAATCAATAATCATCTTGTAAAAATTTGGATTAGGGAAGTCGCTGGTTCTATTCTCGCGTCAGGACTTAAAAGTTTTTTCTAGTTTATAGTTTCTTAACATCTTTCTTAAGTTTTATATACTGTTAAAATCAAAATATTAATGACAGACGTTTTGTTTTTATTTCTAACACATACATTATTTTTAAATAAAAATGTAAATGGCAACAGTATCATTTTAGCTCTAATTGATAGTCGATTTGTGTTTTATATTCGTGAAGCTTTGTGCGCCCTGCTGAAAGCGCACAAAAAATTACACTTAAACGGTTTCTTCCACGTATATATCACGGTGATATATTTTAAATTTATTATCACAGAAAAGTTAAATAGCTGACAGGTGTGTGCATACTTATTCGAATTGCAGTTATAAAATTCTAGATGCACACTATCTATGTGCTGCCAGAATCAAAGAAAAACCATTTTTATGTTCTGAGTGAAGTTTTAATTCACCGCATACATATTTAACTAAAAGCAGTTTTGTGTTCAAAATGTATAATTCCAGTTGTGGATTCATCTGACGACACATTTCGAAGGAAAACATTATATTATTTAAAGTGCTTTATAAAATTCTTGCAGACAATTTATGTGCCGCCAGAATCAAAGAAAAAACATTTTCATGTTCCGAGTGTAGTCTTAATTCACCGCTTAGAGAATTAATTAAAACCCCTTTTGTGTTCAGAATGTAAAATTCCAGTTGTGAATTCATCCGACGACACATTTCGAAGAAAAAACTTATTTGAAGTGCTTAATAAAATTCTTCCAGACAAGTTATGTGCCGCCAGAGTCAAATAAAAACCTTTTTCATGTTCTGAGTGTAGTTTTAATTCACCGCATACAGATAAAATTTAAGCAGGTTTTATTGTTCAGAATGTAAAATTCCAATTGTGTATTCATTCATCTGCTGACATATTTCGAAGGAAAACATAACTTTTTTCGAAGTGCAAATATAAAATTCTAGTTGCAGACAATTTATGTGCTGCCAGAACCAAAGAAAAACCGTTTTCACGTTCTGAGTGTAGTTTTAATTCACCGCATACAGATTTAATTAATAAATATTTAAAAAAAAAAAGGATCACTACCCCCCCCCCCCCCCTCCCTGAAGAAGTACCTATATAGGGGGGGGGGGGGGGCGGCAAAATTTTCCTCCGCCCCGGGCGGCTGATACCCACGGTACGCCACTGGTTTAAAGAGTGCCATACTTTAGTAAAATATCTATAATCTGATACGGACGATTCTTCATATACTTCCGTACGAGTAAAGTGGTATTTGAAGAGCTTCACAGCATAATTGAATATGATATAAAAAAAGAAAACACACGTCTTCGAAAGTCAATTTGGACTAGAGAAAGACATTCATTATAGGGGTATAATATTGAAATTAGTTATTTATTATATAATCGTATAGCAGAATCTCTATAATTCTGAGATTTGATTTTATAAATAACTTCGTGCTCAGTTTCAATGAACTGTTCGTCACCCATTTTTTAATAATAAACGATAATAAATGTTGATAAATGTCAAAAAGACAACCACAGATATAGCGAAACGCGTTATGCTTAGATAACACCAAAAAGATGTGAAATCATCTCATAGTAGGCGTGACCGTACCCCCTCCACCTTCCACACGGCCCACGCCGATCTGGCTGTGGCAGATCCGCGTCGCGTAGGGCACCTCGGTTTGCATTGCGTGGGGCTAGTGTGATTCTAAAGCACCTGTTTCCATAGAAAATGTATGGAAGATAAGTAGTCCAGATATGGAAATGGTGACGTCAACCTACGTAGCGTCGCGTCGCGTGGGCTAAGTGTGTTCCTGCCTTAAACGTTTAAGCCTTTACGTAATTAGTAATTACGTAATTGAAGTAATTTATGCTTTTCCGTACAACCTCTTGCTCAGCTGCCCTCTGTAGATATTAGTCCAACCTACGCTCCATAGATATTAGTCACCACTGGGACCGTCATTTATTTATTTATTTATTTACGCCCTTTTTCGGGGCTTTTACATATATAATTTAAAAATTACACTTGATTAAATAAAATATAAATACTGTATATTTCTTTTACCAATAAATATAAAAGGTATATATTTCTTTTACTAAGAAATATACAGTATTTATTTTACATAACTGAACTGCCTCAGTAACAGCATTTTGTATTTGTCTAAAGATACATTGAAGATGTCCACAGACTTGGTAAAATTATTTCCCTCCATTAGTATTCTGGGCAAAGAGGAATACATATGGTAGTTAGTTCCAGAATTTCTGCACTGAAATAAATCCTGACTTCTAGTATTACGTAGAGGAATCCGGAAGCTTATTAATTCAAGCAATAATGGACTATCAACTAAATCATTTAGAATTTTATAAAGAAATACCAAGTCTGTGAAAATTCTTCTGTCTGATAATTTGAGCATATTCATATCATTTAAAATAGTGTTGTAGTTCAACATAATTGCTGGAATACCCATTTTAAAATTTAGAAAACGTAAGAATTTATTTTGTATTCTTTCAACAGCTTGTACATGTGTATTATAATATGGGTTCCAGACGGGAGAATTGTACTCAAGTTGACTTCTAACAAATGCAAAATATAACAGTTTAATACACTTTATATTTTTAAAATTTCTAGTTAGCCTAGTTATAAATCCCAACATTTTTAAGCCCTTATTAGAAATTTCTGTTATGTGGTTAACAAATGAAAGATTTGATTGAAAAGTGATGCCTAAGTCTTTAATTTGTGTTAATTTATTTATTTATTTATTTATTTATTTATTATAGATACAAAGGAAAGTACAAATTACATATTTGGAAGCTTTGCCTGTCCAACTAGGAAAGTTTCCCGTTCCAGGACAGACAAATTGACGGTATAGTTCATATTATTCCAAGAAATGTACATAAATACATAACAAAAACAACAAAAAAAAAAACAAAAAATTTCATTTTTCTCTGAAAGTAAGTTATGTAGTAAAGAAAATGTATAATAACAAATATATGTACATACATTTTTTTGACAATGTAGAAAAAGTAATTTGGTAGCATAGGTATATAATAATCGGATTTACCGAATTAACCTGGTAACATATAATATATTCAGATTTACAGAGTATGATGTGTAGGTAAGTTAGTAGTATTAACTCTATGGTAGTATTGATAAGTGTAAACCAGGTACCTGATAACAAGATGGAATAATTACAATAAGATTTACAACAAAGATATGAAGTTATGTTAGATTATGTTTTTAGAAGTGTGAACTTTTAATGGATAGTACACTTATAGGAGAAACTACAATAAAATTTACAATATTAGATATAATTTATGCATGTAATAATATATATGATTTTTTTTTAAGCATTGTAACTACAGTATGTAATAAATTATGTGCAAACATGATTATTTTCACTGATTTAAAACAAGTTTTCAGAACATATTATATTATACGACAATACGAATACACACCGCGCTCATGTCACAAAAAAAAAAAACCTATAAATATCGATAGAAATACAAACTAAGAAACAGAAACTATGAATATAAATAAATAGTACCTGATTTAGTGCTGCTTTGGTGAAATTGGTGCATTACTTCGTACGTCATACATGTTGTATTATGTATTGATTATTTATTATAAATCATAAATCATTACCGTAGTAAGGTACCAAGTTTCACACAGAGTTAGTGCGACGTGCATGTGATACAGTAGTGATGTACCTAGACCTACACTGAGCCACAGGCTTCAGGGGCGCAAAACCATAAATACCAGGTACAAAAACTTAAAAAATAATGTCGAAACATTGCGACGCAATATCAGAACACAATGAAGTGTGATAGGATTTTTGGTCCAGTGAACAGGAAAGTTAGGTGATTTAGTTTATCAGTTAAATAACATACTTTCACTTTCGACTCTCCCTAAGTTCATAATCCAATCATTGACTAATTTACGCAGGACGCTTCCACTTTTCAATTTCCAAGAACCGGGTATAAGGTTGAACATTTTTGGACCTAGGTAAGAATATTGTCTTTGAGCAAGGGATGTCTTAGTAGTAAGTGGAACTATTGGATTCCTTCCTGCATGTCGGGTGTTGTGATAATGTTCTACGGAGGGGAAGAGGTGACGAAATTTTTGTGTGTGTAATATGACTTTTCTTATGAATAGTTGCCTCACATCCAGAACTCCTATCTCTTTGAATAAATCATTACTGGGGTATCTATATGGTTTTTTAAGGATGACCCTTAGTAGAGATTTCTGTGCTTTGGCTAAGGGGTCCAGTATTGATTTGGTACATCCTCCCCATCCTAAAGATGCATATTCAAGTAATGAGTTACACATGGCATAGTACATTAGTTTCAGATCTTTTGTGCAGAGGATATTTCTAATAGATATAAAAAGATGCGTGAGTTTTCTGACCTTTGTGGCAATTGAGTCGATATGTTCGTTCCATCTCAGATTCTTGTCTACCATAACTCCTAGATATTTTATGCTATCCACATATTCTAAGGTATTGCAATTACAAGTGTTTGGGTCATTGCAATGGTGTATAATAATTCTTTGAGTATCTCTTGGTTGTCCCGCTTGAGTTGCACTAAAGCGGATGAATTTAGTTTTGTCAGTGTTGAGAGTGAGAAGATTATTGTCTAGCCATTGTTTTACCTTGTTAATACCAATTTCTGAATTATTATGAACTTCATTCCAATTTTTGCCTTCAAATAATAATACTGTGTCATCCGCAAAGGTGATAATGTGATCGGCAAATGAACTGTTACATAATTCGTTAATATAGATATTGAATAAAAGTGGTCCTAGGGTGCTTCCTTGAGGTACACCAAAGTTAATATCTGCTGGATCGCTTAGAGTATCGTTAATAATCACTCTTTGGCTCCTATTTTCTAAATAACTACCTAACCACCTAAGTAGCTGATAGATGCGCTGTAGTTTTTTCAAGAGAATTTTGTGTGAGATAGTGTCGAACGCTTTTGCTAGATCCAAGAAGAGCGCAATGCATTTTCTGCCTCTATCGATATTGTTGGAGATGATTTTCGTCAGGTTTGTAATAGCATTTTCAGTGCTCAATCCTGGTCTGAAGCCGTACTGTCTGTTGGAAAGGATATTATTTTTTTCAAGGTAATGACTAAGACGATTCTTTACAATTTTCTCAATAATTTTTGAGATAGAATTGAGCAAAGAAATTGGGCGGTAATTGTGTATCTGTGATTTATCTCCATTTTTGTGAAGCAGTATAACGATAGAGTGTTTTAAATGATTTGGAAATTTTCCTGAATCGAAGCTTAGATTGGAAATATACGCGATTGGAGTTGCTATGAAGGATTTAGTATTTTTTAGCAGAATTGATGAGACTTTATCAGGACCACAAGAATTTGATGACTTGAGCTCTTCTATTATTTTGATGACTTCGTTTGAAGTTGTTTGGATATTGTCTAATTTATGACCGAAATTGGAGATTGTTAACTTAGCGAGTTTGGATTCTGTTGTATTAAGATTGTCGAGAATTTTTTTCGCAAGTGTGCCTCCCACTGACGTGAAATAATTATTGGCAAAATTCGCAATAATTTTTGGGTCTGAGGTGTTTACGTTATTGATGTTCAATGATTTAATATCGGAAGATTTATTTATTTTTGTTTTAGTTATATTGCGAAATGCTTCCCATAAACGTTTTGGACTACAGTTATTTTCGTAAATTAGTTTTTTATAATAATTTTCTTTCGCCGATTTTATTAGTTTTTTGCAAAAGTTCCTGTACTTTTTGTAATGAGCTTGTACAATAATATTCTCAGGGCACTTATTAGCCTTTTCATGAAGTTGGTTCCTAATGTTAATCGATTTGATAAGGCCAGGGGTGATCCACGGCGTGAGTTTTATTAGCTTATGTGGTAAAAGTTTATTGCTTGTATGTTTAGATATATATGAATTCAATTTGGTGATAAATTCATTCATTGATGAGTCGGCATCAGTTTGATCTAGAACATTTTGCCAGTTTTCTGAGCTCAAGTCCTCGATTAAGTTATTGTAGTTTATTATTGCAACATGTTTAATTTTAGCAGGTTTAGGAGGTTTGTTTTTAAGGCAGAGTGCTGTTGTATAGTGATCTGAGATTGTAGAGTGAATGACAAATGAGTCAACATGGTTAATTTTTTTGACGTTGATGTGGTCAAGACAAGATTTACTCATGCCCTGCTCACGAGTAGGGCTAATAATTGTCTGAATGAACCCATTTTCAGTTAGCAGACATAGGTAATCGTTGGATTGGCGGTGGTATTCGGTAAACGTATTGATGTTGAGGTCGCCTATAATTATTTGTCGTTCAATTTTTTTTGAGCTGTTGATAATTGATTGGAGTGAACTCAGAAAACTGTCAAGAATTTGAAAAGAGGGTGATCGGTAGATTGCAAAAATGCATAAGTTATTATTCAATAAAATTTTGAGGCAGTTAGCTTGTGATAAGAATATTTCGTCAACTTGAGATTGAAGTCCGTCTTTGATGTAGACAACGATCCCGCTAGACTTATTGAGATATATATTTGTGTGGTATTCAGAGTAATTGTGAATAACTTTTGAGGTGAAATCTTTGTTAAGCCAACATTCCGTTAAAATTATAACATCGAATTGGTGATTGAATTTATCCAGAAAAATTAAAAAATCGTCAATGTTAGAAATACTTCTTATATTTTGGTGTATAATTTTAACGCCGTAAGCACTCCATTTATAGATATTTAGATTGTTCAGATCATCAATGACATTCATGTTAATATTTACACCGGAATCATATCCGGTATCATAATGTAATTGAATCATAAGTATGTGTTGGTTGTGTGTTGTATAGAAGTTGGTTCCCGAGTAATATGTGATTAAATGCGATTTCATATGTAGTTACAATGGTAAATGTGCATATAAATAATATAGTATAAATTATGTAGTTAGATGAAGTACTATGAATGAGATAGCAAGAAGCAAAAACAAAAAGGTAGCAGGAACTGCGTGATATCAAATGAATTCCAAAAAGATAGTTATTGATACACATATGAGTAATATATAATAATATAGTATAACTAATGTAATAAGATGTAGTACTACAAAAAAGATAGCAAGAAGCAAAAACAATAATAATAATAATAAGGTAGTAGGAACTGCGTGATATCAAATGACTTCCAGAAAGGTAGTAAATGATATAAATATGAGAGCGGGACATAAATGCACGGGTCAAGACGTACCATAAAAGAATAGCCATTAATTCAAATTTATCAAAGCGTAGCCAATTTGCTTTCGTCGGAGATAATAATGGCATTAGTTCCCTCGTTTTTGCGCAGATAAATTTGCCCCCGTTTAATCCAAGCAAAGCGATATTGTTTCTCCTTCGCCGCTGTTCGTGTCTTGTACCACAGTTGTTTACCGCGAAATGTCAACTGTTCTGAAATGAAGATCGGCGAGCAGGAACCAGCTATACCGATGTTTGATGTGTTCAATTTGTCTTCTAGATTCTGTTTGTTTTTGTTGAAAGTTTTTACGTCTGTTAACAGGTGCTCTCTCGCTATGTTAGTTTTGAATTTAACAATGATTTCTCTCGGATGGCTATTGTTATTTTTTTTTGCTGCGCGATGAATGGCACAGTGGCGTACCGTGGGTATCAGCCGCCCGGGGCGGAGGAAAATTTTGCCGCCCCCCCCCCCCTATATAGGTACTTCTTCAGGGAGGGGGGGGGGGGGTAGTGATCCTTTTTTTTATATATTTTTTTTAATATTTATTAATTAAATCTGTATGCGGTGAATTAAAACTACACTCAGAACGTGAAAACGGTTTTTCTTTGGTTCTGGCAGCACATAAATTGTCTGCAACTAGAATTTTATATTTGCACTTCGAAAAAAGTTATGTTTTCCTTCGAAATATGTCAGCAGATGAATACACAATTGGAATTTTACATTCTGAACAATAAAACTGGCTTAAATTTTATCTGTATGCGGTGAATTAAAACTACACTCAGAACATGAAAAAGGTTTTTATTTGACTCTGGCGGCACATAACTTGTCTGGAAGAATTTTATTAAGCACTTCAAATAAGTTTTTTCTTCGAAATGTGTCGTCGGATGAATTCACAACTGGAATTTTACATTCTGAACACAAAAGGGGTTTTAATTAAATCTCTAAGCGGTGAATTAAGACTACACTCGGAACATGAAAATGTTTTTTCTTTGATTCTGGCGGCACATAAATTGTCTGCAAGAATTTTATAAAGCACTTTAAATAATATAATGTTTTCCTTCGAAATGTGTTGTCAGATGAATCCACAACTGGAATTATACATTTTGAACACAAAACTGCTTTTAATTAAATATGTATGCGGTGAATTAAAACTTCACTCAGAACATAAAAATGTTTTTTCTTTGATTCTGGCAGCACATAGATAGTGTGCATCTAGAATTTTATAACTGCAATTCGAATAAGTATGCACACACCTGTCAGCTATTTAACTTTTCTGTGATAATAAATTTAAAATATATCACCGTGATATATACGTGGAAGAAAACCGTATAAGTGTAATTTTTTGTGCGCTTTCAGCAGGGCGCACAAAGCTTCACGAATATAAAATACAAATCGACTATCAATTAGAGCTAAAATGATACTGTTGCCATTTACATTTTTATTTAAAAATAATGTATGTGTTAGAAATAAAAACAAAACGTCTGTCATTAATATTTTGATTTTAACAGTATATAAAACTTAAGAAAGATGTTAAGAAACTATAAACTAGAAAAAACATTTAAGTCCTGACGCGAGAATAGAACCCGCGACTTCCCCAATCCAAATTTTTACAAGATGATTATTGATTGTGAAATTTTGCCGCCCCCCCAAAAGTGCCGCCCGGGGCGGGCCGCCCCCCCCGCCCCCCCCACGGTACGCCACTGTCAATGGCATCAATGTCCTTTGTATCAGTGGAGGACTTTGTTGTTTTGCAGATATTGAATAAAACGTCTTGCAGATTTTCTCCTTTGATTTCTGGGATGCCTCTTATTTCTATGTTGTTCGCTTTGAGTTCCCTTTCCTGCATGTTCACACATTTTTCCAAAACATAAATCCTTGCTTCCAAGGTTGAGTTCTTTTTAGTGAGTTCATCATTCTTTAGTTCGATTTCACGGATTCTAGCCATGAAATCCTCATATTGAGAACTCATAAATTGAATACTTTCAAGTATTTTGTTATTTTGGTCTAGAATATCGTTTTGTTTTTTTTCCAGATTAGACGTCTTGTTCATGACTAGCTCTTGTATATCTTTAAGATTTGTCGGTATCTGAGCGGCGAGCACTGAACAAGTATCAGTAACTTTTTTACTCTGCACCAAAGGTTCAGTATCACTGTTTGTCTGCAGTGGGCCAGCAGCGCCGGGCGTGGCTGAATTGCATCGCTTGCACATTTGTTGAGAGCGCCGCTCTTGATTGAGTCTACGGTATGTGTTCTCGACAATACCTCCGCAAGCTAAATGAAATGTGCCTTTACATGAGGCGCACGTGAATTTGAACTCTTCAGTAAGAATAGTTACTGAGCACACTCGGCAATGCATCTTGAAATAATGTTTCTTTACGTACTACCCGCGTTTAAGCAAATTGTACTGTTTAATTTTGATGATTAAACTCGGAAGGAACTTCAAATCACTCGGATATTATAAAAATATTGTAGACCTTTGTAGTACTAACACGTAACACTCCAAGTAACTTTCTAATTTGAGCGTTATAGTTTTTAAGATACACTTTACTGGGGAGCAAGTTAATATGAACTATTCACTGGTAATAGATTATTGTTATATATATATATGTGTTAATAGTAATGTCTCAAGAGTATTGTTATCAATGTTGTAATTAAAGATCACTGGATTTTTTATTCGAGAAAATCTTACTACTTGACATTTTGAGATATTTAAGTAGAGTCTATTTTCATTACACCAAATCAACAATTTGTTGATATTATCTTGAAGAATGTTGCAATGGTAAATATTTTTAATAATTCTAAACATTTTGAGATCATCAGCAAAAAGTAAGAAAAATACATCATGAAAAACTTTTGTTAGATCATTTATAAACAAGATAAATAAGACTGGGCCAAGGTGTGAACCCTGTGGAACTCCACTTGTTGCATAAATTTTTTCGGACAAAGAGGATTTTATTCTAACAATTTGTTGTCTTTTAGTAAGATAGCTTTCAATCCAGGTTAATAAATTGCCACGTATACCAAGTTTTTCTAATTTCCAAATGAGAATTTCATGGGAAACTGAATCAAATGCTTTACTAAAATCAGTATACACAGAGTCTACTTGTAGTTTTTCTTTAAAAGCATTAGTTATAAAATTTTCATAAATAATCAAATTAGAAAGAGTACTTCTACCCGGCATAAATCCAAACTGGTAAGGTGATATTACAGGTTTTATTTGTGTAAAAAGTTTGTCAAGTATTAGGCTTTCAAAGAGTTTCGGTATGGTGGATTGAATGCATATTGGTCTGTAATTACAAATATCACTTTTATCGCCCTTTTTGAATATTGGAGTCAAATAACTAATTTTCCACTTATCGGGAAAAATTCCACTAGATAAAGACAAATTAAAAAGTTTGGTTAATGGAAGAGCAATTACTTTGATACATTCTTTAATAAATATTGTAGGGATATTATCCGGTCCCGCAGATTTGTGTATATCTAAGGATTTAACTTTAGTAATTACATCAGAGAGACTTATGGTACACTGTGAAATATCAAGAGTTTCATCTAGAGTTGTTGTTGGAACAGGAGCATTTTTTGAGTCTGTTGAATAAACACTTTTAAAAAATTTTGCAAACAAGTTCACAATACCATCAGTATTGTTGCTATGGCTGCCATTTAGGTGCATAATGCTCGGGAAATCAGAATCATCTTCTTTAAGTGATTTTGAGTATTTCCAAAAAGAACTAACATTATTTATTATCGAGTTTTGAATTTCATTTATATAGTTACGGTAGCAGGTCATAGACATTCTTTTACACGAGGTTCTTATATTTTTAAATTCAATGTAATCAGAATATTTTTGATGTAATTTATATTCTTTATGTTTAAGTTTTTTGGTGATAAGCAGATTTATAAGTTCTTTGGAGTACCATTTTGGATAGGTTTTTGGCTTACATTTCATGGTTGGAATATACATGCTAATAGTCTTTTCCAAAACAGAATAAAATTCATTGGTAGATGTGTTGATATCATCATATTGCATAGATGACCAATCAAAAGAGAGAAGAAAATTACAAATTTTCGCGTAATCAGTTTTGAAAAAATTTTGGTAACTGAACGATAGTTTAGAAGTATTAATATGTACATTAGAGATAATAACTTCTAGTGGAGGATGATAAACATCAGTGGGCACCAGCGGCTCACTACATTCTTCAATTTCTAGTGAATCTAAGTTAGAAAAATATAAGTCAAGAGTACGATTAATTACATTTGGTAAAGTATTTGCCTGATTAAGACCTAAGAATAACGCCATGTCTAGAATAATGCGACCAGACTCACTAACACTGATATTATCGTCACTGTTCACCCAATTCACGTTTGGAAGGTTATAATCACCAGCGAGCAAAAATATCGCACTAGGATTCCTTTTTAATATAACTTCCACTTCCTCACTATGGCACCTGTATACTTCATTGCTTGAATTTGGTGGGATGTAAATACAGCCCACAATAATCTTTTTATTCCTGGCAACATTTACTTGCAAGAAAATTTATTCAAGATGTTTATGTTTAGTTGTAATTAAGTTAGATTTGTATTTCTTGCTTATAGCGATTAAAACCCCACCACCTCTGCTTTTAGCACTTGTCGATGAATTTCTGTCTAATCTATGCACATTATGATTTATGAAACCTAATTCACTAGAGTGAATATTTGGCTCTAACCACGTTTCAGAAAGTAGTACAAAGTCGTGTTCGAACATTGGTAGTGTAGACTGAAGTAAACTTAATTTGGTTTTTAGACCTCTGACATTTTGGTAGTACAGGTTGCAATTATTTGGTTGACGTCTTTTAGAGGAGTTTTTTAATGGCATAAAAAATCGATTTTCTTTTTTTCAGCTTCAATTTTTCTCAAATGTACTGAGCATTCATTACTCCAAGCATAATGGTCAGTTGGCAATTGTAATTTTAGTTTCTCATTCATTTTTTTGCAGTTTATGCACTGAATATCGTTTTGACAGTTTACATTTTCATGTGCTTCGGAGCATCGAGTACAAGCTTTTTCGCTTCTGCAGTCTTGTGCTTTGTGCATATAGCCATTGCACTTGTAACATTTCAGAAGTGAGATGTTGTCGAAAACCCGACATCTATCCCATCCAATATTAACTTTACCTTCTTTCAGTGGCGTACCGTGGGTATCAGCCGCCCGGGGCGGAGGAAAATTTTGCCGCCCCCCCCCCTATATAGGTACTTCTTCAGGGAGGGGGGGGGGGGGGGGGGGGGGTTGTGATCCTTTTTTTAAATTTTTTTTTTTAAATATTGTTAATTAAATCTGTATGCGGTGAATTAAAACTACACTCAGAACGTGAAAACGGTTTTTCTTTGGTTCTGGCAGCACATAAATTGTCTGCAACTAGAATTTTATATTTGCACTTCGAAAAAAGTTATGTTTTCCTTCGAAATATGTCAGCAGATGAATACACAATTGGAATTTTACATTCTGAACAATAAAACCTGCTTAAATTTTATCTGTATGCGGTGAATTAAAACTACACTCGGAACGTGAAAATGTTTTTTCTTTGATTCTAGCGGCATATAAATTGTCTGCAAGAATTTTATAAAGCACTTTAAATAATATAATGTTTTTTTTTCTTAGAAATGTGTCGTCAGATGAATCCACAACTGGAATCATACATTTTGAACACAAAACTGCTTTTAATTAAATATGTATGCGGTTAATTAAAACTTCACTCAGAACATAAAAATGGTTTTTCTTTGATTCTGGCAGCACATAGATAGTGTGCATCTAGAATTTTATAACTGCAATTCGAATTAGTATGCACACACCTGTCAGCTATTTAACTTTTCTGTGATAATAAATTAAAAATATATCACCGTGATATATACGTGGAAGAAAACCGTATAAGTGTAATTTTTTGTGCGCTTTCAGCAGGGCGCACAAAGCTTCACGAATATAAAACACAAATCGACTATCAATTAGAGCTAAAATGATACTGTTGCCATTTACATTTTTATTTAAAAATAATGTATGTGTTAGAAATAAAAACAAAACGTCTGTCATTAATATTTTGATTTTAACAGTATATAAAACTTAAGAAAGATGTTAAGAAACTATAAACTAGAAAAAACTTTTAAGTCCTGACGCGAGAATAGAACCTGCGACTTCCCCAATCCAAATTTTTACAAGATGATTATTGATTGTGAAATTTTGCCGCCCCCCCAAAAGTGCCGCCCGGGGCGGGCCGCCCCCCCCGCCCCCCCCACGGTACGCCACTGCCTTCTTTTAACATTATGTCGTAAGTTTTTCCATCGACTTCCATGAAAATGGTGTAGTTAATATCACCTCGTTTGGTTTTCATTTCTTTTATATATTTTATGTCAATTTTCGCTTCAACTGTTTGCAAATAATCATTTTGCATCTTAATTTTTAAAACAATTTCTTCTGGTGTGTATTTATCCGATAAACCGATAATTTTTAGTTTGGGATTCTTTGGTTTTGGTGTATTCACATCATATCTTTGTCCCATCTTTGAAATTATTTGTTCTTCCATCATTTTTGTAGCAGCTACATTCTTACACTCTACTATGACTGCCCCTTGTTTGAAGTTTCTAATTCCAGTTACACCAAAATTAACAGGATCTATATTTTGTTTTATTTCATCCTTTGTTACCGTATTTTTTTGATCCTTATCTTTTGGTTTAATGATGACAATAGGTTCATGTTTTTTACATTTGCTTTGTTCTTCATTAGTTTTACCATATTTCGTTATTTCAGCATACGATTTAGCTTCAATGTTCAATTTAAGATCTTCAATGTTCCTATCTATTTTAGATAGCGACTGATACAATCTGTCGAGTCCATCATCTTCTTTGGTTGTTGGTGCCTTGTATTCGTGAACCATGGCCTCGATATGATTCAACATTTCACACATAGCCTCAGTTAGAGAGGTTTTTTGATCTTTTGATAAGATGTTAGAGGTTAAAATTTTTCATTAGAATTTTTGCACTTTTCAGCCTGTCTTCCGGAGTTAGGGAAGTCATTCTAAATTATATTAGTCCGATATTAGTCCGACCTAAGCTCTGTAGATATTAGTCCAACCTATGAGCTGTAGATATTCGTCCGACCTACAGGCTGTAGATATTAGTACCTGGAGTCGTTTAAAATACAGTTAAAATAATTATTATATTCTTGTTTCAAAACATGAATTACGTATGCGACTTCAATGTTTTGACAAAATTTCATAGCTCATGGGAATTGAATTTCCGTTATAAAAATTTTCTGTTTCAGGAATATTTGTTTTGGCTTGAACCAATTACCAAACGCTACCGCAGCAGGGCCATGGATCTACTAAATCCTGAGACTGTTTCCATCAAGACGGAACAAGGGCCCCAGGAAGAAGGCGGAGGTGTGATGGCGTATACGGTTATAGATTTCGACTTCCAAGAAGTAAAGAAGGAATGTTTGCAATATGCGGAAGGTGCTCGGACAGACAGTTAGTTGCATTGAAAATATTAAAGCGTGTATAATTTGGAATATTTACGTAATTTTATAACTCGCATCAAGTTCCCGATTCCTCAAGTTCATGATAAACGCGGAAGTATGTACGGATGTATGTGTGTTTGTTACTCTTTCACGCAAAAACTACTGAATTGATTTTATTTAAACTTTACAATAATATAGCTCATACATCTGAATAACATATAAGCTATATATAATGGCGAGCTCTGGCGTGATGAATATGCAATATGCGGAAATTACTCAGACTGTTGGTTAGTTGCGTCGAATATAATAAAAATGTAGCATATTTAATTGGCAATACTTACTTAATTGTATTCCTTGCAGTAAGTTCCTTATTCCTCAAGTTTTTTTAATTTTTTTTATTAATTCTAAGGAACACTTATTATTATACACTAAATATGCCTAAATATATATGGAAGTAAAATCTTTTCCATTGACTTCTTCAATAGAATGGTCCTTCTTGAATCATCGGCCCCTGAAGCGGACATCGGGGTCATTTTTTTTAAATTTTTTTTATTTGTAAGAAACAAACAGCTTAGGTATATACATATAATAGAAAGATATATACATGTGAACTGCAGTGAAGCCAAAAGAGTTTCTTATGCTAATATTGTTTGGAGATGGAGTTTTATTTTACCTTAAACTAAATTTTAGGCTTAGGAAGGGGAGAGGAGGGGGATGGGAGGGAGAATACAGGATAAGGATATGAGATGCTCTCGATACCTACCACTCCCGTATTAATCCAATATCGCACGCGTTACTTCTATTCTATACTTCTGAAGGTTTAAATTAAAAATGTCTACGTTGTAAAACAATTCGTTGTATTGCGCACATATTCGAGGAATCGGGGATTTTTTTCTAAGGTTTGTTCTGCAAGTGGGCAAATAAAGTAATTTTGATTGTCGGGTTAATCTTGAAGGAATATTAATTTTTATGAAATTGGTAAGCTCTGGCGAGTCCAGGCCATTGTTTAGAATTTTAAATAATAAAATTTGATCAAAAATTAATCGTATTTTCTAATATTGACCTTAAAGTTTCTTATTCAAATTCCCGTCCCTAGATGGCAACCGATCTTTAATCTTCCAAATTAATAGTTTTTTATTAAAAAGATAATATATTTTTATAAAAATTATCGATGTTCGTATTGTTGTTTTGTTTTTGCAGGCAGCACTAATAAGGAGACAGTTATCATCAATGCGGATCTTGGACCACGAGAAGAAGATGAATAGAGTTTTCCTTATTTGGAAATGGACATATATCAGCCGGATGTTAAAAAAGAATGCTTAGAACGCGTTGAAAGAATAAACCAGGCAGCAGGTAAAACCGATTGTTATTGATTTAAATTGAACATTGTAATTATGCTGTATCCATTTTTTCCACTTATTGTAATAATAGCGTTAAAAATCTTGTTTATCCGTAATCTTTTTCACATTTGTCAACAGATCTGCAGAGGCATGGATATACGATTATAAACGATTCTCTTGTGGATATTGTGGATAAACGATTCTCTTGTCCTCATTGTAACTACTCCTGCTCTCATAAGAATAATTTTGTAAGTCACCTTCGCACCCATACTGGAGTTAAATCTTTTGCATGTTCTGAGTGCAATTATTCATGTTCTCAAAAGAGCAATCTGACGAAACACATGCTGACTCACAGTGGAGAAAAACCTTTTTCGTGTTCCGAGTGCAACTATTCATGTTCTCAAAAGGGCAATCTGACGACACACATGCTGACTCACAGTGGGGAAAAACCTTTTTCTTGTTCCGAGTGCAACTATTCATGTTCTCAAAAGGGCCATCTGACCATCCACATGCTAACTCACAGTGGGGAAAAATCTTTTTCGTGTTCTGAGTGCAACTATTCATGTTCTCAAAAGCGCAGTCTGACGAGACACATGCTGACTCACAGTGGGGAAAAACCTTTTTCGTGTTCCGAGTGCAACTATTCATGTTCTCAAAAGGGCCATCTGACGACACACGTGCTGACTCACAGTGGGGAAAAACCTTTTTTGTGTTCCGAGTGCAAATATTCATGTTCTCGAAAGGGCAATCTGACGACACACATGCTGACTCACAGTAAGGAAAAACTTTTTTCGTGTTCCGAGTGCAACTATTCATGTTCTCAAAAGGGCAGTCTGACCATCCACATTCTGACTCACAGTGGGGAAAAATCTTTTTCGTGTTCTGAGTGCAACTATTCATGTTCTCAAAATCGCAGTCTGACGAGACACATGCTGACGCATAGTGGAGAAAAACCTTTTTCGTGTTCCGAGTGCAACTATTCATGTTCTCGAAAGGACTATCTGACCATTCACATGCTGACTCACAGTGGGGAAAAACCTTTGTCGTGTTCCGAGTGCAATTATTCATCTTCTTATAAGGGCCATCTGACCAGACACATGCTGACTCACAGTGGAGAAAAACCTTTTTCGTGTTCCGAGTGCAACTATTCATGTTCTCAAAAGGGCCATCTGACGAGACACATGCTGACTCACAGTGGGGAAAAACCTTTTTCGTGTTCCAAGTGTAAATATTCATGTTCTCAAAAGGGCAATCTAACCATCCACATGCTGACTCACAGTGGGGAAAAATCTTTTTCGTGTTCTGAGTGCAACTATTCATGTTCTCAAAGGCGCAGTCTGACGAGACACATGCTGACTCACAGTGGGGAAATACCTTTTTCTTGTTTCCAGTTCAACTATTCATGTTCTCAAAAGTACCATCTGACGACACACATGCTGACTCACAGTGGGGAAAAACCTTTTTCGTGTTCCGAGTGTAAATATTCATGTTCTCGAAAGGGCAATCTAACCATCCACATGCTGACTCACAGTGGGGAAAAATCTTTTTCGTGTTCTGAGTGCAACTATTCATGTTCTCAAAGGCGCAGTCTGACGAGACACATGCTGACTCACAGTGGAGAAAAACCTTTTTCGTGTTCCGAGTGCAACTATTCATGTTCTCAAAAGGGCAATCTGACGAGACACATTATGACTCACAGTGGGAGAAAACCTTTTTCGTGTTCCGAGAGCAACTATTCATGTTCTCGAAAGGGCCATCTGACGACACACATGCTGACTCACAGTAGGGTAAATCCTTTTTCTCGTCCCCAGTGCAACTATTAATGTTCTCTAAAGAGCAATCTGACGAGACACATGCTGACTCACAGTGGGGAAAAACCTTTTTCGTGTTCAGAGTGCAACTATTCATGTTCTCGAAAGGGCCATCTGACGATCCACATGCTGACACACAGTGGGGAAAAACCTTTTTCGTGTTCCGAGTGCAACTATTCATGTTCTCAAAAGCGCAGTCTGACGATCCACACGCTGACACACAGTGGGGAAAAACCTTTTTCATGTTCTGAGTGCAACTATTTATGTTTAAAAAGAGCAATCTGACATCCCACATGCTGGCTTACAGTAAATAAAAACCTTCTTCCTGTTCCGAGTGCAACTTTTTATGTTCTCAAGAGAGCAAACACGCGAGGCACAAGCTGACTCACAGTGGAGAAAAACCTTTTTCTTATTCTGAGTGCATTTATTTATGTTTGCAAAAGTGCGAACTAACTAAATTTTTATGTTCTCAAGAGAGCAAACACACGAGGTACAAGCTGACTCACAGTGGAGAAAAACCTTTTTCTAATTCTGAGTGCATTATTTATGTTTGCAAAAGTGCGAACTGACGTTGCATTTTGTTTTCGTATTTTGCCTGCTGTTCTTTATTTTCCCGAAGAGACGTTAACAAGACCCTCTTTTTGTTCTAGACATTAACAAACACGAAGTATTCAAATATTAGCCTACTCTTAAAGTGTTAATGATTGTGGAATATTAGGGAATATAGGGATGGTCCGTACGAAACCCGCTTGCACAGCGCGGGTGTAAACTTTGCGCCCTAAAGTTTAAGTTTAGACTTACGGAATTCAATATTTCGTTTGTGTGGAAGCACTATATTATTTACACAAAACAAAATTGATATACTTTATGCTATGTATCTTCTCTATAACATTATCGCTAGAAATATAATGCCAGGTTATTCAATATTGTTACCAAAACAAATTGAAGTCAACCCTAATGGGCTATTATTGGACATGAATTATTAATATTCATGATATTATTATTGCTGCGAACTTATTTAAACTTGCATTCAAAATCAATTTCAATTTTAACAATTAGATATGTAAGATTAGCTCGTGGCACAATCTGACATGGGTTATAGTGGAACGAAATGTCCACTATATACGTAACATATTTGTGTAGTCTCGATTGGTTTTGTACCGGAATCAATACAGCAAAGGTAATTTCATATGGATATTTACGGTAAATCGATGTTCTTTGCTATATGACTCCCTTCTGATTGGTTTGATAGTGACCCACAAATATACTGATATCCACTTGATATCTCCTCTTGTACAGCGTTATTTTGTTCTTGTCAGTTTTCCATGTTAAAAAACGATATGTTGTTGACAGGTGATAGACAAAACATTTTAACCGTAAAAGAACACTTTTTTTGTTTCTTGGTAAAGGCTGTTATCGGGTAGTCACCGGCATGTTGCAAGTATCCAATATGCGAATTCTAATAAACTCGAATTCTGGCCTTTGCAATATGACACGGAACAAACCCATCGAGATCTAATACAGCATTATGAAACATTCCGCCCACCAAAATACAACAATTTGTATTTTAAAGAAAAAAAAAATTAAACCTTAACCAAAGCAGGCAATGCTATGAAATGTTTGTGAATTGAGAAAGAACTAAACTAGGCGATACGATAAACTTAGACGTAACAAAAGAAAAAATTTAAAAAAATAAAAAATTATGTTAATACAATTATAGTGATCTGCAATGCTTGGTCCACTTGGCACGGTGAGTTAGTGATTGGAGGTATTCAACCTTCCATCTTTTCCAAAAATCCTGCTGAAAACGTTGAATAAGTTGCCAACGACTCAGACGGTTGATCTTCAGATCAGTATAATCCTCATCCGGCACGGAAGTCAAGGGTTCCAAAGTCAAAAAATGAACCGGAGTTAACACTTGCAAATCGTTTGGGTCAGAACTCAACGGGTAGAGAGGCCGAGAGTTTAACATGGCCTCAATCTGCACGAAGAGTGTTGTCAGTTCCTCGAAAGTTAACGTTTGGTTACCTATTATGCGATAAAGATGAGATTTAACCGATTTAACTTGAATCTCCCATACACCACTAAAATGGGAACTAGATGGTGGATTGAAACGAAAATCGATTTGTTCTGACTGTGAAACAATGCGCATGAACGAATTAAGTCGAGTTTTAGCTCCGACGAAATTTGTACCGCAATCTGAGTGTATGACATTAACACGACCTCGTCTACCTACAAATCGACGTAGCGCTGCAATGAAAGATTCGGTAGACAGGTCCGAAGCTACTTCGAGATGTAGAGCCTTGGTGGTAAAACATACGAATAAGCAAAGATAAGCTTTGTCTATCTTAGCGCCGCGGTATTTACCAGCTTTGATGTGAAACGGACCACCGTAATCAACACCCACGATCGAGAATGGTGTAACCTGATTAACACGAGCAGCGGGTTGGTCACTCATGAAAGGTTCTAGAGGGGCTGGATTTGTGCGATAACACTGTATACACTTCGACAAACAGTGGAGGATGGCGCGCTTGGGCGATAGAATCCAAAACTGCTGTGTTAACAGATATTGCATCGTGTTAATTCCTGGATGACAATTTTCTCGATGGAGAGTGTCTATCACGAGAAAAGTGAGCTTGGATTCACGAGGAAGTAGAGCAGGATGTTTATGTTCAAATTCAAGCCCTGATCGAGATAACCTGCCACCCACCCTGAGCACACCATGGTTATCAATGAATGGATTAAGCTTTCGCATTTATTTCCAAAGAACTTTGCCCTCCTTCAAGCGCGCGATATCGTCATTGAAATGTACAGATTGGATATGTTTAACTACTGTCGAAAGCGAAGCGTGAACTTTGGTACGGTTTAATGGAAGAACCGACCGACGAGATTCTTTGTTATGTAGGTTGTAAATGAATCTATGACAATAACCGAGAACGCGTTGAATCTTCCGTAGAGAAGAAAATTTAACAAGTAGTAAGTCTACCAAATTTTCATCCTGTTGGACTAATAAAGATTGAACTCGTTCCTCAGAGTAAAGTTCAATTTCGTCGATATTACCATCTAAGGATGGCCAAAAATCGACTGGCTGAATTAACCACGGCGGCCCCGCCCACCATAACGTATTATCAATTAGATCGGTCGGGAATTGACCACGTGAAGCGACGTCCGCTGGATTATCGCCAGATGATACGTGATGCCAAGAAGTATTTTCGAGGGCATCCTGGATGTGACTGACACGGTTCGCCACGAAAGTTTTCCAGCGATATGAAGGAGAACGTAACCATGCAAGCACAACGGTTGAATCGGACCACGCAAACGTATTGGAGATTGGAAGCAATGGTACGTATAATTCCTTGACGAATTTTAGTAGATCCGCAAGAAAGACTGCCGCACAAAGTTCAAGGCGAGGCAATGAAATCTTTTTGGTGGGGGCGACTCGAGACTTGACACAAATTAAAAAGATTTGGACATTACCGTCAACGTCCGTGGTTCGTAAGTAAACTACCGCACCATATCCGATTTCCGAACTATCTGAGAAGCCATGTAATTGGCACGATTTCAATTGAGGGACTGAAACCCAACGAGGGATTTCGAACAACTTTAAGAGCGGTAATTGTTTAGTGTAACGTTCCCATTGATTAACGATGTCAACGGGTGGGGTGTCATCCCAACCAACCTTTAAAATCCACAACCTTTGTACTAGGGATTTAGCGAAGAACGTTAAAGGGCACAAAAAACAGAGAGGGTCAAAAACCCGAGCGACTTCACTGAGAATGGTACGTTCGGTGCACTCGCGCTCGAGAGATAGGACTTCGAATGAAAATGTGTCATGTCGTGGCTCCCACTTCAATCCCAATACCTTGAGAATGTGAGAATTATCCACTTCCATAGAGACCAAATCAGTAAGGCAGAATCCCGGCGGCAGATCGGTGAGTAATTCCGGTGTGTTACTAGCCCACTTTCGCAGTTCGAGTTGACCTCGTTTGAAAATTTGGATGACCTCAGATTTCGTCTGTTGAGCTTGTTCCAAGCTAGAACAGCCGGTGACAATATCGTCGATATAAATATCCGAAGATAGCACACGACGCGCATGCGGTAAATCATCACCCTCATCTTCGATCAATTGTTTAACAGTACGACAGGCCATAAAGGGGGCGGAGGAGACTCCGTAAGTAACAGTGTTTAATTGGTACTCCTGGATAGGCTCAGATGATTGAAAACGCCAAAATATTCGTTGGAAAACACGATCTGGCTCTTGAACCAATATTTGGCGATACATCTGACGTACATCAGCAGTAAACACCACCGGCTTTCTACGAAATCTTAGCAAAAGTTCCAGAATATTCTTCTGAAGCTTGGGGCCGACAAGTAATGTATCATTTAACGATGATCCATTCACATCCGTTGCTGAAGCATCAAAGACCACCCGTAACTTTGTGCTAGCGCTGCCCGGACGAAGAATGCAGTGATGAGGGATGTAATACTTTCCCTTATGCAAATCTTTTCCAGAAACGCGAGTCATATGACCACTATGTATGTAATCAGGCATGAAAGCGGAGTATTGTTCTTATAAGGTTGGATTTGTTATGAGTTTGCGTTCAAGTGAATGGAATCTGCGTAAAGCGACTTCGCGCGACCCGGGGAAAGAGATATCCTTGTCCCTTTCTCGAAAAGGCA
Source organism: Limnephilus lunatus (assembly GCA_917563855.2). Classification (NCBI taxonomy): domain Eukaryota; kingdom Metazoa; phylum Arthropoda; class Insecta; order Trichoptera; family Limnephilidae; genus Limnephilus; species Limnephilus lunatus. The sequence continues at coordinate 105,960,520 of OU830592.1, read as the reverse complement.
AGGCTACGATGTATCGTCCTGAATTGTCACGGGAATGGTCCATGCAGTACATTTGTTCACAGAGTTGTTCCTCAGGGGTGAGCTGTGAAGACTGGGGAATGGTGTCCAACTCCCATAGTCGCTGAACCTCTTCGTGGAGCCGGTCCTCGTTAGTTACGACGAACGATTTTGTTTCGTGACTAGCGCCAGAACCAACCGAACCCAGAAGAAGCCAACCAAATACAGAATTGAAAGCTGATGGCTGATTACGACCACCTTTCACATTACCAGGTCTCAGAAGAGAAGTGAAGACCTCAGCACCCAGAAGAAGGTCAATCGGTCCCGGTTTGTGACAGTCAGGGTCGGCAAGAGATAAATCTTGCAATTGATGCCATGACGACTTATCTAATCGAACCGTTGGCATGTTGCCGCAGATGGTAGGCAATGTGAGTGCCTTGATGGTAAAGAGAACCCGTTCCTCAACACCAACTTCTAATTGAATGACTCCTGACGCAGTTGCGGAAGATTGGCCTAAGCCACTAATTCTTCGAGAACTGGCCGTACGATGGATGCCTAGACGTTCTGCAGCGCGATCGGTGATGAAGTGAGCTTGACTGCCTGAATCGATCAATGCACGAAAAGTTTGAAACCTGCCGGTAGAATCGCGGATGCTAACCTTGGCAGTAGACAATAAAACTACGGACCTGTCACCTAAATTAGTGAGGACACTAATTTGAGAGCCCTATTGGTCCGTAGACGTCGTAGGGTGATGACCCCCTTCTTCAGAAGATATGGTTTCATCACGATGGAGTAGAGTGTGATGCTTTTGGTTACATTTCTGACATTAAATATAGATTTACAATCTTTAAGATAATGAGAAGAATGAAGACAATTAAAACACCAACGGTGAGTTTTGGCGAATTGGACGCGATCCTGAACTGATTTTAGCGCGAATGCCTTGCACTTAGAAATTGAATGTTCTTCCTCACAACAGGAGCACTTTGGAAAATTGGTCAAGATCGAGGACCCATTGGATTCAGGTCGCACCTTCGTTACATCGCAAAGAAGCGATGAAGTATGTTTTTTGGAAGCCTGTTCAGATCTACGTGCGGGAGGTTTACACGCTGATCCTACACCGTGGTGTTTTTCAACATGATTGCGATCCGGAGACAAAAAATGTAAGTCTCGTACACGAGCTTCACACTGGTTATATAAAAACTCGTTTTGTTTTGAATATGATGGCAACTCAGTTGTAGACTGAAGTTGTTCGAAAGCGTACCTCGTTAGTGAATCCAATTTTGACAGGATCAGATAAAAAAGCACGAAGTCCCAATTGTCTGTTGGGAGATCCAATTCCTTTAAGATTGTTAGATTTTCGTTAAACACGTCGAAAACGCGGCGAAATTCGTTTGGATCATTGGGAGGAAAACTTATATTTAACATTTCCCGCCAACACGTAAATGCCAGTTCGCGCGCGTTCCGATAACGCCCGATCAGTCTTTGGTAAGCATCCATGTAGTGGGCTCCCTGGACCGGGAATGTTCGGATTAATCCTAGTGCCTCGCCAGACACGCTCGAAAATAAATATTGCATGCGTTCGGTATTTGATAATGATTTATTTTCATGGATTAAGGCATTAAACATATCGAAAAACTCGGGCCATTGTTTGATATTGCCGGAGAATGTTGGAATATTTATCTTGGGTAATTTGATGTTCGTGCACACATTCGCGGTCTTAGATTCCACTGATTGACTGGTCAACTTCTGATAAATTTCGACTATTCGGTAATACATTTCATCAAAATCTGCGCGAATTTTATCTTCCTCAATTCCGTTTGAGTCATCTAAATTTACCATTTCGTCGTGAGCTGTTTCAAATTCATTAACTATTTTTTCAAGAGTTGTATAATGAGCTAAAAATAAGTAGAAATTTGTTACATCGTGTAAAGCGTCTTTCGCAATTTCATGCGTTTTTATCAATCTATTATTTGCTAAAGTCCGTTTCCGGCGCAATGTTTGAACAGTTGGAGCCATTTTGACAATAAACACAAATAGAAAATAGAAACGTATCTAGAAAGGCGATGGAATAAATATCAATAGAATTTGTTATAATTTTTAAAATACGGTAGATCGCAAATAATTAAGTACTAGGTACCTAATTTTACACTTCACTGTTCGAAATTAACTGTTCGAAATGATTAACATTCAAATTCACGAAACATTTCATAATATTATTTGCTTTGGAATTGCAGAATTTAATATACACTAATTATCTAAAGGGTTTGCTGGTTTCGGCACCAATAAATGTAAGATTAGCCCGTGGCACAATCTGACATGGGTTATAGTGGAACGAAATGTCCACTATATGCGTAACATATTTGTGTAGTCTCGATTGGTTATGTACCGGAATCAATACAGCAAAGGTAATTTCATATGGATATGTAGCAACCAGCATTGCTATCCCACGCATTGGGATTGCCCCGAAACTTATCGATGTTTCGAGAGACCGGCGCCTTGTTCAAATCAATGCAAGCGAAAATACTAGAGTGTTCCCCGTCAGCCGTCTGCCTCGGACGGAACGTGACTGAGCGGTAGCTGCCTAGTTCATTGGAACAAAGCCGCGGACCTACCTACTACGCGCGTTCCAGAAAAGGTTCGAATCATTGTACACTTACAATACACAGTTCCGGCTCTTTCTAGAAACCAGGCGAGTGTTGATTTACTGCCAATGCTCCACTCGTCGGGCTATATAAGAGCGCCCAGCAACAGCCGACTCATTAGTAATTCAGCATTACCGCAGCTCGCTTCCTCCATCCGCGATCGACCTTGACCGAGTGTGAAACTTCGTAGTAATACTATTCAATATCGTGTTTGTGTGTTTTCAATTATTGTGGGAACTCATTAAAGGTTTTCATCACGCAACCTCGTTTTTCTTCACTCGACTACAAGCCTATACTGAGTACCTACATTGGTGACCACGACGTGATCTACAAACACCACACCTACATCGGTGACTTTCGACGTGCACGGACAATTCTACAGTGAGCACGACGCGTGCATATACGACTACCGCGAGCACGTCGCGCACGAAATAAACTCTTTGGTGAATTTCACACAGCAATCATCATGTCTCTCACGAGCGGAGAATCTGAGGGCAACCAGCAACCAATGACCAGCAACCAGCAACCCATGACCAGCAACCAGCAACCCAACATCAAGTATCCATCGCCTGAGGTCAACCGAGTGGCAGTACGCATTCCGCCTTTTTGCCCTAATGACCCAGAATTATGGTTCGCTATGGTGGAGCGCAGCTTTGAGGCAGCAGGGGTGACCGTAGATGCCACCAAATTTGGTTTCATTCTCGGTGCCTTGGATCCCGCACACGCCCAAGAAGTCCGAGACATCATTGTGAAGCCCCCTGAGGTCGGTGCATATGCCCTATTAAAATATGAACTCACCAGACGCCTCAGCTCCACGCAGGAGCAGAAGACCAGAAGACTCCTGGAACATGAAGAAATCGGAGACCGCAAACCCTCCCAATTCTTGAGACACCTGCGCACCCTCGCCGGTAGCGCTGTGCCCGACGAGGTTTTGAGAACCCTATGGATGGGCCGTCTTCCTAGAAGCATGCAGGTGGTTCTGGCTACGCAGCAGGATACCCCGCTTGACAAGGTGGCCAGCTTGGCAGACGCCATAGCAGACTACGCTGGCAGACCGGCAGTTAACACAGTGGCTGGTCCATTGTCCGAGGACTCATTAGTTACACAGATGGAGCGTTTGATGCAGCCTCTCCAACAAGAGCTCACTACCTTGAGGCGCGAAATTTCCACACTACGCTCTCGCCAGCATAGGAGGAGCACCAAACCCTGCAACTTCCAACAGGGAAACGCTCGGGGCCCAAACTGATGGCGACCAGCGCCAGCCCCGACCAAGTCAGTCCATACCATCTCAACGATCGCACATACTACAGAGCAACCGATAACAGTACAGTGTAGTAACGCCGCGAGGACACAAGCTTCACTCAATGACCTCCTAAAAGGCAACCAAAAAGGCAAGCAACTTGTGCCTTGGACTGCCGAAACAGTAAAAGCCTTCAGCAAGTGCAAGGAGGCTCTTGCCCAGGCAACTCTGCTTGTTCACCCGAAGTGCGACGCCCCACTCTCTATCGTCAGCGACGCGTCTGATACCACAGCTGGTGCCGCACTCCATCAATTCGTCGCAGGACACTGGGAGCCTCTAGCATTCTTCTCAAAGAAGTTTTCGGCAGCCGAAAAGAAATATGGCGCATACGACAGAGAACTCCTAGCCATATATCTCGCTGTAAAATACTTCCGCCACATGGTGGAAGGCAGGTCGTTCACCATATTTACCGACCATAAGCCCATCACGTTTGCCTTTCAACAAAAAGCAGACAAATGCTCTCCAAGGCAATTCCGCCATCTGGATTATATCAGCCAGTTCACAACTGACATCCGACACGTCTCCGGAAAAGACAACATCGTCGCGGATGCTCTCTCCAGGGTCGAGACGATAGACACTCCTCTGGACTTCGCAGCGCTGGCAGCTGACCAGATGTGCGACCCTGAACTGAAACAACACTTGCAGGGAAGTTCTAGCCTACAACTTAAGAAAATCAATATTCCGGGTACTGACGCGCATCTCTACTGTGACGTCTCAACTACCATAGCCAGACCCTTCGTCACGAAGAAGTTCAGACCTGCGGCATTCAATGCGGTCCATCAGCTGGCTCACCCTGGAATCAAGGCCACGGTCAAGCTTATAACTCAACGTTATGTCTGGCCGGCCATCAAAGCCGAGACCATTAAGCTCGCACGCAATTGCCTCCAATGCCAACGAAGCAAGGTGACACGACACGTGTCAGCACCCCTGGGAGCCTTTCCCAGGCCCTCCGCTAGATTCGAGCACGTCCACATCGACATAATCGTCATGCCTTCTTCAGAAGGATGCCGATACTGCCTCACGTGCGTCGACAGATTCACAAGATGGCCAGAGGCATTCCCGATCCCCGACCAAGAGGCTGAAACAGTGGCACGCGCTTTCTACAATGGCTGGATTACAAGATTCGGCACTCCACTCCGCATTACTACGGACCAAGGGAGACAATTTGAGTCAAGGCTGTTCAGGCAATTGAATTGCCTGGCAGGCACGACGCAAATCCATACAACTGCATACCACCCCGCAGCAAATGGCATGGTGGAACGATTTCATCGTCAACTAAAGGCAGCGATCAAGTGCCATCAGAATAACCGTTGGACGGAAACACTTCCCACCGTACTCATGGGAATCAGAGCAGCTTGGAGAGACGATCTCGCTACAACCTCAGCCGAGCTAGTATACGGCGAGCCGCTCCGCTTACCCGGCGAATTCCTATGTATAGCACAACCTAATGTCAACGACGACACCGGAAGCTTTCTCAAGGAACTACGGAAACATTTCAACGAGCTGAGACCAGTTGAAGGTACCCGCCATGGTGATGGACATCATTTCGTCTTCCAAAATCTTCCCACAGCTTCTCACGTTTTTTTGAGGGATGACACCGTCAAGAGCCCGCTTCAACAACCCTACAGCGGCCCTCATCAAGTCGTTCGTCGGCACGAACGAACATATACCATACTAGTAAAAGGGAAGGAAATCACCGTGAGCATCGACCGCCTCAAACCAGCATACATTGCTCAAGATCTTGAAAGATTTGCATCACACTCGCAAACCGCATCAGACGCATCAGCCGCCACATCACAACCAACCCTTCCGTTGTTCGATAACAGTCACGATCGGACACACACAACCACTCGTTCTGGAAGGCGTGTTCGATTTCCCGACCACCTCGGCATCTGACCATTCCTCCTTTCACCGCAGCCATGTCTGCGTTGTCTGGGGAGGGAGTCCTGTAGCAACCAGCATTGCTATCCCACGCATTGGGATTGCCCCGAAACTTATCGATGTTTCGAGAGACCGGCGCCTTGTTCAAATCAATGCAAGCGAAAATACTAGAGTGTTCCCCGTCAGCCGTCTGCCTCGGACGGAACGTGACTGAGCGGTAGCTGCCTAGTTCATTGGAACAAAGCCGCGGACCTACCTACTACGCGCGTTCCAGAAAAGGTTCGAATCATTGTACACTTACAATACACAGTTCCGGCTCTTTCTAGAAACCAGGCGAGTGTTGATTTACTGCCAATGCTCCACTCGTCGGGCTATATAAGAGCGCCCAGCAACAGCCGACTCATTAGTAATTCAGCATTACCGCAGCTCGCTTCCTCCATCCGCGATCGACCTTGACCGAGTGTGAAACTTCGTAGTAATACTATTCAATATCGTGTTTGTGTGTTTTCAATTATTGTGGGAACTCATTAAAGGTTTTCATCACGCAACCTCGTTTTTCTTCACTCGACTACAAGCCTATACTGAGTACCTACAGATACTTACGGTAAATCGATGTTCTTTGCTATATGACTCCCTTCTGATTGGTTTGATAGTGACCCACAAATATACTGATATCCACTTGATATCTCCTCTTGTACAGCGTTATTTTGTTCTTGTCAGTTTTCCATGTTAAAAAACGATATGTTGTTGACAGGTGATAGACAAAACATTTTAACCGTAAAAGAACACTTTTTTTGTTCCTTGGTAAAGGCTGTTATCGGGTAGTCATCGGCATGTTGCAAGTATCCAATATGCGAATTCTAATAAACTCGAATTCTGGCCTTTGCAATATGACACGGAACAAACCCATCGAGATCTAATACAGCATTATGAAACAAGATAGGTATAATAATTGCGAATATCAGTGTGAGATGCAATTGCCAGGGATAAAATTTCGTACCAATATTTTAGTTATTAAATAATTATTTTTTTCTTTCTTTTTTGTGGCAGAATCTCGTAATGATCCTCCTTGAAGTTTAAAGTCAATTTTTTTTGTGCCGGCAACCCGGGCGTTTATTGAAATAATAATATTTTATGCAAAACAAGTAACCCGCCTCACTAGACTAAGTCTGTTCCGAGACGGGTACATATTTACACATAAAACTTACACATACACATATATATATATATATAATCTCTCCTATAATCCTCTCGTAAAACGTTGATCTTGCGCGACGGTACACCAGTTTTAAGTTGATCCGTTCGGACGTGTTGATCCATCCGGATATGCTGATCCATTACACAAGCTGGCATACACATCCTGATCCATGTGGATCAATTTATACCATCAAGATTTCGCTGTAAGCCACGCCCATTGTTCGGTGTCTTATACATTTTACACGTTTTTTTTTGTTGATCCATATAAATGCCAAGTTTTGACCGCCAACAAAGGTGCCCGTCTGTCGTACTTTTCAGCTTCTTTTAATAGGTACCTGTACGTTCTTATTTCAATTCGTTCTATTTCATTTCTTTTTTAATGTATTTTGGTTTTAAGATTTAATTTTTATTTTGATTTTGTTTTTGATTTTGATTTGGATTTCGATTTTGATTTTGATTTTGGATCGAGATTTTAATTTTGATTTTGGTTTGAGATTTTAATTTTGATTTTGATTTTAATTTTTATTTGCATTCTTATTTTGATTTTTATTTTGATTTTTACTTTCATTTTGATTTTGATATTGATTTTGGTTTGAGATTTTGATTTTGATTTTGGTTTTGATTTGAGATTTTAATTATGATTTTGACATTGATTTTGATTTTGGTTTTGGTTTGAGATTTTGATTTTGATTTTTGATTTTGTTTTTGATTTTGATTTTTGATTTCGATTTCGATTTTGATTTCGATTTCGATTTCGATTTCGATTTCAATTTCGATTTTGATTTTGATTTTGATTTTGATTTTGATTTTGTTTTCGTTTCCGCTTCTAAGACCCGCACAAACCTCACCCCATGAACCTGGGCACCCCGGTTAAGTCACCAAACATATCGAACCACTTAAGGTATACCTTAATTTTGGGAGGCGGGTATGATTACCACCGCCCCGGGAACCATTTTTGGGTAATCAACACCTCTGTCATATGTCACTTTGCAGTGACATTCGTGACTTAGCAGGAGTGCCCGGTTCAAGGAGTGAGATTTGTCTAGGTCCGTGCGGCGAACGCGTTCGCTCACCTACTGCGTGGCAAGCCAGATTGGGAGAGACTGATTTTTTGTGACTTAGCAGGGCTGCTCGGGTTCAAGGGATGAGATTTGTCTAGGTCTTTGCGGTGAACGGGTTTGCCCACCTTCTGCATTACGGACCGGATTGGGAGAGACTGGTTGAGGGAGACCTTATTTTTTTTACATTAGCTCCACACAGGAAGCTCTGACGAAAATAAATCCCGTCAAGGCCTATGTCTTCTTTGGGGATGCAATGCATTATCGGGGAATACGTATGATTCCTCGATAATGCATTGCATTACGATCTCTACGAATTCGGAAGTCGCAAGAACAAATTGCATTACGATCAATACGAATTCGGAAGTCGCAAGAACAAATTGTTGCGTGCGAAAGTAAATATTATTTTGATTTAAATGTATAATTCAGCGATATCAAAGGGGCATTGCGACCTTGACTACGAATTCGGGAGTCGCAAGTTCGAATTGTGGCGTGCAGAGGTAATTTTTATTTGATACGTTTGTATAATACAACAATAATGCAGTGCAGTGTGATCTTGACTACGAATTCGGATGTCGCAAGTTTAAATGGCATGCGCCAGTTAATTTTATTTTTATAAATACATATAATTCCTCGATAATGCACTGCCTCACTATCTTGGCTACGAATTCGGAAGTCGCCAGTTCGAATTGTGGCGTGCGGAGGTAATTTTTATTTGAAACGTTTGTATAATACAACAATAATGCAGTGCAGTGCGATCTTGACTACGAATTCGGATGTCGCAAGTTCGGATATTGATTTTGATTTTGGTTTTGGTTTGAGATTTTAATTTTGATTTGGACTTTGACTTTGATTTTGGTGTTGGTTTGAGATTTTGATTTTGATTTTGAATTTGATTTTGATTTTTGATTTCGATTTCGATTTAGATTTAGATTTTGACTTTTGATTTTGATTATGATTTTTATTTTGATTTTGACTTTTGATTTTGATTATGATTTTTATTTTGATTTTGTTTTTATTTTCGTTTTCGTTTCCGCTTTTAAGACCCGCACACCCTATGAACCTTAGCACCCCGGCTAAGTCACCAAATATAGCGAACCACTAAACGTATACCTAATATTTGGGAGGCGGGTATGGTTACCACCGCCCCGGGAACATATTTTTTGGGTATTCAACACCTCTGTCATATGTAACTCCAAGTGGTTCGCTACTTACGATCACATTCACAAAGCCAAGATGCTTTCGAATATTTAATACCTACTTTGTTTTTAAAACTCTATTTACCGTTTTTTTCCTTAACCTTACAAACTTGTATTATATTCAGCAATGGTTTTGGAGGGTTATTATGTTTCAAAAACAATTTATTCTCAAATTAAATTCGGTTACTTTTGAAAAAATCGACGTTAATCGCAATGTTTTCATTACCACTTATTTTTAAATATCTTAAGTTTTTTAAAAAGCAAAACTAGCGAAAACCATTAAAATTATGTCAATACTGATCTGATCTGCCAAAATCTTTATTTCACATGCTCGGCGCTCTGGTTGCGCTAATACATAACATTGTTAATTAGTTGTAAATTCGTTAATCCTAAAATCCTATATCTTTCCAAACGTTCGGCACCATATCACGCATGTTTAAGGTTTTGTCATGAATCAGAATGCCTCTCCGCTAGTGCACGCGTGCGTCATATATCTTCACTACTCTAACAAGTCAATTTCCGATATGGTTCTCTACCTGTCTTGCTCTTTCACCGTTCCAGCCTCTGTAGACTGTCCCGGTAGAAATATCATATCATATAACGTCTCGGCGTAACTAAAGATGCACGCGTTGCTTATTCGGATCCGCCGGAGAGCCTTGATTTGTAAAAGAATTTTTTAATAACCGTAGAATTATATTAAATTTTACGAATGGTTTATATGTATTATGCGAAGTGCAATATAAAATAACTCAATGTCTATTTTTAAATTATTGTGGCATTGTATATGAGGTTTTTTCGTAACTCAAATTCTCAATAGAAATCAACACAAACAGGCAATTCCGAAAGCGTTGTTAAAATCAATGAAATAGACGTAAGCTTCTATATTCATTTTAATTTTAAAATACTTACGTAATACAATGTTATTTTAACTAATTAATTATTTTGACAAATGCCTATTTATTTGACCGAAAATTAGTTACTGTTGTTGAATAATAATATTAATTAGAAGACATTATAATATCTATGTATTTACAAATGACAGCAATTGGGATCAGTTTTTATTTTTATCGTTTTATTGTTGAATCAAAATATATTATAATATGAAAAAAGTTTAACATTTTACTAACATTACTTTGCGAAACTAACATCAAAGATCATTTACTAACTGACCATAAACATATAACAAAAATACAATAAAATAAGGTATAAAGGTTGGTTTTATTTTTTATTGTAACTGCAAAATTTCATCGACGGAGGAATTAATGTTTGGGTTAGTCTCATTTTGAGCCTTTATTGACTGGCCTACAAGGCAGGGGCCGCCTCTGGTTACCGGCTATTTTAAAATTATGTTTTCATAGCTTTTAAGGCGATCCACTAGTACAGGAAAAAATCGAAATTTGAATTCACGCCCTTTTATGGGAGGAGTTTAAAAATACTTGAGAAAAAGCTTTTGGAAAGGTTGGAAAAGATATTTGAGAATTTTTTTTACATGTTGATTTCGTAAAGGCCTGTAAAAAACATTAATTCCTTTTTTATGCATTGTTTATTGTAATAAAACGGAATTTTTAAATTGATTTCACGAAAACAAGCAGCGCGGACCCTAACACGTTGTTTCTCCGCTATATAAGAAACTGAATTTGCCACATTATGCAATAAAACCATATCCGAAAAAGTGTTTATAAGTAGGAGAGTTTGCACTAAAAAATGTTTTTTATAGACCTAATACTTTATTTTTTCTAAGCTTATTAAAAGACATTAAAAAAATGACCGATATTTTTAAGGGCCAAGGTATGTTCTACACGAAGTATTTAATTGAAGCATTTATAATACGTCTAAGCGGTCAAATTTTCAAAACAAAAACATACGATTTTGTATGATTTTGCATTATTTAGTATGGCTTCATCTTAATGACCTGAATTATGAGTTGGTTTCTTTCTGAGTTTGCATGGAACCAATCTAACACTATTTAAAGAGGAAAGATTTGATTGTTTGTTTGTTTGCATTGAATAGGCTCCGAAACTACTGAACCGATTTGAAAAATTCTTTCATTGGTAGGAAGCTACACTATTCCCGGTTGACATAGGCTATATGATATTTTCAAAAAAAATTAGGGATCGTTACTAAAACTCCAATAATGTAGCCCAAGGTGTAAAAAAAATACCTAAAATATTCTTTACATCGCGTGCGCTGCGAAAACTATTAACAATAGAATAAAATAATGTAGTACGACTTTGTAGAAAACATCATTATTTACAAAAAGTTTCGCGACAGCATATGTCTAACTATTATAGTTATGCCACAAAAAGTGTTTATTTATTTTAAAAATTTAATTAAAATGACGCCGCGTCAAATGGCTCTTTATTTGTATCTTGGTTTTAATCCTTATCAAAATAAATTACTTCATATTCAAGACTGCTTCAATACCTTTATTTAACTTTTTGAATTATTCAATTCGGACATTTTATTCTAAAGTTACCACGAGTTTAAAAATAGCCCCGTTTGGGGAAAGGGTTGAGAAAGTCTGATTGGAGAATTCATAATCCATCCGGTCCGCCACGCAGTTGGTGGGTAAACGCATTCTCCGCCAAGACTTAGACAAATCTCAACTTCTAAACCCAGGCACCCCTGCTAAGTCACCAAACGTTGTGAACCACTTGGAGTAACCTACGGCAAGGATGTTGGTTATCCGATAAATAGTTCCCGGGGCGGAGTTACACATATCCGCCTCCAAATTGATATTCCTTTGTTGGGAGACGGGTCGAGGGACTAATATAGGTATTTTATGAATGTACCGCACAATAGTCCCAGATGCTCTCTTCTATCTGGAGCTAATGAAACTAAAGACGGGTTGTTTCAAAAAAATTTACGGATTCATCAAATATTTGAAATTATTTTTTTACGACCTGTGTAAGTTCTATTCAAATTCTGTATTATTTCAGATTGATAGAGCAACTGGCCTATAATGATATAATGACGGAACTTGAATAGAACGTGAAAATTATCTTAAAATATTTGATTATATTACAAAATTACAATTTGAGGTTTTACTCATAGTTAAAAATAAATATTCCTCCTAGACTTGCAGAAAAGTCAATAGACGTCGCATATTAAATAAAAATTGATAACTTTATCCAAGACACTATCTAGATTATATTTAGTTCTGGTTGAATTTTGCAATCTCTCATACAGATAGCAGCCAATAAAATTTGCGTTACGAAAATGAAGATAATGTTGGTAGTTTCTAGTCGAAGTATGAAACGGTTAAAAATGACAGAATCGGATGGGGACTAATTAGCTTAGCGCAATGGTTAGAGCTGCTGCCCGGAAAGCCGAAGGTCCTGGCTTGGAGTCCCTGATGTGACCGTACCTCTTTCTGATTTTTCTGTTTCAGATTTTGGATTGAGTTTCGCTAATATTGTCTTCATTTATTTAAATTTTACAATTTGAAGTTTAACTCATTGTTCTAAATAAAAATAAATATTCATCCTAGACTTGCAGAAAATTTAATGGCCGTCCTTAACCAGTCTCTCGATCTCGATCCGGCCCGCCACGCAGCAGGTGGGCAGAGGCATCCATCGCCAAGACCTGGACAAATCTTACCCGAGGAATCGGGCAAGCCCACTAAGTCACCAAACAGAGAGAACCACTTGGGGTGACCTATGGCAGAGGTGTTGGTTATCCAATAAATGGTTCTCGGGGCGACGATACACTTATCCACCTCCCATGTTATTCCCAGTTGAGAGGCGAGTTGAGGGAGTTCTAGGTTAGGACTCTTTCAATTAGTCTCTCCCAACCTGACCCGCCACGCAGTAGGTGGGCAAACGCATTCGTCGCAAAGACCTGGACAAACCTCTCCCCTTAAAACCGGGAATCCCTGTTAAGTCACTAAACGTAGTGAGTTTCTTGCGGTGACCTATGGCGGAGGTGTTGGTTATCCAATAAATGGTTCCCGGGGCGATGGAACAAATCGGACTCTCTCAACCTCCCAAATTGGGTTGAGAGAGTCCAATAGAAGAGTTCTAGGTTAGGTCTCCTTCAATCAGTCTCTCCCGTTCTGGCCTGCCATGAAGTAAGTGGGCGAACACATTCTCCTCAAAGACCTAGACAAACCTCACCCCTTGAACCTGGGCACCCCTGCTAAGTCACTGAAAGTAGTGAATCGCTTGGTATGACCTATGGCAAAGGTTTGGTTAATCAATAAATGGTTCCCGGGGCGGTGGTGTGCGTAATCCTCTTCCCAATATACCTATAATATTAATGATAAGTTTTTAGATTTTCACAGCCAAAAGCATTTTCGTTGTTTGTTTTTTAGGTGTTATGCCGTGTTGCGCTACCTCCTTTTTTATCCGACGTTTTGGACAGCGTTGCAGTGTCCATCATCAGGGCAGATCCGGCAGATTGTCGCAGACATCGTCGGATCTGCTGGATCCGCCCTGACGATGAACACTGCAACGCTGTCCGAAACGTCTGCTAAAGAAGGAGGTAGCCAACACAAAACAAAAAACGAAAATATAATATTAATGTATGTAGGTTTGCTGAATTGCCGCCAAAAATATTTTAAAACATACATCATGTAACATGCATATCTTCAATGGATTAGAAATGTCAAATATTTCAAAACGGTTCACAGCAATGTATTTTCTTTACTTTTACGTAAAAATTAAACCAACTCGTTCGGTATCATTTTTTACGGAGTGCCTTGAAAATAGTTTCCATAGTGTGGATTATCATTGTGGGTGGTAGAGCCCGTTCACACTTCTGGCTAGGCATGAGTGCAGTTGTTCAAAACAAACTGGGTGTTTAAAAATGTTTGGAAGAAAATAATTATCGATTTTTTCTTTTTTAATTATTTTATTTATATAGATGTTTTTATTATTTGGAATGGCTAAAAGCTTATCAACTTTGAACTTCAATGAAGAATGCCCGAAGTAAAAACCATTGAAATCCCGCTTTTTTAAATATTTAAAAACATCTAATCGCATATCCCATTACTAAAAATTGCGTTTTAACTGAGAAAAATGAAATTATGTGTGGTATATTTTTGTTTATCAGTTGTTTAAAAATTAAAGCACGTTTTAATAAGTAAGGACATTTTTTTCGAAAAGTAGTTCTTTAGAGTAGGTATTTATTATGTTATTTTTTTGGGCAAAAAATTGTGTTACCTTTACATAGTATAAAATGAAGTCGCTTCCGCTGTCTGTGCGCTTAGATCTTTTAAACTAAGCAACAAATTTTCATGCGGTTTTCACCAATAGATAGAGTGATTCATGAGGAAGGTTTTTGAGTATATAATTTGTCAAGGTTTTGTGTTAATTGGCTGAAATAGGGCTGGCAAGCAGGCAGTGGGCATCGGGCAGTCGGCAGCAAGCGGGCGGTGTCGATTTGATTTAACAGATGGCGTTGGTTATAAAGGTTGGGTAGTGGCGTGGCGTTGTGATGGCGTTATGTTTCGTTAGTCACAGCAACATGTGGCCTGGTCTGCTAGTTTTTAACTAAAAGTATACTATCTCGGGAATGACTAGCTTAATTAAAAAAAAAAAAATTATATCATTGTTTTTACCTTTCTTAAGAAAATATTTTAGAAATCATAATTAATACTTTCTTACGACGGCGACGGCCAAGGAGCCGCCTTTTTATATTAAAGTGATATTAAAAAGATTTCACAATCTACTCTTTCATAGATGGCGCAAGTTTAATTATTTTAGGGAACACGCTTTTTACAAGTAGTTCCTTATTAAGATGAATGAATTGTTAGCGCCCATTCATGCGTAATATGAATATGAATAAATAGTTTTTTTGGTTTAAATAAATCTTTCAAAAATGGCAAACAAATACCATATTGTATCGGTAATTCAATCCAATATTGTATTTGTACGCCTTTCTTGAAAGATTTATTCAAACCAAAAAAACTATTTATTCATATTCATATTGCAACTGTACGGGCGCAAACAATTAATTCATCTTAATATTTTAAAGCACAACTTAAAAAAAAAAGTTTTACGCTAAAATAATTAAACTCGCGCCATCTACATATAATATAGAGGCGTTCTTTTAAGGTGAAGTTATACGTGAAATCCTATTTAGATTAATCTTTATGACGAATTGGCTTACATCAATCAATACGAATTGGCTTGATACCAACATCAAAAAATATGCTACGGATAAATTGAAGCTTTTACTAGGTTTTTTATGTAATGGAATAAGAATAAAATTATTATTTACATAACAAAAAAAAAATAAGCGTAAACCACTAAAAAAATGTTTTTTCATGACTTAACTATGAAGTAATACAAGAAACATTTTTATAAAAATACTCCTTTATGGGTAAGACCATTTTTGAGGTTTTCTATGTTCTAACTTTTTTTCACTCTTATAAAATTATGGACAAAATAAATAAAAACCACTTTTTCGCTTACTTGCCGCGCGCAAATAAGACGCTCGATTGCAAATTTTGCAGGCACGAGAATCGAAATACTTCTAGCGTTTATATTCCTCTTAAGTATCACATTTACTTGGAATTCTGAGTTTGTTTGAGTCTCAAAAGTCTAAAAAATCCACTTTCCGTCACATAATCGAGATGAGACTTGGTACACAGTCGATTCTTTCTGTCTCTGAAATTTTATGTTTATGTAATAAATAAAATTTGCCAATGCAGTTCGGCCCACATTTTCATTAATTAATACTAATGAGGCTACTGTGAAATAAGTTTTAACATAAAACATAATCGTAAAAATTGATTAATTTTTATTGAATTTGTTACCACACTGTAGATTTGCTAAAAATTTAAAATAATATTCAGATATATTTTTAAATAGCGGCAACATGAATATATCAAGTTACCGACATCCGGTCTTTAATACAATGGTTTTTAGAATATTTCAACCACTCGGATACGTAAGCGTGTTAATATATAACAATAGCCGTAAAATAAGCGCGTTTTTTCGTGTGTTCCCACAGAAGTCGTTATAACTCTGTTATTGTTCTAGTGATAACCCTAAAACAAAAAGTAGAAGATCCATATTGAATGCTTCACATTTATATTCAAAGTTGTCCATAGAAGTACATAAAAAATACTAATTTTGTAGAAACAGTTTTCACCCCCAAATCACCTACGCGCTGTTAGACATTATTAATTTTTTAAATATTCTTGTATGAAATGGTAAAAGGTAGGTGACAAAATTGTTTATTTATTCAATAGAATAAGTGTTATTTTTACATAATCAGTGATTTTAGTACCGTTTCCACATAAAAACATCGCGTGAGTCATTTTTACAATATTTTTATGTTTGCTTTCTAAATTTTAATATTTATAAATGTTAATATTTTTTTGTAATATAACAATTTTAAACCTTATTTCAAACAAACGTTTCAAGTTTTTAGTTTTTTTCTGTTATTTGTTTATGGGGTGTTATACCGTGTTGCGCTACCTCCTTCTTTGGCCGACGTTTCGGACATCGTTGCAGTGTCCTTCATCAGGGCAGATCCGGCAGATGTGTGACAGTTTTTAGTATTCGGCTACGTTCAGATATGTTCCATTTATTGACCCTCAATTGTGAAGCGGAAATAACACAAAGTTTTATAAATCTGGCAGTTCGTTTAAGACAAAAAACTGCATAATCGCAAAATACCTGAGTGGTTAAAATATTGTGATACATATTAATTTTAAAAGTAAACAAACGTTTTCCGACCAGAGGTGACCATAATTTCTGTTGAACATTTACAGGAAATACAGTTTTCTACTCCAAAACTTATGGGAAAACTATAATATTAATCAATGTGAATAGTGTTATAATCACCGCCAGACTTGGCAATGTCTGTAATCATGACGTCTGTTTATCGTGTATATTCATTAGTGCATGATGCACATTCGAAATCAAATATGAAGTGTAGGTAATTTTTTTTCTTCAAACTTCGCAAATAAACTTTGTGGCTTCATTATTGCTTCAATGAGAATAAGTAATTTTGTAAACACCACTATTTTATTAATATTATCGACATGTTTCAAAAACAATGTTATCTTCGTCAGCATAAAAGATTAATAATTTTAACAATTAATCATTATCCGGTTATTATCAATTGAACTACGGTGTCCCCATACAACATATTGCGTGGCTGAAAAACTTTATAAGTAAATGAATAATACTATGAAGTACACTCCCAAACCAGATCGTGTTTTAGATTTTTTGTGAATACTAACTGCTCGTAGCCAGTAGGACTATTGCATCCCTAATTGGGATATGTTGTGAGGCTGAAGGGTGTGAAAGCTCAACTGTTTGACTACCGGTGTGACTCCAAAGTTCATCAAATTATTGTAGATTACCGGTTTCACTTTAAACCAAAGTTCACCGGATAGTAGTTTACCGGTTTGACTTAAACCAAACCAATTTTTTAATGTAGTTCAAGTACCGTACCGATCAAAGTTCATAAGAATTGAGCTGTAGCTCAAATGTGTTGCTGTAGGCAAATCGCCGGTCAGCAGCTCTGACCACTGAGCTATGGCGGCTTATGGCTTTGGCGGGTATTAGATAAGCCGCCATAGCTCAGTGGTCAGAGCTGCTGACCGGCAATCAGATGGTCACGGGTTCAATTCCCGTTGGCGGCCAGTATCTTTTCTCGGAAGATTTTTTCAATGTAGATGAGTGTTTCAGGCTGATAATTATTGATTATAATATTTGGAATCTTATTTTATATAATTACATTTTTACAGTACCCGTATTTGATTGTGTAACATTTAAAAAAAAAAATTATTATACTTTATACTTGATCGACGCTTTTATTGCACATTATTAATTATTTTATTGAGACTAAATTTGGTAAACTTCTTTTCAAGGGATTATTTCATAAAAAAATATTTTGCATTATGATAAACTAATAATTATTATCTACTCTAAAAACAAACTAAAACTACGAAACTAAAAACTACGTATCCGCTGGTTGAATTCCTTTGTACAATTCACTTATCGAATACTCATACCTCTCATACACAATGAGTATTCGATAAGTGAATTGTACAAAGGAATTCAACCAACCTTTGTACAATTCACTTATCGAATACTCATTGTGTATGAGAGGTATGAGTATTCGATAAGTGAATTGTACAAAGGAATTCAACCACCGGATTCGTAGCTTTTAGTTTAGATTTAGTTTGTTTTTAGAGTAGATAATAATTATTAGTTTATCATAATGCAAAATATTTTTTTATGAAATAAACACTTGTGTTGTGCCTACTTATGTCTCTCATGCTCTGTTTATTATTTTATGTATTATGTACTTCTTATTATGCTATATACTTGTTATAATGCTCCTGTACAATTTAATCACATGTAAAATCCATCAAGTCGTAAACAAATAAATAAATAAAATAATATTATTATTTGTAATTAACTGTATTTCATTTACCCCGTCCCATATACATCGATTTAAAATTTCTCCCCATATTTAAAATTATTCCCCGTCCACATCGATTTTAAAAAAATGTCCTCCATATCCCAATTCATTTTGCCTCAGAATTACTAGCCTAAAGGTTGTTTAGTAATGTATTATAAAAAAAATGTAGAGAGGGAGTAAACTGGCATTCTACCAACAGTTTATCCATGGAACATGTTTTTTTATTCAAAAGTTGTGTGTTTTCGTACGCTTGAATACTATTTTATTTAAGTACATTGTCTTTAAATTAAAAAAGATAGGTCTTCATAGATGACGATTTTTATCGGTGCTTTATTAGAAAAACCTTGGTAAAAAAAATTTGGTTTGAAGTATTATTGCATACCTATATCACACAAAAGCAATAAAAAAGAAAGATTTTATTAAATAATTCAAAAAGTTGTATACAGATATTGAAACAGTCTTGAATATGAAGTAATTTATTTTGATAAGGATTAAAACCAAGATACAAATAAATAGCCTTTTCAAGCGCAACATTTTAATAAATTTTTTAAAATAAAAGAATAATTATTGTGGCATAACCATAATAGTTAGACATATGCTGTCGCGACCTTTTTTGTAAATAATGATGTGTTCTACAAAGTCGTTTTTCATTATTTTATTCTATCATTAATAGTTTTCGCAGCGCACGCGATGTAAAGAATATTTTAGGTAATTTTTATACACCTTGGGTTACATTATTGGAGTTTTAGTAACGATCCCTAATTTTTTTTGAAAATATCATATAGCCTATGTCAACCGAGGATAGTGTAGCTTCCCAACAGCGAAAGAATTTTTCAAATCGGTTCAGTAGTTTCGGAGCCTATTCAATGCAAACAAACAAACAAACAAACAAATCTTACCTCTTTATAGTGTAGTAGAAAGTAGAAAGTAGATAGTAGAAGTGTGTTAGATTAGAATGATCGCCTTTCGGAACGGTGAACGGTGGAACAACTCATAATGAAACATACTGAGAAGCACTTCAGAAAACATAGGTTGAATAGGTTAAGTTAGGTTAGGGTTACCGGCTTTTTTAGAATTATATTTTCATAGCATTTAATGACCTTTCTAAGGAGGTTCTGAGTTATTATGAGTTGGTTTATTTCTGAGTTGACATGGAACCTTTCGGAACATCGCCTTGCAACGAAATGGGAGGGATGGATTCACACGTCCGTCACTCCTAGACATACTGACCCCCAGATTCCTACTCACACCTACTACCCCATTCCTTCCCTGAACATCCTCTTCTTCCTTTCCTAAAAATTCGCTCCACACTGCATCCCTAAAGATGACATTGGCCTTGAGGGGATTTATTTTCTTCAGGGCTTCCTGTGTGGAGCTAATGTAAGAAAAAAGGTCTCCCTCAACCAGTCTCTCCCGATCCAGTCCGTAACGCAGTAGGTGGGCAAACCCGTTCGCCGCAAAGACCTAGACAAATCTCATCCCTTGAACCCGAGCATATACATATATTATCAAAATAAAATACAATATAAACTTACGACTGTATTGTAATGCGTTACCGAGGAATAAAACAAATTTATTAAATAAAATTTACTGGTGCACGCCAATTTTGAACTTGCGACATCCGAATTCGTAGTCAAAGATCATAATGCAACGCATTATTGAGGAATCATACATAGATATTTATCAAAATAAAATTTACTTGTGCACGCCAATTTCGTATTTGCGACCTCCGAATTCGTAGTCAAGGATCACAATGCAACGCATTATTGAGGAATCATGCATAGATATTTATCAACATAAAATTTACTTACGCACGCCAATTTTGAACTTGCGACTTCCGAATTTGTAGTCAAGATCGTACCGCAACGCATTATCGAGGAATTATATCTAAATATTTACCAACATAAAATTTATTATTTTTGAACTTGTGACTTCCGAAATCATAACCAAGATCGTAATGCAACGCGTTATCGAGGAATTATAAAAATTTAACAAAATTAAATTTACTTGCGCACGCCAATTTTGAACTTGCGACATCCGAATTCATAGTCAAGGATCATAATGCAACGCATTATTGAGGAATAACACATAGATATTTATCAAAATAAAATTTACTTGCGCACGCCAATTTTGAAATTGCGACATCCGAATTCGTAGTCAAGGACCATAATGCAACGCATTATTGAGGAATTATATATAGATATTTATCAAAATAAAATTTACTTGCGCACGCCAATTTTGAACTTGCGACATCCGAATTCGTAGTCAAGGTTCATAATGCAACGCATTATTGAGGAATCATACATAGACTTTTATCAAAATAAAATTTACTTGTGCACGCCAATTTTGTACTTGCGACATCCGAATTCGTAGTCAAGGATCATAATGCAACGCATTATTGAGTAATCATACGTAGATATTTATCAAAATTATATTTACTTGCGCACGCCAATTTTGAACTTGCGACTTCCGAATTCGTAGTCAAGATCGTACTGCATCGCATTATCGAGGAATTATATCTAAATATTTACCAACATAAAGTTTATTATTTTTGAACTTGTGACTTCCGAATTCATAACCAAGATCGTAATGCAACGCGTTATCGAGGAATTATACAAATTTAACAAAATAAAATTTACTTGCGCACGCCAATTTTGAACTTGCGACATCCGAATTCGTAGTCAAGGATCATAATGCAATGCATTATCGAGGAATCATATATATTTATCAAAGTAAAATTTATTGCGCACGCCAAAATTTGAACTTGCGACTTCCGAATTCGTAGCCAAGATCGTAATGCAACGCATTATCACCCCTCGAACCCGGGCACTTTGCTAAGTCATCAAAAGTATCGAACCACTTGGGATGACGTATGACAGATGTGTTTATCCAATAAATGTTTCCCGGGCGGCGGAGCCTAGCAACAAAAACCCGCGGAAGTATATTATTAGAATTTTATAAAATACAGAAAGATATATTTTTCAAGTCGGTGCCGCGGCCGTTATAATATTACGTTTTGCAACTTCCATATCGGCTCAACCAATGAGCAGTAAAACCAGATATAGGTATATGTTTTTTTATGACCAATCAGAAGGCTTCGTTCATAACGCCATCTTGAACGCCATTCTGATTGGTCATTGTCAGATCAACAATTTTATAGTAAAAGCACATATAGGTACATAAGATATACGATTATGTGGATCAACAACGCATGGCAATTTGGGCGGATCATCAACGCATGGTAAATTGGGCGGATCAACAGTTACGAAGCGTATGATTTCCATACAAATATCGAAAATTTTATGTGTAGTATTTCGTTTACTTTTACTGGGAAACTGGCAACCTTGCTATTTAATGTAACGTTGTTGCAAATTCATACAGAAGTAATCCATTAAAGCCAAGTTATTCGGTGTTAAAGGTGGATCAACACTGTCAAATAACTTCTTACTGGATCAGCATATTACGAGAAGAGGTCAATATATATATATATATATATATATATATATATATTTATCTCCTCTCGTAAAACGTTGATCTTGCGCGACGGTACACCAGTTTTAAGTTGATCCGTTCGGACGTGTTGATCCTTCCGGATATGCTGATCCATTACACAAGCTGGCATACACATCCTGATCCATGTGGATCAATTTATACCATCAAGATTTCGCTGTAAGCCACGCCCATTGTTCGGTGTCTTATACATTTTACACGTTTTTTTTTGTTGATCCATATAAATGCCAAGTTTTGACCGCCAACAAAGGTGCCCGTCTGTCGTACTTTTCAGCTTCTTTTAGTAGGTACCTGTACGTTCTTATTTCAATTCGTTCTATTTCATTTCTTTTTTAATGTATTTTGGTTTAATATTTAATTTTTATTTTGATTTTGTTTTTGATTTTGATTTGGATTTCGATTTTGATTTTGATTTTGGATCGAGATTTTAATTTTGATTTTGGTTTGAGATTTTAATTTTGATTTTGATTTTAATTTTTATTTGCATTCTTATTTTGATTTTTATTTTGATTTTTACTTTCATTTTGATTTTGATATTGATTTTGGTTTGAGATTTTGATTTTGGTTTTGATTTGAGATTTTAATTATGATTTTGACATTGATTTTGATTTTGGTTTTGGTTTGAGATTTTAATTTTGATTTTTGATTTTGTTTTTGATTTTGATTTTTGATTTCGATTCCGATTTCGATTTCGATTTCAATTTCGATTTTGATTTTGATTTTGATTTTGTTTTCGTTTCCGCTTCTAAGACCCGCAAACCTCACCCCATGAACCTGGGCACCCCGGTTAAGTCACCAAACATAGCGAACCACTTAAGGTATACCTTAATTTTGGGAGGCGGGTATGATTACCACCGCCCCGGGAACCATTTTTGGGTAATCAACACCTCTGTCATATGTCACTTTGCAGTGACATTCGTGACTTAGCAGGAGTGCCCGGTTCAAGGAGTGAGATTTGTCTAGGTCCGTGCGGCGAACGCGTTTGCTCACCTACTGCGTGGCAAGCCGGATTGGGAGAGACTGATTTTTTGTGACTTAGCAGGGCTGCTCGGGTTCAAGGGATGAGATTTGTCTAGGTCTTTGCGGTGAACGGGTTTGCCCACCTACTGCATTACGGACCGGATTGGGAGAGACTGGTTGAGGGAGACCTTATTTTTTTTACATTAGCTCCACACAGGAAGCTCTGAAGAAAATAAATCCCGTCAAGGCCTATGTCTTCTTTGGGGATGCAATGCATTATCGGGGAATACGTATGATTCCTCGATAATGCATTGCATTACGATCTCTACGAATTCGGAAGTCGCAAGAACAAATTGCATTACGATCAATACGAATTCGGAAGTCGCAAGAACAAATTGTTGCGTGCGAAAGTAAATATTATTTTGATTTAAATGTATAATTCAACGATATCTAAGGGGCATTGCGACCTTGACTACGAATTCGGGAGTCGCAAGTTTGAATTGTGGCGTGCAGAGGTAATTTTTATTTGATACGTTTGTATAATACAACAATAATGCAGTGCAGTGCGATCTTGACTACGAATTCGGATGTCGCAAGTTTAAATGGCATGCGCCAGTTAATTTTATTTTGATAAATATGTATAATTCCTCGATAATGCGTTGTCTTACGATCTTGGCTACGAATTTGGAAGTCGCAAGTTCGAATTGTGGCGTGCACAAGTAATTTTTATTTTGATAAAGATTTTGATATAATTCCTCGACAATGCGTTGCATTACGATCTTGACTACGAATTCGGAAGTCGCAAGAACAAATTGTGGCGTGCGCAAGTAAATATTATTTTGATTTAAATGTATAATTCAACGACATCTAAGGGGCATTGCGACCTTGACTACGAATTAAGGAGTCGCAAGTTCGAATTGTGGCGTGCAGAGGTAATTTTTATTTGATACGTTTGTATAATACAACAATAATGCAGTGCAGTACGATCTTGACTACGAATTCGGATGTCGCAAGTTTAAATGGCATGTGCCAATAAATTTTATTTTGATAAATATGTATAATTCCTCGATAATGTATTGTTTTACGATCTTAGCTACGAATTTGGAAGTCGCAAGTTCGAATTGTGGCGTGCACAAGTAATTTTTATTTTGATAAAGATTTTGATATAATTCCTCGACAATGCGTTGCATTACGATCTTGACTACGAATTCGGAAGTCGCAAGAACAAATTGTGGCGTGCGCAAGTAAATATTATTTTGATTTAAATGTATAATTCAACGACATCTAAGGGGCATTGCGACCTTGACTACGAATTCGGGAGTCGCAAGTTCGAATTGTGGCGTGCAGAGGTAATTTTTATTTGATACGTTTGTATAATACAACAATAATGCAGTGCAGTGCGATCTTGACTACGAATTCGGATGTCGCAAGTTTAAATGGCATGCGCCAATAAATTTTATTTTGATAAATATGTATGATTCCTCGATAATGCATTGCATTACGATCTCTACGAATTCGGAAGTCGCAAGAACAAATTGCATTACGATCAATACGAATTCGGAAGTCGCAAGAACAAATTGCTTTACGATCAATACGAATTCGGAAGTCGCAAGAACAAATTGTGGCGTGCGCAAGTAAATATTATTTTGATTTAAATGTATAATTCAACGACATCTAAGGGGCATTGCGACCTTGACTACGAATTCGGGAGTCGCAAGTTCGAATTGTGGCGTGCAGAGGTAATTTTTATTTGATACGTTTGTATAATACAACAATAATGCAGTGCAGTGCGATCTTGACTACGAATTCGGATGTCGCAAGTTTAAATGGCATGTGCCAATAAATTTTATTTTGATAACTAACTAACCATCACGCCGTTTCCCCGCAGGGGTAGGCAGAGAGGACGGACCGCCAAACAACTCGGTCTTGGCACACAGTCTTTGCTTCACTCACATTCATACATCGTCTCATACATACTCTTCTATTATTCCGACTTTTGACATGGCCCGACTCAAGTATCTGATTCACTTGATCGTGCCATGTCTTCCTCGGGCGTCCCCTACTTCTTCTTCCATTCACATTTGCGTCATATATTCTTCTCACATTATTTTCTTCTTTCATTCGCTCTACATGTCCAAACCATCTGAGGGTCCCTTTCTTGATCTTACTCATTATGCTTACATCAGCCTTGCATTCTTTGCGGATATCCACATTTCTCACACGATCATACATGGTTTTGCCACACATTCGCTTCAGGGATCTCATTTCGACAGCATTCAGTTTACTTTCATCCTTCCTCTGCCAACTCCATGCCTCACTGCCATACATCAAGGTAGGTACCAGGACTCCATTGTGGACTGCTAGCTTCGCGTCTTTTGACAGTGTTTTATTAGCGCCAACGGCATTCAGTCCCCCATTAATGGAGTTACCTGCATTTACTCTTCTTTCAATATCTCTATCAGCCTTCCCATCTCTCGTAAACATACTACCCAGGTACACAAACTCATCCACCTGCTCCAAGTATTCATCATTCACAACTATATTGCACACTGTTTTCGTACTCTCCCTTTCAAATACCATGACTTTAGACTTACTTACATTCATCATTAACTCATTTTGCATACACACTTCGTTCATCCTAGACACGAGAGACTGTACATCTTCCATAGTGTTAGAAATCAGCACCGCATCATCAGCATACAACAGGCAACATATTTTCAGATCACTCAAAATATGTTGTTTTGATAAATATGTATAATTCCTCGATAATGCGTTGTTTTACGATCTTGGCTACGAATTTGGAAGTCGCAAGTTCGAATTGTGGCGTGCACAAGTAATTTTTATTTTGATAAAGATTTTGATATAATTCCTCGACAATGCGTTGCATTACGATCTTGACTACGAATTCGGAAGTCGCAAGAACAAATTGTGGCGTGCGCAAGTAAATATTATTTTGATTTAAATGTATAATTCAACGACATCTAAGGGGCATTGCGACCTTGACTACGAATTCGGGAGTCGCAAGTTCGAATTGTGGCGTGCAGAGGTAATTTTTATTTGATACGTTTGTATAATACAACAATAATGCAGTGCAGTACGATCTTGACTACGAATTCGGATGTCGCAAGTTTAAATGGCATGTGCCAATAAATTTTATTTTGATAAATATGTATAATTCCTCGATAATGTATTGTTTTACGATCTTAGCTACGAATTTGGAAGTCGCAAGTTCGAATTGTGGCGTGCACAAGTAATTTTTATTTTGATAAAGATTTTGATATAATTCCTCGACAATGCGTTGCATTACGATCTTGACTACGAATTCGGAAGTCGCAAGAACAAATTGTGGCGTGCGCAAGTAAATATTATTTTGATTTAAATGTATAATTCAACGACATCTAAGGGGCATTGCGACCTTGACTACGAATTCGGGAGTCGCAAGTTCGAATTGTGGCGTGCAGAGGTAATTTTTATTTGATACGTTTGTATAATACAACAATAATGCAGTGCAGTGCGATCTTGACTACGAATTCGGATGTCGCAAGTTTAAATGGCATGCGCCAATAAATTTTATTTTGATAAATATGTATGATTCCTCGATAATGCATTGCATTACGATCTCTACGAATTCGGAAGTCGCAAGAACAAATTGCATTACGATCAATACGAATTCGGAAGTCGCAAGAACAAATTGCATTACGATCAATACGAATTTGGAAGTCCCAAGAACAAATTGTGGCGTGCGCAAGTAAATATTATTTTGATTTAAATGTATAATTCAACGACATCTAAGGGGCATTGCGACCTTGACTATGAATTCGGGAGTCGCAAGTTCGAATTGTGGCGTGCAGAGGTAATTTTTATTTGATACGTTTGTATAATACAACAATAATGCAGTGCAGTGCGATCTTGACTACGAATTCGGATGTCGCAAGTTTAAATGGCATGCGCCAATAAATTTTATTTTGATAAATATGTATAATTCCTCGATAATGCGTTGTCTTACGATCTTGGCTACGAATTTGGAAGTCGCAAGTTCGAATTGTGGCGTGCGCAAGTAATTTTTATTTTGATAAAGATTTTGATATAATTCCTCGACAATGCGTTGCATTACGATCTTGACTACGAATTCGGAAGTCGCAAGTTCGAATTGTGGCGTGGCCAAGTAAATTTTATTTTGACAAATATGTATGATTCCTCGATAATGCATTGCATTACGATCTCTACGAATTCGGAAGTCGCAAGAACAAATTGCATTATGATCATAACGATTTCGGAAGTCGCAAGAACAAATTTATACGTCCGTCACTCTTGGACACACTGATTCCCAGATTTCTGCCCACACCTACAAACCTTTTCGGTCTCAGAACTTCCTCTCCGTCCTTTCCTAAAAATAATTTCCGAAGAAATATCTTCTTCAGGGCCTCCTGCGTGAAGCTCATAAAAAAGAAGTTTCCTTCAACCAGTCTTTCCCGATCCGGCCTGCCGCGCATTATGTGGGGCAAACGCGTTCGCCGCACGAACTTAGACAAATCTCGCCCCTTAACCCGGGTACCCCTGCTAAGTCACCAAAAGTAGCGAACCACTTGGGATGACTTACGACAGAGGTGTTGGTTATCCAATAAATGGTTCTCGGGGCGACGGTACACTTATTAACCTCCCATGTTATTCCCAGTTTAAAGGCGAGTCAAGGGAGTTCTAGGTTAGGACTCCTTCAATTAGTCTCTCCCAATCGTAGTAGTTGGGCACACGCATTTCCTGCAAAGACCTAGACAAACTTCACTTTCTGAACCCGGGCACCCCTATTAGGTCACCAAACACTATTTATTTATTATCTATTTATTTATTCATAGCATTTTAATTTTTATAGGGCACAAGGGATTTTCATTTTTATTTTTCAATATTTTTCGATGTTTTGTGGTTTAGCGTGTTTTCAAAATCTTCTGTGCACGTAACAGCACATAAAAATTTTTTTTTGTCAAAATATTTTATTAGATGTATGTATGTTGTAAGCCCCCAGTTAAATTTAAATATTAACAAAAAAAGTTATTCTTACTTTAAACTTATAAAATAGCAGTTTTCAATAAATTGTCACTCGACCCCCGGTTTTTTCCATCTGTAATCGTATATAATATGAAAAAGATATATAAAAATATTTTGATACGGAAAACATCTCAACCTGTTAATATATTTTTATAATGTAGCTTAATTATGACGTATTAAAAATTTTTAAACTACGTAAATCAACGTACTTTAAAATCATTTTTTTGATTTTTCAAAAACCATTCTTTTTCTGTTTAATAAAAATATTACCCAATAAAACAGTAGTTTAACTTTACAATGTATAAATTAATATTAAAAAAATCAATTGTTTATTTGATGATATCCGCCCGACTGATTGTCTGTGACGCTCTGTTCCGTAAAGCTATGTTGAAAAACGTAAGTGTATTAGTTATTAAGGTTAAACGTCACGTACGTTATAATCTACGCATTCACAGATGGCGCTAATTAAATTATTTTTGGTTTTTAATGATTTGTGCACGTAAGGCTTTAATATATTAGGGTAAATTAATTGTTCGCGCCCGTATATATTTGATTAGAATATAAATGAATAGTTTTGTCCATAAACAAACCGAAATCTTTCAAGAAAGGCTGAAAAATACAATATTGGATTGAGTCATCGATACAAAATTGAATTTTTCAGCCTTTCTGGAAAGATTTGGGTTTGTTTAAGGACAAAACTATTTATTTATATTCTAATTAAATATGTAAGGTCGCGAAAAATTAATTTACCTTAATATTTTAAAGTGCAACGTGCAAAAAGCATTAAAAACCTGAAATACTTTGATTGGCGCCATCTGTGAATGCGTAGATTATAACGTACGTGACGTTTAACCTTAAGATGAATCCATATACACTGTATGAATTAAATCAAACTGTATAATTTGTTCGTGTAATTTGAAGGAAGAGTGTCAAAAAGGATTTCAAAAACGTGCGTAGCAAGGAGACAGACGATGATATGCTTTAACTTTTCCACATTTAACCTGTTTATCATTTAAAAAGAAACATGTCAAAAGGAATTAGTTAAAGTACGTGGCAAGGACTCAGCCTTTTCTTGTATATTGTAACTTCTGATGTGTTACCTTCAAATAGCTTTGCACAGGGTCATTTGTGCGCGCTTTTTTGAAACAGCGTACTCTATAAAATTTTCAAACGGAGCACGTGGAAAGGGACAAAATTACTAGAATACCTAGAACGCGAACGTTCAGATATATTGTACCTTCTCACATGTTACCTTCAAATAGCTTCGCACAGGGCCCTATACCACTCTGAACAACAAAGCAAGTTTTAATTGTATTGTGATCTCTTTCTCTAGCGCGGCGCCGTGGGTATGTCAGAGCGAGACCACTGTAACAATACATTATTGAAACGATACAATATATTTGAAGATATCATATTACATCCGACAAAAGTTTAAGGGCTGTGCAAATAGGTGAATAATTATTATAATCATTTAAGTATTTAATCTAGCTATTATCGTGTTGATTCAAAGAAATGAACATTACTTATTGAATAATTACAAAAAATTCACTTTGTTTAATTAGTTTTTGTTTTTTTTTTCAGTATAAAAATTTAAATATGGGAAACAAATGGCGTTCCAAAACTTGGCGTCAGCTCAATAGACTCCGAATGAAAAAGTATGATTTTTAACCTATTTATAGCATAAAATTTATAGGCTAAAGCCATTTTAAGCACCGTTTCAGTTCTGAATGGTGGTCTTACACCAGGGCGATACTAAAAATACCTTCCACTCTGGAACGTGCCACAAATATACTGTGTATTATTTCAAATGAATTAATTGTGAAATGACACAAATTAATCAAATTAAACTTGACTATTTTGTGTACAGATCGATTTCTCGAAGATCTCAGGGAATAGAAGAGAATGCTGTCGAGGATAACTTTTCTGAAAATTTCAGTACTGAACTACCTACGAATATAGTTTCAACAGTAAGCAACATCAAATAATGATTATTTGGGTAAATTATCAAAAATATTCACACATGATTATGTTCGGATCAAAGTGTGTATGACATTCATGAACCCACTACAGCCACACACTTTATTATTTTTTCTTAGCACGTTTTGTGAAATATTTCTTGATACCTTTAGTTTAACCTTTTTATTTATTATACGCTATTAATTCAGATGATCTTTATGGAGCTATCTTTTTGCATGCGCTCTGTGTGAAATGTTTATAACTAATACCGGCCATGTACACTCTGTCTTTTACCTTGTATTATGTTCCTTATGAAAACAAAACTGTTGTTTCTATCAAAATTGTAACAAATTCTTGCATCTTCTCATATAATATAGTATCCGTTTTGAATAAGGAGAGGAACTACTTGGTTATTCAAATCTAGTCACAAAACACGGCTAAAGCCATCTCAAGCAACCCTTGGATTCTGAATGGTGGTTTTCATAAAGGTGATACTGAGAGTATCTTCTTTCACTATGGAATGTGAAATATTGGTAAATGCCAGATTACTTTTAAATTTTTACAAAAATAAAAATCCTTTTCATTTTCCCCTTTTTATGAGTGGTGCTAAGTTTCTTCGAGTATTGCAGATACGAGATCTCGGTGTTATATTCCCGCCAGTCTATCTTTTTATAATTAACTTTTATTATTTTTTTTCTTTTTACAAAATTCTGCTCTTTTAAAATTTGATACCGTACGAGTACATCATATCTTTATTTTATTGTTTGTAACACACATGAACAATTGTATCCGTATGGCTACATTTTAGCTTTAAAGTCAAGTTTTATTTTCTAAATTGTATCAGTTTTTTAATTGGTACAAAAATATAATTTATTGTAATATTTTCATGTATGTATGTTAACGCCACTAGGATATTAATAAAAATAAGTTAATAAATAAATTCCACCAGAGCAAGACATTATTCTATGTAATCTCTTTTCATACTCCAGGTAGGTCAGTCACAAGACAGTACCTACCATATTATTGTAGCAATTCCACATCAATATCCAAATATTACACTCCTATGCGACGATTCAACAGCTAGAAAACAAAAACTCCGATGTTGTTGATATATTTAGTACATCAATTGTAATATATAAGCAAACCTTATTGAAGTTTTTTCATCAAGTAGGGGAATATTTTGTTAAAGCTATTTAAATTAACTAACACATTTAACAGCATTTTGTCGGCGGAAAGAAAAAAAGTGTAACTATTTTGGATTTTTTCATATCAATGGATTTTTTATATTTTGTACCTACCTACAAACTTTATTGATCAAATTCAATAATATTATTACTTTATTTTTTTGTGCAAGTTTCTTAAACTAGTCGTTTCCT
Organism: Limnephilus lunatus; assembly: GCA_917563855.2. Taxonomy (NCBI): domain Eukaryota; kingdom Metazoa; phylum Arthropoda; class Insecta; order Trichoptera; family Limnephilidae; genus Limnephilus; species Limnephilus lunatus. The sequence continues at coordinate 105,929,014 of OU830592.1, read as the reverse complement.
GCATTGTTTATGAGTATAATGTTCTGAGTTCTATCGAGCCGAACCGTCTGATATGAAAATATCTGGAGTCGGTGAATTACTTTCCCATTTGGTCTCTGGTGGATTGGCGTATTGTTCTTGTATTGTTTTGTATTTATTATACTTATATAGCGCACTTACATTGCGTGGATTTACTAGACAATCGTTTTTGGAATAGTGTGTGGAAGGGTTTCCTGTGGGGAAGATTTAACCCGGACGTAAAATCTGAAGCATCAAAAACGTATTTAAAGAATTATGTATTGAAGTAAGCTTGTGTTTTTTTATTATAAAAACTATTTTATTCTATTTTGCAAAAAACCTAAACTTTTAAATAAATGATTTAACATTACAACGTTGTTTTATATTTCCATGTTTTGAAAGCCCTAGCAATTTGCACAGGCGATGATGGACAAGTTGGCACGCTACTAGCAGGTGTTCGGTGTTGAGAGGTAGAAAAGTTCCCAGTATTTATGGAAAATTATGTATTTTACTAGAGAAATGTGGGAATATTAGTAATATGAAATATATCAATACCCCTTTAATTTTCACTACATACTGAGAAGAAGCTGATTTTTATAGAACTTGGTAAACGTTTTGAGGTTTATAATTTTTAAGATTAAAAATAACATAGAATGTAGTGTTAAAACCCAGTAAACATCTCCCAATTTAATTTTAAAATCATAATATTTGAAACTTGGATATCTGTCAGTTTTTAAAAGCTGTTCGTGTAATATTGAAGATAATTTTTCAACAAAATAGGGAATCTCAGGGGAAATAATTCAACCAAGCACGAAAACGACCAACATGTAAGAAAAAGTTGATACTAACCATCACGCCGTTTCCCCGCAGGGGTAGGCAGAAAGGACGGACCGCCAAACAACTCGGTCTTGGCACACACTCTTTGCCTCACTCACATTCATCCATCGTCTCATACATTCTCTTCTATTATTCTGACTTTTGACATGGCCCGACTCAAGTATCTGATTCACTTGATCGTGCCATGTCTTCCTCGGACGTCCCCGACTTCTTCTACCATTCACATTTACGTCGTATATTCTTCTTACACTGCTTTCATCGTTCATTCGCTCTACATGCCCAAACCATCTGAGGGGCCCTTTCTTAATCTTTTTGGTCCCTTTCTTAATCTAGTTGAGAAAGATATACCTACCTAATATAGTTGGGCAGATTAAACATCGAAAATAAAATTGCTACGATAGGTATTTAAATATTACAATATTGCAACAATGAAATAATATTTCTATTTATAATATATGCAAATAATTTAACTTAAAGAGACAGTTTGAAAATGTTTAATGGTGGGTAAATAATAAGTAAAATATATTTCATGTTAAGTAAATTTTTTTTAACAGTAATACATCACAAGAGTCTCAGCTGCTCCCGTCTAGTCAGCCAAGTGAGACTATGGCATCCTCAATTGAGGTGTATTGTGAGGCTGAAGGTAGTGGGGAGGGGAAGGAGAAAGGGAAGAGGAAGGTGGGGAAGTACCTGGCTATTCAGATCTGGTCACCGAACACGGCTAACGCCATATCGAGCAACGTTACAATTCTGGATGGTGGTCTTACATTAGGGCGATACTGAGAGTATCATCCACTCTGGAACGTGCCGCAAATAAACTATATATTATTTTAAAAGCATAAATTGTGCAAACAAAAATTAATCTTTTTTTTTTTTGTCACGTTGGGATTACATTCCGCGACCTTCGGTGTGTGAGTTAAGAGCCTTACCACTAGACTACGCCAGTCGTCACTACAGGAAACGAACCTTCTTTCCAATGAAACAATAAAAATTAAGAAAATCTGGAAACAACATAATAAGAATAGCTACATTTGTAAGATATTATCATTATTTGTAAGTTGGTAACAATGATGAAGAGAAAAAGTATTATTTTTTTTTAAATAATTAAATAATATTATAGGATGTGAAGGTTTTTAAAATTAAATTATGAACTACTTGGGGTAACCTACGGAAGTGGTGTTGGTTATCCGATGAATGGCTCCCGGGGTGGCGGTACACAAGCAGGTACACGGTATACAAACCACACCCGTTGAACCAGGGCACCCCTAAAAAGTCAGGTTAGGTCTCCCTCAATCAGTCTGTCCTGATCCGGCCCGCCACGCAGTGGATGGGCTAACGTATTCGCCGAAAAGACCTAGACTGACCTCACCCGATGAACCTGGGCACCTCTGCTAAGACACCAAAAGTAGCGAAACGTGACAGAGGTGTTGGTCATCCAAAAAATGGTTCACGAGGCGGCGGTACCCATACCCACTCAAACTTTTAGTATAGGTTAAGAGGTTCTCTACGTTTGGTGACTTAGCCGGGGTGCCCAGGATCATGGGGTGAGGTTTGTGGTGTCTTGGCCACGAACGCGTCTGCTCACCATTTGCATTTCAGGCCGGATCGGGAGAGAATGGTTGAGGGAGTCCCTTCGACTTTTTCAGCCTTGCACCGCAAGTTCAATTTTAAATAAAATAAATCTCTCTTTCTAATCTGTTTGTATTTTGTATGAGAAACAGAGACAAATGCAATTTTATTAATGTTTCTAAAAAAATCCTAGCCAGAGACCGGATGCTACCGAGACGGAATGATCCGGTTACCATTGTCCAGTTTTCAGCTTTAACGCAAAATGGTAAAAGCGATAGTAGGAAAGCGAGCCTGACTCAATTATTACAAAACAGTCCTTTCTATCAAAATGCGGTTTTTAGTAGTTTTTACCGCCCAGCTTGCAGCTCGCTCGTTTAGTACTACTGCGACAAGACGAGGTGGGATGGGAAATACGAATACTTTAATATTAAAAAAAAATAGTAATGCGATACCTTTTGCTGAATAATTTTTTTTTGATTACCTAAATTAATTTATCATTAAGATGAAGCTAAATGATGAATGTAAGTAAGTCTAAAGTCATGGTGTTTGAAAGAGGGAGTACAAAAACAGTATGCAATATAGTTTTGAATGATGAATACTTGGAGCAGGTGGATGAGTTTGTGTATCTGGATAGTATGTTTAAGAGAGATGGGATGGCTGATAGAGATATTGAAAGAAGGGTTAATCCCAGTAACTCCATTAATGGAGGACTGAATGCCGTTGGCGCAAAAAAAAATGCCAAAAGAAGCGAAGCTAGCAGTCCACAATGGAGTCCTGGTACTTACCCTGATGTATGGCAGTGAGGCCTGGAACTGGTAGAGGAAGGATGAAGTAAACTTAATGCTGTTGAAATGAAATCCCTGAGGCGTACGTGTAGTAAAACAATGTATGATCGTGTGAGAAATTTGGATATCCGCAAATAATGTAAGGCTGATGTAAGAATAATGAGTAAGATTTAGAAAGGGACCCTCAGATGGTTTGGGCATGTAGAGCGAATAAAAACTACCCTTTTTATTCCAAATAAGATCAGGAATGGCTGGTTAAGGTCGTCGGATTGACTTTATTTTAGAACTGGCTGGTTCCCGGCATGCGTTGCAACGCCATATTAAATAAATACATTTTTCTCCCGGAATCACCTTCCCGTGCGTCCCCGTTCCATGAATCTATCCCTCCCATTGCGGTTCATGGCATCTTCCGATAGAGGACGCGAAGGAACCCCCTCAACCATTCAAACCATTTAACCTAGACTTGTAGTTTGGGAGCCAGGCATGGGTACCGCCGCCCCGGGAACCATTTATTGGATAACCAACTCGTCACACGTCATCCCAACATTTTTTTTGTGACTTAGCAGGGCTGCTCGGGTTCAAGGGATGAGATTTGTCTAGGTCTTTGCGGCGAACGGGTTTGCCCACTTACTGCGTTACGGACCGGATCGGGAGAGACTGGTTGAGGGAGACCTTTTTTTTTCTTACATTAGCTCTAAGAAAATAACTTACTTAGCCCTGAAGAAAATAAATTCCCTCAAGGCCTATGTCATCTTTGGGGATGCAGTGTGGAGCGTATTTTTTAGGAAAAGAAGAAGAGGTTGTTTCATTCTGAGTTGTCTGGTCACCGTTCTGAAAGGCGAGAGAGTACAGCTGGACAACATCTAACACACTATTATTATATGTATAAAGAGGAAAGATTTGGTTCTTTGTTTGTTTGTTTGCATTGAATAGGCTCCGAAACTACTGAACTGATTTGAAAAATTATTTCACTGTTAGGAAGCTACACTATCCTCGGGTGACATAAGCTATATTATATTTTCAAAAAAATTATGGATCCTTACTAAAACTCCCAAAATGTAGCCCAAGGTGTAAAAAAAATACCTAAAATATTCTTTACATCGCGTGCGCTGCGAAAACTATTATAGATAGAATAAAATAATGTACCACGACTTTGCAGAAAACATCACTATTTACAAAAAGTCTCGCGACAGCATGTCTAACTATTATAGTTATGCAACAATAAGTGTTCTTTTATTTAAAAAATTTAATTATAATATCGCCGCTAGAAAAGACTCTTTATTTGTATCTTGGTATTAATCCTTATAAAAATAAATTACTTCATATTCAAGATTGTTTCAATATCTTTATACAACTTTTTAAATTATTTAATTCGGACATTTCATTGGAAAGATATCATGAGTTTGACCTGTTGTGAGAACGTAAAAAATATCAATTTTTCGAAGAAAACTTCTTCTAAAAGGTTGTCACTTTGTGATGTCATTATTTATTTATTAAAAGAAAATAACTTAGTTTACATCACTTTATTAAATTTATGTAATAAAGTGATGTAAACTAAGTTATTTTCTTTTAATAAATAAAAAATATCACCCACTGATTACATGAAACCGTCCGTCCGTTCAGTCCTCCATTGCTGGAGTTACCGGCATTCACCCTTCTTTCAATATCTCAATCAGCCTTACTATCAATATATCTCGTAAACATACTATCCAGTGTAAACATACCTATCTCGTAAACATACTATGGCAGTGAGGCATGGAACTGGCAGAGGAAGGATGTAAGTAAACTGAATGCTATTGAAATGAGATCCCTGAGGCGTACGTGTGGTAAAACAATGTATGATCGTGTGAGAAATTTGGATATCCGCAAATAATGTACGGCTGATGTAAGAATAATGAGTAAGATTTAGAAACGGACCCTCAGATGTTTTGGGCATGTAGAGCGAATGAACGAAGAAAGTAGTGTAAGAAGAATATACGACGCAAATGTGAATGGTAGAAAAAGTCGGAGACGCCCGAGGAAGACATGGCATGATCAGGTGAATCAGATACTTGAGTCGGGCCATGTCAAAAGTCAGAATAATAGAAGAGAATGTATGAGAAGATGTATAAATATGAGTTAGGCAAAGAGTATGTGCCTAGACCGAGTTGTTTGGTGGTCCGCCCTCTCTGCCTATTCCTGAGGAGACGCCGACTTCCGGTCTGCTAATCCCGTTGGTTTAAAAAAAAATTGCATATTGTGATAAAAGCACGTTTTCACAATAATTTAATGTGGGTATACATACGAATAACGTAGGAGGCGCATCTGACTTGTAACAACATTTGGTTTTAATTTACGGAACCACTCGGAGTGGATGTGTTGGTTATCCAATAAATGGTTCCCGGGGCGTCGGTACTCATACCCGCCTCCCAAACTATAGGTCCAGGTGAAGTGGTTCGCTACGTTTGGTGACTTACTAAGCCGGGGTGCCCGGGTTCATGGGGTGAGGTTTGTGCGCATCTGCTCACCATTTGCACAGCAGGCCGAATCAGGAGAGAGTAGTTGAAGGAGTCTCTTCGATTTCTTCAGCCTTTCTCTGAAACTCTCTGAAAATTACACCGAAATGGATTTATACGACCGCCATACTCCTGGACACACTGACCCCCAGATTCCTACCCACTCCTACTACCCTTTTCCTTCCCAAAACTTCCTCTCCTTCCTTTCCTAAAAATACCTTCCACACAGCGTCCCCCTGAGGGGTATATTTTCTTCATATATAAAAAAATAAAAATATAAATATCCCTCAATCAGTCTCTCCCGATCCGGCTTGCCACGCAGTAGGTGGGCAAACGCGTTCCCCGTACGGACCTAGACAAACCTCACTCCTTGAACCCGGGCACTCCTGCTAAGTCACCAAAAGTAGCGAACCATGAGGTGACGTTTGAATTATACATATATTATCAAAATAAAATACAATATGAACTTGTGACTTCCTAACCTAATTCGTAGCCAAGATCGTAATGTAACGCGTTACCAAGGAATTAAACAAATTTATCAAATAAAATTTACTTGTGTACGCCAATTTTGAACTTGCGACATCCGAATTCGTAGTCAAGGATCATAATGCAACGCATTATTGAGGAATCGTACATAGATATTTATCAAAATAAAATTTACTTGCACACGCCAATTTTGAACTTGCGACTTCCGAATTCGTAGTCAAGGATCATAATGCAACCCATTATTGAGGAATCATACATAGATATTTATCAAAAAAAAAATTACTTGTGCACGCCAATTTTGAACTTGCGACTTCCGAATTCGTAGTCAAGATCGTACCGCAACGCATTATCGAGGAATTATATCTAAATATTAACGAACATAAAATTTATTATTTTTGAACTTGTGACTTCCGAATTCATAACCAAGATCGTAATGCATAGTGTTATCGAGGAATTATACAAATTTAAAAAAATAAAATTTACTTGCGCACGCCAACTTTGAACTTGCGACATCCGAATTCGTAGTCAAGGATCATAATGCAATGCATTATCGAGGAATCATACATATTTATCATAGTAAAATTTATTGCGCACGCCACAATTTGAACTTGCGACTTCCGAATTCGTAGCGAAGATCGTAATGCAACCCATTATCACCCCTCGAACCCGGGCACCCCTGCCAAGTCATCAAAAGTATCGAGCCACTTGGGATGACGTATGACAGATGTGATGGTTATCCAATAAATGTTTCCCGGGCGGCGGAGCCTAGCCGCAAAAACCCGCGGAAGTATAATATTAGAATTTTATAAAATACAAAAAGATATATTTTTTAAGTCGCTGCCGCGGCCGTTATAATATTACGTTTTGCAACTTCCATATCGGCTCAACCAATGAACAGTAAAACCAGATAGAGGTATATGTGTTTTTATGACCAATCAGAAGGCTTCGTTCATGACGCCATCTTGAACGTCATTCTGATTGGTCATGGTCAGATCAACAATTTTATAGTAAAAGCACATATAGGTACATAAGATATACGATTATGTGGATCAACAACGCATGGCAATTTGGGCGGATCATCAACGCATGGTGATTTGGGCGGATCAACAGTTACGAAGCGTATGATTTCCATACAAATATCGAAAATTTTATGTGTAGTATTTCGTTTACTTTTACTGGGAAACTGGCAACCGTGCTATTTAATGTAACGTTGTTGCCAAATCATACAGAAGTATTCCATCAAAGCCAAGTTATATGGTGTTAAAGGTGGATCAACACTGTCGAATAACTTCTTACTGGATCAGCATACTACGAGAAGAGGTCAATATATATATATATATTTATGTCATACCACATTCTGTGGCTCATCATAGAAGAAGCCACTTAAGTAGCTCGTTCTTTCGCATGTAATATATACTTACGTAGATGAAGTACTAACATGCTGTCTTTTAAATTTTGTTTAAAATATGGTCAGCTATAATATGTAATCAAAAGTTATGTTTATATATTAAAAAAAATTATCATTAAATAACGTGCATTCGTTCATCTATTTTAAGAACGCACTTACCGCTTCACGCTATGTTGCCAAGTTTAATGTTACACACACCAATATAAGTATGCGTATGCAAGCACACATATTATGTTGGTAGGTTGACTGGACTGGTCGGAGGTCGGATGTTGCTTTGGAAATGATTATTCACATATTTATTATTTCTAGCGGCCGTTTTTAATTATTGGCGCGGTATTTTAAAATTGAAGTATGATTTGCTAATATTGTTATTTATTTGGTGTTGACGGTTGTTTTTTTTTTTGTGTTAAGGTTTATTTTACTATTATCATAAATAAAATTAGGTATTTAAATACATATTAGTGTAGTTTCTTTTATTTGCTACATAATTATTTTATCTTAGTTTTATTAGAGATATTAGTTTTTTCGAAAAATTATGAATAAAATTATTAGCAATAAATGCTTCGGAAATGAATATTCGGACATTTATTATTTCTAGCGGCCGTTTTTTATTATTGGCGCGGTTTTTTAAAATTGAAGTATGATTTGCTAATTAATGCTGTTATTTATTGGGTGTTTACGGTTGTTTTTTTTTGTGTTAAGGTTTATTTTACTATTATCAAATAAAATTAGTTATTTTAATACATAGGTATTAGTGTTATTTCTTTTATTTGCTACATAATTATTTTATTTTAGTTTTATTAGTGATATTAGTGTTTTCGAAAAATTATGAATAAACTTATTAGAAATAAATTACATAATTTATTTTGTTCATTGATTCGTGCGTTTCTTTAAGTTGTAGGTTGGTTTGCAAATTATAATTTTTAATATGTTTATTAATTTCATGTTTACATACAGTTTTATTCACATGTGTGTAAAAATGTAATTTTAATAATCTATTATATTATCATGTTATACCTACTTATCTTACTCTATAATTATTTTTATGCGTGTAAGCATTGTCTCCAGTTGTATGACACATAGGTAGGTACCTACCTTCCACCAATTTTATACACGTATCCTAATTTTATTATTTTCTATAGTTGTAAAACCAATGTCTCTACAATAGGCCGCCCACCGCAAATGGTTTGTTCAGGTGTCGCATCTGGGAGAGGGTGGTTGAGGGAGACCTTTTGACCTCTTCAGCCTGGCTCTCTCAACTCATCACCTTGCACCGCAGTAGAAGAGATAGACCCATATGTCCGTCACCGACACACAAATCCCAAGATTAGTGTGTCGGTGTGTGTGTATTAGAGCACAGGCGCCTGGTGCGAAAGCTGTCCTTGTTCTACTAGTATTTCAATGGAAGATGCTCCGAGGAACTAACGTCATTGATCCCTTTGGCACCTATGCATAGTCGGGTAACACGTCAAACGTGTGCCCAACATTTATGGACGGTTGACATTTGTCACATGAGAACGGGTCATTTCTACGACTCATTTTTGCCTGCCTCTGTGTGTCCTCCTTCCTACAATACGGGTCTCAAAAGTACCTTTTAACATTTCAAGGGTTCAGATGATAAAATAAAAACGCTCATTTTGAAAAAAAACTCTTTATTTTGAATTTTTAAAAACAAAAAATATTACTATACATGGTAAAAAAAGGGTGTAATCATTTGAAAAATAGAATACAATAAAAAAATTAATTATAACCTAATAACTTTTTATTCGCTTAATTATTATAAAAATAGTATGGCAGTACTTATTCACATTACTTATTTTCACGCGTATGGTATCCCAGATGACCAACACTAAATGACACCGATTGCCCCGAGATAGGATCACATGATTATTCCGCTTCTAGTACTCGATCCATCCGGTTGCACGGCAATTTTACCTCACTACCAGTTTGTACACGAATCTATATTCGTTGTAAATAATATTTTAAATAAAACTTAATATCGTGGATAACTAAGTGTTTTCAATTAAACATCATCATTATTATAAGTCTGAACACAAGATCACGGCTTGGAAGTGCCGTGATCTCAAGGAGCATTTTAACCTCAATATCGGTAAAGTATGAAGGCAATCCTGCCTGACGTGGAGAGGATCTCTCCATCAAATACTCTCCATCCACTCATACATCTACTAAAAAACACTTCCAACATTGGTGACCCCGAGAATTTCTAATGATAATGATGAATACTGCCAATACGGAGGATTGAGTACTGGAATGCGGAATCCTGGACACCCCAATCTTGTGAGTAACATTTCAATTTTTTAAACTTAAATTCAGTAGGTCCAGTATGTACATTAGAATCATATGAAGATAAATCAGTAAAGAACATTATTGTCCAACATAGTTCATTGGTTATTGTCCACCAAATTCAGTAGCGTACGAAAATACCTACCTCCCGCTACTACTTTATTAATAATGCTTCCCCCGCAACTCATTACTTGTTTATGTGGATAGTATATTGCCGGTAAATATCAATTTCAGATAAACAAGAAGCCCAGCAGCTAAGGCAGAGTATCCTAACCAACAGACGCGATTTTGCAGACAGACCCAGGTACCCGGATGCCAAATACCCGGATGCCATATACCTGGAGATCCTACACCCGACCCCACAGCATCCACCGCAGATCGGAGTAAAGCAAGTAACGCAAATTCAACTTCTCACAGTGATCCTTGTTAATAATTGATAATCCGAACATTTCAACGAAATTTAGCATCCCAGCGAGAATATGCAAATATTGTTACACGGTATAAATTTTTAAACTGCACTTCATCAAAGCATTATTACAATTACAATATATTTGTACTAACATTTCAACGCAAAGATAAGAGATTTGTAAAAGATTTTGGATATCATCAACTTAACTTTTCAGACCTGAATTAGATTTATTGTTATTTTGTTTTATGCACAATTTTGATAATTTTATCTGCATACCTACACGGTCTATCAGTACTACTACTGCTTTCGCCATTGCCTATCACTTGCCATATTACAACGACAATATGCCGCTAGAAGAAACAGCATCAGGAACCAGCGCTAATTACACAATAATGGATCCAGTCATAAACTCCGTATCAGTTAAGCTACCCCCCGTCTGGTGTGACAACATACAGCTCTGGATTGCCCAGGCAGAAAGCCAGTTCTGCAACTCAAGAATCAAAGATGACACCACGAAGTACAACATTATTGTCGCCTCCCTGGACATCGAAACCCTCAGGACCGTCAGCGATGTCGTCATCAAGCCACCAGCAACGGACAAGTACTCTACCCTAAAATCTGCACTCATCACGAGGTTACAAGATTCCGAAGGAAAACGTCTCACCCGACTACTAACCGGATTACAGTTGGACGACAGGAAACCATCAGGACTACTTCGATTGATGCACGAACTCGCCGGCCCCGAGCTTGCTGAAAGCGCAATCATACGCACGTTATGGCTACAAAGACTTCCCCAACATGTACAAGCTATATTGACCGCACGGCCAGACGAAAATCTACTACAACTTGCGTCAGCAGCCGATAAAATCCTGGAAATCTACCAGACAACCGAGTGCGGAGCGATAAACAAAAATCAACGTAGAGATAACAATTACAGAGAAGATCCCGACATCACTTCCGTTCTTCAGAGCCTACGTGAACAAATTTCTGCACTATCTCTAGAAGTCAATCAACTAAAGTCAAGTCGCAGAGACAGTCATAGCCCCGTACATCATTTTTATAATCGGCGTAATCCTAGCCCCCGCCGAGAATGGCGTCATCCACCGACATCGTACTCCAATACCGACCGCCAACATCGATCCCGGTCGAACGATCGAACGGACAATAACAATGAACTTCACAAAACAAACGACTACTGCATATACCATAAAAAATTCGGGCAGAGATCATTCAACTGCATTCCACCATGCACATTTCACAGAGATAATTCAAAAAACAACGGCAACGCCACACAATAAGTGTGATTTTGCTAAAAATTGCAGTCCATCGTAACTTTCCTTACTTACGCACAAGTAACATAAACACTTGTAGCTATTTAACAAGCACAGACAACAGATATCACCAGATAACAAGAAACATGCGACTGGACGAGATCCAGTAAACGGGCAACGAGCAACTGGGAACTGTCAACATATATCACCAGATAACAAGAAACATGCGACTGGACGAGATCCAGTAAACGGGCAACGAGCAACTGGGAACAACAAATCACCAGATAACAAGAAACATGCGACTGGACGAGATCCAGTAAACGGGCAACGAGCAACTGGGAACAACAGGAATACTAATGGACTCACGAATATCTACTGAATAGCTACGATCTCGAATTTTTTTTAAAGAAACAAATCGTTTTTTCACCATCTTCTCAACTTCAACATCTCCAATAATGTATATATACAGTAGCTGACACAATATCTCAATCTGAAGAGACTAACTGTCCTACTACAAGCAACCAAGGATCGGAGGGAAAGCGCAGAGTCAACCTGACGATTAAATTAAGGCAAAAGATGACTCCGCCCTCGTCCTATGTTAAATTAATGTTTCCAACTGTGACCGACTCAAACCTACATTTTTCCAAAAGTCGGAGGAAATACCGCAAAAAACGGCAAGCACACTGCCCACAATAACAACAAGAAAAACACGCTGTGGAAGACACGTACATTTTCCTGAAAGGTACCAGTCGTAAAAGTAATACTTGGCAATACTTCAATTAAAAAAGCTATCGTTTAAACAAATTAATTAGAAAACTTATATTGATGTATCCAAAATTTATTATACGATTTGTATCACTGTACCTCATAATTAATTAAAATTCTAACTAACTACTGTGAAATAAAATTAAGTTTATTTAGGTATTTAGCTAGCGAAACACCGCCATATAAATTATTGTATTATTACGTAGTCAGTATTTCTAACAAATAATAATAATATATCAATTCATTTTCGTATCCCGAATTCTGAACAGTATACAGACTACATTTTATTTGTAAATAACTAATTAATAAGATTAGCAAGGTATATCAAATTTAGCAAATAAGTTATCCAACCTGTAAATAATTTCTGTTAATTTCCGATATCTATTAATTTTACGTAGTGTTATCTTATTAAAAAGAAGCCACATATTAGATCGGACCGTCATAAATGCTAACCAAACTGTATTTGTTTAACAATAACAATATAATAAATAATAATTCGACATTCCAATACCACTGCGGTAGTACGTACCTAAAGTCAGGTAGTAAACAAAGACAGCACTTGGAATTCGAATTATTATTTTCCCTCGATTAAAAATGAATTCACTCCTTAGTCTAAGATGTATAAAGTTAATTTTGAATAATATGGTTCATGTATTTTATTTATATTTTAATATTACGCATAGTTAGTTATGTTTACTTTAGTTGAAATTGTATAAACGCATAATAAGTATGTACCGAGTCAGCCAGCAGCTACTCGCCTTTGTAAATAATCACCGTTATGCATTCTAGGCAGTACCTACCTACCTCAACACTATATGTCTAGCCGTAAGAAGGAACGAGTAATAATAATTTTAATCGGTCAATACCGACTGAGAAATAGGTACTTACTTCTATTACTAATGATAATTAGGACTTGTAAATAAATAACATTATAATTTTAAAACATTTTAACTAAAACTAACTTTTAACTAACTTTTAACTTAACTTTTAAGGTAACTTTAAGGTAACTTTTGTTATTTTTTCTTTTTATAGGCATGTTATGTTCTAAGTTAATGATGTAAATTTAGAATTGTTCACAAAACTACTTATGTAAAAATTATATTTTCAACTATGAAAAACATTGTATATAGATATGTATATCTCAATAACTTACTAAACCCTATTTAGGTGTATATAATTATTTTCTTGTCGTATGCCATATTTTGTTATTCGCGTGCAACGCTGGTGGGGAGGTATATGGCAGTACTTATTCACATTACTTATTTTCACGCGTATGGTATCCCAGATGACCAACACTAAATGACACCGATTGCCCCGAGATAGGATCACATGATTATTCCGCTTCTAGTACTCGATCCATCCGGTTGCACGGCAATTTTACCTCACTACCAGTTTGTACACGAATCTATATTCGTTGTAAATAATATTTTAAATAAAACTTAATATCGTGGATAACTAAGTGTTTTCAATTAAACATCATCATTATTATAAGTCTGAACACAAGATCACGGCTTGGAAGTGCCGTGATCTCAAGGAGCATTTTAACCTCAATATCGGTAAAGTATGAAGGCAATCCTGCCTGACGTGGAGAGGATCTCTCCATCAAATACTCTCCATCCACTCATACATCTACTAAAAAACACTTCCAACAATAGTATAATATATTAAAAAATTAAATCATAATTAAAACCAAATGACTTTGTATTATACATCGTTCACGAAACACGAAGCATTGTACATTACAGGAGAATCCTTCGTTTTTTTTATTTAACAAGGGATATCAATTTTTTTGTATTGCTTGGGCATTAACTTTGTAACAATTTCTAGACTTCTAGTTTTGAACAACTTCTGTTTTTTTTCTCTTGAGTTTTTAACAACTTCTAGTTTTGAAGAGTTTTAATTTTTAATGTACATTTGTTACTTAAATTTTGAATTTTCTGCGACCGGTTTCGACACATCCGTGTCATTCACGACTGTGTCGAAACGGGTGGCAGAAAATTTAAAATTTAAGTAACAAATGTACATTAAAAATTAAAACTCTTCAAAACAAAAGGGATATCAAATTATACCTTACACATAAATTTAACAAAAACTAAAATAAATTATAACCCTCCACAACCAATACCGCCCGGTACTCTGTATGCCAGTATTATAAAAGGTAAAATATTATGGAACTCCTATAACGACTGCCAATGATCAAACGATGGAAGAAGCCAACAGCTACTTTACGACTGCTTGACGCTTTATATCAGCTGTAGTGGAATGGGAGTCGATACCTTTGGATCGTTCAATCGTTGAAGCCGGTATAGCGGCCTCTTAACCAATGCAATTCATTTGAATTCAAGTTAAGCATCCTGTAGGTAGAATTCTCTTTTTCTCTGCAAATCCTTAGGTAAGGGTAATTTTTTGACACGGTGATTATTAATAAATGTATTAATTTGCTTCCATGACCTCATTGATAATATTCCTGTTTGTTTTTTTTATTTCGTTTATTTTTGCAGCTCCTGGATCTCTTCCTTCGATGAAATAGTTTGCAAAGTTTTTATAAAGTTCATCTTTTTCTTGATTAAGCCACCTCCTTCTAACTATATTTTCCTTTTTTTTTGCCATATTCCCATCAAGTAAATTACTTGGTAAAGACTCTTGGTCATTTTCTAAACTATTATCCAACGTAACATGATCCACATTTTCTTTATGTGATTCTTCAGGTTGAGGGACGGAATCTATTTCATTTTGTAAAGTTGTTGTAATGTTCGTTCCATTATCAGACTGTGATCGGGAAGATATTTTTCCCTCGGCTAACTGCAGTAAATTCAAGCCAACTTTACCTTTCTCAAGAGCCAGTTGTGGTATCATGTAATTCCCTTTATGTGTACCTGGTGTATGCCCTAAGAAATGAGACAAAGCGTTTACATAAGCATTATTCTTTCCAGCTACTTGGCTCATAGTTGCAACATGGTGTCGCAGTCCAGTTGAAGTTATATGATCTGAATTCACAAAGGAAAACTTGTGTCTTAGTTTCCTTAAAATTTGCGTGCCACAAAAATAAGGTTCACCTCCTAGTTTTGGGAATAAATATTTGTTTTCATTTGGAATTCCAACTAAATTTCTGTATGCAAATATAGTGTCTACATTTCTTTTCATCTGATTTCGAAGAAGTATTGGAACTGTTCTCCCCCTTTTTCCTGGGATATGGAAGCAATATAATGTATTTATAGCATTTTGCTCCTCAGAACTCATGATTTCCAATATTTCTTTAGGAATGTCTTGTTTTTCACTTTGGCTGGCTATATAATTTTCTAATGGAGCTCTTGCTACTTCTCCTGCTCTCCTTCTATTAAAAATTATAATATGAGCAATTGTTATTTTACATAGCTCTTCATAGGCGATATAAGACTTTTCACATTCAAATCGTTGAGCTATATTCACTTCTAGTTTCATAACTTCCGTGCATATTTTTTTTATATCAGTAGTTAAAGGCATGACATCAGTTTTCAGCATTTTTTGAGTTTTCCTTGATTTTTCAGCGTTAGTAGAAATTTCAAATTTCCAAGCGTGATCAAAGATTATTTTAAATTCAGACAACTTGTTTTTTATAACTTCTTTGGATGAAGTGGTCAGCACAGGATTCTGTATTGTTTTACGCATCAAAATATCAGCACAATCTTTTATAGCTGTACAAAGTCGTTGAGGCATGCTAGGAATTTTTACAGAACCTGTACTTTCATCGTAACCACTATTTATTTTGACAGCGTCCATAAAAACATTAAAATGTATAGGGTCAAATGCAATGTCAAATGAGGAAATTGCAGGATTTTTTTCTTTGATGACCATGAACAGTCTAGCGAGATCTCTCATCTTGGATGTAATGTGTGTTTTCAAATGATGTTCTTTATGATTGCTTAATAGTAGGGAACCATATGAACAAATTAATGGCTCAGACTTTGCAATTTTTGCAATAGGATCATTTTTGAACACAGGAAATATCTGAGATCTTAAAGATTCTGTGATCTCAGAATTGTCTGGGGATAATAAAATAGTGGATGATTTTAACACTGCGGCGTTTTAGTGGATTTCCTTCAGGTGATTGTTTTCTATTTGAACATTTTTTCAGGTGTCTATAGAGTAAAATTCTTTTGAATGTGCCACAGCATTCTATGCAAACCGCATAATCCTCAGCTGTCGCAGTCGTTCTTGGACGGCGATTCGGTAGTAATATTCCATCAACTCTATTTATCGCGTCCTGATTGTATAGATAATTGCCTCTATTTCTTATTTTCTTCGAAATTAATTCTCGCTTTTTTTTTCGTTCGCGCAGATCGGGATCTAAAATTTTGTTATATTCAATCACTTCTGCCTCCAAGGGATGTTGGGTTGTAATGTGGCGTGCAAAGTTGGTTATCAGCTTGAAGCAGTATGGACAGAAGCTTTTACGGTCATAAACTCTTGGTTTTTTACTAGCTAAATCAGATGTACATTGTTTTGAAGTCGATGACACATAGCAGTCCGTTCTTTCCTGATTCCCTGGATGATCGCTGGTATATGAATCTAAAAGTTAAAAATGCATTAAAATTTTGTAACATATTTAATAAATTAAATTTGTGTGGAGAATTATACAGAGTGTATCAGCAGTCACACAGGAGGCCCTGAGGAAAACGATTTCCCTCAAGGCCTATGTCATTTAAGATGCTGTGTGGAGGGTCTTTTTGAGGAGAAGAGGGAGTTAACATTGGTCATGAAGAGACTCATGTTGTAGGAAGGGGGAAACAGAGGCCGGAAAATCGTTCCATAGCCAAGCTGTTGAGCACAAGAACGAGTCGAAGGAGCGACCAGTTCTCATGTGACAAATGTCAACCGTGTACATATGTTAGGCACGCGTTTGGCGTGTTTCCCGACTATGCACCGGTGCCGAAGGGATCAATGATGCTAGTTCCTCGGAGCATCTTCCATTGAAATACCGGTAGAACACGGATAGCATTCCCACCCGACGCCTGTGCTCTAAAGATTGCAATCCGTCTGTTAAAATGGGAGAATTTATCAAACGGATCGCCCGTTTCTGCAGAGTCGAGGGTATTTTTCAGATATTTTGGAGCTCCAGACCAGAGGCGGCTGCCAAATTCATCTGTGGGGCGGACTTGCGATTTGTACAAGGCTAGCAGTTGTGTACTATTAAAGTATCTGCGGGCCTTGTACAGTAGGCCCAGTTTTTGAGAGGCTAGCTTTACTCTGGCTTCGATGGAGCCCCATATCTGAGCTGGTCACTTAGAGTTACACCGAACATATCAATGGAGGGCCTGTTCGGAAGGTTACTTCCGTTGAAGGAGACGAGATTTTCATTGTGATCCCTTTTAGATGTAATAATAATTTAATACATTTCTCTGTGTGTGCGCAATTTGAATAATAATTTTATTATTTTGAAACATTTTTGTTTATTATTTATTAATAAATTATGAATATAAGAAAATAAATTATGGGAAAATGAGAAGTTATGGGAGGAGTTTGTCAATTAAAAATAGGTGGTGCCCGCCACCCTACCGATATTTTAGAATGTGCTCTATTCTCGATCCATTATAAGATTAACCCGTGTACGCGCATGTCTCCGCCCATTACCCCCACTGCTACAGCCGAAGTCTGCCGAAGACATACTAAATTTTTAGCGGAATGACTCGGACGAGCAGAGCGCGGGTGTAGGGACCGTAGCGGGGGGAATGGTGTGCGCAATACGAACCAAGTTACGTACAATCACGGGTTTATCTTATCGCGGACAGAGAATAGAGTACAAAAAGGTTGGGAACCCCTGCGCTACAGCATAGCGTTTGCATTACCAAGTTGGAAATTTGAAACGAGCGCTTATCACATATATGGTCAGGAATCATTGGTTAACATTTGTCAGGTAACTGCTGATACACTCTGTCAATATTGAGCAGGTACCTCTACTTACCAGAATCAGACGAAATTCTCGAGGGTAACTTGAATAAGTCATCACTGCCGGACGTCACACTTGCTTCTAAAATAAAGCATAATAATGTAATATTAGAAAAAAAAAAATTCATAGTAGGTAATGTAATATTCCAAAACTAAGCATCACTACCGTTAATTGCTAAAACATTTCACAATAATAAGTAACGTAATGTTAATATGTAATGAAAAATACCTAAGATTATTGTATATTATCAGTAATTATTATGTAGCTACCTGAATCTGAAGGGTTTGCAAATAGATCACCCAGTTTTTTCTCCATTTCATTAATTACGACTCTCTTATGTTCAGAAATTAGTGAGCCTTCACTCGTACTGGATATATTTTTATCTATAAAATAACAAAACAAATTAAAAACATAATCATAAAAAACAACAAGCATAATTATTATATACCTACTCATGTGAAAATCAACAAGTATTATTATTAAAATAACAGTGAAAAGCGTGTTTAGCGAGACCATAACCTAAAAATGCAACGCATTATAACGTAATTTTACATAAAAACACTTTTAATGTCATTGATAGTAATAATTTATCACAATACATGTAGCTACCTGAATCTGAAGGGTATGCAAATGGATCATCCAGTTTTTTCTCCATTTCATTAATTACGACTCTCTCATGTTCAGAAATTAGTGAGCCTTCACTCGTACTGGATATATTTTTATCTATAAAATAACAAAACACATTAAAAACATAACCATAAAAAACAATAAGCATAATTATTATATACCTACTCATTTGAAAATCAACAAGTATTATTATTAAAATAACAGTGAAAAGCGTGTTTAGCGAGACCATAACCTAAAAATGCAACGCATTATAACGTAATTTTACATAAAAACACTTTTAATGTCATTGATAGTGTTACGATACGCCCCTGAAGCGACTAGAGCACACAACGCAGAACAAGCTCAAACACAACTCGGTCTCTCCCCCCCGTTTCCTGTTTCCCCCTGCTTCTCCCCGCGTGCCCTGCCACTCGGCAGTCCGCTGCACTAGACAGAAAAGATTTGCGCGCCTTTGCGAACGGACGTACGCGGCCCGCTTTCGGGCGAGCAGTCCAAATTCAATGTGGCCGCGATGTATTATTGAAATACCTACAAGTAGATTCGGCCTTGGCCGCGCTAATAGTTCGGTCTATTTAGACTACGAAAGTGCCTGATGGAACTACCCCATGAGACGAGGTTCCTGCTAACCCCCATGTAAGCTGTATCTTGATTTCCTCTTTTAAATGTGTCCGTAATCAGTGAAATGTAGGGCCCCGTGTAAATCACCACTCGGAGAGTTTCGTTTTGAGAGAGAGACAGTGAGAGTTAAACACTTTAGCTAGGTTTTTGTAATTTGCATTTCTTGTATTGAATTGTACTGTAGAAACCTATGTACCGTGTTTGAGTTTACAATACATGTCTTAATGATTTAACTTTGTTATTATTCTGCTACGGCAGGAGGATTGTTGACCAGTGTGGATCCCGTGGGACGCCGGAAGGTAGAGAGAAATTCCATAGCTTTAAGCGGCTCACCCCCTGAATAGAGAGTACCATTGCTCCCGCTGAGAGCTAGCCGTGGGACATGTTGGTGTGCTGGTGTTGGTTTAGAAGCCGACATCGGGGTACCCTAACAATAGTAATAATTTATCACAATACATGTAGCTACCTGAATCTGAAGGGTATGCAAATGGATCATCCAGTTTTTTCTCCATTTCATTAATTACGACTCTCTCATGTTCAGAAATTGGTGAGCCTTCACTTGTACTGGATATATTTTTATCTATAAAATAACAAAACACTTTAAAAATATAAACATAAAAAAACAAAAAGCATTATTATTATATACTCATGTGAAAATCAACAAGTATTATTATTAAAATAACAGTGAAAAGCGTTTTTAACGAGACCATAACCTAAAAATGCAACGCATTATAACGTAATTTTACATGTCATTGATTGTAATAATTTATTATGCAACACAATATTTTAGGTTATATGATAAAATCTTACCGTTAATTGAAGAATTCATTGACATGGCAATAATTGTATTAATCCTTCGCCAGCGTGACATTTTATAAAATGCGAAAGGAAAGGATTCACACGCGAATTCGCGTGTGAATCCTTTCCTTCCGCATTTTATAATGGCGGCGCCAGGCGGCGCGAGTCAGCGCAAATTTCAACAAAATCACCGAGACAGTGTTGCCCATGTGTTGCCAACTTGATTATGTTTGCCAACCAATATAAATGTTTATATCTTTATAAAATATTAGCACACACAAAGATGTGAGCTAACTTAAGATTAATAAATAAAAATAAAATAAACTTTATTTTGACCAATTCACAAATTGTGGTATCAGAAAACATCAGAAAACCACTATTATGCTTATTTGGCTATCCCTCAAACCACCAGAAAAGCATCGTATTATGCCAGTAAGTTAATACCTAACTATTATCTTTTTACAGTGAATACCGCACAAGAGTCCCAACTGTTCCCGTCTGGAGCCAGTGAGACTATGGCATCCCCAATCGGGGTATGTTATGAGGCTGAAGGTAATGGATAGGGGTAGGAGGTGGGGAAGATGAAGGTTGGGAAGTACCTGGCTATTCGGATCTGGTCACTAAACACGGCTAAAGCCATTTTCAAGCAACGTTTCAATTCTGAATGATGGTCTTACACCAGGGCGATACTGATAGTATCTACTAGTAGTACTAGTAGATATTATTTAAAATTAATTCATTTTGAAATAACACAAATTAATCAAAGAAAATTTAAGACCTGCGGATTGTGAGTCAAGGGTCTTATTTTTGTTCACAACTTTTTTTTATAAAATACACCTAAACAACAATAAAACACCTTTTTATTACTACAATACAACTAGAGACAATGCTTTTGAAAAATAGTCACGCGTAAAAATAATTACTTAGGTACAGAGCATTTTTAAAAATGAAAAACTTGTTATATTTCTTTAATATGATAAAATAATCCATTATAAAAACTACGTTCTACTAAAAAAACCCTTTAAAAAATTAATAAAACTGTATGTAAACATGAGAAAACATATTACATGAGTACCTAATATATTTCTGAAATTTTTAGAAAACCCTACATAGATATCATTACATTACAACTGACTATGCTTTCGGAACGCAAAAGACAAATAATTAGGTAGCAAATATTTTATTTATTAAAAAACTACATAAATGTGTATTTAAATACGTAATTATATAAACCTTACAATAAAAACAAAAACAATTTAAAACATAAACGATATTAAAAAAGCAATTCGTAGATCAATCTTCAATTTTAAAAACTCGCGCGAATAACCGCTTGCATTTCACAAAATATTATAATATAATCTCTGTTCTTATTCTGTTATTGTATGACGAGAAAGTCCGGCAACGTCGCACGCGATGATAGTTGTAGATGCGATTAAAAATATATGTAATTTGATGTCCTAAGTATGGATGAATATTTACTGATAAAAAAGCATATCGGAGCATAAACGGTCCATGTGAAAATGTCACTTATTGACTCAAAAATTTTTTTTGCACCGTTCGACTCGTCTCATCGAGTTTGATATGATGGACTTAAAAAAAAAAAAAACGATGAGCCACTAAGTGCCCAAATGAGCCAGTAAGTCGCAATGATGAAGATGTTCCGGTAATTCATGGACGCATTGAGCCTCTAAATGCCGTAACATAAACCTATATATATATATATAGGTTTAAAGAGGTCAATATATATATATATATATATATATATATTGACCTCTTCTCGTAATATGCTGATCCAGTAAGAAGTTATTTGACAGTGTTGATCCACCTTTAACACCAAATAACTTGGCTTTAATGGATTACTTCTGTATGAATTTGCAACAACGTTACATTAAATAGCAAGGTTGCCAGTTTCCCAGTAAAAGTAAACGAAATACTACACATAAAATTTTCGATATTTGTATGGAAATCATACGCGTCGTAACTGTTGATCCGCCCAATTTACCATGCGTTGATGATCCGCCCAAATTGCCATGCGTTGTTGATCCACATAATCGTATATCTTATGTACCTATATGTGCTTTTACTATAAAATTGTTGATCTGACAATGACCAATCAGAATGGCGTTCAAGATGGCGTTATGAACGAAGCCTTCTGATTGGTCATAAAAAAACATATACCTATATCTGGTTTTACTGCTCATTGGTTGAGCCGATATGGAAGTTGCAAAACGTAATATTATAACGGCCGCGGCACCGACTTGAAAAATATATCTTTCTGTATTTTATAAAATTCTAATAATATACTTCCGCGGGTTTTTGTTGCTAGGCTCCGCCGCCCGGGAAACATTTATTGGATAAACACATCTGTCATACGTCATCCCAAGTGGTTCGATACTTTTGATGACTTAGCAAGGGTGCCCGGGTTCGAGGGGTGATAATGCGTTGCATTACGATCTTGGCTACGAATTCGGAAGTCGCAAGTTCAAATTTTGGCGTGCGCAATAAATTTTACTTTGATTAATATATATGATTCCTCGATAATGCATTGCATTATGATCCTTGACTACGAATTCGGATGTCGCAAGTTCAAAATTGGCGTGCGCAAGTAAATTTTATTTTGTTAAATTTGTATAATTCCTCGATGAAGCGTTGCATTACGATCTTGGTTATGAATTCGGAAGTCACAAGTTCAAAAATAATAAATTTTATGTTGGT
The DNA here is from genome assembly GCA_917563855.2 of Limnephilus lunatus. NCBI lineage: Eukaryota > Metazoa > Arthropoda > Insecta > Trichoptera > Limnephilidae > Limnephilus > Limnephilus lunatus. The sequence goes on along the minus strand of OU830592.1, from coordinate 105,906,004 downwards.
AAATATTTAGATATAATTCCTCGATAATGCGATGCGGTACGATCTTGACTACGAATTCGGAAGTCGCAAGTTCAAAATTGGCGTGCGCAAGTAAATATAATTTTGATAAATATCTATGCATGATTCCTCAATAATGCGTTGCATTGTGATCCTTGACTACGAATTCGGAGGTCGCAAGTACAAAATTGGCGTGCACAAGTAAATTTTATTTTGATAAATATCTATGTATTATTCCTCAATAATGCGTTGCATTATGATCCTTGACTATGAATTCGGATGTCGCAAGTTCAAAATTGGCGTGCACCAGTAAATTTTATTTAATAAATTTGTATAATTCCTTGATAACGCGTTGCATTACGATCTTGGTTATGAATTCGGAAGTCACAAGTTCAAAAATAATAAATTTTATGTTGGTAAATATTTAGATATAATTCCTCGATAATGCGATGCGGTACGATCTTGACTACGAATTCGGAAGTCGCAAGTTCAAAATTGGCGTGCGCAAGTAAATATAATTTTGATAAATATCTATGCATTATTCCTCAATAATGCGTTGCATTGTGATCCTTGACTACGAATTCGGAGGTCGCAAGTTCAAAATTGGCGTGCGCAAGTAAATTTTATTTTGTTAAATTTTTATAATTACTCGATAATGCGTTGCATTACGATCTTGGTTATGAATTCGGAAGTCACAAGTTCAAAAATAATAAATTTTATGTTGGTAAATATTTAGATATAATTCCTCGATAATGCGATGCGGTACGATCTTGACTACGAATTCGGAAGTTGCAAGTTCAAAATTGGCGTGCGCTAGTAAATATAATTTTGATAAATATCTATGCATGATTCCTCAATAATGCGTTGCATTGTGATTCTTGACTACGAATTCGGAGGTCGCAAGTACAAAATTGGCGTGCACAAGTAAATTTTATTTTGATAAATATCTATGTATGGTTCCTCAATAATGCGTTGCATTATGATCTTTGACTACGAATTCGGATGTCGCAAGTTCAAAATTGGCGTGCACCAGTAAATTTTATTTAATAAATTTGTTTAATTCCTCGGTAACGCATTACATTACAGTCGTAAGTTCATATTGTATTTTATTTTGATAATATATGTATAATTCAAACGTCACCTCATGGTTCGCTACTTTTGGTGACTTAGCAGGAGTGTCCGGGTTCAAGGAGTGAGATTTGTCTAGGTCCGTGCAGGGAACGCGTTTGCCCACCTACTGCGTGGCAAGCCGGATCGGGAGAGACTGATTGAGGGATATTTTTTTTCATTAGCTCCACACAGAAATGAGGAAAATATACCCCTCAGGGGGACTATGTAATCTCTGCGGATGCTGTGTGGAAGGTATTTTTAGGAAAGGAAGGAGAGGAAGTTCTGGGAAGGAAAAGGGTAGTAGGAGTGGGTAGGAATCTGGGGGTCAGCGTGTCCAGGAGTATGGCGGACGTATGAATCCATTTCGGTGCAATTTTCAGAGATTTTCAGAGTACGGCTGAAGAAGTCGCAGGGACTCCCTCAACTATTCTCTCCCGATTCGGCCTGCCATGCAAATGGTGAGCAGACGCGCACAAACCTCACCCCATGAACCCGGGCACCCCGGATAAGTAAGTCACCAAACGTAGCGAACCACTTAACCTGGACCTACAGTTTGGGAGGCGGGTATGAGTACCGACGCCCCGGAAACCATTTATTGGATAACCAACACATCCACTCCGAGTGGTTCCGTAAATTAAAACCAAATGTTGTAATAAATCAGATACTCCTCCTACGTTATTCGTCTGTATACCCACATTAAATTATCATGAAAACATGCTTTTATCACAATATTCAAAAAAAAATTAAACCAACAGGATTAGCAGACCGGAAGTTGGCGTCCCCGCAGGAATAGGCAGAGAGGGCGGACCGCCAAACGACTCGGTCTAGGCACATCATACTCTTTGCCTAACTTATATTTATACATCGTCTCATACATTCTCTTCTATTATTCTGACTTGGCCCTCCGATGGATATCCGCAAATAATGTAAGGCTGATGTAAGAATAATGAGTAAGATTTAGAAAGGGACCCTCAGATGGTTTGGGCATGTAGAGCGAATGAACGAAGAAAGCAGTGAAAGAAGAATATACGACGTAAATGTGAATGGTAGAAGAAGTCGGGGACGTCCGAGGAAGACATGGCACGATCAAGTGAATCAGATACGTCAAAAGTCAGAATAATAGAAGAGAGTGTATGAGACGATGTATGAATGTGAGTGAGGCAAAGAGTGTGTGCCAAGACCGAGTTGTTTGGCGGTCCGTCCTCTCTGCCTACCCCTGCGGGGAAACGGCGTGATGGTTAGTTAGTTAGTTAATTTTTCAACTATTTCTTACATGTTGGTCGTTTTCGTTATTGGTTGAATTTCGATTTTTCCCTATAACGTGGGGAAATTTCCCCTGAGATTACCTATTTTGTTGAAAAATAATCTTCAATATTACACGAACAGCTTATAACAACTGACAGATATCCAAGTTTCAAATATTATGATTTTAAAATTAAATTGGGAGATGTTTACTGGGTTTTAACACTAAATTCTATGTTATTTTTAATCTTAAAAATTATAAACCTCAAAAAGTTTACCAAGTTCTATAAAAATCAGCTTCTTCTCAGTATGTAGTTAAAATTAGAGGGGTATTGATATATTTCATATTACTAATATTCCCACATTTCACGAGTAAAGTACATAATTTTCCATAAATACTGGGAACTTTTCTACCTCTCAACACCGAACACCTGCTAGCAGCGTGCTAGCTTGTCTATCATCGCCTGTGCAAATTGCTAGGGCTGTCAAAACATGGAAATATAAAACAACGTTGACATATCATTTCTTTATTTAAAAGTTAAGGTTTTTTGTAAAATAGAATAAAATAGTTTTTGTCATAAAAAAACACAAGCTTACATAATTCTTTAACTACGTTTTTGATGCTTCAGATTTTACGTCCGGTTTAAATCTTCCCCACAGGAAACCCTTCCACACACTATTCCAAAAACGATTGTCTAGTAAATCCACGCAATGTAAGTGCACTATATAAGTATAATAAATACAAAACAATACAAGAACAATACGCCAATCCACCAGAGACCAAATGGGAAAGTAATTCACCGACTCCAGATACATTCATATCAGATTTTCATATCAGACGGTTTGGCTCGATAGAACTCAGAAAATTATACTCATAAACAATGCAGGAAACGACTAGTTTAAGAAACTTGCACAAAAAAATAAAGTAAAAATATCATTGAATTTGATCAATAAAGTATGTAGGTACAGAATATAAAAAAAATCTATTGATATGAAAAAATCCAAAATAGTGACATTTTTTTTTTCTTTCAGCCGACAAAATGCTGTTAAATGTGTTAGTCAATTTAAATAGCTTTAACAAAATATTCCCCTACTAGATGAAAAAACTTCAATAAGGTATATTTGCTTATATGTATATTACAATTGATATACTAAATATATCAACAACATCGGAGTTTTTGTTTTCTAGCTGTTGAATCGTCGCATAGGAGTGTAATATTTGGATATTGATGTGGAATTGCTACAATAATATGGTAGGTACTGTCTTGTGACTGACCTACCTGGAGTATGAAAAGAGATTTCATAGAATAATGTCTTGCTCTGGTGGAATTTATTTATTAACTTATTTTTATTAATATCCTAGTGGCGTTAACATACATGCATGAAAATATTACAATAAATTATATTTTTGTACCAATTAAAAAACTGATACAATTAGAAAATAAAACTTGACTTTAAAGCTAAAATGTAGCCATATGGATACAATTGTTCATGTGTGTTACAAACAATAAAATAAAGATATGATGTACTCGTACGGTATCGAATTTTAAAAGAGAAGAATTTTGTAAAAAGAAAAAAAATAATAAAAGTTAATTATAAAAAGATAGACTGGCGGGAATATAACACCGAGATCTCGTATCTGCAATACTCGAAGAAACTTAGCACCACTCATAAAAAGGGGAAAATGAAAAGGATTTTTATTTTTGTAAAAATTTTAAAGTAATCTGGCATTTACTAATATTTCACATTCCATAGTGAAAGAAGATACTCACAGTATCACCTTTATGGAAACCACCATTCAGAATCCAAGAGTTGCTTGAGATGGCTTTAGCCGTGTTTGGTGACTAGATTTGAATAACCAAGTAGTTCCTCTCCTTATTCAAAAAGGATACTATAGTATATGAGAAGATGCAAGAATTTGTTACAATTTTGATAGAAACAACAGTTTTGTTTTCATAAGGAACATAATACAAGGTAAAAGACAGAGTGTACATGGCCGGTATTAGTTATAAACATTTCACACAGATTGCATGCAAAAAGATCGCTCCATAAAGATCATCTGAATTAATAGCGTATAATACATGAAAAGGTTAAACTAAAGGTATCAAGAAATATTTCACAAAACGTGCTAAGAAAAAATAATAAAGCGTCATCGTAACTCTTACTTCAACATTGCGGAATTCTTTTGAATGTGTGGCTGTAGTGGGTTCATGAATGTCATACACACTTTGATCCTAAAAAAAACTTAATCATGTGTGAATATTTTTGATAAATTACCCAAATAATCATTATTTGATGTTGCTTACTGTTGAAACTATATTCGTAGGTAGTTCAGTACTGAAATTTTCAGAAAAGTTATCCTCGACAGCATTCTATTCTATTCCCTGAGATCTTCGAGAAATCGATCTGTACACAAAATAGTCAAATTTAATTTGATTAATTTGTGTCATTTCACAATTAATTCATTTGAAATAATACACAGTATATTTGTGGCACGTTCCAGAGTGGAAGGTATTTTTAGTATCGCCCTGGTGTAAGACCACAATTCAGAACTGAAACGGTGCTTGAAATGGCTTTAGCCTAAAAATTTTATGCTATAAATAGGTTAAAAATCATACTTTTTCATTCGGAGTCTATTGAGCTGACGCCAAGTTTTGGAACGCCATTTGTTTCCCATATTTAAATTTTTTTACTGAAAAAAAATATATAAAAACTAATAAAACAAATGTTCATTTCTTTGAATCAACACGATGATAGCTAGATTAAATACTTAAATGATTATAATAATTATTCACCTATTTGCACAGCCCTTACACTTTTGTCGGATGTAATATGATATCTTCAAATATATTGTATCGTTTCAATAATGTATTGTTACAGTGGTCTCGCTCTGACATACCCACGGCGCCGCGCTAGAGAAAGAGATCACAATACAATTCAAACTTGCTTTGTTGTTCAGAGTAGTATTTGACCCTGTGCGAAACTATTTGAAGGTAACATGTGAGAAGGTACAATATATCTGAACGTTCGCGTTCTAGGTATTCTAGTAATTTTGTCACTTTCTACGTGCTCCGTTTGTAAATTTTATAAAGTATGCTGTTTCAAAAAAGCGCGCACAAATGCTCCGTGCGAAGCTATTTGAAGGTAACACATCAGAAGTTACAATATACAAGAAAAGGCTGAGTCCTTGCCACGTACTTTAACTAATTCCTTTTGACATGTTTCTTTTTAAATGATAAACAGGTTAAATGTGGAAAAGTTTAAGCATATCATCGTCTGTCTCCTTGCTACGCACGTTTTTGAAATCCTTTTTGACACGCTTCTTTCAAATTACACGAACAAATTATACAGTTTGATTTCATTCATACAGTGTATATTGATACATCCTAATAACTAATAAACTAATATGACATTAATGTATAATTTAAACTCAGTCAATTAAATTCTACCTTCAGAAGGTAATAGTAAAAAGGCCAAATGAGCCGTAATACTAGTTAGCTAGACATGAAAGGGTATTGCAAAGCCCTAGTTAGTTAGAGGATTACGAAAGAATCCGTAGAATCAAAAAAAAAAATAATAACTGTGTTATGTTTTTCAACATAGCTTTACGGAACAGAGCGTCATAGACAACCTGTCGGGCGGATGTCATCAAATAAATAATTGATTTTTTTAATATTAATTTATACATTGTATAGTTAAACTACTGTTTTATTGGGTAATATTTTTATTAAACAGAAAAAAATTGTTTTTAGTTCAAAAAAATGATTTTAAAGTACGTTGATTTACGTAGTTTAAAAAATTTAAATACGTCATACTTAAGCTACATTATAAAAATATATAAACAGGTTGAGATGTTTTCTATTACAAAATATTTTTATATATCTTTTTCATATTATATACGATTACAGATGGAAACAAACCGGGGGTCGACTGACGATTTATTGAAAACTGCTATTTTATAAACAGTTTTAAAGTAAGAATAACTTTTTTTGTTAATATTTAAACTTAACTGGGGGCTTACAACATACATACATCTAATAAAATATTTTGACAAATATTTTTTTTAATGTGCTGTTACGTGCACAGAAGATTTTGAAAACACGCTAAACCACAAAACATCGAAAAATATTGAAAAATCCCTTGTGCCCTATAAAAATGAAAATGTTATGAATAAATAAATAGATAATAAATAAATAGTGTTTGGTGACCTAATAGGGGTGCCCGGGTTCAGAAAGTGAAGTTTGTCTAGGTCTTTGCGGGGAATGCGTGTGCCCAACTACTGCGTGGCGGGCCAGGTTGGGAGAGACTAATTGAAGGAGTCCTAACCTAGAACTCCCTTGACTCGCCTTTAAACTGGGAATAACATGGGAGGTTAATAAGTGTACCGTCGCCCCGAGAACCATTAATTGGATAACCAACACCTCTGCCATAGGTCACCCCAAGTGGTTCTCTCTGTTTGGTGACTTAGTGGGCGTGGCCGATTCCTCGGGTAAGATTTGTCCAGGTCTTGGCGATGGATGCCTCTGCCCACCTGCTGCGTGGCGGGCCGGATCGAGATCGAGAGACTGGTTAAGGACGGCCATTAAATTTTCTGCAAGTCTAGGATGAATATTTATTTTTATTTCGAACAATGAGTTAAACTTCAAATTGTAAAATTTAAATAAGTGAAGACAATATTAGCGAAACTCAATCCAAAATCTGAAACAGAAAAATCAGAAAGAGGTACAAGCCAGGACCTTCGGCTTTCCGGGCACCAGCTCTAACCATTGCGCTAATGAGTCCCCATCCGATTCTGTCATTTTTAACCGTTTCATACTTCGACTAGAAACTACCAACATTATCTTCATTTTCGTAACGCAAATTTTATTGTCTGCTATCTGTATGAAAGATTGCAAAATTCAACCAGAAATAAATATAATCTAGATAGTGTCTTGGATAAAGTTATCAATTTTTATTTAATATGCGACGTCTATTGACTTTTCTGCAAGTCTAGGAGGAATATTTATTTTTAACTATGAGTAAAACTTCAAATTGTAATTTTGTAATATAATCAAATATTTTAAGATAATTTTCACGTTCTATTCAAGTTCCGTCATTATATCATTATAGGCCAGTTGCTCTATCAATCTGAAATAATACAGAATTTGAATAGAACTTACACAGGTCGTAAAAAAATAATTTCAAATATTTGATGAATCCGTAAATTTTTTTGAAACAACCCGTCTTTAGCTTCATTAGCTCCAGATAGAAGAGAGCATCTGGGACTATTGTACGGTACATTCATAAAATACCTATATTAGTCCCTCGACCCGTCTCCCAACAAAGGAATATCAATTTGGAGGCGGATATGTGTAACTCCGCCCCGGGAACTATTTATCGGATAACCAACATCCTTGCCGTAGGTTACTCCAAGTGGTTCACAACGTTTGGTGACTTAGCAGGGGTGCCTGGGTTTAGAAGTTGAGATTTGTCTAAGTCTTGGCGGAGAATGCGTTTACCCACCAACTGCGTGGCGGACCGGATGGATTATGAATTCTCCAATCAGACTTTCTCAACCCTTTCCCCAAACGGGGCTTTTTTAAACTCGTGGTAACTTTAGAATAAAATGTCCGAATTGAATAATTCAAAAAGTTAAATAAAGGTATTGAAGCAGTCTTGAATATGAAGTAATTTATTTTGATAAGGATTAAAACCAAGATACAAATAAAGAGCCATTTGACGCAGCGTCATTTTAATTAAATTTTTAAAATAAATAAACACTTTTTGTGGCATAACTATAATAGTTAGACATATGCTGTCACGAAACTTTTTGTAAATAATGATGTTTTCTGCAAAGTCGTACTACATTATTTTATTCTATTGTTAATAGTTTTCGCAGCGCACGTGATGTAAAGAATATTTTAGGTATTTTTTTTACACCTTAGGCTACATTATTGGAGTTTTAGTAACGATCCCTAATTTTTTTTGAAAATATCATATAGCCTATGTCAACCGGAAATAGTGTAGCTTCCTACCAATGAAAGAATTTTTCAAATCGGTTCAGTAGTTTCGGAGCCTATTCAATGCAAACAAACAAACAATCAAATCTTTCCTCTTTAAATAGTGTTAGATTGGTTCCATGCAAACTCAGAAAGAAACCAACTCATAATTCAGGTCATTAAGATGAAGCCATACTAAATAATGCAAAATCATACAAAATCGTATGTTTTTGTTTTGAAAATTTGACCGCTTAGACGTATTATAAATGCTTCAATTAAATACTTCGTGTAGAACATACCTTGGCCCTTAAAAATATCGGTCATTTTTTTAATGTCTTTAAAAAAAAAAGCTATAAGCTTATAAGCTTATAAAAAATAAAGTATTAGGTCTATAAAAAACATTTTTTAGTGCAAACTCTCCTACTTATAAACACTTTTTCGGATATGGTTTTATTGCATAATGTGGCAAATTCAGTTTCTTATATAGCGGAGAAACAACGTGTTAGGGTCCGCGCTGCTTGTTTTCGTGAAATCAATTTAAAAATTCCGTTTTATTACAATAAACAATGCATAAAAAAGGAATTAATGTTTTTTACAGGCCTTTACGAAATCAACATGTAAAAAAAATTCTCAAATATCTTTTCCAACCTTTCCAAAAGCTTTTTCTCAAGTATTTTTAAACTCCTCCCATAAAAGGGCGTGAATTCAAATTTCGATTTTTTCCTGTACTAGTGGATCGCCTTAAAAGCTATGAAAACATAATTTTAAAATAGCCGGTAACCAGAGGCGGCCCCTGCCTTGTAGGCCAGTCAATAAAGGCTCAAAATGAGACTAACCCAAACATTAATTCCTCCGTCGATGAAATTTTGCAGTTACAATAGAAAATAAATAAAAAAAACCAACCTTTATACCTTATTTTATTGTATTTTTGTTATATGTTTATGGTCAGTTAGTAAATGATCTTTGATGTTAGTTTCGCAAAGTAATGTTAGTAAAATGTTAAACTTTTTTCATATTATAATATATTTTGATTCAACAATAAAACGATAAAAATAAAAACTGATCCCAATTGTTGTCATTTGTAAATACATAGATATTATAATGTCTTATAATTAATATTATTATTCAACAACAGTAACTAATTTTCGGTCAAATAAATAGGCATTTGTCAAAATAATTAATTAGTTAATTAACATTTTATTACGTAAGTATTTTAAAATTAAAATGAATATAGAAGCTTACGTCTATTTCATTGATTTTAACAACGCTTTCGGAATTGCCTGTTTGTGTTGATTTCTATTGAGAATTTGAGTTACGAAAAAACCTCATTTACAATGCCACAATAATTTAAAAATAGACATTGAGTTATTTTATATTGCACTTCGCATAATACATATAAACCATTCGTAAAATTTAATATAATTCTACGGTTATTAAAAAACTCTTTTACAAATCAAGGCTCTCCGTGCGTAATAGACTCCGGCGCATCCGAAAGCAACGCGTGCATCTTTAGTTATGCCGAGACGTTATATGATAATATGATATGATATTTCTACCGGGACAGTCTACAGAGGCTGGAACGGTGAAAGAGCAAGACAGGTAGAGAACCATATCGGAAATTGACTTGTTAGAGTAGTGAAGATATATGACGCACGCGTGCACTAGCGGAGAGGCATTCTGATTTATGACAAAACCTTAAACATGCGTGATATTGTGCCGAACGCTTGGAAAGATATAGGATTTTAGGATTAACGAATTTACAACTAATTAACAATGTTATGTATTAGCGCAACCAGAGCGCCGAGCATGTGAAATGAAGATTTTGGCAGGTCAGATCAGTCAGTATTGACATAATTTTAATGGTTTTCGCTAGTTTTGCTTTTTAAAAAACTTAAGATATTTAAAAATAAGTGGTAATGAAAACATTGCGATTAACGTCGATTTTTTCAAAAGTAACCGAATTTAATTTGAGAATAAATTGTTTTTGAAAAATAATAACCCTCCAAAACCATTGCTGAATATAATGCAAGTTTGTAAGGTTAAGGGAAAAAACGGTGAATAGAGTTTTAAAAACAAAGTAGGTATTAAATATTCGAAAGCATCTTGGCTTTGTGAATGTGATCGTAAGTAGCGAACCACTTGGAGTTACATATGACAGAGGTGTTGAATACCCAAAAATATGTTCCCGGGGCGGTGGTAACCATACCCGCCTCCCAAATTTTAGGTATACGTTTAGTGGTTCGCTATATTTGGTGACTTAGCCGGGGTGCTAAGGTTCATAGGGTCTGCGGGTCTTAAAAGCGGAAACGAAAAAGAAAATAAAAACAAAATCAAAATAAAAATCATAATCAAAATCAAAAGTCAAAATCGAAATCTAAATCGAAATCGAAATCGAAATCAAAAGTCAAAATCAAATTCAAAATCAAAATCAAAATCTCAAACCAAAACCAAAATCAAAGTCAAAGTCCAAATCAAAATTAAAATCTCAAACCAAAACCAAAATCAAAATCAATATCCGAACTTGCGACATCCGAATTCGTAGTCAAGATCGCACTGCACTGCATTATTGTTGTATTATACAAACGTATCAAATAAAAATTACCTCCGCACGCCACAATTCGAACTGGCGACTTCCGAATTCGTAGCCAAGAAAGTAAGGCAACGCATTATCGAGGAATTATATGTATTTATCAAAATAAAATTAACTGGCGCATACCATTTAAACTTGCGACATCCGAATTCGTAGTCAAGATCGCACTGCACTGCATTATTGTTGTATTATACAAACGTATCAAATAAAAATTACCTCTGCACGCCACAATTCGAACTTGCGACTCCCGAATTCGTAGTCAAGGTCGCAATGCCCCTTAGATATCGTTGAATTATACATTTAAATCAAAATAATATTTACTTGCGCACGCAACAATTTGTTCTTGCGACTTCCGAATTCGTATTGATCGTAATGCAATTTGTTCTTGCGACTTCCGAATTCGTAGAGATCGTAATGCAATGCATTATCGAGGAATCATACGTATTCTCCGATAATGCATTGCATCCCCAAAGAAGACATACGCCTTGACGGGATTTATTTTCTTCCTGTGTGGAGCTAATGTAAGAAAAATAAGGTCTCCCTCAACCAGTCTCTCCCAATCCGGTCCGTAATGCAGTAGGTGGGCAAACCCGTTCACCGCAAAGACCTAGACAAATCTCATCCCTTGAACCCGAGCAGCCCTGCTAAGTCACAAAATATCAGTCCCTCCCAATCCGGCTTGCCACACAGTAGGTGAGCGAACGCGTTCGCCGCACGGACCTAGACAAATCTCACTCCTTGAACCGGGCACTCCTGCTAAGTCACGAATGTCACTGCAAAGTGACATATGACAGAGGTGTTGATTGACAGAGGGGCGGTGGTAATCATACCCGCCTCCCAAAATTAAGGTATACCTTAAGTGGTTCGCTATGTTTGGTGACTTAACCGGGGTGCCCAGGTTCATGGGGTGAGGTTTGTGCGGGTCTTAGAAGCGGAAACGAAAACAAAATCAAAATCAAAATCAAAATCGAAATCGAAATCGAAATCGAAATCGAAATCGAAATCGAAATCGAAATCGAAATCGAAATCGAAATCGAAATCGAAATCGAAATCGAAATCGAAATCGAAATCGAAATCGAAATCAAAATCGAAATCGAAATCGAAATCAAAAATCAAAATCAAAAACGAAATCAAAAATCAAAATCAAAATCTCAAACCAAAACCAAAATCAAAATCAATGTCAAAATCATAATTAAAATCTCAAACCAAAACCAAAATCAAAATCAAAATCGAAATCCAAACCAAAATCAAAATCAAAATTAAAATCTCAAACCAAAACCAAAATCTCAAATCAAAACCAAAATGAAAATCAAAATCTCAAACCAAAATCAAAATCGAAATCAAAATGAAAAAAAAAATCAAAATCTAAATTAAAACCAAAATTAAAAAATCAAAATAAAAATCAAAATAAGAATGCAAATAAAAATTAAAATCAAAATCAAAATTAAAATCTCAAACCAAAATCAAAATCAAAATCTCGTTCCAAAATCAAAATAAAAATCAAAATCGAAATCCAAATCAAAATCAAAAACAAAATCAAAATAAAAATTAAATCTTAAACCAAAATACATTAAAAAAGAAATGAAATAGAACGAATTGAAATAAGAACGTACAGGTACCTACTAAAAGAAGCTGAAAAGTACGACAGACGGGCACCTTTGTTGGCGGTCAAAACTTGGCATTTATATGGATCAACAAAAAAAAACGTGTAAAATGTATAAGACACCGAACAATGGGCGTGGCTTACAGCTAAATCTTGATGGTATAAATTGATCCACATGGATCAGGATGTGTATGCCAGCTTGTGTAATGGATCAGCATATCCGGATGGATCAACACGTGCGAACGGATCAACTTAAAACTGGTGTACCGTCGCGCAAGATCAACGTTTTACGAGAGGAGATAAATATATATATATATATATATATATATATATATATATGTGTATGTGTAAGTTTTTTTTATATTGTTATATATATATATTTATGTCATACCACATTCTGTGGCTCATAGAAGAACCCACTTAAGTAGCTCGTTCTTTCGCATGTAATATATATTTACGTAGATGAAGTACCAACATGCTGTCTTTTAAATTTTGTTTAAAATATGGTCAGCTATAATATGTAATCAAAAGTTATGTTTATATATTAAAAACGCTTCACGCTATGTTGCCAAGTTTAATGTTACACACACCAATATAAGTATGCGTATGCAAGCACACATATTATGTTGGTAGGTTGACTGGACTGGTCGAAGGTCGGATGTTGCTTCGGAAATGATTATTCATATATTTATTATTTCTAGCGGCCGTTTTTGATTATTGGCGCGATTTTTTTAAATTGAAGTATGATTTGCTAATTAATATTGTTATTTATTTGATGTTTACGATTGTTTTTTTTTTGTGTTAAGGTTTATTTTACTCTTATCATAAATAAAATTAGGTATTTAAATACATATTAAGGTAGTTTTTTTTATTTGCTACATAATTATTTTATCTTAGTTTTATTAGTGTTTTCGAAAAATTATGAATAAACTTAGAAATAAATGCTTCGGAAATGACTATTCGGACATTTAATCACATAGTTATTATTTCTAGCGGCCGTTTTTGATTTTTGGCGCGGTTTTTTAAAATTGAAGTATGATTTGCTAATTAATATTGTTATTTATTTGGTGTTTACGGTTGTTTTTTTTTGTGTTAAGGGTTATTTTACTATTATCATAAATAAAATTAGGTTTCTTTTTTTTTTTTTTTTTTTACGCCCTTTTTCGGGGCTTTTACATATACAATTTAAAAATTACACTTGATTAAATAAAATATAAATACTGTATATTTCTTTTACCAATAAATATAAAAGGTATATATTTCTTTTATTAAGATACTAACTGCTACATAACTGAACTGCCTCAGTAACAGCATTTTGTATTTGTCTAAAGATAAATTGAAGATGTCCACAGACTTGGTAAAATTATTTCCCTCCATTAGTATTCTGGGCAAAGAGGAATACATATGGTAGTTAGTTCCAGAATTTCTGCACTGAAATAAATCCTGACTTCTAGTATTACATAGAGGAATCCGGAAGCTTATTAATTCAAGTAATAATGGACTATCAACTAAATCATTTAGAATTTTATAAAGAAATACCAAGTCTGTGAAAATTCTTCTGTCTGATAATTTGAGCATATTCATATCATTTAAAATAGTGTTGTAGTTCAACATAATTGCTGGAATACCCATTTTAAAATTTAGAAAACGTAAGAATTTATTTTGTATTCTTTCAACAGCTTGTACATGTGTATTATAATATGGGTTCCAGACGGGAGAATTGTACTCAAGTTGACTTCTAACAAATGCAAAATATAACAGTTTAATACATTTTATATTTTTAAAATTTCTAGTTAGCCTAGTTATAAATCCCAACATTTTTAAGCCCTTATTAGAAATTTCTGTTATGTGGTTAACAAATGAAAGATTTGATTGAAAAGTGATGCCTAAGTCTTTAATTTGTGTTAATGTCTCAAGAGTATTGTTATCAATGTTGTAATTAAAGATCACTGGATTTTTTATTCGAGAAAATCTAACTACTTGACATTTTGAGATATTTAAGTAGAGTCTATTTTCATTACACCAAATCAACAACTTGTTGATATTATCTTGAAGAATGTTGCAATGGTAAATATTTTTAATAATTCTAAACATTTTGAGATCATCAGCAAAAAGTAAGAAAAATACATCATGAAATACTTTTGTTAGATCATTTATAAACAAGATAAATAAGACTGGGCCAAGGTGTGAACCCTGTGGAACTCCACTTGTTGCATAAATTTTTTCGGACAAAGAGGATTTTATTCTAACAATTTGTTGTCTTTTAGTAAGATAGCTTTCAATCCAGGTTAATAAATTGCCACGTATACCAAGTTTTTCTAATTTCCAAATGAGAATTTCATGGGAAACTGAATCAAATGCTTTACTAAAATCAGTATAGACAGAGTCTACTTGTAGTTTTTCTTTAAAAGCATTAGTTATAAAATTTTCATAAATAATCAAGTTAGAAAGAGTACTTCTACCCGGCATAAATCCAAACTGGTAAGGTGATATTACAGGTTTTATTTGTGTAAAAAGTTTGTCAAGTATTAGGCTTTCAAAGAGTTTCGGTATGGTGGATTGAATACATATTGGTCTGTAATTACAAATATCACTTTTATCGCCCTTTTTGAAAATTGGAGTCAAATAACTAATTTTCCACTTATCGGGAAAAATTCCACTAGATAAAGACAAATTAAAAAGTTTGGTTAATGGAAGAGCAATTACTTTGATACATTCTTTAATAAATATTGAAGGGATATTATCCGGTCCCGCAGATTTGTGGATATCTAAGAATTTAACTTTAGTAATTACATCAGAGAGACTTATGGTACACTGTGAAATATCAAGAGTTTCATCTAGTGTTGTTGTTGGAACAGGAGCATTATTTGAGTCTGTTGAATAAACACTTTTAAAAAATTTTGCAAACAAGTTCACAATACCATCAGTATTATTGCTATGGCTGCCATTTAGGTGCATAATGCTCGGGAAATCAGAATCATCTTCTTTAAGTGATTTTGAGTATTTCCAAAAAGAACTAACATTATTTAATATTGAGTTTTGAATTTCATTTATATAGTTACGGTAGCAGGTCATAGACATTCTTTTACATGAGGTTCTTATATTTTTAAATTCAATGTACTCAGAATATTTTTGATGTAATTTATATTCTTTATGTTTAAGTTTTTTGGTGATAAGCAGATTTATAAGTTCTTTGGAGTACCATTTTGGATAAGTTTTTGGCTTACATTTCATGGTTGGAATATACATGCTAATAGTCTTTTCCAAAACAGAATAAAATTCATTGGTAGATGTGTTGATATCATCATATTGCATAGATGACCAATCAAAAGAGAGAAGATAATTACAAATTTTCGCGTAATCAGTTTTGAAAAATTTTTGGTAACTGAACGATAGTTTAGAAGTATTAATATGTACATTAGAGATAATAACTTCTAGTGGAGGATGATAAACATCAGTGGGCACCAGCGGCTCACTACATTCTTCAATTTCTAGTGAATCTAAGTTAGAAAAATATAAGTCAAGAGTACGATTAATTACATTTGGTAAAGTGTTTGCCTGATTAAGACCTAGGAATAACGCCATGTCTAGAATAATGCGACCAGACTCACTAACACTGATATTATCGTCACTGTTCACCCAATTCACGTTTGGAAGGTTATAATCACCAGCGAGTAAATATGTCGCACTAGGATTCCTTGTTAATATAACTTCCACTTCCTCACTATGGCACCTGTATACTTCATTGCTTGAATTTGGTGGATGTAAATACAGCCCACAATAATCTTTTTATTCCTGGCAACATTTACTTGCAAGAAAATTTGTTCAAGATGTTTATGTTTAGTTGTAATTAAGTTAGATTTGTATTTCTTGCTTATAGCGATTAAAACCCCACCACCTCTGCTTTTAGCACTTGTCGATGAATTTCTGTCTAATCTATGCACATTATAATTTATGAAACCTAATTCACTAGAGTGAATATTTGGCTCTAACCACGTTTCAGTAAGCAGTACAAAGTCGTGTTCAAACATTGGTAGTGTAGACTGAAGTAAACTTAATTTGGTTTTTAAACCTCTGACATTTTGGTAGTACAGGTTGCAATTATTAGGTTGACGTCTTTTAGAGGAATTTTTTAATGGCATAAAAAATCGATTTTCTTTTTTTCAGCTTCAATTTTTCTCAAATGTACTGAGCATTCATTACTCCAAGCATAGTGGTCAGTTGGCAATTGTAATTTTAGTTTCTCATTCATTTTTTTGCAGTTTATGCACTGAATATCGTTTTGACAGTTTACATTTTCATGTGCTTCGGAGCATCGAGTACAAGCTTTTTCACTTCTGCAGTCTTGTGCTTTGTGCATATAGCCATTGCACTTGTAACATTTCAGAAGTGAGATGTTGTCGAAAACCCGACATCTATCCCATCCAATATTAACTTTACCTTCTTTTAACATTATGTCGTAAGTTTTTCCATCGACTTCCATGAAAATGGTGTAGTTAATATCACCTCGTTTGGTTTTCATTTCTTTTATATATTTTATGTCAATTTTCGCTTCAACTGTTTGCAAATAATCATTTTGCATCTTAATTTTTAAAACAATTTCTTCTGGTGTGTATTTATCCGATAAACCAATAATTTTAGTTTAGGATTCTTTGGTTTTGGTGTATTCACATCATATTTTTGTCCCATCTTTGAAATTATTTGTTCTTCCATCATTTTTGTAGCAGCTACATTCTTACACTCTACTATGACTGCCCCTTGTTTGAAGTTTCTAATTCCAGTTACACCAAAATTAACAGGATCTATATTTTGTTTTATTTCATCCTTTGTTACCGTATTTTTTTGATATATGTATTTAAATACATATTAGTGTAATTTCTTTTATTTGCTACATAATTATTTTATCTTAGTTTTATTAGTGTTTACGAAAAATTA
Organism: Limnephilus lunatus; assembly: GCA_917563855.2. Classification (NCBI taxonomy): domain Eukaryota; kingdom Metazoa; phylum Arthropoda; class Insecta; order Trichoptera; family Limnephilidae; genus Limnephilus; species Limnephilus lunatus. The sequence continues at coordinate 105,888,549 of OU830592.1, read as the reverse complement.
TGAATAAACTTATTAGAAATAAATTTATAATTTGTTCATTGATTCGTGCGTTTTTTCAAGTTGTAGGTTGGTTTGCAAATTATAATTTTTAATATGATTATTAATTTTATGTTTACATACAGTTTTATTCAAATGTGTGTAAACTGGAATTTTAAATTAACAGGAAACGGAGTCCAATAGATATTCGGACGGGGACTGTCAAAATCTTTACGAATATAATTATCATGATCGCTCGCAATTTCAACAGTCTGCATGACAATACTAATATTTTTGCATTCCAATTACGAATATCTAAGAGTGATTCATGATATTTTACCAGTAGTTACTAATATTTTGTTAGTTCTTTTACGAAAATATTGAGTCCTGATATTATTTCAGCAATTACTAACCATTTATTCGTTTTTATACGAATACTCTAACGTTCATACTGATATTCTGCAAGTAATTTACTGATAATTAGTTCGTTCTTAAACGAATACTTTATTAGGTTTTTTTGATATTTTGTTAGGTTATACTGATATAACTACTTCGTTCTTAAACGAATATTTTATTAGGTTTTTCTTGTATTTTGTTAGTTCTTGTACTAATCCTTATGCATACTGTCATGTTAATTGCTCTTTGCGTACTGATATAAGTATATGACTTTTTACTTGTATTTTAATGATTCCACTGACATTTCATCATTCCAGTCCAAACTGCACTAGGACTGGAATGATGGAATGTCAGCGAAATCATTAAAAATGCAAGTAAGAAGTCTTATAATTTTGTCAGAAAGCAATGGTAAAATTAACATGGCAGTACACATAAATAATCATTAAAATGAAACAAATTAAAAATACTTACCATCTTATAAAATATCCTCCAATGAGCCAGTGGGATCATGGAGGCCCATTTGGAGCAAAATCATTAAAAATATGAGCAAGCAGTCCTATAATCTCTTCTATCAGCAAGAAGTGATAATTCAAATGAGAGTTCACAAAATATAATGAAACAAATGTAACAAATTCAAAATACTTACAATATCTTACACTGGGCCAGCGGGATTACAGCATCCCATTTTGAGTATGCTGTGAGCCTGAAGGGGTTGGAGAGGTGAGGAGATAGGAAAGGGGAAGGTTTGTTACATAATAATTCATAAACAAGTTTAGTTTTTAAACATTATATATTTGATCAATAATTATAAATGACGTATCATGTAAATTACATATTTTAACAAATGTCGAATCTCAAATAACTAAATATTAAGTTGGTAAAATAATTTCATATTATAATACCATACATAAGTACACAACTTAAAGCAGTTTGTGAACTGGTCAAAGTTCAATCTTCCAATAATAATAATACATGTATAAATATAGTTGGATGTTTTATAGAGCACTGCCAGCTGTCACCTTAGGGCAGTTCAGAGGTAGTTCACAGCTTGGTGTCTACGAAACATAACCTCAGAACCCTTCAGTGAGCACTCAATCACTGATTAAATCGGTTAAAAAGTTTTCTTTCTTTACCAAGTCTTTCTTTACTGCTAGATCACAGTTTAGAGACATTCCAAATAAACTCGACTTCTAACCCATCGGCCAAGTATACTTTTTCCAATTTATCATAGGATTCATTGGTTTTATTAGGAATATATGTAAACTTCGATCTGATAACAAAGAAGGGTTTTGTTTAGGAACAAAAACTTTTTCACGGATGTAATCCCTAATTGAGCGCAATGATCCTGCTTATATTACTGCAAGTGTTTTAACTCCAAGCGTCTTACCGCTGAACAGTCCTTGAGGTGACTGTGTTCTATAAATAATCAAACTTATTTTTATCTTTATCTTGTTGTACATCTTCCTCCACAAAACCTGTCTGTAACTCTGTATCACAGACCTAGTTGTAACAATACTACATAATAAAGGTGATCTGTAAATTGGATAATTTGATTGGTAATTTTGATAAAAATCACCTAAAAGGCTAACTAACTAACCATAATGCCGTTCCCGCAGGGGTAGGCAGAGAAGACGGACCGCCAAACAACTCTATCTTGGCACACACTCCTTCCCTCGTTCACATTTATGCATCGTCTCATACTTGCTATTCTATTATTCTGACTCTTGACATGGCCCGCTCAAGTATCTGATTCACTTGGTCATGCCATATCTTCCTTGGGCATTCTCGACTTCTACCTTTCACATTTTTCGTCATATATTCTCCTTACACTCCTTTCCTCGTTCATTGGCTCTACATGCCCTAACAATCTAAGCGTCCCTTTCTTAATCTTACTCATTACTTATTCAGCCATGCATTCTTTGCGTATCACCACGTTTTTCACACGACTGCACATAGTTTTACCACAGTGTGAGGCGTACGTGTGACACCTACGCCTCAGGGATCTCATTTCTACAGTATTCATTCTACGTTCATCCTTCCTCTGCCAGTTCAATGCCACACTGCCATACATCAGGGTAGGTACCGTCACTCCATTATGGACTGCTAGCTTCTACATGTATTCTTCTTATAGCGACATACATATATTCTTAATACACATATTTCCTCGTTCATTCGCTCTACATGCCTAAACCATCTGAGCGTCCCTTTCTTAATCTTACTCATTACGCTTACATCAGCCTTAACCATCTTCACGTTTATGACACGATCATACATATGCCCCAGGGATCTTATTTCTACAGCATTCAGTCTCACCTCAAAGGTGCTTCACAATAATAACATACAACAAATTAAAAATAATAAGTACTTCTCTGGATGCTAGTTGATCTCTAATGTTTGCCTGATTAACAACCTGTTGGCTCTTTAAACTGAGCCAAACTCAAAAATCCACCTGCGTTCCTTCCTGAAGCAAGGCTCGTCTCTCCCCTTAGTACTCCAGAACCTTAAAAAAAACATTAATTAGATACATAAAGTCCTTTTCTTTGAAAAGCGTCTAAAAAAATTACTACACTTATATATATATATATATATATATATATATATATATATATATTGACCTCTTCTCGTAATATGCTGATCCAGTAAGAAGTTATTTGACAGTGTTGATCCACCTTTAACACCGAATAACTTGGCTTTAATGGATTACTTCTGTATGAATTTGCAACAACGTTACATTAAATAGCAAGGTTGCCAGTTTCCCAGTAAAAGTAAACGAAATACTACACATAAAATTTTCGATATTTGTATGGAAATCATACGCTTCGTAACTGTTGATCCGCCCAATTTACCATGCGTTGATGATCCGCCCAAATTGCCATGCGTTGTTGATCCACATAATCGTATATCTTATGTACCTATATGTGCTTTTACTATAAAATTGTTGATCTGACAATGACCAATGAGAATGGCGTTCAAGATGGCGTTATGAACGAAGCCTTCTGATTGGTCATAAAAAAACATATACCTATATCTGGTTTTACTGCTCATTGGTTGAGCCGATATGGAAGTTGCAAAACGTAATATTATGACGGCCGCGGCACCGACTTGAAAAATATATCTTTCTGTATATTATAAAATTCTAATAATATACTTCCGCGGGTTTTTGTGGCTAGGCTCCGCCGCCCGGGAAACATTTATTGGATAAACACATCTGTCATACGTCATCCCAAGTGGTTCGATACTTTTGATGACTTAGCAAGGGTGCCCGGGTTCGAGGGGTGATAATGCGTTGCATTACGATCTTGGCTACGAATTCGGAAGTCGCAAGTTCAAATTTTGGCGTGCGCAATAAATTTTACTTTGATAAATATATATGATTCCTCGATAATGCATTGCATTATGATCCTTGACTACGAATTCGGATGTCGCAAGTTCAAAATTGGCGTGCGCAAGTAAATTTTATTTTGTTAAATTTGTATAATTCCTCGATAACGCGTTGCATTACGATCTTGGTTATGAATTCGGAAGTCACAAGTTCAAAAATAATAAATTTTATGTTGGTGAATATTTAGATATAATTCCTCGATAATGCGATGCGGTACGATCTTGACTACGAATTCGGAAGTCGCAAGTTCAAAATTGGCGTGCGCAAGTAAATATAATTTTGATAAATATCTATGCATGATTCCTCAATAATGCGTTGCATTGTGATCCTTGACTACGAATTCGGAGGTCGCAAGTACAAAATTGGCGTGCACAAGTAAATTTTATTTTGATAAATACCTTTGTATTATTCCTCAATAATGCGTTGCATTATGATCCTTGACTATGAATTCGGATGTCGCAAGTTCAAAATTGGCGTGCGCAAGTAAATTTTATTTTGTTAAATTTTTATAATTCCTCGATAACGCGTGGCATTACGATCTTGGTTATGAATTCGGAAGTCACAAGTTCACAAATAATAAATTTTATGTTGGTATTTAGATATAATTCCTCGATAATGCGTTGCGATACGATCTTGACTACAAATTCGGAAGTCGCAAGTTCAAAATTGGCGTGCGTAAGTAAATTTTATTTTGATAAATATCTATGCATGATTCCTCAATAATGCGTTGCATTGTGATCGTTGACTACGAATTCGGAGGTCGCAAGTACAAAATTGGCGTGCACAAGTAAATTTTATTTTGATAAATATCTATGTATGATTCCTCAATAATGCGTTGCATTATGATCTTTGACTACGAATTCGGATGTCGCAAGTTCAAAATTGGCGTGCACCAGTAAATTTTATTTAATAAATTTATTCCTCGGTAACGCATTACATTACAGTCGTAAGTTCATATTGTATTTTATTTTGATAATATATGTATAATTCAAACGTCACCTCATGGTTCGCTACTTTTGGTGACTTAGCAGGAGTGTCCGGGTGCAAGGAGTGAGATTTGTCTAGGTCCGTGCGGGGAACGCGTTTGCCCACCTACTGCGTGGCAAGCCGGATCGGGAGAGACTGATTGAGGGATATTTTTTTCATTAGCTCCACACAGAAATGAGGAAAATATACCCCTCAGGGGGACTATGTAATCTCTGCGGACGCTGTGTGGAAGGTATTTTTAGGAAAGGAAGGAGAGGAAGTTCTGGGGAGGACAAGGGTAGTATGTGTGGGTAGGAATCTGGGGATCAGTGTGTCCAGGAGTGACGGACGTATGAATCCATCCCTCCCGTTTTGGTGCAAGGCGATGTTCCGAAAGGTTCCATGTCAACTCATAAATAAACCAACTCATAATAACTCAGAACCTCCTCAGAAAGGTCATTAAAAGCTATGAAAATATAATTTTAAAAAAGCCGGTAACCCTAACCTAACTTCCTATTCAACCTATGTTTTCTCAGTATGTTTCATTATGAGTTTTCTGGTCACCGTTTCGAAAGGCGATCATTCTAATCTAACACACTTCTACTATTAAACACTTTTTGTGGCATAACTATAATAGTAAGAAATATGCTGTCACGACACTTTTTGTAAATAAAGATGTTTTCTGCAAAGCCGTACTACATTATTTTATTCTATTGTTAATAGTTTTCGCAGCGCACGCGATGTAAAGAATATTTTAGGTTTTTCTTTTACACCTTGGACTTCATTATTGGAGTTTTAGTAACGATTCCTAATTTTTTTGAAAATATAATATAGCCTATGTCAACCGGGGATAGTGTAGCTTCCTAACAATGGAAGATTTTTTTCAAAACGGTTCATTAGTTTCGTAGCCTATTCAATGCAAACAAACAAACAATCAAATCTTTCCTCTTTAAATAGTTTTAGATTGGTTCCATGCAAACTCAGAAAGAAACCAACTCATAATTCATAATAAACGTTCCGAAAGGCGAGAGAGTACGGCTAAAGAAAATCAGTCTAATCTAGCACACTAAAATATAAAGAGGAAAGATTTGATTCTTTGTGTGTTTGTTTGCATTGAATAGGCTCCGAAACTACTGAACCGATTTGAAAAATTCTTTCATTTTTAGGAAGCTACACTATCTTCGGATGACATAGGCTAAATAATATTTTCAAAAAAATTAGGGATACTTACTAAAACTTCAATAATGCAACCCAAGGTGTAAAAAAAATTCCTAAAATATTCTTTACATCGCGTGCGCTGCGAAAACTATTATAGATAGAATAAAATAATGTACTATGACTTTGTAGAACACATCATTATTTACAAAAAATCTCGCGACAGCATATGTCTAACTATTATAGTTATGCCACAAAAAGTGTTATTTTATTTAAAAATTTAATTAAAATGTCGCCGCTTTAAATGGCTCGTTATTTGTATCTTGGTTTTAATCCTTATCAAAATAAATTACTTCATGTTCAAGACTGATTCAATACCTTTATTTACCTTTTTTAATTATTCAATTTGGACTTTCCATTCGAAAGATACCATGAGTTTAAAAATGTAAGTATTACTTAGCTTACCCCGCCCGGGCGAAAGGAGAGTCATCTAACATATTATTATTTTACTAGCTGACCCGGCGACTTCGTGCCGCCTCGGAATCAATAAATGTTGTGTTTACTTATTGCCTGAATTAAATTCAGTGTTTTTATTAAGTTAAAAATTACTCAATTAAGTAATTATCGATGCGTAATGAACTGTCCGTTTTTTTTTGTCAGTTTCAGAGATGGCGTTGTGTACGGATTTATTTTTTATAATTTTCTTACTTTTCCACTTACTTACGGAATATGCGTTTCATTTTCTTTACACGTCTGAGGGAGATTTTTTATCAATATTGTATTTTACCTTTGGAGGAGTTCAGACGTACGTTCACCGTTTGTCTCATTTTCGACTATTGACATTTAGTGTGTAAGAAAGATTGGCAGCATTACATGTTTAAGAACAAAAGCAAAACAATCAGCGCATTGACATTTGACGTTTTTAAATATTTGTAAATTCACTCACTATTGAATACTAGCTTTTACCCACGGCTTCGCTCGCATTATTTTTTACGGTGCTCCAGATTTTATGTCCGGGTTGAATCTTTCCCAAATGAAAGACTAAACCCTTCCACACACTTTTCCACGAATGAATATCTAGTAAATTAACGCAATGTAAGTGCACTATATAAGAATAAAACAATACAAGAACAATACGTCAATCCACCAGAAACATAATGGGAAAATATTTCACCGACTCCAGATATTTTCATATCAGAGGGTTCGGCTCTGATGAAATCCTAACTGGTCCGATAAATCCTACTGATCCCTCAATATAAATATTTAAAAAATCTTTCGTAATCCTACATGTATTTAAAATGACCGACTTTTGCATTTTTATGTACAAATTTTTTGACAAATCTAATACGCCTAAATTTTGAATGAGAGAGCTAGGTATAATGCCAGTAGCCGAAATAACAAATGGTAATATTTTTATAGTCTGAGAATGCCAAATTCTTTTAATTTCATTTCCTAAATCTGTATATTTTCTTATTTTTTCAGAAACAGTTTTCTGAATATTACAAGAATTTGGAATAGCGACATCAATGATATAAGTTATTTTCTTAATTTTGTCATGTAAAACTATATCGGGTCTATTATGACTAATTGTTCTGTCTGTCAGAATAGTTTTATCATAATAAATTTTATAAAATTCATTTTCTAAAAATGAATTTGGTTCATATTCATAATATGGTACATTACGGCAGTCAATCAAGTTATGTTTAATTACCAAACTTTGGTGAATTATTTTTAAAACTTGATTGTGCCTAAATGTATACTCGGACGGCGCTAATACAGAACATCCCGATATAATATGTTCTATAGTTTCCGGAAAAGCCAAACATTTTCTACATAAATCATCAATTTGATTTGCATCTTTGATGATATGCTTCCTATAATTTTTAGTATTAATGACTCTATCTTGTATGGCAAGCATAAAGCCTTCTATTTCTGCGCTCAACTCTCCAATACTCAACCATTTGTTTGACGAAAATTTGTCAACATATGTTTGGTTGAGATAATTGAAGTGTTTTGCGTGAAGAATTTTATTTGACCAGGAATCTAATAATTCCTGGTTGGTATTTATAAGAATGCTGGCATTCTCGTCGTATAAATTTAATGGTGAAATATTTCTATCTGCCTTGCATATTATTTTGTGCATTTCTGAACTATCAGCTTTCCTATGGAAAAATTTTCTTAGCATTTCTACCTGATTATGTTTTAAAGATGTTATTTTGACTATACCTCTACCTCCTAAATTTCTGGGTAAATTAATACGTTCTATAGCTGAATTTGGATGATGACAATGAAATTTTGTTAATGTAGTTCTAATTAATCGTTCTAAGCTATCTAAATCTGTATTAGACCATTTAATTATGCCAAATGAGTAAGTTAATAGAGGTATTGCCCAAGTATTTATCGCCTTTACTAAATTTTTAGCAGATAGATTGCATTTCAAAATTTTTCTGATCCTAGTTTTAAATTTAATCCTAATATCATTTTTAATACTAGTATGATCTAATCTATTTGATTGCGGATATCCTAAATTATTAATGGCATAATTATTGGCATAATTGTTATTATTATTGCTATTTTGTCTAATAGAAAATAATTAATGTTTAATAGACAATTTCGAAATTTGAGAATGATATTTCGCAAATAAAAATTCTATTTTAGAAAATATTTAAATTATAGAAATAGAAGTTTATTTTAAGTACCTACTCCCTTTATTAGTATTTTATTCATATTTGAATCCAGAGTAACCTAAAAAAATGACAGTCCACTTCAAACGCTATGCTTTATAGCAACGTTATGCTTTTTGTTCGGAGAATAAACATTTTTAGAGATATGTAGATATTAACTACGACGCCAAAAAAGTACTCTTTTTAATCACAACAAAGCGCTCATTTAAAAAAAACACATTGTTTCCAAGGTAACAATTTGTTTGACGTTTGCAATAACCCGATTTTGTTAGGGACAGAAAACTTATGATACATAATTTCATAACGTCACAGCTCATTCATAACGCCAGAGCTTACCAATATATAAATCCGTTGTTACTCGCAAATAATGTAGCTTTCGATTAGTGAAAGAATTTTTTAATTCCATTCGATATTTATTGCGTGAAAGAGTAAGGACCATCCAACCATCCAACCAACCATCCATACAAACTTTCGCATTTATAATATTAGTAACATAAAAAATAGGAAAGATTTGATTGTTTGTTTGTTTGTTTGCATTGAATAGGCTCCGAAACTACTGAACAGATTTGAAAAATTCTTTCAACAACAGAAAGCTACATTATCAGCGAGTAACAGGCTGTATATAATGGTGAGTTCTGGCGTTATGAAATTTGTATAAATGAAAATATGTGTATTTCATATATTTTAGCGGCAGGAAGGAAAGGCAGGGGGTAGGTGGGGTTCGCGGAGAGTGAAGAGACGAGGAAGGGGGAATACGGGGAAGGCGGAAAGTAACGGGGACGCACGGGAAAGGACATAGAGGGAGAATCAATGTATTTCTTTGAATGGCATTGCAACGCATGCCGGGTACCAGCTATCCGGATTGGGGCGGTGGATGCGTCTGCTCAACTGCTACTCATATTGCTGCTAATATTGTCTTCATTTAATTAATAATAATTCTGTTGTTGAAAGAATTTTTGAAATCGGTCAGTAGTTTCGGAGCCTATTCAATGCAAACAAACAATCAAATCTAATATAATAATAATGTGAAGACATTTCATTCATTTAAAATTATATATAGTATATTTGCGGCACATTCCAGAATAGAAAATACTCTCAGTATCGCCCTAGTGTAAGACCACCATTCAGAATTGAAACATTGCTTGAAATGGCGTTAGCCGTGTTTGGTGACTAGATCTGAATAGCCAGGTACTATCCCACCTTCCTCTTCGCTACCTCCTTCCCCTCCCCACCTCCTTCAGCCTCACAACATACCCCAATTGGGGATGCCATAGTCTCACTGGCTCCAGACGGGGGCAGCTGAGACTCTTGTGAGGTATTACTATAAAAAATAATTTACTAAACATAAAATATATTTTACTTTTTTTTACCTACTATTTAACATTTTCGAAGTGCCTCTGTAAGTTAAATTATTTGCATATATTATATATAATTATATTTTTTCATTGTTGCAATAGTTCCATTAGCTCCACACAGGAAGGAGGCCTTAACATACACATGGTGGGCAGGCGCGTCAGAGAGCAAAGGAGGGAGAGGAAGGTCTGGGAAGGAAAAGAGTAGTAGGTGTGGTTAGGAATCTGGGGGTCAGTGTGTCCAGGAGTGACCGACGTATGAATCCATCCGGTCCATTGCGGTGCAAGGCAGCGAGAGAGTACAGCTGGAGAAGTCTAAGGGACTTCCTCAACCTTTTTCTCCCGATCCGGCCTGCCATGCAGATAGTGGGCAGATGCCTCCGCCGCCAAAACCTGCACAAACTTCACCCCATCAACCATGGCACCTCGGCAAGGACACTAATCGTAGCGAACCGTTTAACCTAGACTTATAGTTTGGGAGGCAGATATGGGTACCACCGCCCCGAGAACAATTAATTGTATAACCAACTGTTATACGTCATCCCAACTACTTTTTTGTGAATTTTAATTTTACGTAATCGAAATTTAGAATGAAATATTTTCCACTTCCCCCAATGCAAATAGTTGCCTTTTAATGTAATTAAGGTGAATCAAAAGATTTTTTTTTTTAAACTGCATATTAACCGTTGACAGCGATCTCCAAAAACTACCATATTTTCAAAAAAATTAGATTTAGAAGGAAGAAAACACAATTTAACACTATTTATTCGCTGTAGATTTTAACCGTCCTGTACTTTAAAATATATATGTGAACTCCATTGTTTACAGGAAACGCTCCAGACAGAATGATCTTGGACCGGCAAGCTGATATTATATTAGCATTGTAAAAAGGCCATACGAGTTGCGCAGAGTAATCGAAGGGAATTGAGCCCTTTCTATAAATAACTTAGTAATTGCTTGCTGTCGCTTAAAATGGTCCGTTATACACACACCCATTTTCACTTTCGTCGATCATTAAGTAATAGCAAAACGTCAAAGTGATAGTAAGACAGACAGCGTGACTCAGTTAGTATTACACAGACCTTTCCACTAAAATGCAACTTTTACTGATCGGCTAATAGACCCCGGAATCTTCATAGCTAGACATAGAGCTATCTTCATAGGTACACAAAATCACTTCCCCACAGGTGCAGTCTTGCATACTTCAGTAATTAAACATAATATGAGGGCACTTTACAAAAAAATAATATTCAAAGAATCATTTTAACTTTAAAACGGTTATGAAGAAAATTGCATTCTTGTATAGTGGTCGTTTTGAAATTGTGTGTGTTAAGTAATCCATTGTAAACATCGGTTGGCTTTATTTTATGAAATATTATCTCAAATATGTATTAATATGTTTGATTTAGGACGGGTTGTTTCAAAAAATTCTCTTGTGAACAATTATTATAATTTGGAAGGCGGGAATGTGTACCACCGCCCCGCGAACCAATCATTGGATAACAAACACCACAAATTATTTTTTTTATAGTAATACCTCACAAGAGTCTCAGCTGCTCCCGTCTGGAGCCAGTGAGACTATGGCATCCCCAATTGGGGTATGTTGTGAGGCTGAAGGAGGTGGGGAGGGGAAGGAGATAGCGAAGAGGAAGGTGGGATAGTACCTGGCTATTCAGATCTAGTCACCAAACACGGCTAACGCCATTTCAAGCAATGTTTCAATTCTGAATGGTGGTCTTACACTAGGGCGATACTGAGAGTATTTTCTACTCTGGAATGTGCCGCAAATATACTATATATAATTTTAAATGAATGAAATGTCTTCACATTATTATTATATTAGATTTGATTGTTTGTTTGCATTGAATAGGCTCCGAAACTACTGACCGATTTCAAAAATTCTTTCAACAACAGAATTATTATTAATTAAATGAAGACAATATTAGCAGCAATATGAGTAGCAGTTGAGCAGACGCATCCACCGCCCCAATCCGGATAGCTGGTACCCGGCATGCGTTGCAATGCCATTCAAAGAAATAAGTACATTGATTCTCCCTCTATGTCCTTTCCCGTGCGTCCCCGTTCCTTTCCGCCTTCCCCGTATTCCCCCTTCCTCGTCTCTTCACTCTCCGCGAACCCCACCTACCCCCTGCCTTTCCTTCCTGCCGCTAAAATATATGAAATACACATATTTTCATTTATACAAATTTCATAACGCCAGAACTCACCATAATATACAGCCTGTTACTCGCTGATAATGTAGCTTTCTGTTATTGAAAGAATTTTTCAAATCTGTTCAGAAGTTTCGGAGCCTATTCAATGCAAACAAACAAACTAACAATCAAATCTTTCCTATTTTTTATGCTACTAATATTATAAATGCGAAAGTTTGTATGGATGGTTGGTTGGATGGTTGGATGGTCCTTACTCTTTCACGCAATAAATATCGAATGGAATTAAAAAATTCTTTCACTAATCGAAAGCTACATTATTTGCGAGTAACAACGGCTTTATATATTGGTAAGCTCTGGCGTTATGAATGAGCTGTGACGTTATGAAATTATGTATCATAAGTTTTCTGTCCCTAACAAAATCGGGTTATTGCAAACGTCAAACAAATTGTTACCTTGGAAACAATGTGTTTTTTTTAAATGAGCGCTTTGTTGTGATTAAAAAGAGTACTTTTTTGGCGTCGTAGTTAATATCTACATATCTCTAAAAATGTTTATTCTCCGAACAAAAAGCATAACGTTGCTATAAAGCATAGCGTTTGAAGTGGACTGTCATTTTTTTAGGTTACTCTGGATTCAAATATGAATAAAATACTAATAAAGGGAGTAGGTACTTAAAATAAACTTCTATTTCTATAATTTAAATATTTTCTAAAATAGAATTTTTATTTGCGAAATATCATTCTCAAATTTCGAAATTGTCTATTAAACATTAATTATTTTCTATTAGACAAAATAGCAATAATAATAACAATTATGCCAATAATTATGCCATTAATAATAATAATGCGAGCGAAGCCGTGGGTAAAAGCTAGTATTCAATAGTGAGTGAATTTACAAATATTTAAAAACGTCAAATGTCAATGCGCTGATTGTTTTGCTTTTGTTCTTAAACATGTAATGCTGCCAATCTTTCTTACACACTTAATGTCAATAGTCGAAAATGAGACAAACGGTGAACGTACGTCTGAACTCCTCCAAAGGTAAAATACAATATTGATAAAAAATCTCCCTCAGACGTGTAAAGAAAATGAAACGCATATTCCGTAAGTAAGTGGAAAAGTAAGAAAATTATAAAAAATAAATCCGTGCACAACGCCATCTCTGAAACTGACAAAAAAAACGGACATTTCATCACGCATCGATAATTACTTAATTGTGTAATTTTTAACTTAAATTAAAAACACTGAATTTAATTCAGGCAATAAGTAAACACAACATTTATTGATTCTGAGGCGGCACGAAGTCGCCGGGTCAGCTAGTAAAATAATAATATGTTAGATGACTCCCTTTCGCCCGGGCGGGGTAAGCTAAGTAATACTTACATTTTTAACTCATGGTATCTTTCGAATGGAAAGTCCAAATTGAATAATTAAAAAAGGTAAATAAAGGTATTAAATCAGTCTTGAACATGAAGTAATTTATTTTGATAAGGATTAAAACCAAGATACAAATAACGAGCCATTTAAAGCGGCGTCATTTTAATTAAATTTTTAAATAAAATAACACTTATTGTGGCATAACTATAATAGTTAGACATATGCTGTCGCGAGATTTTTTGTAAATAATGATGTGTTCTACAAAGTCATAGTACATTATTTTATTCTATCTATAATAGTTTTCGCAGCGCACGCGATGTAAAGAATATTTTAGGAATTTCTTTTACACCTTGGGTTGCATTATTGAAGTTTTAGTAAGTATCCCTAATTTTTTTGAAAATATTATTTAGCCTATATCACCCGAAGATAGTGTAGCTTCCTAACAATGAAAGAATTCAAATCGGTTCAGTAGTTTCGGAGCCTATTCAATGCAAACAAACACACAAAGAATCAAATCTTTCCTCTTTATAATTTAGTGTGCTAGATTCGACTGATGTTCTTTAGCCGTAGGTACTCTCTCGCCTTTCGGAACGTTAATTATGAATTATGAGTTGGTTTATTTCTGAATTGACATGGAACCTTTCGGAACATCGTCTTGCACCGAAATGGGAGGGATGGATTCACACGTCCGTCACTCCTAGACACACTGACCCCCTGATTCCTACCCACACTTACTACCCCATTCCTTCCCTGAACATACTCTTCTTCCTTTCCTAAAATACGCTCCACACTGCATCCCTAAAGATGACATAGGCCTTGAGGGGATTTATTTTCTTCAGGGCTTCCTGTGTGTAAGAAAAAAAGGTCTCCCTCAAACAGTCTCTCCCAATCCGGCTTGCCACGCAGTAAGTGGGCGCGTTCGCCACACGGACCTAAGCAAATCACACTCCTTGAACCGGGCACTCCTGCTAAGTCATGAAAAGTACCGAACCACTTGCAGTGATATATGACAGAGGTGTTGATTACCCAAAAAATAGTTCCCGGGGCGGTGGTAACCATACCCGCCACCCAAATTTTAGGTATACGTTAAGTGGTTCGCTATATTTGGTGACTAAGCCGGGGTGCCCAGGTTCATAGGGTGTGCGAGTCTTAAAAGCGGAAACGAAAACGAAAATAAAAACAAAATCAAAATCAAAATCAAAATCTAATTCAAAATCAAAATCATAATCAAAATCAAAAGTCAAAATCGAAATCTATATCGAAATCGAAATCAAAAGTCAAAATCAAATTCAAAATCAAAATTAAAATCAAAATCAAAATCTCAAACCAAAACCAAAATCAAAATCAAAGTCAAAGTCAAAGTCAAAATCAAAATTAAAATCTCAAACCAAAACCAAAATCAAAATCAATTTATTACCGAACTTGCGACATCCGAATTCGTAGTCAAGATCGCACTGCACTGCATTATTGTTGTATTATACAAACGTATTAAATAAAAATTACCTCCGCACGCCACAATTCGAACTTGCGACTTCCGAATTCGTAGTCAAGATCGTAATGCCCCTCGATATCGTTGAATTATACATTTTAATAAAAATAATGCAATTTGTTCTTGAGACTTCCGAATTCGTAGAGATCGTAATGCAATGCATTACCGAGGAATCATACGTATTTGTCAAAATAAAATTTACTTGGCCACGCCACAATTCGAACTTGCGACTTCCGAATTCGTAGTCAAGATCGTAATGCAACGCATTGTCGATGAATTATATCAAAATCTTTATCAAAATAAAAATTACTTGCACACGCCACAATTCGAACTTGCGACTTCCAAATTCGTAGCCAAGATCGTAAGGCAACGCATTATCGAGGAATTATACATATTTATCAAAATAAAATTTACTGGCGCATGCCATTTAAACTTGCGACATCCGAATTCGTAGTCAAGATCGCACTGCACTGCATTATTGTTGTATTATACAAACGTATCAAATAAAAATTACCTCCGCACGCCACAATTCGAACTTGCGACTTCCGATTTCGTAGTCAAGATCGTAATGCCCCTCGATATCGTTGAATTATACAAATGCATGAATTAAAATTTACTTGCGCTCGACATAATTTCAACTTGCGACATCCGAATTCGTAGTCAATTATCATAATGCATTATCGAGAAATTATACAAATTTATCAAAATAAAATTGACTCATGCACGCCATTTGAACTCGCGACTTCCGAATTCGTAGTCAAGGATCATAATGCAACGCATTGTCGAGGAATCATACATATTTATTAAAATAAAATTTACTTGCGCACCCCACAGTTTGTACTTGCGACTTCCGAATTCGTAGCCAAGACCGTAACCCAACGCATTATCGTGAAATTATAAAAAATATCAAATAAAATACTTGAAAACTTTTTATGAAACCCTGAGAATGAGAACATCGCTCTAGAAACATATCGGACCTTTTTTGGCGGTCAAAACATGGCATTTATATGGATCAACAAAAAAAAACGTGTAAAATGTATAAGACACCGAACAATGGGCGTGGCTTACAGCTAAATCTTGATGGTATAAATTGATCCACATGGATCAGGATGTGTATGCCAGCTTGTGTAATGGATCAGCATATCCGGATGGATCAACACGTACGAACGGATCAACTTAAAACTGGTGTACCGTCGCGCAAGATCAACGTTTTACGAGAGGAGATAAATATATATATATATATATATATATATATATATCATATAATATACTTACATAACTTCAGCCCATAGAAGTATTTAATTGAATTGACTAGTAATACGGTTGTTTGGTTCTGAAACAGTTTTTAAAAAAAAACTTAATCCATATTCCCCAAGTCCTTCATAAATCATATATTCCTTCCTCGTCCTCCTGTCCTCAAAGTCTCTACCAGGAGAAGAAGAAGATGTTTGTCGACTACCTACCTGTGAACAAGTGGAAAATAATATTGTCGCCCTAATCTAAGTTACCTACACAACAGTTGAAATTTGGTAGTGTTATGGGACACAGCTCTCTGTCGTTGAACTATCGCAATTATCGCAAAAAGTCCGTTTTTTATGGATTATAAGTGTAACTGGTGTTGTGCCGTTTCTTGGGAAACTCCAATATCCAGGATCGATCCTGAAACAGCCGAATAAACCGTCAAAAGGTAAGAGACTATTCCGTCATATTCCCATATCCCGTGATCTGTATTTTAAAACACAATTCATTGGTCAAAACATTTTCGAAATCGATTTACAGTCCACAACATCATATTGTCGTGTCATCGGACGCGACGTGGGACGACAAGTGGGCAACGTCAACTCCTAATTTGCAAGTTGACGATCTAGTCATGTTAGATGATTCACAAGCTACCCCAATGCGATGGCCTGTCGGGAGGGTGGTTGAATTATTCCCCGGTGCCGATGGTATGGTTCGTGTCGCTACGGTAAGAACCCCTCAGGGCATTTTTAAGCGGCCCGTGGTCAAATTGTATAAACTACCCATCAATTGATTAATTAGTTAATGAATTAATTTCATTTTTATTTTTGTCTTGTTCAATTCCTAGGTTAATTAGTTACTTTGCTTTCGTTTTTTGATAGTCGTAATTTCGAAACTAGACATTGTGTTTGAAATATAGATATTTTTGGTCCATTCGCCGGATAAATTCTCGTTTTTGTCGTTTTTTGATAGTCGTAATTTCGAAACTAGACATTGTGTTTGAAATATAGATCATCCCATTGGTTGACCTTTTCCGGTTTTATAAAGCTGTTTCAGAATTACACATTCAATCGTGAATATTGATTAGCATATTTAAATCGTTGGGTAGATTAATATTCGTAGATAATACTTTGTACCTACACAAAGTATTGCCGCGTCGGTAGTTTTAAACACAAGCATTCTCGTGTCGTTGGGTTGCTACCTGCACTGAGTGTCGGTAAAGAAGATCGCGGATCGCATCGGTCAGCTGTTATCACAGCGGACATTCTGTTTGTTTACAAGTTTGACGTTTGTTTGCGGTGTTATTATTAGAGTTTGGTTAAAATACCTAATCATAATGGCGGCTTCTCTTGTGAAGTACAAATTAGCTCTGTTAGATATGGAAAGCATTCGCTCCGCTGCCTTGAAAGCTATAACTTCGTTGAATGTTGTTGACAAAAATATATTTAAAGCGCGTTTTTCGGATATATCAAATATTAGAGAAACTTTTGTTGCATCACATATTTCAATAGAATCAAATAAAAAAGATGAATCGGAAATTAAAGTTTTACAAGAAAAATATAGTGAAATTCAAAACAGGTATTACGAGATTCAGTCGTATTATAATCAATTATTTCCACAAGTTTCGAAAATTGAATCGGATCATTCACTGGCAAATAATAATGTGTCGTTACCAAAATTAAAATTGATTATTTTCTCGGGAATATCAACAGATTGGACAAATTATATTAATACCTTTAATTCGTTGATCGATTCTAATAATGCCTTAAATCCTGTTAAAAAAATGCATTATTTAATAAGTAGCCTGTCAGGAGAGGCATTAACACACATTAAACATTTGCCGATTTCTGAAGAAAATTATTTTATTGCATACAACCTTTTAACCCTTCGAATAATAAGAAAATAATATCTGTAACCTTTTGCCTGTCAAGGTTCGCGCGCAAAATTCCTGGTTCTTGCCATGCATCTTAAATTTTCCTATTTATGGGTTATTTTTTAACCCTTTTGCAAAAACAAAAATTGTTCTAAAATTTAGATAAAATAATCTTTCCGATGTGTTTATTAGAAATCAACTTTTTGTTTCTAAATATTAAAATTTTGATATTGGAAATGTAAATTAGCTAAAAAATGCATACCTGCGAATATTGGAATTTAAGTACTTAAAATAGAATAAACATAAAATTTTAAATACAGATTCCTTTTTTTAACAAAATTTGTAATAAAACTGTCACCTCACTTTTTATCACTTTCATACAATTTTATTTTAAAATTAAATTTTTGTTACGTTTAAAATTGGCTCGAAATAAAACCGTCACTTATGATCGGGTTTGTAAAATATCTCAACAACATAGCTCATATAATCCTAATACAATAAGAAGCATTATTTCTTTGGCTCTCTAACATAAAAGAAATCACAAATATTCGCATGACAAGAAGAGAGATATATAACTTTTAATAATGCACGGCCGCTCTGGGACAATCTGGGTCTCTTGTTATTATAACGGCATATGATGTTTTGGGACAACTTGGGTCTCCTGTGATTAGAAGGGTTAAAGGAACGGTATGAAAACGTACGTTTCATCGCTGATATGCATGTAGAATTAATTCTGTCGATTCAACCTGTAAAATCTCAGGATAATATCAGACAATTTATTTCTATTTTAAAAGAAAATATTGCTGCTTTAGAAGCTTTGAATTTTCCAGTTCGCCAATGGAGTTTTCTTTTATTACATATTGTATTACGTAAATTAGCAAAAGAATTGCGTACTGATTTTGAAATTCAACATAGTTCAGAGAATATTCCAACGTTTGATCACCTATTAAAGTACTTAGATAGACAGTGCTTGGCAAAAGAAATGGCACTCGGGGTTTTTCCTGAAAACCTGATACAGATTCATAAAGGTCAATCGAAATCGTATAATGCTAAACATCGATCTGGCAATAATGTTAATGCATTTGTATTAGAGATTGAAGTCAAGTGTATTCTATGTAAATCGTCACACTCTCTGCACAAGTGTGAACAATTCTTACGCCTTACTCCAAAAGATAGGTACTTGTTTGCAAAGGAAAATAATTTATGTCTCAACTGCCTCACGCAAGGAAAACACAAAGCTAATAATTGTCAGTCTCGTTTCACTTGTAGGGAATGTCAATCAAGACATCATACCCTATTACATTTTCCAAAAAAATTCGTGGAAAATTCAAACCAACAAGAAAACTCGTCGGAGCCTTTGGCGTTGACAACATTTTACAATAAAACCAACACAGTACTGCTGTCCACAGCCTATGTGGAAGTTTTAGACAAAAATGGAGTTTTCCAAAAGGTTCGTGTCATGCTCGATAGCGCCAGCCAGGCAAATTTTATATCGGAAAATTGTGTGAAAAAATTAGGATTCACTCGTTTTAAGAAACAACCTCTTACCGTGATAGGTATTGGAAATACTCCTACAATTAATTCTAACGGATTAATAAAAACACAATTTCGTCCTGTCGATTCGAAGGAATCTGGTATTTTGACAGATTTCCTTATTTTAAATAATATTTGCTCAAATATGCCATCAAATCGTATCGTCGATCATCATTGGGAACACATCGTAGGTCTCAAATTGGGAGATCCAACATTTTACCTACCATCAGCTATTGATATACTGCTTGGAAGTGATATTTTTGCCTCATTGCTATGCTCAGGAAAATTGATGGGCAAAGAAAATGAACCCATAGCCATAGAAACTAAATTGGGTTGGATTTTGATGGGAAATGTTGGACCATCAAATAATTGTATAAATTCATTCTTCACGTCAATGGAGGAAAATATTGATGAAAAGCTTAAATGTTTTTGGGAAATTGAAAATGTTCCACCTTTGAAGAAAATTCAATCGCCTGATGAAATTCGTTGTGAAAAATTGTACACTGAAAGTACCTACCGTAACCAAGACGGAAGATACGTCGTTTCGTTGCCATTTAAGGAAAGCCCGGAAAAATTGGGAAAGTCATATGACATAGCATTGTCACGCCTCACGCATTTAGAAAGGAGACTGAATAGAGATTCTGATCTCAAATCTCAATATATTTCGTTTATGAGAGAATACTCAACATTAGGGCACATGATGGAAGTGCCACTTCAATCGCCAACTATTGGTAACTATTTCATACCACATCATGGAATAATCAAAGAAACCAGTTCTACAACTCGTTTAAGGGTCGTTTTTGATGCCAGTACCAAATCGTCCTCGGGTACGTCATTGAACGATATACTTTTGGTTGGTCCCAAATTACAAAGGGATATTGTCGAATTAATGTGTAATTTTCGAATACACAAAATCGTGTTTACAGCTGACATCCGTCAAATGTATAGGCAAATACTTGTGGATGGTTCACGACGAGTTCATCGAAAACGAATTCATCGAAAATCAATTCATCGAAAATCAATTCATCGAAAGCAAATTCATCGAAAACGAGTTCATCGAAAACCGATTCATCGAAAATCAATTCATCGAAAACCAATTCATCGAATGATCAATTCATCGAATCGCCAATTCATCGAAAAAATATATTTTGTTGATATTTGAGAGAAATGATGAGCGGACCGAGAAGTTAAAAAAGCATTGGTAAATAAAAGTTGACAGTAAATTTATATATAAAAAAATTGATAATCAAACTTTGGACAAGGAAACTAATTTACATCAAAGATTAATTAGTAAAATGGTTTTCATAAACAAATACGAATATGTTAACTATAAAACGGACGTCGAGAACCTTAGTAATTTGTATAAAAATATAATTAAAAATATATAGTTTTTTAAATTATGAGATATGATTGGATTGATTTTGTAATTTTAATTTGATTCTATTTTATTTACAGTAATTTTATGATATTTAAATTTAAAATATAATGTGCTCAGCACAAAGCACATGCATTCTCTAATAGTATATTATAAATGGTATTTATTTAATTATTTTTTGCTTTGTTTTTACTTACATACCTTGTATGTGTAACCTGCGAACTTAGAAATAGATTCTTTTCAGCTCTGAAGAAGCTCACACTTGTCAACTGTGAGACTTTTGTGCGCGGCGGCCTGAAGCGGCGTGGGACTCTGTCGCTCCGAAATGGAAGTGTGCGGGGTGCTAATGCTAGCTACAACTTGTTATACAGGGGTAGTGGAGCAATTTATTATTTCCATTCGAAAATAAGCAAGTTTAAGTACCTATTATTATTTTTAGGCTTCCCATACGTCCCGATTTGACCGGGATTGTCCCGGTTTCAGACACGGGTCCCGGAGTCCCGGCAAGTTTTGAGTTTCCTGTCCTGGATGCAACTCTTCTCGAAAAAAAAAACTAAAACGGCGCTTGCCGGCTCACAGTGATGAAAAACCTTTTTCAAGTCCCGACTGTGACTATGCATGCGCTATAAAACGGTAGGTATCTAAAAATTCACATGTTTAGCAACACTGGATTGCATTTACTTACGTTGTACAAATAAACTTCTTAGAAATCATTTGCTGACTCACAGTGACATTAAACCTTTAACATGTTTCTACTGCGACTATTCATGTTCTACAAAGAGACACTAAAAAAATCATTTTCATGTCCCGAATGCAGTTATACAAGTTATCAAAAGGAAGATTAAAAATCCACAGTACAATTCACAGATGAGAAAACTTTTTTCAAGTCCTAAATGAAACTGTTCTCCAAAGAAATGTCTAAGAAGTCACTTGCTGACCCATAGTGGAGAAAAACCCTTTATATGTTCCGACTGCAACTTTTCATGTATTACGAAGATAAATCTAAAAATCATATGTTAACTCACAGTGGACAAAAACCATTTTCTTGTTCCGAATGCAGTTATACAAGTTATCAAAAGGAAGATTAAAAGTCCACAGTACGATTCACAGAAGAGAAAACCTTTTTCAATTTCTAAATGAAACTGTTCTCAAAAGGGATGTCTAAAAAGTCACTTGCTGATTCATAGTGGAGAAAAACCCTTTTCATGTTCCGACTGAAACTTTTCACGTATTACGAAGATAAATCTAAAAATCATATGTTAACCTACAGTGGACAAAAACCATTTTCTTGTCCTGAATGCATTTATGCAAGTTCTCAAAAGGAAGACTTAAAAATCCACAGTACGATTCACAGAAGAGAAAACCTTTTTCAAGTCCTAAGTGAAACTGTTCTCAAAAAAAATGTCTAAGAAGTCACTTGCTGACTCAGAGTGAAAAACCTTTTTCATGTTTCGACTGCAACTATTCATGTATTATGAAGATTAATATAAAAATTATATGTTTACCCGCAGTGGAAAAAAACATTTTCTTGTCCCGAATGCATTTATACGAGTTCTCAAAAGTTTGATTTAAAAATCCACAGTACGATTCACAGAAGAGAAAAGCTTTAAACCTTTTTCAAGTCCTAAATGAAACTGTTTACAAAAGGGATATCTAAGAAGCCACTTGCTGACTCATAATGGAGGAAAACCATTTTTCATGTTCATTCATGTACTATGAAGATAAATTTTAAAATCACATGTGTACCTACAGTGGACAAAAACCATTTTCTTGACTCGAATGCAGTTATACACTGTCCCCAGGAATGGAGTTTAACGACCCAAACTGATTGGGTGGACAAATGGGTCTAATTATTCAAACATTTTCACGAGCAACACACTGATGCACCTAATCTGATTTAATATTATACAATATATTTTGTGCCTAAGTGCCTTAGTGAAGAAAAACCTTTTTCATGTTCCGACTGCAACTATTCATGTATTCTGAAGATAAATCTAAAAATCACGTGTTTACCCACAATGGACAAAAACCATTTTCTTGTCCCGAATGCATTTATGCGAGTTCTAAAGAGGTAGATTTAAATATCCATAGTACGATTCACAGAAGAGAAAACCTTTTTCAAGTCCTAAATGAAACTGTTCTCTCAAAAGGGATGTCTAAGAAGTCATTTGCTGACTCATAGTGGAGAAAAACCTTTTTCATGTTCCGACTGCAAGTATTCATGTATTCTGAACATAAATCTAAAAATCACATGTTTACCCAGAGTGGACAAAAACCATTTTCTTGTCCCGAATGCATTTGATGCAATCGTCTCATGGTTTCGTTGCGGTATACAGTATCGGAAGAATACTACAGGTAGGAGATACTTTTAAAGGTGTGCTCTTTAAAATAATTTGTCGGTAAACGATCTCTTGGCGTGATCCAACATTGATGGCACTTAAGTATTTGATCCACTTGATCATGCCATGAGTGCCATGACTTACTTTGCTTTCCCTGAATTATTCCACAATTAACTTCGCATCACATTATCTCTTTTTAACCCTTGATTTACCCGGTGACTTCATACATACACAATTTACCTGGTGAAGTCCCCAGGACTCTCGGAAATTAAATCGTAAATATAAAATGAAATTATCACTTTTTTTAAAGGAATGCTTGTAATATTTATTAATTAAATATTTGGTTTTATAATGGCATAGGTTTTTAATTAAAATTATAGAATCACGACCTTTTATTAAGAAACTTCTAGAATATGGCACTCAACTTCTAATCTCAACATTTCAAAAACAAACAATTTTTAAAGGAATATAACAAAAACATAATCAATTCTTATGAAAATCAAAAAAATATCTTGGTTTAAAGAAAAAAAAAACGTGCAAAATCTTCCAGTCACTGTTGGTAACACAGTCATTGCATAGGTACTTGTAACAAAATTACGAGACCCAAATCTAGTCTCAATATTTCAAAAACAAAACAATTTTTAAAAGCAGTCTTTAAATGTAGTGTTATCCGAACCATCATCATACCTATAGATTTAACATGATTTTAAAACCCTTTTTTACATTAGCTCCACTCTGGAGGTCCTTAGGAGAATAATTTTCCTCAGGTTTCTCAGTGGAGCGTCATTTTACTCAACTATGAGTCACAAGCTGGCCCATAATGGAGAGAAACCTTGATCATGTTTCGAATGCAGTTTAGCAAATTCTTAAAATAGGATTTAAAATTCCACAGTATGATTCATAGTGGAGGAAAAACATTTCATGTTTTTTATATTCCGACTGCAACTATTCATGTCCTTAATTTAGCTATTCTTCTTCCCGACAAAATCAAACGGCAGGTGCAGACTCACAGTGAAAAACCTTTTTTATGTCCGACTGCGACTATTCATGCACTGCACAACGGTATCTAAAAATGCACATGTTTACCAATGGTGGACAAAAACCTTTTTCTTTTTACGAATGCAGTTATTCAAGTTCTCGAAGGGGAAATTTAAAAATCCACCACATAATTCACTGTGAAGAAAAACGTTTTTCGTGTCGCGGCTTCATGGCTTCGCGGCTTATCTCCACTGTGAATCAGCGAGCGCGTTCTTAGAAGTCCCTATTGAAAACATAAATAGTTGCAGTCGGGTAATGAAAAGGTTTTTGTCCACTGAGGGTTTACGTGTCATATTTAAGATATCCCTTCCGATAACACAAATAGCGGCAATCGCGACATGAACAAGATTTTCTTCCTTGTGGGTAAATATGTGACGTTTTAGTTGTTATTTTGTAGAACATGAATAGTTGCAGCCGGGACACGAAATGGGAAAACGTGCGAATATTTTAGATTTATCTTTTTAGTTCGTGCAAAGTTACACTCAAAACATGAAAAAGGGTTTTCTCCACTGTGGATCGCGCTGTGGATTTTTAAATCTCCATTTGGGGAACTTGAATAACTGCATTCGGAACAAGAAAAAGGTTTCTGCCCGCTATGGGTAAACATGTGAATTTTAAGATACCGTTTTGTAGCGAATTAATACTCGCAGTTGGGACATGAAAAGGTTTTTCATTACAGTGAGTCTTAAGTGCTGTTTAAGTAGATTTTAAGAGAAGAAAAATAGTTGCAGTCTCGACAGGAAAAAGGTTTTTCTACAAAATGCGTAAACATGTGTATTTTAGTTTTCCCCTCGTAGTACTTGAATACTTGCAATGGGAATATGAAGAAGGGTTTTCTCCACTTTGATTCAGCATGTGTTCCTTAGGGTCCCATGCCCAGTCATAATGAAACCAACTCATCAACGTCATTAAAATAAAATAAGAAAAGTCATTTAAAGCTAAAAAAATTAAATTAAAATAAAGTAGCCAATAATCCTAACCAAACTTAACCTATTTAACCAATTTTTAAATATTTTTTTATAATTACTCTTAATGACCTTTCTGAGTTGTTGTTCAAAAGCTTGTGAATCATAGTGGAGTAAAGTGTTGCTCCATAGGGAAACCTTAGAAAAATTACAGTCCTTAGGAATTTCTCAATGGAGCTGATGTAAAAAAGCTTTTGTTGTTAGACATAAAAATAAAACAAATATCTTGGTAATTATGTTTTTTTTTCTTTAACATAGGTTGTTTTGAATTACAAGAATGCTGTAAGTATAATTTTAAGTTATCAACCTTGCAAAGTATTCCTCGACAAGTTGGCTTACCATAATTCTGAAGCTCCAAACCGGGACGGGAGGCAGTGGCGGTCCGTCCTGTTGTTATTATGCCAATTGTGCTTTTCGCTGTTCTTCAAAATTTAATTTACAGTAAAGTAACGCTCGTACAGTAGACTCCAGCATGCGGCCACGGTCATCCGACCAAATGTGATTCATTATTGAGAAAACACGCTCCAAAGGTGCTGAAGTCCCGGGTAGGCACAAAATATATTGTATAATATTAAGTCAGATTAGGTGCATCAATTTGTTGCTCGTGAAAATGTTTGAATAATTAGATCCATTTGTCCACGTAATCAGTTTGGGTCGTCGTTAAACTCCATTTTTGAGAACTTGTATAACTGCATTCGGGACAAGAAAATGGTTTTTGTCCACTGTAGGTAAACATGTGATTTTAAGATTTATCTTCATAGTACATGAATGAACATGAAAAATGGTTTTTCCCCATTATGAGTCAGCAAGTGACTTCTTAGACATCCCTTTTGTAAACAGTTTCATTTAAGACTTGAAAAAGGTTTTCTCTTTTGTGAATCGTACTGTGGATTTTTAAATCTTCCTTTAGAGAACTTGTATAACTGCATTCGGGACAAGAAAATGGTTTTTGTCCACTGTGGGTAAACATGTGATTTTTAGATTTATCTTCATAATACATGAATAGTTGCAGTCGGAACATGAAAAAGGTTTTTCTCCACTATGAGTCAGCAAGTGATTTCTTAGATATCCCCTTTGAGAACAGTTTCATTTAGGACTTAGATATCCCACATTGGAAGCAAAGAACTGGTTTTACTGAAACTAATAAAAAACTAGATATATTACTGCCTACAGTCCTTAATTATAGCTACATTCAGAACATACAAATGATTTTCCTGCAATTCTGGCTGCACATTTTCTGCAACTAGAATTTTGTAACTGCACTTTGAACACCAGAATGATTTCCTTCAATATGCATCACTTGATGAAACCACAACTGGAATTTTTCGTTGCATTCTGAACCCAGATCTAGTTTTAATGTCGGTTGAATTGGCATGCGGGGAAATAAAACTACACACAGATCACGAAAACGGCTTTCCTCTATTTCTGACAGTACAAACAATGCAACTTGAATTTAATAAATACACTTCCAATATGAGAAACGCATCAGCAAATGAAATCACACCTAATATGTTTTTTGCGTTCTTAACACAGAACTGGTTTTAATTACAGGGTGAATCCCTACGAGTGGATTGCAAACTACACTCAGAACGTGAAATTGCTTTCCTCCAATACTGGCAGCACAAATGAAACTATAAACTGTAACTGTATTTCAAACACGAGAATGGTTTCCCAAGAAACGCGTTAGCAAGATGAAACCCCACCGGGAATTTTTTCGTTACATTCTGAACACAGAATTGGTTTTAATTTTTAAAGTGAGTTTGTTCGCGGGGAATTAAAACAACACTCAGAACATGAAAATGGCTTTCCTCCAATTTTGGAATCATAAAGTACCTACTTACGCAACCAGAATGTTAATATAAATGCACTACTAACGCGAGAAATGCGTCAAAAAATAAAACTACACCTCAAATGTTTTCGATGCATTCTTAACACAGAACTATTTACAACATTTCTTGTCTTTATTTGTGACTCCTGGTATAATTCTTGTCCTCTCGTTTGTATAGTACCATCCGTAAGTGGTATCATCATATAATTGGTTTGAGCATAACCACTGTCACCTAACAATATTTTGTTGTCAAATTTTCTTCGAAGAAAACTTCTTTTCAAGGCAGAATTGTCCCTTATATTAGAATCATGGGCAGATCAATGCCACCGTGCCTCAACATCGAGGAATTGTAAATCAGCTGCAGCTACCCACACACTGCGTAATAATAGAAAAATACCTTCCCTTTTCTATTCCTGAAAATCTCTGCCATTCTTCCGCCAGGAGACAATAAGCGCACATGAGTGCCATCAATGGCGCCACATACTCGAGGAAATTTCGTTATTCTGTAAAATTCTGCTGCTATTCTCTGCCGCTTCTCAGAATTATTAGGCATCTTGATAATTTTTTTATACAGTGAGCGATGGCATGGATAACAAGGTGAGCTGTGGACTCGTCGACGCAAATCACGTTGCCACAAGTAATTAATTGACTTCCTGTTGCATAAAATCTCTGAGAAGCGGCAGAGAATAGCAGCAGAATTTTACAGAATAACGAAATTTCCTCGAGTATGTGGCGCCAATGATGGCACTCATGTGCGCTTATTGTCTCCTGGCGGAAGTATGGCAGAGATTTTTAGGAATAGAAAAGGGTAGGTATTTTTCTATTATTACGCAGTGTGTGGGTAGCTGCAGCTGATTTACAATTCCTCGATGTGCATAATACTTGATTCATAGATGTCACAGCATTGTTTTTTTTGGTGTTGAAATTTCAATTTATTGCACTTATAGTTATGTCGTTTTTTTAATGAGACGAAATCTTCTTTGTAATTTTTTGGCACTGAGTGTATCAAATAAATTTGTTCTTGTGTTTACTTCTATCACTATAAACGGTCTAGGTACTTATAAAATCTATAATTTCTTCGTCATCGTCAGAATACAAATCCCAAATGTCCATCGTGAATACAAATTAATTAGGTAGATAGATATTTGCAGTATCAGACAATCTGAAATCGAAGAGATAACCTATATGTACATTTTACATTGTCACTACGAAACTGACAGTTGCTAAACACATAACTCAGTTAAACAGACCTTTTTCAGTATTTAATTTTGACACCTCTAATATCTACATGTTTTCGATGAATTGGTGATTCGATGAATTGATCATTCGATGAATTGATTTTCGATGAATTGATTTTCGATAAACTCGTTTTCGATGAATTTGCTTTCGATGAATTGATTTTCGATGAACTCGTTTTCGATGAATTTGCTTTCGATGAATTGGGTTCACGACGAGTTCATCGAAAACGAATTCATCGAAAATCAATTCATCGAAAATCAATTCATCGAAAGCAAATTCATCGAAAACGAGTTCATCGAAAACCGATTCATCGAAAATCAATTCATCGAAAACCAATTCATCGAATGATCAATTCATCGAATCGCCAATTCATCGAAAAAATATATTTTGTTGATATTTGAGAGAAATGCTGAACGGACCGAGAAGTTAAAAAAGCATGGGTAAATAAAAGTTGACAGTAAATATATATCTTAAAAAAATTGATAATCAAACTTTGGACAAGGAAACTAATTTACGTCAAAGATTAATTAGTAAAATGGTTTTAATAAACAAATATGAATGTGTTAACTATAAAACGGACGCGGACGTCGAGAACCTTAGAAATTTGTATAAAAATATAATTAAAAATGTACAGTTTTTTAAATTATGAGATATGATTGGATTTATTTTGTAATTTTAATTTGATTCATTTTTAGTGATTTTACAGTGATTTTATAATGTTTAAATTTAACATATAATGTGCTCAGCACAAAGCAAATGCATTCTCTAATAGTATATTAAAAATGGCATTTATTTCATTATTTTTTGCTTTGTTTTTACTTACATACCTTATATGTGTAACCTCCGAACTTAGAAATTGATTCTTTTCAGCTCTGAGGAAGACCACACTTGTCAACTGCGAGACTTTTCTGCGCGGCGGCCCGAAGCGGCGTGGGATTCTGTCACTCCGAAATGGAAGTGTGCCGGGTGCTAATGCTAGCTGCAACTTGTAATACAGGGGTAGTACAGCAATTTATTATTTCCGTTCGAAAATAAGCATGTATTATTTTTAGGCTTACCATACGTCCCGATTTGACCGGGATTGTCCCGGTTTCAGACACGGTTCCCGGAGTCCAGGCAAGTTTTGAGTTTCCTGTCCTGGCTGCAATTCTTCTTCTCGAAAAAAAAACTAAAACGGCTCTTGCCGGCACACAGTAATGAAAAACCTTTTTCAAGTCCCGACTGTGACTATGCATGCACTGCAAAACGGTAGGTATATAAAAATTCACATGTTTTGCCACACTGGAATGCAATTACTTACGTTGTACAAATAAACTTCTTTGAAATCATTTGCTGACTCACAGTGACATAAAACCTCTAACATGTTTCTACTGCGACTATTCGTGTTCTACAAAGAGCCACCAAAAAAATCACGAATTAACCCACAGTGGACAAAAACCATTTTCTTGTCCCGAATGCAGGTATACAAGTAATCAAAAGGAAGATTAAAAATCCACAGTACAATTCAGAGAAGAGAAAATCTTTTTCAAGTCCTAAATGAAACTGTTCTAAAAAAAAATGTCTAAGAAGTCACTTGCTGACTAATAATGGTGAAAAACCTTTTTCATGTTCCGACTGCAACTATTCATGTATTATGAAGATATGTAAATCTAAAAATTACATGTTTACCCACAGTGGACCAAAACCAGTTTCTTGTCCCGAATGCATTTATACAAGATCTCAAAAGGATGATTAAAAAATCCATAGTACGATTCACAGAAGAGAAAAACCTTTTTTTAGTCCCAAATGAAACTGTTCTCAAAAAAATGTCTAAGAAGTCACTTGCTGACTCACAGTGGAGAAAAACCTTTTTCATGTTCCGACTGCAACTATTCATGTATTACGAAGATAAATCTAAAAATCACATGTTAACCCACAGTGGACAAAAACCATTTTCTTGTCCCGAATGCATATATACAAGTTCTCAAAAGGAAGATTTAAAAATCCAGAATACGATTCAAAGAAGAGAAAACTTTTTTTATGTCCTAAATGAAACTGTTCTCAAAAGGGATGTCTAAGAAGTCACTTGCTGACTCATAGTGGAGAAAAACTTTTTTCATGTTCCGAATGCAACTATTCATGTACTATGAAGATAAATCTAAAAATCACATGTTAACCCACAGTGGACTAAAACCATTTTCTTGTCCCGAATGCATGTATACAAGTTCTCAAAAGGATGATTTAAAAATCCATAATAAGTCCTAAATGAAAATGTTATCAAAAGGGATGTCTAAGAAGTCACTTGCTGACTCAATGTGGCGAAAAACCTTTTTCATGTTCCGACTGCAACTATTCATGTATTCTGAAGATAAATCTAAAAATCACATGCTTACCCACAATGGACAAAAACCATTTTCTTGTCCCGAATGGATTTATACAAGTTTTCAAAAGGAAGATTTAAAAATCCACAGTACTATTCATAGAAGAGAAAACCTTTTTCAAGTCCTAAATGAAACTTTTCTCAAAAGGGATGTCTAAGAAGTCACTTGCTGACTCATAGTGGAGAAAAACTTTTTTCATGTTCCGACTGCAACTATTCATGTACTATGAAGAGAAATCTAAAAATCACATGTTTACCCACAGTGGAAAAAAACCGTTTTTTTGTCCCGAATGCATTTCTACAAGTTCTCAAGAGGTAGATTTAAAAATCCACAGTCTGATTCACAGAAGATAAAACTTTTTCAAGTCCTAAATGAAACTGTTCTCAAAAGGGATGTCTAAGAAATCACTTGCTGACTCATAGTGGAGAAAAACTTTTTTCATGTTCCGACTGCAACTATTCATGTATTCTGAAGATAAATCTTAAAATCACATGTTTACCCAAACCTACAAAGTATTAAACTATTCATGTATTATGAACATAAATCTAAAAATCACATTTTTACCCTCAGTGGACAAAAACCATTTTCTTGTCCCGAATGCATTTGATGCAATCGTCTTATGGTTGCGTTGTGGTGTACAGTATCGAAGGAATAAATAATTTGTCGGTAACCGATCTCTTGGCGTGGTCCAACATTGATGGCACTTAAGTATTTGATCCACTTGATCATGCCATGAGTGCCATGCCTTACTTTGCTTTCCCCGACTCTTTCCACAATAAACTTCGCATCTCATAAATTTTTTTTAACCCTTGATTTACCCGGTGACTTCATACATACACAATTTACCTGGTGGAGTCCCCAGGACTCTCGGAAATGAAAACGTAAATTTAAAATGAAATAATCACTTTTTTAAAAAGAGATGCTTGTAATATTTATATATTACATATTTGGTTTTACAATGGCGTAGGTTTTTAATTAAAATTATAGAATCACGACATTTTATTAAAGAACTTCTAGCATATGGCACTTGTAACAAAATTACGAGACCCAACTTCTAGTCTCAACATTTCAAAAACAAAACAAAGTTAAGTAATTTTTAAAGAAATAAAACAAAAACATAATCAATTCTTATAAAAATCATAAAATATCTTGGTTTGAACAAAAAAAAACGTGCTAAACCTTCTAGTCACTGTTGGTAACACAGTCATTTCATACTTGTTACAAAATTACGAGACCCAACCTTAGTCTCAACATTTCAAAAACAAAACAATTTTTAAAAGTAGTCTTTAAATTTTGTGTTAACCGAACCATCATCATACCTATAGATTTAACCTGATTTTAAAACCCTTTTTTATATTAGCTCCACTCTGGAGGTCCTGAGGAGAATAATTTTCCCCAGGTTTCCCAATGGAGCATCATTTTACTCAACTATGAGTCACAAGCTGGGCCATAATAGTGAAACCTTGTTCATGTTTCGAATGCAGTTAAGCAAGTTCTTAAAATAGGATTTAAAATTCCACAGTATGATTCACAGTTGAGGAAAAACATTTCATGTTTTTTTATGTTCCGAATGCAACTGTTCACGTTCTAGGTAGAGATATATAAAATTCACATTTTACCCACAATGGAGAAAACCTTTTTTATGTCCTTAATTTAACTATTCTTTTTCCTTTTTTTTAGCTTAGCTCCACTCTAGAGATCCCGAGGAGAATAATTTTCCTCAGGTTTCCCAGTGGAGCATCATTTTACTCAACTATGAGTCACAAGCTGGCCCATAATAGTGAAACCTTGTTCATGTTTCGAATGCAGTTAAGCAAGTTCTTAAAATAGGATTTAAAATTCCACAGTATGATTCACAGTGGAGGAAAAACATTTCATATTTTTTTATGTTCCGACTGCGAATGTTCACGTTCTAGGTAGAGATATATAAAATTCACATTTTACCCACAATGGAGAAAACCTTTTTTATGTCCTTAATTTAACTATTCTTCTTCCCAACAAAAATAACTCAAACGGCACGTGCAGACTCACAGTGAAAAACTTTTTTCATGTCCGACTGCGACTTTTCATGCACTGGACATTTTTCTTTTCACGAATGCAGTTATGCAAGTTCTCGAACGGGAAATTTAAAAATCCACCGCATAATTACACTCAAAACATGAAAAAGGGTTTTCTCCACTGTGGATCGCGCTGTCGATTTTTAAATCTCCATTTCGGGAACTTGAATAACTGCATTCGGGACAAGAAGAAGGTTTCTGCCCGCTGTGGGTAAACATGTGAATTTTTAGATACCGTTTTGTAGCGCATTAATAGTTGCAGTTGGGACATGAAAAAGGTTTTTCATTACAGTGAGTCACAAGTGCTGTTTAAGTTATTTTTTAGAGAAGAAAAATAGTTGCAGTCTCGACAGAAAAAATGTTTTTCTACAAAGTGCGTAAACATGTGTATTTTATTTTTCCCCTCGTAGTACTTGAATACTTGCAATGGGAACATCAAGAAGGGTTTTCTCCACTATTTATTTAAGGAACATAAACAGTCATAGTAATAAAATATACATAAGAGGATGGCAAAAAAACAGACCAATTATTAATGTTCACAGATAGGTATTTAGAAACATAAAAGTAACTGAATGTAAACTAGAAAATTTAAGAAAAACAGAAAAAATAAAAACAGAACTAAGCAGCAATTTAAAAAAAATAATAATACAGATGTTAAGTCAACAAGTGATAAACATGTTATAAACAATAATAAAATAATTAAAACAATACTTAAATAGACTGCGAAATAGGTATTTGGGTTGGGAGGGGTAAGGGGAGGAGAGGGATAAGGGAAAGTTGCCACGCAAGTAATATAATAATATTAGGTACAATGAATTTAGTCATGAATATGTGTTATTCGCACCTACATAGAACGTAATAAAGAAATTCTGTAACGACAGTAACTAGCAGTGAATATGTCAGCAAGTGTGTCTATATGTGCAAGTTTATTATTATAGTATTTACATGCCCTTTGTATAAATTCATTTTGGTTGGAATTAGTGTTGCATCTATCAATGTAGAAAAGGGTATTTTGTCTGCTGTATCGAGTCGGCGTGTGGAAATTTATTTTATTTAGCAGCTCCGGGCAGTCAACTTTTGAGTTAATAATTTTGTACAGGAGCATCTGATCAGCGACAAGCCTCCTATTGAGCAGTTTCGAGATTCGAAAATGAGTCAGCAAGTGTTCCTTAGGGTCCCATGCCCAGTCATAAAGAAACCAACTCGTAAACACCTTCGAGAGGTCATTAAAAGCTAAAAAAAAATAATTAAAATAGCCGGTAACCCTAACCTAACTTAACCTATTTAACCAATTTTTAAATATTTTTTATCAGAACTCTTAATGACCTTTCTGGGTTGTTTATCAAAAGCTTGTGAATCATAGTGGAGTAAAGTGTTGCTCCATAGGGAAACCTTAGAAAAATTACATTCCTTAGGAATTTCTCAATGGAGCTAATGTAAAAAAGCTGTTGTTGTTAGACTTAAAAATAAAAGAAATTATCTTGGTAATTGTGTTTTTTTATTTCTTTAACATAGGTTGTTTAAAATTACAACAATGCTGTAAGTATAATTTTAAGTTTACAACCTTGCAAAGTATCCCTCGACAAGTTGGCTTACCATAATTCTGAAGCTCCAAACCGCGACGGGAGGCAGTGGCGGTCCGTACTGTAGTTATTGTGCCAATTGTACTTTTGCTGTTCTTTAAAATTTAATTTACAGTATAGAACGCTCGTACAGTTGACTCCAGCAAGCGGCCACGGTCATCCGACCAAATGTGATTCATTATTTATTTATTTATTTGGAATTTCACGCCCGGCTGGGCTTTTACATACATTATTTTTAAAACAAAGAACATCTAAATCTAAATGTGCACAACAAAATAAAAAAAAACCATAAACAAAACAAAATCAAAATCGAAATCAAAATCAAAATCAAGATCAAAATCAAAATCAGAATCAAAATCATAACCAAATCTAAAACAAAAATAGAGTAAAAAAAACAAATTGAAATTAAAACAAAATACTCCACAATGCAAGATGGAAAAACTGTAGACTGGGAAAAGTGAAAATTATGTGAAATAATTCGAAGCAAAGCTAAGCAGTTGGAATTATTAAATTTGTGGTTCTTCTTTCTGATATAAATTTTACTATGACCTGTTTATATTAAGTGAATGATGTGTTAAATATGTCAACAACATCTTTATAGTCATTAGCCAAATTTTGTATACGGCGAACAGGTGTATACAATTGTGTTTCTGTGTTGGAGTTGTCACAATAGAATGGTAGATAGTGCCACGATGTTGAATTGCGAGGTATATGGAAAGAAATCAAGTATAATAGTTCTGGGATATCAATTATTGCATTTATGATTTTATGTAAACATGTTAGGTCATATACTATTCTACGTTCGGATAATTTTAATAAATTAAGTTGACATAGTAGATAATCATAGTTGATACATTCCCTTCTAATACCCATTCTGAAATTAATATATCTTAAGAATTTATTTTAAATTCTTTCTATCGTGAGTGAATGACTAGCATAACTAGGTGCCCATACTGTCGAGTTGTACTCGATTTGACTCCTAACCAATGACATGTACAATTTTTTAATTGTTTGAATATTTTTAAATTGGCTGCAAATTCTTATTACAAAACCCAACATTTTCAAAGCTTTATTCGATGTAATTTCAATATGATTTATAAATTTCAGTTTTTGATCAAAGTTTACACCTAAATCATTCACCTCGGTTACAGTTGTTAGTACTACATCATTAATGGAGTATTCATAAATTATTGGATTTTTTATTCTATGAAAATGTTTGAATAATTAGACCCATTTGTCCACGTAATCAGTTTGGGTCGTCGTTAAACTTCATTCTTCAGAACTTGTATAACAGCATTCGGGACAAGAAAATGGTTTTTGATAGTACATGAATAGTTGCAGTCGGAACGTGAAAAAAGTTTTTCTCCACTATGAGTCAGCAAGTGACTTCTTAGATATCCCTTTTGAGAACAGTTTCATTTGGGACTTGAAAAAGGTTTCCCTTCTGGAAATCGTACTGCGGATTTTTAAATCCTCCTTTTGGGAACTTGTATAACTGCATTCGAGACAAGAAAATGGTTTGGTCCACTGTGGGTAAGCATGTGATTTTTAGATTTCTCTTCATAGTACATGAATAGTTGCAGTCGGAACATGAAAAAGGTTTTTCTACGCTATGAGTCCGCAAGTGACTTCTTAGATATCCCACATTCGAAGCAAAGAACTGGTTTTACTGAAACTTATAAAAAAACTAGATATATTACTGCCTACAGTCCTTAATTATAGCTACACTCAGAACATACAAATGATTTTCCTGCAACTCTGGCTGCACATTGTCTGCAACCAGAATTTTGTAACTGCACTTTGAACACCAGAATGATTTCCTTCAAAATACATCACTAGATGGAACCACAACTGGAATTTTTCGTTGCATTCTGAACCCAGATCTAGTTTTAATTTCGGTTGAATTGGCATGCGGGGAAATAAAACTACACACAGATCACGAAAACGGCTTTCCTCTATTTCTGACAGTACAAACTATGCAACTTGAAATTTTTTGCGTTCTTAACACAAAACTGGTTTTAATTACAGGGTGAATCTCTACGCGTGGATTTCAAACTACACTCAGAACGTGAAATTGCTTACATCCAATACTGGCAGCACAAATGCAACTATAAACTGTAACTGCATTTCAAACACGACAATGGTTTCCCACTAAACGCGTTAGCAAGATGAAACCCCACCTGGAACTTTTTTGTTGCATTCTGAACACAAAATTGGTTTTAATTTTAAAGTGAGTTTGTTCGCGGGGAATTAAAACAACACTCAGAACATGAAAATGGCTTTCCTCCAATTTTGGCATCGTAAAGTACTTACGCAACCAGAATGTTATAAATGCACTACTAACCCGAGAAATTCATCAAAAAATAAAACTACACCTCAAATGTTTTCGATGCATTCTTAACACAGAACTGTTTACAACATTTCTTGTCTTTATTTGTGACTCCTGGTATAATTCTTGTCCTCTTTTTTGTAAAGTACCATCCGTAAGTGGTTTCATCATATAATTGGTTTGAACATAACCACTGTCACCTAACAATATTTTGTTGTCAAATTTTCTCCGAAGAAAACTTCTTTTCAAGGCAGAATTGTCCCTTATATTAGAATCATGGGATGCTCTATGCCACCGTGCCTCAACATCGAGGAATTGTAAATCAGCTGCAGCTACACACTGCGTAATAATAGAAAAATACCTACCCTTTTCTATTCCTGAAAATCTCTGCCATACTTCCGCCAGGAGACAATAAGCGCACATGAGTGCCATCAATGGCGCCACATACTCGAGGAAAGTTCGTTATTCTGTAAAATTCTGCTGCTATTCTCTGCCGCTTCTCAGAATTATTAGGCATCTTGATAACTTTTTTATAGAGAGAAGCGATGCATGGGTAACAAGGTGTAGGTACTAGGCGACAAGCTGTGGACTCGTCAACGCCAATCACGTTGCCACAAGTAATTAGTTGACTCCCTGTTGCATAAAATCTCAATGTGCATAATACTTGATTCGTAGATGTCACAGCATTGTTTTTTTTTGTGTTGAAATTTCAATTTATTGCACTAATAATGATGTCATTTCTTTAATGAGACGAAATCTTCTTTGAAACTTTTTGGCACTGAGTGTATCAAATAAATTTGTTCTTGTGTTTACTTCTATCACTATAAACGGTCTAGGTACTTATAAAATCTAAAATTTCTTCGTCATCGTCAGAATACAAATCCCAAATGTCCATAGTGATTACAAATTAATTAGATAGATAGATATTTGCAGTATCAGACAATCGGAAATCGAAGAGATAACCTATATGTACATTTTACATTGTCACTACGATACTGACAGTAGCTAAACACATAACTCAGTTAAACAGACCTTTTTGAGTATTTAATTTTGACAGCTCTAATATCTACAAATTTTTTTTTTCGATGAATTGGTGATTCGATGAATTGATCATTCGATGAATTGATTTTCGATGAATTGATTTTCGATAAACTCGTTTTCGATGAATTTGCTTTCGATGAATTGATTTTCGATGAACTCGTTTTCGATGAATTTGCTTTCGATGAATTGATTTTCGATGAACTCGTCGGTTACCGCCGGGAGAGGGGGGGGGGGGGGGGGGGGGTGTATGTACTTAGAGTAAGAGAATGTTTTCAGATGAATCCACAGCAGAAATTTTACATTCTGAAATGTGTATGCGGCGAATTAAAACTACACTCAGAAAATTAAAAC
Source organism: Limnephilus lunatus (assembly GCA_917563855.2). Classification (NCBI taxonomy): domain Eukaryota; kingdom Metazoa; phylum Arthropoda; class Insecta; order Trichoptera; family Limnephilidae; genus Limnephilus; species Limnephilus lunatus. Next base: position 105,850,449 of record OU830592.1, on the reverse strand, counting down.
GGCAAGAGTCAAAGAGCGCCAGTATAGTTGTGATTGAGTTGTTTTGCTTACGAATTAGTGCATGCCGTGACACTTAATATTGACAACTCATGTTTATCATTCAAATCAAATCAAATAATTTGTTGACCACTCCGGCGATTACGAAAAAACGATGTTGTAAGTTCTGTGAAGACTTGCAAAACGAATTTCCTTTTTGGAAAAAGTCTTTACCTTCATTTGTAGTTTTAGAATGTAAAATTTCGTCTGCTGACATAATTCGAGGGAAAATATTCTCTTATTCGAAGTGCAGTAATAAAATTCTATTTGCACAATGCATGTACTGCCAGAATCAAGAGAAACCATTTTTATGTTCTGAATGTGTATTTATGTTTTAATTCGCTGCATAGAGATTTAATTTTAACCAGTTTTGTGTTCAGAATGCAAAATTCAAGTTTGATTCGTCTGCTGACATATTTCGAAGGAAATCATTCTCTTATTCGAAGTGCAGTTATAAAATTCTAGTCGCAGACTATGTATGTGTTTCCAGAATCAAATAGAAACCATTTAAATGTTCTGAGTGTAGTTGTTATTCGCGGCAAACAGATTTAATTTAAACCACTTTTGTATTCATCTCCTGACACATTTCGAAGGAAAACATTCTCTTATCCGAAGTGCAGAATTGAAATTCTAGTTGAAGACTATATATGTGTTGTCAGAATCAAAGAGAAACTATATGCATGTTCTGAGTGCAGTTTTAATTCACCGCACACAGATCGAATTTAAGCCAGTTTTAGCTTCAGAATATAACAACAAATTAAATAACAAGGTGCACATTCATCCTATTACATGGTTAGGTTACCGCGATCTCGATGCAGTTGAGATAGCAGTTGTCATAGAAATACTTGTGAAGAATTCATAAACATAATTTTTATTGGAAGAATACTCTTTCTCTCAATTATGTGGTTATAAAAAATCGGTACAAAGACAGGTCGTATTAAAAATACATAAAGCTAAACGATTTCCTCTCCCCCCCCCCCCCCCCCCCCGGCTGACACCTACGCCACTGTGTCCCGCATCGATATTTCATAAAGTTGGCCGCCTTAATATTGGTAAATGTTCCGCTATTGAGTCCACGCTCAAAACACACTTTAAAAAATTAAAATAAATTGTACTAGGTATATAATAGTTACTAATAAGTAATTCAGTAACCGGAATTTAAAAATATTGCGTTTTTATGATTATTTTGTTAACTTTAAAAAGGCGAAATGTCATTTTTCAAGGACCGCCATCTTTTAAATAAGAAGGCCATTCTTGTGCCGTGTGAAACTGCAATACGCAAATTGTAAATACACACTACCAACCTAAAAATTCAAAAACATTTACGTAACTAGTTGTTTCAAATAATATAATAACAATTAATTGTTGTAAAATAACCTACCAAGAAAAACATTTTCGAAGATTGAAATTCATACATATTAGTGTGTAACTGAAAGAGAGTGATTTTTCCTTTTAAGGCGATCCACTAGTACAGGAAAAAATCGAAATCGGAATTCACGCCCTTTTATGGGAGGAGTTTAAAAATACTTGAGAAAAAGCTTTTGGAAAGGTTGGAAAAGAAATTTGAGATTTTTTTTTACATGTTCATTTTGTAAAGGCCTGTAAAAATCATTAATTCCTTTTTTATGCATTGTTTATTGCAATAAAACGGAATTTTTAGATTGATTTCACGAAAATAAGCGGCGCGGAGCATAACACGACTGCTCTCAGCTCCGTTCGGAGGAGTAATGACGGAAGACAGGGGGGCGGCTGCCAGTCGTTCTTCGGTGGACGGTATAAGGTTCACTTTGATATAGCAAATTCGTCGACTGCCGTATTGTCGCCGTGATGTCAAAAATACCAACGCGAAAATGCATATTATATTTTATTTTGTGAGGTTCGGGCGTAAATATCATTTTTTTTCGCGATTATTATATAAGAAACTGAATTTGCCACATTATGCAATAAAACCATATCCGAAAAAGTGTTTATAAGTAGGAGAGTTTTCAGTTAAAAATGTTTTTTATAGACCAAATACTTTATTTTTTTCTAAGCTTATTAAAAAAAATGACCGATATTTTTAAGGGCCAAAGTATGTTCTACACGCAGTATTTAATTGAAGCATCTATAATACTTCTAAGCGGTCAAATTTTCAAAACTAAAACATACGATTTGTATGATTTTGCATTATTTAGTATGGCTTCATCTTAAAAGTGCATATTTCATCGTCGTAATTAAAAACATGGCGGTCGTTGAAAAATGACATTTCGCATTTTTAAAGTTAACAAAATAATCATTAAAACGCAATATTTTTAAATTCCGGTTACTGAATTACTTATAAGTAACTATTATCTACCTAGTACAATTTATTTTAATTTTTTAAAGTGCGTTTTGAGCGTGGACTCAATAGCGGAACATTTACCAATAACACTTCAGCGATACTTTACGATAGGAGCGAAATGTCACGGTACGACACGTTACGATGGTTGTTAATATACTGATGTATGGACTGACGATTCACGATATGGCGGTACTTGACTACTGTATATGGTATTGATCTATGGTAATAAAATAATTCCATTGTTTAAACTACCGACATCTAATATCTGTAGTGTACCTACACGGTTTTCTTTTATCCATAATAAATTGCTTCTGTTCAAGTCTAATTACCGTGTTTCATTAAATACAATGTGTAATAAATTATATGCAAACATGGTTATTTTCACTGATTTAAAACACGTTTTCAGAACACATTATATTATACGGTAATCAAGTCTTGTCTAGAACGGAGTACCCGGGTTGAAGGTGATTGAGGGTGGAGGGGTAGAAATCGGGGCCGGCTGTATCAGGCGGTTTGCGTATCTGTCCGCGCCGGCCGCAACGCACGCACGGCACGCAACGGCGTGCACCGACAACCGGCAACATGATTGGATTGTTTTAAACTAACTTAAACTTAAGATGAAGCTATACGTGAAATCACTATTTAGATTAATCTTTACAACGAATCGGTTTACAGTACGAATATAAAAAAATATGCTACGGATAAATTGAAGCTTTAACTACCTTTTCTACGTAACGAATAACAATAAAATTATTATTTACGTTACAAAAAAAAAATAAGCGTAAACCACTAAAAAAAAAGTTTTTTCATGACTTTACTATGAAGTAATGTAAGTAACAATTTTTAAAAAATACCCCTTTATGGCTAAGACTATTTTTGACGTTTTCTACGTTCTAACTTTTTTTCGTTCTTATAAAATTATGCACAAAAAAAATAAAAACCGCTTTGGCGCTTACGTCAAATTTTTAGAACCGTACTAATTCATACGATCTGCGGCCAACGCTTGTATTCCACCATAATGCCGCATGCCGCGAGCCGTGGCCAGAAACGGACGTGGGATCTGTGCCCGTGTTTTCGAAGTTTTTTACTTGCAATATACGTAGCGGATTCGTTGTTACAGCGAGCATTTTTGGTTCTCAAACAGCGTGAGCTCAAAATGAGTCAGCATCAACTATTCCTGATTTCAACTCTTTTGATGTTCAGAATGTTATATCATTTGAGAAATTTTAGGTTGACGAATATAATGCTTAAATTCATTATCGGTAGGATTAATATTTTAAAAGAATAATTTTTAAATATATGTAGCTGTGAGCTGTTCCTTGAAAATGTCTAATACTGAGATTTGCTTGCCGGGGTTTGAACCCGCGATATATATTGTATTTGTTTTAATTATGCTCTTTTAGGATAAATTCAGAATAGGTAGATACAAATTATTTATTTTCACCGTTTTTTAAGTGTGTGTATCCATAAATTGATGCATCTAATGTACAATATTTTTAAACCTAGCTGTGAGTTGTTCCGTCATCATTTCTAATACTGAGATTGGTTTGTTGATTTATTTGCAAAAATTTTAGTTGTAAATGAATTTTACAAAAATTTTAAATGCGGAAATTTGATAAAAGTGTATGTAAATTTGATAAAAGTATATATTCCTAGTTTTGTAAAAGTATGTATTAGTTACATTTTGTTAATATATATACATATTATATTTAACTTAATCAAGTTTCTTTTTATTAATATATGAAGCTGGGAGCTGTTCCTTGATAATGTCTAATACTAAGATTTGTTTGCCGGGGTTTGAACCCGCGATATATATTGTATTTGTTTTAATTATGCTCTTTTAGGATAAATTCAGCATAGGTAGATGCAAGTTATTTGTTTTCACCGTTTTTTTTAAGTGTGTGTATCCATAAATTGATGTATCTAATGTACAATATTTTTAAACCTAGCTGTGAGTTGTTCCGTCATAATTTCTAATACTGAAATTGGTTTGTTGATTTGTTTCCAAAAGTTTTATTTGTAAATTAATTTAACAAAAATTTTAAATGCGGAAATTTGAAGTGTAGGTAAATTTGATAAAAGTACATATACCTAATTTTGTAAAAGTATGTATTAGTTACATTTTGTTAATATATATATATATATATTTATTACATTTCACTTAATCAAGTTTCTTTTTATTAATACATGTAGCTGGGAACTGTTCCTTGATAATGTCTAATACTAAGACCCGCAATCTCCGGATCGCTAGCTGGCAGCCTTTCCCCTCTACCATGGAGACCGTCAAAATTTTACTTTTTATTTTAAAATATTATATTACATTCGTTTTAATTATGCTCTTTTAGGATAAATTCAGCATATGTAGATGAAAGTTATTTATTTTCACCGTTTTTTTTAAGTGTATGTTTCAATAAACTGATGTATCTAATGTAGAATATTTTTAAACCTAGCTGTGAGTTGTTCCGTCATCATTTCTAATACTGAGATTGGTGTATTGATTTGTTTCCAAAAATTTTATTTTCGTAAATGAATTTTACAAAAATTTTAGATGTGGAAATTTGAGTATATGTTATTTGGGTATTTTGAAAGTGTATGTAAATTTGATAAAAGTACATACCTATACCTAGTTTTATAAAAGTACGTATTAGTTACATTTTGTTAACATAAATACATATTATATTTAACTTGAATCAAGTTTCTTTTTATTAATATTTATATGTATTTAAAATAATATGTATTAATAATTCACATTCATAAAATTTTTTAGATTGTAAATAAATAAAATCAATTCAAATTTTATAAACATTTACTTTTATTAGCATTCCCCATAGTTTGAGGATTTTCGATAATATCGACAACGCTCCCGTCGCGGCCGCTGCTGGTAAAATAGAATTGACGGTATTCATCCACCGGGTAACAAGGTATGTATAGAAGCATCGGCGAACGGAAATCTCGCTGGGCGCTTCTTACGTATTGCAAGCACCACGTCATAGCAACAGTATTTATTTCAAATTACTTGCCTCGTGCAAATCAGACCAAAATATGACGGTTCACGGCGCTCGGTTTTAGATTTAATAAAACACAAGAATCGAAATATTTCTGGCGTTTATATTCCTCTTAAGAGTGTTTCTTACCTGCCACAATCAATTTGGGAGGCGGGTATGGGTACCGCCGCACGGTATCCATTTATTGGATAACCAAAACCTCTGCCATAGGTCACCCCAAGTGGTTCGCTATGTTTGGTGACTTAGCCCGGGTTAATGGGGTGAGGATTGTCCAGGTCTTGGCGGCCGATTCGTCTGCCCAGCTGCCACGTGTGGGCAGGGTCGAGAGAGACAGGTTGAAGTAGGTATTTTATCCTCTCCAGCTGAAATCTATCGACATCACATCACCTCACCTCGCTTTTCACCGCGTTTGGCGGAATGGATTCATACTTGTCAGTCTATTTCCTTTCAAGAACTTAATTTCCTTCCTTTCCTTAAAAACTACTCCACGATACAGAAAAAACCACTCCACCCCCATAATATGACATAAGCCCTGAGAAAAATTAATTTCCCCAGGGCCTCCTATGTGGAACTAATGTAAAAAAAAATCTATCTTGAGTTTTTGAGACAATGGCTAGACTATATATTATGTATATTGTCATTGTGTACATAAAATTAAAATAAAAGTGCTATGAACTATTAAGAAGAACTAAATGCACTTAAAATAATTTATCTATGGCAAAAATTACTATTATTCTAGAGATTTAAACTGTTCCAACAGAAGGCTTGAACTGCATTTGCCAAAAATCGAAAATAATTTTGACATTTAACCTGTTGGCATTAAGCGTAGATTATGTCGCAAATGCTGTAAAAACTGATCAATTAAGCACCAAGGAAAATATTCTCACAATAAACAAGCACCAATTAGGGAACATAAGTTTTACAAAGTCAATATATGAAGAACTTACATACAAGGCGAACCGTGTCTGTCAATTCCAAAGCGTTAAACAAACGTCACAAGAAAGGAAGTGCTTGAATTTTAAGATCTTTGTGATAAAATGATTATTGAAATAATCTCAAATGAATACAGTTAACACAATACTGGCTTATTGTGTAGTTTATACACAATATTACTTCGAACGGTGGAACATCAATCACTGCGTGTGAAGGTTTCAGGGTTAGGAAGCAAAATGGACGCCGAAAATGGACATTTGACATAACCATAGACAACGATGGATAGACAAAATAGAAGATTAAAGAAAATAATCTCAAAAGTAAGCACCGGTTATTTCCATTGGAAATATTGCAGCACCAATCAAAAGGAAATGGGAAACAAAAGTTGCGAGTATGAAGGAACCATTTTTGTAGATATAACCCAGGCAGCCGAGCTATTCCCTAATTTTTGTGAGATCTTAAGATAACGTGCGAGATCTCTTGTCAAATGAGTGTCAGATTTGGGTGGTAGAGTTGGCAACGCTGCCTGTCATAAACTCAGAAATTGGTGATTTTCTATGGCTGTTATTTGCTTTTTCTATGGATATCAGCCAGCTTTGCCGTTTTTAAATAGTTTTAAACACGAAATACTGTAAATATACATGATTATTTATCCACTTAAAGTCAAAGACATTAATACTGGACGCGGGGTAGAAATCTCAAAGTGGGAAGCCAAACACAATACGATTGTAGCTGTCTCTATTCCTAGTACTTTAGTACTAAACTGCTACGCGTCGAGTGAGGTCGTGTCTTACCAGTAAGTAAATTTCATTGCAAAGCGCCAAAATGCCCTCCTGTGTGATGAGAAAATGCTTAAATTACACGGCAAATAGTCGTAAAGGCGAAGGAATAACACTTCATTAGCAAGTACACGCAAATTACTTATTATTATCAATTATTATAATTATGACAGTTAATTTTATATTAATACGTCATTGTATTCTTTACCCTTCCCTGTCCATTGTGTAACCGAGTAAGAGTATCTTGTTATCTCAGTCACACCCGTGATGTGAAAGCAGTATTCGGCAAAGAAATTAATAAGCCGCCCTACTATAGTATATCTATGACATTCACACACGTAAATTCTTTGATTGTCTATCTTTATCACACGGGAATAAAGTTTTGAATTTAGAAATTATATTTGAAAACCGCTGAAAACAAAAGAGTGTTGCTTGCTTTCCACATTATATTGTGAGTATGTGAAACTATGGCGAGTCTATTTATAATATAACGTCATTGCTTAAAGTATGTTTAAAGTTGTATACCGTGGATTTGACATTTGCGAAATTTCGTTTCAACCCAAATTCACATGAATTACTTAGTTTATCAAAATTAATCACATTATATTTAACTCGTATTTGTTTGAGAGAATCAAGTTTGTTTATTCTCTTTAGTTGCTGAATGTATAATTGTTAGTAGCAGATAATGCCGAAAAACACTTTATTTAGAAGAAATCTAACCACAGGCGAAGTACAATCGTCGCAATAGTGACTTTAGAACTTTAAACTTGTATAAGGTACTTGAACGTATGTCAGTAAATTTGATGACAGCCAAACGTCAGTATGAAATTCGAATATTCGACATCTCCACCCGTTGCTTTTTTTATTTAATAACTTTGTCTTGCAAATTACCACAGTATGCAATTAAAAACGTAAAATAAATAATCACGCATTCATAAAATATGTTACAGCTATGACAGCCAGCGTTGCCAACTCTACAATCTGACACTCATTTGACAGGAGATCTCGGACGTTATCGATCTCACAAAAATTAGGGAATAGCTCGGCAGGACGGAAAGGGGACTACAAGCTCCCAAGATCTACCTTTTTTCCAATATCTTGATAATTAACCACTGGAACGCTTTTTGTCGAATTTCGGTACCATTTACACAGACTAAGTTTGCTAAGTTGTCGAATTACATCAAATTCTACCTAGATGCATTAAAACTTTTTTTGAAATATTTTCAAAAACTCCCGCGATCTGTGATTTGCATAACATGTAGTTAACAAAATCCTTTAGCGCTTTCTCCAGAGATGTCTCAATTCTTGTTTCTTCTTCTTTGTGTGCCTTATCAGGTCCCCCCGACGTTGGCGATCACTCTTGAAAAGGTTTCTCTGTCTTGCGCTGCCCGGAATAGCTCCTCCACACTTCTAATGCCGGTCCACTCTCATATATTTCGCAGCCAAGAAATTTGTCTCCTACCAGGCCCTCGGCGACCCACTATCTTGCCTCTCAATATTAAATGGAGCAAGTGATATTTCTCCCCTCGAAGTATATGACCCAGATATGAAATTTTCTTGATTTTAATTAATGTAAGCAGTTCTCTATCTGCTCTAGCCCGCCTGAGAATTTCTGTGTTGGTGATCACGTCGGTTCATGGTACCTTGAGCATTCTCCGGTGAAGCCACATTTCGAAAGCCTCTAACCTGTTCATTGTATTTATTTTCCAGGTCCATGTTTCACAACCATATAGCAAGACCGACCACACACAACATTTTAGCATTCTCTGCCTTAGTTTTAAGCTGATATTGTCATTTCAGAAGAGGGATTTCATTTTTATGAACGCAGTTCTTGCTGCTTCAATTCTGCACCTAATCTCTATATCTGGGTCAAGAGTCTCCGTGAGGATACTGCCGAGGTATCTCAATCTCTCCACCTTTTCGACATTACAACCATTTAACTGTATCATTGATCCAGAGTGATCTAGTCGTCCAAAAGTCATCCATTTAGTTTTATTAACGTTGATTGTTAGGCACAGTTGTTCACCAGCATTATTAACAAGATCTAATAGGTCTTGGAGGTCACTGATACTGTCAGCTAGTAATACAGTATCATCTGCATATCTTATGTTATTAATGACAACTCCGTTGATCTTGAGACCCTTCTGAGTATTACTTAGGGCTCTTTTGAAGACATAGTTGGAATAGAGATTAAATAATTGTGGCGACAGGATACAGCCTTGTCGTACTCCACGCTGAATGGCGATTGTATTAGATCTCTCATTCCCATGTCTTATTTCTGCTGTTTGGAACCAATATAGGTTTTTAATGAAATTCTGGTCTTTGGTGTCAACGTTACAATCCGCAAGCATTTTCATTAGGTCAGCATGTTTTACCCTGTCAAATGCCTTTTCGTAGTCAATAAAACAGGCAAAGACTTCCTTTCTTTGGTCACGACACTTTTGCAATAGTACGTCGACAGAAAATAATGCTTCACGCGTACCGAACGCATTTCTGAAGCCAAACTGAGTATCATCCAAGTCCTGCTCGCACTTATCGCGTATCCTGGCATGTATTATTTTAAGGAATAATTTAAGGACATGACTCATCAAGCTTATTAATCGATAGTCACTGCACTTCTTAGGGTATTGTGTTTTAGGTAATGTCACGAAGGTGGATTTTAGCCAATCTTGGGGTATATTCCCTATGTCATATATAGAGTTAAATAACCTCAACACGTAGTCAACATTTTCATTATCAAAGAGCTTCAACACCTCAACTGGAATATCGTCTGGTCCGCACGCTTTTCTATGTTCTGAAGTCTTTATCGCATGAAGAATTTCTGATTTTAAAATCGATGGTCCATGCAATTGATCGTTAGGAATATTAATGTCAGGTCTAATATCTTTGAATGTATCATGAATATACTTTTCCCACGTTTGTAAAATATCTTTTTCATCCAATATCAATTTATTGGAATCGTCAACTAAACATGATGGAGTAATTCTTCTAGAAGTGCCTGTAATTTCCTTCATTTTTTTGTGAAGTTTGAATGCATTGTAACTACGAATGTACGACTCTAATTCTTTACACTGTGACATCATCCATTCTTCTTTGGCTTTTTTAATTTCACATCTAATCGTTCTTTGCAAGTTTTTATATTGTGTCTCATTATGTTTGCGTTTACGTCTCTCATTCATTAAGTTCAAAATGTGGTCAGTCATCCAATTCTTTTTTCTAATTTGCTTATCAGCTTTCAAATTTGTATAACAGGTTTCACATATAACTGACTTCAGGTTATCCCATTGTGTTTGCATTTCTATCGATGGATCACAAGGGAGTAGCCTAATATTATCGTTCAAAGTCTGAAATACCCTATTTCTGACCACTTCTTATTGTCCATTTTAATTTTGTTTTTGGGCTTTTTTTTATTTGTTTTAAGCATAAAACAATATCGGCAGTTAACAAAACATGGTCAGAACCAATGTCCGCACCAGGGTAAGTGGTGACTCTCTTTAAAGAGTTCCTGAATCTATGGTCTACTAACACATAGTCAATTTGGTTCCTGACAATATCATAGATAGTTCCATCCTGAGGTGATCTCCATGTATAAAGCCTTCTTTTCGGGAGTTTAAACCAAGTACCTATTTAATACAACCATATTTTTATCCTGGCAGAATTCATATAGTCTATCACCTCTTTGATTGCTTATGCCTAAGCCATATTCACCAACTATATGAGAGCGGCGACCTTCACCAATTTTGGCATTTAAGTCTCCAATGACAAAATTGGCTTCTCCTCCTTTCAAACTTTGCAATGTACTGGCTAGTGAGTCATAAAAAGATTCCACATCACCATCATATCTCACTTCCGCTGTTGGTGCGTACACTTGAATAATATTAATGTTGATGGGTTGACAGTGTAATTGTAATAATATTATTCTGCCCGAGATGGGTACAAAATTCTTAACAAATTTTACATACTTCTCCATGACAAATATAGCAACTCCGTTTCGACGATTTTTGTCCTGTGGGTCACTTCCTGAGTAGTATAGATTTCCCTTCTCATGTTGGTGTATGCCGCTGCCAGTCCATCTCAGTTCCCTAATTCCAAGAATATCCACTTTTAATCTTTCCATTTCCTGTATAGTATTATCGAATTTACCGCTGTATAACATAAATTAAGTTTTTTAAACTGCATACTCAATATTACGTTATGCCAATATGCTATATATAATTGCAAATCCAACCTCTGCCAGTGCTGTAGATATTCGTCCTCACTTTGGTTCTCATAGATATTAGTCAGCAGTTTGAGCTGTAGATATTCGTACTCCCTTTGGCTCTTTGGAATTCCTGTAGATATTAGTAGACACCTCCTTCACCACTGAGAGCACTTCAGCATTTTTATCAAAAACAGTGACAATATAGTTTATAAAAAGTGTTAGGCCTAAATGGGACACTTGGGGCGCTTGCCGCACCCTGGCGCCGATGCATGACCTCTGGGATTGTCGACCAAGTCGTGTTTTCAAATTTACAGTACTTCACAGGATGGTTTTTCTTTCTTCCGTTCATACGTATTCATAGAGCATAAAGCATGAATATGTTGTAGAAGCATAGTACAAAATTCTATGGTTAAGTTTTTAGTTCAAAAACATATTTTTTCACAGAGACAAAACATATCATTGTTGTATTTAAATTTAACAATATTACCGGTGCAGGCCTCTGATCTTATATGCATTTTCAAAATTATCAATAGTATTACTGATACACCTGCTTTGTTACAACTCATCCAGTTCAACATCCCTTCCCGTAGACTTCGAAATAATGAATTGCTGTTCCTCAATCAACATTCTACTAATTATGGATATCATTCTCCTTTGTCCAGAATGTCGAGACTTGTCAACGCAAATCAAAGCACTGAATTTTTTGGTGTAAGCCTGAATGACTTTCGGCAGTCGATACGCAATGTGATTTTTTAAAGTCTTTTTAAATCCATCTTCAAGCTACTTATGTACTTTTATGTTATATGTATTTATTTTACCTATACTATCTTCTGTATGTACTCTTATATTATGTCAATGCTCTTCATACATATGTACTCTGCTTTCATTGTCATCTCTCTTTTGTATTATATGTATTTATATTATACTATCTTCTATATGTACTCCTATATTATAATATGTATTCTGTCAATGCTCTTCATATATATGTACTCTCCTTTCATTGTCATCTCTCTTTTGTATTATGTGTATTTATATTATACTATCTTCTATATTGAGTCGTATAATTTCTATACCCGCTATATCAACTTTCATTGATTTGGAGAAAACCGCAAAAAACTGTCACATCTCTAGCGTTCATAAGTTATTGCATTACAATTTTTTATATAATGAATTGGAGTAATATAATTTCGAAAAGCATTTATTTTTCTATATATGTCTAGCAATATTTAAGTAATTTCGATAAATAAAATGGATAAAGCGGATTTTGATACTCACTTCGTGATATAGAGGGTTTTGAAACTCAACTGACCCGACATGGCATTTTGGGATTTGGAATCAGTCCTGGTAAAATTATTTGCGGGTTCGATGAAATTAAACTCATATTTTTCTTAAAAATGTTTTTAGCGCAGCTTATTTCGGCCCGGTATGCAACTTCTCCTTGTATTTTTACAGAATTTCTGTTTTTATAAATTAAAAACCTTTTAGCCTTATTAAATTGGAAATGCCAAGATCTAGTATTTTTCATGTATGTCTTCGATTCTTCTTTCCAATTGAACACCTTAATTTGGGAACCAAGATTCCAGGCAGAACCGTGGTCTTTTAGTATGGCAATGTATTCTTCTGGTTTTACCAGAAGTTCTTTCTTCCGCAGAACCTTCTTTATCCGGGCGAATACTCTGTCTGGAGGGATGAACGAGTGCCCAACTATTGGGAACATTACCTCAATATTCTTCAAGTGGCATGGAGCTTTGTGGTGTAGCCAATAAGTTAGCATGAAAAACAAACTCGTGTTTTTGTTTTGTCCCCCGCACCCGTCAGCTACAAGACGAACTTTGGTTATGTTGGTTCCAAAAGTAGTGTCGCACAAACGATGGAATACTGCACTCGCTATCTCATTGGAGCTTTTTGGGCGCTCGGTCTCTACCTAATAATAGGAATGCACACTTCCATGGTTTAGAGAAGCCTTGGAACTGCCAACGACCACAGTGAAGTTATAAAAACTCCGCTGTCGGCTAAAGTAAGCGCTTTGATCGGGGACCTTCGGCAGTGACATGTTTTTTTGGCAATCAAAAGAAAACGTGATTAAATCGTCCTGTTCTTCCCGTAAAATTTCGTAGAATGCATCCGATTTCCTCTTATGGATAGTTTTTTCAATCATAACTTTCGACCTCTCAGACACATCTCGCTCAACTTTCAACCTTTCATCTAATTCGAGGCATTTCGAACAGACATCCGTTCTTGGATTCCCAAATCCAATATTTAATTTCTTATTGAAGATATTACGGAAAAAGCTTTGTTTTACTTGCAGTTCAGAATGTTTGGCGTTATATATACGACACAATTTTCGGATATTCAATTCGGACGGCAGGTAAATGCGGTTGGCGGATCATTTGCTCGTCTATTGATAGATGAGAAGCTCTAGGTAAAGTGTGGATTTTTTTGAGTATGTTGTTAATGAAGGGTCTTACCTTCCAAAGCTTATCTGGCTCATTTAGCCTATCCTGCAAATTGTCCGCAAAATGCAAAAAGTTGCGTAACTCAAAATATCGATCCCTGGACATACATTTAGTAATGACAGGTATGCTTAAATCTAAAGACCAATACATTCGAGTTTGTGGAAACTTCAAACTCCCCATCAGCACCTGGACACCAGTGAAGTTGATCAATTCCCTTGTATTGGTATTAACGGACTTGTGCTCCCTTTCTTGTACGGAATACAAGTTTGTTTGTTCCGCCACTTGTTCCCAAAACTGAAGGTCCAGGTACTCGAACATCATTTGCAAGACATTTTGCAAAGAACTTCCTTCCGTTGATAAAATTTCTTCAGAAGCTGGTCCCACAGTTGGCATTCTGTAAAAGCAAAACAAAAGTTATAGGGAATCCATTGAACAAAGAATCAGGGAACAACACAAATAGCAACTCGTAGACTTGAATTCTTGTGGTTTACATATGATAGATAGTAGGTTTCACATTGGTGTGGGAATAAAATAAACTAAACTAAATAAAATAAACACATAAGCTAATTAACTCCACTTAAATTATGACTAAAATACTTACACTTTTGAAAGCCATGGCAAAAGTCTCGGCTGCGAATCCATTATTTCTTCATCTTCGAAGAGCTCCTCTGGTGGATCGTTTAGAGGCAGTGGAGAGGTTATTTTTAGAATTTCAAATAAGTAGAGGCTGTCACCATCCGACTCGTAGCCATCAGACACTTCAACATCGCTCTCATTGAGGATATTACATATATCCTCGTCATTCAGAAACGGAACTGAAATAACAGAACAAACATGAAACGTCACAATACTGACCTGAGGTACACTACAGTGTACCTGTCTTTGTTTTGAAAAATTGTATAACTTAACAAACAATATGAACTTATTCAATAATCTTAAAAGTAAATTTGATTCATTCATAACTATAATCAATCTAAATTTCATTAATTTATTCCACATATCAAAAGAAATTCAAAAACTTACCCGGGTGTGAAGAAGAACTGGACGCCATTTTAAAATAAAGCACTTGTCACGACTTTGAAATACGTTTTAAATAATATATCGTTAAAAATGCCACAGCTGATAAATCCTGGCCATAGAAATAAGTACTGTTTGTCTATGAAAAGTGTTGTCAGCGTGGAAAAATTAGTAATATTGTAAGGAAAAAAAGAATAACACAGGTACAATATAGTGTACCTCAGGACCCAAGAGGTTAAACCTTGTGGAACTGTAATTCCTCGTGTCGCCGATATTATTAACCAATACTATTACACACCTTCGCTTACGCTAAAGTATACGCCCTTATTCGAACTCACACTTAAAACTTGTCATTTTCGTTGGCACTAATACTTAGAACAGATTTCTATGCGTACACGTTCCGAACGCATTCGCAATTAGGAATACATAGAAATGATGACGAATAAGGCTTACAAGAATACAAATCGACAGAGATCGACATTTTAGTTAAAAAATGGTTCCAGTTAAAATTTTGATGAAAAATTCTTATTCTCAGAACCGATAAATCGAAACAAGTGTGATCTGGACTCTGGGCACGTTTAACGTGTCCCATTTGTAACAAATCCAAATCAATTGTTTCTAATCTATAATTAGATAACTGAATTTTAACAGTTTTTGGTTTTGTTCAATAACTTTAATCACAATAACACTCACAGTGTGTTTTTGTTGTTGTAAAAATCCATAAAAAGAAACTCTCATTTTTTACTCATGTTAATTTATTTTGTATTTGAGTACTTCACAAGAGTCCCATCTGCTCCCAACCATCTGGAACCAGTGAGACTAGGGCATCCGAAATTGGGGTATTTTATGAGGTTTCAGATGGTGAGGAGTGGAAGAAGTCGAGGAAAATGAAAGTGGGGAAGTACCCGGTTATTCAGATCCGGTCGCTAAACACGGCTAATAAATTTAAAGCAACCTTTCTGTTCTGAACGGTGGTCTTTAACCAGGGTTATACTGAAAGTATTTACAATTCTGTTTCACAATTAATAATTTTACAATAATAATGACAAGTATTTTGGGCAACGTTGGGTGCTCTACCCGTGTTAGGGCCTTTATTTTGCGATTTCATATTTTGTTTCATAATCTATTTATTACCCGTGTTTTACAGGAAGTTTTTTTAAATAATATGTAAACAGTTATTTTCCTCCTCTGTTGAATGTCAAATGTGCTAGTTTTCACCAATCTCGAACATATGTAAATAAAAAAATTTAAATAAAAAACCCACCTTGGTATAATTAACAAAAATATATAGAAATATGTATGTACAAGAGGTATTTCATTTAGCAAACAAACATTTAAAAAATATATACATATTATTGACCGGTAAAGTGGAGATATTTGTGTTTGGAGATACTTTTCGCTTCGATAATTTTGGTGTTACGTTTTTAACTAAGTAATGTAAACGAATATCAATGTATTTGTCCAAAACGGCTTTAGTGAGTTGAACCAAAACCTCCTAGATCACAAGGCCGGGACACTGAATATAATCAGCCTTCTAACTTGTATGAAAACCTCCAAAAACTTTATTTTTATTTTATATTTTTAAATAACTAAAATATTTTAAAATAATTTAATAAATTAGAACAAATAGAAAACATTATGTAAAATGAGAATTTTTGTAGGATCCCATTCAAGTTAGGAGGCTGATTTGAATAAGTGTCCCGGCCTTGTGATCTAGGAGGTTTTGGTTGAACTGAATGATTATTCATTGGTGATTGGTCATATTGATGAAAATAAATATTTTCAAATACTTTGATTCCAACGAAATGTCGTAAGGCTTTGGTTATGAGTTCCTGTTTAATATTATTTTTTGATTTAATTTTCAGTTTATTTTTATATACAATAGCGTTCTTTATTATCACTTCCATTGTTTTGCAAATGTTTATAACATCAATTAAAGGGAAAAAAAAGGCCAGGTTGCTGGTTTAGCCCTTAACCGGAATCGCTATTTCGGTCAACGTTACTGGAATCGCGGGTCCAAATAGACCCGCTAATTACAATAAAGTTTTTCTTAGTAATATAGACGTTATTAACCATTAAACGGGTTATAGATGTATTGAAACTAGTTGTTTGTAGTATGTAAGGTAGTTTTATTAATCAAAATTTTTAAATTATACATCTTTTGGCTTATCTTCTTAGGAACCAAGTTTAGCACAACTTTTTATCAGTCTCTTTTTTGACATGTAAAATTATAATAACAAAATAAAAAAAATTAAAAAACTAATCAAAGTACAGGGTTTTACGTCTCTTCCCATTAACAAAAACATACTTTCTTTATGAGATCATTCAAAAACAAAAAAATGGTGAGATATGAAAATTTTTTAAAAAATCTCAGTATTTTTATCATTTTATGTAAGGCACTTGCTACACAATATCCTTTTTTGTACGTGAATCTTACATATATAGTTGCAGCATTTTTCACACTTCTGTGATTGTTTATTGTCATTCTTAGGACCACATAAATAAGATCTTCCTCTTTTTCCTTGAAGAGTCACTAGAGTGTGAAGTGTATAAGTGTGCCGTATTTTCATTTTCACTTATGTTTTCTTCGTCACAAGGTTCAAAATCACTTAAAGGTTCTGGATCTAACTCATTTTCGTCCAATAACAATTCTTCAATATCTTTATCAGTAAGATTACACGCGATTGTTCCAAAAAATACCTAAAACAATACAAATTAAATAAGTTTACATTTACATAAAAGTTACGTACTTGGAATCGTGGGTCCAATTGGACCCTCGATAGTTCATTACCTCTACTTCCAGTAAATTGTAAGCACCACGCGTCTGGCACTCACGACGTAATGAGATTAGATTGGCGCGCAAAAGTGTAACTGCGCGCGTTTAATAAATAAACGTTTTTTTGTTTTTGTCGGGTCCAAATGGACCCACAATTCCGGTTAAGGGTTAAAATCGTTTTGGCCAAAGTGAGACGAGCAAATGATGCTATGGCGAGTCGGAAACCAGTTTCCCTTTCTCCCCGTTGCGTCAATCCATTTTTCTTTAATTGTTCCGTCCTTCGGAAATCTGAAATAATTAAAATACTATAAGTTACTGCATTTAAAAACGGATATAAATTATACGTTACCTAAGATAAATAAATTATCACGCTTTTTTGTTATGCTTCTCCCCATCCCGCGACCCCCCCCCCTTTCATCGTTCCCTCACCCCCGCTAACCCCCTCCTTCGTTTCCCTTCTCCACCCACATAATCCTCCCCCTATCAGATCCCTCGTCCCGGATTCTCTTCCCCTTCTCCTTCCCTTCCTGAGGCTAAACTATATGAAACACGCACATTTCTCAAACTGATCATGTGCCAAAAAATTTACGAATTTTATAACGCCAAAGCTTACCGTTATATATATTGAAACCTTCACAGGCTTGCCCACACGAAAACACCAAAGTTTCATCCCAGTCGGATGAATGGTATAGGAAATAATTTTATAATGCTAGAGCCCACCATTATACTCGTATATAGAAACCTCCATGGGCTCCGGCACTAAAAATCACCAAAGTTCCATTGAAAATCGAATAAATGGTACACGAACGCATGCGGAACAAAGAAAGATTAATTTTTATAAATAATGATTTTAAAAGAAAAGCACTGTATTTGTTTCTACCACCAATCGGCATATGCAACAATAATTATCTACAAAAATAATATGTTTATACATATTTATATATTTTTTATAAAGCCCTATTAATATTACGAAATATCGATGGTCGGTATTTAAAAGAATTCGCGTCCCCATCACTAGCATCGTAATGGCGGCGATGTTTGTTTTAACGGGGCCTTATGTCAATAAAAACTTCGAATAATCATTAAAAATTGATAACGTACTCTAATTTTGTACTTACCGATGAAATGAAACTCCATTTAACTTGAAGTTCACATTTCTTGTATTATTTTTGCATAGCTGCACTGAACAATACGGCATTTTGAATAAAACGGGCACAAACTGTACGCGGTTACGACACAAAACCAATTGAATGAACGAATTCTTTCCGTATTCACACTCCGCTCCGTAGGCCGTAGTCCGTCCACGGTCTGGCGGCCAACATAGCATATCTCATATCTCGGGTTTCTAATATCTTTGAAACGGCCCATTGAACATTAACATCCTATGGGCCGTTTTCGCAAGATTTTGGTCGCTAGAGGCGCTATTGTTCTACCGGTCCAACTTTTTGTGTTTAACTGTCAGATCCCATACATTTTTTAGGCCGTTTGACGCAATTTAGTGTTTTTAAATATTTCAACAATGCCGTCAACCTGTTGTAGTGTTGCTATGTGTAGAAATAGGGGTGGGCACGAGTTCCCCAAAGATAGAGACTTGAAAGCGAAATAGATTCATTTCATCAGGCGTTCTAAATTGGCACCTCATTTCACGGACACCTGTGCAGGGTTGCCATGGCTTATGTTCTAAAATACCCGCATTTTTTATTTTGAAATAAAAAATTTGACATTCAAAATGACTAATAAAATAAAAAATTCAATACGGTGTGCCGTTGTCTAGTAGGAAAAAGGGAAACATAAAAAAACATGGTAATATAATCATATACACTGTGTGCCAGGTACTGCTAGGAGAAAAAAAATAACTGAAAAAGACAAGTAATTTAAATGAAACAAAAAGAGTTAGTTGAAGAAAAGAAGATAAAGTAGTATTTTAGTGTTACAATATAATCTTAACCCATTTTAAAAATTTATTTTGTTATTTGAAATTGAGATCTAAAATTGTAAGCAGTGAAGTTAAGTTAATTAATAAGCAATTTACATCATTAACTAAATAAGAATACATATGGGTGATGTAAAATAATTACCTCCTTTCATCAATTACTGCATCATGCTTTTTTTGGTTAACATTTTGTTTGAAATATTATATTTCATACTTCCTCATTCTTTTTTAATCCCTTCTCGAGTGGTTATTAATGCTACCACAGTATATGTATGAGGGCGATTTCTATTTTCTGTTTTAAAATTTCCTCTCGACGGAAGCGTTGGAGAACGGCAACAAGAGCAACAAACGTATTTTACAATTTTTAAATTTGGGAACAAGTATCGTCCCGTATTGTTTATAGGCCAAACACTTTAGCCCAGCAACTTTCAGCATCGTCATCTACATTCAGACCATGTAGGGATAAATCAAGAATAGAGGGTTCCTTCTATCGTAGAAGTTCTATGACAAGCAAATTCATGTGTCTTCCGAGTTAGTGTCCCGAACTTCAGGAATCCCCCGACTATTATTTTGAAGAAATAAAAAAATGTTACAATGCTGCCATAAAATAAACTACAAAATCTTCCACCGAATTTAAATATTTTTCAAAAAGGTTGGATAATCATAAAATGCCCAGAATCCCCACAGAATACTCAATTCTAAAAAAATTTAAAAATTCCCCGCAATGCGGGGAATTACCCACAAATCGGCAACACTGCACCTGTGGGACACTTGACACATGGGATACGCATACTATGATATTCAATAATATCATAGTATGCGTTTATACGTATATACGCCAGTCCATAGATTTGGTCGACAAATAGATGACAGCGGGACCGGTAAACACCGTGCTGCCATCTCTCTCCACATGTTACATACCTCTGTATGATTTATTTATTATTATTACATCATTATATGATTTTTACGTTTTATACTTTTCAAATTATTTTATATTCTACTAAATTCTTCCTAACTCTTTTATATTACTCTATAGCAATTTAAATTCTTTTATGTTTTTTTTGTATTCTTGAATATCATATAATTGTATATATATAATTTCTTAATTCTTTCACATTCTTCATATGTTAATGTACCTACCGTATATAAAATCGACCACCACAACACGGGCATGTGCCTAGCATGGTGGTCGAAAAATCCCCAATGTATGTAATGAAAATTCTAATGAATAAAGAAAACTTTGCCTAAAGAAAAAAAAATTGCCTAAAGAAATTTCTATATTTACTGAAGAATGCTTCGCAATTGAACAAGCCTTAATTCAAATCCGGCTTCTCAATATTCGTCGAGCCTTACTGTGCACTGATTCTCTAAGTGCAGTACTGAAAATTTCCTCAAACATCATTCATTATCCAGAAGACTACATTATTTGTAATATCGAAAATACCCTCAAATCATTAAATGGACTAAATTTCGATACAATATTGGTTTGGATCCCTGGGCATTTAGGAATTGAAGGTAACGAGAAAGCTGATTCTCTCGCTAAACTTTGAACAATTTCTGGCACTATTCGTTAAGATTTTAGAATTCCGTTCTCTGACGTCTTCTCTATTCTTAAATCCAACATGATTCGCTCCTGGGAAGAGAATTGGGCTGATACGAAAACCCGAACTGATGCTTTTTATGCTGGAATCCAAAATCATATTCCAAGTAAACCTTGGTTCCACGGTAAGAAAAAATCCAAAAGATTTATTTCCTGTATCTCGAGAATGAGAATCGGTCACTGCTCTATTGCATCTCACTTATTTAAAATTCGAGTACTAGATAGTCCACTCTGTCAGTGCGGCGTGAAAAATGAGACTCTTGACAATGTTTTCTTTTGTAAAAATCATTCGTCCTTCAAAGGCATTTATCGTTTACTTATTAATATCACCCACCAATCTCCCCTTAGTATTCCATATTTGCTTTCACTCAATGATTCTCGCGTTTTTTCAGTTCTATACAAGTTCAGCGGTTTTCAGTATAATTTCTAAATTCAAAACTTTATTCCTGTGTGATAAAGACAGACAGTCAAATAATGTACGTCTGTGAATGTCATAGATGGAAGGGCGGCTAATTAATTTCTTCGCCGAATACTGCTTTCACATCACGGGTGTGTCCTATGGGTTTGACTGAGATAACAAGATACTCTCACTCGGTTACACAATGGACAGGGAAGGAATGAATGAAAATTAATTGTAATATTTATAATAATAAGTAATTTGCGTGTACTTACAAACGAAGTGTTATTCCTACGCCTTAACGACTATTTGCCGTATAATTGAAGCATTTTCTCATCACACAGGAGGGCATATTGGCGTTTTGCAATGCAATTTACTTACTGGTAAGACACGACCTCACTCGACGCCTACGCGTCGAGTACTAGAAATAGAGACAGCTACAATCGTCTTGTGTTTGGCTTCCCACTTTGAGATTTCTACCCCGCGTCCAGTATTAATGTCATTGTAGCTGTGTAGGAGAGATTGAAGTTATCAAAATATTAAAAAATAAGTTTATAATTGATAAAGTGATATAATGTTTTGAAGATAGACAAATAACTTTAAATGTAGTTTCTTTGTTAGCAAAGCAACTCATGATTTGATTTGTCACATTACCAATAAAAAATTATAACCAATTGTCTTATAAAACTACATTTTTAGTGAAGAGAAATAATTACGTTAAAAATGGAAAAGTTACGATTCACATTTACAGTGTCAGCAGCATCGGATGGAAAAACCAATGTGATCTGCGTAACCTAAATCGAGTCACCCGATGGACATGTATTTGATATTCCCGATGATTTGAAACATGCAATTAAACACACCGCCATAACGACTATGGATGTTTATACCAAAATTAAGAATTCTCTAAGGAAAAGACATTAAACACGGAAAACGAGGGTTTCCCTTAACCCAAGATTTGAGGAAAATTTACGTAGATGAAGGTGAGAATTTACAATTTGGTGACCAATACCTGGAAGAAATTACATATGAAATGAAACTTTCTGACAATAATATCAGTAAGGGCCCTGAAAATAAAAATCTAGGAAAAATATCAGAAAGATTTTTACTCGAGAAGTTTTCAGGCAAAATATCAAATGTTCACTAATTTTATTTATTTTTATTATAGATAGATACAAAAGAAAGTACAAATTACATATTAGGAAGCTTTGCATGTCCAACTAGGAAAGTTTACTGTTCCAGGACAGAAAAATTGACAGGTTTAGTTCATATTATTCCAAGAAATGTATATAAATACAAAACAAAAACAAAAACAAAAAAATGATTTTTTTCTCTGAAACTAAGTTGTGTAATAAAGAAAATGTATATAACATATATACATACATTTTTTGTGACAATGTAGAAAAAGTAATTTGGTAGCATAGATTATAATCGGTTTTTTTTTTTTTTTTTTTCTTTATTCATTATATAATATGTGTACAGTTTTACAGATGATTTGACTACCACGCTAGGCACATGCCCGTATTATGGTAGTCGAATTATGAATATATAATTATATAAATGTAAGAATTGTTATTGGTTAATACATAGTTTAGTTAGGTACAATATTTCTGTATAACAACGAATTCTTTAAGTGATTTCGCAATTAAGTAGATAGCATAAGCAATAAACCATTCTTATTGCTGGCTGCTTTTTCGCTTAAATAAAATTGGTACATAAATACATGATAGATAGATAAATAAATGAATAACTCTTCTTGTAGAGATGTTGAAAATAATTCATCCAAATAAAAATATTAATATGATCATTATCAAAAGTTTTTTTTTTTAAATTTAAATGTAAAATAAAATAAAATTAAATAAAATTAAAAATAATAATAATAAAGCAAATTAACTTAATTTGTTGACTTCAGGCATTTTTTTAAATAGTTCCTCCCCTTTGTAAATAACCAATCCTGTACATTTATGATATAAAGCTTGCCAGTTTTAGATTTCCTTGTATCAATACTCCGTAAGTTGAATATTTTGGGGGGTTTATAGGAGAACTGTCGCTGTGCAAAAGTTGTTTTAGTTGTAGGAATTATGCATTTTAGGTGTGATGAGTACCGAGTGTTAATTTTTTTTTGTGTTTTTGTGATTAACCGAATTAATGGTAACATATAATATATTCAGATTTACAGATATATAGTACACTTATAGGAGAAACTACATTACAATTTACAATATTAGATATAATTTATGTATGTAACAATATATATGATTTTTTTTAAGCGTTATAACTACAATCGAACTAATATTATAAAGGCGAAAGTTTGTATGGATGGATGTTTGTTATTCTTTCACGCAATAAATACTGAATAGATTTTAAAGAAACTTTACAGTAATATAGCTCATACATCAGAATAGGCTATAACTTAGCTCTGGCATTATGAAATTTGTATACAATTATACGTTTATTGTCCAGACGAATTGTTATTGGTTTTGGTAGCTACGGAGATCCCTTTGATAGTTAAGATTTATAGCGCGTGTTTGATTGTAACGTTGAGGGGGTGGGTGAAGAGGGGGGGGGAGTGTTTGGTGGGGGGGGGGGGGGGGTGAGGGGGAAAAGAGTTAGTGTGCGACACTGCGACGTGCATGTGATACCAATGATGTACCTAGACCTACACGGAGCCACAGGCTTCAGGGGCGCAAAACAATAAATCCCAGGTATAAAAACATGAAAATGGATGTCGAAACATTGCGAAGCAATATCAGAACTCAATGAAGTGTGGTAGGAATTTTGGTCTAGTGATCAGGAAAGTTAGGTGATTTTGTTTATCAGTTAAACAACATACGTTCACTTTCGACTCTCCCTAAGTTCATAATCCAATCATTGACTAATTTACGCAGGACGCTTCCACTTTTCAATTTCCAAGAACCGGGTATAAGGTTGAACATTTTTGGAACTAGGTAAGAATATTGTCTTTGAGCAAGGGATGTCATAGTAGTAAGTGGAACTATTGGATTCCTCCCTGCATGTTGTGTGTTGCGATAATTTTCTACGGAGGGGAAGAGTGTCACGATAATAATTATTACATACTTATAATTTTATTATTCTCCCGACCTAATAAACCTCCACCTGTCGGCTTACGTTAATTGTTGATTCGCTGTTTATTTTATTTTTGCGTGTGGCAACTAGATTCGAGAGTTCCCGGGGTCTCTTCTTGAATTCTCCGCAGCCGGGAAGCCGACAGAGAATTCGACAAGTCACTTATGTGATAGTTTTTGTGTTATTTTATTATGGGATTACCTCTTTTGTTGTCGCGAAACGCGAACCAGATCTTGATGTAAGATCTTTTTTAAAGTTAATAGGGCCCAACGCCCTGGCTTTCTGACTGTCCGCGGCCTGCTGTTCCTGAGCGCGGATCCTGTACCCAGGCGAAGGGCAGGGTCCTAGTTCCCTGGAGCTCCATCACGGTCCCCGAACTGGAGTCCCCACGAGAATACGGCTCGTGGCTCCTCAGCGCGATTTGGCGCCGTCCGTTATGGTGATTCCGAGTTGTTTAAAGTTATGATAGTTTTATTCTATGGTCCGACAGGCACGCTAATGTTTATGTATTATTTGTGTGGTTAATTTATCACCTTCACAGATTATCTTTTGGGTATTGAAAACCCGTTCCTTCTAAGGGCAACCTTCGGGTTTGTTAATTTTGTTCCGTAAAAATATTTGGATGTTGTTATATCGAAGTGATCTCTTTTATTTCACAAAGAAACCTGTATTTAATCCCCACAATCTTAATGGGGATTCTCTAACTCTACCTTTTAAAATAATAGTAAAATGGTTTCCAGGAACATTTACGTTACAAGAGGTGACGATATTTTTGTGTGTATAATATAACATTTCTTATGAATAGTTGCCTCACATCCAGAACTCCTATCTCTTTGTATAAATCATTACTGGGGTATTTAAATAGTTTTTTTAGGATGACCCTTAGAAGAGATTTCTGTGCTTTGACTAAGGGGTCCAGTATTGATTTAATACATCCCTCCCCATCCTAAAGATGCATATCAAGTATTGAGTTACACATGGCATAGTACATTAGTTTCAGATCTTTTGTGCAGAGGATATTTCTAATAGACATGAAACGATGCGTGAGTTTTCTGACCTTTGTGGTAATTGAGTCGATATTTTATTAGTTTTTATATATTCATTACTTACAAAATAGGGTTACATAATTAGTGGATTTTTCGACCACCATGCTAGGCTGATGCTCGTGTTATGGTGGTCGATTTTACATAATTTAGTGCAATAACAATCAGGCGTTTGTGTAATATTTGTGACGAAAATAAATATAAAAACTCTGTAAAGAGTGCAATAGAAATTAGTAATAAAATTAGAAATGTATTAAATGAGTACAAAACTGCATAAATATATTGATATATAATTTGTACTTCTTCCCTCCTGTTATAATAATGTAATATTTTTTAGTTGCAAGATTACTGTTTAATTTCTAGACACAATATAATGGTATGATGAGGAAAATTATAAATTGTTTCTCAGTTTGGTAAATTATACATGTATAAATTAATCCAATTGTAAGCTGTTGGTTTCCCTTAAATAGATAATAACTAAAAGGAGTTTAAATTTTTAGTAATTTTTGTACATATAAATTCATGTATTCAACCTATTTATAGTGCAGTAAATTCTTATTTTAACAACTTTTGTCTCAACACAATACAAACAAGGCAGAATACAAATAAGGTAGTAGAGTACATCGGACATATCAGTGGTGCTGAACAGTTTAAGGTCATGAATGGAAAGAAGATGGTAAAAAGTATTTAATGTAAAAAAATGAACATAAATAATTGCACTCAGAACACGAAAAAAGTTTTTTCCCACTGTGTGTCAGCATGTGGATCGTCAGACTGCGCTTTTGAGAACATGAATAGTTAGTTGCAATCGGAACAAGAAAAGGGTTTTTCTCCATTGTGAGTCAGCATGTGTCTCGTCAGATGGCCCTTTTGAGAACATGAAATGTTGCACTCAGAACACGAAAAAGGTTTTTCCTCACTGTGAGTCAGCATGTGTCTCGTCAGATGGCTCTTTACAGAACATGAATAGTTGCACTCGGAACACGAAAAAGGTTTTTCTCCACTGTGTGTAAGCATGTGTCTCGTCAGACTGCGCTTTTGAGAACATGAAAAGTTGCACTCAGAACACGAAAAAGGTTTTTCCTCACTGTGAGTCAGCATGTGTCTCGTCAGATGGCTCTTTACAGAACATGAATAGTTGCATTGGGAACAAGAAAAAGGTTTTTCCCCACTGTGAGTCAGCATGTGTGTCGTCAGATGGGACTTTTGAGAACATGAATAGTTGCACTCGGAACACGAAAAAGGTTTTTCTCCACTGTGAGTCAGCATGTGTCTCGTCAGATGGCTCTTTACAGAACATGAATAGTTGCATTGGGAACAAGAAAAAGGTTTTTCCCCACTGTGAGTCAGCATGTGTGTCGTCAGATGGTACTTTTGAGAACATGAATAGTTGCACTCGGAACACGAAAAAGGTTTTTCTCCACTGTGAGTCAGCATGTGTCTCGTCAGATTGCGCTTTTGAGAACATGAATAGTTGCATTGGGAACAAGAAAAAGGTTTTTCACCACTGTGAGTCAGCATGTGTCTCGTCAGATTGCGCTTTTCAGAACATGAATAGTTGCATTGGGAACAAGAAAAAGGTTTTTCACCACTGTGAGTCAGCATGTGTCTCGTCAGATGGCTCTTTACAGAACATGAATAGTTGCATTGGGAACAAGAAAAAGGTTTTTCCCCACTGTGAGTCAGCATGTGTGTCGTCAGATGGTACTTTTGAGAACATGAATAGTTGCACTCGGAACACGAAAGAGGTTTTTCTTCACTGTGAGTCAGCATGTGTCTCGTCAGATTGCGCTTTTGAGAACATGAATAGTTGCATTGGGAACAAGAAAAAGGTTTTTCACCACTGTGAGTCAGCATGTGTCTCGTCAGATTGCGCTTTTCAGAACATGAATAGTTGCATTGGGAACAAGAAAAAGGTTTTTCACCACTGTGAGTCAGCATGTGTCTCGTCAGATGGCTCTTTACAGAACATAAATAGTTGCATTGGGAACAAGAAAAAGGTTTTTCCCCACTGTGAGTCAGCATGTGTGTCGTCAGATTGTTCTTTTGAGAACATGAATAGTTGCACTCGGAACACGAAAAAGGTTTTTTCCCACTGTGTGTCAGCATGTGTATCGTCAGATTGCGCTTTTGAGAACCTGAATAGTTGCACTCGGAACACGAAAAAGGTTTTTCTCCACTGTGAGTCAGCATGTGTCTCGTCAAATGGCTCTTTTGAGAACATGAATAGTTGCACTCGGAACACGAAAAAGGTTTTTCTCTACTATGAGTCAACATGTGGGTTTTCAGATTGCCGTTTAGAGAACATGAAAAGTTGCACTCAGAACACGAAAAAGGTTTTTCCCTACTGTGAGTCAGCATGTGTCTCGTCAGATAGCTCTTTAGAGAACATGAATAGTTGCACTCGGAACACGAAAAAGGTTTTTCTCCACTGTGTGTCAGCATGTGTCTCGTCAGATTGCGCTTTTGAGAACATGAAAAGTTGCACTCAGAACACGAAAAAGGTTTTTCCCCACTGTGTGTCAGCATGTGGATGGTCAGATGGCCCTTTCGAGAAAATGAATAGTTGCACTCGGAACACGAAAAAGGTTTTTCTCTACTATGCGTCAACATGTGGGTTTTCAGATTGCTCTTTAGAGAACATGTACAATAGTTGCACTCAGAACATGCAAAAGATTTTACTCCAGTATGGGTGCGAAGGTGACTTACAAAATTATTCTTATGAGAGCAGGAGTAGTTACAATGAGGACAAGAGAATCGTATATCCACAGTATCTCTCTGCAGATCTGTTGACAAATTTGAAAAAGATTACGGATAAACAAGATTTTTAACGCTATTATTTCAATAAGTGGAAAAAATGGATTCCGCATAATTACAATGTTCAATTTAAATCAATAACAATCGGTTTTACCTGCTGCCTGGTTCATTCTTTCAACGCGTTCTAAGCATTCTTTTTTAACATCCGGCTGATATATGTCCATTTCCATATAAGGAAAACTCTCTTCATCTACTTCTCGTGGTCCAAGATCCGCATTGATGATAACTGTCTCCTTATTAGTGCTGCCTGCAAAAACAAAACGTCAATACGAACATCGATAATTTTTATAAATATATACTATTTTTTTTATAAAAAACTATTAATTTGGAAGATTAAAGATACCCATCAGTTGCCATTTAGGGACGGGAATCTGAATAAGAAACTTTAAGGTCAATATTAGAAAATACGATTAATTTTTGATCAAATTTTATTATTTAAAATTCTAAACAATGGCCTGGACTCGCCAGAGCTTACCAATTTCATACAAATCCATATTCCATCAAGATTTACCCGACAATAAAAATTACTTTATTTGCCCACTTGCAGAACAAACCTTAGAAAAAATTCCCCGATTCCTCGAATATGTGCGCAATACAACGAATTGTTTTACAACGTAGACATTTTTAATTGAAACCTTCAGAAGTATCGAATAGAAGTAACGAGTGCGATATTGGATTGATACGGGAGCGGTAGGTATCGAGAGCATCTCATATCCTTATCCTATATTCTCCCTCCCATCCACTTCCTAAGCCTAAATTTTAGTTTAAGGTAAAATGAAACTCCATCTCCAAACAATATTGGCATAAGAAACTCTTTTGGCTTCACTGTAGTTCACATGTATATATCTTTCTTTTAAATGTATATAAGCTGGTTGTGTCTTACAAATAAAAAAATATATGACCCCAGATGTCCGCTTCAGGGGCCGATGATTCAAGAAGGACCATTCTCTTGAAGAAGTCAATGGAAAAGATTTTACTTCCATCTATATTTAGGCATATTTAGTGTATAATAAGAGTTCCTTAGAATTAATAAAAAAATTATAAACTTGAGGAATAAGTAACTTACTGCAAGGAATACAATTAAGTAAGTATTGCCAATTAAATATGCTACATTTTTATTATATTCGACGCAACTAACCAACTGTCTGAGTAATTTCCGCATATTGCATATTCATCACGCCAGGGCTCGCCATTATATATAGCCTATATGTTATTCAGATGTATGAGCTATATTATTGTAAAGTTTAAATAAAATCAATTCAGTAGTTTTTGCGTGAAAGAGTAACAAACACACATACATCCGTACATACTTTCGCGTTTATCATGAACTTGAGGAATCGGGAACTTGATGCGAGTTATAAAATTACGTAAATATTCCAAATTATACACGCTTTAATATTTTCAATGCAACTAACTGTCTGTCCGAGCACCCTCCGCATATTGCAAACATTCCTTCTTTACTTCTTGGAAGTCGAAATCTATAACCGTATACGCCATCACACCTCCGCCATCTTCCTGGGGCCCTTGTTCCGTCTTGATGGAAACAGTCTCAGGATTTAGTAGATCCATGGCCCTGCTGTGGTAGCTTCAAGCCAAAACAAAAATTCCTGAAACAACACTTTCATAATGTAAATTTAATTGCGCGAGCTTTGAATATTTGGTTTTGCTTGGAAAATTATGCCAAAACATTGAAGTCGCATACATCCTATCCTACTAATATTATAAAGGCGAAAGTTTGTATGGATGTTTGTTACTCTTTCACGCAATAAATACTGAATGGAATTTAAAAATTCTTTCACTAATAGAAAGCTACATTATTTGCGAGTAATATAGGCTATATATATTGGTAAGCTCTGGTGTTATGAATAAGCTGTGGCGTTATGAAATTAATTATCATACGTTTTCTGTCCCTGACAAAATCGAGTTATTGCAAACGTCAGATGAAAAGCAAAAAAATTGTTGCCTGGGGTGGAGGAGAAGGAGGGTGGAGGGGTTTAAGGGAGGAAGAAAGGGAAGGGAAGAAAGGGCGGATGGTGGGGGGAGGGGGAGGAGGGTGGAGGTAGAGGGGGATGGAAGAAAGGGCGGGGGTGGGGTGTGAGGGGTATGGGAAGGGGATGGGGGTAGGGGGGGGGGGGGGGTATGGGGAGAGTGGAGTGACGAGAGGGAAGGTGGAGGAGGCGAAGTGGCAACCCCCTAATACCATGCGAGCGAAGCCGGGGGCAAAAGCTAGTAAATCATATTTTGAAAAAATTATATAATAATTATTGTGGCAGTATTTTAAGCTCGCATTTGACATTTGAATATGGTTGAGAGAATTGTCATCAATAGTGGCATAACCGAATTCAATATATGTATACAACATGCGTATTTATCTCTGAAGGTAAACCGGTATTACCTTATTTTGGATCCGCCATTTCGCTTTTAACAGAAAATCGGAAACACTTGTTAACAGAGGCGGCTCTGGGAAATATCCAGAAGTGAACGGTCATTTAAAAAAAATGGTGTGCTTTAGACCGCACAACTGAAATAAAACTTCACTAACTTATAAAATAACACATGACATTGAGGTGACATATGACCATGGGGTGACCTATGACCCTGGGGTGACCAATGAGTGTAGGGTGACTTACGACCGTAGGGTGACCTATGACCATGGGGTGCCCGATGACCTTGGGGTGACTTATGACCTTGGGATGACCTATGGCATGGTTATTCAATAAATGATTCCTTGTGCTTGCACCTCTCTCTCTTGCCCCAACAGTAATATACGAAACGTACCTCTCTCTCTTTCTATCTTCACTAACTTATATCTCCCTCTCAAATTCCGATCGCCTCGCCCGATCACACTTTTCGTAACGCATTCACCAGCTTACTCCCCAAGTCAAGCGTGCATAAAGAGGTTCTACTTCAAAATTATATTACCTATGATACAATATCAAATTAAATATTTATTTGTAGGAACCTCACGAGTTTGAGAGACAAATTCATCAACATGCGTCAAATTACATTTAATATAGTAAATTATTTCATGCGACAAGCGTAAAATATGCAAAATCAACCTACGTTTATCAAACCATCTCTTTCAGTCGCTGACATTCAGCATGCTCTCTCTCCCTCACGGCAATGACCCAAACTGTCTTCAGAATCCGATTTTTTTTTACTAAGTGATGTAGTGCCATCTCGTTTATTGTGTGGTGCGTGAAGAGATAGAATATATGATATCGGGGCATTTCATAATTTGACCCAGCCAATTATGGTGCGTGGGAAAGAAAGCTTCCATGTAAGACGTTAGATGTCACTGCTTGCTGCTGCCGGCTATCTCGCGTTGCATTTCAAATGCATTAGAATAATACCAGTTGTTTTGATTTGCTTAATATTTCATAATAATATTACGTTTTACTGTCATTTTATAATTTTGGGAGGTTTTTGACCTTTCGATCAATTGTCCTGAGGGAAGGACCGCCACTGCGTGGTAATATAATGGGAAAAAGTTCGGTTTATGGGCGAAATTCCTAAAAAATAAAACTAGTTATTTTTATACTAACTTTGTGCCGGGGAATCCGAATCTGAAAGAATTAGGTGGGGGCAAGCAAAAATAAACGAATTACACGACTTAAAAATTTCGATACACAAACAATCTGCAATGAAATAATGACACATCTTTTTATGGGCGAAACTCCGAAAGAAGAAATTTAATTATCGTTATACTAACTTTGGGCTGGGAAATCCGAATCTGAAAGAATTAAGTTACACTCGGCAATATTAACTGAGTTAACGACTACAATTTTGAATTCACAAACAATATAAAAGGCCATTTTGGACGCTTTCTGACAATAAATATCATAGAAAAACCAAAGATATTACTTATTACCATATAAAATTAAGTGTTGCCATAAGCAATAATATCAATAACGTAAAACTTTCGACACGATACTTACTCACATTAACCTGATGAATTATGACTATCTCAACGACCGTATTCTTAGACCAAAAGTGTTAAAATTCGTAGTCTTAAAAAGTTGTGACGTAGACCGGTCACCAATATCAATGTTATTATATGAATCAATGTGATGAGATAACAGGTTTGTGTAACATGGTTTGTGATAGAAAAGAAAGTGCCCCCTTCGTAGCGCCTACTCGCGTCAAGGCAAGAAAACATCCCAGTTTTCAAGTAGTTTAGCGGCTACGCTAGGTTTGTGTAACATGGTTTGTGATAGAAAAGAAAGTGCCCCCTTCGTAGCGCCTACTCGCGTCAAGGCAAGAAAACATCCCAGTTTTCAAGTAGTTTAGCAGCTAAGTTAGGTTTGTGTAACATGGTTTGTGATACAAAAGTGAATAAAATTTATTAAAAAATAATTACTGAAATATATAAACATGTTTTTTTACGTTATTGATATTATTGCTTAATGGCAACACTTAATTTTATATGTTAATATGTAATATCTTTGGTTTTTTTCTATGATATTTATTGTCAGAAAGCGTTCAAAATGGCCTTTTATATTGTTTGTGAATTCAAAATTGTACAGTCGTTAACTCAGTTAATATTACCGAGTGTAACCTAATTCTTTCAGATTCGGATTCCCCGGCCCAAAGTTAGTATAAAAATAACTAGTTTTATTTTTTAGGAATTTCGCCCATAAACCGAACTTTACCCCAACAAGCTCCGCCAGTGTTATTTGTGTTATTGAATGCAGGGCTTAAGAAGTAGGCAACTGATTTAGTCAATAAGCGATACTAGCAACAATTGATATTGCCACGACTGACGTCTATGTTGCCAAATTTTTAGGATTAGAAGAAAATGTGAGAAGATGCTATCGTATATTAACCGTAGACTATTGCTGTCTCACTCTAGTACTGCTGAAGTCAAAGAAGCAATTTAATTTTTCCACAGAAACACTAATCCAAAATAAGGTATAATTGGTAATTAGGTAATTTGACAGTTTAAATATTCCGCGAACAAAACATAAAATACATTCCCTAAAACACTTTGGTGTTCCGATTGGCGTTGATAGGGTAAGCTAGGTCGCTTTAGACATAGCGCAGTTTTGCATGTGAGCTGCCTGCTCAAAAGAAAGAACAGTTGTCGATTAGTTTGGCTGTCAGCCGCTACCAAATGAATGCATTAATACTTACCAATAACTATCACAAGTATGGGATGATAAATTTCACTTGGTGGATTAAACAGAGAAAGGGATATTATGTAGAATTAGAAATTACAAACAGGATGAAACGACTGACGGTGTAGAAAGCTTGTGTCAGCTTGTGTCAAACAAATATCCATAAATAAAACAGTCATTAGATTCTTCTTCTTCTTCTTCTTTTTTTTAAATGGCTCTTCACCCCAAGGGAGTGTTCTGGCCAGTGTCAAGTAGAGAGTGAGCGGAGTAATGCGATATGAACGTCTACTTTATCCCGTAAAGCTTTTTTAATGATGTTTTTACAAATTTTAACTGCGTTTTCCGCCGCACCGTTGGACGCCGGATGGTAAGGTGCTGAAAAAACGTGATTTATACCGTTCCCCCGTATAAAGCTGCAAAATTTTTCACTAGTAAAGGGAGGACCATTGTCTGAAACGATTTGACGTGGTAGCCCAAAACGTGCCCATATTTCCCGTAATTTATCAATTGTGACTTCTGCCGTAGTTTTCTATCCACTTCGAAGTGGCATCAATGGAAACTAAGTACGTGCGTCCTGCAATTGGACCCAAGAAATTGAGATGAAGTCTCTGCCAAGGGCGTTCCGGCCATCGCCATGGACGCGGAACCGATGCCGGCGGGGCCGCCGCTTCAGATGCACATACCTCGCATTCTTTGCATCTCGCCTCTATAGCTTCATCCATACCTGGCCACCAAACATAGCTCCGCGCAAAACTCTTCGTCTTTACAATGCCCATGTGGCTTTCATGTAACTCCGACAAAACCTTTGACCTGCAGACTTCTGGCACGACTAACCTATGCCCCCACATTACACATCCCAGTTCTTCATACTTTTCTTTTCTTGTTCTTAGTTCTTGTTCTTAGTTCTTTTCTTTTATTGAAAAACGGTTTAATTGATTTATTTCAACGTATTCCGGCCAACCGTATTTTATGTAACCAATGACCCTGCCTAAAATGTTATCGCGCTGTGTTTCCCTTTTTAATACCGCGTGATCCAATAACAAAATATCCTCGGCAAAATGCAAATATGTTTGCTCGACTTGTTCTTGTTCAATTACCCCGCTGTTTTTAAGCGGTAATCGTGAAAGTCCATCGGCTCCGTTATCCGCCGAACGTACGTATTCGATATCGTAATCGTAAGCGGACAATATTATGGCCCATCGCTGTAAACGACTAGCAGCCATTTGTGGAATTCCCGTTTTCGGCCCAAAGATTGTTACTAAAGGTTTATGATCTGTGCGTAATAAAAAATGACGTCCATATAAATATTGATGAATTTTTTTTACCGCGAATATAATTGATAACGCTTCCATGTGGATTTGTGAATAATTAACTTCGGCGCTATTCAGAGTCCGTGAGGCGTATGCCACCGGGCGTTCCATTTCCCCCTCGGCCCCGCACTGAGAGATAATCCCCCCCAGTCCCCGCGAGGACGCATCACATGTTAAAATTAATTGCCGCTCAGGATCGTAATGCGCCAATACTTCGGTGCCAGCCAATAACGATTTTACTTTTTATTTTTTATTTTTATTTTATTTTATTTTATTTGGGAGACCAACAGTTTACATTCATAACAGAGCATAATAGTATGTCACAATAATTGAACCATTTACAGGTTTCCACATGGGTATTGTATACGAGTGTAGTGGTTCCAGAGAAATATTCGCTAAAGAAAAAAAAATACATTTCAAGAGACAAGTTAATTAGGGGGAATAGGGAGGGGGTAGGATGAGGGGGGGGGGATGGGTTAGGTTGAGGTATAGTAATAAAAATATGAGTAAACAAAAAATTAAAAGAGAAAACGCCTTCCTACACGAATTGTCCCATTGCCATTTACACTCCTTTTAAGCAGTCTATATAAAGGCATCAAAAAGAAACTTAAATTTTTTACAAATTTTGCGTAAAAATTAACCATGCCTAAAAATGATCTCAATTCTGAGACATTTGACGGTTCCGAAATGTTTACAATCGCCTCTATTTTCTCTTGAGAAGTACTAATTCCCGTTTTATCAATAATAAAACCTAAATATGATACCCAGTCTGCAAAAAAACACATTTATTTTGTTTCACACGCAACCCTTTCTTCTGCAATACATCTAGAACCAAATATAATGACGCGTTATGCTCCTGAGGAGTTTTTCCCATTACCAGAATATCGTCTATAAAAACATAAACGTTCGGTATACCTTTAAACAAATTTTCCATAAATCTCTGAAAAATACCTGGGCTAGAAGCTAAACCGTACACCAATCTATTATACTTAAACAAACCGAGATGAGTGTTAATTATCGTAAATTTTTTTGACTCTTCATCTAATTCAATCTGATTATAGGCGGTCGATAAATCAATTTTCGAGAAACAAACTCCTCCATTTAAACCTGCTAATAACTCGTCAATCTTAGGTAAAGGATGCCTATCGACCAATAAGACCGGGTTCAAAGTAATCTTGAAATCAGCACAAACCCGTAAAGAGCCGTCCTTCTTACAAACGGGTACCAGGGGGGTAGCCCATTCTGCTGTCTCCACCGGTTCGATTACGCCCGCTGCCAGCATCGCCTTAAGTTCCGAGGTAACGCGCTCGCGTAGTGCGAACGGCAGTGGTCGTGCGTGACAGAAGACTGGCTTCGCGCCCGGCCGTACGTGTAATTTCGCACGCCCGCCGGTGAAACGCCCAAAGCCTCCACTGAACACGTCCTTATACCTAGAAAAATCGAAAATATTTTTTTGATTATTCTTAATTAAATAATTGTCATATTCTAAAAGCGGAATTTTTATTTTAATTCGGCAAGCCACTGTCTCCCCAATAAATTCGTAATGCCGCCGTCAATTACATAGAGATCCAATATTTTTTTTATACCGTTACATGTAACATGTGTTTGAAAAACACCTATTGGCTGTATTTTAGAACCATTATAAAATCTAAGTGATAGATTACATTTCTTTAAATGCAAACTCCCGAAAAAACGTTCATATGTTACTTTATTTATACACGAAATGGCACTTCCCGTGTCAATCTCCATCATCAGCGGTTTATCCTCTATAATGATTTCTTTACGTACCGACTGACACTCCTGGAGGGACAACTGGAGGATTTCTTCTTCATCAAGTTCGTTTTCTTTTACGAAGTACTGGTTCTTGGCTCGAGCATTCCTTCCTTGTTCACTCTTCACAGCTCCCCTTGAATCTCGCACTGTTGAACGCCTCTCGGTACGGCCTTCCTCTGCTGGCCGCCGCCCATCCTGATCTCGCTTAGGGCAAACACGCCTCAAGTGGCCCTCCTGTTTGCACCAGCTGCAGATGTAGGTCTTGAACCTGCACCTGACCTCTTCGTGGTTCTGTCCTCCGCATATCCGGCAGCTGCTCTTGCCAACGGTACCCTGTCTCTTCTCCACTGAGTTCCTGATCCGCGTCTCCGCTAGGGCATGTGCCGCCCTTAGCCCGCTGATTCTTCCTTGCTTCCTGCTGCATCCTCCACATCCGCTGCATTTTTCTCGGCCGCTTCCAGAGCGCTTGCTAACGCAACGGCTTTAGCATATGTCAGCGTCTCCTCAGAAAACAGGCGTTGTCGAATCACATCGCTGCGAAGTACGCACACCAACTGAGCTCGCAAATTCTCGTCTAGTTTCCTCTCGAATTCACAAAATCTTGCGTATTTTCTCAGAGTCGCCACATACTGTGAAATGGACTCCTCCCGCTGCTGCCGGGTTTGTCGAAACTTGTATCTCTCCGCCATCACTGACGGTTTCGGTTGAAGATGATCTTGCATAACTTTTTTCAGGTCTTCGTATTTCATTTCAGTTGGTCTCACCGGGCTACATAAGTTGACCATGAGTTCATATGCAATATCGCCCACCACTGAAATTAATGTGGGTACTTTTAATTCTTGGACCGTTTTATTCACCAAAAAACTACTTTCTAGTCTTTCACAGTAAGTGGTCCAATTTCCATTGATCACATCATATTTATTAAACTTAGACATCGTTGTGCACTATTATCACAATCTAACCGCAATTTAATAAAAATTTATCCTCGTCGCCAATGTAATTAATGTACTTGGATATGGAGGTAAGATAAACACACATCTGGTCGCAAGGATATTTATTCCGGAACTGGCCGGTTGTAGGTTATGTTTGATGTTGCCTACGCAGTAGGTAGTATACCATATTACACATATTATCATTTCAAAACCAAACATTCCCGTCCCCGAGAAGAAATTGAAATTTCTTATCTACGACCGATGGTAGATCACACATTTTCGAGTATTGATAAAAAAAATCTAATAACAACCTTTAATTAACAAAACGACAAACAACTATTCAATATTTGTGCAACGAACAACTTTAACGAAATTAAAAAATAGTAATTTCAGTTTAACATAATTCTAAAATTAGTACATAACGAATATATTCCTAAGATAAGTTATCGAAGAACTATCTTTCATAGCAACCGACACTGCGGTAAATCGAACAAAAAGAAAGGAGAAAACAAACGAAAATGAAAACGATAAATATAAAATTTAAAAAAAAAATGTTTCAAAGTGGTAATGGAAAAAATTTGACAATTGGCCGACGAAACGTTCCTTGTGGAGTTTGCACAACCCGTACGATTTGATCCGGATGACCTTCCTCGGTGCGTCCCAGTGGGCAGTGCATAGATAGAATTTTTCCATCATTTAATAACACCAAATCTCCAACATTAAGATAAGTGATGAAGTTATCCACTTTCTACGTTGTTGAAGGGTATGAAAATATTCTTTTCTCCATCGATTCCAGAATGCCTGAATTATTTTTTGCAACAATTGCCAACGTGATAACCTATTCATCGGTACTTCAGACCAATCAGGTTCCGGAACCGATGTAAGAGGACCCCTATTAAAAAATGACCAGGCGTCAATGCTTTAAGTTCAGATGGATCGAAGACAATTGAGATAATGGACGAGAATTCAAGATGGCTTCTATTCGACTAAATAATGTTGCTAATTCCTCAAACGTGAGTACTTGTTCACCTATTACTCGTTTTAGGTGATATTTCGAAGATTTTATTCCAGCTTCATATATGCCTACAAAGTGAGGTGCAGAAGGGGGATGAAAATACGATTTGATTTACTGCGTGGTGGCAGCAGATGTGAGATAATCATGCACTGTTAAGTATTTGTAAGGGCCCACAAAGTTTGTTCCGTTATCACTAATGATACAAGAACATAATCTCCTTCTGGCTAAAAAGCGATCCAAAGCTGCTAAGAAAGCTTCTAAGTGTACTGCCTTGGTACTTAAACAAATAAATAAGCACAGAAAAGCCTTCAAAACTTCGGCTCCTCTACGCCTACTTTCCTTTATTGAAAACGGGCCACCAAAATCCACCACAACGTTGAGGAAAGGACGACCTTCACGAAATCTAAGTTGGGGCGAATCTCCCATCATTGGCTGTACCCCAACAGGACAAGCCTTAAAACATGTTACCACACTGAATCATAAACACGTAAACACCTCAGCACAGGTTCTCCTAGTGAGGTGTTCACGAAACATACAACATTATACCTAAACCAATTGTTTCACCTTCTCAAACCTACCTTACACCCAACATAATAAAATGTTATATTAATTAATATGTTAAAATGTTTTCCAAAATATATTATGTTAAAATATTAAATATAAGGTAAAAACTGTAATATATAGAAATAAATAAATAAATTTACTAAGACGCGACCGAATAATGTTTCGAGCGGAAACAATGCAACATTTTGATTGTAGATTTGACAATAATGTCCTAGGCCCCACATTAGGGTGGTTACAAAAAATCAATGTTGGAATTGTTTTGTGCTGACCCCCCTAAAAGCTGCCAATTGGCTAAAAAATTAAATTGGTGAAGTTTCAGCTCAATTGGATAAGGTTAACCCGTGCCTCATCAAGGTTGAAGTTTAACTTTCCAAATATATTTTTTAAATAAAATACCTAACAATACTGCAAGATTTAATTACATGTGCTGTCCAGATTTTGCTTTATTTATTTTCTCAATTGGTACATAAAATGGGTGTAGTTAAAACTGTTTTCAAAATAAATACGGCTCAATCCAAATTGAAAATGATGGATTTACGAGAAAAGATAATATATGCAAAAAGGTATAAAAAACAAGATGAAATAATGTTTAAAGTTTTATAATTTAAAATATACAAAAGAAAGCGTTATGAAAGAAAGAAGTTATTATTTTTATTATTTACATTTACAACTAATTATCAGATTAAGGTGGCAATGGCTTAGATAACGTGGCTTTTGAAGAGTCAGGAAAAAAATTTCGACATTCCGATACAACTTAATAATAATAATAATAATAATATTTTATTTGGAAAACAAACAGCTTTACAAAGATACATAAAAAGAAAGAGTGCTAAAATAAAACAGTAAGCCCCGTTTATAATAGGAATAAGCCGTAAGAATAGGCCGGTGCCGTAATCTGTAAGCTGTAAGCTGTAATATTTTAGAACGTCGTTTATAATTGGAATGGGAATAGAATAGAATACCTACGCCCACAAAAGTGACTTTGCCGCTATTACTTGTCTACGTCAACTGTCAACCGATAATATTTTATACTTTGTTTTATATTTATTTATTTATTTATTAACAGAAACAAACAGTACATTATTTACATTGGTGAAAAAAGTTTACAGTTAATAAGTATATTTCAAGTTAAGTACCTATGATATGTTTCATTGAAGTATCTTGTTTATATTAAATTTTTACCGGGTGATGTGCGTTGTGTGAGGGTGTGTGTGTGTGAGTGTGTGAGTATGTTTGTGGATGTGAGAAGTGGTGATGTATGTATGTATGCGCCTTGAACAATTTACATTACTGACATGATGCTCTTTTTAAATTTGGGAAGTGAATCGGAGAAAATGTCGATATTAGAATTTAGACAAACATTATTTAAGATATGAAGAGCACGGTTAATTGGCGAATTAGTTGCTGCATTTGTTTTATAATTAAGCTTGTGGAATAATTCTGTATGGCGTGTACGTCTTAAGGGTATGTTAAAATTAATTAGGGAAAGAAGTTCGGTACAGTCGATGTTATTATTTAAAATTCGTCAGCTATTGTTCTCATTTGTTGCAAAGTTTGAAATGTGCATCCAAAGTTATTGTTGAATTTGAAGGCAAGATATTTTATAAATTTGTGTTGAATGTTTTCTATGCTATCAATATACAGTTTGTACTGCGGGTTCCAAATTGGTGAGGCATATTCCAGTGTACTTCTGACTAATGCAAAATATAACATTACTACTGTACGCGGGTTACTGAATACTTTACTGACACGGAGAACAAAACCAAGCATTTTTATATAAATAAATATTGAAACGATGGATTTGTCGGACATTGTTGCATGTGGAATGTTTTTGTTTATTTTGGGGCTAGCATATACTGCATATGGAGACGTACAGTTGACGAAAAAAACACAAATAAATAACGTTTTCTACGACAATTCTGTCTTTATAATCTTTTTCTTTCTTGTCATATAAAAGACGAAATTGTTTGACCCAAGAAATCAATTCCGCGTCATTTATATTCATTTTTTATATTTATATTAGATCATTTTCGTCTTCAGCAAATATACATAAAATAAAATTATTGTTCAACTAAACGGAATATTGAATCCAAAACCATAGAGTATCGATCGAAAATACATAAATCTCCGCATATATCTAAGCTTTCTGCAAGCCGTAACCGTAAAAGATAAAGTTGAACCATCCTTTCGGTTATGGAAAAAGTTAACGGCTTATTGGATACACAGGTTTCCTATCTTCCAACTTCTACGGCCTACGGCTTATTCCTATTATAAACGGGCCTTTACTTTTGCGATTTTTATCTTTAATCTTCTATTTTGTCTATCCACTGTTGTCTATGGTTATGTCAAATGTCCATTTTCGGCGTCCATTTTGCTTCCTAACCCTGAAACCTGAAACCTTCACACACAGTGATTGATGTTCCACCGTTCGAAGTAATATTGTGTTTAACTACACAATAAGTATTGTGTTAACTGTATTCATTTGAGATTATTTCTAAAACCATAACAATTTTATCACAAAGATCTTAAAATTCAAGCACTTCCTTTCTTGTGACGTTTGTTCAACGCCTTGGAATTGACAGCCGCGGCTGGCCTTGTATGTAAGTGAGTTCTTCATAATATTGACTTTGTAAAACTTATGTTCCCTAATTGGTGCTTGTTTATTGTGAGAATGTTTTCCTTGGCGCTTAATTGATCAGTTTTTACAGCATTTGCGTCATCATCTATGCTTAGTGCCAAAAGGTTAAATGTCAAAATTATTTGGTAAATGTTCCGCTATTGAGTCCACGCTCAAAACACATTTTAAAAAATTAAAATAAGTTGTACTAAGAATATAATAGTTAGTAATAAGTAATTCAGTAACCGAAATTTAAAAATATTGCGTTTTAATGATTATTTTGTTAACTTTAAAAATGCAAAATGTCATTGTTCAAGGACCGCCGTCCATTATTGAGTCCACGCTCAAAACAAACTTTAAAAAATTAAAATAAGTTTTACTAGGTAGATATTAGTTAGTAATAAGTAATTCAGTAACCGGAATTTAAAAATATTGCGTTTTAATGATTATTTTGTTAACTTTAAAAATGCGAAATGTCATTTTTCAAGGACCGCCATCTTTTTAAATAAGAAGGCCATTCTTGTGCCGTGTGAAACTGCAATGCGCAAATTGTAAATACACACTACCAACCTAAAAATTCAAAAACATTTACGTAACAAGTTGTTTCAAATAATATAATAACAATTAATTGTTGTAAAATAACCTACCAAGAAAAACATCCCAGTTTCAAGCACTTCCTTTCTTGTAACGTTTGTTTAACGCTTTGGAATTGACAGACACGGTTCGCCTTGTATGTAAGTAAGTTCTTCATATATTGACTTTGTAAAACTTATGTTCCCTAATTGGTGCTTGTTTATTGTGAGAATATTTTCCTTGGCGTGTAATTCATCAGTTTTTACAGCATTTGCGACATAATCTATGCTTAGTGCCAAAAGGTTAAATGTCAAAATTATTATCGATTTTTCGCAAATGCAGTTCAAACCTTCTGTGATTTGGAACAGTCTAAATCTCTAGAATAATAGAAAACTTTTGCCATAGATCAATTATTTTAAGTGCATTTAGTTCTTCTTGATAGTTCATGGCACTTTTATTTTAATTTTATGTACACAATGACGATATACATAATATATAGACTAGCCATTGTCTCACAAACTCAAGATAGATTTTATTTTTACATTAGCTCCACACAGGAGGCCCTGGGGAAATTAATTTTTTTCAGGGCCTATGTCATCTTAGGGGGGTGGAATGGTTTTTTTCTGTATCGTGGAGGGGTTTTTAAGGAAGGGAAGGAAATTAAGTTCTTAGAAGGAAATAGGTATGAGGGGTGGGTAAGAATCTGGGAGTCAGGATGTCCAGAGTGACAGAAGTATGAATCCATTCCGCCAAACGCGGTGAAAAGCGAGGTGAGGTGAGGTCGATAGATTTCAGCTGGAGAGGATAAAATACCTACTTCAACCTGTCTCTCTCGATCCTGCCCACACGTGGCAGCTGGGCAGACGAATCGGCCGCCAAGACCTGGACAATCCTCACCCCATTAACTCGGGCTAAGTCACCAAACATAGCGAACCACTTGGGGTGGCCTATGGCAGAGGTTTTGGTTATCCAATAAATGGTTCCCGTGCGGCGGTACCCATACCCGCCTCTCAAATTGATTGTGGCAGGTAAGAAACACTCTTAAGTTTAAGTTAGTATCAAACAATCCAATCATGTTGCCGGTGGTCGGTGCACGCGACGGATTTTTCTATACATATAAAGATATAGAAAAATCAATTGCGTGTCGTGCGTGCATTGTGGCCGGCGCGGACAGATACGCAAACCGCCTGATACAGCCGGCCCCGCTTTCTACCCCTCCACCCTCTATCACCTTCAACCCGGGTACTCCGTTCCAGACATAAGACTTGATTACCGTATAGTATAATGTGTTCTGAAAACATGTTTTAAATCAGTGAAAATAATCATGTTTGCATATAATTTATAACACATTGTATTTACAATGCTTTAAAAAAATCATATATTTTTATATACATAAATTATATCTAATATTGTAAATTTAATTATAGTTTCTCCTATAAGTGTACTATGTATTAACATAACTTCATATATTTATGTTGTAAATCTTATTGTGATTCCTCCATCTTGTTATCACGTACCTGATTTACACTTTTCAATACTACTAACTTACCTACTTATCTCATACTCTGTAAATCTGAATATATTATATGTTTCCAGGTTAATTCAGTAAATCCGATTATAATATATGCTACAAAATTACTTTATCTACATTTTCACAAAAAACAAAGTTTTTTTTTTACATTAACTCAGCACAGGAGGCCCTGAGGAAAAAAATTCCCTCAGGGCTTATTTCATCTGCCTGAGATGCTTTGTGGAGGGTCTTTTTGAGGAGAGGAAGGAATAACCATTGGTCTTGAAGATACCTAAGTTGTAGGAAGCAGGAAACATAGAAAGTGGCAAATCGTTCCACAGCCGAGCTGTTGAACACAAAAACGAGTCGAAGAAACGACCCGTTCTCATGTGACAAATGTTAACCGTGTACATATGTTGGTCACGCGTTTGGCGTGTTTCCCGACTATTCACCGGTGCCGAAGGGATCAATGCCGCTAGTTCCTCGGAGCATCTTCCATTGTAATACCGGTAGAATAAGGATAGCATTCCCACCCGACGCCTGTGCTCTAAATATTGAAATCTGTCCTGTAAAATGGGAGAATCTATCAAACGGACGGCCCGTTTTTGCACAGAGTCGAAGGTATTTTTCATTTATT
This sequence comes from Limnephilus lunatus, assembly GCA_917563855.2. NCBI lineage: Eukaryota > Metazoa > Arthropoda > Insecta > Trichoptera > Limnephilidae > Limnephilus > Limnephilus lunatus. The sequence continues at coordinate 105,806,001 of OU830592.1, read as the reverse complement.
TTGGAGCTCCAGACCAGAGGTGGCTGCCAAATTCAACCGTGGGGCGCACTTGTGATTTGTACAGGGTTAGCAGTTGTGTGCTGTTAAAGTATCTGCGGGCCCTGTACAGTACGCCCAGTTTTTGGGAGGCTAACTTTACTCTGGCTTAGATGGAGCCCCCATGTCTGAGCTGGTCACTTAGGGTCACACCAAGCATATCAATGGAGGGCCTGTTCGGCAGATTGCTTCCGTTGAAGGAGACTTGATTTTCATTTCGATCCCTTTTAGACGTAATCAGACAATATTGGGTCTTTGAAACATTGAATTCAACGAGATTATTTTTACCCCAAGAGAAAACACTCTCGAGGTAATCGTCCATTCTTTGTTTCAAAGCCTTCCGAGCCGTTGGAGTCTGTGAGCCCTTTTTGTGCTTGTCAAACAAAAAGCTATCATGGACTGTACTGTCATCCGCGTAACAATGAATTGAATGTATATAAATATATATATACATCCCGCAACAGATTTGGCAACCTTTCACTTCGCATCCTTTTGGCAAACACTGCTTACGGTAGGTTTTTAAATAAAATTGCTGTGAATGTTAACATGTTTTTAGCTTAAGAAAAGAGTGATAGTAAAAGAATTATCCAGAAATTGTGTTTTAAGGGTATTCAAATTTTTGGTAGTTACGTACCTATACTTTAGAGTCTTTTGGACTTCCTTTCATATTGCCGTCGTATTGGTAACCGCGTATATCGTACGTATATCACACTTCATTCCATATTTAGGGCGTCCGTTCATTAGGAACATTTGACGACCTCCGTATATTCCTGTATGCATTACGTTTATATTACGACGCTTTCAGAATCCTTTTAATTCGGTCGCGATTTGCCAACGGTGTATCATAGGTACATAATGATTGGTTATCATACAAAGGCTAACTTGACGACATAATAAAATTTGGCGTTTTTTTTAAATTTACTTGTTTGGTTTGGTGGTGCTGGGGAGTGGGGATAATGCTCGCTTCCTGAATAGAATTCTACCTTCAACATTCTTCTACCACTACGCGCTTAGTTTAGCGAGGAAATTAAAAGAATGCATTCATGTACAATCTTTTATGATTTAAAAAAAAAATAGCGTTCAGAGCCGCTAATATTACAAATAATATTTTGAAGGAAACCAAAACAGAATCCCAATAATTCAAAACGGTATACGATTATTCTGATAACATTTTACATTTGGGAGGCAATATCAAACAAATTATAAATTTGGGAGGCGGGTGTGTGTACCGCCGCCCCGGGAACTATTAATTGGATAACTAACAACCCTCCCATAGGTAACACCAAGTGGTTAGATATGTTTGGTGACTTAGCAGGGGTGCCCGGGTTCACGGGGTGAGGTTTGTCTAGCTCTTGGCGGCCTATGCCCACCTACCACATGGCGGGTCGGATCGGGAGAGACTGGTTGAGGGAGATCTTTTCATCTCTCCAGCCAGACCCTCGATCCATCGACTTGTACCACAGTGGGAGGGATGGTCACTCCTTGACACATTGACCCCAGATTCCTAACCACACCTCATACTTTATTCCTTCCCAGAACTTCCTCTCCTTCCTTTCCCTAAAAATACCCTCAACACAACATCTCCAAAGATGACATAGGCCCTGAGGGAAATTGTTTTCCTCAGGCCCTCCTTTGTGGAGCTAATGTAAAAAAATATAAAGTGTCAAAATTAACTATCGCTTTTGGCTTCTATTTTAAATCTCTGCATTGATCCAATCGTAATTTTAGTTACCGATTAATCAGAATAAAAGTGGCTACCGTTTTGCGCTAGGTAGCAAGGTAATATTTTTATAAAGAAAGACAATCATTCTCGGGTTACGAATAACCTGTCACTTATATAAAACTAGCTGTTACGAGGCATGCGTTGCTATGCCATTGAATAAATAATTGTTTCTCCGTGCATGTCCTTTCCCATTCGTCCCGTTTCCCTCCCCGCCTCTCCTTCCTCAACTGCGTCCTCGAAGAAAAAGATGTACCTACCTATGTTTCACTTCATTCCTAACTTTTAGTGGCGATCGGGTATGACGTATTCCACATTTCATTCCTAGCCTTTAGTGGCGACCGGTGGCGAAACAACGTTGCCGGTTCAAGTCAAATCCCGTACGAGCGTTGAGGTGCACGCCGCGGCGGCGTGATTTGCGACGTTGCCGCACATATTTCTTCTTTTCGATCGTTTTTACGGTCAAATTTACTTCTATAAAATTCCGTTTTCTTATTTTTTTAATTTTTTTTATTATTATATATTGAGTTAGTTGTACTACATGAATATAAACTAATAAGCACAATGTAACATTTCATTTGATAAATTTAAATATTTTTACAGTTAGCATAACATTTATTTTAAAATACATTCATTCTTTCTTCATTCTTCATACTTTCAGGCATTTCATCGTACATCTTTAGTCCTCTATACATTAGGCAGTTCTGCGATTTTTATTTCTTCATTTGTGGCAATCGAACTCTGTTTATATTTCTTGTTTCGTAATTATGTACGTCTCTATTAAAAACAATTTCATCCTTAAAGTATTTTGGCATTTGGTTTATCATAATTTTATGCACAAAAATTATCACATTAAATGGTAGTCTCTTTTTTATCGGAATCCAATTGAGCTAATCTCTCATTTGATTAATCCTTGCGAATTTGCCTTTCCCCGGTATACATTTCATAGCTCTGTTCTGAATAACTTCTGGTTTGTTTAAATTTCCTTCATTGGCCAAATATAACATCGTAGGGACGTAATCCAAATGTGGAGTAACGATAGTTTTATAAATGAGCTCCGTAGTGTTTCTATTTAATTTATGTCGTAGTTTTCTAAAAAAATTGACCTTTTTTGATACCTTTTTTAGCACATATTCAAAGTTTGCCGTGAAAGTCAGTTTTGAATCGAATATTACACCCAGGTATTTGAATTCATTTACTTTTCCAATTTTTTCACCATTAATTGTCATATTTAACCCTGTGTTACGCGTTTTATCGCCTATTTCCATATATTTTGTTTTGTTTACGTTCAGTTTCAGCTTGTTTAATTTCAGCCATTTGCTATATTTTGTAGGTCTTCGTTTATTTTGTTAATTGAATCTATGTAATCTTCACACGAAAAATAGATTAAGGTATCGTCTGCAAATAGTCTAATTTTGCAATGTTAATTTATAATTTACAGGAGTTCACTTACTCTTACAGTGATGGTGGGATACGACCCAAATCCCAAATTAACACCGATTTCAGGTTTTAGACAGCGGATGTGTGAAACAAAGACGAGCTCACCAGTTAATTTTACTCGAAATAATATTAAAAAAATTCTGATAACGACCTTCGTACATCGTTTCCACAAAACTTCAATGTATTGACCAAATCCAAGAAGAAAATATGAATAAATGATATAGAAATAACAAAATAAATACACTGCGCAGTTCACACGCCGTAGAAATGAAACATCAGAAAACTAAAGTAGGCAAAAGTGTGTAGGCTAAGAAGCACCGCACAAAGAGGAGACCGATTATTCTCCTCTTTGTGCTTTGTGATTTAAGTTTTTGTCCCTTTTTAGTGTCGCTATTTTTCGTTTCATCGAGTTTAAAATCACAAAGAAAGATAGACTAACATTGCTGGGTTACGAATAACCCAATAATGTTTGAAAATCTCCTACTACCACCACAGAAAGCCGAAAATGTTGTTTGTGTTGGGGTGTGACTTTTTTTACATTAGCTCCACACAGGGACCCTGAGGAAAATAAATTCCAAAAGGGCCAATGTCGTCTTAGGGGATGCTGTGGAGGGTCTTTAAGGGAAGGGAAGGATAGGAGGTTCTGAAAAGGAAAAAAGGTATGCGGGGTGGGTAGGAATCTGGGGGTCAGTGAGTCCAGGAGGGGACTTATGAACCCATCCCTCCAACTACGGTGCAAGGCGATGGGTAGAGAGAGAGCACTACTGGAAAGGTCAAAAGGCCTCCCACAACCAGTCTCTCTCGATCCGGCCCACCACGCAGCAGGTGGGCAGACGCATCCACCGTCAAGACCTGCACAAACTTCATCCCATGAACCCGGGTATCTCTGTTAAGTCACCAAACGCAATGAACCACTTGGGGTGACGTACGGCAGAGGTGTTGGTTGACCAATAAATGGTTCCTAGGGCGGCGGTACCCATATCCGCATCCCGAACCTAAACGCGATGCCCATTAAACCACTGACCGGTCAATGATTCTATCTTTAAAATAAATATATAAAACTTGTGTGCAGTTCACCTTCACAAACCTAACTTACACCCAACATAATAAAATTGCCAAATATATTATGTAAAAATGTTAATAATTAGGTAAATACAGTAATACTTATATAGAAATAAATAAATAAAGTTCACACGAGGGAGAAGTGAAGCCTTCATAAAACTAAACCTAGAAAGAATGAAACGAATCAGGAGTAGGATAATTGTAGAGTGTATTTATTGTAATATTTTTACCAAGTGTCAAAATTGTTTTATTCTACGAAACACCGCACAAAGAGGGCACAGATTAGTGTCATTCTTTCGCAGGCTAATTCCTATAAATGTATAATCCTAACATCTGGTCTCTGAAAAGGCAAATAAATGCACATCCATTGCCAAAGTATGGCTCAATCAAAACCTTATAACTCTGAACTGCGGAAAAACTCTTTATATTCCATTTAACAATACCAAAAAGGCGACAGACACCCTTAAATATAAGGTTTCACAAAAATACTTACAATCCTGTCTAATGCTCTAACTGTACGGAAATGAATACGGGGATTTTTTTTATATGAATACCTCACAAGAGTCCCAGGTGCTCCGTCTGGAGCCAGTAAAACTATGGCATCTTCCATTGGGGTATGTTGTGAGGATGAAGGTGGCGGGGAGGGGAAGGAGATGAGGGAGAGGAAGGTGGGGAAGTACCTGGCTATTCAGATCTGGTCACCAAACACGGCTAAAGTCTTACACCAGGGCGATACTGAGTGTACTTTCCACTGTGGAACGTGCCGCAAATATACCATATATTTACTTCTTCAAACTTCGCAAAATTACTTTGTGGCATCATTAATTATATAATGAATAACAGATCACTTTGTAGAAACCACTATATTATAAACAATATCTACATGTTTCCATAACAATGTTATCTTCATCAGGATATGTTAATATAAAGAAAAATAAATGTCAAACAAGTATAGACAAATTAGAATAAACTAGAACATAGACAAAATATTCAAAAAGTATAGGTGCTTAAAAATCATAAAAATAGTTATACAAAATTAAATATAAAAATTATTCAAGTAAAAATAAAATTGCATTTAGATAATAAAAAAACTTTTAAGAACAATTAATTCAAATAATTAGTCTAAATCAAAAAATAAATAATTATAGTTATTGTAAGTATTAATAAGAAAATAAATTTAAAAGATGGCTATTTTTAAAAAATGTTTGTTTATTTATAAAATTTAATTTACTATTAATGCTTTTTCTAATTTCTAAAATTTCTAAATTATTGAATTGTATGCCCGTAGTGTTAATTTTAAGACCTGTATTAATATCAAAAGATTGACTTGTTTCTTCGACCAAGTATACCCTAGACAAGCCAATTTAATGATCTATCAGGAATACTTATTTAATAATATGCACAATCATCTTCAAACAGACGTAGTATACACTGACTTTAGTAAGGCTTTCGACAAAGTCTCACACAAAATACTTATACGCAAATTAAAATCCCTTGGAATAACGGGGCATATTTTGAGATGGTTTGAAAGTTATCTATACAACAGAAAAATGTCAGTCAAACTCAACTCGCACTTTTCACATCAATTCGAAATCTTCACCGGAGTTCCCCAAGGGTCACATCTAGGACCAGTGCTGTTTTCTTTGTTCATCAACGACATAACCACAATCTTTGATGGAGTTATGATACTTTTATTTGCAGATGATCTTAAAATTTACAAAACAATTACTAATCTCAATGACTGTTGCGTATTACAAACAAATCTTGTGAGGCTACAAGAGTGGTGCATCCATAATGAACTGTTCCTCAATATTGAAAAATGCCAAACAATAACTTTTGCCCGAATTAAAAATCCTGTTAAATATGAATACAGCATCAACAACATCTTTCTAAAAAGAGTTGAACAAATTAAGGACCTAGGAATTATTTTTGACAGTCAATTATCTTTTGTTTCTCATATTAACGAAATAACTAACAAGGCCATGAAAAGCTTGGGATTTATATTGAGGACGGTAAAAGATTTTAAACTAATTAATTCTTTTAAATTGTTGTACACTGGGTTGGTGAGAAGCCATTTAGAGTACAATTCAACCATCTGGGCTCCTTTTTACAAGACTCACCAACAAAAAATTGAGAGAGTGCAACACAAGTTTCTGAGATTTATAAACTACAAATTAGGAATTCCAATCGAAGAACTTAACTACACATTTCTTGAGGACTTACTGAAATTAAATGAATTAACTTCGAGACGAACAATGAGTGATTTAATTTGTCTTTTCAATATATCAAATGGCAGACTGGACGCCCTTGATTTAACCAATCTAATCCAGCTGCGAGTACCTACCCGTGATACAAGATTGATTGCGCCGTATTTTGTCCATGCGTCTACTAATAACTATTTCGAAAACTCACCAATCGAAAGGCTTCATAGACTCGGAAATAAATATAACTCAATCGATGTTTATCGCCATCAGTCAGTGTCGAAATTTAAATGTAGCATATTAGAATATTTACAATAGAATAATAAGTACAATAGTGCACTTAACCCAACATAGTTATATTCCGAAAAACACCTACCATATAGTGCTTAATAAAGGTTAGTAATTTATAAAAAAAAATTTACATTAACTATTCGTATTTATCGTTGTAATATTAATAACAAAATTACCTTAACTACTTAAACTTTAATTAATATTTTAATTTGATTAAAATAAGATACTCTGTTATATTAAATTATCGAATTCATTTCTACTTTCCGTGATTGTATACCCAACAATCTGACATTATTTGTTTATACCTTAAGTATTCTGTGGTAGCATTATAAATATAAAGTTTTTGGTCTTCTGAAATTGAATTCTTTAAGCAGAAACTCTGTCGTAAATGTAATTGGTAAAAATGGAATCGCTTTGAATAATAATTCTAGTGCGGTGCAAGTCGGTAGTGTGTATTTTTGTTTAATAAATCAACTTCGCCATGTATTCAACACGTAAAAATTATACATATATTAAGTACCCACACATTATTATTATTTGTTATATACTTATTATGCTATCTGTATCTCTTAAACTGATTTTTTTTTTCTGTCTCTTTATTGTATAATGCTATACTCTTTACCTACCATCTTTACTTCTGTGTACCATGTCTGAAACCTATTATGTTTTCTTTGTCATCTGAACACACCTGTATGCACTAAAATATAAAAAAATGTAAATGTATGTAAAAGCCCATAAGGGCGTTAATGATTAATAAAAAAATAAAAATAAATAAAGCCCTCTCACAGTAATAATCAGAATAAAATAACGCCAGTAACAATAATTTCGCAACAAAACTCTCCTTCCAATTCCGCCGTCTTGCATAAAGAGTTCCCGGCAATATACAACTGACCGCCAAGATATCCTTTTGTGTAATTCTGTCAAACTAATACATCAATAGTTGTTCACGGATTGGCCGCATGAACAATATCCACAAGCCGTGCTGTATACAGTGGTTTTCAAAGTGGGGGTCATGAGACATTCATAAATTTAATTGGAAATTTTTTTTTTTTTACTTTATTTTGACAAGCGATTCAATTACGGAGGCCAGTATGGGTACCGCCGCTTCGGGAACCATTTATTGGATAACCAACCCCAAGTGATTCGCTACGTTTGGTGACTAAGCAGGGGTGCCCGGGTTAATGGAGTGATGTTTGTCCAGGTCTTGGTGGCAGATGCGTCTGCATTTTTTTTCTGTTGGTTCGTAAGCTTAATGAGTTTATTAAAAAAACCAATCATCATTTGCTTGAAAACATTTACGAAAAAATCATCTTTTTACCGCCCATGCACCGTGGGCTACCCAAGTTGGTTGCTCATCATTAACACAGTGATGAGCAACCAGCGGTCCGCAAGCCCATTTACTGCTTTTCGGACTGACTACAAAAAAATATTAAAAAATTGCGCTAAAAATATTCAAAGGCTTCTGTTCCGTTTTGCAAAAGGTATTAGCCAAAAACTATAATTTCTTTTTAAAGTTTTGAATCAGCTACTCAAAACATTAAGTTTTTGCGTATAATAAATAAAAAAAATTACTGAAATTAGTGGATACTTAAAGCCCAGTAGTAAGCGCTCAAAAAGAAGAGGAAGGGGAGATACGTAAATACGAGTGTTAGAGGGAGCGCGCTATTCTTAAAAACATGACTCTTTTGAAATAGGACAAAAATCTCATGGAAAATGTCTCAAAAAGGATTTGAAAAAAACAATGAATTACGAAATTTTTCGTATACCTATATGTATATCTTGTAATACGTGTTAATAATATTTTTTGGAGTATATCTTACGATTTTTATCTATCGGGGGAAATTTCATACAATTAAATTATAAGTGTTAATTGTAATTGTTAATTGTTTAACTTGCGACCTTAATTAAAGAATTTTGCAACGATTTTTTGTTAAAATCTGTGTTTTATGTATTTTAAAGGTTTCCGTTTTACAAAATAACAAAAATTATCTTGACGAAATATTGTACTTATAAATATTGTAATTACAAACGAAAATAAACTAACACCATTTACTGGTTTGACCTTGAACGAAGTAAAAATTTTGTCTGGCAATTTTTGCCCTTTTTGAATCAACCGCCAAAATTTAACATTTCCAAATGAAAAAAATCAATCATTCATTGTTTTGGCATTGCGGATATAAAATTTTCAGCTGCGGCTTTTTTTTACCCTCTTTGATAGTTTAATTTAACAAATACTGTTTTATAATATGTAAAGCAGGTTTGCGACTCCACCGACAAAAAAGTTAACCAGGTTATGTTGTACATACCCTCCCACCAAGGTCCGCATAAGTACATAATAATAATGGATACATTAATAATACTTCGACTAAAAAGGTTGATCATTCCTAAAAAAACAGATGGTGGAGAATTTATGTAATTATAATTGTAATTTATGGAAATAATATAATTTATTTTATTACTAAAAGCGGGTCGCGCTTTAAAAAAGTTTGAAAACTCTTCCAAATTGTGATACTAGCCCTCCTTGTATGTATTAGTAGTCGAACACAGGCAGTGCGGTGATTTGATGACGTAGGAAACTTTGATGGCAACATAAGTAATTCTGTAACATTATTACGTTTATGAAAACGCTGTCTAAAAGATGTATGGTCTATTTTTTTGTTGTAGTCAGATAGCTGACTACATTTTCAAAAATAAAGTCCGCGGTGTGTACTTTGTACAACATTCGGAAGTTAGATATTTTTGTGTTTGAAAAAATTAACTCCGGTGCGGACGACTGGAACACAAATTGGTTTCGGTGTAGATCTTGTAGACCGATAAAAGGTACAACACAAAGCACTATGCGATCTTAACGGTGCAAAACAATGCAGGCACTTTTTCATAAATGGGCCGTGAGCCTGCTTTTGCTGGCTTCTGGGGTCATTTTGCATTTCACAGGGCGCGTCTAGATATCATACGTCAATGACTTGTTTCCAAAATATGGTTGGCAAATTCAGAATAATTATTATTATTTAAACATCTTATATGTTCCTTAACTCTAATGTTAAAATTTCTAGAAGTTTTTCCAATATAAAAAAGTTGCAATCTTTACAAATTAATTTATAAACCCCAGATTTGTTCAAAAAATCACATTTATCCTTATTATTTAATATATAATTTTTTAATTTGTTATTTGTATAAAAAGCTGGTTGTACATTATTTGGCATGTTTTTAATTATTAAATTTGAAATGCTATTATTTAAAAAAAAAAAATTCTCCAATTATTATCATTTTCAACAACTTGTGGATAAACAAAAGATCTAAAAAACTTTTTCTTATATTTTTTGTTTAACATATTGTCTATTAATTTTGAAGTATAACCGTTATTAATTGCAATTTGTTTAATAATATTTAATTCTGTTTTAAAATTACGCAAAAATAAGGGAACATTAATTAATCTACTTAGCAAGGTATGAAAAGCTGCTAATTTTTGTGAAAATGGATGATTAGATGTTTCATGTATAATGATATCTGTATATGTATCTTTACGAAAAATATTAAATTTAAAAAAACATGTAGATATTGTTTATAATATAGTGGTTTATACAAAGCGATCTGTTATTCATTATATACCATATATTATTCTAAAATAATAAATTGTGATATATAAAAAAATTAACAAAATAAAGTTTATTTGCTAGACCGGGATTCGATCCCGCAACCTTCGGGTTGCGAGTTAAGAGCCTCACCGCTAAACACCGGCCACACCGGCCATCAAATACAGTTAAATACTTAGGAATTACATTAGACAGCCAACTCAAATGGACAGATCACATAGAAAAGTTTGTAAATAAATTTATGTATTTAACTTATATTTTTAAACGTTTAAATTAAAGAGTCGACATTAAAATAATGAAATTTGTGTAACATGCATTGGTGCAATCATCAGAATCTTATGGAATAATTGGATGGGAGGGGAGGGGGTGTATAATAATAATAATAATGTCGCATAATGATATGAACTACCTGCAATTATTCCAAGAAGCTGAATTGTAAGAGATGAGAAAAATTTACTGTGTACAATGTTTAAAATACACATTTTCTAGAAATATAATTTTTTCAAAAAATGAAAAACGATTTAGTAATAGGTTAAATAATGCATTATTTGAAATTCCATTGTGTAAAACTAGGCTTGCGTAAAGACATGCGAATTTTATTACACCAGATATTTATAATGCTCTCTATAAGACTACAGAAATTGAAAGTAAAAATATATCCTCGTACAGCAAATATAAAAATGTATTAAGTCTTGGATAAATACCATCGAAACCGACATTTACTTGCTGTAACATCTGAGCCGATGTAACTTCACAAATTTTATTAATCTTTATTAACATGTCGTGTGAATTGTAATTCAGTAATCACGATCACAATGATTTTATTTTTTATTTATTTAATTTTATTTTTTAATCTCTACGAAGATAGTGCATGTTTATGAGTAAAATTTTAACTGTTTTAAAAACACACAAGTTCACCCACGAACTGGCGATGCCTGTGTGGGATTTTTTTGGTTAATCTGCTAATTGTATTATTCTTTACTTTTCAACTGTTTATATAAAAACCATTATATGTATTGTAAATTTATACCAATTTAGGTACCAAAAAAATATATTATATTGTTTGTCTCTTTTTAGTGTCGCTTGTTTCCTTTCGAGTTTTTTTCTAATCACAACGTTGCTAAAGAATTTTTCACTTCAAAGAACTGCTTCATCGCAGTTCTCGATCCAAATTGCTACCCAGCGCAAAAATGTGTCCATTTTCATGCATTCAGAATAATTATTGGTAACTTACATAATGTTTGATCGAAAGCGGAGCTTTAAAATAAAAGTCAAAATCGATTAATAATTTTGACACCCGAGAAGAAAGATATTTATAGATTTGTGTTATTTTTCTGTTCAATTATACAACATAAAATGATATCATGAAATCGTCTGCCGTTTTAAATTTTCAGAATTCTATTCTGAGTGGTGATGCGAATCAATTAAAATCCGTTCGTTTACGGGTGCAACAAAATTATTCACTAAAAAACTCAAAACGCCTTGAGAAAGAGGTAGGTTTCAGGGAACATGCCAAAGACCTACCTTTATTTCCTCGTCCTTTCCTTATTAGGCTGCTGGTTCTCAAGCAATGTCTTATTCACAATTAACACAAAACAGTATTTGTATAGCGGCGGTTCAAGAACAATTAGAGATATTTCACAACAATTGGCGGGTAAATTCCAATGACTACGACGTACGTAGCGAGCGGTAATAACAAACACTACTGCGTGGCGGGCCAGAACGAATTCACACTTGCGCGTAGCGAGGAACAAAAATACAAGGTGCGACACACGTTGCTTTACAGCGGCGGATCAAAATACAAAAATACGTTGTACGAGCACGTTGCTTATACAGCGGCGGGTCAAATTACAATGGCGGCAATAAATCAAATATGCACTGCATATCTTGTAGCAAAACTATAGGCAGTTCTGCCAACCTTTTAGGTCTTTGGCAAAGGGAATGGATAATTGGGGCATCAAGATACCAAAGGAAAAGCGCTTTGAGCAATAGACAATTTATATAATTAAAACATCAATTGGCGCCACCATCCCCCTCGCCTTGAAAGGATCGCCCTTTCTAAACCATACCGTGATAGCATTATCGCAAAACAAACAAATATAACCAAATACTTATCCTAAATTTCCTAAGCTATTACTAATTCTAACAATAATAACCTATTATTGAGTCGGCAAAGGGTAAAGCCTCACTACCGGACGAATATATGTTCCCGAAGCTGTCTTAACGCGAGCAACGCGAATGACTTCGTCCTTTGCGGGGAAAACCTCGACAATTACTCCTAGCGGCCAATGCAATGGAGGAGCGTTTTCGGTCCCCACAATTACTACTAAACCGACTTTGACAGGGTTAGCGGGAGTATTCCATTTGGGACGTACTTGCAAGGTATGCAAGTAATCTAACCTCCAACGTTTCCAAAATGATTGAATCAATTTATTGAGCAAGTCATGACGTGATAGAAGGTTCAAATTATCCTCCTCGATAGTCATGGCTGGCAGGTGTTTCAGCGGGGTAGTCGTTAAGAAATGAGCGGGGGTTAACGCGAGAAGTTCAGATGGGTCTGAAGAGAGCGTCCTACATAGTGGCCTTGTATTTAGAATGTTTTCTACTTGTGCGAGCACTGTAGTTGTCTCCTCGAAAGACAGAATCTGATCTCCTATTACGCGAAAAAGATGAGTCTTCATACTTTTGATATTTGACTCCCAATTTCCACCAAAATGTGGTGCCATTGGTGCATTTAGATGCCAATTTATTCTATTATTGGCCACAATACTTGCGAATTCTTCACCAAAATGTGAAGATGTTGAAAATGCGTGCAATTCATTCAACTTTCGTTTAGCTCTCACAAAGTTAGTCCCATTGTCCGAATATAAATTTGACACGGGACCACGGAGGGAAAGAAATCGTTTAAATGCATTCAGGAGACATTCGGTTCTTAGACTTGACGCTAGTTCAAGGTGTATCGCTCTCGTTGTTAAACACACAAATAAGCAAATATATGCCTTTTGAGAACGAATTCCACGTCCACGTGACATGGTTACCTTCAACGGCCCGGCAAAGTCTATTCCGACGTGCGTAAATGGCTTTACAGATGGCGTGACACGACAATCCTTATGGTCGGCCATTAAGGGTGCAATTATTTTAGGGTTTAGCCGAAAACATGAATTGCACTTATGTACTCGATTTCTAATTAAACTACGGGCTGATAGAATCCAAATTTCTGCCTCAAAATACACATTAATAATGCGGGACCCGAGTGGCAATGAATTTCATGATAATGATCAACCAATAAATTCAATATGTGATCCTTTCGTGGAAGGACTATGGGGTGTTTTTGATCGTAATTTAAATCCGAATTAATTAATCGACCCCCTAATCTTATAAGTCCGTCGTGCAAAAACGGTTTCAGACGTTGAAATACGGGTTTACACGGGGTTAAGATTGCTGAACTCACGGGGAAAGTAAGCCAATTGTATCTCGCGAAATACTCTGAGTTCTGCGAACTCTAGGTCTGATTCACTTATGTGTCCTCGATATGGTAACACTTTAAGAAATCTAAATACGTAAACCAAACAACGTAACAATTTATTCCACGAAGAAAAGCGTTTTGACAAGTTGAGTATTTCATACTCCTCTAAACTAGAAGTCACTACCAACGACGTAGTCTTCAATTCGGGCGGTTGCGTCACCATGGTGACGTCATAAGCGGTAATAGGCCACTGCTTGGGCCTCAATTTTATCCATGGCGGACCATGGATCCATAGCGGGTGATCCAAAGGTTTTGATTGCGGATGATCATGCGTGGAATGAATTATGTAACTGTTGTTGCGGTGGTCACTCTCGGGCGGCGAGTGCAAAGATTGGTGCGTTTCCGGCGGCGAGTCGGAAATGGGTGGCGGCCGAGGGGAGGCCTCTTCCAGTTTGGCGTCCTCGGATATGCCCATGGCGGGGGAGGGGGATATCGTGGTGATCTTACCCTCTCGTGCGTGCATTTTAACTTCATGGTGCAGTATTGTACAATATGGCGTTTGATCCTCCTTATTTGGTGCGGCAGGAGACAAATTATCTTTCTCCGAATATTCACTAATAGTATTACTCATGTAAGCGTCTCTCAATTTAGGAGAGTTTTCCAATTTGGGTTTGAGGCATAAACGTTTATTTGCTATTACAAACGAATCTCCAAGTGCTGAAGCATCTCGCTTAAATGGTGAGGCTACAATATACTTTCCACTTACGGGATCTCGTGCCGTAGTTCTTTTATATATCTCCTCACATTCATGATCTTCAGGACTTTTAATGGACTGTACATTTACCTCTTCTAATTCCCAAAATCTTTTAAGACAAATATCCTCTGGTTCATTTATCATAGCACAACAAGATACGGTAGCATTCTCCTCAATTCGGGTTGGTGCTGCCCCCAAAATAACGTATCCTAAAACCGTTTCTAAAGCGTGCAGATTATGCCTTTGCGAAGGGTCCTGAACCCTTTTTGACAACAGGAGATGCGGGAAGAGCTGAGCTCCTATCAACATATCAATTTCTCCTGGTTCTCCAAACGATTCGTCTGCCAAGGGTAAGTTATTCAAGTATGACAATGAAGGTATGTCCACTTTGGCGGTAGGTAAGCGTTCTGTTACCTTGTCCACTATCAATGAAGTTACATTATAATTTATTGCCCGATTAAAACGAGAATAAATGTTGGTATCTATCGAGCCTCTAATGGGTTTTGAAGCACCTCCAATTCCCTTAACTGTGAAACAAGACGGGCGTTGATATTCAAAGAAACCCAATTTTCTGCAGCAATCACGAGTAATAAAATTGCTTTGAGATGCACTATCTAATAAACATCTAATAAGATGTTCATTACCTCGTGAGTCCATTATACCTACTTGTGCGGTAGCCAACAAAACGGTACAATGTGCGTTGCGATTATAAGGTCGAACAGTTGAAAACGTACATAAAGCCACATCAGGATTCGAGCTGCCTTTCTTTGGATCAATTGTTTGATCAGCAGTTTGGTTTTCCATTCTTTGGGTGTTCCAAGAATCTGACTGCTTTCTGCGTGACTCACCCTGTTCCTCAAAATGTAACATCGTATGATGAAATTTGTTATTACATTTATGACAACTTTCGTTTGAATTGCAAGCTCTAGCTCTATGTTTATCACTAAGGCATCTAAAACAAAATCCTTTAGCCTTGACAAAGTTGAATCTTTCCTTAATACTTAATTTTTTAAATTCCTGACATTTATATAAATGTCCGTGCGGTTTTTCACAAAGTAAACATTTATTAAACGGTCGGTTCTATCCGAATCGCTACCAGCGCTTACAAATGCTTGCGTCGATCGTTGCGATCTTTTTGGCTTCTCTACGCATGCGGACGATTTTCTTGTCGTGCCTGTTCGTTGCAAAACCTTAATTTGCTCACGAACAAATTTTACTAAGTCATCAAACGAGGGAAATTCGGTTTCACGATAACTTGTTTCAAAATCCTTCACGGAATCTAAATCTAGTTTTTTCAATGCAATGTGCAGAAAAATGTAATCACATAGATTATCCAATTTTACGTTTTTTACGGCAGCCACCGCAGACGCAAAATGATCAATAAATGCTTCTAAATTATTGATATTAGCTGCAGTAAACGATTTAAAATCCAAAATTTGGTCGAGATAGGCGGAAGAGATTACGCGTTTATCATTGTATTTATTTATTAAAGATTCGAATATAATATCGTAGTTTTCAGGTGCTAGCACAATGCCTGAAAATGTTATTTGCACTTGTTTGCTAATCTTCCCCAACAAATAATATAATTTTTCTGAATTTGAAAGAGACTCATTATTGTGCACTGCATTTAGAAAACTAGAATAAAATATTGGCCAGCTGTTTAAATCTCCATTAAAAAAAACTAATTCAATAGGCGGTAGTTTTGGTTTTTTACAATTTTTGTTTTGTAAATCCAATGGCGGTTTCTTTTCTTCAATCAAAAATAGCGTGCGCTTAATTTTACAATACATGTCTTCAAATTTCAACCAATTTTCAAAATTTGGATTGTAATCTGGATCAATTTCCAAATTAATGACATTAATTTGCTGATTTGTTTCTTCATACTTATTTCTGGTTGAATCTAACTTCAAATTAAGTAATTAATTAACTTTAAATTAATTAATTATTACTTAAAAATTCTTCCTGACTTTTCACGTCACAAATTCCCTTTGACAATTCAAACAATTTTTTAATGCGTTCATTAAAGGCATCACACTGCGCTGACAATAATTTCAATTTCTTTTCCTTTGCGGTAGCCATAATGCTAAAGGTAATCAATCAAAGAAAAGAAAAATATTAAAAATATTATTTCCTCAGAACAGACTCTGTCTAGTGAGGAGGGTAAGGAAAAAAAACTGATGTACATAACTAATTATAAATAAACGCCCGGGTTGCCGGCACTGAAATTGAAAATTGAAATCTATTATGTTTTAAGTATTATTAAACTAAATCAAATTAATAATTCATCAATTAATCAAATCAATAATAATATACCATTATTAAATTAATAATTGATACACTTTTATGTTTAAACTATTATTAAACGGCGCGCTAAGAGTTAAACTTTTATGTAAGGAATTTACTCCGGCGCTTTAACGGTTAACAGCTACCTGCTTGCTAAACTAGCGGGCGCACGCCGCAGTCGGTACCTACTTCGCTAACTTAATATTTAAAATTACCTACTTACGTGCGAGCTCAGTACGGAGCTAAACTAATATCTATGCGATAACTTTCAAGCCGAAAATTGGTTATATTTATTTGATATTTGCGGTACGAACTCAATTACAATATTAAACGAACAGGTTTAATTATCCGGTTCGATAAGGATCAAAAAGATGGTGATGCGAATCAATTAAAATCCGTTCGTTTACGGGTGCAACAAAATTATTCACTAAAAAACTCAAAACGCCTTGAGAAAGAGGTAGGTTTCAGGGAACATGCCAAAGACCTACCTTTATTTCCTCGTCCTTTCCTTATTAGGCTGCTGGTTCTCAAGCAATGTCTTATTCACAATTAACACAAAACAGTATTTGTATAGCGGCGGTTCAAGAACAATTAGAGATATTTCACAACAATTGGCGGGTAAATTCCAATGACTACGACGTACGTAGCGAGCGGTAATAACAAACACTACTGCGTGGCGGGCCAGAACGAATTCACACTTGCGCGTAGCGAGGAACAAAAATACAAGGTGCGACACACGTTGCTTTACAGCGGCGGATCAAAATACAAAAATACGTTGTACGAGCACGTTGCTTATACAGCGGCGGGTCAAATTACAATGGCGGCAATAAATCAAATATGCACTGCATATCTTGTAGCAAAACTATAGGCAGTTCTGCCAACCTTTTAGGTCTTTGGCAAAGGGAATGGATAATTGGGGCATCAAGATACCAAAGGAAAAGCGCTTTGAGCAATAGACAATTTATATAATTAAAACATCAATTGGCGCCACCACTGAGTTTTTTTAAATAATAATATAGTGGAGTATTAACGGCTCTGAAAGCAAATTATGTTTAAAAAAAGAGAAATCTTATAAAATTGTACACTAATACACTATTTCAATTCCATTATTTCCACGCATAGCTAAAGGGCTTGTTCACATTGGTCAAGTAGTAAGTCAAGTAGAGAGTACACTTGCTACCTGACTCGCCGAAAACCGTTCGCCTTAATTTCAAATAGAGTAGATACATTTGTGCCCGCCGCCCGTTTACAAATGAACTCTGCTAAAACGGCATGTCAGTGCACAGGGACGCGAGGGGGGGGGGGTCCCTATACGCTCTAAAAATAGAACGAAATTGATTGAATCCACTAAAAAGCTGACTAAAATGATGGTGATCGGACGCGTTTAGATACTACTTTACTCCCCACTCGAATAAAATATATAGCGTGTTTGAACAGCTCTTAAGCGCTTGGGTAGTGGAAAATAGGACAAAACCTGTGGACGTGGGTAGGATTCTAACCAGAGGTCTTCTGTTCAGGAAGCGAGCATTATCCCAAGCACCACCAAGACAGACAAGCACATTAAAAATACCAGTTAGTGGTTGAGTGGGCATCGCGTTTGGGTCCCACCCGCGGGCGTCGCGTGCCTTATTCCTCGGCTGGCTATGGCTATGTCCTCCATCACAACACAAGCAACATTTTCGGCCTTTTGTGGTGGTAATAGGAGATTTTCAAATACTGTTGGGTTATTCGTAACCACAGGGAATGTTTGTCTTTCTTTAAAAAAAAAACAAACAAAAAATTGTTTGTTTATATAAATGCGTCTTTAAAATGACAATGCATATGCGTGACCTGAAGTTCAGCAAAAAGCTCTACGCAGAGTGCTTGAAAACTCCCTATATTCAGGGGGACGTTTTACGGTGAAAATTTGAATGTGGGATGGAAGGTTACAAATAAACTTATTTTTTATGTGTAAACCTTAAAAAACCAAATTCATGTACAGGATTTAGCCTGCGAGAAAATGGGATAGTGTAATCGGTGTCCTCTTTGTGTGGTGCTTCGTAGCCTTCCCACTCTTGTCTACTTTAGTTTTCTGAAGGTTTCACTTCTACGGCGTGTGAATCGCATACTCAGTTATTTTTAAATATGAAACTACAAAAATCTGAGGTGGCAATAACGTTTAAAATACATTTGTCTAACAAAATATGTGTTTATTGATTCTTTTCTCGGTATCTATAAGTAGTTTTAGTTAGAAAAAACGTAAGGTGAGCCGTTATTAAAACTTTTTAATGTTTGCATTGAAAAATTTAATGTTTTCAAATTTATATGTCTTTCTAATAATAAAAATCTTTCAAAACCAGTTTTTCGTTTTTGGATACATTCGAAAATGTTCCATTTATTTGGATTTCATCGCGAAGCAGAAAATTATGTGACATTCCGACAAAACATGCCCGAAGACTGGAGGGGTAAATTAATGTAAAAGTTCAAAAAGTTGGCTGATTTTAATTGATAATTTTTTTAATTAGTAAATTTTAAAAAAAAACGAATCAAAATGTACACATCTATGAAAAACAATTTTTCCAAATGTGTTCAGCATTACTTAACTATACTAAAAAATGCAATTTTATCAAATTTAAAGAAAAACATGAGTACCTTGCTGACCAACACACCTACACTACAAGGATGAAATCCTCAAAACTACTAGACATCCCGAAATTAAATAGATCTTTTGGGCAGAGAAACCATAATTTCCATGCTACAAAACTATATAATGCCCTTCCAATTGAAATTAAGAACACTATGCAGAAAAAAAAGTTTAAAAAAGACATCAAATTATGGCTAAGTAAACATGAAGATGAGGAAATAATTAAAATTATAGAGTAATCCTAACGTAACCTATAGACAACAAACTTAAATACTTTTAATTTTATTTATTGTTTATTTTGTGAAAATCAACAAAAGATGCAAAAGTGATTCGTAAATAATAATAGCTACTGGCTTTTAAAATATTCGAATGGAACCTCGGGGGTGCCCGGAGCTACGATTTTAATAAATAAAGATAGCATTTTTGTATTTGATTGATGTACGCTTTTACTCATGCGTTAATGTAAAAAAATATAACGGATTAAAATCTTTCAATCAATACCAACAGATTGCATCAATACAAAAGGATTGCAATCTTTAGGGGTCGGGTGAAAATGCTACCCTTGTTCTACCGGTATTTCAATGGAAGATGCTCCGAGGAACTAGCGTCTTTGATCCCTTCGGCGCCGGTGCATAGTCGGGAAATACGCCAAACGCGCGCCCAACCTGCAGTTCATTCCTAGTTTTTAGTGACGACAAGAAGGGAAGATGCATTCTGCATTTCAAAACTCGTTGTCAGTTCGTTTGAACTCTCCCGTACGAGGGTTGGGGTCAAGGGTCAGGGGGCGCCGCGCGGCGGGTTTATCACGACGCGTGCCGCGTGTATTTTGGAGGTTGAGCGTGTTCACTGTTCACACACAGCTATAATATGCGTGGGACGGCATATTTCAGCATAACGCTCGCCTTATATTCCGATTTGGAATGTACGGCAAGCGATATGCCGAAAAACGCCATCCCACGCATTATAGCTGTGTGTTAAAAGAGATATCCGGGTTTCAGGGGGGGGAAGTTTGTCCAGGTCTTGACGGCGGTCTACCCACCTGCTGCGTGGTGGGCCGGATCGAGAGAGACTGGTTTTGGGAGGCCTTTTGACCTTTCCAGTAGTGCTCTCTCTCTACCTATTGCCTTACACCGTAGTTGAAGGGATGGGTTCATAATATATGTCCCCTCCTGGACTCACTGACCTCCAGATTCCTACCCACCCCGCATGCCATTTTTCCTTTTCAGAACCTCCTATCCTTCCCTTACCTAAAAGACCCTCCACACAGCATCCCCTAAGACGACATAGGCCCTGAGGGAATTTATTTTCCTCAGGGTCCCTGTGTGGAGCTAATATAAAAAAGTCCCACCTCAACACAAACAACATTTTCGGCTTTCTGTGGTGGTAGTAAGAGATTTTCAAACATTATTGGGTTATTCGTAACTATCTATCTTTATTTGTGATTTTAAACTCAATGAAACGAAAAATAGTGACCCTAAAAAGGGACAAAAACATAAATCTATAGGATTTACACTGCGAGAATAATCGGTCTCCTCTTTGTGCGGCGCTTCGTAGCCTACACACTTTTGTCTACTTTAGTTTTCTGAAGTTTCATTTCTATGGCGTGTGAACGTGATAAATAAAAATATTGACTCACAGACATTGATTCATCTTATTTTTATGGGTCTACCAGATTATATAATGTACAGAATGGATAAGGAATCTATAACATCGACTGCAAATCTATTCAATGAAATTGGTAAACATGAACAAGGAGTCAATAAAAATAATTATGATAAATACAAGAGAAATACATTTGTTAATAAAGTAAGAGTTGATAAAATTAAGCCCTGCAAAACTTGTGAAAAATTAAATAAAGGTAGCCGTTTCCACTCTGAAGAGAAATGCTGGTTTAAACAAACTGATGATTATGATAACAAGAGAAAATATAATAAGAATGTAAACCATTGTATTAGATGTTGAACTGAATGATAATGAGTCAAAAAACGAATAATTACACCATCAATTAAAGTAGAACTATCATTTGAAGGAAAATTAGACATATTTGGTATATATGATTCTGGCTCTAATGTTTCCTTAATAAATTCTAAATTATTAAGAATAAAGGAAGAAGGAAAAAATATACATAACAATACAAACTTACTAACGATTAATCGTGTATAAAAGACAAAAGGCTTTACAACAATAAAAATTAAGATATTTAATAAAGAGAAGAAAATTGATGTTTATATTGTAGATGGAAAAGAATTCAAATACAATTTTCTAATTGGACTTGATACTATAAAAGAGTTTAATTTGATTCATTTGGAAATTGCTCAGAAATCTGAAGAAAGCTTTAAAAAATAGGAAATACATTGTAAAAACAATCCTAATGAAAATGAAGATATAAGAACTTGAACTTTATAAACTTTAAGGAACATACAAAAGAAAAAGAATTTACAATGGATTTGAGTCATTTAAATATACAACAAAAATCTGAAATAAATAAACTTATTGATAAATATAAATCAAGCTTTGCAAAGGATAAATATGATATTGGAACAGTAAAGGATTATGAAGCTATGAAGATAAGTTAGAGATAGAAGAACAAGTAAGAAAATTGCTTGAAAGAAATCTTATAGAGGAATCATATAGCACCAGTAACCTTAGCTTTCAAAAAAGAAGACAATAGAAAAACAAGATTGTGTGTCGATTTTAGAGAATTAAATAAAATGGTGGTACCTCAGGCTCAACCATTTCCTTTGATTGAAGACTTAGTAACAAAAACCAGAAACTGTAAATACTTTTCAACATTAGATATAAATTCTGCGTTCTGGTCTATTCCCCTGCGAATTGAAGATAGAAAGAAAACTGCTTTTGTAACCCAGGAAGGCCACTACCAATAGACATGTTTACCCTTCGGTTTAAAAACTTCTCCAGCCATATTTCAAAGAATACTAAGCAACATATTGAGCAAGTACAAGTTAACAGATTTTGCTGTAAATTTTATTGACGACATTTTAATATTTTCAAAAAGCTATACCGAGCACACAAATCATTTATCACAGATTTTAAAGGCGATAGAAAAAGAAGGTTTCCGACTTAAGCTCACAAAATGTCGATTTGCAACAAATTCGGTAAAATACCTCGGACATATAATACAAGATAATACAGTAAAACCAGTGAGAGATAACTTAATTTCAATAAGAGATTTCCCAACACCAAAGAATCAGAAAAATATTAGACAACTTCTAGGAAAAATCAATTTATACCACGAGTACATACCTAACAGTTCAATAATTTTAGAACCATTACATAATTTATTAAGGAAGCACCAAAAATTCATATGGTCAATAGACTGCCAAGAAGCTTTTGAAAAGATTAAACAACTATTGTGTTCACAACCAATCTTAGAAATTTTTGATAAAGACTTATCCATAAACATAAAAACGGATTCATCATTGGAAGGTATTGGAGCAGTGCTGAAACAAACTCAAAAAGACGGAAAAGAAAAACCTGTGGCATATTTTTCATAAAAATTAAATGAAGTCCAAAAGAAAAAAAAGGCTATATATTTAGAATGCTTAGCTATTAAAGAGGCCATAAGATATTGGCAGTACTGGCTAATAGGCAAACCTTTCACAGTATATTCCGACCACAAACCATTGAAAAATTTAAATATTAAATCTAGAACGGATGAAGAGTTGGGAGATTTATCCTATTACCTATCACAATATGATTTCGAAATAAAATATAAACCAGGAAAAAATAATTTAGAGGCTGATTGCTTGAGCAGAAACCCAGTATTAGAAGCTTATAAAGATGTACATGAACAATTAAAAATAATAAACTTAGTAATATTGAATGATATATTAACAGATCAAGAGAAAAATGAGGATATAAAAAAATACAATAACAAGTTAATATATAAAAACAATATATATTATAAGAGGGTAAGAAAGCAAGAAAAAATACTACGAGTCAGAGTAACTCAGTATAAAATTTATAAAACTGATACATGAAAATATGTGTCATATAGGTAGGTATAAAACAAATGCAAAAGAAAATAGGAAACATTTATACAGCAAAGAATTTAACTAGAAATATCACCAATTTATGCAAACAATGTGAAATATGTATGAAAAATTAGACAAGAGGACAGGCTAAATATGGTGTAATGTCACACTTAGGCCCTGCCACAAAACCACTTGAAAACATAAAAAACAAACATTTTTAGTATAATGATGATAATCAGAAAAATATTCTTTAAATATTCCGTACATTTTCAACAGAATCCCTCGTTTGTGGAAATACCCTATTGTAATAAAATTAGCATGGTTCTCACCGACAAATATCCTGGAATTAACTCAAAAGAGTTTAAAACTTTTTTAAATGAAAGATCAATCACACTTATTTTCACTGCAGTAAATTCGCCGTTTTCTAATGGACTGAACGAAAGGCTAAACCAAACACTCGTAAATAAAATAACGTGCAAGATAAATGAAAATCTTAATATTTAAGCATGGACAACTATTGCTCATAATTGTGTTGATAGATATAATAACATGGAACACTCAATAACAGGCTTTGCACCGAGATACCTATTGGATGGTACTGATGTTTCATTCATACCAAATGAACTTAAGGGTATTCTCAAAATATATTTAGAAACTTCACACCGATAGATGGCGTTATTTTCAATATTGTCGAATAAAACGCTTTTAACACGTTATGCCTTTTAATATTGGGATGAATTATTGGTTTGCGAACGTAGATAAGATATGGTAATCTGCTTAAATAGTTTTTTATACCTTTAATTTTATAATATTAGAATGCGGCTGAAAAAGCACAATTTTATTATAAAATTAACACGTAAAATACATTTCCTACAATCCCGCGCGCGTTCATAAAGAAATACCCAACCGAAACATATTTGCAAAAAGGGTTCATTTCATAAATTTAACGGTAGAACCAACGCGTTCAAAAGAGATGGAAGACTAGAGGTTTAATGGATCCAGTAAATTAAATCAACACCCGGGTAGATAGAATAATTTATAAAAAGGGCCGGCCTGGTTACAAGAGCGTATCTTGCGGTTGCTGGCGTGAACTGTACCTTTTTTTAAAGACCGCTTGCAGGATTTATTTCGCTGTGTACGATGTTCGGGCAACGGAGAAGTCCGTATTACATGGTTTCAGAAAACTGTATTGTATTTTTTTCTAGTGATTTATATTTTTTCCAACGAAAAGTTACAAGTTTCTTGGAGGTTTCCGTAAATATTATGTGCTGTTGTTAAAAATTTCGCACTCCTTCAACGCCACCTGTAGTTTTAGCGTGTCAAATAGATTAATTTCGACGTAGATACCTATCGCTTCAATAGAAAAATTGTCAACAGTATTTTTTTTCTTGCGTGGAAGTTGTTTATCCTTCAAAATAATGCACCAACCTTCACGTAAATTCTTCGAGATGTATCAGTAGCATCACTTGCTCAATGAAGAACGTTGTAGTACAAATTATATTTATTTAATAATTTAAAGTGCTTGCCCACGTAAGGGCATCCAAATAAGTGGAGTAATTTTAATCAGTTTTAAATATTTTAGTTACTATAATAGTATTCAAAGAGATCGCGAAGAGTCAGTATGTATAATCAATATTGATAATATAATATGTGTATATATTATAAAAGAAAATCCAAAAAAAACGTGCGGCTCGCAAAAACTTAGAAACGAGTCCCGGTACGATCAAGTGAGTTATATGGTGTGGTAGATCTCTATCCCCCTCCAGGGTGACGGTTTGCGTTTTTACCTAAAGGGCGTGCTTTTAAAGATATAAGGGCTGGAAGTTTCACCCTCTTGAAATTGAATTATTGTTACTGGCTTACAACTAAGATTTATAATTATAACTAGTCACTTACATCTAAGCTCAAACATGATTGCAAACGCTGGTTATTTTTCTAATACCAGGCATCATTTTTTCTGACAAGTTTTTTTTAGTAAACTAAATGCTTTATCGTGTTTAACGGGCTCTTTCACCAAGGACGCAAGGCTCTATGTAGATACCCTCGCACCCGCACGTGCTTGCTTTTTTCTAAGTTAGAGCCCGTTCACACTTCCGTCGTAATAACGGAGGTGGGTTCCGTCATTACGACGGAGGCCCTAGCCGCTGTAGTGGCTCTATGGAGCTGTTCACACTTGCCGGATCCGGCGTGAAGACGGATCCGTCATTTTTTGCCGGAGAGTTCGCCTACGCAGAGCGTCCGTCGTGAAGCCGGAAAGGAACGCGCTGGCTCATACATTTCAATGGAGCTGTTCACACTATACGGCGGGACGACGGATCCGTTTTGAACCCGCCACACCCCGCTTCACACTTCACCACCGCCCGCTCCCAGACGCAAGCGAGCAGGCAAATTGTGTTTTTATGGGGCGCGCGTTTGGCGTTTATAATATTATTATATAATATACATGTTCGTTCCAGAATGCGATTTTTTCTATTTAATCTCAAGAAAATATTTAGTCATATCATTCATGTTTTTTAGTCATTTTAGTTATAATAATTGCTGGATGATTTTCGCGTACTTTCTCCTTTTCAAGTATGCAAACAAAATATTCTCCCACGGTTTGAACAAATAAGGTCCGACCCCTGAAGTAATTTTATGGCTGGTATTACATCAATACATTCCCGATTTGAAGAAAAAGTTTATTATTTAAATTGTTTTATTTTTAAGTAGGTATGTGTACATTTCAAATAGCACCTATAACTATTTATGGCAGCCCCAAGGGAAAGTTTTTGCTGTCGGCCTTTTACGGCCCAAACTAAGAGGAACTTTTATAATAGTAAAATTTGCAATATTTGCATTGCGCATTGCGCAGTGCGCACGCCCGTCTACTGAAGAATGATAAAATGTTTTATGTCGTTGTTTTCGTAGAGTAGGATCCGTCTTGAAAACGGAAGTGTGAACAGGGGCCTAGGGCTTCCGTCTTAACGACGGAACCCCTCTCCGTTTTTACGACGGAAGTGTGAACAGGCTCTTAGTCAAAAAGCAATAAATGAGTGATATTTGTCAAAAGGTTAGGATCTATTCCTATATTTGTATGCGGCGCATTTATCAAACAAACAAATTGGTGAGTATTGCTATATCTGAGAAATGGTTTCTCGGTTATGGTACCGCCGCGCACCGCCCCGGGAACCATTTATTGTAAAACCAACATACGTCACCCCAAGTGGTTAATTTTGATTGTGTTTGATGACTTAGCAGGGGTTCCCGCGTGATGGATACACAGTAAATAAATAAATTAGATGATAATTACAGTACCTACCTAGCAAATGTTTGTAAAAAGAATATGTAAGTATTTCACCCGTTCTGGGATTCGTTTCTTCCCTGAATATTTGTTTATAAAAGGCATGCCTAATGTTTTAGAATAACGCTAAACTGTGTTATGATAAAACAATGTTATTTAGGTATTTATTTTTACTATTGTAAAAATAAATAAAAAAACATTATTTTCTCAGCTATGGCTACAATAGGAAAATAATTTCCTCCAGGGCCTATGTCATCTTTAGGGATGATGTGTGGATTGTATTTTAAAGGAAAGGAAGGAGATGATGTTTTGGGAAGGAAAAAGGCATGAGGCGTGGGGGTTCAGTGGGTCCAGGAGTGACGGACGTATGAATCCATCCCTCCCACTGCGGAGCAAGGCGATGGATCAAGAGAAGAGTGCAGGAAGGCTCAAATGGTCCCCCTGAACAAGTTCCTCGTTATCGGATTTATGAAAAGCTCAGCACCTCTAACTATATCTCTATGTCTTGAGGTAATTTTTCGAAAAAACGGCGCAACCAAGTGGATAAATTATTTGAGAACGGTGAGTCGGAATAACAGAAGAGATATATGATGATATGAAGACCGACAGATCATCTGATCATGTTATGTGACAGAATGTATAAACTCACGCAGCTCGATCTATTCATTTTATTGTTTAGTAAGTCGCAACAACAAAATAACTAGGCAAGTCTCTAGTGAAAGTTACATATTTACGAAAGTTATAAATTATTACAGTGGCCCTTATTATCATAATGTAGTTAATTTCGCCTCTTTTACTGCGTGCCTCTACCGCAAATATTCCCTGCGCCCAGAAACACTCATAGAAAATCAGAATAGCAACTTGACATTTTTTCGACAAATATCCAACTACTACACCATAGGAATATGCTGAAAGCGTGCACGAGACGGGCTTATCGGGACCGCTCGCACAACTTTGTCGCCTTCTAACATACTGATAAGTATTCCCGCGCCCCGCGCCCTGCAGCCGGTGTCGCGGATTTCAGCTACCTGTGTAGGCTAAATCGGATGATAAATAATCACTTTTGTTAATGTAATAACTTGGTTATTATAAATCATATGACAGTGAAATTTTCGTTAGCGCTAATTACATTATTAGTATTATTTTTCTGTACTAAAATAAATAAAATATTATCTGCAGTTTTCGAATGCGGCTGAAAACCAGATTGTATGAGAATTGTCGCTTCTGTTTCACCTTAAATTAAAAAAGGAAGCGGATGACTGGATTAGAGATGAGTTAAGGATTGGTCCATTTAAAATCGAAGATAAACTATCCCAATCAATATACAAGATTAATACAGGACATATAAGATGGAGTCATTTTTTTCCATGTTACAAAACTTATTCCTGCCCCCATACTAGAAGAAAATGAAGATTAGAAAGAAGAAAAAGGAATTGAAAGAGACGAAAATCTCCAGAGAAATTTTCTTACCCTAGGGGGGAGATGTAAAGGAATACCTACCTAGAAATGCAAAGGATTCCTTTATGTTCGTATTTTAAAAAGGTATTGTCATGGAGACAGAAAATGACAGATGATTGTTGTTTTGTTGTCTAGCGGGGTAGCACAGATTGGAGTAATAAGAAGATTGAAAAATAAGTTTATAATTACATAGTGATATAACATTTTGAAGACGGACAAATAACTTTAATTGTAGTTTCTTTGTCAGCAAAGCAAATAGACAAGATTAGGTAATGGGAACCCACTAAGGCACAGCCTGTGTGTGGGTAATATAAACATGATTGCTATATATACATCAATAAGTACATGTAAAAAATGTAAATTTTAAACTAAAGGTTTAGAAATATAGTAATCTGTGAAAACATTGTAGTAAAATAAAATAAAATAGTGAAACATAAAATTTTGTTGATTTTTTTATTATAGTAAAGAAAGTAAATATAGTTAGAATTGTATTGAAAAGTGAAACATGAAGGTTTACAAATACTTTATAGAAAAAAAGTTCCAATATCTGCATCATTCAACCATAATTTTAATTATTTTACGTAAAGTGATATTTTATCTGCTAATCAGTTGTGTACTTCTTCATACAACAACAACAACAAAGTCAGTGACAGACGTACAATTTTGCTCCGCATAAAACAGTAGAATCAAACGCAAAAAGTTTATTTTGAGCATTAAATACTTGTTATATCAGTGCATCTCAGTGCTGCGATAATTCAGGTGCTAATACCATGTATGTACTGAACCATATTCATAGGAGAAACTCGTTTTAAAAAGTCAAATTACTATAATTTTTAACAATTTGGTTGCTCTACCTATATAAGGTATATTTATGCTACCTCTCAATAGATGGCAGTTACTACCTAAGCGCACGAATAAAATTGTAAATTAATTGAGTTACGCTTCTTATCAACAGATGGCAATGCATGCGTAATTTCTAAATGAACTTTTTTAAATACCACTATTGCCCAATAGATGGTGTTATTTTTTGTAAACAACAAAATAATATCTATTTTTTTTATAAATATAAATAATATCTATTTTTTTTATAAATATAAATTTTATAATTTAGAATGACTTCCCTAACTCCGGAAGACAGGCTGAAAAGTGCAAAAATTCTAATGAAAAATTTTAACAAAATTTTAAAGATCAAAAAACCTCTCTAACTGAGGCTATGTGTGAAATGTTGAATCATATCGAGGCCATGGTTCACGAAAACAAGGCACCAACAACCAAAGAAAATGATGGACTCGACAGATTGTATCAGTCGCTATCTAAAATAGATAGGAACATTGAAGATCTTAAATTGAACATTGAAGCTAAATCGTATGCTGAAATAACGAAATGTGGTAAAACTAATGAAGAACAAAGCAAATGTAAAAAAACATGAACCTATTGTCATCATTAAACCAAAAGATAAGGATCAAAAAAATACGGTAACAAAGGATGAAATAAAACAAAATATTGATCCTGTTAATTTTGGTATAACTGGAATTAGAAACTTCAAACAAGGGGCAGTCATAGTAGAGTGTAAGAATGTAGCTGCTACAAAAATGATGGACAAACAAATTATTTCAAAGATGGGACAAAAATATGATGTGAATACACCAAAACCAAAGAATCCCAAACTAAAAATTATTGGTTTATCGGATATTTATACACACCAGAAGAAATTGTTTTAAAAATTAAGATGCAAAATGATTATTTGCAAACAGTTGAAGCGAAAATTGACATAAAATATATAAAAGAAATGAAAACCAAACGAGGTGATATTAACTACACCATTTTCATGGAAGTTGATGGAAAAACTTACGACATAATGCTAAAAGAAGGTAAAGTTAATATTGGATGGGATAGATGTCGGGTTTTCGACAACATCTCACTTCTGAAATGCTACAAGTGCAATGGCTATATGCACAAAGCACAAGACTGCAGAAGCGAAAAAGCTTGTACTCGATGCTCCGAATCACATGAAAATGTAAACTGTCAAAACGATATTCAGTGCATAAACTGCAAAAAAATGAATGAGAAACTAAAATTAAAATTGCCAACTGACCATTATGCTTGGAGTAATGAATGCTCAGTACATTTGAGAAAAATTGAAGCTGAAAAAAAGAAAATCGATTTTTTATGCCATTAAAAAACTCCTCTAAAAGACGTCAACCAAATAATTGCAACCTGTACTACCAAAATGTCAGAGGTCTAAAAACCAAATTAAGTTTACTTTTGTCTACACTACCAATGTTTGAACACGACTTTGTACTACTTACTGAAACGTGGTTAGAGCCAAATATTCACTCTAGTGAATTAGGTTTCATAAATCATAATGTGCATAGATTAGACAGAAATTCATCGACAAGTGCTAAAAGCAAAGGTGGTGGGGTTTTAATCGCTATAAGCAAGAAATACTAATCTAACTCAATTACTACTAAACATAAACATCTTGAACAAATTTTCTTGCAAGTAAATGTTGCCAGGAATAAAAAGATTATTGTGGGCTGTATTTACATCCCACCAAATTCAAGCAATGAAGTATACAGGTGCCATAGTGAGGAAGTGGAAGTTATATTAAAAAGGAATCCTAGTCCGACATTTTTGCTCGCTGGTGATTATAACCTTCCAAACGTGAATTGGGTGAACAGTGACGATAATATCAGTGTTAGTGAGTCTGGTCGCATTATTCTAGACATGGCATTATTCTTAGGTCTTAATCAGGCAAATACTTTACCAAATGTAATTAATCGTACTCTTGACTTATGTTTTTCTAACTTAGATTCACTAGAAATTGAAGAATGTAGTGAGCCGCTGGTGCCCACTGATGTTTATCATCCTCCACTAGAAGTTATTATCTCTAATGTACATATTAATACTTCTAAACTATCGTTCAGTTACCAAATTTTTTTCAAAACTGATTACGCGAAAATTTGTAATTATCTTCTCTCTTTTGATTGGTCATCTGTGCAATATGATGATATCAACACATCTACCAATGAATTTTATTCTGTTTTGGAAAAGACTATTAACATGTATATTCCAACCATGAAATGTAAGCCAAAAACCTATCCAAAATGGTACTCCAAAGAACTTATAAATCTGCTTATCACCAAAAAACTTAAACATAAAGAATATAAATTACATCAAAAATATTCTGATTACATTGAATTTAAAAATATAAGAACCTCATGTAAAATAATGTCTATGACCTGCTACCGTAACTATATAAATGAAATTCAAAACTCTATAATAAATAATGTTAGTTCTTTTTGGAAATACTCAAAATCACTTAAAGAAGATGATTCTGATTTCCCGAGCATTATGCACCTAAATGGCAGCCATAGCAATAATACTGATGGTATTGTGAACTTGTTTGCAAAATTTTTTAAAAGTGTTTATTCAACAGACTCAAATAATGCTCCTGTTCCAACAACAATTCTAGATGAAACTCTTGATATTTCACAGTGTACCATAAGTCTCTCCGATGTAATTACTAAAGTCAAATTCTTAGATATCTACAAATCTGCGGGACCGGATAATATCCCTACAATATTTATTAAAAGATGTATCAAAGTAATTGCTCTTCCCTTAACTAAACTTTTTAATTTGTCTTTATCTAGTGGAATTTTTCCCGATAAGTGGAAAATTAGTTATTTGACTCCAATTTTCAAAAAGGGCGATAAAAGTGATATTTGTAATTACAGACCAATATGCATTCAATCCACCATACCGAAACTCTTTGAAAGCCTAATACTTGACAAACTTTTTACACAAATAAAACCTGTAATATCACCTTACCAGTTTGGATTTATTAACCTGGATTGAAAGCTATCTTACTAAAAGACAACAAATTGTTAGAATAAAATCCTCTTTGTCCGAAAAAATTTATGCAACAAGTGGAGTTCCACAGGGTTCACACCTTGGCCCAGTCTTATTTATCTTGTTTATAAATGATCTAACAAAAGTATTTCATGATGTATTTTTCTTACTTTTTGCTGATGATCTCAAAATGTTTAGAATTATTAAAAATATTTACCATTGCAACATTCTTCAAGATAATATCAACAAATTGTTGATTTGGTGTAATGAAAATAGACTCTACTTAAATATCTCAAAATGTCAAGTAGTTAGATTTTTCTCTAATAAAAAATCCAGTGATCTTTAATTACAATATTGATAACAATACTCTTGAGACATTAACACATATTAAAGACTTAGGCATCACTTTTCAATCAAATCTTTCATTTGTTAACCACATAACAGAAATTTCTAATAAGGGCTTAAAAATGTTGGGATTTTATAACTACGCTAACTAGAAATTTTAAAAATATAAAGTGTATTAAACTGTTATATTTTGCATTTGTTAGAAGTCAACTTGAGTACAATTCTCCCGTCTGGAACCCATATTATAATACACATGCACAAGCTGTTGAAAGAATACAAAATAAATTCTTACGTTTTCTAAATTTTAAAATGGGTATTCCAGCAATTATGTTGAACTACGACACTATTTTAAATGATATGAATATGCTCAAATTGTCAGACAGAAGAATTTTCACAGACTTGGTATTTCTTTATAAAATTCTAAATTATTTAGTTGATTGTCCATTATTGCTTGAATTAATAAGCTTCCGGATTCCTCTACGTTATACTAGAAGTCAGGATTTATTTCAGTGCAGAAATTCTGGAACTAACTATCATATGTATTCCTCTTTGCCCAGAACACTAATGGAAGGAAATAATTTTACCAAGTCTGTGGACATCTTCAATTTATCTTTAGACAAATACAAAATGCTGTTACTGAGGCAGTTCAGTTATGTAAAATAAATACTGTATATTTCTTAGTAAAAGAAATATATACCTTTTATATTTATTGGTAAAAGAAATATATATTATTTATATTTTATTAAATCAAGTTTAATTTTTAAATTGTATATGTAAAAGCCCCGAAAAAGGTCGTAAATAAATAAATAAATAAGTCCTCAACATATCACATTCAATAACACAAATTATGTTGGCCGTGCCGTTTTTTGTAAAAACTTCCCTAAATAAGATTGGTGGCATACAGTTTTAAAATTGCATTGATTAAAATACTCGCATTATGTAAACATGTATTTCCGAATTTCTTTTAAAATAAGGTAATACTGGTTTACTTTTAGGAATAAATATTGTGTAGAGTGTAGATTATATTGAGTTTTGCCCCTTTGATGGCGATCCTCAACCGTTTTTTTTTTTTTACATGAACACCGCACAAGAGTCCCAACTGCTCCTATCTGAAGCCAGTGAGACTATGGCATATGGGTATGTTGTGAGGCTGAAGGTAGTGGGGAAGGGAAGGAGAAAGGGAAGAGGAAGGTGGGGAAGTACCTGGCTATTCAGATCTGGTCACCAAACACGGCTAAAGCCATTTCAAGCAACGTTTTAATTCTGAATGGAGGTCTTACACCAGGGCGATATTGATAGTATCTTCCACTCTGGAACGTGCCGCAAATATACTATCTATATATTATTTTTAATTAATAAATTGTGAAATAACACAAATTAATCAAATAAAATTTATTTGCCACGCCGGGATTCGATCCCGCGACCTTCGGTATGCTTGTCAAGCGCCTTACCGCTGCACTACGCCGGTCGTCGCAAATGTCGAACGCCAGTTTAAAATACAGTTACAATAATTATTATATTCTTGTTTCAAAACATGAATAACGTATGTGACTTCAATGATTTGGCAAAATTTCATAGCTCATGGGAATTGAATTTCCGTTATAAAAATTTTCTGTTTCAGGAATATTTGTTTTGGCTTGAACCAATTACCAAACGCTACCGCAGCAGGGCCATGGATCTACTAAATCCTGAGACTGTTTCCATCAAGACGGAACAAGGGCCCCAGGAAGAAGGCGGAGGTGTGATGGCGTATACGGTTATAGATTTCGACTTCCAAGAAGTAAAGAAGGAATGTTTGCAATATGCGGAGGGTGCTCGGACAGACAGTTAGTTGCATTGAAAATATTAAAGCGTGTATAATTTGGAATATTTACGTAATTTTATAACTCGCGTCAACTTCCCGATTCCTCAAGTTTTTACCTCTTTTTACTTGGTTTATGTTAAATGTTATACTTATCTTAATAATATGATAAACGCGAAAGTTTGTATGGATTATTGTGTGTTTCTTACTCTTTCACGCAAAAACTACTGAATGGATTTTATTTAAACTTTACAATAATATAGCTCATATATCAGAATAATGTATAGGTTATATTTAATGGCAAGCTCTGGCGTGATGAAAATGCAATATGCGGTAATTACTCAAACAGCTGGTTAGTTGCGTTGAATATAATAAAAATGTAGCATATTTAATTGGCAATACTTAACTTAATTGTATTCCTTGCAGTAAGTTCCCTATTCATCAAGTTTATAATTTTTTTAGTAATTCGAAGGAACACTTATTATTATACACTAAATATGCCTAAATATAGCTGGAAGTAAAAACTTTTCCATTGACTTTTTCAAGAGAATGGTCCTTCTTGAATCATCGGCCCCTGAAGTGGACATCTGGGGTCATTTTTTTTCTAATTCTGACCTAAAGTTTCTTATTCAAATTCCCGCATCTAGATGGCAACTGAAACGTATCTTTAATCTTCCAAATGAATAGTTTTTTATTAAAAAATAATATGTATTTATAAAAATTATCGATGTTCGTATTGTCGTTTTGTTTTTGCAGGCAGCACTAATAAGGAGACAGTTATCATCAATGCGGATCTTGGACCACGAGAAGAAGATGAAGAGAGTTTTCCTTATATGGAAATGGACATATATCAGCCGAATGTTAAAAAAGAATGCTTAGAACGCGTTGAAAGAATGAACCAGGCAGCAGGTAAAACTTATTGTTATTGATTTAAATTGAACATTGTAATAATGCGGTATCCATTTTTTCCACTTATTGAAATAATAGCGTTAAAAATCTTATTTATCCGTAATTATTTTCAAATTTGTCGACAGATCTGCAGAGGGATCCTGTGGATATACGATTCTTTTGTCCGCATTGTAACTACTCCTGCTCTCATAAGAATAATTTTGTTAGTCACCTTCACACCCATACTGAAGTTAAATCTTTTGCATGTTCTGAGTGCAACTATTTATGTTCTCAAAAAGGCAGTCTGATTATCCACATGCTGACTCACAATGGAAAAAAACCTTTGTCGTGTTCCGAGTGCAATTATTCATCTTCTCAAAAGAGCAATCTGAAAACCCACATGCTGACTCATAGTAGAGAAAAACCTTTTTCGTGTTCCGAGTGTAACTATTCATGTTCTCAAATGGGCCATCTAACGACACACATGCTGACTCACAGTAGAGAAAAACCTTTTTCGTGTTCCGAGTGTAACTATTCATGTTCTCAAATGGGCCATCTAACGACACACATGCTGACTCGCAGTGGGGAAAAACCTTTTTCGTGTTCCGAGTGCAACTATTCATGTTCTCTAAAGAGCCATCTGCCGAGACACATGCTGACTCACAGTGGGGAAAAACCTTTTTCTTGTCCCCGGTGCAACTATTCATGTTCTCTAAAGGGCAATCTGAAGATCCACATGCTGACACACAGTGGGGAAAAACCTTTTTCTTGTTCCCAGTGCAACTATTCATGTTCTCAGAAGCGCAGTCTGACGATCCACATGTTGACTCATAGTAGAGAAAAACTTTTTTCGTGTTCCGAGTGCAACTATTCATGTTCTCAAAAGAGCCATTTGACGAGACACATGCTGACTCACAGTGGAGAAAAACCTTTTTCGTGTTCCGAGTGCAACTATTCATGTTCTCAAAAGAACCATCTGACGACACACATGCTGACTCACAGTGGGGAAAAACCTTTTTCTTGTTCCCAATGCAACTATTCATGTTCTGTAAAGAGCCATCTGACGAGACACGTAATGACTCACAGTGGGGAAAAACCTTTTTCGTGTTCCGAGTGCAACTATTCATGTTCTCAAAAGTACCTTCTGACGACACACAAGCTGACTCACAGTGAAGAAAAACCTTTTTATTGTTCCCAGTGCAACTATTCATGTTCTCAAAAGCGCAGTCTGACGATCCACATGCTGACTCACAGTGGGGAAAAACCTTTTTCTTGTTCTGAGTGCAACTATTCATTTTATGTAAAGAGCCATCTGACTAGACACGTAATGACTCACAGTGGGGAAAAACCTTTTTCGTGTTCCGAGTGCAACTATTCATGTTCTCTAAAGAGCCATCTGCCGAGACACATGCTGACTCACAGTGGGGAAAAACCTTTTTCTTGTCCCCGGTGCAACTATTCATGTTCTCTAAAGGGCAATCTAAAGATCCACATGCTGACACACAGTGGGGAAAAACCTTTTTCTTGTTCCCAGTGCAACTATTCATGTTCTCAGAAGCGCAGTCTGATGATCCACATGTTGACTCATAGTAGAGAAAAACCTTTTTCGTGTTCCGAGTGCAACTATTCATGTTCTCTAAAGAGCCATCTGCCGAGACACATGCTGACTCACGGTGGGGAAAAACCTTTTTCTTGTCCCCGGTGCAACTATTCATGTTCTCTAAAGGGCAATCTAAAGATCCACATGCTGACACACAGTGGGGAAAAACCTTTTTCTTGTTCCCAGTGCAACTATTCATGTTCTCAGAAGCGCAGTCTGATGATCCACATGTTGACTCATAGTAGAGAAAAACCTTTTTCGTGTTCCGAGTGCAACTATTCATGTTCTCAAAAGAGCCATTTGACGAGACACATGCTGACTCACAGTGGAGAAAAACCTTTTTCGTGTTCCGAGTGCAACTATTCATGTTCTCAAAAGAACCATCTGACGACACACATGCTGACTCACAGTGGGGAAAAACCTTTTTCTTGTTCCCAATGCAACTATTCATGTTCTGTAAAGAGCCATCTGACGAGACACGTAATGACTCACAGTGGGGAAAAACCTTTTTCGTGTTCCGAGTGCAACTATTCATGTTCTCAAAAGTACCTTCTGACGACACACAAGCTGACTCACAGTGAAGAAAAACCTTTTTATTGTTCCCAGTGCAACTATTCATGTTCTCAAAAGCGCAGTCTGACGATCCACATGCTGACTCACAGTGGGGAAAAACCTTTTTCTTGTTCTGAGTGCAACTTTTCATTTTATGTAAAGAGCCATCTGACTAGACACGTAATGACTCACAGTGGGGAAAAACCTTTTTCGTGTTCCGAGTGCAACTATTCATGTTCTCAAAAGTACCATCTGACGACACACATGCTGACTCACAGTGGTGAAAAACCTTTTTCTTGTTCCCAGTGCAACTATTCATGTTCTCAAAAGCGCAGTCTGACGATCCACATGCTGACTCACAGTGGGGAAAAACCTTTTTCGTGTTTTGAGTTCATCTAATCGTGTTCTCAAAAGGGCCATCTTACGACACACATGCTGACTCACAGTGGGGAAAAACCTTTTTCGTGTTCCGAGTGCAACTTCTCATGTTCTCGAAAGAGCCATCTGACCAGACACATGCTGACACACAGTGGGCAAAATCCTTTTTCTTGTCCCCAGTGCAACTATTTATGCTCTCAAAAGAGCAATCTGAAATCCCACATCCTGACTCACAGTAAATAAAAATCTTTTTCTTGTTCCGAGTGCAACTATTCATGTTCTCAAAAGGGCCATCTGACGCGACACATGCTGACTCACAGTGGGGAAAAACCTTTTTCTTGTCCCCAGTGCAACTATTCATGTTCTCTTAAGGGCACTCGACGATGCACATGCTGACACACAGTTGGGGAAAACCGTTTTCATGTTCCAAGTGCAACTATTCATGTTGTTGATGAATGATGCCTAGACCACTGGGTTACTTCAGTAATTTTTGGAGAATGTCTTCTCTCCACGGCGACGCTCGCGCTACTGGGCTTATGGGCTTCGCGCAGTGTGGCAGGCATACAAACATTTGGACTTTGATCCCTTTGATGTGCGCTAAAGAAACCGACGCGGAATGGCAAAGCGCACTTAAGTGCTCAAATAAGTGAACACAGTGTCAAATGCCCGTGCCGCACATGTGAACACTTATTTGAACACTTCTTTGAACACATGTCTGGCACGGGCATTAGAGTTATTTATGGTCACAGGACACAAATTTTGACAGAGATATACGCCCCTGACTAATGTCATTTAGTCACCGGTCTTTCACATTATTCGGTGTTGCTCTCTACGAAAATATCTTTTATGGCTGTTAAGTTTTTGCCGAATGTAGGTAACACCACAAAACCAATCACGAATCGGCTTGTAGCTAGTAAAGTTGTGGACCTTTCAACTTTTTCCGTAGATTGTCAACAATCTGCTAGTTCAATTCAATTCAATTTTATTATTTCAAAAACATTACAAAATTTTACATTTCAATGCTTTTTTAAAATACATTTGTACATTTGTACTACATTGCACACAAACCATACAAGCATTAATAGAGCTTGCCTTTTAACACTCCCGTTTCCGCCGTGCGATTTTAGTCTACAACGCTCTTTAAAACATCAATTACTCCTTAAATATGTTAATCATTAAACCCTCATTTTAGGTATTCCTAAAAAATATATTTTTGCATTCGTGAAAAATACTTAAAAAATTGTAATGATTCTGTATAAAAGATAAACATGTTTTCCTAAATATCGACACATTTCTGTGTCAGATAGAAACAACAAATTTCAAATTTATATGGGAATAACAGAGAAAACAAAACATTAATTCATTCCAACCTCATAAACCTACGTGCAATATTACGATCTCTTTTTAGTTATGTATAACATAAAGAGATGTAAAATAAAACGTTTAAATATTTTGCCTATCTGTAGAGAGGTTCACGACGAGTTCATCGAAAACGAATTCATCGAAAATCAATTCATCGAAAATCAATTCATCGAAAGCAAATTCATCGAAAACGAGTTCATCGAAAACCGATTCATCGAAAATCAATTCATCGAAAACCAATTCATCGAATGATCAATTCATCGAATCGCCAATTCATCGAAAAAAAATATTTTGTTGATATTTGAGAGGTATGCTGAGCGGACCGAGAAGTTAAAAAAGCATTGGTCAATAAAAGTTGACAGTAAATTTATATAAAAAAAAATTGATAATCAAACTTTGGACAAGGAAACTAATTTACATCAAGATTAATTAGTAAAATAGTTTTCATAAACAAATATGAATGTCTTAACTATAAAACGAACGTCGAGAACCTTAGTAATTTGAATAAAAATATAATTAATAATATATAGTTTTTTAAATTTATATGATATGATTGGATTGATTTTGTAATTTTAATTTGATTCTTTTATTTACAGTGATTTTATAATATTTAAATTTAACATATAATGTGCTCAGCACAAAGCACATGCTTTCTCTAATAGTATATTATAATTGGTATTTATTAATAATTTTTTGCTTTGTTTTTACCTTTTATGTATAACCTGCGAACTTGGAAATTGATTCTTTTCACCTATGAGGAAGCCCACACTTGTCAACTGCGAGACTTCTGCACAGCGGCCCGAAGCGGCGTGGGACTCTGTCGCTCCGAAATGTCGTCCCGATTTGACCGGGATTGTCCCGGTTTCAGACACGAGTCCCGGAGTCCCGGCAAGTTTTGAGTTTCCTTTCCTGACTGCAACTCTTCTTCTCGAAAAAAAAAACTAAAACCGCGCTTGCCGCCTCACAGTGATAAAAAACCTTTTTTAAGTCGCGACTGTGACTATGCATGCGCTACAAAACGGTAGGTATCTAAAAAATCACATCTTTAGCCACACTGGAATGCAATTACTTATGTTGTACAAATAAACTTCTTAGATATCATTTGCTGACTCACAGTAACATAAAACCTTTAACATGTTTCTACTGCGACTATTCGTGTTTTACAAAGAGACACCAAAAAAAATCACGAATTAACCCACAGTGGACAAAAACCATGTTCTTGTCGCAAATGCAGTTATACAAGTTATCAAAAGGAAGATTAAAAATCCACAGTACAATTCATGGAAGAGAAAACCCTTTTCAAGTCCTAAATGAAACTGTTCTCAAAGGGGATGTCTAAGAAGTCACTTGCTGACTCATAGTAGAGAACAACCCTTTTCATGTTCCGACTGCAACTTTTCATGTATTACCGAGATAAATCTATAAATCATATGTAAACCCACAGTGGACAAAAACCATTTTCTTGTCCCGAATGCATTTATACAAGTTCTCAAAAGGCAGATTTAAAAATCCACAGTACGATTCACAGAAGAGAAAACCTTTTTCAAGTCCTAAATGAAACTGTTCTCAAAAAAACTGTCACTTGCTGACTCATAGTGAAGAAAAAACTTTTTTATGTTCCGACTGCAACTATTCACGTATTATGAAGATAAATCTTAAAATTACATGTTTACCCAATGTGGACAAAAACCATTTTCTTGTCCCGAATGCATCTATACAAGTTCTCAAAAGTATTATTTAAAAATCAACAGTACGAATCATAGAAGAGAAAACCCTTTAAAAGTCCTAAATGAAAATTTTATCAAAAGGGAAGAAGTCACTTGATGACTCATAGTGGAGAAAAAAATCACATTTCAACCCACAGTGGACAAAAACCATTTTCTTGTCCCAAATGCATTTATACAAGATCTCAAAAGGAAGATTAAAAAATCCAGAATACGATTCACAGAAGAGAAAACCTTTTTCAAGTCCTAAATGAAACTGTTCTCAAAAGGGATGTCCAAGAAGTCACTCGCTGACTCATAGTGGAAAAAAACCTTTTTAATGTTCAGACTGCAACTATTCATGTATTCTGAAGATAAATCTAAAAATCACATGTTTACCCACAGTGGACCAAAACCATTTTCTTGTCTTACTGTTGATTTTTATTTAAAAATCAACAGTACGATTCACAGAAGAGAAAACCTTTTTAAAGTTCTAAATGAAAATGTTATCAAAGGGATGTCTAAGAAGTCACTTGCTGACTCAAAATGGAGAAAACCCTTTTTAGGTTCCGACTGCAACAATTCATGTACTATGAACATAAATCTAAAAATTATATGTTTACCCACAGTGGACAAAAACCATTTTCTTGTCCCGAATGCATTTGATGCAATCGTCTCATGATTGCGTTGCAGTGTACAGTATCGGAGGAATACTGCAGGTAGGAGATACTTTAAAACGTGTGCTCTTTAAAATAATTTGTCTGTAAACGATCTCTTGGCGTGGTCCAACATGGATGGCACTTAAGTATTTGATCCACTTGATCTTGCCATGAGTGCCATGACTTACTTTACTTTCCCTGACTTCTTCCACAATTAACTTCGCATCACATAATCTCTTTTTAACTCTTGATTTACCCGGAGAATTCATACATACGTCCGAATTCATACATACGCCCGAATTCATACATACGCACGAATTCATACACAGCGCCCTTGAGGTGATTTTTCACAAAAACGGCGCTCTATAAATTATCCAATTATTATTATTATACACAATTTACCTGGTGGAATCCCCAGGACTCACGGAAATAAAATCGTAAATTTAAAATGAAATAATCACGTTTTTTAAAAGAAATTCTTGTACCTAATATTTATTTATTACATATTTGGTTTAACAATGGCATAGGTTTTTAATTAAAATTATAGAATCAGGACCTTTTATTAAGGAACTTCTAGAATATGGCACTTGTAACAAAATTACGAGACCCGACAGAGTCTCAACATTTGAAAAACAAAACAATTTTTAAAGTAATTTTTAAAGGAATATAACAAAAACATAATCAATTCTTATAAAAATCAAAAAAATATTTTGGTTTGAACAAAAAAAAAACGTGCAAAACCTTCTAGTCACTGTTGGTAACACAGTAATTGCATACTTGTAACAAAATTACGAGACCCAACTCTAGTCTCAACATTTCAAAAACAAAACAATTTTTAAAAGTAGTCTTTAAATTTAGTGTTAACCGAACCATCATCATACCTATAGATTTAACATGATTTTAAAACCCTTTTTTAAATTTGCTCCACTCTGGAGGTCCTGAGGAGAATAATTTTCCTCAGGTTTCCCAGTGGAGCATCATTTTACTCAACTATGTGTCACAAGCTGGCCCATAATGGAGTGAAACTTGTTCATGTATCGAATGCAGTTAAGCAAATTCTTAAAATAGGATTTAAAATTCTACAGTATTAAAAACATTTCATGTTTTTTTTATGTTCCGACTGCAATTGTTCATGTTCTAGGTAGAGATATCTAAAATTCACATTTTACCCACAATGGAGAAAACCTTTTTATGTCCTTAATTTAACTATTTTCTTCCCGACAAAAATAACTCAAACAGCACGTGCAGACACACAGTGAAAAACCTTTTCATATCCGACTGCGACTATTCAAGCACTGCACAACGGTATCTAAAAATTCACATGTTTACCCACGGTGGACAAAAACCTTTTTCTTTTCACGAATGCAGTTATTCAAGTTCTCGAAGCGGAAATTTAAAAATTCACCGCATAATTCACTGAGAAGAAAAACCTTTTTCGTGTCGCGGCTTCATGGCTTCGTGGCTTATCTCCACTGTGAATCAGCGAGCGCGTTCTTAGAAGTCCCTTAAAACATAAATAGTTGCAGTCGGGTAACGAAAAGGTTTTTGTCCACTGACGGTTTACATGTCATATTCTAGATGTCCCTTCCGATAACACAAATATCGGCAATCGGGACATGAACAAGATTTTCTTTCTTGCTGGTAAATATGTGACGTTTTAGTTGTTATTTTGTAGAACATGAATAGTTGCAGCCGGGACACGAAATGGGAAAACGTGCGTATATTTTAGATTTATCTTTTAAGTTCGTGCAAAGTTACACTCAAAACATGAAAAAAGGTTTTCTCCACCGTGGATCGCGCTGTGGATTTTTAAATCTCCATTTTGAGTACTTGAATAACTGCATTCGGGACAAGAAAAAGGATTCTGTCCGCTGTGGGTAAGCATGTGAATTTTTAGATACCGTTTTGTAGCGCATTAATAGTCGCAGTTGGGACGTGAAAAAGGTTTTTCATTTCAGTGAGTCACAAGTGCTGTTTTAGTTATTTTTTATAGAGTAAAAATAATTGCAGTCTCGGCAGTACTTGAATACTTGCAATGGGAAGAAGGGTTTTCTCCACTATGAGTCAGCAAGTGTTCCTTAGGGTCCCATGCCAAGTCATAATGAAACCAACTCCTAAACACCTTAGAAAGGTCATTAAAAGCTAAAAAAAAAATTAAAATAGCCGGTAACCCTAACCTAACTTAAACTATTTAACCAATTTTTAAATATTTTTTTATCATTACTCTTAATGACCTTTCTGAGTTGTTTATCATAAGCTTGTGAATCATAGTGGAGTAAAGTGTTGGTCAATAGGGAAACCTTAGAAAAATTACATTCCTTAGGAATTTCTCAATGGAGCTAATGTAAAAAAGCTTTTTTTGTTAGACTTAAAAGTAAAACAATTATCTTGGTAATTATGTTTTTATTTCTTTAACATAGGATCTTTTAAATTACAAGAATGCTGTAAGTATAATTTGAAGTTTACAACCTTGCAAAGTATTCCTCGACAAGTTGGCTTACCATAATTCTGAAGCTCCAAACCGGGACGGGAGGCAGTGGCCGTCCGTCCTGTAGTTATTGTGCCAATTGTACTTTTCGTTGTTCTTCAAAATTTAATTTACAGCATAGTAACGCTCGTACAGTAGACTCCATCATGCGGCCACGGTCATCCGACCAAATGTGATTAATTATTGAGAAAACACGCTCCAAAGGTGCTGAAGTCCCGGGTAGGCACAAAATATATTGTATAATATTAAATCAGATTAGGTGCATAAATGTGTTGCTCGTGAAAATGTTTGAATAATTAGACCCATTTGTCCACGTAATCAGTTTGGGTCGTCGTTAAACTCCATTCTTGAGAACTTGTATAACTGAATTCGGGACAAGAAAATGGTTTTTGTCCCGAAAGTTTGAGTATTCTGTAAGTATTGTATTTTTCTTGTAATCTATTTATCTACGCAAGTGGTGTTAAAACCATTCAATCTGGTATTAAATTAGTATACAAAATTTCCTAATCCCTAACCAAACATAACAAAACTATAAAAAAAGTAAAATAAATAAACATATCTTGCAAGAATTAAACAACTATTCATATATACATATATATTTATATATACTTTATATTTTTTTTCTTCTAAATATTCCATTACCATTTAAATGTAAAAAAAAAAACCAACACTCTACTACAACACATAAATACCTGTACTTGTCACAATGAATCATAAACACGTAAACACCTCAGCACAGGTTCTCCTAGTGAGGTGTTCACGAAACGTACAATATTATAAACCAACAGTTTCACCTTCTCAAACCTACCTACTCTTTACGATAAAGTTTTGTAAATATATTTAAAAAATGATAGTAGGTCGGTGTCAGCCCTTACCAGTACCTAGCGCATTCCACATGTGGCTTTTTGAAACAATTGTGTTACTCTGAATGCTAACGTGACCCTAGGCGGTCGGCTGTCACAAGCGCACGCCTCACTGGGCGTTGCAAATAATATTTCATTATTTATTAGGAGTGATGATTTTTTTAATATTTCAGTTATTAAGCACAAAATCAATGTTTTTTTCTTACAATAAATTAATATAAGCCATATAAAAAATATTCACATCAATATTTTTACAAAAAACCCGAAATAATTTCCA
This sequence comes from Limnephilus lunatus, assembly GCA_917563855.2. Classification (NCBI taxonomy): domain Eukaryota; kingdom Metazoa; phylum Arthropoda; class Insecta; order Trichoptera; family Limnephilidae; genus Limnephilus; species Limnephilus lunatus. The sequence continues at coordinate 105,761,031 of OU830592.1, read as the reverse complement.
AATCCCATACAGTAACGCTGTGTAACATGACGGTTTGTCGAGGGTATTTTTAGCATGGTATGGGAAAGGTTAATGTATTCAGGTAGTGTATTGATTTTGTTTTTGGACCTTGTGGTTGTGCAAATTGTTGGGAACCGGTTTTTTGCTCAAACTCATGGTCACACTAGCAGTAGTTTGTACTGTATATCGGCAGAAATAGTACAACGCGTAAGTACTGACTGAGGCAGTAAAGCGAGCAAGCTGTGTGGTCAGTGTGAGAAAGATGGCGACGGTTTTGGCCAATCACTAGAGCTTCACTAACTGTCAAATATATTTCAATTATACTGTCACTATTTCCGATATTAATTATTCGAAATTCACTTGGATAATCTAATTGCAAGGTACAAAATTTATATCACCATTAATGTAGTGGACACTTGGGTGAATCTCGCAAGAGTTTCGGATTGTATTGTTTAATAATTATACACAATTATGCGAAATTTCTTACGGATCGCTCAAACTGTGTGTTATTTAGATTCGGTAGGTAGTACGTTATATTATAACGCCATAACTTAAAACGAAAAAGGTTTATCCCCATAATGGGTGCGTGAGTGCACCGTTAAATATGATTTGTCTGAGCAAGAGTACCTACAACGGGGACACGAAAAAGGTTTTTATCCAGTTTGGGGCGTAAGTGCCTTGTTAAATTTGGCTTACGTGAGCAGGAGTAGTTACAATGGGAGCATGAAAAAGGTTTTTCTCCAGTATGGATGCGAAAGTGACTTGTTAAAGCTGATTTGTATAAGGAGTAGCTACAATGGGGACATGGAAAAGGTTTTTCTCCAGTATGGGTTCGTAAGTGCACCGTTAAAGCTGATTTGTATGAGCAGGAGTAGCTTCAATGGGGATATGAAAAAAAGTTTTCTCCAGTATGGGTGCGTAAGTGTCTTGTTAAATATGATTTGCTTGAGCAGGAGTAGTTGCAATGGTAACATGAAAAAGGGTTCTCTCCAGAATGGGTGCGTAAGTGTCTTGTTTAATGTGATTTGCTTGAGTAGGGGTAGTTACAATGTGTACACGAAAAAGGTTTTTCTCCAGTATGGATGCGTAAGTGCCTTGTTAAATCTGATTTGCAGGAGCAGTTACAATGAGGACATGAAAAAGGTTTTTCTCCAGTATGGGTTCGTAAGTGCAGCGTTAAATGTGATTTGTCTGAGCAGGAGTAGCTACAATGGGGACATGAAAAAGGTTTTTCTCCAGTATGGGTGCGTAAGCGCCTTGTTAAATCTGATTTGCTTGAGCAGGAGTAGTTACATTGGGGACATGAAAAAGGGTTTTCTCCAGAATGGTTGAGTAAGTGCACCGTTAAATTTGATTTGTCTGAGAAGGCGTAGCTACAATGGGGACATGAAAAAGGTTTTTCCCCAGTATGGGTGCGTAAGTGCCTTGTTAAAACTGATTTGTTCGAGCAGGAGTAGTTACAATGTGGACATGAATGTGTCTTTTCTCCTGTATGGGTGAGTAAGTGACTCGTTAAATGTGATTTGTTTGCACAGGAGTAGGTACAATAGGAACACAAATGAGGTTTTACTGCAGGGTGAATCTTCATTTTGTCTGCAAATAGATAGCAGGTAGAGATCAATTAGTAGGTATTTAAAATGAAATGAGAAAATTATTAAAATAAACAGACAAAAATTGATTTTACCTACAGCAGTCTCCGCAATACTTTCAGTGTACTCTACACATTCCGTTTTAACATCTGTCAGGTCTATGTCTATTTCAGAATAAGGAATTCCCTCTCCATCTCCTTCTCGGGGTCCTGGTTCCGCCTTGATGGGTACAGTCTCCACATTAATGCTACCTGGAATAACAACAACAAAACATTGATTATCAGTCAAAGAGGTCACAATTAAAAATGCAAAATGTCTTCTGTGATTATCAACTTCAACTCGATAGTGACAGAACAATCCTTACAATTATATACAGATCTCTGAAGACGCATATTATAAACTCATTCCTACACTCACTGCATGAAATTTGAGCAAAAATAGAACTCTGCCAACATACCTACATAGTAGGTGTTAATATTTTTTATTTTTTTGAAAAAATTTTCTTTGGTACAATACATATAATAGATACACAATTATAATTAAAGTATATAAAAGTTTTATACAACAATGTAAACGGAACTAATTTGTACATAATAGTACCCTCGTCCCTCATAGTACTTATATGTAAAATATTTATTAAATTATATAATAATTATAATAAAGCAATAAAATTAACTTTTATAATGAATTAGCGGCGATCAAGATATTAAAATAACAATAAAAATAGAATGAATGTGAAAATATATTTAATTAAATTTTTGGTTCTTTATACTAAATTGACTATTAACAATTTTTCAAGTTTCTAAAATTGGCACAAAGTTCTGTGCAAAGTTTTAAAACCTTTTAAATTTTTGGTTCTTTATACTAAATTGACTATTAACAATTTTTCAAGTTTCTAAAATTGGCACAAAGTTCTGTGCAAAGTTTTAAAACCTTTATTTTTGTCAAAGTAATGATTCATTTCTAAATTCAGAATAATAATTTAATTCAAACAAATTGGCCTTTTGACAAAGGTAAGACTTCTAGAATGTTAATTACTCAAGTTAAGAGCACCCAATATTGTAAACAACTAATGTTTAAAAATTATATATTTATCATAACGTCTCTTAACTTGAAAAGCATCTCAAGAATCTACAATGTGTGGAACTTGAATATCACAGACTCACAGTGTTACGTGTAATGTTGCCTTAAGCGGCCAAATTTTAAATTAAGTAGTTTATAAAATTTAATGAATATGCTTACAGCTGGAACAAAACAATGATTTTTCTCCACCATGAGTAATAATGTGAACATGAATAACTGCACAAGGCAAGTGAATAAGGTATTCTCCAGCACTGGTTAGCATAAGGCGGCCAACTTTATAAAATATCAATGCGGGACACAGTGGCGTGAGTGTCAGCCGGGGGGGGTGGGGGGGGGGGGGGGGGGGGGGGCGAGAGAGGAAATCGTTTATATATTTTTTTTTAATACGAGCTCACTTTGTACCGATTTTTTATAACCACATAATTGAGAGGAAGAGCTTTCTTCCAATTAAAACCATGTTTATGAATTCTACCACTAATTTATGATAACTGCCATATCAGAAATCGAGATCGGTAATCTAACCATGTAATAGAATGAATACACACCTTGCTATTTTATTTGTTGTTATATTCTGAACCTAAAACTGGCTTAAATTCGATCTGTGTGCGGTGAATTAAAACTACGCTCAGAACATGAACATGGTTTCTCTTTGATTCTGTCAACACATACATAGTCTTTAACTAGAATTTCATTTCTGCACTTCGAATAAGGGAATTTTTTCCTTCGAAATGTGTCAGCAGATGAATTCATAGCAGAAATTTTACATTCTGAACACAAAAGAGGTTTAAATTAAATCTGTATGCGGTGAATTACAACTACACTCAGAACATTAAAATGGTTACTCATTGATTCTGGCAGCACACACATAGTCCTAAACTAGAATTTTATAAATGCACTTCGAAATAGAGAATATTTTTCTTACTGGAAAGTGGTGGGGTTCCCTCCAATGCACTTCGAATGAGATAATATTTTCCTTCGTAATATGTCAGCAGACGAATTCAGCTTGAATTTTACATTCTGAACACTAAACTGGTTTAAATTAAATCTGTATGCGGCGAATTAAAAATAAATTCAGAAATAAAGGTATTCTTCTTGCAAGTCTTCACTTAACCTATAACATCGCTTTTTCGAAGTCGGCGGCATGATCAACAAATTATTTGATTTGAATGATATATATGGGTTACCTATCAATATTGCGTGTCACGGCGTGCACTAATTCGTTAACAAAACAACTCAATCACTACTACACTGACGCTCTTAGACTCTTGCTTGTAACATTAATAAACTTATCCCTAGATCGATATCTTCGGACCTTTTCTAGGGACAAATTTTGTCTTGAAGTTAACTAAATGACACTAAAATAGACTAAAGAAAGAGGAAGTTTTTTATTACCATAGACAACATTAAAAAAAATTGTAGGAATGCGGGACATGCGGGACGCTTTAGGCGATTTGCGGGACTATTTTTGTAAATATTGCAATGCGGGACTATATCTGTCAATGCGGGACGGTCCCGCAGAATGCGGGACGGTTGGCCGCCTTAGGTTAGCACTGTCAATGATGACTTATGTGAGTAGGATTAGTAACAATAGGAAATTGAAGTTTTTTCCAGTAAGGGCTAAGTAAGATATGAATTTTTAAATTTCACTTTAGACTTTAGACAACATGAATAGCGGCAGTAGGAAAAAAAAAGGTTTTTATCCAGTATGGATGCGTAAGTGCCTTGTTAAACGTGGTTTTTCTGAGCAGGAGAAGTTAAAATGGAGACGTGAAAAAGGTTTTTCTCCAGTATGGGTGCGTAAATTAAGGCGGCCAACTTTATAAAATATCATTGCGGGACACATTGGCGTAGCGTGGGGGGGGGGTGGGGGTGGGGGGGTAGAAAACCTTTTTGTTATTTTTTAATTACCACCGCTTTAGGCAGATTTTTATAACCACATAATTGAGAGAAAGAGTATTTTTCAAATAAAAATCATGTTTATGAATTCTACCACAAATTTATAAGTGTTATCTCGGAAATCGAGATTGGTAACCTTGTAATAGGATGAATATGCAACTTGTTATTTAATTTGTTGTTAAATTCTAAAGCCAGAACTGGTTTAAACTAAATCTGCATGCGGCGAATTAAAACTACACTCAGAACATGAAAATGGTTTTTCTTTTATTTGGCAACATAGTCTTCAACTAGAATTTCATAACTGTTCGAATAAGATAATGTTTTCCTTCAAAATGTGTCAGCAAATGAATCCACAGCAGAAATTGTACATTCTGAACACAAAAACTGGTTTTTAATTAAATCTGCATACGGCGAAAATTAAAATGGTATCTCTTTGATTCTGGCAGCACATGCATAGTCTGCAACTAGAATTTTATGACTGCACTTCGAGTGAGAGAATATTTTCCTTCGAAATATGTCAGCAGACGAAATCTTACATTCTGAACACAAAAATGGTTGAAATTAAATCTGTATGCGGCGAATGAATACTACAATCATAAATTAAAATGGTTTATCTTTGATTCTGGAAGCGCATACATAGTCTGCAACTAGAATTTTATTTCTGCACTTCGAATAAGATAATAATTTCCTTCGAAATATGTCAGCGGACGAATCAAACTGGAATTTTACATTTTGAAGACAAAACTGGTTTAAATTAAATCTGTATGCAGCGAATTAATTCAAAAGTATGATTTAAAATACACTCAGAACATAAAAATGATTTCTCTTTGATTCTTGCACATACATATTCTGCAACTAGAATTTTACTACTGCACTTCGAATAAGGGAATATTTTCCTTCAAAATAGATATGTCAGCAGACGAAATTTTACACTCTGAACACAAAAGTGGTTGAAATTAAATCTGTATGCGGCGAATTAAAACTACGCTCAGAACAAAAATGGTTTCTCTTTGATTCTGGCAGCACACACATAGTTTGCAACTAGAATTTTATAAATGCACTTCGTAAGGTGGGGTCCCCTCTAATGCACTTCGAATTAGAGAATATTTTCCTTCGAAATATGTCAGCAGACGAATCCAACTGGAATTTTACATTCTGAACACAAAACTGGTTTAAATTAAATCTGTATGCTGCGAATTAAAACTTTATTCAGAAACAAAGGTAAACACTTTTGCCAAAAAAGACATTCTTTTCGAAAGTTTTCACTGAACTTACAACTTACAATATCGCTTTATCGCGGTCGGCGGTAAGGCCAACAAATTATTTGATTTAATTTGAATGATAAATATTGGTTATCAATATTTCATGTCACGGCATGCACTAATTCGTAAACAAAACAACTCAATCACTACTACACGGGCGCTCTTTGAATCTTGCTTGTTAACATAAAAAAACCAATCCCTTGATCGATATCTTCGGGCCTTTTCTAGGTTTTAAATTTTAACCAAATGGCTAAAATAGACTAAAGATAGAGGAAGTTTATTTGACTACCATAGACAATACCAAAAATATACGAATGCGGGACATGCGGGACGCTTCAGACGATTTGCGGGACAATTTTTGTAAATATTGTAATGCGGGACTAGAGCTGTCAATGTGGGACGGTCCCGCAGAATGCGGGACGGTTGGCCGCCTTAGCGTAAATGCACTAATAAAAATGACTTTTGTGAGGAGTAGTTACAATGGGGACATGAAAAAGGTTTTTCTTCAATATGGGTGCGTAAGTGCCTTGTCAAAGCTGATTTGTCTGAGCATTAGAAGTTACAATGGGGACATGAAAAAGGTTTTTCTCCAGTACGGATGCGTAAGTGCCTCGTCAAACTGGGTTTTTCCGAACAGGAGTAGTTACAATGGGGACATGAAAAAGGTATTTCTACAATATGGATGCGTAAATGCACTATTAAATATGACTTTTGTAAGCAGTAGTTACAATAGTAGATATTGTTTATAATATAGTGGTTTCTACAAAGTGATCTGTTATTCATTATATAATTAATAATTTAAGCGCCCTTGAGGTGATTTTCTCACGAAAATGGCGCTATAAAAATCATCCAATAATAATAATAATAATGATGCCACAAAGTAATTTTGCGAAGTTTGAAGAAGTAAATATATGGTATATTTGCGGCACGTTCCAGAGTGAAAAGAACACTCAGTATCGCCCTGGTGTAAGACTTAAGCCGTGTTTGGTGACCAGATCTGAATAGCCAGGTACTTCCCCACCTTCCTCTCCCTCATCTCCTTTCCCTCCCCGCCACCTTCATCCTCACAACATACCCCAATGGAAGATGCCATAGTTTTACTGGCTCCAGACGGAGCACCTGGGACTCTTGTGAGGTATTCATATAAAAAAAATCCCCGTTTTCATTTCCGTACAGTTAGAGCATTAGACAGGATTGTAAGTATTTTTGTGAAACCTTATATTTCAGGGAGTTAAGGGTGTCTGTCGTCTTTTTGGTATTGTTAAATGGAATATAAAGAGTTTTTCCGCAGTTCAGAGTGATAAGGTTTTGATTGAGCCATACTTTGGCAATGGATGTGCATTTATTTGCATTTTCAGAGACCAGATGTTAGGATTATACATTTATAGGAATTAGCCTGCGAAAGAATGACACTAATCTGTGCCCTCTTTGTGCGGTGTTTCGTAGAATAAAATAATTTTTACACTTGGTAAAAATATTACAATAAATAAACTCTACAATTATCCTACTCCTGATTCGTTTCATTCTTTCTAGGTTTAGTTTTATGAAGGCTTCACTTCTCCCTCGTGTGAACTTTATTTATTTATTTCTATATAAGTATTACAGTATTTACCTAATTATTAAAATTTTTACATAATATATTTGGCAATTTTATTATGTTGGGTGTAAGTTAGGTTTGTGAAGGTGAACTGCACACAAGTTTTATATATTTATTTTAAAGATAGAATCATTGACCGGTCAGTGGTTTAATGGGCATCGCGTTTAGGTTCGGGATGCGGGTATGGGTACCGCCGCCCTAGGAACCATTTATTGGTTAACCAACACCTCTGCCGTACGTCACCCCAAGTGGTTCATTGCGTTTGGTGACTTAACAGAGATACCCGGGTTCATGGGATGAAGTTTGTGCAGGTCTTGACGGCGGATGCGTCTGCCCACCTGCTGCGTGGTTGGCCGGATTGAGAGAGACTGGTTGTGGGAGGCCTTTTGACCTTTCCAGTAGTGCTCTCTCTCTACCCATCGCCTTGCACCGTAGTTGGAGGGATGGGTTCATAAGTCCCCTCCTGGACTCACTGACCCCCAGATTCCTACCACCCCGCATACCTCTTTCCTTTTCAGAACCTCCTATCCTTCCCTTCCCTAAAAGATCCTCCACACAGCATCCCCTAAGACGACATAGGCCCTTTTGGAATTTATTTTCCTCCGGGTCCCTGTGTGGAGCTAATGTAAAAAAAGTCACACCCCAACACAAACAACATTTTCGGCTTTCTGTGGTGGTAGTAGGAGATTTTCAAACATTATTGGGTTATTCGTAATCCAGCAATTTATAATTTTAGTCAATGCTAGTCTATTTTTCTATTTTTGTTAAATGCAATGTTAGTCTATTTTTCTTTGTAATTTTAAACTCGATGAAACGAAAAATAACGACACTAAAAAGGGACAAAAACTTAAATAACAAAGCACAAAGAGGAGAATAATCGGTCTCCTCTTTGTGCGGTGCTTCGTAGCCTACACACTTTTGTCTACTTTAGTTTTCTGAAGTTTAATTTCTATGGCGTGTGAACTGCGCAGTGTATGTGTTTGTTATTTATATATAATTTATTTATATTTTCTTCTTGGATTTGGTCAATACATTGAAGTTTGGTGGAAACGATGTACGAAGGTCGTTATCAGAATTTTTTAATATTTTTTCGAGTAAAATTAACTGGTGAGCTCGTCTTTGTTTCACACATCCGCTGTCTAAAACCTAAAATCAGTGTTAATTTGGGATTTGGGTCGTATTCCACCATCACCGTCAGAGTAAGTGAACTCCTGTTAATTATAAATTAACATTGCAAAATTAGACTATTTGCAGACGATACCTTAATCTATTTTTCGTGTGAAGATTACATAGATTCAATTAACAAAATAAACGAAGACCTACAAAACATAGCAAATGACTGAAATTAAACAAGCTGAAACTGAACGTAAACAAAACAAAATATATGGAAATAGGCGATAAAACGCGTAACACAGGGTTAAATTTGACAATTAATGGTGAAAAGATCGGAAAAGTAAATGAAATCAAATACCTGGGTGTAATATTCGATTGAAAACTGACTTTCACGGCAAACTTTGAATATGTGCTAAAAAAGGTATCAAAAAAGGTCAATTTTTTTAGAAAACTACGATATAAATTAAATAGAAACACTACGGAGCTCATTTATAAAACTATCGTTACTCCACATTTGGATTACGTCTCTACGATGTTATATTTGGCCAATGAAGGAAATTTAAACAAACTAGAAGTTATTCAGAACAGGATAAATCAAATGAGAGATTAGCTCAATTGGATTCCGATAAAAAAGAGACTACTATTTAATGTGATAATTTTTGTGCATAAAATTATGAAAAACCGAATGCCAAAATACTTTAAGGATGAAATTGTTTTTAATAGAGACGTACATAATTACGAAAAAAGAAATATAAACAGAGTTCGATTGCCACAAATGAAGAAATAAAAATCGCAGATCTGCCTAATGTATAGAGGACTAAAGATGTACGATGAAATGCCTGAAAGTATGAAGAAAGAATGAATGTATTTAAAATAAATGTTATGCTAACTGTAAAAATATTTAAATTTATCAAATGAAATGTTACATTGTGCTTATTAGTTTATATTCATGTAGTACAACTAACTCAATAAATAATAATAAAAAAAAATCAAAAATAAGAAAATTTTTTAAAAACTAATTTTATAGAAGTAAATTTGACCGTAAAAACGATCGAAAAGAAGAAATATGTGCGGCAACGTCGCAAATCACGCCGCCGCGTGCACGTCAACACTCGTACGGGATTTGACTTTAACCGGCAACGTTGTTTCGCCACCGTCGGAATACGTCGTACCCGGTCGCCACTAAATGCTAGGAATGAAATGTGGAATACGTCATACCCGATCGCCACTAAAAGTTAGGAATGAAGTGAAACATAGGTAGGTACATCTTTTTCTTCGAGGACGCAGTTGAGGAAGGAGAGGCGGGGAGGGAAACGGGACGAATGGGAAAGGACATGCACGGAGAAACAATTATTTATTCAATGGCATGGCAACGCATGCCGCGTAACAGTTTTTTTTTTTTTTTAAAGTGAATACCGCACAAGAATCTCAACTGCTCCCGTCTGGAGCCAGTGAGACTATGGCATCCCCAATTGTGGTATGTTGTGAAGCTGAAGGTAGTGGGGAGGGGAAGGAGGTGAGGAAGAGGAAGGTTGGGAAGTACCTGGCTATTCAGATCTGGTCACCAAACACGGCTAAAACCATTTTCAAGCAACGTTTCAATTCTGAATGGTGGTCTTACACCAGGGCGATACTGATAGTATCTTCCACTCTGGAACGTGCCGCAAATATACTATATATTATTTTAAATAAATTAATTGTGAAATAACACAAATTAATCAAATAAAATTTATTTGCGCACGCCGGGTTCGAACCCGCGACCTCCGGATTGTCAGTCAAGAGTCTTAGCCACTGGACTACGGAGGTCGTCACGTACGACGGAGTACGGAGCTAGTTTTATATAAGTGATAGGTTATTCATAACCCGAGAATGATTGTCTTTCTTTATAAAAATATTACCTTGCTACCTATCGCAAAACAGTAGCCACTTTTATTCTGATTAATCGGTAACTAAAATAACGTTTGGATCAAAGCAGAGATTTAAAATAGAAGCCAAAAGCGATAGTTAATTTTGACACTTTATATTTTTTTACATTAGCTCCACAAAGGAGGGCCTGAGGAAAACAATTTCCCTCAGGGCCTATGTCATCTTTGGAGATGTTGTGTTGAGGGTGTTTTTAGGGAAAGGAAGGAGAGGAAGTTCTGGGAAGGAATAAAGTATGAGGTGTGGTTAGGAATCTGGGGTCAATGTGTCCAGGAGTGACCATCCCTCCCACTGTGGTACAAGTCGATGGATCGAGGGTCTGGCTGGAGAGATGAAAAGATCTCCCTCAACCAGTCTCTCCCGATCCGACCCGCCATGTGGTAGGTGGGCAAATGCATAGGCCGCCAAGAGCTAGACAAACCTCACCCCGTGAACCCGGGCACCCCTGCTAAGTCACCAAAACTTGGTGTTACCTATGGGAGGGTTGTTAGTTATCCAATAAATAGTTCCCGGGGTGGCGGTACCCATACCCGCCTCCCAAATTTATAATTTGTTTGATATTGCCTCCCAAATGTAAAATGTTATCATAATAATCGTATACCGTTTTGAATTATTGGGATTCTGATTTGGTTTCCTTCAAAATAATATTTGTAATATTAGCGGCTCTGAACGCTATTTTTTTTTTAAATCATAAAATATTGTTCATGAATGCATTCTTTTAATTTCCTCGCTAAACTAAGCGCGTAGTGGTAGAAGAATGTTTTATTTATTTATTGTTTTCAAGATACAATCCCGTTAAACTGCAATAAAGCAGTTTGTCAACAGGATGTTAATGTTCAATTACAATTTAAAAATACATACATATTATTATTACTATAACTATACAAATAGACACAATTAACAAACATTAATTAATATAAACAATCTCTATTTAGTAACCATTGTTTCAGCATATATCTGAATCTATTTGTAGAGTCGCAATTTTTTATATTAATTGGTAACATGTTAAATATTTTATTTTTGGCACGTTAAATTCCAGGGTTCGCCGTCCGTAGTTATTATTATATTTTGGAACAAGCATTCCTTCATTCTTTGTGAACCTCGTATTATGCTCATGTTCCACTTTCTTCTTATAATCAGACTCAGATACATGCTGAATCAATATTTTATGCCATAATAAGGCCTGCACCGGTAATATTGTTAAATTCTGATACAACAATGAAATGTTTCGTCTCTGTGAAAAAATATTTTTTTGAACTAATAACTTAATCATAGAATTTCGTACTGATTGTGATAAGTAAATAATTTTTAAAATATTCACCGGAACGAAACATTTCAGTTTGTACAGCCTACCCACTATCGCCCTCAGGCGTTTACAAATTTTGTTTATTTGTATGTCCCATTTGAAATTACAATCAACAGTCACTCCCAAATAAACATATTCATTTACAAGTTCTATACTATCGCACATGCAGGGCTGCAAAATGTTTTGATGAATACACATAAAGTCATGAGATATTATTTTAGGCGTTTTCTGAAATGAAGCATGTGGAGATCGTATGTGCATCAATTTAGTTTTTTTTGTATTAATGATTAGACCTGCGTCATGTGACCATTTTATCAGGGACGTAAAGTCATGTTGCATACATTTAATCGCATTGGATAATTGTTCATCAGATATGACAAGAGCAGTGTCGTCAGCATATACAAAGTGTTTTACATATTTAAATAGTTTTTTCATTATTGATACAAATATAATATGTAGGGTTGGTCCTAAAATTGACCCCTGCGGGACTCCAGCACACATTTTTTTCTTCCTACTCATTTTTTCTAATATTTTTACACAGATATGTCTATTAAATAAATAATTTTTAAACAAATTAAGTAGATTTCCTCTAATTCCAATTGCTTCTAAGATTTTTAATAAATTTTGTGGGTCAATTGTATCAAATGCTTTGGAGTTATCGATAAATAGTACTAAAACATGTCTTTTATGGTTTAATTCATTATTAATATAATTTGAAAAATCCTGTAATAAATTCTCTGTCCTTTTTTTCTTTTGAAAGCCATATTGTTTTTTGTCTATAATGCCAAATTTTTCTAAGTAATTATTTAATTTTAAGGAAATATATTTTTCAAAAATTTTTTCCAGTGCAGGCAAGATACTTATAGGTCGATAGTTTCCTATTTCTGAGTGCTTTCCTCCTTTGTATATAGGTCTAATAATAGCACATTTAAGATCATTAGGCAATTTAGCTTCTATAATAAGTCTATTAACAAAGTGCGTTATAATGGGTCCTAAGATATCTATATGTCTTTTTATGTCGTACATTCTTATGTTGTCCATTCCCAAGGATTTTGAATTTTTCATTTTTTTAACAATATTTTTTTATCTCAGTAAGAGTTGCCTTTGGTAAATACATACTATGAGGTAATTCTGTTTGATTAACATTGGATGCTTTAAAATCACATATGTGCAACATTTGGCTTATACTATCTGAGAAATAATTTACATATTGGTTTGTTACACTTTCCACCGTTTGTTCCTTTAACACATATCGTGAGATGACTTCATCACAATTACTCTTAGTTTTTCTTCCTAATATTTTATTTATTTCATCCCAGGTTTGCTTAGTATTATTAAAACAACATTTGAATTTATCTTTAAAAAAACAATTTTTTCTTTTAGTAATTAATTTGTTGACATTATTTCGCATGGACCTGTATTCATTTTCATAATTTTTATTAAGAGGAGAATTTTTCCACCTTCGAAACAATAAATCCCTTTTTTTGAAGGTAGAATTCTATTCAGGAAGCGAGAATTATCCCCAGCACCACCAAACCAAACAAGTAAATTAAAAAAAAATTCCAAATTTTATTATGTCGTCAAGTGAGCCTTTGTATGATAACCAATCATTATGTACCTATGATACACCGTTGGCATATCACGACCGAATTAAAAGGATTCTGAAAGCATCGTAATATAAACGTAATGCATACAGGAATATACGGAGGTCGTCAAATGTTCGAAATGAACGGACGCCCTAAATAAGGAATGAAGTGTGATATACGTACGATATACGCTGTTGCCAATACGACGGCAATATGAAAGGAACTCCAAAAGACTCTAAAGTATACGTACTTACCAAAAATTTGAATACCCTTAAAACACAAATTCTGGATAATTCTTTTACTATCACTCTTTTCTTAAGCTAAAAACATGTGAACATTCACAGCAATTTTATTTAAAAACCTACCGTAAGCAGTGGTTGCCAAAAGGATGCGAAGTGAAAGGTTGCCAAATCTGTTGCGGGATACATCCCGCTATCATTGCTGCGTCTTCTAATGGTCCACTTTCATTCAATCCTGCGTCCGACCGTCATTCTGCGTCCGGTATACGGACGCAGGATTGAACACATGTAATTTCAAGTTTTCTCCACTCCTGTACCCTCATACAGTTCAAAAACGAAAATAAGCTGGACGCGGTTTTGGTACCTAAATTAACTGAAATATACTATTTTAGTTCAGTGTTTTGTCACCGAGCGGCGAGCCGCGGCGCTGCAGTAGATGAGCGTATATTTTTAGCATAATATATGTTTCATTGACTCGCGTATCGCAACTCCTACTTTTGGCAACATCGCTTTTTAATAGCGTGTCTTCTGTTCTCTGCGAAAACAAAGCAATCATACTTAAATATCGCACATTGCACAAGATTATATTAAAATCAGCCGGATTATTCAAAATTGGCGCTAAATATGTCTACAATAAGGATGGATCTTTGTCAAACGTATGTAATTAATATTTCAATATCACCAAGACAGTGTTGCAACAATATCGTCGTTGTTTACGCATTAATTACGCATTATTTTGTTGAAATTAAATTTGCCGAAGCTGCGTTTTTTTTGAAAGCCATGATTTTACTTCTTACTCGAAAAGTCAATTAAAATTCATTCTGAAACTAATATTAAATCACGGCATCCATGCTTATTTCTAAAAATAAAGACGAAATTGCCTTAAATAACTTACTAGAAGTGGTATTATTCTTTTAGTTTCGTTTAGTTCTTCTGACTTTTCAATTTCAATTTGGGAGGTGGGCATGGGTACCGCCACCCCGGGAACTAATTATTTGATAACCAACACCTTTGCCGTAGGTCAACCCAAGCGGTTCGCTACATTTGGTGACTTTTCAGGGGTGCCCGGGTTCATGGGCTGAGTTTTATCCGGGTCTTGGCGTTGGATGCGTCTGCCCACCAAGTGCATGGCTGGCCGGAACGGGACAGAATAGTTGAAGGAACCATTCTCTCTTACTTCTGACTACTCCAGCCGTTCTCAGGAGGGATGGATTCATATGTCCGTCACTCCTGGGCGCACTAACCCCCAGATTCCTACCCACCCCTAATACCCTTTTCCTTCTTAAAACTTCTATTCCTTCCTTTACCTAAAAAGACCCTCCATACAGCATCTCCAAAGATGACATAGGCCCCCTAAATTCTTTTTTCCTCAGGGCCTCCTGTAACGTAAAAAAGCAAGATATTTTCAAATATTGTCTGGTTATTCGTAACCGTACGCAAATAGTCGTCTTTTATAACAGGTGAATTAAAAGGTTTTTTTGTAAAAAAAATCCATGTTAAGAGCGTATAACCAGAGAAAACCAGAAATATGTCTCTTTTCCACAAAAAAATATAAATTGATTTCGAAAGATTGTCCTTTTATTCAGTAAACGTATGTTTTAAATTTTGAAAACTATTTATTTTTAGTATAATAAGGTTATACCATAGGTCGTTGGCAGATTTTTTAAATTTTCAAAAATGATTTTTTTATTATACAACACCCATTTCAAATCATATAATTATGTAGTAAGATAAATCAATAAATTATCTGGTAAACGTATGTTATAGAATTTTAATTTTATTTAAAATAAAATCATTAAAAAATATATACATACATGTGTTTCTTGACGAAAATTGGTTCGTTTGTGTATTTATTTGCGCACTTACAGACTAATATGTTTCAGATTTTTTTAAAATTCTTATATTGTTCAGACATTTTTGAAAAATGATAAATACTTATGTTCAAAAAATAATCGCAAAAAGTAAATAATTTTAATAGTTTTATCAACAAGCCTTTCAGCATTTTTGGATGTAGGTATATATTAAAGCAAATTTGGAATGAAATAAAATCGATATTGAGTTATAATTTTAAAAGCTGATACGGAGAGTAATTAATCTTTTTCATTGGAACCGCCCTGTATGATCGTAAGAATATATTTCGTCGAAATGTGGATTTTCGACCGCTGGTTGGGTAAACGCGTGGCCTGCGATCCGGAAAGATTAACGAAATTGTTTTTAAATAACCTTTTTTATAACGCCAGTACCCGGCGTGCGTTGCAATGCCACTCAAAGAAATTGTTTGTGTCTTAATTCTGTTTATTGAAGTCCTTTGGGATATACAATTTTTTTTTTGATTTTCCGTCGGGGGCGGACACGAAACACGGCTTTCCGACCTGTAAGCAGGCCACATACAGCTTCAGTGTGAGAAGCATTATATTCTCTATCATATAAATTAGATGTTTATTGTTTATGCTAGAAGTAAAAGATTCTGGTCTTGTACTTTCGCCCGGTCTCCCTTATAACTACAGCTGGCAAACCAACATGTAAATATTGTAACACTAGATAACAATAAACTGTATTTAAAAACTCATCTTTGATTGCTTAACTAACGAGTCCAGTAAAACAAAACCTTACCACATGAGCACAGCATATAATCGGCACCAAACGTAGCAAACCACTTGGGGTGATTGTTGGTTATCCAATAAATGGTTCCCGGGGCAGCGGTACCCATAATGTAAAAGAATGCAAGGCTGATGTGAGTGTAATGAGTAAGATAAGAATGGGACGCTTAGGTGGTTTGTACATCACGTAAAGTGTAGAGCCAATGATCTAAGAAAAGATTGTAGGGAGAATATACTACGTGAACTTGATTGATAGAAGTCGATGAGTCGGGGACGCCCGAAGAAGACACGGCGTGATTGGTGAACCAAATTGTTCAGGCATGCCGAATGACAGAATAACAGAGTGATGTATGAATGTGAATGAGGCAAGAAGTGTGTGCCAAGATCGAGTTGTTTGGAGATCCTCTCTGGAAACCTCTGCGGGAACAGCGTGATTGTTAAATAATATGTTTTATTATTAAAGGCACGTTAATTTATTTGTTTAGACAGTTTTATGCTTTCGCCATTATTTTTTCCCTTTTTTCTTTCAAAGGATTTAACATATAATTTAGTTGTCAAGTTTGCGAAAGACCCTCAAAATTGTTCCCGTGAATGAAAATTCGTTAGTTAATTCGACAAGATACTTGTACCTAGCGTCAATCATAATAGACTTGATAAGCATTTATATAATTCTAATTTAATTTTTCATTAATTATTAAAATAATTCCCCTCAGGGCCTATGTCATCTTTGGGGATGCTGTATGGAGGGAATTTTTAGGTGAAGAAGGAGAGGGTGTTCTGGGAAGGAATAGGAAGATGGGTAGGAATCTGGGGGTCAGTGTGTCCAGGAGTGACAGACGTATGAATCCATCCCTCCCTTTGTGGTGTGTAAGGCAATGTTCCGAGAAAGTACGACAGGAAAATCAAAGGAGCTCCCTCAACCATTATCTCCCTATCCGGCCTGCTATGCAGCTGGTGGGCAGAGACATCCGCCACGAAGACCCAGACAAATCTCATCACATGAGCATAGCATATTATAGGGCACCCTTGCTAAGTCACCAAACGTAGAGAACCACTTGGGGCGACCTATTGCAGAGGTATTGGTTATCCAATAAATGATTCCTGAGGCAGTGGTACCCATACCCGCCTCAAAAATTGACTCTTTCCGAAGTCTACGGTTTTTTTTTAATTAATAGGTCACAAAATATTTCAACTGATAAACGTGTTGTAGTAATAATTAGCCACTTATATCTAAAGTTCAATTTTTAAAATAAACATGAAAGGACTTAATATTTTTTTATGAAAAACCACACCGGAGTCCACTGCCATACTAATGTAGTAATCACTATTGTGATGCAAAATCAAACCGGGAAGAAGAGGAAGCATAGGAAGGTCCCAGCAATACAGATCTAGTCACTAAAAATAACTAATCAGACTTCAAGCAACGTTTTATTCTGAATGATAAGTCTCAAAAAATCCCATTGAAATTTAATTCATTTTACGTGCGCATCGCCCCCGGGTTGATAAGAGTCCGCGACGTATGGGCCAGTCATATTGGCGCCTTCATATTCTATAAATACTTATACAGTCATCTACTCAAACTTAAACGAATAAGCGGCAACGTCGCAAGACGTTGGTTTGTCGTCAACATAAAAACGAATATATAGATTGGACCCTGCATTGTCGAACAAATTAAAGTAAATATACGCAGGATGCCTCACTGCATTGAATGTAAAAGGAGTTCAGATTGGTGGAACATTAAAGGGCGTTTTTTTCGTTGTGTATGTTTTTAAATTAATTCTTTTCAAAAATGTAAATACCTAGCAACAATCAAACGCTTAAAAGCTAGTTTATACTTTAGTTAAAACTATGTAAAATCAAGTCCTTCAGACAGACGCAGTAATGTCGATCCAATGAAAGGACGCAGAAATGATAGCGGGATGTATATATATATATATATATATATATATATATATATATATATATATATATATATATATATATATATATATATTGACCTCTTCTCGTAGTATGCTGATCCAGTAAGAAGTTATTCGACAGTGTTGATCCACCTTTAACACCATATAACTTGGCTTTGATGGAACACTTCTGTATGATTTGGCAACAACGTTACATTAAATAGCACGGTTGCCAGTTTCCCAGTAAAAGTAAACGAAATACTACACATAAAATTTTCGATATTTGTATGGAAATCATACGCTTCGTAACTGTTGATCCGCCCAAATCACCATGCGTTGATGATCCGCCCAAATTGCCATGCGTTGTTGATCCACATAATCGTATATCTTATGTACCTATATGTGCTTTTACTATAAAATTGTTGATCTGACCATGACCAATCAGAATGGCGTTCAAGATGGCGTTATGAACGAAACCTTCTGATTGGTCATAAAAAACATTTACCTATATCTGGTTTTACTGTTCATTGGTTGAGCCGATATGGAAGGGTTCACGACGAGTTCATCGAAAACGAATTCATCGAAAATCAATTCATCGAAAATCAATTCATCGAAAGCAAATTCATCGAAAACGAATTCATCGAAAACCAATTCATCGAAAATCAATTCATCGAAAACCAATTCATCGAATGATCAATTCATCGAATCGCCAATTCATCGAAAAAATATATTTTGTTGATATTTGAGAGAAATGCTGAGCGGACCGAGAAGTTAAAAAAGCATTGGTAAATAAAAGTTGACAGTAAATGTATATATAAAAAAATTGATAATCAAACTTTGGACAAGGAAACTAATTTACATCTAAGATTAATTAGTAAAATGGTTTTCAGAAACAAATACGAATATGTTAACTATAAAACGGAGTTCGAGAACCTTAGTAATTTGTATAAAAATATGATTAAAAATACATAGTTTTTTAAATTATGAGATATGATTGGATTGATTTTGTAATTTTAATTTGATTCTATTTTATTTACAGTAATTTTATAATATTTAAATTTAAAATATAACGTGCTCAGCACAAAGCACATGCATTCTCTAATAGTATATTATAAATGGTATTTATTTAATTATTTTTTCCTTTGTTTTTACTTACATACCTTGTATGTGTAACCTGCGAACTTAGAAATAGATTCTTTTCAGCTCTGAAGAAGTTCACACTTGTCAACTGCGAGACTTTTGTGCGCGGCGGCCTGAAGCGGCGTGGGACTCTGTCGCTCCGAAATGGAAGTGTGCCGGGTGCTAATGCTAGCTACAACTTGTTATACAGGGGTAGTGGAGCAATTTATTATTTCCATTCGAAAATAAGGAAGTTTAAGTACCTATTATTATTTTTAGGCTTCACATACGTCCCGATTTGACCGGGATTGTCCCGGTTTCAGACACGGGTCCCGAAGTCCCGGCAAGTTTTGAGTTTCCTGTCCTCGATGCAACTCTTCTACTCGAAAAAAAACTAAAACGGCGCTTGCCGGTTCACAGTGATGAAAAACCTTTTTCAAGTCCCGACTGTGACTATGCATGCGCTATAAAACGGTAGGTATCTAAAAATTCACATGTTTAGCAACACTGGAATGCATTTACTTACGTTGTACAAATAAACTTCTTAGAAATCATTTGCTGACTCACAGTGACATAAAACCTTTAACATGTTTCTACTGCGACTATTCATGTTCTACAAAGAGACACCAAAAAAATCATTTTCATGACCCGAATGCAGTTATACAAGTTATCAAAAGGAAGATTGAAAATCCACAGTACAATTCACAGATGAGAAAACTTTTTTCAAGTCCTAAATGAAACTGTTCTCCAAAGGGATGTCTAAGAAGTCACTTGCTGACTCATAGTGGAGAAAAACCCTTTACATGTTCCGACTGCAACTTTTCATGTATTACGAAGATAAATCTAAAAATCATATGTTAACTCACAGTGGACAAAAACCATTTTCTTGTTCCGAATGCAGTTATACAAGTTATCAAAAGGAAGATTAAAAATCCACAGTACGATTCACAGAAGAAAAAACCTTTTTCAATTTCTAAATGAAACTGTTCTCAAAAGGGATGTCTAAAAAGTCACTTGCTGATTCATAGTGGAGAAAAACCCTTTTCATGTTCCGACTGCAACATTTCATGTATTACGAAGATAAATCTAAAAATCATATGTTAACCTACAGTGGACAAAAACCATTTTCTTGTCCCGAATGCATTTATGCAAGTTCTCAAAAGGAAGAGTTAAAAATCCACAGTACGATTCACAGAAGAGAAAACCTTTTTCAAGTCCTAAATGAAACTGTTCTCAAAAAAAATGTCTAAGAAGTCCCTTCTGACTCAGAGTGAAAAACCTTTTTCATGTTTCGACTGCAACTATTCATGTATTATGAAGATTAATATAAAAATTACATTTTTACCCGCAGTGGAAAAAACCATTTTCTTGTCCCAAATGCATTTATACGAGTTCTCAAAAGTTTGATTTAAAAATCCACAGTACGATTCACAGAAGAGAAAACCTTTAAACCTTTTTCAAGTCCTAAATGAAACTGTTTACAAAAGGGATATCTAAGAAGTCACTTGCTGACTCATAATGGAGGAAAACCATTTTTCATGTTCATTCATGTACTATGAAGATAAATCTTAAAATCACATGTTTACCTACAGTGGACAAAAACCATTTTCTTGTCCCGAATGCAGTTATACAAGTTCTCAAGAATGGAGTTTAACGACCCAAACTGATTAGGTGGACAAATGGGTCTAATTATTCAAACATTTTCACGAGCAACACATTGATGCACCTAATCTGATTTAATATTATATAATATATTTTGTGCCTAAGTTCCTTAGTGAAGAAAAACCTTTTTCATGTTCCGACTGCAACTATTCATGTGTTCTGAAGATAAATCTAAAAATCACATGTTTACCCACAATGGACAAAAACCATTTTCTTGTCCCGAATGCATTTATGCGAGTTCTAAAGAGGTAGATTTAAAAATCCACAGTACGATTCACAGAAGAGAAAACCTTTTTCAAGTCCTAAATGAAACTGTTCTCAAAAGGGATGTCTAAGAAGTCATTTGCTGACTCATAGTGGAGAAAAACCTTTTTCATGTTCCGACTGCAAGTATTCATGTATTCTGAACATAAATTTAAAAATCACATGTTTACCCAGAGTGGACAAAAACCATTTTCTTGTCCCGAATGCAAATGATGCAATCGTCTCATGGTTGCGTTGCGGTATACAGTATCGGAAGAATACTGCAGGTAGGAGATACTTTTAAAGGTGTGCTCTTTAAAATAATTTGTCGGTAAACGATCTCTTGGCGTGGTCCAACATTGATGGCACTTAAGTATTTGATCCACTTGATCATGCCATGAGTGCCATGACTTACTTTGCTTTCCCTGAATTATTCCACAATTAACTTCGCATCACATTATCTCTTTTTAACCCTTGATTTACCCGGTGACTTCATGCATACACAATTTACCTGGTGAAGTCCCCAGGACTCTCGGAAATTAAATCGTAAATATAAAATGAAATTATCACTTTTTTTTAAAGAAATGCTTGTAATATTTATTAATTAAATATTTGGTTTTACAATGGCATAGGTTTTTAATTAAAATTATAGAATCACGACCTTTTATTAAGAAACTTTTAAAATATGGCACTTGTAACAAAATTACGAGACCCAACTTCTAGTCTCAACATTTCAAAAATAAACAATTTTTAAAGAAATTTTTAAAGAAATATAACAAAAACATAATCAATTCTTATGAAAATCAAAAAAATATCTTGGTTTAAAGAAAAAAAAAACGTGCAAAATCTTCCAGTCACTATTGGTAACACAGTAATTGCATAGGTATTTGTAACAAAATTACGAGACCCCAATCTAGTCTCAATATTTCAAAAACAAAACAATTTTTAAAAGCAGTATTTAAATTTATTGTTATCCGAACCATCATCATACCTATAGATTTAACATGATTTTAAAACCCTTTTATACATTAGCTCCACTCTGGAGGTCCTTAGGAGAATAATTTTCCTCAGGTTTCTCAGTGGAGCGTCATTTTACTCAACTATGAGTCACAAGCTGGCCCATAATGGAGTGAAACCTTGTTCATGTTTCGAATGCAGTTAAGCAAGTTCTTAAAACAGGATATAAAATTCCACAGTATGATTCATAGTGGAGGAAAAACATTTCATGTTTTTTATATTCCGACTGCAACTATTCATGTTCTAGGTAGAGATATCTAAAATTCACATTTTACCCACACTGGAGAAAACCTTTTTTATGTCCTTAATTTAGCTATTCTTCTTCCCGACAAAATCAAACGGCAGGTGCTGACTCACAGTGAAAAACCTTTTTTATGTCCGACTGCGACTATTCATGCACTGCACAACGGTATCTAAAAATGCACATGTTTACCAATGGTGGACAAAAACCTTTTTCTTTTTACGAATGCAGTTATTCAAGTTCTCGAAGGGGAAATTTAAAAATCCACCGCATAATTCACTGTGAAGAAAAACGTTTTTCGTGTCGCGGCTTCATGGCTTCGCGGCTTATCTCCACTGTGAATCAGCGAGCGCGTTCTTAGAAGTCCCTATGGAAAACATAAATAGTTGCAGTCGGGTAATGAAAAGGTTTTTGTCCACTGAGGGTTTACATGTCATATTTAAGATATCCCTTCCGATAACACAAATAGCGGCAATCGCGACATGAACAAGATTTTCTTCCTTGTGGGTAAATATGTGACGTTTTAGTTGTTATTTTGTAGAACATGAATAGTTGCAGCCGGGACACGAAATGGGAAAACGTGCGTATATTTTAGATTTATCTTCTAAGTTCGTGCAAAGTTACACTCAAAACATGAAAAAGGGTTTTCTCCACTGTGGATCGCGCTGTGGATTTTTAAATCTCCATTTCGAGAACTTGAATAACTGCATTTGGAACAAGAAAAAGGTTTCTGCCCGCTATGGGTAAACGTGTGAATTTTAAGATACCGTTTTGTAGCGCATTAACAGTCGCAGTTGGGACATGAAAAAGGTTTTTCATTACAGTGAGTCACAAGTGCTGTTTAAGTAGATTTTAAGAGAAGAAAAATAGTTGCAGTCTCGACAGGAAAAAGGTTTTTCTACAAAATGCGTAAACATGTGTATTTTAATTTTCCCCTCGTAGTACTTGAATACTTGCAATGGGAACATGAAGAAGGGTTTTCTCCCCTATGAGTCAGCAAGTGTTCCTTAGGGTCCCATGCCCAGTCATAATGAAACCAACTCATAAACACCTTAGAAAGGTCATTAAAAGCTAAAAAAATTAAATTAAAATAAAGTAGCCAATAATCCTAACCTAACTTAACCTATTTAACCAATTTTTAAATATTTTTTTTATCATTACTCTTAATGACCTTTCTGAGTTGTTTATCAAAAGCTTGTGAATCATAGTGCAGTAAAGTGTTGCTCCATGGGGAAACCTTTGAAAAATTACAGTCCTTAGAAATTTCTCAATGGAGCTGATGTAAAAAAGCTTTTGTTGTTAGACTTAAAAATAAAACAATTATCTTGGTAATTGTTTTTTTTTTCTTTAACATAGGTTGTTTTGAATTACAAGAATGCTGTAAGTATAATTTTAAGTTAACAACCTTGCAAAGTATTCCTCGACAAGTTGGCTTACCATAATTCTGAAGCTCCAAACCGGGACGGGAGGCAGTGGCGGTCCGTCCTGTTGTTATTATGCAAATTGTGCTTTTCGCTGTTCTTCATAATTTAATTTACAGTAAAGTAACGCTCGTACAGTAGACTCCAGCATGCGGCCACGGTCATCCGACCAAATGTGATTCATTATTGAGAAAACACGCTCCAAAGGTGCTGAAGTCCCGGGTAGGCACAAAATATATTGTATAATATTAAATCAGATTAGGTGCATCAATTTGTTGCTCGTGAAAATGTTTGAATAATTATATCCATTTGTCCATGTAATCAGTTTGGGTCGTCGTTAAACTCCATTTTTGAGAACTTGTATAACTGCATTCGGGACAAGAAAATGGTTTTTGTCCACTGTAGGTAAACATGTGATTTTAAGATTTATCTTCATAGTACATGAATGAACATGAAAAATGGTTTTTCCCCATTATGAGTCAGCAAGTGACTTCTTAGATATCCCTTTTGTAAACAGTTTCATTTAAGACTTGAAAAAGGTTTTCTCTTTTGTGAATCGTACTGTGGATTTTTAAATCTTCCTTTAGAGAACTTGTATAACTGCATTCGGGACAAGAAAATGGTTTTTGTCCACTGTGGGTAAACATGTGATTTTTAGATTTATCTTCATAGTACATGAATAGTTGCAGTCGGAACATGAAAAAGGTTTTTCTCCACTATGAGTCAGCAAGTGATTTCTTAGATATCCCTTTTGAGAACAGTTTCATTTAGGACTTAGATATCACACATTGGAAGCAAAGAACTGGTTTTACTGAAACTAATAAAAAAACTAGATATATTACTGCCTACAGTCCTTAATTATAGCTACATTCAGAACATACAAATGATTTTCCTGCAATTCTGGCTGCACATTTTCTGCAACTAGAATTTTGTAACTGCACTTTGAACACCAGAATGATTTCCTTCAATATGCATCACTTGATGAAACCACAACTGGAATTTTTCGTTGCATTCTGAACCCAGATCTAGTTTTAATTTCGGTTGAATTGGCATGCGGGGAAATAAAACTACACACAGATCACGAAAACGGCTTTCCTCTATTTCTGACAGTACAAACTATGCAACTTGAATTTAATAAATACACTTCCAATATGAGAAACGCATCAGCAAATGAAATCACACCTAATATGTTTTTTGCGTTCTAAACACAGAACTGGTTTTAATTAGAGGGTGAATCCCTACGCGTGGATTGCAAACTACACTCAGAACGTGAAATTGCTTTCCTCCAATACTGGCAGCACAAATGAAACTATAAACTGTAACTGCATTTCAAACACGAGAATGGTTTCCCACGAAACGCGTTAGCAAGATGAAACCCCACCTGGAATTTTTTCGTTACATTCTGAACACAGAATTGGTTTTAATTTTTAAAGTGAGTTTGTTCGCGGGGAATTAAAACAACACTCAGAACATGAAAATGGCTTTCCTCCAATTTTGGCATCATAAAGTACTTACGCAACCAGAATGTTATAAATGCACTACTAACGCGAGAAATGCGTCAAAAAATAAAACTACACCTCAAATGTTTTCGATGCATTCTTAACACAGAACTGTTTACAACATTTCTTGTCTTTATTTGTGACTCCTGGTATAATTCTTGTCCTCTCGTTTGTATAGTACCATCCGTAAGTGGTATCATCATGTAATTGGTTTGAGCATAACGCATAACCACTGTCACCTAACAATATTTTGTTGTCAAATTTTCTTCGAAGAAAACTTCTTTTCAAAGCAGAATTGTCCCTTATATTAGAATCATGGGCAGATCTATGCCACCGTGCCTCAACATCGAGGAATTGTAAATCAGCTGCAGCTACCTACACACTGCGTAATAATAGAAAAATACCTACCCTTTTCTATTCCTGAAAATCTCTGCCATACTTCCGCCAGGAGACAATAAGCGCACATGAGTGCCATCAAAGGCGCCACGTACCCGAGGAAATTTCGTTATTCTGTAAAATTCTGCTGCTATTCTCTGCCGCTTCTCAGAATTATTAGGCATCTTGATAATTTTTTTATACAGTGAGCGATGGCATGGGTAACAAGGTGAGCTGTGGACTCGTCGACGCCAATCACGTTGCCACAAGTAATTAATTGACTTCCTGTTGCATAAAATCTCATTGTGCATAATACTTGATTCATAGATGTCACAGCATTGTTTTTTTTGGTGTTGAAATTTCAATTTATTGCACTAATAATGATGTCGTTTTTTTAATGAGACGAAATCTTCTTTGTAACTTTTTGGCACTGAGTGTATCAAATAAATTTGTTCTTGTGTTTACTTCTATCACTATAAACGGTCTAGGTACTTATAAAATCTATAATTTCTTCGTCATCGTCAGAATACAAATCCCAAAAGTCCATCGTGAATACAAATTAATTAGGTAGATAGATATTTGCAGTATCAGACAATCGGAAAACGAAGAGATAACCTATATGTACATTTTACATTGTCACTACGAAACTGACAGTTGCTAAACACATAACTCAGTTAAACGGACCTTTTTGAGTATTTAATTTTGACACCTCTAATATCTACATGTTTTCGATGAATTGGTGATTCGATGAATTGATCATTCGATGAATTGATTTTCGATGAATTGATTTTCGATAAACTCGTTTTCGATGAATTTGCTTTCGATGAATTGATTTTCGATGAACTCGTTTTCGATGAATTTGCTTTCGATGAATTGATTTTCGATGAACTCGTCGGTTACCAACCGTTCAACCCCGATTGCGACGGTACTTACTCACAGCAGCGTTCAGCATATGACATCACTGATCTCTACCGCTGGCAGCAAATCTGTTTCGCGGCGAGCTTCAGTACAAAGCAGGGGGGTATAACTCCGACTTATTTTGTGACCAAATCAATGTCTATGGCTCGTGACGTAATAAATATCATTTCTGCCATCTTTAGATTTAATCCACCAATAGAAATCTTCATACGGACTTCCAAGTCCAAAGAAAAACTGAGTGGTATGCAGTGGGATATCTATGGTTATATTATGTCAAATAGCACATGGCCGAACAATCAAACGCCAACGTAAATATTTTGAAATGCCACCTAAATACTGTTCTAGTGTCGAAGGCTGCAAGGATCTGACATCAATTCGACATAAATTAACGCACAACGAAAGTTATTATAGGGAATGTGCATGGAGAATTGGCAGAAGTGACTTCGTTGTTCATCCGATTTTGGGAAGCTGTGGATATGTTTGAGGGTCCCATTTCGAATACAAATGCAAACATTCCAACGGTTCGTTGAAAAAATATGCTCTGCCGTCCCTTAATCTTCCGTCGGAAAATCTAATCGGAAAACATCGGCCTTTACCCAGTGAAAACCTAAACTTACGTACGGCGTGGTTGCCACCAAAATACAGGTTAGAATCTCTTTTTGTTCAGTGTTCCTAATGTAGGTACTGTGTAAATTATCATTGTTCGCCTCAGAATTGAATCTATTTTCGTTTTTAGATCGTGTTCTACCAGCAGTGTCCAGCAGAAAAGTACCAAAACCAAATGTGTTCGGCCAGCAGAGTGCCTTTTGCTGTCAAAGTGATCCTTGAAGGTATACTACATCTGTATTTATATTTCGTAGGAAATAATATTCTATATTTTGTTTGCGAACTTTGGTTAATGTGATGAATATATTTATTTCAGAATCAAATGTGTTCCCTGAAGCGGAAGGGACGTGGGACAGGAATGGGACGAATGGTGAAGGACACGCAGTGAGAAACAATTTCTTAATTAAATGGCATAGCAACGCATGTCAGGTACCAGCTAGTAATCCAATAATTGCAACTCCTTTCTTCAAAGTCTTATTTTCACAAGACATATTGACATCAAAAGACATCACAATGAACATCTTGTTTTTGGAAATCAGCAAGAATAATAATCCTAAAAATGGTTTGTGATGAATATATTTAAACACCTTTAAAATGTGTTTGTGTGATTTATATTTCGTGTGTGAATGTAAAATATAAATGTAGTATAAATTGATACAAAAATAAAAAAGTACTATTGACGTTTCAGATGTTTTATTTTTAAAATATATTTTTTAGGCTAATGAATTGGGAAGGTTTTTATATTGTCTATGGTATTAACTTTTTTTGTTAACTTTCCTCTATCTTTGTCGATGGTGTGTGACGTCATAAATTTGAAATTGATATTATTTTTCATTATTTATGGTTAAATAATGTTGACACCTGTTCAGTACTAAAAGCCCGAAGATATCGATCTAGGTATTAGTTCATTTATGGTACAAAGGATCCAGGATCCAACCGGGAGGAGAACAGGCGTGCTGCAAGGTCGAGGCCAACCAGGCCATGGCGCTTTTGGACAACGCAACGTAACGTTTAATTTTCATTAGTTTATCGGGTTGTCAGATTATTCTTTCATTTGTTTAACCTTTCCCATACCATGCTAAAAATACCCTCGACGTGTCGTCATGTAACGCAGCGTTACTCTATGGGGTTTTGGATTTTAGATTGCATTTTTCAAAAAAAATAGTTGTGAATAATTTTTCATATGCTTAAATTAATTGAATGTATAAACAAAACATTGGTTTTGTGCATAAAACCTGAAATATTTAAAAAAAGAATCATGCATTAAATAATTAAATATTATTCGCAATTCCATGGTCGACCGCCGTGCTGCTAGCGTCAAGCGCCCGGCAGGCCATATGTGTTAGTGGAATGCGGTAGTGGGACGGTAATGACGGAGGGTGAACTCGAGCTCTGAACCATTTCATATACAGATGGTCAAAAGTACATTCTCTTTTGAAAAACCAAATAAAAACAATATTTTTATGCATAAGCTTTTTATTATTATTTTGTTGCACTACTGCTTTCAGATAATAATTGTAACTAAGTAGATAATAGTAGTAGTAGGTAGTATTTATTTCGTATCACATTTTTGGATAGAAAATATTTAAATAAAAAGTTACCAGAAATGCATACCTAATACTTCAACAATATTAGAATTAAAATATGTAAGAAATCTTACGAATACGTAACATTATTTAATTTTTGCTTATAAGCAGAACTCAAACAATGAAAAAAAAACATAAATGTTACAAAATATTTCTCCCTAATTTATTTATTACAGATTTTTTTATTTTTTTATAACAGGATTATAAGAGAAAAAACTTTACATAGCATAGTTAAGGTAGCAGGAACGTAAAGATTTAAAACAACACATGTTTGATATTTATTTATACTTACTTAATCATTCGTTGAAGATAATATCAAGCATAGTTAAGGTAGCAGGAACGTAAAGATTTAAAACAACACATGTTTGATATTTATTTATACTTACTTAATCATTCGTTGAAGATAATATCAACAACTCTCCAAAATATGAAACAGACACAGAAAAAAAAGTAAAGGTTGCAACTGGGAGTCGAATCCAGAATCTCTCTAATCTTACCGGGACTTAATTATACATTCATAGAATATCTCATTACGATGATTACAATACACATCCAACACATTAATTACTAGTAAAAAACATGCTCATTTTTACTGTTCTAAAGCGAGCAAATTGCTTAGTTGGACAACCAAAGATTAATATAAAAATGTAATATGCAATGTTTTCAAAATGAATAAAACATGATAAAGAAATATATTATAATTTGTATACAAATCCAAAACATTTGAAATATATTTCAATCAATAATTAAAAGAAGTGTAGTAATATTTGTCGGCTCGTAATATTCCATTATCATTTAGCAGCAGTAATTAAAATACGTTTTATAACATAAACTAAAAGTTTTCACGACAAGAGTAATACCTACCTAATATTATAATAAGAGTAGTATATACCTAATATAGTAGTAGTAGTATATATAATATGAGTAGTAATAGAAAAGTCCAATGCAAATATCAAAATTATTACAAATAACTGTCCAAAATGAATAAAGAAAATGTCATTATTTATTACAAAGAATTTTCACCATTAATTTGCAACATTATTTTGACCATTATTTTTCACTATACACGGTGTCCGGAAACTCGTAGTACAAGCGGAAAACTGGTGAACCTACATCACATAGAGAACCCAAATAAACATACAAATTTTCTATTTAAGCATTTTTACATTTAAAATTAAAAAAAAAATATATAAAATGAATTTTTTCGGCTACTTTAGGGTTAATAAATTTTAAATTCGAAACGGGCGGCGGGCAAAAATGTACTCTACTTAAAAGCA
The DNA here is from genome assembly GCA_917563855.2 of Limnephilus lunatus. Taxonomy (NCBI): domain Eukaryota; kingdom Metazoa; phylum Arthropoda; class Insecta; order Trichoptera; family Limnephilidae; genus Limnephilus; species Limnephilus lunatus. Next base: position 105,730,975 of record OU830592.1, on the reverse strand, counting down.
ATACGAAAGATTTTCAGCAAATAAAGTATACACGCTACTTGACTTAGTACTGGACCAATTCGAACAACCCTTGTGAGATAAATTATAAGCATAGGTGTTAACCTACTTACATTACGAAGAAATGTTCCGAGGAAAGGTAATCCAAAAACTTAAAACACTATGCACATCATAAAAAAATACATTAACATGTAATAATATTCTGCGTTGGTATTATTCCATTGTAATACACAATAATTAATCACGTTATTAATATGAAAATGGCACAAAATAATTCACAAATACACTTTGTTTTAAAGTTTTATTAACAAAACGGTAAAAAGATGTCAACGACATCAATCAAACGCGTGACAGCGGGAACTAACTTTGAACTTGCCCGAACCTGCCAAAACAATGCAAGGAAGCGACCATGTTTTAAGGGTCTTTCACACGACCCGATTTAAGCAGGCACTGCAGCATGCAGGGCAGCAACCCAATTTGCAGAGATTTGTTAGTCTGACTTTAATGACTTTAAATTTCAAAATGACTTTAATTTTTTTAACTCCAAATAAGATCGGGTATCTCTGGTTAAAATCTCTCGGGTACGTGCGGTTATACCCTGATTAAATCTATAATTTTTGAATTATAAAATTTTGTCACGCAAAATAAAAAAAACAAAATGAATAAATTATTTAGTTTTTACCATTTTTATTGTTTATAAAAACCGAATGTTTCGTAAGCAACGCTTATTTCTTCGGGGTTTTAATAATATTAATTTTTAAATAATAGACATAGAACATGGTGTCAAGGAAAAATAACAGACATAGGACTAATAATAAACATAGACAACGGTAACAATGGAAAAAATGAGAAAAGGTTGGTACAATATGGAACAATTTAATTGAAAAAAGTTTTTAAAATGTCCCACCTTACGTATTTTTCTAACTTAAATTACCGATAACGAAAAAAAATAAAAACACACGCATATTTTATTAGGCAAATTTATTATAAACATTATTAACCACTTATTTTATGTTGTTTCTTGCATAAAATTAATAAAAAAAATCCCACAATTTCACTTTTTTTTCAGATTGTGGCCGGAAACTTAAGTTTCTTAAAGGTGTACATCTTTTTATTATTTTGAGGTTAACTTTTAGGTTCGAATTTAAAAAGTGGCGTTGTATTCTAACACCGCACCGTTTAGATCACAGATTCTCAACCTCTTTTTCCCACCGACCACTTTGAGAATATTTTTATTTCTGGCGCCCCCTATCCGAAACAGCGATAGGGGGCGTAATGGGATACCATGACAGGGTTAAATTTGCCACAACGAAGGAGGCGTAACGGTACACCACCACCACCACGACAAAAGGGGCGTAACGGGATATCACGATGGAGCTACATTTGCCGCAACGGAGGGGGCGTAATGGGATAGGGAAATTATTTTTGTGAATGGATGGCCCCTAATGGGATAGGGTGGGATGGGTTTCTCTGGGTCTCCTACCACCCCCCCTGAAAGTCTGAAACGCCCTTCAATTCTCTCCTTGTATTCTACCGCCCAACTGAAGGTCTGAAAAACCCCCAAGGGGGCGTTATCGCCCAAGTTGAGAACTTATATCATAGATTCTCAACCTTTTTTGCCCACCGCCCACTTTGAGAATAATTTTATCCTCGCGCCCCTATCCGAAACAGCAATACGGGGCGTAATGGGATACCACGATAGGGTTACATTTGCCACGACGGAGGGGGCGTAACGGTACACCACCATCACCACGACGAAGGGGGCTTAACGGGATATCACGATGGGGCTACATTTGCCGCAACGGAGGGGGCGTAATGGGATAGGGAAATTATTTTTGTGAATGGATGGCCCCTAATGGGATAGGGTGGGATGGGTTTCTCTGGGTCTCCTACCGCCCCCCTGAAAGTCTGAAACGCCCTCAATTTTCTCCTTTAATTGTACCGCCCCCCTGAATTGTCGCCCCCTTAACCCCCCACGTTGAAAATCTATGGTTTAGATCTCGCCGCAAATAATTTTTGTCGGAAATATCACACAAGCATCGAAGGTCCTTGAATAAATCAAAAATTTCTACCCAAACTTCTTTTTCCTTTTCAAGCATGATGAGTAAAATAATAATATTTATATCCTAATCGCTGTACTGGTACAAGTCGCTGTCAATGACGTGTCGTAACATGTCCATTCCAGCAGATTGGTCGCAAGTTGGAGGCGGACCCTCTGCGGCTGACCCGACAGAGAATTCGAAGAGGGTAAATAATAATACGGCAGGCGGTTCTGACTACTACCAACCCAATTTGCAGGGACTCTGCGGCAGATTCCCTGCATGCAGCGCCGTGTGGAGAGCCCTTTAATTATTAGTTCGTCCGTATGGTATCTGTTTACGAAATATCGAAAACGCTATCTCGTCTCTTCTTTCACGTGTTGATTGTACCTAGCGTAGAAAGAGAAAGAGCTAATTTTGCATCGTTATTTTAACAGAAGCTGCGAATATGTAGTAACAGCTGTGTTTAACCGTGGAACGAGCGAATATTTTATTTTTATGTTGAATTAATTGATGGGCAATTTCAAAATTATGCTTTAAATACCGATTTCTTTGTTTGGTTTTCTTTTAAATTGTTTTTATTAGTTAGGTACTATGATCGTCGGTAATAATTTACAAGAATTTGATCAAAAAAAAAATCAACTTCTGACTCGATTTTCTCGAAAACGAAAGCTCAAATCAAAAAAAATTATACCACAAAATCGACTCCAAATGTGATGGGGAATCCCCAGTTTCCCGCTTGTACTACGAGTTTCCGGACACCTTGTATAAAAGCTCATAAACAATCAAAATATAAAATACATAATACTGCTCGTGTTTACATTGCACAATTTTAATGAAACTAGTCTACACCCATCATTAATCTTAAAAAAGCAAAATGTTTCTAAAATACCTTAAAACATACGGATGTTTAATATATGCGGCACTTAATTTTTTTCAAAAATTTAGGTGGAAACTACAAGAAATCAAAACAGTCATTATTAAATACCATGTTATTTATCTACATATAATTCTAAAAATTTGAACAAAATTTCAACAAATGGTGAATATACCTAAATACTATTACTACAACTATTCTTCACAATTTGGACACCTGATCGACTTTTTTTCTTTTCTATGTACTGTGCAAACTGGTTTTTTGAATTTTTCACAGAATATTCTTGTTCTTCGACTACGTTCTGAGCAAAATCTACAACATCCGGTTTTATAAATACTGTCAGTATTTGAAGTAGTCGCGGGTGCTGCAACCTCCATCGGCGTCGGCGTGGTAGTGGACATTGCCGCGTCAAAAGATGACAAATATAAAGCAAAGGCATCCTGTTGTTGCCTATGGAATTTGGCTGCACTGTTTTTTCTTTTTTTCACATTTGACTTGGCTAATTCAGTGCTTAATTTTCTTATAAAATATTTTCTTCGACTCCTATCATTTTTTTTCCAATCTGGATATTTTTTAACCTATAAAATATATGAGTTTAAAGCTGCGATGTCAATCATTTCCATAAATATCCGGAAAGGCCATCTTCGGGTGGGTCTCACACAAGAATATTCAGCTGTCATTTTGTCCCCCGTATCAACTGCACCTTTAGTTTTGTTGTAATGAAGGATTATTTCAGGCTTTTTTCCTTCCGATGTGCTTATATCAGTACCGTTAAATTGGGTTGACAATAAAATAACCGCGTTATTAATTTTGGGAACATACGACACCAGAGTGAGTCGATTTGTGAAACAAAAAATGCTGCTAAAAATTTCCTTAGTCTTATTTGCCAGCAATTCCGGTGGTATCTCTCTTTTATTTTTGCGAAGAGTGCCTGTCAAAGTTAAGTTGTGGCTTAATAGTTCCTCTGCAAGAGGAACAGAGGTAAAAAAAATTATCAGTTGTGACTCCTCTGTTTGAACCAAAGTATGGTTGAGCTAAATCCATTACCACTCGCCGTCCCTGATTAACCTCACGCTTGTTATTAAGCATTCCAGAATAAATTTGTAAATTAAGCACGTATGCGGTGTCTGAATCAGCTGCACTCCAAATCTTCATCCCGTATCTTCCTGGTTTGCTCTTCATATACACTCTAAATGGACAATTTCCCCTGAATGTAGCTAATCTCTCGTCGATTGTTATGTTTGATCCAGGAGAATACAGCATTTTGCAGGAGTTCACAAATAGATTAAACACTAATTTAATTGCTTCTAATTTATCCCCGGTGCTATCCATTCTCGTTTGTCTTGTGGCTTTGTCATCGAAACGTATATTTGTGTATATGTAAATAAATCTGTTTCGAGACATTGCAGCGGTAAAAAACGGTTGTCTGAAGAGAAACTCACTGGTCCATAATTCACTTAGTTGTAATTTTCTTCCTCTGTTCCTACCCGACGATAGTAATATTCCAATAAATGCATATATCTCATCCACTTCAACAGGTCGATCAGGTTTATTAGCGCCGTGGCAGTGATTATTCGTGTGTGTGCATATTTCTTGGACGATATCCGTACTGATGAATAAGGAAAACATATCTTTCATTGATGTAATGTTTAACTATTATTTCGTAATCCAGGAACGTCATTTATAATATTATGTGCTCGGCTTCTTGATAATGGAGGTGGCACTGAGTTCCACACAATTCCAGCTTTTGATTGATATGAAACGCTTTCAGAGTTATCTTCGTCTTCTAATTCACCGATATCACTTCTGACACCCTCGGTTACATTACTTTCATCACCCGTTAAGTCTTCGGCGTCACGTTCGTTTATCACTTCAAACTCACTTTCAGACATATCACTTGTAGCTTCTTGAACTTCAACAAAATCTTCACTGTCAGAAACAACTTCATTATTTTCAAATTCTACATCTGAATCGTAATCACTCTCAGCGATGATACGTAAAATGTCTTCATCTGTCATAAATTTCCTCGCCATAATTAGTTTTGATTTAAAAAATATTTCAATATCGTTGCGTATTCGATTTTAGCTTCCGAAATACAATAATTTTCGTTTCAGATTCGTTAGCTGATATTGCTGTATATTTAGGTACTTTACAACTGTATGTATATTGAAATAGAACTTGGTACGCCTGAACATTTGGATGTAATCTGAAGTAATGAGATGTATCTTCAGCATTATTATATAAGAAACATATTTTAGAAAGTAGAACTAATGCGAAGAACTGCAATCCTTTGAACCTATTAAAATATAGTGATTACAACATCCATTGTAATTTATTACATCTAACATTGTCAAATCTAAAAATCCACTTTCTTCGATTATTTGTAAAGATGAAACTAATCTTTTGTTTTTGGGGTCTGAAGATCCCTTTTTAAAATAAAGCGTTTTATGGGGGTACAGAAATAAACAAGGATACATTAAAAATACTGTAGCGTACCCACATAAAAATAATAGTTTTATGGAGCCATGCCATTTCTCTTTTATGCTTGAAGGGTATTTTTACACTCTTTAGAAATATACCTTACCTGAGATTAAATGGACACCTGACATAGCATTTAACAACAAAATTCTTGCTCCGTCAAACTACATTAGCCATAAAGCTCACTGTGTTGTCAATTTGGCCTCGGTGTGTAACCTTCACCAATTTAATTATGTTCTTAATGGAAATTCTAATATTCTTGACCTGATTTTTTGCGATCATTGTAATATTAATCTGTCCAGAACAACAGGGTTATCTAATGTCGACATTCATCATCCCCCTTTTGAAATCATTTTAAAACATGAAAAATTAAAATACTTAAAAGATAATCACTGCCCCTTTTAAATACAATTTTAAGAAAGGAAATTATGAAGGATGTCGTCTGGACCTGTCAAATGTTAACTGGATCTCACTTTTCAGAAACTCAAATGTCAACAATAAGGTACAATTATTCTACGATACTTTATGGGATATTATTGATAAACATATTCCAAAAAAAAAGACACAAATTGGAAATCACTACCCCAGATGGTTTAGTCAGTCTCTTATTAAGCTCCTCAAAGAGAAAAATAAGGTAAGACTGCGGGCTAATAAATATAAAAACCCACTAGACTATGCTGAGTTTGCTATTCTAAGAAAAAGATCGAAAAAAATGCAAAAAGAATGCTATTTATCATATATTAACTCTGTTGAACAAGGCATAAAGGAAAATGTAAAAGCTTTCTGGGCATACTCAAAATCAATGCGCACTACTAATTGCATTCCCAAATTAATGCACCTGGACTCTATATCTGCAGATAATGGACAACAGATTGCCAATCTGTTCTCTAATTATTTTGCATCCGTTTATACCCAATCTAATCCCTTATTATATACTGCCACGCCGAAAGTTATACAAAACAACCAATTTAATCTTGGCAAAATCAACGTTAGCATGGAAACCATCAAATCTTGTTTAGAAAAAATTGATACATCCAAAGGTCCAGGACCTGACAAAATACCTCCCTTGTTTGTAAGATGTTGTTCCAGCGCGCTGATTAAGCCACTTTTTATAATTTATAATGAATCATTAACTACAGGAACTTTCCCAGATTTATGGAAAAATGCAAATATTGTTCCAATACATAAATCTGGTGATCAATCTTTTGTGAAAAATTATCGACCTATCAGCATTTTATCGTGTTTTGCAAAAGCCTTTGAATCTATAATTTATATTTCTGTATTTTCACACTTTAAACCCCAATTATGCATTAATCAACATGGATTTGTTCCCAAAAAATCCACAACCTCAAATCTTCTCGACTTTTGTTATTACGTTTGTAATGCTTTTAATGAAAGAACTCAAGTAGATGCCATTTACGCAGATTTTCAAAAGGCGTTTGATAAAGTTAACCATTCTATTTTACTACAGAAACTTGATCGAATAGGTATTCACGGTGATCTATTTAGATGGTTTAAGTCTTACTTGGAACATAGAACACAATTAGTACTTATTAATGGGTATGAATCACCTCCCGTAATTGTAACATCAGGCGTACCCCAGGGGTCTAACCTTGGCCCTCTGCTATTCTTAATCTTTATTAACGACCTTGGCCCCATGTTACGCTGTGATTTTGTTCTATTTGCCGATGATCTCAAGATTTACCGTAAAATTTCCACTGATTCTGATCATGTTAAGCTTCAAGAAGACCTTTACACACTAAATAACTGGTGCATTCAAAACGATATGTTTTTAAATATTGAAAAATGTTACATTATTACTTTTACTCGTAACAGAAGACGAAAGGATTATGCATATTCCATTAATAATGTTCTATTAAATGCAGTCACCACTATAAGAGATCTAGGAATCACTCTTGATTCAAAGTTTATGTTTGATGTACACATCAGTAAAATTATAAGTAAATCATTGAAAATGATTGGATTCATCCATAGAATATCAAAACCATTTAAATACCCCCAATCCATTATAACCTTGTACAACTCGTTGGCCAGAAGCAATTTGGAATATGGGAGTGTTATCTGGAATCCACATTATTTAAAATATTCTAAAACAATTGAATCTGTGCAAAAAAAATTCCTAAGACTGCTATCATTTAAACTTGGATTTAATGCCATACTCCAATCCTATGAGGAACGATTACAACACTTCAATTTTACAACATTGGAAAAAAGAAGATAATTTGCTGACTTAATATGTTTATATAAAATTATTCATGATAAACTTTTAACCACTCATTGTCTGAGCAACATACATATTAAAGTTCCTAATAGACGTAACTTAAGAAGTCAAAATATATTCCATATTGAAATATTTAATAACAATATTGCATTCTTCAATCCACTGTCTCGAATGTGTCGTTTATACAACACAATTGAATGTGACCATATTGATATCTTCGCAAACAGTCTCGAATATTTTAAAAAACTAATTAAAAATCTTCTACAATGATATGTCATGGAAGAAGATTTTTTATTATTGTTAATTGATGATATGTCATGATTGATGATATGCTACGATTGTTAATTGCTTTATTATTATGTCTTTTCTTTATTTTAACTTTATTATCCTTTCCAGAAACGTTTCTTTCTCTGTACACTTACCATGTTTTAAATTTCTTGTCTTATATTTCTTTTTTATTATTATTATTATTTCTGTTTTCTTTTCACTACTAGCATCTCCGTCTAGCAACAACTAAACCTTAATTACGCATGCTGTGAACATTTCTAATTGGAGTGTTAATATCAGCTCATATTCCAACGTAATAATATTAATGCAATAATTTGTTAACACTCTGTAAATGTTTCAAACAATAAATAAATAAATACCTAGAGGTTGTAATTATTTTGATTGATGTCTTGTCTCGGCTAACTACTTAACCGGCCTTCACGCCATTTATCCACATGAGTATATACAGCGGATAGACCGCCACCAATTCTGCCTTAGCATGCACTGCTTCATTCAAATTCATACCTCACATATGTAATTTATCAGGGGACTACCTGCGAAGTATGAGAGAATTGTTGGAGAGTATTTAAAATTAGTCCGAACCAGTTTGAACCTTTATCAGGATACAAATGCATTCATACAAATGCTCTGTAAAATTATTTGTTTGTGCTGTTCTGCTATTCTAACTCATGGCATGCCTCGATCTAAATATTTGATTCGCCTCCTCTCCGTACATTCTCCTTTCTTCGTTTATTCGCTCTACAGTTTCAAAAATTATCTGCTCCTTCTTAAAATCTTTTCCATCAAGCGCCCTTAAGTTAATTGAACTGAACGACACAATGAAAAGATGACCATCCGTATATATAAAAATCGCTAAGCATAGAAAATGTTTTAAACTTTCAAAATACCTTATTAAAACCCCGCGAAGGTTTTTGGATTAATTCAACAATATGACAATACATCTGAAAAGTATTTCAATCATCACACAAATTCTTGCGAAACTGTTAAAATTTTGAGAATGACATTTTGCAAAACAATGGTTGTCAAATCAGAATTCAGTTCTCAAAACTCTTTAAATTATTGAATTAAATTGAATTACGTCCAGCGCCCTTGAGGGGATTTTCCACGTAAACGGCGCAATATAAATTAGTCAATAATTACGTACATAATAATTTGAATAGAATCAAGAATTATTATAGATATTTCAAATAGGTAAGTACCTATGTTTGGTACCAAATTTGATTGATTGTTCTTACGATACTTGATTATTCTTATATAATGTACAAAAACAAATATTTTAATACATATATGAAGAATGAAAATTTGAATAAAAAAAATAATACATGAAACGCGGGAGAGGAAGGGGACGCGGGATGGGAATAAAGACATGTAGGTAGAAAAAAATATTTCTTTGAATATGGCATTGCAACGCATGCCGTAAACCAGCTAGTAATAATAAAAATGTTGGTTCCGTATGTTTGTTTCCCCAAATCTCAGAAAGTAATATAATCGATGGATTAACTCAAATTTTTAACAGATCATTATATTTTAGCAGAAGAGTGTTTTTATATAATATAATGGTAAGCTCTGGCGTTATGAAATTTGTATAAAAAATACTACAAGTGGGGCGCAAAATGTGTGTATTTCATATATCTAAGCGGCAGGGAGGGAAAGCAGGAATGGACCTGCAGGGATAAACTATTTCATTGAATGGCATTTTCAACGCATGCCGGGTACCAGCTAGTTACTAATATTGTAAATTACGCTTTCTATCAGCCTTACATTTTCTCCAGATCACCACAATTTTAACAGTCATGGGTACATGTTTTAACACACTTATGCCACAAGGAATCTCATTTCTACACCATTAAGTTTATGCTCATCATTATTGCCGTACATAAGTACTGCATTGTCATACATTATTGTAAATCAAGTCTTCCATGACGAGATTTGGTCAAAATAAATTAGATAATAAAAATGTTTATTACTTCGGAACTAATGCTCAAGCTGTAGGTATAATACTGAGACCCCCATAATATCCAAAAATACACAAAAAAAAACAAACAAAAAACATGTACCTAATATTGTGATGGTTCTCGTTCGTACCATTTGTCTAGAATTGTCCGATATTGCTGTCAATTTGAAGGACACGCGCTGAAAGAGATTAAACAAATGACACCGGTTTAAGGGTCAGTCGGTCCGAATGTCGAACCTTCTGACATTTTTCCTTCGGGTCTTTTTCAATTTAAATCGAAAAGTCGAGTAACCAATGTTTTCTGTAACAAGATAATTAATATTGACATCTCTGTTTTAGACACATCAAATAAATGTGCTAGAAAGAGACTTTACGCATAATATGATGTCAACTTTGAGGAGTAATGTTGTCTCTAGAGATAGGCAAAAGTTTTAACGTTTTATTTTGCATCTCTTTTTGTTATACATAACTAAAAAGAGATCGTAATATTACTTAGATACGTAGGTTTATGATGTTGGAATGAATTAATGTTTTGTTTTCTCTTTTACTCAAATGGAATTTTGAAATTTGTTGTCTCATCTGACATAGAAATGTGCCGATATTTAGGAAAACATTTTTTATTATTTTATACAGAATCATCAACATTTTTTGAATATTTTTGACGAATGCAAAAATATATTTTTTAGGAATACCTAAAATGTAGGTTTAATGATACACATAGTTAAGGAGTGATTGAGTTTCAAAGAGTGTGGTAGACTAAAATCGCATCGTGGAAACGGGAGAGTTAAATAGTTTTACTTTCTCTTTAAAAGTAATGGCGCCCTCATTAAATTAAATTTTATGCTTTGCTCACTTGTAAATGTATCATGGTACATTTGATCTAACATGTAACATCTTCGATGTTCATGTCCACCCTTGAGTATTTAATTTTTAAGTATAGAGTTCTCATTTATAAACATGCTCCTATGTATTACAATAAATCCTTATATATTTGTTCAATACCGTCTTATCATTTATTTAGAACTTACAACGATATGATATATCTTGACTAAATAACTTTCTACGTTACAGTGGCGCCCAACGTGGGGCTATTTATTGGTACATGCAGTACCGGATTATCCCTAAGGCAGAGTAGGCAACTGCCTAGGGGCCCCGCATCGGCTAGGGGCCCCGCGCCCGGCGCCCCAAGAAAAAAATAACTTGCGTCAATGGTTCGACTCACAAGTGAGCAACTCCGACACCCATTTTGGAAAAAGTCAGCTTTCAAAATGTTTTAAATAAAAATAAAAAAATTATTACGAACATTTATAGGTTAATAACATTACATGCATTAAAGAAAACAACAAATTATAATAGTTAGGTTATAACCCAATAACTGTTCACATAACGCACAAATAATAAATAAAAAGTCAATAATCAAAACAAATATTTAAACATAGTTGTATTTTACTTTACTTTCCTTCGTATCAATGGGGATATGATTATATGTGCCGTGTGTGGTTTATATTGGCAATTGTTTTGTTTTACATTTATATTTTAAACATTAGAAATAAAAGTGTGTGTGCGTGCACTACCTATCTGCTTGCTAAAATTCTTTGTTTCTCTCCATAACAAGGTTGTCTGGAAGAGATCACTTTAGTGATAAGACCGCTCATTGTACTATTGTATTCGTTTCATTTTTTATTGAATGGGGGTGAAGGCATACCTTCGAAATGTAGTAAAAAACAGATTAATTATGAATAAAATTACGTTGTGGTAGAAAAAAAAAGATTGGAAGTTAGAAAAGGGTAAAGTGCAGTGGCGGATTAAGCCCGTCAGAGGCCCGGGGCGGAAAAGCTGAATGACCCCCTCCCCCCCCCCCCCCCCCTAGTTTAAGAAGTTGATGTAATTTTACAAGCTTTTTCTTTAGTTCACACGGGCCTCTGACTCTGGGGGGCCTCCAAACGCCTTCCTTTGATCAAATCCTAAACAAGGCTTTAAGGCACCAGGCCACTGTAAAAAAATGACATTTTTTTTAATTAATTTTCTGAAGATGCATTTGTTAATAATGGTCTCACCAAATGTTTTAAGGAAATTCGTAAAATTGACGGAGATACCTACAGCATTTTATATGAAACCATTTTAAACAGTTTGTATGTTGAATTAACGTTCAGCAAAACTTTGAACGCGTTTTTCTCGAAACTGCTTTTTCAACACGGTTGACAACATATAGAAAAACTATACATCCGATTTGCATGCACTAAGTCTTAAACTGTTAGTAAATCCAGTCAGTATGGCACCACTTCGAGATTTTTTTTATAAAGGGCCCCCTTCTATTTTTTTTATGAACAATGAAAATTTCCCATAAAAAATCGAAATTAAAATTCATTGGTCCGCCATTTTTCCTTATTTTTAAACAAAATTCACCTACTTGGTGAAATAGACACTAGATTTTCAAACAGTTTAAGACTTGCAAATCGGATGTATAGAGGTTAAAAAATGTGTTAACAAAGTTTAGAGAAAAACACATTCAAAGTTTTTCTGAAGGATAATTCAACATACAAACTGGCCTGAAGAACCTACGGTTGTAGCGAAACCCGGTCGGCATAGAGTATGTATAATAAAAGTTTGTTTCACATAAAATCTCCGTCAATTTTTCGAATATCTTTAAAACATTTGGTGAGAGCATTTTTAACAAATGTATCTTTCAGAAAATGAAATAAAAAAATAAAATTACAAAATTTTTTTTTACAGAGTCCGCCTTAAGTAAGAATCACTAGATAAAACCGGAACTATGTCGATTTTAAATTAAATTTTAGATGTGTTGACTCTTTTTCACCACAAAATTATAACTTGACTTCGAAAGCTATATTTAAAATTTTAAGAAAATACGTTTTTTTAGTACATTAATGTTTTACCGTAGGGCGTTTGCAGATTTGTTAAATTTTCAAACAAAATTTTGTATTATACAAAATACATTTCAAATTATATAATCATGGAGTAAAATAAATCAATAAATTATCTGGGAAAGATATGTTTCAGAATTTTAATTTTAGTTTAAATAAAATCAATAAAAAAAGGATCCGCGCATATATTAAAAAAAAATACACCCCCCCCCCCCCCCTTGTTAGTCCACCATTGGTAAAGGGGCCCCGAGACGTGCATTGCCTACGGGCCCCGACATGGTTAATCCGGCCCTGGGTACATGACAATATTTAGGTATTTAAAAAAAAAAAATTTGCTTGATAAATACTGGGGATTGGATGAATTGAACAATATTTTCTCCTGGTTTCATCTGAATTAATTGCATTGATTTGCTTATGGATACTTTACCACACTAGGATTTCATTGATTGGTATATTTTTATTGTTGAATTGCAAGTATATTCGTGTCAGATAACATGACTGCTATAATGTGATATGGTATTTCTTTTACAGCATTTAAGCTTAATTATAACTATCTTGAGATTTTATGTGCAAATTCAATTAGCTTTGGGCAAGCATTTTTTAAGATATTTTGGTACTGAATTTTGGTTACTTACAATAACATGAGTAAATGACGTTTTTGCTTCTGATAATCTGTTACGTAGTTTAGTTTAGAGAACTTCAAAGAAAATTCAAGACAAAAGAAGAAGATGTTTCAAGATCATTTACGCTGATTTCAAGAATGGTACCAAGGCTTTTATCTCTACTTAGGTCCACTTCGGGTCATAATTTTCACCGGAAGTCATCATCATCGGAGGGTTCTTTCAAATTTATACTACAAGTTCATCGGTAGTCTCAAGATTTTTGCCGATTCTTCTTCCTTCAACGCTTACGTTGGCTACAAATCCACAATTAGGATGCAGTTGATATCTGCAGAAGACGCAATTGTGAGGCCTTTCTATGGAAACATTTCTGGAAGTCTTTCATCATTGAAGACATCATTACCGGAAGGATGCGGCATGAATATTGGAACTTTTGCTCGTTCTTCGCTTATTTTGGGGTTGCGTCATCAGTGTTGCTGTACGGAGTTCACCGTCTCCTACGATAAGTACAATATTTTGGATTGGGAGTACTCTTTCATCCCAGGATCCTACCATCTAGCTGTATTTCAAGTTTGGACAATCCTTGGCGACAACCACATTCCACGAGCAAGTCTCTCAGGACAAGAAGTTCTTTTGAGGAGGTGCCAGGAGGACCTCATTATTCCCAGGGGGAAATATTTTTGGCGAGGGGGTAATATAGCGGGTGGTCCCGGCTATGAACCATTCAACCCCGATTGCGACGGTACTTACTCACATCAGCGTTCAGCATATGACATCACTGATCTCTACCGCTGGCAGCAAATCTGTTTCGCGGCGAGCTTCAGTACAAAGGATCCAACCGGGAGGAGAACAGGCGTGCTGCAAGGTCGAGGCCAACCAGGCCATGGCGCTTTTGGACAACGCAACGTAACGTTTAATTTTCATTAGTTTATCGGGTTATTAGATTATTCTTTCATTTGTTTAAATAGTTTTACTTTCTCTTTAAAAGTAATGGCGCCCTCATTAAATTAAATTTTATGCTTTGCTCACTTGTAAATGTATCATGGTAAATTTAATCTAACATGTAACATCTTCGATGTTCATGTCCACCCTTGAGTATTTAATTTTTAAGTATAAAGTTCTCATTTATAAACATGCTCCTATGTATTACAATAAATCCTTATATATTTGTTCAATACCGTCTTATAATTTATTTAGAACTTACAACAATATGATATATCTTGACTAAATAACTTTCTACGTTACAACGTGGAGAGCTAGAAGCTCGCTTTTTGTTAAAAGCGAATGTGATTGGCTTGTGATCCGTATAAATGGTGAAATTTCGACCTTCGATATGACTTCTGAAGAATTTTATTGCTTCGTAGATACCAGTAAGTACACGATAGAATGTACTATACTTCCTTTGTGCTCTTGTGAACTTCCCGGAGAAAAATCCAAAAGGTTGCCATGAGTTTCCTTTAGTTTGTTGAAGTGATGCCCCCATGACGATGTTCGAGGCTTCCACCATGATAGCAATCTTGGCCTCTGGGTCCGGGTGTGCCAGTAAAGTAGCTGTTGCGCGATGATGTTTGCATTTGTCTAACGCTGCTGTTAGTTCCGGAGTCCAGGTTAGTGTGCGCTTGTCGTTCTTTTTGTAACCTGATATTAGTTCAAAAAGTTTTACTAGGGTGCTGATTGAGTTAGGTAGAAATTTACGGTAGTAATTTAGCATTCCCAGAAAGCGTCTGAGGTCTTTTGCAGTTTTCGGCAAAGGAAATTCTGTAATGGCTGTAACCTTTTCTTTGATGGGGCACTTACCTTCAGGTGTTATTGTATGGCCAAGGAAGTTGACGGTTGGTAGACCACTGGAGGTTATCCACCACATACCCGCCCCGGTATAAGTAACTTATGGTTACTCCTTCAGGGCTCTCACAAGGAAGCTAATTTTTTTTTATTTGAACGTCTCTACATTTAATTAAACAAAACTAGACCCCCAATGTCCCCGCATACGGTGTTAACGAGCAGTATGCAAGTGCTTTATATGTACAGGTTAGTATTAAATAATTAAATAAATATATACATTACCTCTTTCTTTGGGGAAAAGCAGAGGGGAGAAATAAAATTTTCAAGTGTAGGCGGTATGCCTACCCTGCCGGTTTATTGTACATAAAAAAAAAAAAAAAAAAAAAAAAAAACATCACTCAATTTTCATGTGGTTGCTGATAGGGAGCGAGTGTGTCACAGATACACCCGGCAGTCCTGTTGAGAGGTGCATGTTTTCAGGAAAGCCAAGCTTGAGATTGGTTTCCGCGCCCCTAAGCCGACTTCCCGGTGATGCATTGACGACACGGCTATTTGAAAGTGGGTGACAGAACGCCCAAAGACTCTAGGAAGGACAGCGTCGGGTTATCGGAGGCAGGGCGGAGGGTCCCCTTTCTCGCGCAAGACACCCTTACGACCCACACCTCTCCCCAGGGGAGGCGCAGACGATCCATGAGACAGCGCTCCGGGTCGGCTTCTCTCCAGTGTCCGCATGCAGGGACGGGGTCACAATCCACCCCAATAGTAGGGATATGGACGAGACACAAACGCTGGTTCAGCCTTCGTCTCTGAGACGTTACTATAGAATTTTTCCGCTGCAATGTTAACCGGGTACCCAATAAACAATTACAAAACCAATAAAAATCAAGTTCACAAAACAAAGAAAACTAATTTAATTATAATAAAAGAAACGGTAAAAAAGGAAACCATAAGTGGCTACTGTGGGTGCTCTCAGTAAATACTATTATCAGAGAATACAAAAGAGCGAAGTAATTAAGAATATTCCATTTTAGTGATAACTTATTTTATGGATGCATACAGTACTTGCTATCTTAAAAGAAAAAATAAGTAAAAAATAAAAATAAATAAAAATGGAAAAGAAATTATTCCCATACTAGCGAGTGGTTGCAGTACGAACTTGTAAGCGGTTCCTGATTACTGGCGCAATTCCTAAGCCCCAGGTTAGTGTAGCAGTAAACACATTGAAGTGGTTTCACTATCACAAAGTGGTTGGTAGACCAAATTGACATTTGCTCAGGTTGATTACCAGACCGTTATCGGCGAGGCGTTGGAAAAGTATGTCCAAATGCCTTCTGTGCTAAGGCGGCCAACTTTATAAAATATCAATGCGGGACAATGTGGCGTAGCCTTGGGGGGGGGGGGTTGGAATTTTTTTTTATTCATTTTATGAACCTACCTTTTACCTCACTTTATTCAGATTGTTGTACCCACACAATTGAGAGAAAGAGTATTCTTCCAATAAAAATCATGTTTATGAATTCTATCACAAAATTTTAACTGCTATATCGGAAGTCGAGAACGGTATCCATGTAATAGGATGAATATGCAATTTTTTTATTTAATTTGTTGTTATATTCTGAACCCAAAACTCGTTTTAATTAAATCTGTATGCGCCGAATTAAAACTACACTTAGAACATGAAAATGGTTTCTCTTTGATTTTTTAGCGGTCAGCGGCATGGTCATGGTACCTATATGATTTGAATGACAAATATGGCAGTGGCGTAGCGTGGGTATCAGCCGCCCGGGGCGGAGGAAAATTTTGCCGCCCCCCCCCCCCCCCCTATATAGGTACTTCTTCCGGGAGGGGTGGGGGGGGGGGGGGTAGTTATCCTTTTTTTTAAATATTTATTTGCCGATTTTTATTAATTAAATCTGTATGCGGTGAATTAAAACTACACTCAGAACATGAAAACGGTTTTTCTTTGGTTCTAGCAGTACATAAATTGTCTGCAACTAGAATTTTATATTTGCACTTCGAAAAAAGTTATGTTTTCCTTCGAAATATGTCAGCAGATGAATACACAATTGGAATTTTACATTCTGAACAATAAACTGGCTTAAATTTTATCTGTATGCGGTGAATTAAAACTACACTCAGAACATGAAAAAGGTTTTTATTTGACTCTGGCGGCACATAACTTGTCTGCAAGAATTTTATTAAGCATTTCAAATAAGTTTTTCCTTCGAAATGTGTCGTCAGATGAATCCACAACTGGAATTTTACATTCTGAACACTAAACTACTTTTAATTAAATTAAACCGCATGCGGTGAATTAAAACTACACTCAGAACATAAAAATGGTTTTCTTTGATTCTGGCAGCACATAGATAGTGCGCATCTAGAATTTTATAACTGCACTTCGAATAAGTATGCACAAACCTGTCAGCTATTTAACTTTTCTGTGACAATAAATTTAAAATATATACACCGTGATATATGCGTGGAAGAAAACCGTATAAGTGTATTTTTGTGCGCTTTCAGCAGGGCGCACAAAGCTTCGCGAATATAAAACACAAATCGACTATCAATAAGAACTAAAATTATACTGTTGCTATTTACATTTTTATTTAAAAATAATGTTTGTGTTAGAAATAAAACCAAAACGTCTGTCATTAATATTTTGATTTTAACAGTATATAAAACTTTAGAAAGATGTTGAGAAACTATAAACTAGAAAAAACTTTAAGTCCTGACGCGAAAATCGAACTCGCGACTTCCCCAATCCATATTTTTACAAGATGATGATTGATTGTGAAATTTTGCCGCCCCCCCCCCCGCCCACCCCACGCAAAATGAAATATGGGTTATCTATATTACGTGACACGCACTTATTCGTAAACAAAACAACTCACCAACTACACTGCCATTCTTTGACTCTTGCTTGTAACATAAATCAACCAATCCCTAGATTTTTTGTTTATTTATTTTTTATTTATTTTTATTTTTTTTTTATTTTATCTTCGGGCTTTTTCTGGAGACAAATTTTGTCTTGAACTTAACCAAATAGCTAAAATAGAGTAGAGATGGAGGAAGTTTTTTTGACTACCTTAGACAATAATAAAAAAATCGGAATGCGGGACATGCGGGACGCTTTAGACGATTTGCGGGACAATTTTTGTAAATATTGCAATGCGGGACTACAACTGTAATTGCGGGACGGTCCCGCAGAATGCGGGACGGTTGGCCGCCTTATTCTGTGCTCATCTTCGTTTTCCGATGCTATTAGGATGTCATCTAGATACACAAACCCGAATTCTAAGTCTCGTGTCACAGCGTGGATGAACCGCTGGAAAGTTTGAGCTGCATTTGATAAACCGAACTGCATAGTGGTAAATCCATATAGACCATAGGTTCTCAACGTGGGCGATAACGCCCCCTCGGGGGCGTTTCAGACCTTCAGGGTTAACTTCTTCGTTAACGTTTGCTAACGACAGTGGTGGTGGTCGCAAGTACCCGAAGTGGTCCCCGAGAGAAGTCATCTCGAATATAGATATCAAACATGCCCTAATAAGCCTTCAGAGTGAATACGATCTTAAGTTTTTAGGATCTATAAGTTTTTAACATTCCGGGCAGCGCAAGACAGAAAGACCTTTTCAAGAGTGATCGCCAACGCCGGGGGACCTGATAAGGCACGCAAAGAAGAAGAAGTTTTTAACGTTAGTTAAGCGCGAGGTTCGCGTGGCCAATGGAGCTTACTGCAATCGAGGAAAACGTCATGCATGATCCCAAGATGTTTTGACACTATATAAAATCCCTTTGGAAGGATAGTGGTCTTGAATACACCATGATGAAAGGTAATCAGGAATTTCGTGGCTTGGGGTGGCTTACGCATTTGCTGATCGTTTTAAATCGGTCTACAATAAATACCCTCCACTTCTAGACATTAATAATGCGGCCATATTTAATACCAGAGGAGCTTCAAGTCGATTCAGATATATTAACGGAATCTGACGGTTTGAGTGCCATAAGTCTCATGAAGAACCCGCACTTCATCGGACCAAACTTCGTTCCCGTATTTTTTTTTTGAAGGGTTCGCCGAGTTCTTAAAAATGCCATTATGTCTTATCTTTAACGTACCTATTTATTAGAACTTCCACTTTTCCTGAAGTATGGAAAACTTCGAAAATATGTCCTATTTTTAAGAAAGATTCGGAAAAGTTAATCGAAAATTATAGACCAGTCGCCATACTATCAGCTCCTGCTAAACTATTTGAAAAGTGAATTCATAAATTCCGTACGCCTGACATTATCCCCGGAACAGCATAGTTTCAGGAAAGGAAGATCCACTGAAACCAATCTGAAGATTTTTACCGGCTATGTTGCTAGGTTCCTAGACAGTGGATACCAAATAGACTGTTAGTATAACGACTTCTCCAAAGCCTTTGATACTGTGAATCACGATTACTAAAATTCATTAGCCACAAAACTTGCCCAGATGGGTTTTTCCCTTCGGATATTAAAGTTTTTTAAAAGTTATCTGAAGAACAGAAAGCAATTTGTTACACGGAATCTTCCAATCTACTGAATTTCTTGTTTTTTCTGGGGTTCCCCAAGGATCGATCCTAGGGCCTCTTCTTTTTTCCATTTTCATTGCTGGAGTCATCCGTTTTTCTCGCTTTTTGCTGTTCGCTGACGATTTAATATTATATCTTCTAGTGGGAAATATTGAGGCTGCCTGCACCTACAAGCTGATGTTGATAATATTTCAGAATGGAGTCAACGAAACCAGCTTCATTTCAATTTCTTGAAATCGTAGTTCTGACTTTTACCAGAGCATTTAGTCTCACCTAACACAGTAACACTATGCTCGGTCATAATCTCACATGAGATTCTAATATAAAGGATCTTGGGATTATATATGAAAGTAAGTTGACATTTCGCCCTCATATCGAAGGAGTGTGCCAGTCGGCCTTTATAATATTAGGGTTTGTTCTCTGAACCATCAAAGTTTTTCGGGATACCCGTTCTCCGAAGATTTTATACTTCTCCCTGGTCCGCAGTAGGCTGGAGAGTGGTTCGCTTATCTGGAATCCTTATGAGGTGGGGTGCTCCCTCGTGTTGGAGAGGGTTCAAAAAAGTTTCTAAGATTCATCTACATGAGGAGGTATCCCGAAATCTATCTATGGCTCTACCCAACGAACTTTCTTCTGGGCATGCTGGGATTTCACTCCCTGCCGCTCAGAAGAGAGGGGTATGCCGCCACCCACTTATTTAGACTGCTGCGAGGCTATATTGACAACTCATTTTGGAGCGCGTGAGTCTCTATGTTCCAGATGACTTTCTTAGACAGCGTCATCATAGATTATTCTATATTCCTGCCTGTAGGACTAACCTGCCAATGGTTCTCCCAGAAGGGAGAAGAATATTGCTCCTGAACCAAATCCCTCCGAGATTGATTTAATGGTGTAAGAAATTAATAAAAATAATTATTATATCCCATCTTTCCCCATTCCAAATAAACTAATATCAGTGATAGTTTTTTCTAAATTTGTTAATGTAAATTGATCCCTGAAAAGATATATTTTGATACAGTAAGTGCCTTTGCCATACATCTAGCGTGATGAATGGCACCAGGAACTTTGAAAAAAGTATCTTTTGGGGAGTACGTCCTAACACAACTAACGAAAGTTGAATTAATTCTTTGTAATCATCCCTTGGCTGTTGGTTTTTTAATTGTTTTAAGAAAAATTGATATTTCATCTGAATTCCCTGTTGTATGTCTAATATTTTTATCTTTAATGGCAGTTTTGTATTTTGTCTTGCTCTAGCTTCGACCATCCAGTCTGAAAGTTTTTAAAAATATTTGAGTGGGGTCCAGTAGTTGTGCCCATTTTTAAATCAAAAACTGATTTGAGAATAATTTCTAAAATATGGTGGCGACATGCTAAATAAAGAAGATTTTTCTCTAATAATTGCTCCAACAAAACGCAGGTTCCTTTGAAGCGACCAGTATTTACCGCAGTGGATTAGATGTTTTATTATATATTATACTATTTTATTAAATATGATGTTGTTTATTATATTGTTTAATAATGTATAATGTTCAAAGGAAACAAAATTTGATCAAAAGTGATTAAATTAAGTAAGTATCTTTATTGCCATTTTCCATATTTTCTAAAAATAGCGACTCTGAGGATTCGGATCATGTCCGGTCTTGGAAAATAAAAACAAATATAAACGTTTTAACAAAAAAGTGATTGGAGTAAAACTTGAAGATAGCAACATTTCCTATGAAATGAAATAAGAATAAAATTTCTAGGACAAATAATTTGCATTTTATGAGGAAAAAACGGCGATTTTTTACAAATTTAATCTCGATGAGGCACGGGTTACATTATCCAATTGAGCTTAAACTTTCCAAATCTTATTTTCTAGACAAATGGAAAATATAAGGGTGGTCAGGCCGGCATTAGGACGAAAATATTTTTTCACCCTATACCTTGTAACCACCCTACCCCACATGCAAATAAGTCTAATGAAATGAGTCAATAATCATGTTAGTTAGGTGACTTTTCTTGCGCAAAAGTATAGGGTGTTGAAAATTATAGGCGATAGGTGCATTGTGTAACCGCCCACCGACTCTGAGCAGACCAACCGGGTCCAAAAAAGGCATTAAATTTTGAACATGAGACGAGTTACGACAATTTTTGCCTGTATCAATATGAAAATGCATGCCTTGTACTTTCAAAATCCATAATTTCAAAGTTGAATGCAACTCCTCGACGGTTAATATTCCAAATATATTTCTCTTCTTTTGAAATCTCAAAATCCATGCTGTAACACGTTGCAATCTTGTTAATGAAGAAAATCTATTTAACTTCTCCTCATTCCATGAATCAGTTGTAGTCAATACATGAATATTGTTGGCCTTTAGCTCAGGAACAACATCAAGTTTTACACTGGAAGAATGGAAAAATGGCCACTCATCGTCGGGTGAGAGCATCCAAGGAGGCCCCTTCCACCATAACTCTGTATTGACCAACTACTTACTGATCAGGCAAAAGTCCTCTGCTGGATACGTCGGTTTTTCTTTTAAGAGACCACTCGCAAGTACTGTATGCATCCATAAAATAAGTTATCACTAAAATGGAATATTCTTAATTACTTCGCTCTTTTGGGTTCTCTGATAATAGTATTTACTGAGAGCACCCACAGTAGCAACTTATGGTTTCCTTTCTTACCGTTTCTTTTATTATATTTAAATCAGTTTTCTTTGTTTTGTTTACTTGATTTTTATTGGTTTTTTAATTGTTTATTGGGTACCCGGTTAACGTTGCAGCGGAAAAATTCTATAGTAACGTCTCAGAGACGAAAGCTGAACCAGCGTTGTGTCTCGTCCATATCCCTACTATTGGGGTGGATTGTGACCCCGTCCCTGCATGCGAACACTGGAGAGAAGCCGACCCGGAGCGCTGTCTCATGGATCGCCCGCGCCTCCCCTGGGGAGAGGTGTGGGTCGTAAGGGTGTTTTGCGCGAGTAAGGGGACCCTCCGCCCTGCCTCCGATAACCCGACGCTGTCCTTCCTAGAGTCTTTGGGCGTTATGTCACCCACTTCCAAATAGCCGTGTTGTCAATGCATCACCGGGAAGTCGGCTTAGGGGCGCGGAAACCGATCTCAAGCTTGGCTTTCCTGAAAACATGCACCTCTCAACAGGACTGCCGGGTGTATCTGTGACACACTCGCTCCCTACCAGCAACCACATGAAAATTGAGTGATGTCTTTTATGTACAATAAACTGGCAGGGTAGGCATACCGCCTACACTTGAAAATTATATTTCTCCCCTCTGCTTTTCCCCAAAGAAAGAGGTAATGTATATATTTATTTAATTATTTAATACTAACCTGTACATATAAAGCACTTGCATACTGCTCGTTAACACCGTATGCGGGGACATTGGGGTCTAGTTTTGTTTAATTAAATGTAGAGACGTTCAAATAAAAAAAATTAGCTTCCTTGTGAAAGCCCTGAAGGAGTAACCATAAGTTACTTATACCGGGGCGGGTATGCGGTGGATAACCTCCAGTGCTGGATACGTCAGCTGGGTTCAAATGAGAACGTATATGAAACCATTTGATCAACGAAATAACTTTGAAGCAATATTCTTAAGTAAGGCTAAAGTGTGATGAAGATAATATAAGTAATCAAATAAAAAAGAATCCAGAGCATGAGATATAAATTTATTATACAAATCTAATAACACAGTCTTTGATTAAAATATGAATTGTGAATCTACAGGGCGTGTCATTCGCTCGAAGAGCCAATGATTATCGTATACAACTATATTTTACAACAATAACATTACTCGTAACAGCTGTCAAAGTTTTGCTCTTACACTATTTTTTATTAAAATAATAAAATTGCAATCAATTTAAATAGTTATAATTATAAAAAATATTACACTAAATAAATCGGAATCACACAAAGCATGCGTGCACTATTTCCGCTGCCGAATCGTAGTCCGTTCGGAGAATTATGGGCGACTCATAACAGTATAAATAACTTCTTTTCATTTTACCTCCTGTAATAGAGTCAATAATAACCCTGGATGGAGATGGTAAGTAAAAATAATCCGCCGTCCCGCAAATTATTATACTTTTTATGCTTTCATCAAGTTGTTCAATTAATTTCCTTCTTTTTCTATTATGTGTAATTTAAAAAAAATAAAATCTTTCTTTAATGTACTACGACTGTTAAAAAATACTTAATAAAAACCTGTTTGTAAATGGCACTTTGTACCGTAAATTTTAAATAAATAATAATGGTGATCCTCCAAAATACCGGCAAATACAACAATTGGCGCACAACGTAATAATTGACGCCCTACTATTTACAATATTTACCTGCTAATATTTATAAATAATATTTTTTTTGTAATATTTTGTAAATAATGAAACATGCCATCCCACGTGATATTGTCAATGTGGTCACCCTATGATTGTTGCCCGAGAAGCCACAAGTACATTATTATACTTATTGGGTTTAAAATAGTATGTTCATTAAAGATTAATGTAATTTTACAATAATATATACTTTAGAGTTCTTACGTCTTTCTTGAAAATGTCAAGAGCCCTAGAGGGGGGGGGGGCATTGGAGCCGATTGCCACCCGACAGGAAGGTGACGCCCGACCGAGTGTCACCCCCAAGAGCAACCAAGGAAAGTGGTAGTTGCCCACGACTAGCCGCCCCCCCCCCCCCCCCCCCGCAAATCGCCTAAAGGCCCTGATCGACGGGCGAGTAAAACCGCGGTCTTATGGCTCGTCGGTAAAGCTCGCCGGTGTATCATTGCAAAACCGCGGTTTTGTGAGTTGACGAGCCTGGCTCGTGGCTCGTCATGTTTGCTTGATATTTTACTCGGCTCGTCGTTCAAAACTGCATGTCGATCACGGCCGGCGAGCCAAGCCGTCAGTTATCGGCGACAGCGCTAGAGGACTGACGTCACGTAATAATGGATCTGCGAATTCACATTCACGATTTCATCGTACAATTCATAAATAGCTACCGAGAGTGGCCCTGTTTATGGCAAATTAAATCAAGTGAATACAAAAAATTGTTTGTTCTTTCTAGGTACAAATAAAATACATTAAACTATATTACCCACGCACAGGCTGCACCTTAGTGGGTTCCCATTATTCTTATTATATCATAATATTGTATACATCAAATGTGAAATTTGGGAAAATAAAGTTTAAAAAAATAATAATAAACACAATTATACAACTTTGTTTTGATTCCACTTTATTATTTCCTTATCCAACCGGTTCCGGTTCGACCTGAACCTTTATCAGGGATGAATAAAAATATATTTATTTGAAGGCTTTTACAATATCATGTTATTGGATACATAGGTTATTTAGGAGTTTAAGCATGTAATATGTAGCATAATAAACTGGATATTAAACATAATACAAAAAAGAGAAATAGCTTCTCGCATTATAATTGTTTTGCTTTTGTATCATAGGTGTTTCTAAAGACAATAATTCGTTGTACAATTCTTCAGACATTCTCAGATAATTTCTGTAATCGAGTGGTTCTACTGACAATTCTCGAATTAAATAATGTGTATGCGATAACGCTTGTCTTTTCTCAATCCAACTTTTAACCCAAACTCTCGGGCGTTTTCGCTTTTTTTCTTAATTTCGTGGTATGCTATAATACCAAGATAACACAAAGCTTCAGACGCCGAACAAGACATGTTAACCTCAAGACAACGATACTACTGTTTTACTCGCTAGTCGATCAGCACCAACGAGCCGCGAGTAAAACCGACGGTTTTTAAAACCGCGGTATAGGCTCGTACGTCGATCACCCACTTAAAGCGTCCCGCATTCCTATAATTTTTTTAATATAGTCTATGGTAGTCAAAAAAAACTTCCTCTTTCTTTAGTCTATTTTAGTCACTTGGTTAAGTTCAAGACAAAATTTTTCCCTAGATACGGTCCGAAGATATCGATCTAGAGATACATTTATTTATGTTACAAGCAAGAGTCAAAGAGCGCCAGTGTAGTAGTGATTGAGTTGTTTTGTTTAAGAATTAGTGCATGCCGTGACACGTAATATTGATAACCCATATTTATCATTCAAATCAAATCAAATAATTTGTTGACTATGCCGCCGACCTCGAAAAAGCGATGTTGTAAGTTCAGCGAAGACTTGCAAGAAGAATACCTTCATTTCTGAATGTTGTTTAAATTCGCCGCATACAGATTTAATTTTAACCAGTTTAGTATTCAGAATGTAAAATTCTAGTTGGATTTATCTGCTGACATATTTCAAAGTAAAATATACTCTTATTCGAAGTGCATTGGAGGGAACCCCAACACTTTCCAATAAGAAAAATATTCTCTAAAAATATAAAATTCTAGTTGCGGACTATGTGTGTGATGCCAGAATCAAAGATTAACCATTTTTTGTTCTGAGTGTAGTATTAATTCGCCGCATAAGGTTTAATTTAAACCAATTTTGTGTTCAGAATGAACATGAATAGTCGCAGTCGGGCACGAAAAAGGTTTTTCTCCACTGTGGGTCAACATGTGAATTTTAAGATTACCCTTTGTAGAACATGAATAATCGCAGTCGGGACACGAACAAGATTTTTCTCCACTGTGAATCAACATGTAAATTTTGAGACTACGCTTTGTAGAATATGAATTGTTGCAGTCGGGACAAGAAAAAGGTTATTACCCACTGTGAGTTAACATGTTAATTTTAAGACTTCCCTTTGTAGAACATAAATAATCGCAGTCGGGACATAAAAAAGGTGTAAATCCACTGTGGGTAAGCATGTCAATTTTCAATCTATCTTTGCGATAACTAGAATAGTTGCAATCGGAATAAGAAAAGGGTTTTTCCACACTGTGTATATTAAGCGTGTGAATTTTTAGTCTGCGTTTTAGAGAACATGAATAGTCACAGTCATGACACGAAAAAGGTTTTTCTCCGCTGTGGGTCAACATGTGAATTTTAATATTACCCTTTGTAGAACATGAATAGTCGCCGTCGGGACACGAAAAAGGTTCTTCTCCACTCTATACCAACATGTGAATTTTAAGATTACCCTTTGTAGAACATGAATTACCGCAGTCGGGACACGAACAAGGTTTTTCTCCACTGTGAATTAACATGAAAATTTTGAGACTACGCTTTGTAGAATATGAATTGTTGCAGTCGGGACAAGAAAAAGGTTATTCCCCAAAGTGAGTTAACATGTTAATTTTAAGACGAACATAAATAATTGCAGTCGGGACATGAAAAAGGTGTAAATCCACTTTTCGCAAGCATGTGAATTTTCAATCTATCTTAACGATACTAGAATAGTTGCAGTCGGAACAAGAAAAGGGTTTTTCCAAACTGTGTATATTAAGCGTGTGAATTTTTAGTCTGCGTTTTAGAGAACATGAATAGTCACAGTCAGGACACGAAAAAGGTTTTTCTCCGCTGTGGGTAAACATGTGAATTTTAAGATTACCCTTTGTAGAACATGAATAGTCGCAGTCGGGATACGAAAAAGGTTTTTCTACACTGTGGGTCAACATGTGAATTTTGAGACTACGCTTTGTAGAATATGAATGGTTGCAGTCGGGACACGTAAAAGGTTATTCTCCACTGTGGCTCAATATGTGAACTTTCAGATTACCCTTTGTAGAACATGAATAGTCGCAGTCGGGACACGAAAAAGGTTTTTCTCCACTGTGAGTAAACATATGAATTTTAAGATTACCCTTTGTAGAACATGAATAGTCGCAGGCGGGACACGAAAAAGGGTTTTCTCCGCTGTGGGTCAACATGTGAATTTTTAGATTACCTTTTGTAGAACATGAATAGTCGCAGTCGGGACACGAAAAAGGTTTTTCTCCACTGTGAGTAAGCATATGAATTTTAAGATTACCCTTTGTTGAACATGAATGGTCGCAGGCGGGACACGAAAAAGGTTTTTCTCCACTATGAGTAAACATGTGATTTTTAAGACTACCCTTTGTAGAACATAAATAATCGCAGTCGGGACATGAAAAAGGTTTTTCTCTACTGTGGGTCAACATGTGAATTTTAAGATAACCCTTTGTAGAACATAAATAATCGCAGTCGGGGCATGAAAAAGGTTTTACTCCACTGTGGATAAGCATGTGAAGTTTGAGTCTATCTTTACGAGAACAAGAATAGTTGCAGTCGGAACAAAAAAAGGGTTTTTCCATACTGTGTATATTAATCGTGTGAATTTTTAGTCTGCGTTTTTGAGAACATGAATAGTCACAGTCAGGACACGAAAAAGGTTTTTCTCCACTGTGAGTAAGCATATGAATTTTAAGATTACCTTTTGTTGAACATGAATAGTCGCAGTCGGGACACGGAAAAGGTTTTTCTCCACTATGAGTAAACATGTGATTTTTAAGACTACCCTTTGTAGAACATAAATAATCGCAGTCGGGGCATGAAAAAGGTTTTACTCCACTGTGGATAAGCATGTGAATTTTGAGTCTATCTTTACGAGAACAAGAATAGTTGCAGTCGGAACAAGAAAAGGGTTTTTCCAAACTGTGTATATTAAGCGTGTGAATTTTTAGTCTGCGTTTTAGAGAACATGAATAGTCACAGTCAGGACACGAAAAAGGTTTTTCTCCACTGTGAGTAAGCATATGAATTTTAAGATTACCCTTTGTTGAACATGAATAGTCGCAGTCGGGACACGGAAAAGGTTTTTCTCCACTATGAGTAAACATGTGATTTTTAAGACTACCCTTTGTAGAACATAAATAATCGCAGTCGGGGCATGAAAAAGGTTTTACTCCACTGTGGATAAGCATGTGAATTTTGAGTCTATCTTTACGAGAACAAGAATAGTTGCAGTCGGAACAAAAAAAGGGTTTTTCCATACTGTGTATATTAATCGTGTGAATTTTTAGTCTGCGTTTTTGAGAACATGAATAGTCACAGTCAGGACAAGAAAAAGGTTTTTCTCCACTGTGGGTCAACATGTGACATTTAAGATAATTTTTTGTAAAACACGAATAGTCGCAGTCGGGACATAAAAAATGTTTTTTTCCACTGTGAGTAAGCATACTGATTTTAATGCAACTCTTTGTAGAACGTGAATAGCTGCAGTCTGCTAATGAAATAGGGTTTTCACCACTATGGCTGCGCAAGTGGAGTACTAATGTTACCTTACGAGAGCACGAATAGTTACAATGAGAACAAAAGTATTGTTTTTTTCCAGGAAGTGTCTCCAGCAATCCTCCTGAAAAAGATTACGTATTTTTTATTTTATTTATATTTGGGAAAGTTGACAGCAAATCATAAGTTACATAAAAATACAATTATAAAATGGTTAATTATGCCAAGTATAAACTTTCCACAGATAATAATAGTAAATTATAATGTGTGACTTTATAAAGGTGTTTACTTAATTAGTTCATTTTTAGACACATTATGTGAGGGGGAGGAGAAATATAGGATAAGGATTAAAAAGCTAAGGAAGTGAATATATAGGGGGAGGGGTAGATTGAACTTCCTAGTTTGAGTCATGTTCCTTAGTGAGATTTTGTTTTATGTCATGTAACGTCGAGTTAAAAATGTCAATGTGGTAGTAATTTAAGTTGAATGAATGTGTGGATCTGTAGATAAATGAGTTATGTTTGGAGTTAGTCTTGCAAAGAGGGAGATTAAAAGTAAGCGACTGTCTACTGTTGCGATTAGGAACGTGGAATGATGAACGTTGAAGATCAGGACTATCGATTAAGTTATGTGTAATTTTAAATAACATTACCGAATCTGCTATATTTTTTCGACAAGTTAGCGTCTGTATTTTGAAGAATTTTGCAGAGTCTTCATTACTAACATGAGATCGAAAAGAGCGGAAATTGAGATACCTTAAACATCTATTTTTAACACTTTCAATTCTATTTTTGTGTACTGCATAGCCTGGGTTCCATACTTGAGATGCGTATTCAAGAATACTACGAACATATGAGAAATATAGTGTTTTGAAAGTAGTAAGGTCTTTGAATTGTTTACATGAGCGGATTATGAAACCAAGCATAGAAGATGCATTAGTGACTATGTGGTCGATATGTTTATTAAAATTCAGTTTACTATCAAGTATAACCCCAAGGTCCTTACTTTCGAATTTGATAGATAACGGTACAAGATTAATTGAGTATTCATGGATAAATACGTTTTTATTCCTAGTAAAGCGCACAACGAAGCACTTATATATATTTACTTCCAGACAATGGGCATTACAATACCTGCTGAAACATTGCAAATCATCTTGCAACTTCAGAGAGTCCTCTATTGACTTTATAGGTGAGTAGATTTTTATGTCATCGGCATACAGGATGGTTTGCGAGTTTAAAAAACAGTTACCGACATCATTGCTATATATGTTGAATAATAATGGTCCCAACAAGCTGCCTTGAGGAACTCCCGATGTGACAGCAACAGAATCGGATTTAAATCCTGCAACCACTACTATTTGACTACGGTTGGAGATATAAGAAGAGATCCAACGATAAAGATTGCCGTGAATACCAATTTCCAAAAGCTTCTTTAACAGAGTCGCGTGTACGACCCTGTCAAACGCCTTACTAAAGTCGGTATAGACAGTGTCCACTTGTATTCTGTTATCCAAATTATCCTGGAGGTACTCGGTGAAAGTTAAAAGACTTGTGGTTGTTGATTTACCACTAATGAAACCACGTTGGTTCAAATTCAGGCTAAATTTAAGAGCAGCATATAGTTGATTGTAGACTATTTTTTCAAATTTTTTGTTAAATATGCAAAGTTTGGAGATTGGCCTGTAGTTTGTGACATCAGTTTTTTTACCATTCTTGAAGATGGGAGACACAAACGCGGATTTCCATATAACAGGGACAGTGCATTGGGTTAGAGAGCGATTGAAAATCAAAGAAAGGGGTAAGACTAGATTGTGTGCACATCGTTTAATAAGGATAGAAGGTATTTCGTCAGGACCGGCACCTTTGCTAGTATCAATTTCCTTAAGGTGTTCTTAAATCTAAATATGATATACAGGTGAAAGAAGGCACCGTACAATAAAAACAAAAACGCTTACATTAGGATAGCAGGAAGGTTTACGTAAACAAAGAAAAATTCTATTTACCTGCTGTTTGGGTAATTCTTTCAGAGCGCTCTAAGCATTCCTTTTTAACATCCGGGTGATGTATGTCAATTTCCGTATAAGCAATTCCCTGTTTAACTTCTTCTCGAGGACCTGGTTCCGCCTTGATGGTTAGAGTCTCCACATTAACGCCACCTAGAGCATTAGAACACAATACCTAATTTGATATGCCGAGAAGAACAGTGTATCACATTTTAAATTACGGACTTCATTCTCCGAAATGGTATTTTAACGAATTGTATTGTTTTTGTTAAAAAAAAAACTAGACATGAGATATACCATTGAAGAACATATGTCATCTTTGATAATGCTGTGGAAAGGAAAGGAAGAATATCAAGTTCTGGGAAGGATAAAAAGGTATAAGGGATGGGTGGGAAACTGGAGATCAACGTGTACAAGAGTGACGGACGTTTCAATCCATCCCTCCCACTGCGGTATAAGGCGATGTTTGGAGGGAGTGCGGCTGGAAAGGGCAAAAGGTCTCCCTCAATAAGTTTTCTCCTGATCCGGCCTGCCACGTAACTAATGGGCAGATGCATCCAACACCAAGATCCGGGCACCCCTGCTAAGTTACCAACTTAGCAAACCATCTGAGGTAACCTATGGGATGTGAGAGGTGTTGGTTTAAAATGTTTCCCGGGGTGGCGGTTCCCGTACCCACCTCCCAAATTGAAATTTTACTTCTGAATACCTTCAGAACAAATAGTGGTTGTGTGTTAACGATGGGATAATATTTTGATTGTGTCGTATAACATGTACGTAACTTACATTATATCTAAATCAAATGAAGTCAACTTGGGAGAGTGGGAACTTTTTTGAACAGAGCAATATAAGTTCGAAAAACTTCTTAAGGTGGAAACACATTATTAAAACCCGACGCGACCCGACGAAACGCGATGCGTGTTGAGTCGAATCAAATGTATTGTTTTCTATGGACCAGAATCACACTATGAACACCCGACGCGACGCAATGTGCGCACACGCCACCCGATCCAGACGTGCCAGGTCGGTGTGTTGCCCATGGTGGGGGTAAACACGCCATCCGACGCGGCCTGCGCGGTATGTTTCTAGACAACACCCGACGCCACGCGTCAGTCGTTCGAGAACTGTCACAGAGCATATACGGACTATATGCCAATTAAATATAATTTTTTGCATTTATTTAGCGAAATGACCGACGAATAATTAATTGAGTTGGTAAAACGATATCCTGTTCTATATGACATGAGTTTAGCTATTTACAGAGATCATAATTATATGTAATTTTCTTACTGTACAATATTTTGTAATATTTTGCAGTATTTTTGAAAGTATTATGTTTCAATTTTTGTAACTTTAAGTATTATTATCTAAATATATATAATTACATGGACTAGCTCCCCAGTTAGACCCGATAATATTTCTCTACTAATTGGGTAACCAAAAAAGTGATGAAATAGTAATGAGTCAGATATGAAATGTAATATTCATTTATTGTGCAAATTTACTTTTTTCTAAATAAAAAAAAATAATGTGAGAAATAATGCATGGGAAGAAATTGCCGAGCAAATTTCGTGTCTTTCTTGCCTATGTCACTTTGAATAAATTCGTGTATTTTTTTTAATTGTGTTTTAGTAATCCGAAAATACATATGAAATCTTTCAGTATCTTGAAGTAAGTCTGGATACAGAGTATGATATTCACCACACATACTTCTCTTTTAATTTATTTCATGTACCAAGTAACGCCTAGTTATTCTCTTTTTCTTGAGTCGTTTAAGTATCATGTATGTATGTACCCAAAATTTGCATCAAATCTTCTTCAAAGTCTTCATTTGACTCGTTATTTATTAAATCCATAGTACATAACCATACACTTCCACTGCTGTTAGATAACTGTATTCATAAATTGCTAGTTAGTCGTGGCGTCGCGTGTTGGTAATGTGCACGGTGCATATTATCGGGTGTCGACACGTGGCGTCGCGTCGCGTTTTAATAATTTGTTTCCACCTTTAGTTTGACAGTGAACTGAAAATATACATATAAAAAAAAACAGTAACCAATGCACGTCAAGGAAAGTCGTCGTGAACAAGCATAAAATGTCCGTCCAAGAAAGACATTCTAAAATAGACTTTGATTATTGACTAAAGATGTGGCTTATCAATGGAACATCTATGTATCTGTAAAAAAAACAGAAAAAAAGAAAGATCACCATTGTTATGGTCAATGTAATGTTTCAGTTATTTTTTTAAGAATAATTTAATCTTTTTCTTGAATGTAAATATAATTATTGTGTATTTTTTGTTTTGAAAATCAATCGTTTTTAGTTCCGAGAATTGTCGCTTGTTTTCGAGCTCCGGATTCTTAAAAATAATAACATTGAAATAGTGTGCAAATTGAAGCAAATTCATTGCTAAGGTGGAGTATTTTTTTCAGGCTATCGCCCGGTGTGTTTGTTTTCTCGGTATTCTACCGGAAAATGCTCAAAAAGTGTATTTACTAAAAAAATTGACACATAGTTTTGACAACTGGTATAAAAAGTGTTTAACTAACTGAAATGTATGTGTACATTTATGAAACTCGGTGTAGAATTTATCCTTATGTGTCTGTTTTACCGAAACTGTAACGGAAAATGCTTCAAAAGGGATTAAAAAGTGATTTCAAAGTTGTATGTCTTCACTTTGGAGGCCAGTTCAAGTGAATAAAAACAATAACAATAATAATCAATTGAAACAACTAACATTAAGTGAAGTGCAAACGACTTTAAATGCGAGTTAAACAATAAAAATAGTTAACAAATATTATAATCAATAATTATCAGCCTGAAACACTCATCTACAATATCTACATTGAAAAAATCTTCCGAGAAAAGATACTGGCCGCCAACGGGAATTGAACCCGTGACCATCTGATTGCCGGTCAGCAGCTCTGACCACTGAGCTATGGCGGCTTATCTAATACCCGCCAAATAATTCAATATACACCTAGAGCTATGGCGGCTTATCTAATACCCGCCAAATAATTCAATATACACGCCACCTAGCGGGAGATTTAGTATTAAAAAAAACCTCTCTCACAAAAATAAAGTTGGTTGTTTTCAGTTGGAAAAATGTAATAATAAGTAATTGTCGAATGAAACACTAGTATATATTGAATTATTTGGCGAGATATTATTTGATTTGCATTTGTTATTTGCATTTGTTATTTGCATTTGTTGACCAAGAGATAGTCTTCTTATTATTATCATGTGGCTTGTATTTGATTTATTTACTTTACCGGTTTTATTTACTTTACCGATTTTGTTTACTTTACCGGTTTTATCTTTTATCTTTTTTGTTTTTGTTTTTATTTTAAGCGCTCTAGGGGAAAATACCTGAATTTGATTTTAAGATATCATTATTTGTCTTCTTTTTCTCATGAGTACAAAATTATATACTGTGAGGAATACGTATAATTAACACTTTTTCCTGCTATAAATAACATGTAATGTAAGTAAACAATGTAATATGAAATTAAATTTGTCAATTTGACTGGCCTAAAACAGGATCCATTCCTAGTTGGCTAGTCAAAGTTTCCACATATGTTTTATTGTTCAATTTTATGTGAAATAAAGTATTTTACGGTGCTCCAGATTTTATGTCCGGGTTGAATCTTTCCCAAATGAAAGACTAAACCCTTCCACACACTTTTCCACAAATGAATATCTAGTAAATTAACGCAATGTAAGTGCACTATATAAGAATAAAACAATACAAGAACAATACGTCAATCCACCAGAAACATAATGGGAAAATATTTCACCGACTCCAGATATTTTCATATCAGAGGGTTCGGCTCTGATGAAATCCTAACTGGTCCGATAAATCCTACTGATCCCTCAATATAAATATTTAAAAAATCTTTCGTAATCCTACATGTATTTAAAATGACCGACTTTTGCATTTTTATGTACAAATTTTTTGACAAATCTAATACGCCTAAATTTTGAATGAGAGAGCTAGGTATAATGCCAGTAGCCGAAATAACAAATGGTAATATTTTTATAGTCTGAGAATGCCAAATTCTTTTAATTTCATTTCCTAAATCTGTATATTTTCTTATTTTTTCAGAAACAGTTTTCTGAATATTACAAGAATTTGGAATAGCGACATCAATGATATAAGTTATTTTCTTAATTTTTTCATGTAAAACTATATCGGGTCTATTATGACTAATTGTTCTGTCTGTCAGAATAGTTTTATCATAATAAATTTTATAAAATTCATTTTCTAAAAATGAATTTGGTTCATATTCATAATATGGTACATTACGGCAGTCAATCAAGTTATGTTTAATTACCAAACTTTGGTAAATTATTTTTAAAACTTGATTGTGCCTAAATGTATACTCGGACGGCGCTAATACAGAACATCCCGATATAATATGTTCTATAGTTTCCGGAAAAGCCAAACATTTTCTACATAAATCATCAATTTGATTTGCATCTTTGATGATATGCTTCCTATAATTTTTAGTATTAATGACTCTATCTTGTATGGCAAGCATAAAGCCTTCTATTTCTGCGCTCAACTCTCCAATACTCAACCATTTGTTTGACGAAAATTGAAGTGTTTTGCGTGAAGAATTTTATTTGACCAGGAATCTAATAATTCCTGGTTGGTATTTATAAGAATGCTGGCATTCTCGTCCTATAAATTTAATGGTGAAATATTATTATTATTATTATTATTATAAGGGCGTGAATTCCGATTTCGATTTTTTTCCTGTACTAGTGGATCGCCTTAATCGTAATATTGTAAGTAGATTTGTATCGAATCAGGTTTTTAGTATTTGAATGTCATTATTTGCATTTTCCTTTACAATATTATATTATTATTCATATTTTTGTTTTTTTTTTTACTTCTAATATAAACAA
Organism: Limnephilus lunatus; assembly: GCA_917563855.2. Classification (NCBI taxonomy): domain Eukaryota; kingdom Metazoa; phylum Arthropoda; class Insecta; order Trichoptera; family Limnephilidae; genus Limnephilus; species Limnephilus lunatus. The sequence goes on along the minus strand of OU830592.1, from coordinate 105,695,247 downwards.
GTGTATTTTGGGGTAGAACCTGTAGACAAGCAGCCATGTGGCAGCTTCGCGGGACTACCGATAGATTGTCTAAATTATATATAATTATGTACATTTTGTTTTTGTTCGAAATAATAAAAGAAAGAAAAAAATAAAAAATCAACATTTAACGTCTAAGTACTTTTGCAATGCAACTTACTGACTGCCGGAGTACTCGCCACGTACTGCAAACATTCCTTCTTCACATCCGGGAGGTAGATATCTATATCCGTATAGGGCATTTCACCTCCATCCTCTTCCTGGGAGCCTGGTTCCACCTTGATGGAAACACTCTCTGGGTTGGGAAGATCCATGGCCTTCTGTGATAGCGTTCCGGTTAAATAAAGATGGTAATATTAGACCCGCAACAGAACATTTATTATTATTATCCTATTAAATATTAATTATTAAAGAGTTTAAAGTAATTAGCTTAAGTAGGATTGACATAGTTAAATCCTCAGAGGTGATCTGGACCATCTTACAAAGAAATCATAGGCGGTTAATTGAGCTCGTGCATCAAAGATATCAAATATCAAAAAGAGCGGAACAACCGTTTTGCCCTCCATTCTCACTTCACTTGTATAATGTTCATATATAAAAGTGTCCCGTTCACGCCTTATTTATTGCACTTATACGAGTCATACAATTATTCGAGAATTATATTTTACGGCTTTCTCTTGTCATTGTATTTAAAATAAAAACAGAGTTATGATTGCAAAAACAACATAAGTACAATGAGGATAGAATTATGAAAAATGGATCTCTCATACACTTTCACGAATTAAACGACAGAAGAGAGTCCGCTCAGATAATCATTTGAGTGCCGATTGTCATCCGGGTGACAATATTTCAAGCATATGCGGCCACATTCGGCACACAACAAGTAGTAATACACAACGGGAGTAATAGAACTAACTGCAATGTTGGCTTCTCAAGAAAAGTATAAAATATACGTATATAAGTTATTTTCGTGACTTATGTCAAATTTGCTGTGGTGTAATTTTGTTCAAGTCAATCTATTTGACTCCATTGTTATTTTAGCGTTAGATATTTATAGTATCACCCTGGTAAAATATCACAATTCAGAAAAGAATAGGTTTTTTTAAATTGATATAGTCGGATTTAGCTCCCAGATCTGGTATATAAATACAAACACAATATTCTTTTACGTATTTCAGGGCGCTAAGTTGTAAAGGGAAAAAAAATCTTTGTGATCTATTATTAACAATGAGTATGCGCAAGACATGTAATAATAAAATTGACTTAGGCATATTGAATAAATTAAAGTTTTCCACTCAGTGAAAAGATTTAATAAACTTACTTACGCTTGGTTGGCATTTGTGTACACCTACAATCATCAACACAATGTCTCTGGTCTGCCGCGAGTTAAGGCGGAAACACACTTGTGTGGTGTGGTGTGTCGTGGCGCGCCAGTAGCACATCGGTTTCATATATTTTCTATGGTTAGAGACATATTTGTGTGGTGTGGTGTGTCGGGGTGGGTTCTGTTGTGGCGTGGACTGCTCGCCGCCGATCGCGCCATACCCCCCACCACCACTCTGGCGCACCATAGACATTTATTTATGGTCATAGACAACTAGCGGACGCTTGTTTGCAGCGTGGTTCTGAAAAATGGCTGACGAGCTAATTGAACTTGTACGTCAACGAAAAATTTTATACTATTTAACGTGTAAAGAGTATAAAGGTCATTTGATCAGAAATGCTGCTTGGGAAGAAATTTCTGGAAAATTGTATTATATTTATCTTTACGTAATATAAAATGAAGTCGCTCAAAATATATATGTGCGCTTAGATCTTTTAAACTCTGCAACGGATTTTCATGCGGTTTTCACCAATATATAGGGGGTAAAGCTATCTTTTGCAAAGACCATCAATAAGTCACAGGGTCAAACATTCAACGTTGCTGGCTTAGGTTTGAGTGTTGAGTGTTTCTCACACGGCCAGTTATATGTCGCGCTTTCGAGAGTAACATCTTTTTTTATTTTATTTAATTATTAAGTTAAAGAAATATAATATTTCGCTTTCTTAACTTAAATACAGAGCATATAAAGTATAGTAGTAATATTTTTAATTTTGTTCCAACATCTTAAGTTTAAATAGTTTTTATATATATATATATATCAAGTATAGTAGTAATATTTTAATTTTGTTCCAACATCTTAAGTTTAAATAGTTTTTTTAGTTTTTTTAGTATATAGTGTTAATTATAGGTATAATTCTAGAAATTAAACAAATCTTGTAAAAATTCCCTCCCCAAACACGAGTTATTCTCAATTAGGGAGGTATTAAAATAAATCAAGAAACGTGTTATATACTTACCAATATAAATATAAAAAAGTTTCATTAAAAAGTTGTAAACAATATGAATTATGTACTATGTTAATATTTCTTTAAATAAAAAAAATAAATAAAAAAGTCACATGTAAAGACAGCTGTAAATATTGTATATAAAAATATCCCGTAGTATAGACTTATTATAATCATAGTATTATTAAATCACTCCACACTGCTCCACATTAATATTTACATTGCACCCATGCGAAGCCAGGGCGGGTCGCTAGTATTATTATATTACTAATATACTATATAAAGTACTGATGGAATTTCTCTTCGTCACTCTCTAGTTCTTTAACAAGACGATGAAATTCACCTTTGTTAAATTCTGTCTCTCTCTGTTTATAGGGTGAACCTAGTGTCTTCTTTTCTTTTTTTTTGCCCTTAAGAAGTTTCATTGCTAAGAGAAATTTAAGATCTTCATCAAAATCATTATCCAAATCAGAAGAAAACATTATGCACATTTAAACGGTGCAAAGGTTTGATATCTAGGTAGGTACTGTTCAGAAATAACGCCAGAGCACCCTTTAAAATAACGCCAGAGCATTTTGACCCTTATGCATAAAGAAACTTTATGAAAGATAAGGTCACATTCACTTGCGCCAATATCTCTCTTCGTAGCTTTAAAGATTTCATGCATGTGGCAACACTACAGAAAACGCCAGAGCGCTCCACGACACGTCACACCACACCACACTAGTGTGCACACTCACCGTCACGACAGTAAGCGCCACAACACACCACACCACACAAATATGTTTCCGCCTTTAACCTGCTTGTGTTGGGTATCATCAAATATAATAATGGTGTAAAATGTGATATATTCTTATAATAAAGATTCACCAATTCAAGGCTTAGGTATTACTTAGTCAATATAACATGAACCTACTTACATACAAGGCGAAGCGCGGCGGTCAATACCAATGTGTTGAAGAAATGTCACTAGAAAAGTAGAAGTGCAATAATTAGAATAACTTCGGGATAGAAATGTGATGGTCACTGAAGGGACACAAAACTGAATAAGTGGAAAACAAATAATGTGCAGTTCATACAATAATACTACAGAAAAGTGAAGATAGAATCATTTTGTGCGATGACGCAAAGGGGACGTTTATGACAATTGACAATCGTCAATCAATGACATTTCCATAGACAACAAACCAACAATGAAAATATTCATTGAATTCAGTTCCTACTTTTAAAATTTGATAATCAGAAACGATGAATTCTCAACAGAGAAAATACAATTCGAGTACGTAACTGGAGTTTCCATCTTTCATCTTACATATTTTAATGAAACCACAGTTATTGATGTTCTTCAGATATTTAGTAACAAAGAATGATCCATGACGCTCAAGAAAAGAGATTAGTAAAACTTTTTGGGTAATAATAATACGCCTTCACGCATAAAACAATAGGCCGGCGTACTGCAGCGGTAAAGCGCTTGACTCGCATATCGTAGGTCGCGGGATCGAATTCCGGCGTGGTAAATAAATTTTATTATGTACATTTGTGTTATTTCACAATTTATTAACTTAAAATAATATATAGTATATTTGCGGCACGTTCTAGAGTGGTAGATACTCTCAGTATCGCCCCGGTGTAAGACCACCATTCAGAATTGAAACGTTGCTTGATATGGCACTAGGCGTGTTTGGTGACCAGATCTGAATAGGCAGGTACTTCTCCACCTTCCTCTTCCCTATCTCCTTCCCCTCCACACCAGTGGCGTAGCTAGCATGGGTGGCACCCGGGGCGGAAAAAGTGGTGTCACCCCCCCCCCCCCCCCAAATAAAGTTTACCTGATAAATTCAAAACGCAAATGTCCACTTCCTTAAATATTAAAAACATTACTAGCTTGTCAAATGTGTGAACTAAAATTTCGCAATCCTCAAAATTAAAATACTTTTAAAAAAACTAACGAAATAACAACATAATCAACAACCAATAGGTAATAATTCCCTTCTCGAGTTCCCGTCATTCACAATGTACGAAAGAAACGATGATAACAGGTGGTAAGCGAGAAATATTTCAGGGGAATCCTCTGCAAAGCAATGGGCCGTTTTCTGAGTGATTCCAACATGTGGAGAGAGATGGCAGCACGGTGTTTACCGGTCCTGCTGTCATCTATTTGTCGACCAAATCTATGGACTGGCGTATATACGTATATACGCAACTATGATATTATTTAATACCATAGTATGCGTATCCCATGTGTCAAGAGTCCCACAGGCAGTGTTCCCGAACTCATAATTTCAAAATCGGGAGAATTTTCGCCTAAAAATCGAGAGAAATCGGGAGAAAACGGGAGAATTTTGAAGAAATCGGGAGATTACTAGAATTATTATAATAAAATTCTTCCCTTGTCAATATTCCGAATCCCTTTTATTATTCCGAAGCAGAACCTTAACAAGAAATCAAAAAAACCCATAAGCAGCGCTATCAATACGATTATTGTAGACGTTGCCCGTGGAATAACGCAATTTTCCCTAACGTTCAACGGAGACTTACTTTACGTTTGGAAACTCAGCCCAAATTTTTGTGAAACTTCGACCTTGGGGGCCGTTCAAGTATTAGGTACGTAACGCAATTTAGGGGGGGGGGTCTTGTTTAACGTTACTGTGCGTTATCGGTGCGGTAGGAGGATTTGAAAAACGCGTTACGTAACATGTTTTTTTATTTAAATAAAAACTATGGAATGCCCAAGTTGGCAAGCCTTTTCGTTTATGTTTTACAGGGAATCCGTAAATGAAGATTTGCAGTCATGAAAAAGGTTTCTCTCCACTGTGATTCAGCGAGTGCTTTCTCAAACGTCCCTTTTGAGAACATGAATAGTTGCAGTCGGGACACGAAAAAGGTTTTTGTCCACTATGGGAAAACTTGCGATTTTTTAGATTTATCTTCGTAGTACATGCATAGTTTCACTCAGAACATGAACATGGTTTTTCTCCACTACGAATCGCGCTGTGGATTTTAATAACTGCAAAAAAACTTCCTTTCGTGATCTTTAATAACTGCATTCGGGACAAGAAAATGGTTTTGGTCCGCTGTGGATAAACATTTTTGGTCCCTCTTTGTAAAACAATAATATAATAATACATAAATTGTCGCAGTAGAAACATGTAAAAGGTTTTATGTCACTGTGCTGAGTTGGCAAATGAATTCTAAGAAGTTATTTTGTACAACATGAATAATTGCAGTCGGGACATGAAAAAAACATGTGAATTTTTAGATACCGTTTTGTAGCGCATGAATAGTCGCAGTCGGGACATGAAAAGCTTTTTCTCCATTGTGGGTAAACATGTGATTTATAGATTTCTGTACGTAGTACAAGAATAGTTGCAGCCGGAACATGAAAAGGGTTTTTCTCTACATGAGTCGGCAAGTGACTTCTTAGATATCCCTTTTGTTTATATTTATTAAATAACACTTATATTTATTAAATAATCTCAGTTGAAACATGTAAACGGTTTTATGTCACTGTGAGTCAGCAAATGATTTTTAAGAAGTTCCTCTGTACAAAATGAATAATTGCAGTCGGGACATGAAAAATCGGGAGATTTTGATGCCATTCCGGTAGATCGGGAGATGAAGTGAAAAATCGGGAGATCTCCCGAAAAATCGGGAGCTTCGGTAACACTGCCCACAGGTGCAGTGTTGCCGATTTGTGGGTAATTCCCCAAATTGCGGGGAATTTAAAAAAAAAACATTAGAATTGGGTATTCTGTGGGGATTCTGGGCATTTTATAATTATCCAACCTTTTTGAAAAATATTTGAATTCGGTGGAAGATTTTGTAGTTTATTTTATGGCAGCATTGTAACATTTTTTTATTTCTACACAATAATAGTCGGGGGATTCCTGAAGTTCGGGACCCTAACTCGGAAGACACATGAATTTGCTTGTCATAGAACTTCTACGACAGAAGGAACCCTCTATTCTTGATTTATCCCTACATGGTCTGAATGTAGATGACGATGCTGAAAGTTGCTGGGCTAAAGTGTTTGGCCTATAAACAATACGGGACGATGCTTGTTCCCAAATTTAAAAATTGTAAAATACGTTTATTGCTCGTGTTGCCGTTCTCCAACGCTTCCGTTGAGAGGAAAATTTAATACAGTAAAAAGAAATCGCCTTCATACATTTACTGTGGTACGTGGTAGCATTAATGGCTACTCGAGAAGGGATTAAAAAAGAATGAGGAAGTTTGAAATATAATCTTTCAAACAAAATGTTAACCAAAAAAGCATGATGCAGTAATTGATGAAAGGAGGTAATTATTTTACATCACCCATATGTATTCTTATTTAGTTAATGATGTAAATTGCTTATTAATTAACTTAACTTCACTGCTAACAATTTTAGGTCTCAATATCAAATAACAAAATAAATTTTTAAAATGGGTTAAGATTATATTGTAACACTAAAATACTACTTTATCTTCTTTTCTTCAACTAACTCTTTTTGTTTCATTTAAATTACTTGTCTTTTTCAGTTAGTTTCTCCTAGCAGTACCTGGCACACTGTGTATATGATTATATTACCATGTTTTTTATGTTTCCCTTTTTCCTACTAGACAACGGCACACCGCATTGAATTTTTTATTTTATTATTCATTTTGAATGTCATCGTTTTTATTTCAAAATAAAAAAGCGGGTATTTTAGAACAAAGCAATGGCAACCCTGCAGAGGTCTCCACGAAATGAGGTGCCAATTTAGAACGCCTGATGAAATGAATCTATTTCGCTTACAAGTCTCTATCTTTGGAAAATTCGTGCTTACCCCTATTTCTACACATAAGAACACTACAACAGGTTAACGGCATTATTGAAATATTTAAAAACACTAAATTGCGTCAAACGGCCTAAAAAATGTATGGGATCTGACAGTTAAACACAAAAAGTTGGACCGGTAGAACATTAGCGCCTCTAGCGACCAAAATCTTGCGAAAACGGCCCATAGTAAGAGCTAAGAACGAAAATAAAACGACAACATTTTTGGGGAATCCCGACCCACCGACCAAAGAGATATAAATAACAGAGTTCCGAGTGAAGCCATTTGCTGGCATGAAATAACATAACTCTAATAATATAACTTTGACAACCCATACTTAAGTTAAAACCAGTTTTGTAATCAGAGTGTAACGATAAAATTTCAATTGTGAAATAGTAAAGGCAAGTAAGTAACTGTACACCTGTACGCCTGTCTCGACACAGGTATACCCTAGTGAGACAGGCATATACATAAAACCATTGTAATTATATTTTATTATAGATAAATAAATAAAAAAAAAAATAAAAAAAAAAAACTAATAGTAAAGTCCGCAGCTTTAATTATTAATGCACGCTAACTAACTAACTAACCATCACGCCGTTTCCCAGCAGGGTAGGCAGAGAGGACGGACCGCCACACAATTCGATCTTGGCACGCACTTCTTGCCTCGTTCACATTCATACATCGTCTCATACATGCTCTTCTTTTATTCCGACTCTTCACATGGTTCGACTTAAGTATCTGATTCACTTGGTCGTACCATGTCTTTCTCGGGCGTCCCCGACTTCTTCTACCATTCTAAAATGGTTTTCCTCCTATCTTTGCAGCACATAGTCTGCAACTTTCAAATCTTGCAAGTGGAACTCGAAAATGGTTTCCTAAGAAATTTCGTTTGAAACTTTGTTCATCTGCGGACCCATTTCGAAGATATTTCCAGAGATGCAAGATATAAGATCAAATTTGAATTTTAGCCGGTAGACTCTTACCAGATTAATTCTTAAGTCAAAACAAGTCTTGTTTTCAGAATTCCAACAAAATATCCAGATGCGGATGCATGTGCTGACGAATTTCGAAGGAAACCATTTTCATTTTCCAAGTGCAGTTAAAAAATTCAAGTTGCATACTTTGTGTTGCAGAAATCTGAGGAAAATCATTTTTGAGTTCTGGATGCAGTTTTGAACCTGAGGAAATGTACACACAAAGTTAAAACCAGTTTTGTTCTCCTAATGCAGGATAAAATTCGAAACCGATCTTAAGTTCCAAGTGGAGTCATCAATTCTAATACGCTGCAAAATTCTGAGGAAAATCATTTTCTGGCGTGAAAATATAATTTTAACAACCCATTCTTAAGTTAAAACCAGTTTTGTGTTCAATTGTGAGATAGTAAAGTTGTGAGTTCCCAGCCTTAATTATTAATGCACGCAGTACACGAAAATGGTTTTACTCCGATACTCCGATCTTTGTAGCACATATTCTGCAATTTTCAAATCTTGCACGTGGAACTCAAAAATGGTTTCCTTTGAAATTTCATTTGAAACTCTGTTCATCTGCAAACCCATTTCGAAGAAAACCATTCCGAGTTCCACTATTGCAAAATATTCCCAGGGTTGCAAGATATGAAAGTTTCATACTAAGGTACTTTTAATATCGGAGGAAAACCGTTTTCATTTTATGGTTATAGTTTTAATTTAAACGAGTTACCGAAAATAGATTCAATCTTAAATTGAAACCAGTTTTGGTATAAGCTTTAAATTTGAGTTGCACACCGTACGCTCCAAAATTTCAAACTAGATTTTGGATAGTACCCAACCTAATATTTATTAAAAAAATTAGGTATTATGATTTACAGCGCTAGTAATGCGAAGTATCTAGTAGGAATAGAATGCTAGTATCCAAAGAATCGACAACTGATCGAAATCTGAGGGCGCTCTTACATTTGGCAGACGAATTACCTTAGCTTGCGAAACTAACCCAGTGTAAGCAGCTAATCGTTTGGTGTAAATACCGTGGGCAGTTGACTTGGAGATAGCGCTTCGTCAACAAATTCAAAACGCATATTTCGAATTCATAAAAAACTTTTCTGAAATCCTCCAAATTACTTATTATTTCTTAAATATTTATTAATGTACACAAAACAATATAATACAGAAAAAAACATTCAGATTATTGATAATTTTTCTTCAATCAGTTATCGATCGATTCTGGTGTAATTGTATTCAAGTTATCCATCTATTAGAAAAGTGAAGTGTCTTTTTAAAATGATCTTTCAGCACTAAACGCTAACAGCAAAACAACTTTTTCGTTAATTCACGTCGGCCAATAGATAACAATTCACTTCACGAGTTTACGTCAATCACAACATACGAATGAAATTAGAATGACACAAGGAATTTTTCAGGGAAATCCCCGATCGAGCAATATTTCGATCTAGGAACAAAAATCAAAAAAAATTTTAAACGTTTTTTCGGGAATCCCCGACAAACCGAGCCATAGAGCTAAAAAACAGTCAGTGTTAACGTGTAAAATATTTTTTGCGGCAAATTCGCACTTTCGTAAGTTTTTCTCCACGTTCGAGTGTAACCCCCCCCCCCCCCCCCCTCGGGTGGCGCTACCCTCAGCCTCACAAAATACCCCAATTGGGGATGCCATAGTCACACTGGCTTCAGACGGGAGCAGTTGGGACTGTTATGCGGTATTCACATTATTTTTTTTAATTAAAAAATTAACACAACCCTTGGAAAATAGTAAATATTATGAGATGTAGACATTTTCAACCATGACTTGAAATCATATAAAATTCAGCTTAATATATTCATAACTAACAATACTTTTTTTTTTCTTTTTTGTGAAAATTTATAATTATATTATCCGTAGTAAATAATATAACTATGTTTTTTAATAACTTTACTTTTTTTTCTTTATTACGTTTTATGTTGTTCCTTATTATCTTTATTTTTTTGTCACATAAGTTGAGTAGATAAAAAAACAAAAAAAACTACATCAAAATTTTAACTTAATGGAACTTAATTGGTCTACAACATATGAATGTTCATTGTTTTTTTTTTTTTTTTTTTCCAAATAAAGTCCCGTTTAACTGATTGATATCAGTTTGACAACGGGTTCTTTTGACATTTCATATTATTACATTATATATACAAATACATACACACATACATACATACATAATATATTATGGAGAACAAATTGTTAATAAAATTTATAAGAAATACAGAAAAGAGAAAATGACAGAAACAAAGAAAAATAAAACAGAGATTAGTACAAAAAAATTCTTTCACTTAACCATTTCTTTAGCATACATTTCCTTCTGAAACTAAATTCACAACTTTTTATTGCGTTGGGAACAAGTTGTAAATTTTTGGAACAAGGTATTCTAGAGTTCTTTAACCGTATTTATTTAGGTATCTGGGAATTACAAGTCCATCGTTTGCAGTTAGTCTTGTATTATGAACATGAACCACTAGTTTATTATATTCGGATTGAGATGTATGCTGACTCACAATTTTAAGCCACAATATAGTACGAACAGATAATAAATTTACAGAGTTGTATAGTAACGATTTTGGTACATCATGTCTTTGTTTGTATTCAGTTTTTTTCAATAATAATTTTACCAAAGAATATTGTACGTTTTGCACTGAAAGAAGGTTTGTTTTTGTTGAATGTCCCCATGTGGCTATTCCATATATTATTTGGGATTCCGCCAATGACAGATATACTAATCGAAGGGTATTTAGTGGAACAAAAAACTTCAGTCTATAAAGTTTGTTCACTATAGCTCTAAGCCGTGTGCAAACTTTTTGTATATGTATATCCCATTTAAAATTACAATCAATTGTTAAGCCTAGGTAAACGTATTTAGAAACTAGTTCAATATTTTTACATGAGCATGGTTGTATTATAGAATTATGAATGCAATTAAAATCATGAGAAACAATTTTAGGAGTTATGGTGATGTTGGCATGAGGAGATCTGATGTGCATAAGCTTCGTTTTTTTAGCATTGATTATTAAACCTACATCATGCGACCATTTTTGAAGAGTGATTGTTAAGATTTCAGGTACTGAAATATTAATATTTGTGATTGTCACCCTAATGGTTGTGGCAACATTTTTTGTGTTGGCGATTGCCAGGGCGATTTCGTATTGCCACGGATTTTTCTTTCTTCTCTTGTTACCATCCGTCTTGGGCGGGTCGTTTTTGGCAAAACGTCTGCTGCCAGGTTTTCACTTCATGTGGGTTATAAAACCGCGGAGAGAGATAGCAATATTGGGCTCACCGTACATGAGCTGCCAACGGGTCTTTTATTGTTTCAATAAAGACCGATATTCGAGAGCTGGAGTTATTATTGAAGAGTTACTCCAGCCACACTTCCTTTCGGAATCTGGTGTTACCGCGCCGGATTGCTCTGTCAGGAGAGCGGAAGTTGAGATCCTGAACAGTGATAAAGTCTATTTGCAGTAGAGTACTTGCAATTAACAAATCATCAGCATAAACATAATGTTTTACATAAGAGAAAATCAATTTCATTGCAGTAACATATATAATGTACAAGGTAGGGCCTAGTATAGACCCTTGTAGTACGCCTGCGAAAACGTTTTTTTTTTTGCTATAATGATCTAAAATTTTTACACAAATATTTCTATTTTTAAAGTAATTAACCAATAATTTGTGTAGGTTTCCTGAAATTCCAATTGCTTCCAGAGTTTCTAGTAATTTATCATGATCAATTGTATCAAAGGCCTTTGAATTATCAACAAATAATATGAGTATATGTTTCCTTTTATTGAGATCATTATTAATTGTATTTGAAAATTCTTGAAGCAGTAGATCCGTGCTCCTTCCTTTCCGGAAACCATATTGATGGTTATCAACAATAGAAAATTTTTCAAGGTACTTTATCAGTTTCATAGATATATATTTCTCTAGGATCTTTTCAATTGCAGGCAAAATACTGATTGGTCTATAGTTTTCAATTTCACTGTGTTTTCCACCTTTGTAAATGGGTCGGATGATGCTACATTTGAGATCCTCTGGTATAATTGCCTCCTTTAAAATCATATTAATTAACACTCCCGTTTCAGCGGTGCGATTTTAGTTTACAACGCTCTTTAAACATCAATAACTTCTTAAATATGTTAATCATTAAACCTTCATTTTAGGTATTCCTAAAAAATATATTTTTACATTCGTGAAAAATACTTAAAAAATTGTAATGATTCTGTATAAAATGATAAAAATGTTTTCCTAAATATCGACGCATTTCTGTGTCAGATAGAGACAACAAATTTCAAATTTATATGGGAATAACAGAGAAAACAAAACATTAATTCATTCCAAACCTCATAAACCTGCCTTGCTGATTTTATAAAAAGTGTTTATGAATGTGATACACCAGTTTCTGCTAGTACAACATCAAATTTTACCACTGATCATAATCTTAATTTTTCTTGTTTCCACATAGAATATAATGATATATTGACTGAATTAAAATTACTAGATCAAAGCAAAAGCGGTGGACCCGATAAAATACCTCCTGCATTTTTGAATAATTGTGCTTCCGATCTGGCGTATCCTTTATATTTGAGGTTTAAACAGTCTTTACAAACAGGATGTTTTCCTACTAAATGAAAATTCAGCTTCCTTACGCCTATTTTTGAAAAAGGTGATAAACACGAGGTGATTAACTACAGACCGGTTTGCCTTTTATCAACAATTCCTAAAGTTTTTGAAAAAATAGAACTTAAAAAAAATCCAATTAAACCACGTCAACATGGTTTCTCTACTGGAAAATCTACCCTTACTAACTTGTTAACGTATCAAAACTATATACTACTTTTGGTCAACGAAGCTTCAGATACCTTGCATCAAGACTTTATAACATTCTTCCATATAGAGTAAAAAAATGTGATTCACAAAAAAATTTCAAAAATAACATAAAAATTTGGATAAAAAATAATGATAGGGCCTTTACCGGCGCGCTCACCCAAATTCGTAATTAAACCAATGTACTGATTGTTATTATTCAAAATTTATTTTTAATGCAACCAATCTTTTGTATGATTATATTTTAATATAAGTGTAGGTATGTTAATAAGAAATATAAATTGACTTAAAAATTACTGCCTCAACACAGGCTAGCCTAGTGAGGTGGATTACGAAAAACCATAATTTATAACTATTTTCTATTCTTCAAGTAGGTACCTTATGTTCATATTTATATTATTTATCTTCTGTTGCTAATCTTTTGTACTTACATAAACCATTGTAAATATTAACGCTGAATATTTACGTTTCTTTTTTTTTTGTTATAAATCTTGCAAATTTTGTTGAATAAAGATATATATTATTATTATTATTATATATCTGATTCCATGTCTAGTAAATGTCAAGTTGACTCTATTTATACCGATTTAAGTAAGGCGTTCGATAAAGTTAATCATGAGTTATTGCTGAATAAACTGCATAAATTCGGTATAGGTGGTTCACTATATGAGTGGATTAGCAGTTACTTGATCAACAGATTCGGTATCGAAGACTATACTTCAACCAAAATACAATTGTAAACATTTATTACTGCACCACCATAAAACTCTTTTGTGAGGGTCGGGTGCAATATTTCGAATCTTACCTACTTATTTTTTTTACTAAAACTACCCCCATAAAATAATTATTTATTTCTTTCCATTAAAACAGTAGTAAAGTGACATCTTTACAAATGATTATTACATGGAAGGAAGTAGCAATAAATATAGATGGTTAGTTTTCAACGAATTGAAGGTACAATTTGCAATGAATGTTAGGATTCTTAGAATATTTTTAAATATAATTTTTTTACTATTTTAAAACGCTCAAAGTGTCTTTGTTTAACTTTCTATTTCGATCATTTTCTAAATTGCATTTTTTTCATAATAACGGCATGCCGCCGCCCCGAAAACTATTTATTGGATAACAAACACTTCTGCCATACGTGACCTCAAGTAGTTTGCTACGTTTGGTGACTAAGCAGGGGTGCCCAGGTTCATAGGATCTTGGCAGCGGATACGTCTGTCTACCAACTGGCTCTGCGTGGCTGGCCCGGTTGGGAGAGACTGGTTGAGGGAGACCCTTTGACCTCTCCAGCAGGACTCTCTCGGAACAGCACCTTGTGCCACTGATGGAGGGTTGGATTTATACGTCCGTCACCCCTGGACATACTGAACCCCGGTTTCGTATCCCTCAATTTCCTAAAAAGACCCTCCACATTGCGTCCCCAAAGATGTCATAGGCCCTGAGGCGAATTATTTTCCTCAGGGCCTCATGTGTGGAGCTAATTTAAAAAAAAATACTGTTTGTCTGCACTACTAATTTTACGATTTAATGTAGATTTGCTATAGGCTATAGACAAATGCATTACATGTGTAGGTAAATAAGTGTTTCTTATATCTAAAAATACCTTCGACTCTGTGCAAAAACGGGCGGTCCGTTTGATAGATTCTCCCATCTTAACAGACGGATTGCAATCTTTAGAGCACAGGCGTCGGGTGGGAATTCTATCCTTATTCTACCGGTATTACAATGGAAGATGCTCCGAGGAACTAGCGTCATTGATCCCTTCGGCACCGGTGAATAATCGGAAAACTCGCCAAACACGTGCCCAACATATGAACACGGTTAACATTTGTCACATGAGAACGGGTCGTTTCTTCGACTCGTTCCTGTGTTCAACAACTCGGCTGTGGAACGATTTGCCGACCTCTGTGTTTCCTCCTTCCTACAACATGGGTCTCTTCAAGACCAATGTTCATTCATTCCTCTCTTCAAAACGACCCTCTACACAGCATCTCAGATGACATAGGCCCTGAGGGAATTTTTTTCCTCAGGGCCTCCTGTATGGAGTAAATGTAAAAAATATATATCTTTTACATTAACATTTTTAATTACATTTTGGCATGATAAACATGTCAGATTAATGTTTAAATAAGAATTTACTAATTGGTTTTTGTCGTTATGTTTCTGTCAAATAAATGTTTTTAATTTGCTATGTAAACTATTTCCACTCATAAAAGGAAATTTTTTCTTCTAACAATTCCTATAATAAATAAATTTCTCAAAAATATTAAAACATACAAGTATTATAAAAAATACAAGTGTGCAGTTCACACCGGTAGAAGCGAAACCTTCAGAAAATTAAAGTAGGTAAGAGTGGGGAGGCTACGAAGCACCGCATATAGAGGAGACCGATTATTCTAACTCATTCTCTATAAATGCCATATTTTTTTTTTTTTTTTTTTTTTTATTTATTTGAGACACAAACAGGATATTTACAAAACATTTTTGCATGTAATATAAAATAAATTCTAATAAAATATAAATATCCCTAGACTAATGTGTCTGCAGTAATAACATTTGCATATTCACAGAAGCAACATGAAAAACAATGTAAGTATTATTTATAGATAACTTAAAAACTAAAATACAAAATATGAAAACTAAAATACAAAATATTGAAAACTAAAATACAAAACTTGCAATAAAAATATGAAATATTTATGAAGAGATTATTGAGAAGTAATGAAACAAAATCCTTTTTTTTTTTTTTTTTTTTTTAGGTGCACTATTAACAAGATTATTCACTGAAGCAATCACAAGAAAAACAATGTGAAATATTTATGAAATAATTATTGAAAAGTAATGGAACAAAAGCATTTATTTATTTATTTATTTTTTTTTTTTTTTTTTTTTTATTTTTTTTTTTTTTTTTAGTTGCACAAATCATGGAGATATTTTTTAAAGCTAGTTATATTATTTACAAAAATATCTATGATGGTGTGTATTTTAACAAGATCGTTGTATGATCGAGACATTCTAGATATAGGATTAAAATATCCAGTATTATTGGAAGAAATTTCGGTCCAAAATATGTTAAGGTTTCTGGTAGATTTGGGCCTGGCGTATAACTTGATTTGATTGACTAAATTACTGTCTACACGATTATTCACAATTTTATAAAGCATTAAAAGGTCATTTATGTTTCGTCTTTTAACTAGACTCTCTAATTTGAAATGTGTAAGTCTTTGTTCGTACCCGTCTAAAAGATGGTAGACACCTGATCGATAAGACAAAATCCGTGTGAATTTTCTTTGGACTGATTCGAGTCTAGATATCTGTGTAATATAATGTGGATTCCAAACTGATGACCCGTACTCCAGAACACTACGGATTAAGGAATTAAATAGAATTATTAAGCTATTAGAATTCTTGAACAGTTTGGTTGATCTTACAATAAAACCGAGTAATTTATTTGATTTACTCACAATGTATTCAATGTGTTGGTTGAACGTTAGTTTGTTATCGAATATAATTCCTAAATCTTTTATTGATTCAACTGTTTCTAGATTGTGACCACATATGCTATATGAATACAGAGTTTTGTTGGTGTTCTTGGTGAAATTAATAACTTTGCACTTAGCTATATTCAGTTCCATTTCATTGTCAACACACCAGGCAGATATTGTGTTAAGGTCTTGTTGTAAAAGTTCACAATCTTCAATATATTTAATTGCTTTATATAATTTTAGGTCGTCAGCATATAGAGAAAAATTACAGCGGAGTTTATATGTAAGGTCGTTAATAAATATTAAGAAAAGCAAGGGTCCAAGGTGAGATCCTTGTGGTACGCCTGACGTAACTAATATTGGTGAAGAGTTAAAACCGTTAACAGTAACTAATTGACTTCTATGTGATAAATATGATTCTAACCAACGAAGCAGATTTCCGTGAATGCCAATTTGATCCAGTTTATACATTAAGATACGGTGACTAACTTTGTCGAAGGCCTTGCTGAAATCAGTGTACACGGCATCTACTTGCGTTTTATTATTCATAGATTTACACAGAAAGTCCATGTACTCAAGCAAATTAGTATTTGTGGATCTTTTAGCAACAAAGCCATGTTGGAAAGGACTAAGTATATGTGATACATGGTTAAAAATGGTTTTATATACAATGGACTCGAATATTTTTCCAAAACAAGATAAAAGGCTGATAGGGCGGTAGTTAGTTACATCATTTTTACTGCCAGATTTGTGGATCGGAATGACGTGGGCAACCTTCCACAAATCAGGAAATACCCCACACTTCAGACTTTTGAAGAATATTTTGTGTACTGGTACTGCAAGTTGGTCTGCACAATTTCGAATAAATAGTGGAGGAATTCCATCTGGGCCGGAACCCTTATTGATATCGAGAGTATTCAATTTCGCTTTGACCTCATCTAGAGTTATTTTGATATGAGACAATGGATAATTATAGAGTTGGGAAGGAAGTTTAGAGTCACTTTTAGAATTAGATGGTGAGCTAAAAACAGAAGAGAAGTAAGTAGATAAGAGTTCACATGTATCTTCACCATTTGTTGCTGATTTGTCGTGGAGATGCATGATTTTGGGGAGAGAATTAGAAATTCTTTTCGAATTAATGAGGGTTGAGAGATTTTTGATACTGTCAGGGAGAGAATTTTCTATTGAATCTACATGGGTTTTAAGGCAGGTACGTATAGATACTTTTACTCGAGCTCTCAAGATGGAAAAACTCTCATAGTCACATTGATTTTTGTATTTTTTCCATTTCTTTCTAAACTTTTCTTTTTCTCTGAGTTGGTGGATCAAAGCACTGCTGAACCAAATTGGAAACTTATTACTCCTGATTCTTAAGCGTGGAGTGTGTTTTTCAATTGATAGCCATAACAAGTTATAAAAATGTAGTACAGAGTCATTACAATCCAGGGTGTCAAGATCGTCCCAATTATTGAGTGATAACATTTCATTGCATTTAATGTAATCCGTTTTTTTGAAGTTATATTTGATGTGATCTGGATTGGTAGGTAGGGGTCTGCATTTGGAAATTAAAAGATCGAATTCAATGGGAGGATGATAGGAGTCAATTTTGGATAACACATGTGAAGCAATTTGAATGTTGAGGTTATGGTTGGAAAAAACTAAATCTAAAATTCGATCTATATTATTAGAGACGTGATTGAATTGATTAAGTCCAGTCAAATTTTGGAAGTCCAGTAGAGAGATTGATTTTTGGCTATTATGAAAGACTGGTCTGGTAAGAGTTACATTGGCATTTGGTGAGTATTGAAAAGATGGCACATTAAAATCACCCATTATTATTGTTATATCCTCTGATGGTAAGTTATTATATGTCGTTTGACACTTTTCAAAAAAATCTGTGAGATTTTCGATTGGTATATCTGGAGGCAAATACGCCAAACATAAGTTGATGGTTTGCCTGGACATTTCATGTAATTTAAATTTAATCCATAAATCTTCTGCAGATTTTGAGTTATGTGCTGAGACTAAAAAAGATGTCATTTCTTTCTTGATGGCTATTAGAACACCACCGCCTGATTTTTTGAGAGAACTCGATATGTCCCTATCGCGTCTATATATATTATAACGATCATCTACTAATTCATGGTCATAGATTGTGGAATCTAGCCATGTTTCAGTTAGACAAATTAAATCATAATTGCAACTGAGCACTTCGCAATATAAATCATTTAATTTACTTTTTAAACCACGTACATTTTGATAATAAAATGTTATTGCCGTTTTGTTAGAATCCATTTTGAAAGTATAATATATTAAGCATTATTGAATACGTTTTTATGTAAAATTGATGAAAAAGTAATTTAATGAAAAGTAAGTAATTATGCTTTGGAAGGGGGTAATTATGAACGTCATAAGTTATGATTTGTTTGTGGTACATGATTTTGTCTATGGTATCAGCTGTCATTAATGTTGACAGAAATATGTTGTTGAATAGTGAACAAAATACAATGCAAAATACTGAGCATACAGTTGTTACATAAAAGTATGTTGTCATTATGCAATTATTTCTAATAGGTTGCGATCGTTTATTATATTTGATAGATTGTGATAGTACATGAGAATAAAGAGAAATCGTGGTATTTACTTGTTGTTCAGAATAATTTTGTTCAAAGTGAAATGATGTAAAATAGTATAAATTTTTTAAAGATTCTGTGGTGAATCTTGGTTTTGAAAACGAACCCATTAAATTTTTTGATCTGAGACCTCTCACATTTTGGTAATATATTTGTAAAGTTTCCATTTTAGTATTCAAGTTACACATAGTTACGATAAAAATAAATTAAAGTTTGTATATTCTGTTATTAGGCATCGATGACACGAGTATCTCGTTTTTTTATCTTTTCTAAATCGTACAATGAATTAATACATACGTGGTTTGAGTTTTCATTCAACCTAAGGAAAATTTTACAGTTTTTAATCCAGCAGAATTTATATTTTTGTTCTTTTGAAAATTCTCTGACCATTTTATAGAGAAGCTTATTTTTGGGGGATAGGTGTTCGTTTATGAAGATGTTATGTCCTCCGTGCATGTTGATGTTCTCCGCTGTGAGGCCTTTCCTCTTGCGGATTGCAGCAATGATGTCGTCCTTTTGTTGCCTCCGTTCCAGCTTCACAACAACGTTCCTCGGTCTTCCTTCAATTTTCTCACGTGGAGTAACGCGGCTGGCATACTCGATGTGTTTCGGCATCTCTACTTTTAGTTCTGAATAGATTTTTTTTAGAACGTCCATTAAATTTTCTTGGTTTTTTTCCGGGATTCCGATAATCTCTATGTTGTTAACACGAGCATATTGTTCACTGGCCTCAACTTTCGCTTGTAACTCAAAGAAATCCTTTTTTTGTGACATGTTATTTTCGTTTATTTTTTCCAATTCCGTGATTTTTTTCTCCATACTTTTAAATTTTAATTCGTAATCATCAATTTTCAAGCTCAAATATTCCACAGTTTTCACTAGATCGCGTATTTCCGATTTAAATGTATTATTTAACTCACTGAATTTGATTTCTATGAGGCTTAAAACATCAGATTCTTCCGCTTGTATTTTCTTTGGTGGCATTGTAAGGTTGGTTTTTTTTATATATATTCACTGAAACTGATAAATTCAATTATATTTTCAATAAAAACTGGTGATTGAACACTTTATAATGATATATTTAAATTATTATAATATTCAGTTACTTGACAGTTCAAAACCATAGATAATTATATGGATGTGTTTGTCTCTTTTTAGTGTCGTTTTTTCGTTTCAACCAGGTTCAAATCACAACGGTGCTGAACAATTTTCACTTCGAAATAATTGTAAAATTATTTTTTTCGTGGTTTGCTTATGCGTAAAAATGTTTTTTTTTTTAAATTCGAGTATTCCGTAAGTATTGTATTTTTCTTGTAATCTATTTCTCTACGCAAATGGTGTTAAAACCATTCAATCTGGTATTAAATAAGATAACCAAACATTAAAAAAACTTTTTACGATAAAGTATTTTTGTAAATATATTTAAAAAATGATAGTAGGTCGGTGTCAGCCCTTACCAGTACCTAGCGCATTCCACATGTGGCTTTTTGAAACAATAGTGTTACTCTGAATGCTAACGTGACCCTAGGCGGTTGGCTGTCACAAGCGCACGCCTCACTGGGCGTTGCAAATAATACTTGATTATTTATTATGAATGTTGATTTTTTTTTAATATTTCCGTTATTAAGCACAAAATCAATGTTTTTTTCTTACAATAAATTAATATAAGCCATATAAAAAATATTCACATCAATATTTTTACAAAAAACCCGAAATAATTTCCAAATCCCAAACAGTAACGCTGTGTAACATGACGGTTTGTCGAGGGTATTTTTAGCATGGTATGGGAAAGGTTAAGATAAATCCTAGAAGTTTGTATGCCCTGTCACAGATAGAATTTATATGTGTTCGGAAAGACATTCCAGATTCCATTATTATTCCTAAGTCCCTCACTTCACAACTTCTTTTTATTTCTACGTTATTGATTTTGTACGGGAATGTTAGGGGGTTCTTGCTTTTGGTGAACGATATTGTGTTACATTTTTCCAGGTTAAGGAACAGTTGGTTGTTCGCACAGTATATTCCAAACCTATTAATATCCTCTTGCAACTCAAGGCTGTCATTAATATTAGTGATTTTTTTTAAACTTTAGTGTCATCAGCAAAAATTTGAAATTTTTAAAACATTTACCTATATCATTGATATATAAAATAAATAAGAGAGGTCCGAGATGTGATCCTTGTGGAATTCCTGAAGGTATATTGTAAAAACGCGAGGAGAAACCCTTAGCTCTAACTGCTTGACTTCTGTTTGTGACATATGATTTGATCCATCTTAGAAGGTCACCATTAATCCCGACTTTTAACAGCTTCTTCAAAAGCAGTTCAATGTTAATTAATGATTAATTTCTAATGACAATTCTTCTTGAATTCAAACTCTTGTCATGTTACTCATCTCAATTATTAACAATAATAATTCTCTACCGTCCAACGCTGCCTCATTACTCGCCTCCTTGTATTCTCTTCTTCCAAAATTGTAGAAGTGCCACCTCTAATAAGGATGACCTCATCCGCCTTCTACATTTACACTCCATATCGATTGCTGCCGTCTCTGAGACTTGGTTTAAGCCATCTCAACTCTTCAAGCTGAGTGGTTATCAATGTCTGCGGGACGACCGCATTGATGGGAAGGGTGGTGAAGCCCTTTTCATCAAAAACTTTCTCCCCTATTTCCATTTAACCCCCTAATTCACCCTTCCAATTAGTGGCAGCCACTGTCTCTAATATTACATTTGTATCTCTCTATATTCCTCCTTCTACCCCGTTTGGCCTTCCATTGTGGGTCCACATGCTTAGCAAACTATCTTCTCCCTTAGTCATTCTGGGTGAATTCAATGCCCATTCCCCACTCTGGGGTCCTTCTTCCTCGGATCCCTCGGGTATTAAATTAATCGACCTTTTGGACTCCTTGAACGTTTGTCTCCTAAATGACGGATCCTCAACAAGGTTTAGTCATCCTGGACAGAATCCTAGTGCGGTGGACATATCCCTCTGTTCCCCGAGTATCTATACTCTAATTTCCTGGCGAATTACTTCAGACCCCTGCGGCAGTGATCACTACCCCATTATTTTGAATTTGGCTCAACGGTTGAATACCAACCTCTTTAAAAGTAAGCCCAAATTTATCACAAAAAAAGCCGATTGGTCCCATTTCAGAGACTCTATCCAGGGTCATACCCTCTCCCTGCCTCCCCCTACTCCTGATAAATGCACCTCCTCTTATAAATCTTAGACTGATTCCATTCTAAAATCGGCTGACAAGTCTATCCCCAAATCATCTACTGTAGTCTCGAAGGCTCGCCCTTCCCCTTGGTGGGATGAGGAATGCCTTAGAGTCCTGAAGGAGAGAAAAGCGGCCAATAAGACGTACTGCCAACAGATGACTATGGATAATTACATCTCAGCCAAGAATGCCCAAGCTGTTGCTAAACGCACTTTCCGTTACAAAAAAAAACAGCTGGCGTAATTTCTGTTCCAATGTATCTCCTGCTACTCCAGCGGGGGAGGTTTGGTCCATGATTCGCAGGTTTAGATCTTCCTTTTCCCTGCCAAAGCCCATCTCATAATTCTACTATTTGGATAGATGACTTTATTAATAAAATAGCTCCCCCACATGTCCCTAATTTTGATGAACTTCCTTCTTTAACTTATACTCTAAAATCTTCTTCATGGTTAGATGCTCCATTTTCCATTGATGAGTTAAAAAGAGCCACGGAAAACCTCAATGACTCAGCTCCGGGCAAGGATGAAATCCTGAATTCATTCTTCCGCCATACTGATGACAATTCTCTACAGACCTATCGCTCTCTCTTCTACTCTTTGTAAAGTATCTGAAAGAATGATTAAGAATAGATTGGACTGGTTTGTAGAAAAAAATCAAATTCTTTCCTCTTCCCAGTTTGGATTTAGAAAGGGTAAAAGTACCCTCGACAACCTTTCCTCTCTTGTTACAGATATCAAATTAGCATTCTAATGAGTTTGTTCGCGGGGAATTAAAACAACACTCAGAACATGAAAATGGCTTTCCTCCTATTTTTGCATCATAAAGTACTTACGCAACTAGAATGTTATAAATGCACTACTAACGCGAGAAATGCGTTAAAAAATAACACTATACCTCAAATGTTTTCAATGCATTCTAAACACAGAACTGTTTATAACATTTCTTGTCTTTATTTGTGGCTCCTGGTATAATTCTTATCCTCTCGTTTGTATAGTACCATACGTAAGTGGTGTCATCATATATTGGTTTGAGCATAACCACTGTCACCTAACAATACTTTGTTGTCAAATTTTCTCTGAAGAAAACTTATTTTCAAGGCAGAATTGTCCCTTATATTAGAATCATGGGCAGATCTATGCCACCGTGCCACAACATCGAGGAATTGTAAATCAGCTGCAGCTATACACTGCGTAGTAATAGAAAAATACCTACCCTTTTCTATTCCTGAAAATCTCTGTCATACATCCGCCAGGAGACAATAAGTGCACATGAGTGCCATCAATGGCGCCACATACCCGAGGGAATTTATTAATAAATAAATTTATTATTAAAGTTGTTCTGTTAAATTCTGCTGCTATTCTCTGCCGCTTCTCAGAACTATTAGGCATTTTGATATTTTTTTTATACAGAGAAGCGAAGGCATGGGTAACAAGGTGTACTATGCGACAAGCTGTGGACACGTCGATGCCAATCAAGTCAAGTCATTGTATTCTTTACCCTTCCCTGTCCATTGTGTAACCGAGTGAGAGTATCTTGTTATCTCAGTCACACCCATAGGTCACACCCGTGATGTGAAAGCAGTATTCAGCGAAGAAATTAATAAGCCGCCCTACCATATATCTATGACATTCACACACGTACATTCTTTGATTGTCTGTCTTTATCACATAGGAATAAAGTTTTGAATTTAGAAATTATACTGAAAACCGCTGAAAACAAAAGAGTGTTGCTTGCTTTCCACATTATATTGTGAGTATGTGAGACTATGGCGAGTCTATGTATATAACGTCATTGTTTTTGGGTATTTAATTTTGACAGCTCTAATATCTACAAAAAACATGTTTTTCGATGAATTGGCAATTCAATGAATTGATCATTCGATGAATTGATTTTCGATGAATTGATTTTCGATGAATTGATTTTCGATGAACTCGTTTTCGATGAATTTGCTTTCGATGAATTGATTTTCGATGAACTCGTTTTCGATGAATTTGCTTTTGATGAATTGATTTTCGATGAACTCGTCGGTTACCATTTTCAAGTAATTTCTAGGGGTTTTTGAGTTTGGTTTAGGGATAAATATTTTTGAGAGTTGGCAATACTGATCCGTTAATTCCTTTTAAAAAGCAGGAAGATATCGGTGACAGGACAATTAAACAAAAATTTTATCAAAAAATGGGTTTCATCAATCAAAAGTGCATAGTGCAAGCAAAACAAACAGTGCAATTTTGAAAAGTCGGTACATCCCGTATAGTGGGAGTAGAAACCTGGGAGTGGTCTCATTGTGTCAGGAGGGTCATGCCGTTTTTAGTCGTTGCCATGGTTTAGTCCGCACAACACCGGGGCTTTGCCGTCCGCACGTGTGTATCTTGAAAGTGGCCAAAAATGGCGAAGTGGCGAGGCCCACTTTCATCTCTATGGAGCGATGAATAAACCAAATTTTCGGTACCGGGCTGAAAATAACCCGAGGCAACTTTTCGAGAGTTCTCTTCTCTCCCCAAAAGATACCGTGTGGTGTGTTATTTTCAAATTTGGGGTGATTGGGCCGTATTTTTTCAAGGAGAATGTATGAACCGTGACTGTCAACGCTCAACGTAATTTTTCCATCTTAGAATTTTTTTAACCTAATTGGAAGAACTAACGGTGGAAACAGATCTGGGAGACATCTGGTTTCAACAGGACGGTGCTACGGCCCATACTGCTCAAGTTTCAATGACGAAACTGCGACAGATGTTCCCTGGGCGCCTCGCCTGGCCCACGCGCTCACCTGATTTAAGTACCTATTTGCGACTTCTTCCTTTGGGGCTATCTGAAGGAAAAAGTTTTCAAACATCGGCCTCACACCCTGGAAGAACTCAAGGATCGAATTCAGGAGGAAATCGCCGCTATCCCCATATGGGCCAAAATGCAGTCGAAAACTTCAGAAATCGCCTTCATCAATGTACATCGCTTCTAGGGGCCATCATCTTTCTGATGTCATCTTCAGCACTTGATGCATAAAACGGCGTGATGTACCGAATAAAATAAAATTAACCTCTTTTCTGTAAGTGTCGCCGTTTTTTTTTAACCCTACAGTAGTCGCGCCTTCCAGTGAAACGTGAGTGCTCGCGGAGGGAGCATTTTGTCGCCCATACTTTTTTTTTTTTTTTGCAAATAATTGTTAAACGCATTTGCAATGATTTTAAAAGCATAGAATAAATAGTAAACTATCATAAATAGTAAAATTTATTAAAGTTTTATACTTCGTATCAGAAAAAATGCTTTTGGAAATCTAAGGTAAAATTTCTTAAATTTTTACCACGTGTTTATCTTAACCTGCATAAAAAAAGAAAAATTAAACTTGATAACAAAACTAAACGTTTTTATCATCTATGACATGTATTTCAGCAAAACGGTCCTAACACATGTACATACAATGTTCGTTGCACAGTAACTTTGCGCATCTATTGCACCCTTTTTTGGTCCTTCTATTTTTTTGGACGGATATATTGCGCAAACATCTTCTCTACCTAAGGGTATATTTTTATGTTGCGATAACACAAATCGGATGATTTGGTTTCTTAGCTGCTTGTGCAAAGTATTAAAGTCGGATCTTTTTTTTATTTTTATTTATTAACATTTTTTGTATGAAGTGCCATTAAAATTTATGATTTCAGTTTGTCAATGGGTTTTGTTTGCGTTTATTTTTTTTTAAATTGAGACAAGTAGATAAAATATACACATTATTACATTATATACATGTACAGAAACATGTATTTTAGGAAAAAAATATTGTGAATAAAAATTATAATAAAAAAAGAACATAGAAAATGAAAAAAAGAAAAAATAATAATGAAGGATAAAAATAATGATGAAGGAAATAAAGACAGATGAGTACAAAAAATATGCTTGAGTTTATAATATGTGATCGAGTCATTGCCAAAGCAATTTCTTATAAAAACTTTCTTCGTAATAATACTAAAAAAATGCCCAGTATTTTCTATGAATTTTATGCCCAATAATTAATTTAAACAATCTAAATATCAATATAATTACGATTAAATATAACCAATTTCATCAAACCAACATAATATGCAATGAAAACTTATAATTTTTCAACTTTAGTAAACGAATTTTAGGTACGTGAGTAGTCGCGCAGTGGGCATTTTGCCGCCAACAACCTTTGCCGCCAACAACCTTTGGCTCCTGCGGCCACCCGCTTACCGAATTTCTTCTTAGGTACGTGAGTAGTCGCGCAGTGGGCATTTTGCCGCCAACAACCTTTGGCTCCTGCGGCCACCCGCTTACCGAATTTCTTCTTATTTCTAAAACAAGGAGGTGAGCCAGCTACTAGGACCCTTGACCTCGACAATATGTATTGTGTTAAAAATAATACGATTTTTTTACCGCGGGCGGCAAAATGATCATAGCACGAGCACTCTAGGGTTAATAGCCTTTCAAAACTGCACTGTCTGATTTGCTGCACCCTGTATTTTCATGTGATTATAAACATTATAATAATTTATCATGGTATATGAGAACGGTTATCATTCAAAACGATGAAAACTGCAAATTATGATTTTAACCCTCTCGAACACGAGATACACATATGAGGTCCCAAAATTAGTCATCTTTGACAATATATTTTCATAATTCATAATTCATAATTCAATAATTTCAATGATATTTTCAAATATAACTTCACCAAAGATCACTTTAGACCTTGCTTGATGACATTTGATAGTTCAAAAACTTGCCACCAAATGCAAACACTAATCCAGGTTGATTTGAAGTTAAATTGCAAAAGTTTGTTATGTAACACAAGTAGGTGCATGGTAATTTTCGGGAAGAAGTATTTCGTGAAGTCGGCAACACTGGAAGTTTTCGCTGATTGGAGCTGCGCAGTGGCCTGACCCAACAACGGGCACCCTTTCCCCCCGCTCCCCCCTCGGTCCGCAGAGACCCCGCCGCAGAAACCAACGAGCCGCCGAGGTAAGCTGACCCGTGCTCTCGCTCGCGCCGTAGGCCGTTAAACCAAAGATGTGAATTTACGTATTCCCAATCTGTGGACGGGGAGAAATTACAGTTGGTCCCCCGTTCCGGGGTGGTTTTCTACGCTGGTGGATGTCCAGATAACGTACTCGACACGCTCGGGTCTCTCTATGAGACTTGGTATTGTTTCCTCGCTTATGAAGCACGTGACGACATGCCGCCCGACAAACGCCGTGAGTTGCCACCTTTTTCCCTTTAATTGTGTCCATGTAAATTTCCTTGCACCTGCGCGTTAAACCCAGACTTGGAGAGAGTAGTAGCTAGGATTCAGGTAGCCCATTTACCCTGATATAATCCATGTACCATGTAACCAACTTTAGAATACAATACACTGCTTTTGTTACCCCGAAGCATTCTTTGTTTTGAGACGAATCATGTGTGGAGTTTCCCCAATTAACCATCCCTTGCTGCCCACCCGCCCCTGGGTGAAGAGAGCCTGCTCTACACCGGACCGACTGAGCTAGACACCGGAAACAGGTTTGCTATAACTTGGGGGCCCCTTTTAGTTAACAAGTTTTTAAAGTTTTTTTGGCGATTTCTGTTTCTTCTCGTTTCAACGTACCATTAGATATTAAAGTTCGACCACTATAAACCGTAAGTAAATATTTTTATGTGCCCTGTATGTGTATCTTACTTGTGAAACTATTAGAATGTTATTTTTTAGTGATTTACATATATTGATTTCTTTGCAAAAACTAATCGACCTCATATGATGCCTATGTGTTCCAAGAGTTGTCAATATAAACCAAAAGTATGCATTGGGCTCTGTAAATAAACTTGTTTTGTTTTTTGTATTTTGATATGCAATTGAATATTACTTTATTTATGAGGGCAGTTTCTTTTTATTTCATTCTTTATCATTTTTACAGGCATAAAATGAGTTCACGAATGAATGAGGATTGTGATCCCGATGAAGATCAAATTTTGACCCTGCTTATTCTCCCCGATGGTTCTGACGAAGAAGATTTTTCTGGATCTGGATGGTTACAGGAACGAGGATCTATCAAGTGAGCATCTTTCTACTATCCCTGAAGGTGAAAACGGTAATACTTTAAAGTTTACGTCCCTCAACAAAAGAGACCTGCGATTTGGTTTAGCGATAAAGAAAATGCTTTCCGTAACAATATACCCAAATTTCAAGGGCAATGCAAATCAAATATTAGTGGCGAAATGCCTATCGACTACTTCTTACAAATGATTACTGAAACGTACATGGCAAAAATTGTAAACGAATCCAATTTATATGCGACTCAAAAGGGTATAGAAAATTTCAAGTCGGTATAGTGGTAAAACCAGCTTAATGACAAAACTTGCCGAAATGAGTTAAAAATGCCGTTTTGTTCAGTTTTATGAGCTCTATCGACTGTTCAAATCCACAACATCCTTCGATGATTCGTTTTAAAGTTAGAATTTTCTAAAAACCTCTAACCCTCTTGTTACCTAAAAATGTATTCCGTTGAAAACAACACCTTTAGTGGAACCTTTTTTCAAATATCTTCTATGAAAACAATTTACAACACTTTAATTTTTTTTATTGGTATGTTTCACTTTGCCGAACGAATAATATTATAAAATATGCCGAGAAGAACAGTGTCATTCTAAATTACCATCATCCTTCTCCGATACTGTACTTTAATTAGTTATATTGATTCATTAATAAAAAATTACGTAATTTTGTCGCTGAGACTCGCTATCCATCACATCGCCATCCCTTTGGTGGCGCAAAGAGGAGGACGGAACGTGAGCAATGCCGAATTGGTACATGGAATATAAGAGGAGGAATGGAAAGAAAGATGAATGAATTATGTGATACAATGAAAGGCAAATGTTTGGACGTACTTTGTATAACTGAGAGTATGAAAAAAGAGAGCGGTACATTGCAGCATAATGATAAGTTCCTCATCTGGTCTGGGAGAACAGATACAGAGAGGGCTTGTCAGGGTGTTGCAGCGCTACTGTCTCCCAGAATGGTTGAATGTATGTTGCAATATGAATGTGTAAGTCCGAGAATAATGTGGATCCGATTTAAAATTTGTTTGACAAGGGTGTTTCTTATTATTTGCTACGCCCCTGTTAATTCTGAAAGTGATGAAGTGAAAAATGATTTTTGGACTGGTGTGAATGATGTAATGAGACTAAAAGAGTTGAATGAAAGGATTATAATGAAGGGCGATTTGAACGGGTGGGTCGGTATAAGACGTGACGGATTTAATTAGGCCTTAGGTATGTTTGGGGATAAAAGAACGAATGACAATGGGAATAGAATACTTGGAGTGGAACCTTTTTGTTTCGAATACTTTCTTCGATCATAGGGGTATCCATCAGTATACGTGGGAAAGAGGAATTGAAAGATCGATGACTCTAGGTTGAGAGCCGTTACCGAGGACACAAGAGTTTTCAGAGGAGCTGAGGTTGAAACCGACCACTTTCTGGTGGTGTCAAAAGTAAACCTCTTTCGCGGCTGGCGCTCTAAGGTGAAAACGGTATCAGCTCCAACAAGAGTCAAAATAGAAAAACTACAAAACGATTATGTCAGAAGTGAATATGAGAATTGTGCCGAAATGAGATTGAATGAGAAGGAAATAGACGGTCTAAGCATAGAGGAAACATGGAACCACATTAAGGTGAGTCTATGCGAATCTGCTAGAGATGTGTGTGGAACAAGTAAGCAAGGTAGGAAAAAAGGTGATGCATGGTGGGATGATGAGATCAAAGCACTGGTCTCAGAGAAGAAGAAAGCGTGGTTACGTCTGATAGCGATTGGCAGTGTTTCAAGCGAAGAGAGAGATCGAGCGAAATAAGTGTATAAGATATGCAAGAAAAGAGTAAGTGTTGGGGTGAAAGAACGAAAGAAACGCCTGGAAGAAGAAGAGGGAATCAAAATGACAAACCACTTCCAAGAAAACAAAACTGTTTTGGAAGGAGGTCAAAAGATCCCGGAGTGGACCAGAGAACGGAAGCATGAAAGTGATAAAATCGAAAGATGGACAAATGTTGACGAATGAGAATGAAATTAAAGAGAGATGGATGAAAAATTTCGAGGAAGTCTTCGAAAGTAACCCGAGTGGTTGTGATCCCAGCGGTGAATCGGTTATGAACGATGATGAAGTGAATGTTACCAAAATCAGTATGGATGAAATAAAAAGATCAATTAAATGCATGAAGAGTGGCAAGGCTGTGGGTTTCGACAATATTGCTGCCGAATACTTTAAAGGAGGTAGTCGTATTATTCTCACATGGCTGTGCAGACTTTTTAACCAGTGTTTAAATGAGGGTTATACGCCATTAGATTGGAGAAGGGCTGTAATCATGCCATTATACAAAGGTAAAGGGTCACGTATGGAATGTGGGAATCATAGGGCTATTAGCCTTCTTAATTCAGTGGGCAAGCTGTATGGTAGAATATTGATTGAAAGAGTAAGAATGGAAACAAAGGATAAAATATGGGATGTGCAAGGTGCTTTTATGAGTGGAAGGGGGTGCATGGACCAGATTTTCTCATTGCGTATGCTCACTGAGAAGTTACATGCAAAAAACCAGAAACTCTTCTGTGCCTTTGTAGATCTACAAAAAGCGTACGACCGAGTTGACAGGAAAAAGCTATGGAAGGTGTTGTCCAAGTACGGAGTGAATACGAAGCTCATTCAGGCAATTGCGTCGCTATATGAGGGAAGCGTTGCATGTGTTAGGGTGAACGGCGATTTTACGGAGTGGTTTGACATCACAAAAGGTGTTAAACAAGGCTGCGTAATGTCACCGTGGTTATTCAATCTATACATGGATAATTGCATGCAAGAATTGAAAGAGATGGGATTGGGCGCGAAATTGAGTAATCTGGAAATATGTTGCCTATTGTATGCTGATGATGCGGTGCTAATTTCTAACAGTATGGAAGATCTACAGTCTCTCGTGTCTAGGATGAACGAAGTATGTATGAAGAATGAGTTAATGATGAATGTAAGTAAGTCTAAAGTCATGGTGTTTGAAAGAGAGAGTACTAAAACAGTATGCAATATAGTTGTGAATGATGAATACTTGGAGCAGGTGGATGAGTTTGTGTATCTGGGTAGTATGTTTACGAAAGATGGGAAGGCTGATAGAGATATTGAAAGAATGGTGAATGCCGGTAACTCCATTAATGGAGGACTGAATGCCGTTGGCGGTAATAAAAAACTGTCCAAAGACGCGAAACTAGCCGTCCATAATGGAGTGCTGGTACCTACCCTGATGTATGGCAGTGAGGCATGGAACTGGCAGAGGAAGGATGAAAGCAGACTGAATGCTGTAGAAATGAGATCCCTGGGGCGAATGTGTGGTAAAACCATGTACAATCGTGAGAGAAACGTGGATATCCGCAAAGAATGCAAGGCTGATGTAAGCGTGATGTGTAAGATTAAGAAAGGGACTCTCCGATGGTTTGGGCATGTAGAGCGAATGAACGAGGAAAGGAGTGTAAGGAGAATATATGATGTGAATGGTAGAAGAAGTCCGGGACGCCCGAGGAAGACATGGCACAACCAAGTGAATCAGATACTTGAGTCGGGCCATGTGAAGAGTCGGAATAATAGAAGAGCATGTATGAGACGATGTATGAATGTGAACGAGGCAAAGAGTGTGTGCCAAGATCGAGTTGTGTGGCGGTCCGTCCTCTCTGCCTACCCCTGCGGGGAAACGGCGTGATGGTTAGTTAGTTAATAAAAAATTACATTTTTTACCATAGAAATACCTTAAAAATTGTAATTGTAAAGCGGTAAATTGGATAAAAGATTTTAAGGTTAATTTCAGAATTAAGAAGGACTCTAGATGCCCGCTTCAGGGACCGACGCTTTAGGTAGGAAATACCATTTACTTTTGAGAACCTTCAGAAAGGAGTTTGGTAGTTTATTGTCAATGGGATGATATTTTTAATGAATCGAAATACATGTAACTTATATCTTGTCCCAAATAAGATGAGGTCTTCACTTGAAAATATAAAATATTTTAATTTAAGGAGGTGATTATGAGTACCGCCGACCCCGTAAACCATTTGTTGGAAAACCAACACCTATGTTAGATTACGCCACTTGGTAAGCAATGTATTGTATGGTGAGTCAGCAATGGTGCCCGGGTTTATGGAGGGTGAGTGGAGGTTTGACCGGGTATCAGATGCAATTGCGCCTGACCTAATGCGTGGTGGGCCGGATCGAGGAGATTAGTTGAGGGAAACTTTTTGACAACTCTAGCAGGGCTCTCTCAGAATCTCAAGGATTCATACTTCCGTCACTCTTGGGCACACTGACCCCCGGATTTTCACCCACACCCCATGCCCCTTTTCCTACCCAGTTCTTTCTCCCCTTCTTTTACTAAAAAGAGCCTTCACACAGAATTCCCAAATATGACACAGGTCTTTAGGATATTTTTTTCCTCAGGGTCTCCAGTATGGAGCTAATATAAAAAAAAATAAACTTATAAGGAAATAACCTACGAACGGCACGAAGAAAAACTTTGCAAAACGGAAACGAATTCCGAACATCTGAAAACAACATTTTCTAACTTTTGCAATGCAACTTACTGACTGCCGAAGTACTCGCAGTATACTGCAAACATTCCTTCTTCACATCCGGGAGGTAGATATCTATATCCGTATAGGGCATTTCACCTGCGCCTTCTTCCTGGTACCCTGGTTCCACCTTGATGGAAACACTCTCTGGGTTGGAAAGATCCATGGTCTGCTGTGATAGCGTTCCGGTTTAATATAATGATGGTAATTGGTCCCCAGCTCAAAGTAAATTAGACCTGCAACAAAACCATTCAATAATTCTAAAAAAGTTAAAATTTTAAATAGTTTTAAATATAATCGGCTTTAGTGAGATTGAAATATTTAAATCCCCGGACGTTATCTGAACCGTCGTACAAAAAAATTACAGGCGGTTATTTGACCTCGAAGATATTATCAAATTTCAAGGTGAGCGGAAAAACCGTTTTACCCTCCATTCTCACATCACTCGTAAAATACTAGTTCATACGAATGTTCCATTCACGCCTTGCTTATTGCGCTTATACGAGTTATTTCATTATTCGAGATTGACTGCTTTTTCTTGCCATCGTGTTATGATTGCAATTAATAATTACGCGTCTAAAAACTTTACAATGAGCATTGAAATATGAAACATGTAATCTAATTCATCAAATATTCCATGCATCAAAGCGGATGGAAAACACCGTTTTCTTCTCCCTTTGTCCCCATTTTTCTCAAGTAGAAAATTGTTAAATATATAAATGTGTTCCTTTCATGCCTTGGTTATTGCGCTTATAGGGTACGAGTCATTTGAAAGACGAGATCGAAAATATATGAAGAATTATATTTAACGGCTTTGTCTTCTCATCTTGTATTTTTTTTTTAAAGTAAGACAAACAGTCCCGGGTTATGAATAACCCAACAATATTTGAAAATCTCCTACTACCACCACAGAAAGCTGAAAATGTTGCTTGTTTTGTGATGGAGGACTTAGCCAGCCGAGGAATCGAACACGCGGTGCCCGGGTAGGACACAAGCGTGACGCCCTCTCAACCACTGACCGATCAATTACAAAACAGAGTTATGATTGCAATAAAAGAAAGTGGGTGTGTTGGACTCACGTGTGAGTCCCATCGAGGCTTCGCGTGTTCGATTCCTCGGCTGACTGGGTCCTAAATCACAACACAAGCAATATTTTCTGCTTTCCGTGATGGTAATAGGAGATTTTCAAATATTGTCAGGTTATTCGTAACCCGAGAATATTTGTCAATATTTTGATTAAACTACGAAATATTTATCTCACATTCATTTTCACCAATTAAACCATAGGAGAGAGTCCGCTCAGATAAAGGCGAAATAGAAATAATTAAATGTTAGCTTCACAAAAATAACCGACAAAAAATATACTTAAATAAGTAATTTTTGTGTCCAATGTCAAATTAGCTCTTGTGTAATTTTTAGTGCGTCAACCCTGTTGACTTCATTGTCACCTGAGTAGTAGAAATGGCTTAAACATAACAGCACCACATCTAAACATATTCCTGGATGGAATGACAGTGTTTCGCATCATTATGAAGCATCACGAAATGCACTTATGAAATGGATTGAAAATGGAAAGCCCCGGACGGGTCCTTTGGCAGAAAACATAAAAATATTGAGGAGAAAATTCAAATCTGAGCTATGAAAATGCCAAAAAAACAGCGGAACAAATAAAAGTGGACAAAATATTAGGTGCATTTGAGGATAGAGATTTTAAAGAATTTTGGTAAAAACCAACAACATCTTAAAATCCAAAGCACAGATATCGACACAGGCACATCGGCACAGATATTGAAGGAAAATCAGACGCAGAAAAGATTGCTTATATTTTCATAACCTATTTTGCGAAAACATCTGAAAGAAAAGAACCCACCTTCTTAGAAAAACCATGTAAAAAAGATGACGAAAACATAATCGTTACAGAAGATATGGTTAAAACCGCTGTCAAACAAATGAAACCTGGAAAATCTCCCGGTTATGATAGTCTGAGCATTGAACATGTTAGAAACGCCGGCGAAAAAATATACACGCTTCTAGCAACATTATTTACACAGATTCTTCAACACACGCACATGCCAAGAAACTTTTCACGTACAATTATTGTACCACTAGTTAAATCCAGACAAGAAGACTTATCCAGTACTTCCAACTATAGGCCGATATCTCTTGCCACAATAATATCCAGAATATTTGAAAGAGTTATACAAATTCAAATAGAAGGCAAACTATTTACTTCCGACAATTAATTTGGTTTTAAATCTAAATTGTCTACAAATATGGCAATATTCAGCTTAAAACAATGTATCGAATATTATAAGGCAAGAAAAACCACAATGTATGCTTGTTTTCTTGATTTAAGTGAAGCCTTCGATCGGGTTTCTCATTTACTGCTTTGGAAAAAACTAAAAGAAAGGAAGGTGCCAGGTTCAATAATCAATATTATGGCAGTCTGGCATCATCAACAAGAGAACCAAGTTATTTGGAAAAGTAAAATGTCAACACCAGTGAATATGGAATGCGGCGTCAGACAAGGGGGAAACATATCGCCTATTCCATTTAACGTCTATATGAACAATTTAAGCGATAAACTCAACTCGGCAAACGTAGGCTGTCACCTGGGAAGTAACTGTGTAAATAACATTGCATACGCAGATGATATGGTCATTTTGTCACCAAGCATAAAAGGACTGAGAAAGCTGTTAGAGATATGTGAAGAATACGCTGCCGAATATAACATGGTCTATAACCCCACTAAGTCTGTTTTGCTCGTATTCAAGTCAGGCGCAGGCATCATAAAAGTATTACCCGTCAGTCTAAACGACACAAAAATAACACATTATAGCAGCGGACCTCAGCGATGATTCGGATATTGAGCGACAGAGAAGATCACTGTGCATAAGGGCAAATATGATTTCTCGAAGATTTAACAATAAGGCAACTTTTTAACACGTACTGCACGAGCCTATATACCTCAGAGCTGTGGACCAACTTCAAGAAAACATCACTAAAAATAATGGAAGTACGGTACAACAACTCGTATCGAACGCTTTTAGGGTTGTCCCGGTATTGCAGTGCCACCAAGATGTTTGAAAAAGGGCGAGTTCCCGGATTCCGAGCACTAAGAAACTCTCAGTATCACCCTAGGAAAGGATCATCATTCAGAGAAGAGTAGTTTCTTGTAATGAATTAAGCCGGGTTTCGTTCCCAGATCTGGTTTATAAATAAACTAGCAGACCCGGCAACACGTTGTTGTGGCTAACGAAACACAACACCATTACCCAACCTTTATAAAATCCACACCACCCGCATGCCAGCTGCCCGCTGCCTGAAATGAATATTTAAATTTCTCGGCTTTTATCGCTATAATAAGCATTTATTATACATATAAACCTTCACCTTGAATCACTCTTTCTATTGGTGAAAACCGCATGAAAATCCGTTGCGTTGTTTAAAAGATCTAAGCGCACAAACATTTTGAGCGACTTCATTTTATACTTTGTTATGATGAATATTTAAATTTATGGGCTTTTATCTACTATAATAAGCATGTTTTATACATATAAACCTTCCTCTTAAATCACTCCATCTATTGGTGAAAACCGCATGAAAATCCGTTGCGTATTTTAAAATACCTAAGCGCACAAACATTTTGAGCTAGTTCATTTTATACTATGTAATGATCTTTGATTATATAATGTCTAGATAGAGTGTTGCGCTGTAATTCCGACAAAATCAACAGGCCAGATTTGAAACACTTGTGTGGGTGACACGCACACAAGTATGCGCAACTTCTATGGTTTTACAAGCGCGGCAGTCGTGCTGAGTGATACCAGCTCCCGATTATTTCCCATAAAAGTGGGTAAAAATAGGTTTCGATTTTGCGGGACCTATAATTCGTTTAATTTTGAATTCATTTAAGTAAGATAGTTTTCTACATATAATGATAAAGATGAAAAGAAAATCATTGTTAAAAGAGATTTATTTTTATTTGATTATTTTTAAAAAATAAAGACAACGAAAATCATTAGAACCGGTTTTATTTAGTTATACATATTATAATAAAGACAAAATACATTTAAAAAATTAAGTTTTTTAGAAAGAAATGTAATAATACTATAGATAATGTATTAAAAGCTAAAACATTAATCTGATCAGGTATCAGTCGTCACACCACTCTTTTCATTTGATCAGACAAAAAAATGGTGTGACACGTTGAATTTCTATCAACAGTCGTATCATTCTTTATTTATTTATGGATTACTCCCGAGACATACACAATCAAATGCATAAGCATTATCAAATACTATTTACATATTTACTCAGGTTCCCCTGCGCCCCACGATTTAATTTTTTATATATTTATTTAGGCACACCAACAACATGTCACACTAAAAAAGACAATACAACTTTTTAAAACTAAATAAAATTAAAAGTTTACTTGATACTTCACCAAAAAAACCTATTACATTTTTTGTAATTTTAATAAATAAACAAATTTTGTATCCATAACTTTTTTAAATATAGGTAGTGTCAAGGCGAAGAATTTACAAACACTTAAAACGCAAAGACAAACTTTCACATTTATATTATTATATACTAGCTTTTGCCCCCGGCGTCGCTCGCATATTCGTCCCCCTCATCCCCCCACTACCCCCCATTCCCCCCGAA
Organism: Limnephilus lunatus; assembly: GCA_917563855.2. Taxonomy (NCBI): domain Eukaryota; kingdom Metazoa; phylum Arthropoda; class Insecta; order Trichoptera; family Limnephilidae; genus Limnephilus; species Limnephilus lunatus. The sequence continues at coordinate 105,657,677 of OU830592.1, read as the reverse complement.
CTACCCCTCCCCCACCCCAATCGCATTCATAATATTAATTTAGGTCAAAATGTAGATTAGTACCTATTTTATATTTGTATCTACCAACACTTAATATTCATATTAGAATACTCGTATTTCAATTTTCGCTATCAAAGAAATCTCCATAGTAACCTAAACAAATAACAAAATGACAGCTTACGTCAAACATTTACTAAGCATAATTTCATAACGCCACAGCTAATTCATAACGCCAGAGATTACCAATATATTACTGCCTATGTTATGCGTCGATGACACAGGGCGAGTTTACAAGCTACTATCTCGGAAATTCTGTTAGTAAACTCGCCCAGTGTCATCTAGCAACAGTGTCATATGTCAACAGTGTCATATGTCAACTAGCAGATTGTTGACAATCCACGGAAAAAGTTGAAAGGTCCTCAACTTTACACGCTACAAGCCGACTCATGATTGGTTTATTTGTGTTTCCAATATGGCTGCCAAAAACCAGCTGATTTTGACTGTCAACTGTCTGAAGGATTAGTTCACGCTATTTCCGCTATTGGCGCTAGCAGCTACGTGCGAGTCCAGTTTCCTACAAAAATGTCACGAGCTACTGAGCGAGTGGACAGTTTTGTGTGTCATCATGACAATCTCACTCGCCGATTCACCCGCTTTTAAATTTAGTAGATAGTAGCTTGTAAACTCGCCCTGTGTCATCGACGCTTTACTCGGGCTTTTGAGATGTGGTCCTATAGAAGATTATTAGGAATTTCCTGGAGAGACCACATTACAAATGAGGAGGTTCTCCAAAGTATCGAAGGAGGAAGGCACCTGCTCAGGACCTTGTCCGAAAGGCGTGCAAGATGGATCGGACATGTAATACGACAAGAAGGCCTCTTGCATACCATAATGGAGGGTATGGCCGAGGGGACAAACTCTAGGGGACGCCCACGCCGAGAGTACCTAGACGACCTGCTGGTGGACGTGCGCTGCTCATCATATGCAGAATTCAAAAGAGCCGCACAAGAGAGGGAAGAATGGAAGAGAAAATTAGAGGAAATTGCTGCAAACCAATCCCAGGATTGAAACCAGAGAGAGATGTTACTCGCAAATAATGTAGCTTTCGATAAGTGAAAGAATCTTTATATATTCCATTCGGTATTTATTGCGCGAAAGAGTAACGATATATCCATCCATACAAACTTTCGCATTTATAATATTAGTAAGATTGTGTACTTTTGGGTAATTGTCAAAAACCTATTTTAAAATTAACAACGCACTCATGGGAAAATTTTATTTGAAGAACAGGCAACCCTGTAAACATGGCGTCAAATGGCGTTGTCCTAAGACCAAACTGTCAGACCAAATTACACTATTAAAACTGAATTGTTTCTTTAACTAAATGGTTATTTAAAGGTTACTTACCGATAGGTAACATTTATAGTTGTTTTCAATCGTCCTTTGTTATTCCTGCACACTGTTATAGCGCAAATAGTCATTTTCAAATGACACACACGTGTTTACCGCACAACGATGGTGTCGCCACTGAGCGGACAGGACGAGCTTATGAGCCAACAGTTGGCTGATATTTTTTTGGCGTTTCGTCGCTCGAGCTCTCTATCTAGACATTATGTAATCAAAGGTAATGATATACAATACTCGTTTCCGTATTCCAGGGTGTTAAGTTACAATGGGAAAAAAACTTTGATGTCTATTATTAATAATTAATACACGCAAGACATGTAATAATAAAATTGACATACCTATTGAATAACTTAAAGTTTTCCACTCACTGAAAAGATATAATAAACTTACTGACGCTTGGTTGGCATTTGTGTAAAACAATCGTCAACCCAATGTCTCTGGTATGCCGCGAGTTAACCTGCTGGTGTTGGGTAGCAGGTAGCTCCATATATTATATGTATGAATGGTGTAAAATGAGATATATTCTTATAATAAAGATGCACCAATTCAAGGGCTTAGGTCTTACTTAGTCAATATAACATGAACCTACTTACATACAAGGCGAAGCGCGGCGATCAATATCAATGTGTTGAAGAAACGTCACTAGAAAAGTAGAAGTGTAATAATCAGAACAACTTTGGGATAGAAATGTGATGGTCACTGAAGGGACAGAAAACTGAATAAGTGAAACACAAATATTGTGCAGTTCATAGAATATTACACCAGAAAAGTGAAGAGCATAAATATACTAACCCCTAGATTGATATCTTCGGGTCTTCTCCTAGTAAGTTTTTTGTCATCAACTTAACCACGGAAAACACCGTTGGTTCTACCGTAGACAATAACATAGAGGAAGTTCAAGGCGTTCAAGGCCATTTGTCACCATAGACAATATTGCACTCGACATACTTCATTAATTCATTAGCCAAATAAAATATTTAAAAATTAAAATACTTGAAAGCAGAAAAATGTTTTATGTTTCCCCTAGAAAACACAACTTACCATTTGACAAAGCCTGAGGGAATGAGCTTTAGATAATGTTTAACAGCTCATTTTCTCAGCAGGGAGCTTTGTCAAATGGAAACCTGTTATCCTGAGGAAAAAATCAAGCGTTAGTAAAAAACCTAAAATACTTGAAATATTAACTCTTTATAAAAGGAAAACATTTTCAAATAATGATTATGGTTTTTTACAACGAATTTACATTTTTCTGCTTGAAAAATGATAACTCGGGGTACATGTTTAAATACTTTTTATTTTCAGAAAGACAATCGATAATAGCACATAAAAACACTGGTTCGGTGAATTCAAGAATTGAAAAAAAATATCGACGCCGGAAAGAAAACATGGCTAAATCAACATACAGCTGTGACATTAAAGATAAACCTACACAATAAGCTATATTGTTTGTTTACATACGTTCATCTTTGATGTCACAGCTATGTAGCGCTTTAGCCGTTTTTCCTTTCCAGCAGTCACCGTACATATCTTAGTTCTTGTAGAATGAAATAAAAATCTACATATTCTAAATATATAAATACTATTTCCTTTCAACCGAAATAAAACAGAATATACCTTCATCGAGGACCTAGCCAGCCCACAGTAAAAACCGCATCATGTGTTCTGAAAAAAAAAATATCACTGAATGAGATTGTGTGTGTGTAGAGTGGATTTGATATTTGCGAAGATTGACTGACGAAGGACCTTGAATTTTGTGTTACTGTTTACTGCTTGGAACGAGGAAAAAACATATGCTGCATATAAAGGAAAGGACTCACCGAAACAGGATAAAGAACTTGTATGCTGGCAATTTTGTCTTCTTTCTCCCCGTCCAATTGGCACTGAAAACAGCAATAGGCGTGCGTTTCGTGTACACGGCGAACACGGCGGAATTAGGTTAACAGATAGCGGGAGCACGGGGGCTATAGGGTATGTTGCGGCGCGGGCTGTTGATTGCAGACTGAAGCACGTGCTGATAATATTTTTAGGAGCGGATTTTGGAACAAGGTAGGACAGGATTTGCAACAATATTAATACCAATCCCAGGCAGTAACAGTATGTATGTGTGCTATGTAGGTGTGTGTATGTGTAGGTATATGTATTGGCGTAACCATGCCCCCCGCCTGGAAGGGGATGAAAGAATCCACTTCCATAAACCAAAAGAGTGCCAATACGTTTCAATGCGCAAACAAAATTATAATGACACGCGGTAGAATGTAATAAATTATGTAAAAGTTACGAAAATATTATGTAAGTTATATAAATGCTTTACCAAATGGTCAAAATGACTGATATAGCAAGGAAATAAAAAGAATAAAAAACATTGAAACGAAAAATACGACTTGAAAGGATTCAATAAATAATACTGAACCTGCGGTAGATAAAACTAGTAGGGTTTGGTACCTATTTAACAATGAAACTAATCTAATTGATTTTTAAAAATTAAAGTATTATGAACTAACTTCTAAGATGTCGTTAAATCTATTGTGACGGTAAAGGACAGAGTTTAACGACTGCCCTGCGGTATGTTCCGGAGTTAGTTTTAACTTCCGCAACCCGGATCACCCCATCTGCCCCGGGGTAGACATTGACTATTACCCCAATAGGCCATTGAAGGGGCGCGATGTTGTCACTCTTAATCATTACTACCGTGCCTGTCTTTACCGAATTAGCATTTGTATTCCATTTCTGGCGAGCTTGCAAAGTATTTAAATACTCAATTCGCCATCGGTTCCAGAACGTCTGAACAAGACGATCCACGAGATGTTTGCGTTGTATCAAGTTGACTGGCTCGTCTGACAAATCAGCAGCGGGTAAAGATTTTAAGGGAGTGAGCGTTAAAAAATGCGCGGGGGTTAGCGGCAATGGAGCCGAAACATCGTTAGCGCTAAGTACAGATAGCGGGCGTGAATTTAGAATTGCTTCAATCTGAGAAAGCACTGTTTGCATCTCTTCATAAGTCAGTAGAGAGGTGCCTACTATTTTATTTAAATAACCTTTCAGGCATTTAATGTTACTTTCCCAGATCCCACCAAAGTGAGGAGCTTGCGGTGGATTCATCTTCCATTCGATTCGATTCTCCAACAGATTGTCTGAGAATTCCTTTTTGTAATTGGGTGACTCTATAAGTGCAAATAAAGACCTTAAATGGGATTTGGCTCCCACAAAGTTCGTCCCATTGTCGGAGTACATTATTTTTTATTTTTTATTTATTTTTTTTTTTTTTTTATTTTTTTTTTTTTTATTATAATATAAAATATGAGTTACATATTAGCATATAAATTATAGTATACATTTATATAATGTTATAATTAGCATACATGTTCATGTTCGAATGTTAATACCACTCTTCCATAGAAGCATTAGCTTGTGTCTGGAAGAGTAGTGTACATTTTTTAATGCTATATTATGTTATGAGTTCTTAAATTACTATGTGAATGTAAAAAACAATAAATTGTAAGTTCGGTGATATGTAATTAAAAGTATTTTTCTACTAATAAACAATTTTACTATTAGAATAAAGTATCTTGAGTTATTGTAATTAGTTGTTAAAAACAAAACAAAATTTACCTTATTTGAAAAACGGGGTATCACTTGGAAACTGAGTTATAAGTTGTTCTTGAGATTAGATTAGTCGGAAACTTTTTTTTTTTTTGAGATTATCTTTAAAAAATTTTTTAACTGAGTTTATTAATTGGATTTTATCATTTATTTTTCTAATTTCATCCGGTAATCGGTTGAAAATAAGTCTTCCTTGATAAGTATAATAATTTTGTGCGAAGGAAGTGTTTAATTTTGGGCATGAAAAAATATATTTATGTCTAGTACGATTTTCAGTTATAAATTGATACTTCTCTTTTTCTTTTATAATTTGAATCAATGTATTTCTATTGTACAGATCTTTGAAAGAAGGTACTTGGAATTCCTTAAATAATTTATCCGTTGGGTAGTCAGATGGTTTTTTTAATATGATTTTAATAATTAGCCTCTGCACAACTTCAATTGGGGAAAGATTAGTTTTGTATGCGGATCCCCAGCTAATGATAGCATATTGTAAAGTTGATTGAACCAAAGCGTAATATATTAGATATAAATTTTTAACAGATAAAAAATTTCTGATTCTTAAAAATATGTAAATCAATTTTCTAATTTTTTTTACAACTTGACAAATTTGTTCCTTCCATTTTAAATTTTTATCGATAATAACTCCTAAATATTTTATTGTGTTTGTTGTTTTTAATATTGTGCAGTTTTGGATACAATAATTTTTACTATGTGTTGTAGAATTATCATGGATGATGATATCAATGTTTTTAGGGGTATCATTTTTGTGTATTGCAAATGGAATTACAAATGTTTTATCACCATTTAGTGATAGTAAATTTACGTCGAAGAAATTCTTTAAAATATTTATGTCTTCGGTGGCTTTAAATGTTACTTTTTCCCAAGTTTTATCGCTAATTATTAGTACCGTATCATCGGCGTATGAAGTAATTTGGCCATGTAGTGGTTGAAAAAAAATGTCATTAACATATATGGTAAAGAGGATTGGTCCGATTACTGTACCTTGCGGGATTCCAAAGTCTGATATTTCTTTATCGCTATTAATCTGATTTATTTTAACGACTTGCGCAGTGGCGTACCGTGGGTATCAGCCGCCCGGGGCGGAGGAAAATTTTGCCGCCCCCCCCCCATATAGGTACTTCTTCAGGGAGGGGGGGGGGAGTGATCTTTTTTTTTTTTTTATATTTATTAATTAAATCTGTATTCGGTGAATTAAAACTACACTCAGAACGTGAAAACGGTTTTTCTTTGGTTCTGGCAGCACATAAATTGTCTGCAACTAGAATTTTATATTTGCACTTCTAAAAAAGTTATGTTTTCCTTCGAAATATGTCAGCAGATGAATACACAATTGGAATTTTACATTCTAAACAATAAAACTGGCTTAAATTTTATCTGTATGCGGTGAATTAAAACTACACTCAGAACATGAAAAAGGTTTGTATTTGACTCTGGCGGCACATAACTTGTCTGGAAGAATTTTATTAAGCACTTCAAATAAGTTTTTTCTTCGAAATGTGTCGTCGGATGAATTCACAACTGGAATTTTACATTCTGAACACAAAAGGGGTTTTAATTAAATCTCTAAGCGGTGAATTAAGACTACACTCGGAACATGAAAATGTTTTTTCTTTGATTCTGGCGGCACATAAATTGTCTGCAAGAATTTTATAAAGCACTTTAAATAATATAATGTTTTCCTTCGAAATGTGTCGTCAGATGAATCCACAACTGGAATTATACATTTTGAACACAAAACTGCTTTTAATTAAATATGTATGCGGTGAATTAAAACTTCACTCAGAACATAAAAATGGTTTTTCTTTGATTCTGGCAGCACATAGATAGTGTACATCTAGAATTTTATAACTGCAATTCGAATAAGTATGCACAAACCTGTCAGCTATTTAACTTTTCTGTGATAATAAATTTAAAATATATCACCGTGATATATACGTGGAAGAAAACCGTATAAGTGTAATTTTTTGTGCGCTTTCAGCAGGGCGCACAAAGCTTCACGAATATAAAACACAAATCTACTATCAATTAGAGCTAAAATGATACTGTTGCCATTTACATTTTTATTTAAAAATAATGTATGTGTTAGAAATAAAAACAAAACGTCTGTCATTAATATTTTGATTTTAACAGTATATAAAACTTAAGAAAGATGTTAAGAAACTATAAACTAGAAAAAACTTTTAAGTCCTATAATAATAATAATTACATAGAAATTATATAGCGCCGTTTTGTGATATTTCACCTCAAGTGCGCTTAATTATAATAAACTTAAATATAGTGTTCTTAAGAGTCCTAACAAAATTGAATAAATAATGTAAAACAAAGAATTTACAGTATATATAGTATTACAATACATACAATACATACATTACAATATTACAATATTACAGTATTACAAAGCAATTCCAAAAGAACAATATTAACAAAAATAGTGAGTGCTGTTTTGTCACAGGACATTAGATAATTATAACTATAACGGTGCCATTCAACGAGAATCATTAAAACTAAAATATAATATAGAAAAGGAGGTAGTTTACGTTTAGAAATAATACAAATTCGGAGTGCATATAAAACTATACTGAGGAGGTAATCGAAACCAAACAATTACCGGAAACTTGAGGAACATGGCTTATTATAGTATATTGAAAAGGAGTTAAAATTCATGAAAGGTATGATTTTTTAAATAAGTTTGTTTTTAAAGCACTTTTGAATTCAGCCAAGTTCTGGATATTAGTAAGAGCTGAGGGAAGTTTGTTCCAAATGAGCGGGCCAGTTACACGAAAAGATCGATCATACTAAACGGCTCGATTTGACCTAGAAAGTTCGATTAAACGATTATTAACATCAAGATCAGCTGACCTTAGAGAAAGCTGTCTGTCGCTTAAGTTTTGTCGGACACATAGTTCCGATATATAGGCTGGCGCCATTCCTTGCAATGCTTTGAAGGTCATTAAGCAGATCTTGAACTCTATTCTTTCAGGGCATCGAAGCCAATGAAGGCGATCCCTTAGAAGTGGGGTTATACGGCAATACTTAGATTCACTAAAAATCATTCTCGCCGCAGCATTGAAAACGGACTGGATTCTATTGAATTGTTTTTTAGGTAAGCCCGCATATGCACTATTACAATAGTCCATACGTGAGACAACGAACGAATTTATGAGTGATTTTGCTGCATCAGAGGGAAGGCAACGCCTGATTGATTTTATCTGCCTTAGATGGAAAAAGCCTGAACTTACAGATTTTGAAATTTGTGACTCAAGAGAAAGACTATTGTCTAAAGTGAAACCTAGAAATTTTATTTCTGTAGAAGGGATTATATCTGTACCCTGAATATGAATTGGATTAGAGTCGATGAGGGCTTGCCTTCCAGGAGAAGCTATCCAAATAAATTCCGTCTTTGTCGGATTAAGTTTGAGTTTATTGACAGACATCCAACTTGAGACTGTGTTAATGAAACTAACCACTTCGTTTTTAAGGACGTCTTTTTCATCCGGAGAACAAAACTTGAAAATGAAACGATCGTCTGCATAGCCTTGTGACTCAAAGCCAGCTGATTTAATGAGTTTCTCAAGGCGATTGGTATAGAGAATAAACCCGCGACTTAATTAACGCGAATAAATCCTGACGCGAGAATATAACCCGCGACTTCCCCAATCCAAATTTTTACAAGATTATTGATTGTGAAATTTTGCCGCCCTCCCAAAAGTGCCGCCCGGGGCGGGCCGCCCCCCCCGCCCCCCCCACGGTACGCCACTGGACTTGCGGTCGATTTTTTAGGTAGTTCGAAATCCATTTAATCGCATTGTCTTTTATACCTATATTGTTCAGTTTTTTTAGGAGAATCTCATGGGATATACTATCAAAAGCTTTTCTGAGATCGATAAATATACCGGCACATTTTTCACCTTTATCCAATGATTCGTTGATGTATGAGGTTACATTAGCAATAGCATCTTGTGTGCTAAGTGACTTTATGAAACCAAACTGGTTTTTATGAAGAATTTTATTACTTTCTAGGAAACTGATCAATTGGTTTTTAACAATTTTTTCAAAAATCTTTCCAATGTTTGAAATTAGACAAATTGGGCGGTAGTTAGTTACTTGTTGTGGATCTCCAGATTTATAAATAGGTGAAATAATTGTATTTTTATAGTTTGTCGGAAATATTCCCTCTGTTAAACTTAAGTTTATCAAATGAGTAATTGGTTTTATCAAATAAATTTTCATGGATTTTAGAAAATGTACTGTAATATGGTCAAATCCGGGAGACGAACCTCCTTTCATGCCTTCTATTATTTTTAAAATTTCACCTTCTGAGGTTGTTTCAAATGTTGATAAATTATTTTGATTTTGTACATTTTCAATCGTTTGTGTTTTCGGGTTAAAAGATTGATTGATATTTTTCGCAAGATTTTTTCCTACATTAGCAAAAAAAGTATTAAAAATGTTTGCACATTGTTTAGGTTGAATATTAGCATCTATGATTTTATTTTCATGTTCAATGTATTTTATTTTTTGTGTTTTTTTAGTGTTATCCATGGCTAAGTTGACTGTTTTCCATATTTGTTTACTGTTATTGTCTGTAGAAAGTATTTTATTTTTGAAATAGTCTTCTTTATTTTTTTTGATACAGTTTGTTAATTTATTTTTAAATGTTTTGTAAAAAGTGTATGCTTTTTCATTTAGAGGATTTTTCAATGCTATTTTATAAAGTTTTTCTTTGTTTCTAATTGATATTATAAGTCCTTGTGAAATCCAAGGCTTTAAAATTCTTAGATTAGGTTTAATGCGGACTGTACTTTCAGTAGTTGAATTTTTTATGTGTTGAGATAATATATTTTCTAAGTTTTTTGAGCAAGTCTCGGTATCATAACTATTTAACACGTTGTTCCATTGTTCATTTTTTAGTTTTTTGGATAAAATTGTCATATTTGTGTAGGATTTTGTCTTTGTTAGATTAAATTTTTTATGTTTAATTTTGTTATCATACAGAAGAATGCATGCATGGTGGTCAGTTATATTAGTTTTCCAAATAATTGATTTCATTTTGTCGATATCTTTAATATTTATATTAGTCCATATATGGTCTAAACAAGATGGTGTGTGATTTTTTATTTCTCTCGTATTTTTATTAATGCACGATATGAAGTTAAATTCAGTCATGCAATTAATATATTCATTTTTGAAATTATTTTCTACGTTTTCATTAATGTTTATATTGAAGTCTCCTGCAATAAAGCAGAGTTTATTACTGAATTTTAACAGTATGTGTTTAAATTCATTTATAAATGTCGAGATATTCGAGCCGTGTGTTCTGTAAACAGCTATTTAGTGGTAGTTTGTTTTGTCGAGTTTTAATTGTATTTCAATACAATTTACTAGATGTATTGGATGTTCAGTTATTTTGACAATACTAAATTTATCGTGAATGAATATGACGAGACCACTATTTTTATTGATGTTAATTTTGGTTGTAAGATAATTATATTCTGGTAAATGATAAGTAGGTGATTCGTCATTAGTAAATGTTTCTGATAATATTATGATGTCCGGTTTTTTATTTAGATTGTTTAATTTTAGAATTAATTCATCCCAATTTCGTTCCATACTTCGTATGTTTATATTAAAAATGAAAATATTATTGAGATTCTTTGAGATTATGTCATTACATGATTCGGTGTATACACACTCATATTCTTGCATTTTAAAATTATACTCACAGGACCTCGACGAGAAAGGAAACGCTTGAAAGCGTTGAGGAAGACTTCGGTGGAAAGATCCGAAGCGAGTTCAATATGAACTGCTCGGGTCACCAAGCAAATAAATAAGCAAATGTATGCCTTTTGACTTCGCACCCCCCGACGTCTATAAGGGATTATTTGAAGCGGGCCAGCGTAGTCAACCCCCGTGTGAAGAAAAGCCTTAGCTTCGCGGACGCGGCATGCGGGTAAATCTCCCATTAATGGGAATTGTGGTTTAGGATTGACTTTGAAGCACGTATTGCACTGATTCACACGTTTCCGAACCAAATTGCGCGAAGAAAGTATCCAAAATCTTTGTCTTAGCAGCGACATCAGTAACGTAGGACCCGTATGTAGGTTCTTAATATGATAGTAGTCTATTATTAAATTGACTACATTATCACGAGCGGGTAATAGAATGGGATGACGACTGTCAAATTCTGTTTCAGCATTACTCAATCTGCCTCCTACCCTTAGAATTCCGTCATGAAGAAACGGATTTAATTTTGCAATCGCTCGCCGAACCTTCTTCCCATCTTTGACTGCCTTTATATCTTCGGAGAAATGTTCTTGCTGTATAGAATTTATAACAGCGATTTCTGCAACTAAGATATGGCTTAATTCGAATGCTCGTGGTAATTTCTTAATGAAACGAAAAACATAAATTACTATTCGAATTAATTTCGGCCATGAACTAACACGAGAAGCTAGTGCACACAATAACGGTGGAGCAATTGTTTTGGGGCGGTTATTGTCTTGAACGGACATCAAAATTTTTGTTTTTAATTCGGGTGGATCAGATATCGATTTCGTATCAAAACGTTGTAAAGGCCAATCACTTTTAGGTAATTGGGCAAATACGGGACCGTTAAACCATAACGGATGGTCTATAAGCTGAGCGGGAGTAAGACCCCGCGATAAGAAGTCGGCGGGATTGTCTTGACCTCTTATATAATGGAAGCATTCAGCCCCAAGATGGTTTTGTATTTGTGAGACGCGGTTGGCAACGAAGGTCTGCCATCTTGCAGGCGGTGAATTTATCCAAGCTAGAGCAACCGTGCTGTCGCAAAAAGCTAAAGTCGTATGAGCTTTCGAATTTGATGTGTAGGTATTACTGACCGTATGCATTAATCGTGCAAGTACTAGCGCTCCACATAGTTCTAATCGCGCAAGTGAAATCGTCTTAGCCGGAGCGACCTTGGATTTAGCGCATAATAAATTAATTGTGGTTTTATCAGTATTCGGACAGTAAACATGTAAGTAAATAACACCTCCATATGCGCGTTCGCTTGCGTCTGAAAACCCGATAAGCGTTAATACACATTGGGGTTCGATTCCTAAAAAACGAGGAATTTTAATAGATTGCAGTAATGGCAATTCCTTTTTAAACTGTCGCCAAAGTGTGACAACTGTTTCAGGAGGAGTATCGTCCCAATTCAGGTTATACTCCCATAGAGATTTAATTATCAGCTTAGCCAATAATACAACTGGTGCGGCGAAACCCATCAAATCCCAAAGACGAGCAATCGTCGAGAGAATATTTCGTTTAGTACACGTTCTTTCGTCGGTGTGTACGACAAATACAAAATGATCAGAAGCGGGTATCCAATGAAGCCCTAGTATTTTTAGGTTTTCATCGGGATTAAATTCCACATGTTCCTTAACACGACGAGCTGTAGGAATCGTGGATAAAAACTTTGGAGAATTAGAAGAGAATTTTACAAGGTCGAATCCTCCGGCAGCGAATAACTGAATTAATTCCGTCGACAACTCGGTAGCTTCCTCGACTGATGAGCAACTGGTGACGAAATCATCCATGTAGAATGAGCCATTTTCCACCAAGTTTGCCGCGAGTGGGAAACGAGGTTTTTCATGCGTTGCGAGTTGACGCAGTGAACGCATAGCCAAAAATGGGCTACAAGACATGCCGAAAGTGACGCGATTAAATTCGAACAATTGTAAAGGGTCACTATTGTTAAATCTATACAGCATGCGCTGATAACGACGGCATTCTTCTTGCACTACGATTTGTAGGTACATTTGTTTTATGTCAGCGGTTATAGCTATTGCGAACAATCTGAAATTGAGGATAATGCGAAACAAATCACCTTGTAAATTCTTTCCGGTATGTAGGATGTCATTAAGCGAATAACCCGAATCGGATTTCATACTCGCGTCTAGCATGTGATGAATCGCAGTGGATACGAAAATATAGTAGCTTCCACCTTACGAATGAATAAATAATAATTCAGAATTATAACGAAATCAACACACTAGCGACACCTAGCTGATTAAGTTTGATTGGGCCATGGAGACTGCAGAGATCTATAATTATTAAATTAATGTCAAGTTTTGATAAATAGAACACAGAGGGATCCAATTATAAACACTTAAGATTGATCTACCAATCAGAGAAGGGGGAGGTTACCTTTTTTCAAGACAAAGAGATGGACTTTGGACTAGACCATTAGTCTGAGATTTATGGGGTAAAAATCATCATCAACCCGAGAGATCAATACGCTTTAAGATAAACACAATCCCACGTTCGGTGCATTTGGTACAATGACCCTAATTGTAAAGGTAAATATTGAGTACAACAGAGGAATCGACAACCGCAGTTAACGAACAAATAAATCCATATTATGTTGAAAAAATGATGCAATAAAATAGCAAGGAAATATAATGAACGGAAGATTAAAGAAAAGACCTGGAAAACGTGGGAAAAGCTACTGTAGGGATACTCAATTGCATAACGAGAACGTGAAGAACAAAAGGAGGCCAGATTCAGAGGAAAACGTACGTTTGATATTTAAAAGAAAGAAAAACGATGGAAATTAGGAATGTCACTTTTAAATGAAGCAATACGGTCAGGGAAAACGATTTGAAAAGAAAATCTAATAAAAAAAACGGACATTTAAACGGAAGTATTTATTGAACAATATAAGATTTCGACTTAATTTTGCGTTTTCAGACGAGTTTAAATAGATATCGTCATATATTTGAAATAGGATGGTTATTCTAGTTATATTACGTTAGATTAATTCAAAGGAAGGGATCGTTTTTACGTCATTTGCTATGAGAAAATACTATAGACGATAGAACAAATTGCTGAGGCAATTGATGTAAAAAAAGGTTGTCGAGCTCACACACGATTTTGTTGTCTAAACAATAAGATTTCCGACATGGTTTTGGGTGATTATGATAGTCTTTATTGCTTTTGGGGCAATAAAAGTTAACATGGAACTTATGCAATATTTGGATAAGATAAAAGAGATTAAATTTAACGAGTTAATATTAATTTATTATTTACGACCAAGTACGTAGAAATCGAAAACATCAACATATGTCAGCGATGATACTTTATGGGGTTTTGGGATGAAACGAGACACAATTTTATACGTTTTTATACGAAGCAATTAACCGGACACATATCCCAGAGTCAAATTGGAATTTTCTTCTATGAAAATTATGAAAAAATAGCAGATTGAATATTTATGACTAGAAGGTGAAGTTATCTAAGAGAAGATAAGCATTGGAAATTATGCAAATGATGGTAAAGAATGAAGTAAAGACAGTTTAAAGACGATTCCGTAAGGAAAACTCATGAAAATTCAGAAGTATTGATGAAAACAGTAAATTTGGCTTGGAATATAACTAATCATATAGTTATGGACAATGACATAAGAATGAAGCAGAGAAATCATAAAAATAACGTCGTATATAAAATATAATTGAAGAAAATAAGAAAATTCAAGTCTACGACATAAGTAGAGACAGTACAGCTTAAAATTGAATTGATTCATATAGGAAACATGAAAATGTGGGGAAATTTAGGGAAATGAAAATTGGAAAATGCGTAATGAAGATTTCGACATGAGTTTGTTCGTGTTCTGGTAGCGATAAACCAAATTGAGAATTACATACAGTTTATTGAAGACGTACCTATTATATATTGAGAGAAAAAAAGGACACAAAAATCATGATATTTTAGTTAAATTTGTAAGACCTGAAGACAAAGGAACGACGGGGCAAAATTTGACATAATGATAGGTTCGACACTGGAACAATTTACGTAAGAGACAGAAGATTTCGAAAATCAGGGGGGCCGGACTTAACACGTTGATACGAAAATAACAGAATTGATATATGAAATCTCGAGTTGTTAGAGTTTGAATTAGAAAATCAATGAACGCGTAATTAAGATGTTCTAATCCTGGAGGTACATATAAAACCTAGGACTTAGAAGAATCGGGGTCAGTTTTCGGTGTTAGTTGTCGGGAAGGAGTCGTCGGGGACCAATCGTCGGGTTAAAACGTGGAAGTTACGTGACGTAGCGTCTAAAACGGTTATTAGTTGAAAATTTCTTAAGTGTTGTAAAATTTTGAGACTTAGAAAAATTCGGAGTGGGAATTCTGGGACTTATAAAAATTACGGTCGTGATTAAATCTGTGGAGTGTTGAAAATTAAATAAAGTGTTTTATATAGTTTTACAATAAATTCAACTTGTCATTAAAATAAAAGGTTTATATAGTGTAGCGAATTTAAAAAGAAACAACAGTGTTTAAAGAATTTTATAACAGCAGTGAATAATAATATATTTATTTATAAATTCAACTTGTCATTAAAATAAAAAGTTTATATAGTGTAGCGAATTTAAAGAAAATCTTTAGTTGTTATGAAAAAAAATATATATAATTTAAATTGAGAAAAAATAAATAAAACTTAAATATTTTTATAAAGTGGAATAATACAAATTTAAAGGAAATTCAAATAAATAAATTAATTTATTAAAGAGTAAATAGGTATAGTCATATACCACATAATAAAATAATATTCGAGCGAACGATTATTAAGAATCGATTCCCCTCTTTAGATTGGAATCAAATATGGAAGGAAAGGGGAGGAAGGTGAGGGTTGTCGGGATTAATTAGATAGGATCGTTCTTCTTCAATAATAACGGCAGATATTAAAGGAAAACGTGAGGATTTTTACATCAGAGATCTATTCAAAGGAGAAAGGAAGGAGATGAGTTCCGGATCTTGTAGGATTAAATCGTTAAAAGTGGGAAGTCGAAATAAAAGTGCGATAAGTTACACAGGTAGATCGGATGCTCTAATAAGTTTCTCGCCGATGATAGTAACCCGGTGGAGCTGAAATTAAGACATTAGAGCTTGGTGAGTCCTTACAATATTTAAGCTTTTACAGGTTCCTGTGGATATCCTGACACTGATGGACGTAACGCCAAGTAAGGGTAAATAAATAACTAACCAATTTATTAGCATTCGCATGTCACACCTCCCATACGGAATGAAATGTTGCTAAACAAATACTTAACACATAATTAGATAGAAACGCATCACTAAATCAATTTTGGTATCTTAGCGTATTTGTAAGATAAATACCTATCGTTTCTTTTCACTAGCACGACTAGGGTATGGTTATATGACCTTCGATAGTGTACCAAAATTTCGATTTGAGTTCAAGGCCATCCATTGACCCAGTCACCTAAATTCATTAACGAATAAACAAAACAAAACTTAACGTCAGGGACAAGTTTATCAATTATAGCTTGAGATGAAATCTGCGGTCAATATGTGAAGGCGACATTGACGTTTAAATTCACTCAATTCTAAACGACTTGATTTTACTAGAGCGATCGCCAATAGGTAGCATTGATTCAGCATGCAAAAATTTCGCAAAGTAAAGTACTGCGACTAGCTTCAAACTCTAAGAGAGCACATCACAATTATTCAGGAGGTCATTGATTCAATGTCGACTTGATTTATCTCATTTTTAAATCTTTCTTATAGGAAGTAGGTATCCAAGAACACATAAATACCCATTATCCTAAAAACCTAACACACGAGGAGCTAGTGACCTCATTTAAACAACACTGGTGTTCAAATACTCATACAGTCCTGAATCCTAACTTGTCTTCGAACGTAAACTTCAAGGCTTCTGTATGTAGGTATGAGCCATCTGGAAATGTAAGTGTCAACCTTTCTCGAACGGACGGCTTTGATCTTGTGGCGGTATTGTCGAGGTGGGCATGCGGGGAAGAGGAAGGACGTATGCGGACAGTACGCTGACGCGGCATTAAAGCCACAGGTTATTTGCATACCGTGAGTCTTGTCGAACCTGAAAGCAAACATAAGGTTCACGAGGTGAGTTTTATGTCAGCTAGTCAGAGGTGGAATGTAACGCTGGGTCGGTTACGTGGGAGGAAGGATCTGCCCGTCACAAGCTTACGCCACATTTAACGGATAGAGGCATGATAAGGGAAGACATGAAATACCCCTTCTAGACTCAGTAGAGTTAAATTCAATCCGGCGGAGATGGAAGTCGGAGTGAGGCAGAAAAACGGCATGAAGACTTGGTATTCCCCCATCTGGCGTGAAGAGTCCCTTTCGTAACAAGAGACGCTCGTCGAAGAGAGTAAAACTCGGACTTAAGGATAAGCTTAGCAAACGTACTTGGGAGAATCCGGTTTGGAATTGTTGTTCATCGGTTTTCACTTGGTTAGCGGAGGTGCCGACTTTTTAAGCAAACATATTATCCCCTCCCCATATCCCTCCATTCCTGCTCTTCCAACAATTTTGCGAGTACTAACCAATAGCACTAACTATGACTACAAACACATTATGTTAGGAGAGGTTGCAGACAAGGACTTCAATTGAGAAAACTGGACCTTCGAGTTCGATCATCCTAAGGTAAGGTTTGCTTCTTGAAATGTATAATTTATTTACTGTTGTTTATGTTACCGATGTATCAGCGGTGATAGGAAGAATTAAATAAACACACTAAATTCCTATGGAAATCAAATAGACACAAGGTTTAGGGCGGGGGTAGTTTATCAAACTCGGTTAAATATTCTAAAATAATAATAAATAAATTGATCGGAAAATCCTCACCCTTTCTCTAAAAGAATCTATGGGTTACCACACGTAATACATTATCTTCTCTACATATGTGTGCATATTAAGTATGCAAACAGATGTAAAATCTAAAACAAAAAAATTACACAACGCAGATTATAGAAATAATGTGAACTAAAATCTTAAATCTTGATTACTGTGAGAAAATCGCAGGGATTTAAGAAGATAGGGTAGGTTTAGCTAGATTATAAGGTATAGGGGTTTAGAAATCACGAGCCTGAGGTAGAAATAAACCGAAAGGAGGGTTGAGTCAGGCCATCATACCTAGTGGTGTGATCATTAGGACATAAGGGTAGAATTATGAGCGTGGCTACGAGACAGGAGCTACGAGATTTAAACTACGAGGTAGAAGCTTAGAAAAGTAAATCAGCTAGGTAGGGTTCATCACAATTGGAGTCAAAAGCCAAGAGTGGCGGACCATTACAACTGTTGCCGCGTGACCAGGAGAGTAAAGGTTACAAGTTGAGAGAATTCTGAGATATTATAAAAATAAAATAGAATGAACAAATAAATGAAATTATAATTAATTGGAAAAAAAAAAAAAAGTGAATATTTTAAACGAAAAGTGAAAAACGTGCCATTAAAACAACTTCAGATTACATAAAACAAGTGGAATAAAAAATTCGCATCATTAAATTATACAGTAGAAATATAACAATAAATCAAAAAAATAATTTAAACGAAAAGTGAAAAACGTGCCATTAAAACATCTTCATTAAACGTGAAACAAGTGGAAAAAAAAACGTACCATTAAATAAAACAGTCGGAAAAAAAAATAATAATAACTCAAAAACCAAATATTTTAAAACGAAAAGTGAAAAACGTGCCTTATACCAGATAAAAATCATAAATCACATAACGCCTAGGAATGTTGACCCAGATTTAGAAGGGTGGTGCGTATTGAAAAAAAAAAAAAGCCGTTATATAAATAAAAGCGCATTCCTTCGGTGATCAATAAAATTATCATTCAAATTGGTTCATTGACTGAAGCCCGAATGTAAACAAGCGATTGAATAGACACCGTCGCGAGGGTATGTTTGTGTTGCCACAAACATAAGTGGTCTTACTGATAAATATGTTCGTAACAGAATAGATAAATCTTTGTTATGTTCGCATTGGAACATCTCGAGATATTACTTTAAATAATAAAGAGATACTTAGATAGTTAATCAAATGACGTTGTTTATGTTAATAGTGGTCGAGGGTATTATTGGTTCCTTCGAGTTGAAGGATTTTATAAATAAATACTTCTTTTGACACGGCGACATAAAAATAAATAAAATCAACATAACATACAAAGCAAAGGACGGATAAAAATAAAATAAAATATTACACATAAAACATAAAAGTGAGCTTTTCAAATCGTTGCATTCAAACATTTAACAGGGGTGGATTGGACCTTTAGATACACCATTACATAGATGTCAGCTGAATAAATTAGAAATTTAGCCTTACTGGGGGTTGGCATATTTCTCGGGTGACCGGTTTATTTCCGATTTGCAATAAAGAGCAAATAAGCGGAGTGGTTTAAAACGCATACGAATTTAGGAGGGGGGGGGGCTTGTTTAAAACGGGGTTTAGGTACATTATACAATTGTGTATACGTGCAAATAAATAAATAAACAAACAAAGCCGGTGTGGAAAAAAAAAATAAATGAGATAGTAAACGTTATGGAGTGCATTCGGATGAGTAAACATACAACATAGATCAAATAAACCTCAGATAAAAGATAAATAAGAACAGCATATCGTCGCTGCATACATAATATGAACAATGTGACGTTTTTGACGAAAATGAACTAAATATACAGTTTTTTCTAGTTTTTTTTTCTCCACCTTCTACAATATGAACCATGTAATAATAACCAATATTTAAGGAGATAGAAAATTAATCATGTGCACACAGTCAAAATTTTGCATCTCAATAAGAACAATGTGAACTTATTTTACATGGTTCATATTAAATGTGCGCTTGTTTCCGCGTCTACGGTCACATGGTTCATATTTTACATCTACGATTACACTAGGGTTAGTATGTCTAGGGAAATTTCCTTAGATGTAGGGGAGAAAAATATTGAAAAGGGAAATCAGCACAAATTTAGGGAAATTTCGAACTCTGGCTATTTTTTTTTATTTTTATTAAAGTTGTAATCTTTTATAGGCGTCGCTATTTATTGTATTGCTAGTATTTGGCCTCAACTGTTTACTCCGTACACATGTTTTTCCTAAATATTTCCTATTACTAACACTTGCATCATTATTTAAGAACATTTAAAAACATTATTTCGTTTCAATTTAAATTTAAATTTGGTTTTGTCCTAATTTCAAATTGTAAGAATTTTACTAGCCGCCACACTTTTATTAAGCACTGATTTTGGTACATTTCAACTAAATTACTGCAAGTTACAACTAATTACGTTTGGATAGATCGTAAAGGATGCATACAAATTCCTTTTGTATTCAAAGTCAAAATTTACCATATAAAACGATTCCTTTGGTGCATTTTTATTTTTTTAAATGTATTTTTGTATGTATCACTGCATGAGTTCCGTTTTAGTAAAAATATGCATGAATTATATATATTTTTTGTTTTTTAAAGAAAGACAGACATTCCCGGGTTACTAATAACCTGATAATATTTGAAAATTTCCTGCTACCACCACAGAAAGTGGAAAATGTTGCTTGGGTCGTGATGGAGCCAATCGAACGACGCGACGCCTGGGTGGGACCCAAACGCGATTCCAACTCAGCCACTAACCGGACTTACCCAAACTTAGAACCTAATAACCTATTTTTTATAACCTGAAAACCTCAGAAGAGTCCCAACTACTCCCGCCTGGAGCCAGTGAGATTATGGCATCCCCAATTTGGGTATGTTGTGAGGAGGAAGAGGAAGATGGGGAAGTACCCGGGTAATCAGATCTAGCCACCAAACATGGCTGAAGAAGCCATTTCAGTATCTTCAAATCTGGGTTTTGTAGATGTTAATAAGGTTGTTTCTTTTATAATTGTAAAAACAAAGTGTAATTTTTGCGAAGAACCCAGTTGTTAGTTGTCGCAATGGACTTGTATTCAAGTCCATAGTCCCAAACTAGCGGCGTCTGCTGTTATCACAAACAGAAATATCAACTCCACAACTTCAGTTTGTATCTCCTGAACAATGCAGATATCACTCTTTATGAGTGATATGAAGCAGATGGAAGCGTGACCGCTAATGAGTTCACAAGATGCATAATCAACTATGAGGAGAACATGCCCCCACAGTATAAGAATGTCATCCTTCACAATAGAACTTTTTTTTCTGGAGAAGGACCTTACTATGATGGAAGCCGACAATGTCCATTCGGTGCTAGAGCATTATTTCCACCCGCCAATATATTCTCCAAGCGATTATTTATCTCGCATGCAAATGGCTTGTCCCAAATAGGCATACAATATAATAATTGTCCACTTCATTTTTTTTTTAAATAACGAAACATTGAACACAAAACTTATATCTTTGAGACCGGGAGAGAAAGTAGGGGATCCTGTTGTCACTGATTTAAGAGCTCTTAAATACTTATCGTCGGGGAATATCCTTATAAGTTAGACCAGTCGAAGGATGGGCTGGAATTGCTCCAACCCCGCAAGACTGGCTATGTTCCACCATTGCCTCTATTCACCAAACCCCTTGCTCTATCAGAATCCAAATTCAGGCATTTGCAACAGTTAAAACTGGCAATAGACAAAGGTCATCCATCAATATGGGTGTTGTGATGACCCAAAGATGTGTGTCATTAACACTTAGGAATTTATTTATTATTTATTTATTACACGCCCTGATGGGCTTTTACATTATAGTTTATAAGTTGAGTATAAAAAAAATGAAGAAAATATAATACAATGAGAAAAGAAAATACGTAATAAAATATAAAAACAAAACCACATAATAAATGTTCAAATAAAAAGATTCATTCATTCATATAATTAATACTTTTCCAAAATATAATACAAAATGTCATATCCTCTGCACACCACTAAATTCACATAATATATTTTGTAATAATAGAGTCTCCCATTTTAAATCTCTCCTTTAAACGAACTCAAAATTTGGGAGACGGGGATGGGTACCGCCGCCCCGGAAACCTTTATTGGATAACCAACACCTCTGCCATAGGTCACCCCAAGTGGTTCACTACGTTTGGTGATTTAGCAGGGGTGCCCGGGTTCACGGGATGAGGTTTGTCTAGGTCTTGAAGGCGGATGACCAAGACACACTGAACCCCATATTCCTACCCACCCCTTAAACCCTCTTCCTTCCCAGAACTATCCTCTTTTTAAAAAAAACCTCCACACAGCATCCCCAAATATAACAAAAGGCCCTGAGGGAAATTATTTTCATGTGTGGGGCTCATGTAAAAAAAAAAAAACACAGGACTTGAAGAAATATTTTGACAGCTGCTATTGAAAATGAACAATGTGACGAAAACTGTGCACAGAATATGAACCATGTGAGCAAAATCGAATTAAAATGCGATTTTTTGATATGAAATAAATAATATTTTCAGATAATATTTTCTTTTACCGAAATAAATGTGTTTTTCCTACTTTGCTCATAAATAGAACTTTCGTTTTCCGTTTCGTTATTTTTTTAAACAGATTTTATCGATTATCTCAGAATGTACTAAAGCTTACATTGTTCATATTATGTATGCAGCGACGATATGAAGAGATTACATAAAAGTTGATCCCATTCAAAAAAAAAAAAAAAAAAAAAAAGGGTGTGTATGTGTGCATATATGTGTAATACGTGTATGTTCATATGCGCATTGTTGCCATTAAAACGTTCCTGCGAGAAAAATTCGTGTGGAATTCTAGAATCGCGAAAAAAAAAAAATATATATATATATGAATAAGGAAAATCAAAGGTTGGAAACCGTCTCGATGAAGAAGAGGGAGTAAGGGTCATAGGGGGGAAGGTATAGGGGTAAGAATCTTAGGGGGGTAGGACAAAGAGTAGGGACAGCAACTGACGTAAGTTAGCCGACTTAAATAGGCCATTGGGTAGACAAGAGTAAATTGAAAAATGGTTTCAGCTCAGAGGAACACCGAACAGGATTCTACGATATGAAATAGTGAAAGGTAGGGGCGCGCAACCAGTTAGAATTTCGAAAAAAAAAAAATGCAAATAAGAATAAAGAAGACTTAAAGAAAATTGTAGAAAATTAGATCGCCTATGTTTAGTTTTAATTCCATCAACTAACACTAGGAGGCGTGTTTACCGCTGGAATTATAACTATAGGGGGGCTGTGATGAATCGCAGTGGATACGAAAATATAGTAGCTTCCACCTTACGAATGAATAAATAATAATTCAGAATTATAACGAAATCAACACACTAGCGACACCTAGCTGATTAAGTTTGATTGGGCCATGGAGACTGCAGAGATCTATAATTATTAAATTAATGTCAAGTTTTGATAAATAGAACACAGAGGGATCCAATTATAAACACTTAAGATTGATCTACCAATCAGAGAAGGGGGAGGTTACCTTTTTTCAAGACAAAGAGATGGACTTTGGACTAGACCATTAGTCTGAGATTTATGGGGTAAAAATCATCATCAACCCGAGAGATCAATACGCTTTAAGATAAACACAATCCCACGTTCGGTGCATTTGGTACAATGACCCTAATTGTAAAGGTAAATATTGAGTACAACAGAGGAATCGACAACCGCAGTTAACGAACAAATAAATCCATATTATGTTGAAAAAATGATGCAATAAAATAGCAAGGAAATATAATGAACGGAAGATTAAAGAAAAGACCTGGAAAACGTGGGAAAAGCTACTGTAGGGATACTCAATTGCATAACGAGAACGTGAAGAACAAAAGGAGGCCAGATTCAGAGGAAAACGTACGTTTGATATTTAAAAGAAAGAAAAACGATGGAAATTAGGAATGTCACTTTTAAATGAAGCAATACGGTCAGGGAAAACGATTTGAAAAGAAAATCTAATAAAAAAAACGGACATTTAAACGGAAGTATTTATTGAACAATATAAGATTTCGACTTAATTTTGCGTTTTCAGACGAGTTTAAATAGATATCGTCATATATTTGAAATAGGATGGTTATTCTAGTTATATTACGTTAGATTAATTCAAAGGAAGGGATCGTTTTTACGTCATTTGCTATGAGAAAATACTATAGACGATAGAACAAATTGCTGAGGCAATTGATGTAAAAAAAGGTTGTCGAGCTCACACACGATTTTGTTGTCTAAACAATAAGATTTCCGACATGGTTTTGGGTGATTATGATAGTCTTTATTGCTTTTGGGGCAATAAAAGTTAACATGGAACTTATGCAATATTTGGATAAGATAAAAGAGATTAAATTTAACGAGTTAATATTAATTTATTATTTACGACCAAGTACGTAGAAATCGAAAACATCAACATATGTCAGCGATGATACTTTATGGGGTTTTGGGATGAAACGAGACACAATTTTATACGTTTTTATACGAAGCAATTAACCGGACACATATCCCAGAGTCAAATTGGAATTTTCTTCTATGAAAATTATGAAAAAATAGCAGATTGAATATTTATGACTAGAAGGTGAAGTTATCTAAGAGAAGATAAGCATTGGAAATTATGCAAATGATGGTAAAGAATGAAGTAAAGACAGTTTAAAGACGATTCCGTAAGGAAAACTCATGAAAATTCAGAAGTATTGATGAAAACAGTAAATTTGGCTTGGAATATAACTAATCATATAGTTATGGACAATGACATAAGAATGAAGCAGAGAAATCATAAAAATAACGTCGTATATAAAATATAATTGAAGAAAATAAGAAAATTCAAGTCTACGACATAAGTAGAGACAGTACAGCTTAAAATTGAATTGATTCATATAGGAAACATGAAAATGTGGGGAAATTTAGGGAAATGAAAATTGGAAAATGCGTAATGAAGATTTCGACATGAGTTTGTTCGTGTTCTGGTAGCGATAAACCAAATTGAGAATTACATACAGTTTATTGAAGACGTACCTATTATATATTGAGAGAAAAAAAGGACACAAAAATCATGATATTTTAGTTAAATTTGTAAGACCTGAAGACAAAGGAACGACGGGGCAAAATTTGACATAATGATAGGTTCGACACTGGAACAATTTACGTAAGAGACAGAAGATTTCGAAAATCAGGGGGGCCGGACTTAACACGTTGATACGAAAATAACAGAATTGATATATGAAATCTCGAGTTGTTAGAGTTTGAATTAGAAAATCAATGAACGCGTAATTAAGATGTTCTAATCCTGGAGGTACATATAAAACCTAGGACTTAGAAGAATCGGGGTCAGTTTTCGGTGTTAGTTGTCGGGAAGGAGTCGTCGGGGACCAATCGTCGGGTTAAAACGTGGAAGTTACGTGACGTAGCGTCTAAAACGGTTATTAGTTGAAAATTTCTTAAGTGTTGTAAAATTTTGAGACTTAGAAAAATTCGGAGTGGGAATTCTGGGACTTATAAAAATTACGGTCGTGATTAAATCTGTGGAGTGTTGAAAATTAAATAAAGTGTTTTATATAGTTTTACAATAAATTCAACTTGTCATTAAAATAAAAGGTTTATATAGTGTAGCGAATTTAAAAAGAAACAACAGTGTTTAAAGAATTTTATAACAGCAGTGAATAATAATATATTTATTTATAAATTCAACTTGTCATTAAAATAAAAAGTTTATATAGTGTAGCGAATTTAAAGAAAATCTTTAGTTGTTATGAAAAAAAATATATATAATTTAAATTGAGAAAAAATAAATAAAACTTAAATATTTTTATAAAGTGGAATAATACAAATTTAAAGGAAATTCAAATAAATAAATTAATTTATTAAAGAGTAAATAGGTATAGTCATATACCACATAATAAAATAATATTCGAGCGAACGATTATTAAGAATCGATTCCCCTCTTTAGATTGGAATCAAATATGGAAGGAAAGGGGAGGAAGGTGAGGGTTGTCGGGATTAATTAGATAGGATCGTTCTTCTTCAATAATAACGGCAGATATTAAAGGAAAACGTGAGGATTTTTACATCAGAGATCTATTCAAAGGAGAAAGGAAGGAGATGAGTTCCGGATCTTGTAGGATTAAATCGTTAAAAGTGGGAAGTCGAAATAAAAGTGCGATAAGTTACACAGGTAGATCGGATGCTCTAATAAGTTTCTCGCCGATGATAGTAACCCGGTGGAGCTGAAATTAAGACATTAGAGCTTGGTGAGTCCTTACAATATTTAAGCTTTTACAGGTTCCTGTGGATATCCTGACACTGATGGACGTAACGCCAAGTAAGGGTAAATAAATAACTAACCAATTTATTAGCATTCGCATGTCACACCTCCCATACGGAATGAAATGTTGCTAAACAAATACTTAACACATAATTAGATAGAAACGCATCACTAAATCAATTTTGGTATCTTAGCGTATTTGTAAGATAAATACCTATCGTTTCTTTTCACTAGCACGACTAGGGTATGGTTATATGACCTTCGATAGTGTACCAAAATTTCGATTTGAGTTCAAGGCCATCCATTGACCCAGTCACCTAAATTCATTAACGAATAAACAAAACAAAACTTAACGTCAGGGACAAGTTTATCAATTATAGCTTGAGATGAAATCTGCGGTCAATATGTGAAGGCGACATTGACGTTTAAATTCACTCAATTCTAAACGACTTGATTTTACTAGAGCGATCGCCAATAGGTAGCATTGATTCAGCATGCAAAAATTTCGCAAAGTAAAGTACTGCGACTAGCTTCAAACTCTAAGAGAGCACATCACAATTATTCAGGAGGTCATTGATTCAATGTCGACTTGATTTATCTCATTTTTAAATCTTTCTTATAGGAAGTAGTTGTTTATGTTACCGATGTATCAGCGGTGATAGGAAGAATTAAATAAACACACTAAATTCCTATGGAAATCAAATAGACACAAGGTTTAGGGCGGGGGTAGTTTATCAAACTCGGTTAAATATTCTAAAATAATAATAAATAAATTGATCGGAAAATCCTCACCCTTTCTCTAAAAGAATCTATGGGTTACCACACGTAATACATTATCTTCTCTACATATGTGTGCATATTAAGTATGCAAACAGATGTAAAATCTAAAACAAAAAAATTACACAACGCAGATTATAGAAATAATGTGAACTAAAATCTTAAATCTTGATTACTGTGAGAAAATCGCAGGGATTTAAGAAGATAGGGTAGGTTTAGCTAGATTATAAGGTATAGGGGTTTAGAAATCACGAGCCTGAGGTAGAAATAAACCGAAAGGAGGGTTGAGTCAGGCCATCATACCTAGTGGTGTGATCAGTAGGACATAAGGGTAGAATTATGAGCGTGGCTACGAGACAGGAGCTACGAGATTTAAACTACGAGGTAGAAGCTTAGAAAAGTAAATCAGCTAGGTAGGGTTCATCACAATTGGAGTCAAAAGCCAAGTGTGGCGGGCCATTACAAGCACCATGCGAATTTTAGTAGAAAGTTTATCTTCACGAACTACAATATGATGCGGTATAACGTAATGAGGTAAGTCAGAATTGTCGACCGGCGAAATGTACCCTTTCTGTAGGTATTCGCGCAATATTTTGTCATATTCTAACTTTATTGCGGATTGAGATATAAAGCGGCGTTCGAGAGATCGAAACCTGCGTTCGGCGGCGGGTAACGATTCACCGAGAACAGAGGGACTGTTTCGAAACGGCAACGCGACGATATAACGACCTGCCGTGTCACGAGAGGTAGTGAGTTTAAAAATGTCCTCACACTCTTGTTCATCAGGCGTTAAAAACTTCTCATCTGGAATGTCTTCCAATTCGAAGAAGCGCGACAGGCAAAAATCATTATTTTGCGTGAACGTACAAAATGATTGCGTGGCGTTTATACTTGGGTTTTCAATCATCGTTGGGGCAGTACCCAAGATGAGATATCCCAAAGTGGTTTCAATAGCAAATGGCTGGCCGAGAGAACCTGATATTTTGTTTGCCTTTAGAATGCGAGCAAATATGTCACATCCTAAGATAATATCAATCTCACCGGGCGTACAGAATGTTGTGTCTGCTAAGGGCAAATTGTCAAGATACGACAAAGAGGAACGGTTAATGTTAACAGTAGGCAACTCACTGGTTATAGTTTCTACTACATATGGTTTAATCGTATACGACTGAGTGATGTCATAGCGGGAATGTAATTTTAAGCAAGTTACGCCATTTGTCACATTTCTTACGTCACCTATTCCCGTGACGTAAGTACTTGGAGATGATTGCACCGTAAGATTCAAGCGTGAACAGCATTTGCGCGTAATTATGTCCCTTTGGGAGCCGCTATCTATTAGAGCCCGTATCGTCTGTACCTGGCCCTTAGCGTCTCTGGTAGTGCAAACAGCCGTTCCTAAGAGTGCAGTAGTATTTGCACTAGGGCATGAATTTGTTACACATAGCGAAACCGGATTAAAAGAATTTAAGTTATCATTATCGGCATCTGCTTGTAACGCGGGAGATGGTATTGGGTCTGTTTGTGACTTCCGCCCATCAGTTTGTTTGAAATGCAATAAACTATGATGGTTGAGCGCGCATGTTTTGCATGTACTTTTTGATTTACAAGCTTTTGTGATGTGCCTAGTACTGAGGCAGTTCACACAAACTCGAATATTCGATGACTTAATAAAGTTAAATCGATCGCGTGGTTCTAGACTTGTGAATTTAGAACATTGGTATAAAGGGTGCGATCCCTTTTGACAACAAAAACAAATTTCGATGGAGTGATTATCGATTTTTTCGACATTAATAAATGCCTTTGCGGAATTAGTTTTTTGCGGTTTAGCGGTATAATTAATGTTTGAGCCAACGCGGCTCGAGGTCGGTTGCGTAATTTGCGCGCGGTTGAGAATTCGTTGCTGTTGTCTTACAAAGTCGATTAGTTCCGCGCTGGAAGGTAGATTTTCATTATTTTTAATAGAAGATTCGAAAGCCTTTACAGTCTCTATGTCAAGCCGTTTAAGACCCAGTTGTAGCAATATGAATTCTGCGAGGTCTTTTATTTTTAATTGCTTCAGCGCGGCGATGTTAGCGGAGTATGCATCTGCGAAATTCTCTAAAGAAGCGGGCGTGGCCGAGTTAACTGGAGGCAATTTCAGCAATCGGTCAAAGTATGATTCAGCAAGAACGCGTTGATCATTATACTTAGTACACAATGCGTCCCAAATAACTTGATAATTTGTACCAGTAGGCGTAATAGTTTTGCAAATATTTAATGCTTTTCCGGTTAATTTAGACATCAGATACTGCATCTTTTCAGCATTATCCAGAGAATCATTCAAATGTATAACCGAATTATATGTTTCATAGAAAAGAGGCCAATTATCTAATTTTCCGTCGAAGCACGCTATTTCCAAAGGCGGTAACTTAATTTGACGGCGAGGTTTCGCAACTGGATTGGACAGCATATTTGCTTCGGTATATTTAATAACCCCGAAGAGTTCTTCAAATGCATTTAATTGAGAGTATTCAGCAATTGCTTCCGGATTCAATTCCAGTTCGCAATCCACCTTTTCATCTAAAATTGTTATAAATTCAGAACGAATTTTTTCAACAGTAGTTGCGCCTGACAAAAAAGATTGGCGATTGCTAATGCTTTCCGAAGCTTTCCTTATCTTGTCATACACCGACTGTAAGCTTGCAAAGCTAGCTGATAGTTTAGCATTTAAACGTTTGAGACGTCTTTCGTCCCGAGACGACCCGGATGACGCGCTTGTAGCCATTTTATTTATTCCGGTTATATTTTACAAAATATGAGACGATAAACAACTAAAACTGCGGTTAAAATAATGTGTCTGTATTATTTATGCGGAATTTATTAATTAATATTTAATAAATATTTAATTACTTCACAGTGATAACCGCACGGGGTTAAATTGACTGGTGAGCTGTGAAAGGTTAACAGATGCGCCGTGCACTACGTGGGTAAATCATTAACAAATTATACATATTACGATCGTATTATTCATTTGTAATGTAATCCAATAATATAAATAATACGAATATTAAGAAATAATCGTATTATTTATAAGGTAGGTAATGCGATTTGATTAGCAAGATACAATTACATGAGTTATCAGAAATAAATATCAAAGCAGTGTCTTGTATCTATTTATTCTAACAGCGGGTAAATATGTTATTTCCAACCATAATACGATAGGTATAAAGAAACAAAATTACTCATGTAGGTATATCAAACTGCGGGAATGCGGGTAATTATTTATATGCGGTATTGTAAAACGTATTCACACTCTGCTGGATTATTATCTACTAATATTATGGTTCAAAAATGTCCGGCTCGTTTGGATCAAGATGAATGAGATTGTGTGTGTGTAGAGTGGATTTGATATTTGCGAAGATTGACTGACGAAGGACCTTGAATTTTGTGTTACTGTTTACTGCTTGGAACGAGGAAAAAACATATGCTGCATATAAAGGAAAGGACTCACCGAAACAGGATAAAGAACTTGTATGCTGGCAATTTTGTCTTCTTTCTCCCCGTCCAATTGGCACTGAAAACAGCAATAGGCGTGCGTTTCGTGTACACGGCGAACACGGCGGAATTAGGTTAACAGATAGCGGGAGCACGGGGGCTATAGGGTATGTTGCGGCGCGGGCTGTTGATTGCAGACTGAAGCACGTGCTGATAATATTTTTAGGAGCGGATTTTGGAACAAGGTAGGACAGGATTTGCAACAATATTAATACCAATCCCAGGCAGTAACAGTATGTATGTGTGCTATGTAGGTGTGTGTATGTGTAGGTATATGTATTGGCGTAACCAATCACATTAAACAAAGTTTGTGAAGAAAACGTACAATATTTTTCCCTTGTGATGACATACTTTGTTCATCAGAAGGGAAAAATATTCTCCCATCTGTTCACACATATGAAGAATGAAAAAAACACGTATGATCATTGGAGAACAATATATGATGCAGATGTGAGTGGTAATGAAGTCGGGGAAACCAGAGGAAGACCTGGCACGATCAAGTGAATCATTGCTTGCCGTGGGCCACGTCAAGAGTCAGAATAATAGAATAGTATGTATGAATGTGAATGAGGCAAGGATTGTATGCCAAGACCGAGTTGTTTGGCGGTCCGTCCTCTCTGAATACCCAGCGGGAAAACAGCGTGACAATTAGTTAGTTAAAGCATTATTAATTTTACCTGCCAATAAAAATGTTATGGTCTGCCAAACAATGTTATAAGATGTTCGTAATGTGAAGCTTTGTGGTGTTCATAGTAATAATGCGACATTTGTTAAATTGTTTAAATTATTTACTCTGGCAATATGCGACATTAGCGCCACGCGCGGCCAGTTTACGAACCGACCGTCTGTCATCAGAGATCGAACCTTCTAGGCTTATCACTTGGCTTGTGAATCTCGATCGGATTAGTCTGTCGTTTTATCATAAATTCTTTGTCGCATTAATATTACGAACATAAATTACAATCTAAAAACCTTCTGATAATTGTATTTACCATTTTAATAAACGGAGTGTTAAAATCGTGAGTATTATTCCCGTACAAATCCCCATGGTAAAGACCCACGCGCCGGATGCATCATACCGCGTGGATCTAATATATCCATATTGGTGACCTTCCGAACGAATACGTAAATTATTAAACTGTAATGTACGAGGTAATCCGACCGGAGTTCACAAGTCAACGTCCTGGGCAAGTTTCCGTAAGTTTTTCCAATTTTAGTATACTTTTTTCCATAATTTAGCATCAGTAGTTTAAATGTCCCAGTTAATTTTAAGAATAAATATTATTTCATATACCATCCAACTAATCTGTACTAAAATGATCATTATAACACCAATTCTAATGACTTTGTAACAATCTATTTAAGTGAGAATGGATTCTGGAACCAGCTGCCGACATCAGAGTGCAGCTTGAAGCCTGAAGCTGACACGGCTCGCTGTACGATCGCAGAGAACGCAGGCGGCAGAAGTTTGGTGCTCACCATCGTTCCCTGGATAATCCACGTAAATTTTTTCAAAAAGTGCAAATAATTATGTTACAAGTTACTTATTTGTGTGCGCGTGTTCTTATTTTGTTGTAGCAATAAAACATTGCTAGCAGATGAAGATCACTATTGATCATTACAATATGAGTTGCTGTCTTTTCTGATAATCCGTACTTTCAATAATTTTATTGATACATTGCTGTGAAATTAAAATTTAATTTGCAAATTTTCAACAGATGAATTGTCACATTTCAAATTTTAACCACATATAATGTCTGCGAGACAAATTTTAACAATTAAATAAGCGATTTTCAAAGTTTTAAATGTGACACACTTTAAACATAATCAATATATGGCGAATTTTGTTGCAAAAATACTTTTCATACATTGTTATTTCCAGAGATTACAATTCTTATTTGATTTAAATGTTTTTCCACTGAGATAAGGTTTTGAATATTTTTATTTTTTCCGATGTTTTTTAAAAACAATTTGTCTTGCGTATTAAATCTCAAAAAATGCTGAAATGATCTCCGACGAAAACATCATATCGGTCGAAGAAGACAATACACCACACAGCGGAACAAGCAATCCAAGCACAAGCAAACCTCCTGGAAAAACTGAAATTAATAAACCCAAAGCAATGGAACAGCCAAACACTGATGTTCAGCACGTATCGGTGAGGTTACCACCCGTGTGGAAAAGACACATCGCACTTTGGTTTGCTCAAACCGAAGCACAATTTGCAAATTCTCGGATAAAAGATGATTTCACCAAATATAATATAATCATAGCGGCATTGGATTCTGAAGCGCTTCAGTGCGTCAGCGACATTGTAATCAAACCCCCAGCCAATGAAAAATATCAACGGATAAAATCAGCACTCATCGAGCGTCTACAAGATTCTGAAGAGAAAAAATTAACACGACTCCTTACGGGTATACAACTTGAGGATAGAAAGCCGACGGGTTTATTACGCCACATGCTGGAACTTGCCGGTCCAGCCCTTGCAGAAAGCAACATAGTAAAAACGCTCTGGCTACAGAGGCTACCTCAACATGTACAGGCAATTTTATCAGCTCTCCCGGATAACACTCTCGAGCAGTTGGCATCAGCGGCTGACAAAATTATCGATGTGTACCAGACAACAGAGTGTACTGCAGTTGACAACAAAAACCAACCGGGACCTTCAAGGATAGAATACGAAAACACAATCCTTCTTCAATTACAGAATCAGATGACAGCGTTGACTGAAGAAATGAAGCAATTAAAAATGAATAACAACATTCATCAAACGAATTTCCGCGGGCGAAGACATCAAAGTCCAAGACGCTATAACAACCATCAGTCACCTTCAACATCAAGCAATTCATGGAGACCTAGGTCGGTGTCCCGAGGAAGATCTCCTCAAAAATCGTCCAATGGATACTGCTGGGCGCATGCAAAATATGGAGACAAAGCGTACAAATGCTTCAAACCATGCAAATTTCACAGAAACCAATCGGGAAACGACAAAGGAAGCCCACTGTAGAGACGTGTGAGTTTCCACCTACTTATCGTCTCTTCCTTTATGAGCGGGAAACGCGTCAGCGATTTCTGATAGACACGGGCGCGGAAGTATCGGTGTTACCACGTTACGCATGTAGCAAAAAGAACAGTATCACCTCGGATAATTGTCCCGCAACATTGTTTGGCGCAAATGGAAATCCTATAAAGACCTATGGAACTAGGATTTTGGAATTAAACTTCGGCCTACGCCGGTCTTTTAAATGGCGTTTCATAGTAGCCGATGTGTCAAGACCCATTATTGGAGCTGATTTCCTTCATCAGTTTAATTTGTCGGTAAATTTAAAAAAGGCAATCCTCTCAGATCATTCAACCGGACTGAAAATCCCCGGAGTTACACATAAAGGACCTACTTCCCCCATATCAATATTGTCAACAACGCAAAAGTACAGAGAAATTTTAAACAAATTCCCAACTTTAACGAGACCTAACATAAAAATTACAGATTTTAAAAAACACTCTGTGACACACTGCATAGAAACAAGAGGACCACCAGTTACTGAACGTGCTCGTAGATTGGCACCAGACCTGTTGGAGGCTGCCAAAAAAGAATTCAAGTTTCTGATGGAACAGGGAATCTGCAGACCATCGAAGAGCAATTGGGCCAGCCCCTTGCATATGGTTAAGAAAAGCGACGGACAGTGGCGTCCATGTGGCGATTACCGTCGTTTGAACGCACAAACGATTCCAGACAAATACCCTATACCTCAACTTTATGACTTTGCTCACAAACTTAGAAAAGCAAAGATCTTCAGCACAGTGGACCTCACAAGAGCTTATCATCAAATACCGGTCGAACCCGAGGATATTCCGAAGACAGCCATCATCACACCGTTCGGATTGTTTGAATTTACGTCAATGCAATTTGGACTGTCCAACGCTGCGCAAAGCTTTCAAAGATTTATGCACGCAGTCACCAGAGATCTCGACTTTTGCTTCGTTTACCTGGATGATATCCTTATAGCTTCAGAAAATGAAGAGGAGCACAAAAAACACCTGGATATCTTATTCAAGCGGCTTGCCGACAATGACCTAGTTATAAACATCCATAAATGTCAATTTGGTGTCACAACTGTCAACTTCTTAGGTCACACAATTACGCCAGAGGGAATGACACCACTCAAAGAAAAAGTCAAAGCCTTAACCGATTTTCCTCTACCAAAAACAGCGAAAGGGTTAAGACGATTCTTAGGAATGTTGAACTATTATCGCAAGTTCCTTCCAAAGTCAATCCATATTCAAGCCAAATTATTTGACTGCATTACAGGATACAAGAAAAATGACAAACGTTTACTCAATTGGAACCAAGAACTGACGGTAGCATTCGAAGACTGTAAAAATCAACTGGCAAATGCAGCTCTTCTGGCTCACCCAGACCCCAATTCAAGAATTGCCATTATGGTGGACGCATCTGATATAGCGGTCGGAGCTTCTTTACAGCAGCTCAAGAACAATACTTGGGAACCTCTTGGATTTTTTTCAAAGAAATTTACAGCACCGCAGCGCAAATACAGCACTTTTGATCGTGAACTGACAGGCGTCTTTGAAGCTGTAAAATACTTCAGAAATAACATTGAAGGTCGCACTTTCACAATATACACTGATCATAAGCCGATCACCTTCGCCTTCAGTAAGAAGCGAGCATCTAGCTCTCCACGCCAAGAAAGGCAACTGGATTTTATTGCACAGTTTTCCACAGATATAAGACATATATCGGGACACCAGAACACAGTAGCTGACACTCTATCTCGAGTTGAAGAGATTAACTGTCCTACTATTGACTACAAGGAAATGGGTCAAGTGCAGGGTCAAGACGACGATTATATTAAGGCAAAAGATGACTCCAGCCTATCCTTGCGTCAAATGGTGATCCCTGGCACAGACACTGCATTATGGTGCGACATCTCGACAGGCCACGTCAGACCTTTTGTACCGAAGGTCATGCGAAACACCGTCATACAAAGCGTACATAACGTATGTCACCCAGGAGTGGCAGGAACAACAAACACAATCAAACAAAGATTTGTGTGGCCAAACATGAAAACTGATATAAGAAACTTTGTCAAACATTGTATAAACTGTCAAAGAGCTAAAGTTTCTAAACATACGGTTACCCCACCGGCAACGTATTTATTACCAGAAGATCGTTTCAACAATATACATATTGATCTAGTAGGCCCATTGCCAAGTTGTAACGAATATCAATATCTGTTAACAATAATCGACAGATTTACTCGTTGGCCCGAAGCAATACCATTAAAGGATATGTCTGCTGAAACCGTGGCTATCGCACTAACAACTCACTGGATCGCTAGACATGGAGTACCAAACACCATAACTTCAGATCAAGGTCGTCAATTTGAAAGCCATCTGTTCAAAAAACTTACAGAGAAGTTTGGAATCAAGCATTCGAGGACTACAGCCTACCACCCTCAAGCAAACGGAATCATAGAACGTTGGCACCGCACCTTGAAAGCATCTCTCATGGCAAGTGGTGAACAAAATTGGTTAGAAACTCTCCCACTTATATTACTTGGCCTGAGATCAACATTTCGTGAAGAATTAAAATGTTCACCAGCTGAACTTACCTATGGAAGAACCTTAAGGTTACCCTGTGACTTCTTTACAAGTACTCCACGAGAAGAACCCGACACTTACATCGGACGTTTACAGAGAAAATTTGATGAAATAAAACCAACTCCAACCTCTAATCATAGTACAAAGAAAATGTTCGTACACAAGGACCTTTCTGTTGCTACACACGTCTTTCTACGAACAGACAGTGTTAAAAGGCCATTACAATCGCCCTTCGAAGGACCTTATAGAGTCGAGGAACGAGATGACAAGACTTATGTCATCATCATAAAAGGAAAGCCAAAGCGAGTTTCAAAAGATCGCCTGAAACCAGCATTCCTCCCATGCACAGAAGAAAGTGTTACTAATTATGCATCTGTCCCACGCACAGAAGAAAATGTTCCGAATTATACATCTGTTCCAGACTTACCTAATACAAAAGTAACGACCACGAGGTCAGGTCGTCAAGTGCATTTTCCCAAAAGGTTTGGAAAGATTTAGCACGCATAAAAGACATGTTGCTTTCATTATTAGAACTTACATGTACATTAGAGCTCAAAACTCTTAATAGCTTGACCATACCTGAAACAGTAGAAATATATTTCATTCTAAAATTAACTGTCATGATGTTAATACCAAAAATCACAGATTTATTATGGAAATCTGACTTTTGATATTTTCAGACATATAAATTATTATGTTTACATTATAAACATATCCTTTCCACGATGAAACTCTTTCATCCTTCAAAACCATGCAACAGCATGTAACTAGTTATAAGCAAAATTTAAAATGTTTTATACTAATCTATGAAACCTAAGTACCTAGCTATAATTGCTTTTCACAACGCTTATATATATTAAGCTAAAAATAGTTTTAACTATCATGGCATGCAATCTTAGTACATCCTATATTGTACCAACTCAATATAGCATGTATTAACATTCAAATACAAAGCTTGCTAAAACCTGTTTGATTCTTTGAACCTTTCAAAAATTTCATATTATGTTATTATTGTTTTCAAGTGTTTACGGATTCAAATAGATTCTATTAGTCATTAATAATTTTATAAAACAATAATTTAGCTACTATGGATGCTAAATAACAACAAAAACCCCATAGTACGCTGAGTAACCAATTAGCAAGATTCCGTAAACAGTTAAAAATAATTTTATTTTTTTGCCAATAGATTTATATAGGTATATAAAAATAAAAAACAATTGTTATCTGCACATTATAATATAATTGTTAACATTTGCTCAATATTGCAAGATTGATTATGACATCACTTGATGCAACAAGTATAATAAATAGCTTATGTATACAGAAGCACATCTGTTTTCATATTTTGTTAAATTTTTTGATTATTTACTATATGCAAACAGACCTTACAGTATACCAAATAATGGTGCTTCAGTAAGCATAAAATAATATAATATTTTTTAATATTGATGCATTTCCGGATGAATACATTTCCCCTCATTGAAGTGGCGACAACCGCTTGTGGGCGGAATTGTATACATCTGCAAGAATCATATATGTATTACAGTATAATTCTTGTATAACCACATTAGCGTTTATTTACACAAGATTATGACACAGAGTTTTGTTTATGTTAAATAAAAAATTATTTTAACTTTTAGTGTCAAACTACATCTTTACAGAATACATAATGCATGGCTCCGCAATTTAATGCAAAGAATGTAAGATAATTTACCATAGCATACTATAATGTTTACTATATAATATATTTGTTATATATGTTAGTTTTTAGAAAACTTATTGCAAATAATTTAACTAACGTTAACTTTCCACATCATATTGTCGATGCAGTGAATGCTCCAATAACAAATTATTACCTTTCATACCTATAATAACTACATGTTAAAAAACTTACAGTTTGTAGATGCACTTTATGCTCCAAGCAAGTAATTTTATCAGTATTTTAAAATATTTTAAGTTTTAAATACGGTAAAAAACAAATTTATAATAAATAAAACACTTGTTTTCAATTAGTATTATTATTTATATAAAATAAAACACATTGGTGTACCTCAAAATAATGAGAATCAATTATATTTTGTTTTTAAAAAAAACATACTTCATTCAAAAAAAAAAAAAATATTTTTCTCAATTTCTGAGTATCTTTTATACCACACGCTTGTATTGTATAGCTAATCTAAATTTTTCTTTTTTCATACTTGTAATTCATAATTTAAATATGTTATGTTTTAGAACCCCATTATTATTTACATTATATCGTTAACACTGGGGGGAAGGCTGTGGTGTTCATAGTAATAATGCGACATTTGTTAAATTGTTTAAATTATTTACTCTGGCAATATGCGACATTAGCGCCACGCGCGGCCAGTTTACGAACCGACCGTCTGTCATCAGAGATCGAACCTTCTAGGCTTATCACTTGGCTTGTGAATCTCGATCGGATTAGTCTGTCGTTTTATCATAAATTCTTTGTCGCATTAATATT
This sequence comes from Limnephilus lunatus, assembly GCA_917563855.2. Taxonomy (NCBI): domain Eukaryota; kingdom Metazoa; phylum Arthropoda; class Insecta; order Trichoptera; family Limnephilidae; genus Limnephilus; species Limnephilus lunatus. Next base: position 105,619,257 of record OU830592.1, on the reverse strand, counting down.
ACGAACATAAATTACAATCTAAAAACCTTCTGATAATTGTATTTACCATTTTAATAAACGGAGTGTTAAAATCGTGAGTATTATTCCCGTACAAATCCCCATGGTAAAGACCCACGCGCCGGATGCATCATACCGCGTGGATCTAATATATCCATAGCTTCAAAGACTGGAACATTTTCTGAAACAAAATTTGTGAAACATTAACCACTCGGACCCATAAGCTTGTTTTACCGATAATATAACATTAACAGACATTTGTATGACGTTCGAGGCGTACGTGACTTATTAAAGTAAAATTGAAAGCATATTTTTCAATACAAATGTCATTTAACCTCAAATTGATTTACAGATAAATTAGCTGAATGTTAATGTAATTACCTGTTTTCTGGATCAATTGCGGACACTTTTAAACCATTTTTCCACCTCTGGAATTCATTTAAACGATTTTTGAACGAAATATGCCCATAGGCGACGTAAACAATGCAAATTCAAATGCGATTTTGGACGAATTCATGACATTCATGTTCGTAATCCATGGTTTAATTGACACAACACAAAGTTTGACCTATCTATAATTCAGCTTTATCTATAAGAATTTGGTCTTGCGTTTTGCAGTTTCAAGGTCAAATCAAACATATACGCCCCTGGTGAAGAGAGAATGATTTTGTGCAAAGACGCAAAGCAAAGGGATCAATGACATTTCCATAGACAACAAACTATCAAAGAAAATAATCATTGCAGTCAGTTCCTACTTTTGATAATAATCATTAAAGATGAATTCTCAGAGAAAAATTACATTTTAATTAAACCACAATTATTGATGTTCTTCAGAAATTTTCGCAAAATTAAATCTATGATATTAAATAATAAAGAATTATCCATGACACTCACGAACAAAGTTTAGTTAAATTGTTAAACTTTTTGTGTAATAATAATATGCTCTCACGCATAAAACCATTAACAAATTAACCCAATCTTTGGAAAACAGGATATATTACTGCGATGTCGTACATATATTATATAAAATAGGTGCGAAGTACAGGGTGGCCCAACTACCCAACACCAGCAGGTTAACTCGCGGCAGACCAGAGACGACGAGGGTTGACGATTGTAGATTTACACAAATGCCAACCAAGCGTCAGTAAGTTTATTATATCTTTTCAGTGAGTGGAAAACAGTAAACCTAGTTTTAATTAACAAAAAATAAATAATTGTAGAACTTAGAAACGATTTATTTATATTTTCGCAAACTACAATAAATGGAAATTTCAATGAAATCTTAGTTTTAAAAATTATATTGCCCAAGTGAGTTCCACCAGCTCGTTGACATTGTCTACGGTAGAATCGAAAATTCTTAAAAACACGGACACGAGTTTCCCGTGGGATGACGTTAATTTCCCGTACAATATTTTGTTTTAACTGATTTATTGTTGTTGGATTATCTTCATGGACTATTGATTTTAAGTATTCCCACAAAAAATAATCACACGGGCTGAGATCCGGGCTATGCGGGGGCCACTCAATGTGATATACTCATTACAAAAATCATGATATACTCATTACAAAAATAAATCAACTAGGCTTCAAAAAAGACACACTAAAACTACTCTCTAACTATCTTAAAGACAGAACACAAAAAATAAAAATTGGGAATGATTATAGTTCAGAGTCAAAGATAAAAATGGAGTTCCACAGGGAACTGTGCTTGGCCCGATTTTATTATTAATTTATATTAATGATTTATGTAATTTTGTAATCCCTGGTAAAATTGTTTCTTATGCAGACGACACGGCAATAATAGTGGATGGTAATCATTGAAAAGAAACTTTTTCAAAAGCAACTGATTGTATTTCACTGGTTTCAACATGGCTAAAATACAACAAACTCGTTTTAAACTATAGCAAAACATATTACTTACCTTTTTATAAAACCATTAAAAATAAACCTAAAGACAACCTTAAAATTAGAATCCATAATACTAGTTGCAATCAGGAAATGTGCTTCATGTGCAACGAACTCACTTATGTCGAAAATATAAAATATTTAGGAGTATCGATAGATATAAATCTTAATTGGAAATCACATATTAATCAAATCACTTCTAAATAAGATATCTGACCTACATATTTTATAGACTTAAGGAAGTTCTAAACATTGAGAAATTGAAAATGATCTACTTTTCCCTGGTGCAATCTTCAATCACTTATGGCATTATAGGATGGGGTGGTGCACTTGATACATTTATTAAGCCTCTACAAATAATTCAAAAACACATAATTAAAGTCATATTTAACAAAAATAAAATATTCTCGACAGACTTATTATACAAAGAAACTAAAATATTTAATATACGTAAATTATTTATATTACAAACTTTGAAATATGTATTTAAAAACAAATATAATTTCGAAATAAATGAAAACAGAATGAGCAAAAGAATAAATAATATATTTTACACCCCACAAACCAATACTAAATTATTACAGACACATAGCAGTTTCATTGGTCCTCGTACATTTAACCTTCTACCACTACAAACTGAAATGATAAATAAAATGATAATATATATAAAAGAGGTAAAATTATGGTTGAATAATTTAGATATTGAAACGCTTTTTCTATAAATTTATCCATCTTCATACAACTCAATTTCTGTAACTTCCTAAACTGTAGTACAATATGTTTTCTGTTTATTTTTTTTTTTTTAATAACTAAAAAAAAAAAAAATATTTACAAAAATATTTAAAATCAGTATGTTTTTATCCATATTTTTATTTTACTTATATAATAGTCGAAAAAAACCTTTTTCACTTACTCTACCTATGAAATACTAACTTTATATTTTATATGTTTTTTTTTTTTAAAGTTTATTTTATACTTTGTGTACTTAGAAATATAGTATTTTGTTCTAATATTACCCACACTCAGGCAGTGCCTTAATATAAACCAGTGGGTTTTCATTTTTTGTTTATACTTTATGTTATAATATGCTATTATACATTATATGTACAAAGAAATTAGAATAAATCAAGTTAAAAAAGAAAAAAAAAAAAAAAAGTCTCCTCCTCATGAAATTCTTGAAGAGCTGGGACCAAAAACTCCTGAAGCATCTGAAAATAATTCTCAGATTTCACTGTTATAGCAACTCATCTTTGCGTCTTCTCTTGCGAGTCGATTGTTGTGGATTTTCCCTTGTTGATTCTTAACACGCTGAATAACTTCTGGTATCCTCTCTGACTTCGGGCGGCCTTCATTCATTATTCATTGTATTGAGTCGGTTGTCTCAAAAATTTTGATCCATTTCCGAATGGATTTTGCCCATGGTGCTTGACTAAAATCTCTTAAACCGAAGTGAGCACGGTACATTCGTTTCGAAATCGTCATGGAATAATTGTTTACGTTATATGTACGAACACAAAACGAGTGCTAATCTCGCGTGAACGGCTCCATGGCGAGAAAAAATTCCGCGAAATCTAACGCTACCTCCTGCACCGCGCCCGCCCCACGTATTATTAAAAAAATAACGAAACGAACCGCGAACACAGTTAAGGGCCACCCTGTATAAAATTTAATCTATGAATCTTATCTTATCTATACTAATATTATAAATGCGAAAGTGCGCGTATTTGTTTGTTACGCTTTCACGCCTAAACCACTAAACCGATTTTAAAAATTCTTTCACCAATATCAGCGTGTAACATAGGCTGTATATAATGGTAAGCTCTAGCGTAAATAAATTTATATAAATGAAAATGTGTGTATTTCATATATTTTAGTGGCAGGGAGGAAAGCCAGGGGGAAGGTGGGGTTCGCGGAGAGGGAAGAGTGAGGGAGGGAGAGGGAAGGGTAAGGCGGGGAAGGTGCAAAGGAACTGGGATGCAAGGGAAAGGACGTGCAGGGAGAATCAATGTATTCCTTTGAATGGCATTGCAACGCATACCGGGTACCAACTATTAATATTATACATGCGAAAGTTTGTATGGACGTATATGTGTTTGCAGTGGCGGCTCGAGCACATTTTTGGTGGTGGGGACCGTCATTTTTTGTGTAGATACTTTCACGTTTCTTTACGTTGTTTATGTTTACCAAAAAAAAAAGAGTTGTTTGCGTTTGTCATGTGGTCCAACGAATTTTCGTGTTTTGTAAAACTTTCTGATAAATCTTTAAAATATATAAGAAAATTAGTTTTAAATCTTATACCCAGATTGCGGACACCTCGTATCACCACCAAAATGTATACTGGGAATATACTTTTCAGTTGAAAGTCGACTTCATTAATTCTTTTTAAAAGATTTTTAATTTCTTACAAAAAGTATAATAAAAGTTTTTAAAGTAAAATAGATCAGAGGATAAGTCACGCACCTACCAGAAACACCAACTAGGTACCTACATACATAAATATTAAGTTTAATAAAAATAACACAAGATAATCATAGGTAATTCCGTTTAAATTACCTTTGATTTGTATTTACCACGAGAACGGCGCTATAGAAATAATCCAATCAATCAATTACAATATTACTATTAACTAAACTTCAAATACGATTATAAAACGCCTAACGTGAATTCCGGCCCGTGCATAACTGATCTACTTCAATTAGAACGAAAGACAAACACTCTCAAGCTTCACACGGGGATTCCGGAGTCTATCCCCATGATTATGGTATAGATGGTTCAAGTGCGCATGCGCGGATCCTTAAAATCCGATACAAAAATATTCCACGCGAGCAAAGATTTCACTTTAGAAGGAATAGATCGCTGTGCTGTCCCCTAATTGCGCAGAACTCAGTGCGCACGGTCAAGCGGGCGCTAGTATCTAGTGCCTATGCGCCGAGTGTCGAGTCGAATCCGAACAAATCCGAACATCCGAAGTGGCCGGCCGTTCGTGCTGCGCTAGTATTAGTATTTGTATTTAGTATGCTTTAAGGAAGAAAGGAGAGTGGTCGCACGTTCGTTAGCAGAAACTCCTCAAATTTCGAGCCTAAAAATTATCCAAATTAATTTTTTAGATTATATTTCTGCAACTGTTAATTACTTTTATATTGAGAACGCATTAATTATTTTTTGTGAACACAAAGAATTGTCAATTTTTTCTAAGCATGTTTCTGGAATAACTGGTGGGGACTGTCCCTATGGTCCCTTGTGAGGAGCCGCCACTGTGTGTTTGTTTTCACGAAAAAATTGCTGAATGGATTTTAATGAAACATTACAATATTATAACTCATATGTCAGAATAAAATAAAGTCTATAATTTATGTTGCTAGCTAGGAAGGGGACGCGGGAGGGGAACGGGGATGCACAGGAAAAGTGATTCAAGGAGAAACGATGTATTTCTTTGAATATGGCTTTGCAACGCATGCTGGGAACCAGCTAGTGTAGAATAACAAAGGAATTTGATAAACAATAATCAGTATAAAGTTTTTCAAAAAAAGAGAAACAAGTTAAATTGGTAAAAAGTACATTAAAAATAAAATAATATCAGGTGAATGATTCGCCATCCCGTTTTTTTGTAATATTGCTTATCCATAACTTATTGTGAACATTTTTATTAATGAATTCAAAACATAAATCTAAAATCAGATAGGATTAAATTACCTACCTCAAATAATTGACAGTTGTCTAATTGTACGTCCCTCGGTCATTAACAGTAAGTTATTGATTTTTATATTATACTAGCTTTTGCCCCCGGCTTCGCTTGCATATTCGCCCCCCCCCCCCCCCCCCCACTCCGTTCGCACTACCCCCCCCCACCCCCCCCCCCCCCGCCCATCCCCTTCCCCCAGTTAATCAACAATCGAATACGCGCCGTTTCGCATTCATAATATTAGTATAGCTGATGGCTTAGGTCTAAATGTAGATAATTACTTTTTTTATATTTTTACACTAAATATTCATCTTAGAGATCCTCATATTTGAATTTTTGCTATCAAAAAAATCTCTATAGTAACCTAAACAAATAACAATATGACAGCCCACGTCAAACATTTACTTAGCAACACGCTTTGCTAATAAACGTTTAATAAATAATTTCATAACGCCACGGCTTATTCATACCGCCAGAGCTTACCAATATATATATATAGCCTATGTCAGTGGCGTTGCGTGGGTGGCGGGGGAGGGGCGGGAGGGGCGGCCAGCCCCGGGCGGCACTTTTAAGGGGGGTGGCAAATTTTCGCAATATATATATATATATAAAATAATCCCTGTTTTCCTTGGTCACGCCATAACTTCCCGACTATACCTATTTCATACATCTTTTTTTAAGTTTTCTAATACTTTGAAGAAGGTTCTTACGGAAAGAAAAATTAAGAAAATTTAAAAAATAAGAATTACAGAAAACTTAACGACTTTTTTAACTTCGCAAATTTGACAGTTCGCGCGTTTGATGAACTGAAACAGGCAGCTGTTTTTCTTACGTATTAAAAGAATTGTCTATGGATTTTATAAATTATAAATATTTTGAATAGGTACCTATGTTAGTTACCAAATTTGATTTATTGTTCTTATAATAATATATACAAAAGAAAAAAAAATATGTACATTACATCTTACAATTGGAAAAATTGTATATTAAAGATTGCAAAACCAAAAACTATTACGACTCAGTATAAAATTGTAATATCCATAGAAACTCTCAACTCAATTAATTTTAAATGGATGATTCCATAGCTAGCCAAATAGAAAACTTCTACAAAATCCATGAATATGAATGTGCAAGCACAGAGACATGTAATGAATTTTTCCCACACAAATTTAACGGTTTATTCATATTACACCAAAATATTCGTAGTATTTTCCAAAATTTTGATGAATTTATTATTAAAATCAATAACCTAATATTTCAACCAGACTGTATAATATTAACAGAGACATTTACAAATGATGAGTCACCAGCTTTTCAGCTTCCTAACTAAACATACATCCCGACTAAAATAAATATCAATAAAAAATAGTGGAATCGCAATATTCGTTCACACCAAATTCAGTATTGTCACGATTTTAGAACACCCAATATTACTGACTAACTGTATTCAAATCGAAATTAAACTCGATAAATATATTTATCACATTATTGCCATTTACAGTAGACATGGGCAGATTCATTCCCAGGAGTGAATCGATTCAGTCTGATTCCCCCGGCCTTTTGAATTGATTCCTTTTATTCGGTCCTTTAATTCAATTAGTTCCAAAAAAAAAAAAAAACTTATTTATATGCATACATAGATATATTTTCTAATACGTGGTTTTCACTTAAGAAAACTAAAGTATACATGAGAGGCTACGAAGCACCGCACAAAGAGGAGGCCGAAAGGCTACGAAAAACCGCACAAAGAGGAGACCGATAATACTATCTCATTCTCCCGCGGACTACATCCTTTAGATGCATGTGTTTGCCTCTTTTTATTGTCGTTATTTTTCGTTTCATCGAGTTTCAAATCACAACGGTGCTAAAGAAATTTTCACTCCGCAAAGCACTCTTCTTAGGGTGAATTATGTCGTTCTGAAAAATTGAAGGTACTAAAAACGAAGTTAATGAAATATTTATTTTAATGTGTATTTATTTTGAAAAAAAAAAAAATTTTGACAAGAAAAATGTATTTATATTAGGCTATCAATTAAATCTTAAAATGGAACAGTTTTTGTGGTTTACCCTTAAGTTTCACTAATTTTATTTAATTTATTAAACTTAAAATTGGTCTACTTCACGTGATCTAAAATTCCCACTACCTTCAGCCTCACAAAATATCCCAATTGGGAATGCCATAGTCTCATTAGCTCCAGACGGGAGCAGTTGGGAGTTGCTGTATTCACATAAAAACATAGTATTATCGCGCTTTCATACATCCGATCCGGTCACCTGGAATAAGTTTCACTCAAATATATATTTTTAAATGCACTTACCTCAATGGTGAAGTTAAACCGATGCCCCGAATAAAAACTAATTAAAAGTCTGAGCGACATGCGTCATACAATTTATTACAAAAATAAAGTAATAAACCACTCGATCATTTATTTATTTATTTATTTATTATTATTAACGCCGATTAAAGCGGCTTTTACAAAAATATTACAATTATTTTACATATGAATACAGAATATACATAGATAAAAAAATATAAAAATATAAAAAAAAATATAAATATAAAATACATAAAAAAGAACAATATAAATTGTAGTATCAACATAAAAACAACAACGAGTAGGTTATTATAAATACAATACAACATATTATAAATCCCTGACAATATGTATTAAGAAATTAATACTTTAAAACTGTGTTTGATTATAATCAAGCTGAAAAGCGCTGACAGACAGTTTTGATTAAGTAGTGTTTGTATGAGGTTAAACTAGCAATGTTTATAGATTCATCCAAAACATATTTATTTCCAAGTACATGCAGGCGATTCATTATAGAATTGAGTTCAGCGTTAGATCCTGTATTGTTGCAATGATAAGTTAATTTGAAACGAACTGATCGACTAGGTACATGGAAACATATTAAGGAAAGAAGTTCAGGGGAGTTCAACAGGTTGGTAACGATTTTAAATAAATAAAATAGGTCTGAACAAATTCTTCTTTCTTTTAATGTATCGAGTCCCAATAATTGTAACAGAGAGGGGTAATTAATGTTTTCGATTAATATTCCCAATTTAAAATTAATATAACGTAAAAATTTATATTGGACTCGCTCAAGGGAATTCTCATGCACACTGTAGTAAGGATTCCAAATGGTGGAGTTAAATTCTAGTTGGCTTCTAACAAGTGAAGTGTAAAGTAATTTGACAGTTTTTAAATTTTTAAAATCCTTTGAAATCCGTAAGACAAATCCTAACATTTGCATTGCTTTACTGGTTATATTATTAATATGTTTAATGAATGTTAATTTAGTGTCAAAGGTTATACCAAGGTCCCTTATTTCATCAACAGATAATAAGATGTGATTATTGAGAAAGTAGGTAAACAACAAAGGGTTTTTTTTTCTGTGGAATCTCATAAGTTGACATTTTTTTACATTGAGAGTTAATTTGTTTATAAGACACCAATCATAAAAGCTATTAATATTAGATTGAAGTGTCAGACAGTCCTCGATATTATCAATAATTCTATATATCTTCATATCATCAGCGAACATTAGAATGAGAACACGGGTGAAAATGTTTGATACATCATTAATGAATAAATTAAAAAGTATAGGACCAAGATGAGAACCCTGGGGCACGCCACTGGTAGCTTCGAACGTGTAGGATAAGTGACCATTAATACAGACAATTAACAGACGCCTTAGTAAATAACTCTTAAACCAAGATAAAAGGTTTCCATTAATGCCGAGTTTCAAAAGTTTATTAATGAGGATTTTAAGACAGACCTTATCAAACGCCTTACTGAAGTCGGTGTATATAGAATCGACTTGTTGTTTGTTGGCAAGTGCAATAGAAATGAAATTTTCATATAATGTTAGGTTAGTCAAAGTTGATCTGCCGGAAATAAAGCCGTGTTGACAAGTTGCGATACAAGGGTTTACAAAGAAGCTGATTTTCTTAAGAATCAATTTTTCAAAAAGTTTAGGTATAGACGATTGAATACAGATAGGCCGATAATTTTCAACAAAGGATTTATCACCACTTTTATATACAGGAGTTAGGTAGCTAAGTTTCCATATTTGTGGAAAGTGTCCTGTAGAGAGAGACTTGTTAAACAGTATATTAAGGGGAACAGATAAACTTTGGACGCAATTCTTAAGTAAGATGGAAGGAATCTTATCAGGTCCCGAGCTTGTTTTGGGTTCAAGTGATTTAATACAGACTATAATGTCTTCAATATCGATGTGTATTTGCGATAAGTTTAAATTTATATCCGAATTGAAGTACGGAATTGAGTCATCAGGAATATCAGGTTCATACACGTCCTTAAAGTAATCAGCAAACATGTTAACAATTTCATAAATTTTACTGGAGCTGTTTTGTCCGTAACGTATATTACCGGAAATACCAGCATCGTTGTTTTTCATTGATTTTGTGTATTTCCAAAAGTATTTTACATCATGAAGTATCGTGTTCTCAACCGAATTAATGTAATTATTATAACATCTTTTTGTCATTTTTTTGCAATCTCTTCTAATATTGTTGAATGCCATATAGTTGGGAATTGTTCTGTGTTCTTTATATTTTTTATGTGTTTCTTTTTTAACAACAATTAACTGAATTAATTCTTTGCTGAACCATATCGGATACTTTCGTACTTTATGATGAATTAGAGGAATTGTGTCGGAAATGATATTATTCAGTTGAGAGTAAAATAGTTCTACGCTATAGTTGAGATCACCTTCCTTGAGAACAGACCAATTTACTTTGTTAAGTGCTTGATTAATGTCCTGGTAATTAGCATTAATGAAATTACGACTACAATTTTTAATTAAGGGGGCACACTCTATTGTATTGGGTACTAGTATTGTAAGTGGAGGGTGGTGATTATCAATTGGGTCAAAGGATTCGGCTGACTCATAGACTTGTATATCCTTATCAGTAGAAAAAATTAAATCAAGAGTCCGATTACTGCAATTAGGCACATTGTTACATTGAAATAGACCTAAATAGTTAGACATGTCTAAGATTTCACTCTCGCACGCCGTTAATGGTAAGTAATCCAAATCATTAAATTTACAATTGGGTAGGTTATAATCACCGCAAATTATAATATTGTGATTAGGGTGGTTAGATTTGAGTAGCTCGACATCTTCGCAGTGATTTTTATACATTATTACATTAGAATTTGGTGGAATATATACACATCCGATGATAGTTTTTTTGGATTTATCGTTTAACATTACAAAAATTTGCTCAACATCATTGTTTTTGTTTTTTAATAATTTAGATGAAATTTTTTTATTAACTGCTATCAGGACGCCTCCTCCTCTTGATTTAGAGCTGGTGTTCCGATTTCGGTCAACTCGGTAGATACTGTGGTTAGGTAGACCGAGCTCCGCTGAGTATATCGATGGTTCCAGCCAGGTCTCAGAGAGTATGATGATGTCCTGTGTGATGGTGGGTGCATTAGTTCTAAAGTCACTGAGTTTAGTCCGAAGTCCCCTGACGTTCTGGTAGAAGATGTAACGTGGCACGGTTATAAGTTTTTTGGTATATTGGTTATAATTTTAGGTCTATCGTTGATATATTTAATAATTAAATTATTTTCTCCCTTGCTTTTTCGATCCTCCAGCTCCTTCCACAAGTTTTGTATTTCTTGCCGTTGAAGCATTGTTAAGTCATTCTTGGTCTTGATAGTTACACTTCCATACGGTATTCCTTTTTTCTGTAGAATAGTTCTGGCTTGATGTTTATCGGACAGTTCGATCTTGATGGGGCGTGTTTTATTAGTATCCTTTTTGCCCAATCGATACACTTTAATTACCGAGGTATCTACGTTATCAACATTGTTAAGAATATTCTTGACTTTATTCAGATCTTCACTCAATGTTGCAGTTTGAGAATTGCCCGAGCTTTCAGGAACATTGAACATTATTACATTTTTAGATCGCGATTTTCTCTCGTCCATTTCCGCCAAAGTTTCGCAGATTCCTGTTAGTTGTTCCGTTTCGATGTTGGTAGTTGACAATTGTTTTGAATGATTAGGTGATATGTTCCTGTAGGCATTTAATTCACCTTCAAGAAAACCCACTTTTGTCGAAACCAAACTAATATTGCCTAGTAGCACTGAGAGTTGAGGCGTTAATTTTCCCATTTGTTCTTTAGTAAATTTATTAGTGGGATCCATGATGGTCGTATTTAAATCACGTATAATATTGTTTGCTAATGTGATGAATGCATATGTATCGCAGGAGTCCATTATAAAGTAGCTGGCGAGATGGGTTTAGCTGCCCTGAATTGTGTCGGCGGGAAGGTGTGAGTACTTGCGCTGAGCGGCTAGAACGAACACACACACACACAGTCACTCTAGAGTAGTAATTCGCGCTCGGTGGAATTAGGTACCTAATAGCGGTAATGGCAGATTATTTTATATAAACTTAGGTTTTGAGTTAACACAACGCGTATGTGGAGTAATGCACTACTTTCACTGCACTCTTACTAAAGTAGCACTAGATTAGCGTATTACTTTTGATCAGGATCTATTTAAATTAGTTATTTTTTTAATATTTTAGCAGGAGCTGATTCAAACACGTAAGTAATGTGTATATTCGTATTGTTGTCTTCATCATGACGTATCACGGTCCGACAGCGACTGGTGTTTTGTTTACGGCTAGGTAGACAGATACCATATAAAGAATAATATAAATAAATATCGTTGTTTCTAAACGCATTGCATAATTTACGCACGTGTGAGGGAGAAAAAATATAGGATTAACTTTCGCTTTTAGCAAAAGTTCCGGGTCCCGTGCAAGATGACGGCTTGGCCGCGCGGGAACTAACGACGAACCGATTCTCTGCGGGCATCAAGGAATGAATTAGGAACTTCTGACTAATAAGTGTCTTTTGTCTTGCTGTGACTTGAATAACTTGCATTCCGCGGACCTAATAATGACTCGATATCTTCAACAGATTAGAATTGAACTCGATCCGATGATTGACACGATCCGTGGGATTTGTGATTTGGTACAACGACGTCACAAATGTTTTGATTCATTGAATAAGTGAAACAGAGATTGGGGTTGAGAATTGAACAGACTTGTAGGACTATGACGGTATTAGTTCATTTATGACTATGACTATGACGAACAGTGGGACTGGCGGGATGACTGTGACTTTTGGATGACTCGATCGCTTGTCGGTTCAGTTGGTTGGCGGTTTTGTCGCTTGGGCTGGGGACGGGAACTCTCTGGCTTACGGTTTTTTTTTGTATAGATTTACTACGCGGGATACTATACGTGATGGGCAATTTCGCGGCGCGCGCCGCCTGTAGTAGGTGTACCTATCCGCGCAACGAATATCCAATATTTACAGAGTACATTATTATTTTCTTACCTCAAAATAATATGCATTATTTAACTGTAAAATAAATTAATAGAAATTAAAAGAAATATGGTGCTGTTAAAAAATCGTAGGATGCAAGGCCAAGGGTAAGAAATAAAGATTTAATTCCTTTTGAAAATGAGAATAAGATTGAGTGTGTCACAAGATTGAATTTATTCATTTAATTCAATCATTCAATTTTGCCCACGTCTAATTTACAGAACACACGAATCAAATATTTCACATTTTATAACTCAACTGAAAAATATCTTACTACCGCTTAAAAATAAAACCTGTTTTATCGCGGGCGATTTTAATATTATAATTAACGAAAAATCCGAAAATATTTTCAAAAATGAGTACCTAAATTGTATGACTGAATTATATTTTAAATCATGCATAAACAATAATACTAGAGAAGTACACGGACAAAAATCGTCTTGTTTAGATCATATTTGGGTAAACATAAAATTACAAAACCTAAATCAAAACAATGGTTTGGCAAACGAATATTACTGACCACCACACTTGCTTATTATTGTAGGAAAATGAAATGAAATCACAAATAAAGGCTCCAATTACTATTAAAAAAACAACAAATATTGCCACTTTAAAGGAAAAATTGAAAGCAGAAACTTGGTGTACTATATTACAATCTAACGATGTCGAAAAATGCTCAAATATGTTTGAAAAACAACTTATGGATCATATTGAAAACTCTACAACAGAGGTCTCATTATACACGAATTCAAAATTCAGACGTATAAAACCTTGGATCACTTGTGGCCTAATAAAATCTATTAGAGAAAAAGAAAGGCTATATACAAATACAATTAAAAATCCACACGATGAAAATGCTAAGATACCTAATTCTCAAAAAATATTGAAATAAATTAACAGCTGTAATTAAAAAAAAGTAAAGACGACTACTTTAAAAAAATGATCTCTACTTCAGGAAATAATCTGAAAGTTATTTGGAAAACGGTAAATTATGCAATTCAAAATAAGAAAAAAAAATTCTATAAAATATTTAAAACATGAAAATAATATCATAGATGTATCCAAAGACCCAAAACTAACAGCAAACATTTTTAATTCTTATTTCTCTAAAATAGGAAATAATCTCGCTGAAAAAATCTCTAAATCTTTACACACACCAAAACCTATAACAACCAATAAACAAAAACAAAATACGCTATCCACTTTTAAAAAAACTACTGAAACTGAAATACAACTGTAATAGTCCAATACAGGTTTACAATACAACCAATACAATACAACCAACCAATACAATACAACCAATACAGGTTTTTAATGAAATTCTGGTCTTTGGTGTCAACGTTACAATCCGCAAGCATTTTCATTAGGTCAGCATGTTTTACCCTGTCAAATGCCTTTTCGTAGTCAATAAAACAGGCAAAGACTTCCTTTCTTTGGTCACGACACTTTTGCAATAGTACGTCGACAGAAAATAATGCTTCACGCGTACCGAACGCATTTCTGAAGCCAAACTGAGTGTCATCCAAGTCCTGCTCGCACTTATCGCGTATCCTGGCATGTATTATTTTAAGGAATAATTTAAGGACATGACTCATCAAGCTTATTAATCGATAGTCACTGCACTTCTTAGGGTATTGTTTTTTAGGTAATGTCACGAAGGTGGATTTTAGCTAATCTTGGGGTATATTCCCTGTGTCATATATAGAGTTAAATAACCTCAACAGGTAGTCAACATTTTCATTATCAAAGAGCTTCAACACCTCAACTGGAATATCGTCTGGTCCGCACGCTTTTCTATGTTCTGAAGTCTTTATCGCATGAAGAATTTCTGATTTTAAAATCGATGGTCCATGCAATTAATCGTTAGGAATATTAATGTCAGGTCTAATATCTTTGAATGTATCATGAATATACTTTTCCCACGTTTGTAAAATATCTTTTTCATCCAATATCAATTTATTGGAATTTATTTAAGATATTATATTAGTATTGTAAAAAGGACATGCGAGGTCCGTAGAGCGAGCGAACGGGATTGAGTCCTTTCTATCAATAATTAAGTAATTGTTTGCTATCGCTTAAAATTGTCCAGTTATACGCACGCCCATTTTCACTTTCGTCAATCATTAAGCAATAGCAAAATCGTCAAAGTGATAGTAAGAAAGCCAGCGTGACTCAGTTAGTACGACACAGACCTTTCCACTAAAATGTGACTTTTACTGATCGGCTACCAGACCCCGGAATCTTAATAGCTAGAACATAGGCACGGGGAAACATCAGTCGATATAACCGAGGGGAAGTGGGGCGGGCGGAACAGATACTCCGCCGGAATTTGACAGAAATTATTTTATATTTAAAAAAATAGTAATGCGATATTATTTTTTTAAATACAGATCGATAACCAGAAAGTTTTTCTAGGATTACTTAAATTATCGAGAATGTGATTTAAAAAACAACTAAGATATAGCATAAAACGTTTGTTCGTGTTGGTGCATGGTGCATTATTCCGGTCCGGTGAGGAAGTGTTAAGTAAACTTTATTCGTGAGTGTCATGGATAATTCTTTGTTACTAAATATCGTAGATTTAATTTTGAGAAAATTTCTGAAGAACATCAATAACTGTGTAAAAATATCAGATGAAAAATGGAAACTCCTGTTACCTACTCGAATTGTATTTTCTCTGTTGAGAATTCATCTTTTGATTATCAAAAGTAGGAACTAACTTCAATGATTATTTTCTTTGATACTTTGTTGTCTATGGAAATGTTATTGATTGTCATAAAGTTGATGATATTAGTTCATTTATGGTTATAAACGTCCCCTTTGCGTCATCGCACCAAATCATTCTCTGCACTTTTCTGAAGTAATATTGTATTAAATGCACAATATTGGTGTTCCACTTGTTCAGTTTTGTGTCCCTCCAGTGTCCATCACATTTCTATCCCGAAGTCATTCTAATTATTGCACTTCTACTTTTCTATTGACGTTTCTTCAACACATTGATATTGACCGCCGCGCTTCGTCTTGTATGTAAGTAGGTTTATGTTATATTAACTAAGTAAGACCCAGCCCTTGAATTGGTGCATGTTTATTATAAGAATATAGTATCTTACATCATTCACGATATAATAATATATGGAGCTACCCAACACCAGCAGGTTAACTCGCGGCAGACCAGAGACATTGTGTTGATGATTGTAGATTTACACAAATGCCAACCAAGCGTAAGTAAGTTTATTATATCTTTTCACTGAGTGGAAAACTTTAACTTATTCAATAGGTATATCAATTTTATTATTACATGTCTTGGGCATACTCATTGTTAATAACAGATCACAAAGGTTTTTTCCCCTTTTCA
This sequence comes from Limnephilus lunatus, assembly GCA_917563855.2. Classification (NCBI taxonomy): domain Eukaryota; kingdom Metazoa; phylum Arthropoda; class Insecta; order Trichoptera; family Limnephilidae; genus Limnephilus; species Limnephilus lunatus. The sequence continues at coordinate 105,602,937 of OU830592.1, read as the reverse complement.
ACTTAACGCCCTGGAATACGTTAACGAATTTTGCATATTTATTTATATACCAGATCTGGGAACAAAATCCGACTACATCCATTAAAATAATGTACTATTTTCTGAATTGTGATCTTTTACCAGGGTGAAACTATGAATATCTAACGTTAAAATGACAGTGGAGTCAAATAGATTGACTTGAACAAAATTACACCACAGCAAATTTGACATAAGTCACAAAAATAACTTATTTACGTATATTGTATGCTTTTCTTGAGAAGCCAACATTGCAGTTAGTTCTATTACTTCCTTAACTAAGCGGACTCTCTTCTGTCGTTTAATTGGTGAAATTGAATGAGAGATAAATAATTCATAATTCAATCCTCATTGTACCTAATGTTGTTTATTGCAATCATAACTCTATTTTTTATTTTAAATACGATGACAAGAAAAAGCCTTTAATATAATTCTTTTTAATTCTCGAATTATTGAAAGACTCGTATAAGCGCAATAAGCATGGCGTGAACGGGTAATTTTTTATATTTGAGTATTTTACATGTGAAGTGAGAATGGAGGGCAAAAAGGTTTTCCTCTCTTCTTGATATTTGATATTGTAACGTATTAATTTAACAAGGCGAGTAGGTACTTTTTTTTTTTCTTTTACTATCCGTTAAGTTTGACACTTCATTGTCGGGAGGTTGGCAACGCGGGCGAAGAGAAAGAAAGGCAAGATGGCAGCGGACGTATTTTTGGGCTGGCATCAGGACGGACAATGGAGAGGTGACGCGTGGAGATTATTTACTAAAACGTATTTGATAAATTCAAGTTGCCTTTACGCTTCCCCAGAGTTTTGAAAAAGAACTGTGTTTGGATCATTATAAATGAGGCGCTAGTTAAAACCTCAAGGGTGCAGATTAAGTATTATTAGAGTCCGGTGCTCAATGCTCCAATTGCACCTGTACAGCCTACCAGCTCTGTGTATTGTTAAATACTTTTCTGTGTGGTAAAAACTAATAGTAAAGCCAAATAACATTACAAAATAATTGTCTTATTAATGCAATAAAAGGCATGTGAATCAATTTCGGGAGTTTAACTTGTGAATGGTTTGCTCAAAGATGGTGGGAGTTTTCTCCGTCAGTCATGGCAGATGTTCTTCCTCGTAACAGGATTCATTGATTGACATTGATTACATTGATTCACAAGACGGAGAAGCCAAGTAAATGTGTCTGCAATCGTTCCCTGAAGAATCATTGACTGACGCTTGGTGCGGCAGTCAACCTGACGAAACTAGCTGTTGGAAGTTGTGTTCAAATTACATTTGTACTGTATGGTGCTGCCGCCAGTATGTGGTTTGAGGAATTAGATTTCTAGCAACCGTCGTTATGTACACGTTGCGTGTTGCGAAACTTGTCAAAAGAATCCCGTTGGATTAACATTGTTTAGTAGTTAAATAAATATATCACTGATTAAATAAGTTACACGTGTTTTCCTTTAAATCCAACCTGGAGATTCCATCATGGTATCAGAATTGTGGTTAGATACGGAAAAATAGAAAGATAAAGAAAAAGAATAAACTTGTGAAATTGTGGAACACGTGAATGCGGTGAACCGTTGTGACGAAAAAAAAAATGGCGTACGTGAAACAAGATGATGTGCTTATTCCAATTTTTGATGGACAAGACTATTCAAATTGGAAAACCCGAATTTTGAAGTTCCTACAGTATAAAAAGTGCTATGTTGTGGCCACAAGAGAGAGACAAATAACTGAAAGTGAAACCGAGTGGAATGATAAAGACATACAAGCAACAAATTACATTTACAGTGCCATTTCGAACAAGCAGTTAGAGTATGTGAAGCACTTACCGTCCACATTTGAAATAATAAAAAAATTTGACAGAGAGTACTTAAAAGAATCGACAGCCCTACAAATTGTGAAGAGAAACGAACTAGAAAAAATAAAACTTGTGAATTATTCAGACACCAAGAAATTTTTTGATGACTTCGAAAAATCGGTTAATGAAGTGAAAGCCGCAGGGGCGAAAATTCAGGACGAAGAAATATTAAATTATTTGATCAAGTCTCTCCCAGAATCATATAGTTACATTGGGGACTTGATTGATGTTTTACCGACAGAGGATAGAACAGTGGAATTTCTAAAAAGCAAAATCAAGTTAAAATGGGAAAAAAATCAAAGTGAAATGAAAGACAAGAACAAAGATGGTGATCAGTCTGTGAAAGCGAGTGCCTTTAGTACAGAGACGAAAAAATGTTACAACTGCGGCAAAGCTGGTCACATATTGAGGGAATGCAGAAGCAGAGGACAGTCAAATCAAACATATCGAGGAGGTCAGTCAAACAGAGGAGGATACAGTTACCCAGGCAGTAATAATTATCGAGGGAGTAACAGCTACAGAGGCAACAGTCATTACAGAGATAATAACAACAGCAGAGGCGACTTCAGAGGCAACAGAGGTTTATACGATGGGAGTGTCAACACAGCGTCGAGTAGTGAGCAAAATCAATTTGGGAACTCTGGTAATGTTTTTGTGACTCAAGTGAATAAAACTGAAATTAAGAATGAGAGGAACAGAAATGAAAATGAAATAATCTGGATCCTGGATAGTGGATGTACTGACCATATTATTAATGACGATGAATTATTCGATGAATGTATAATTTTAAAAAATCCCATTGATGTAAAATTAGGAGATGGTAGAGTAATGAAAGCGACGAAAATTGGTAAAGTAAAAGCATTGTTTGTGGTCAATGGTAGAGAGAGTATGGTAACTATGTTGAATGTTTTTTATGTGCGTGACATGAGATCAAATCTAATGAGCTATGCAAAAGTCACGATGAACAATTCAATTATTTCGTACGATGATGTTTCCGAAGTGTATAATCAAAATAATGAGTTGATAGCAATTGCGGTAAAAGTGAATAATTTGTATTTCATGACAAGCTTTATCAAGAGAGACGGAAAATTGAGTGAAGTAAATAATACAATGTCTAGTAGTAATGATGGAGGAATGACCTTGAAAGAAAAATGGCATCGTACATTGGGTCACGTAAATTTCAATTATTTAAAAACATTAAGTGAAAAAGAACTTGTAATTGGATTGCCAAAAAAACTAGAGTCTGAGATTTTGAAATGTGCTACGTGTATTGAATCAACGATGCATAATTTGCCTTTCGAAAACAAGAGAAAACAAGCAACTGAAGTACTAGAGATCGTTCATACAGATATTAATGGGCCTCACCCAACAGTCGGAAATTGTGGAGAAAAATATTTTTTGAGTTTCATTGATGATTACAGTAAATTGGCGAGAGTTTATTGTATCATATCCAAAGATCAAGTCTATGATTGCTTTGTGAGTTATGTAAATGAAGTCGAGAACATTACAGGGAAAAGAATAAAAATGTTGAGATGTGACAATGGCACCGAGTTTATTAACAGGGAAATTGATCAGTTTGCGAGAGAAAAGAGAATTCGAGTTATGCCTTGTCCGCCATATGTTCACGAAATAAATGGGGTAGCTGAGAGATTCAATCGTTCAATTATGGACAATGCTAGATGTTTGTTAAAAGAAGCCAAAGTAAATATTCGATATTGGCCCGAAGTGATTAAAGCAGCAACGTATTTGAGAAACAGGACACTTGCAAATACCATTGAAATGAAAACGCCTTATGAAATATTTTTTAAAGTCAAACCAAATGTAAACAATCTACGTTTGTATGGGAGTAGAGTTTATGTCCGAACACCAGAGCAATTGAGAAAATCAAAGTGGGATGATAAAGCGAAATTGGGAATTTTGTTGGGGTATTGCGAAGTTGGCTATCGTGTCTTAATAAACAACAAAATAATCGTAGCGCGACACGTTGATATTGTTCAAAACGATATTAAATACATTGGGTTCAAAAATCAAGAGAATGAGTTGATTGCAAATGAGTCTGATGAAAGTGTGAATGATATTGTTGGGGAAGAAAATAAAAATGAATCCATTTATGAGTCTGCTGAGTCAAATGGAGAGAATGAGAGTGACAAAAAAGTAAGTGAAGATGTATCAGTGAGACGTTCAATGCGAGAAAGAAAACCGAATAAGAAATATGTGAACGACGATTTCGTGAGTTACTGTGTGTACGTAAATTGTTGCAATGCAGATGTACCGAATACGTTTGAAGAGGCAATTGAACGTGAAGAGTCCGGTGAATGGGTAAATGCAATGAATAGAGAAATTAATCGTATTGAGAAGAATGAAACATGGAGTCTAGTAGAAATACCTGGTGATATTAATGATAGAAAGTCTACATCGGGGTATTTAATAGGATTGTTTGGCAATACTGTTTATTGGAAGTCTCGTAAACAAAAATCTGTAACTAAGTCGTCTACTGAAGCAGAGTACGTAGCATTGTCTGACGCTTTGACTGAATTGAAGTTTGTGAAGGGTTTAGTAAGTGAAGTGTTCAAAATTAAATTGAATGATCCAGTCAAAATGTATGAGGATAATTCTGGAGCGGTGTCAATTGCTAAAAGCGGAAACTTTTCTAAAAAGTCTAAATACATAGAGGTTCAGTATCACTACGTACATGAGAGTTATGAGAATGGAAATATTGATATTGTAAAGATCGATACTGATGAAAATATTGCTGATATATTAACCAAATCCTTGAGCAAGCCAAAGTTTGTTAAGTTAAGAAAACTGTTGAAATTGGAAGAATAACAAAAAATGTTTATGACTATAACAAGTACAAATGTAAAGGGGCGTGTTGGAAGTTGTGTTCAAATTACATTTGTACTGTATGGTGCTGCCGCCAGTATGTGGTTTGAGGAATTAGATTTCTAGCAACTGTCGTTATGTACACGTTGCGTGTTGCGAAACTTGTCAAAAGAATCCCGTTGGATTAACATTGTTTAGTAGTTAAATAAATATATCACTGATTAAATAAGTTACACGTGTTTTCCTTTAAATCCAACCTGGAGATTCCATCACTAGCAATCCTGATTGCCCCATTTTTGTACACAAGACGGAGAGGCCATACATCCAGATGAGAGCCTTCTTTTTATCCCACACAGGACCCTGAAGGGAGAGAGCTCATGGAAAATACTCGTAGCAATATCTTTGTTGCACGAGGTTAATTAACCGCCTATGATTTTTTTGTAAGATGGTCTAGATCACCTCAGAGGATTTAACTGTTTCAATCCTACTGAAGCTGATTACTTAAAACTATTTAATAATTAATATGTAATAAAATTAATAAATAAGTTTTCCGTTGCAGGTCTAATTTGTTTTGAGCTGGGACCAATAACCATTTTTATTATAAACTGGAACGCTATCACAGAAGGCCATGGATCTTCCCAATCCAGAGAGTGTTTCCATCAAGGTGGAACCAGGCTCCCAGGAAGAGGATGGAGGTGAAATGCCCTATACGGATTTAGATATTTACCTCCCGGATGTGAAGAAGGAATGTTTGCAGTACGCAGCTAGTACTTTGGCAGTCAGTAAGTTGCATTGCAAAAGTACCTAAATGTTGATTTTAGATTTTCGGAATCAAAGTCCGTTGTGGAATGTTTTTCTTGGACGGACATTTTATGCTTTTTCACGACGACTTTTCTTGACGTACATTAGTTACTATAGTATTTACTTACTTTAAAATGTATATTTTCAGTTAACTGTCAAGCTACGAAGTTTTTCGATCTTATATTGCTGAAAAAATTTCCCATTCCCCCCAAGTTGACTTCGTTTGATTTAGAATGTAAGTTACTTACATGTTTTGCGATACAATTAAAATATCATCCCATCGTCAGAAAACAACTGTTAGGGTACCCCGATGTCGGCTTCGAAACCAACACCAGGCCCAACACGTCCCTGGCTAGCTCTCAGCGGGACAATGGTACTCTCTATTAAGGGGGTGAGCCGCTTAAAGCTATGGAATTTCTCTCTACCTTCCGGCGTCCCACGGGATCCACACTGGTCAACAATCCTCCTGCCGTAGCAGAATAATAACAAAGTTAAATCATTTAGACATGTATTGTAAGCTCAAACACGGTACATAGGTTTCTACAGTACAATTCAATACAAGAAATGCAAATTACACAAACCTAGCTAAAGTGTTTAACTCTCACTGTCTCTCTCTCAAAACGAAACTCTCCGAGTGGTGATTTACGCGGGGCCCTACATTTCACTGATTACGGACACATTTAAAAGAGGAAATCAAGATACAGCTTACATGTGGGTTAGCAGGAAACTCGTCTCATGTGGTAGTTCCATCAGGCACTTTCGTAGTCTAAATAGACCGAACTATTAGCGCGGCCAAGGCCGACTCTACTTGTAGGTATTTCAATAATACATCGCGGCCACATTGAATTTGGTCCGCCGCCCGATAGCTGGCCGCGTACGTCCGTTCGCAAGGGCGCTCAAATCTTCTCTGTGGAGTGCGGCGGACTGCCGAGTGGCAGGGCAAACGGGGAGAAGCAGGGGGAAACAGGAAACGGGGGGGAGAGAGGGGAGAGGCCGAGTTGTGTTTGAGCTTGTTCTGCGTTCTGTGCTCTAGTTGCTTCAGGGGCGTATCGTAACACTTCCCCCCGCGCTTGGAAAAAAAGCGACGTGGCAATGGAGCTGTAGGAAAAAAAAATCCTCTTAAGCTTCCATTGGGGTTTTTGAGAGATTCGTTGCTTGAGAGATGCCTAGCTAGAACATGCAATTTATGTTATAGTTTAGGTCACAATGTTTGTAGGGAATGGGTGAGGGGTACATACAATGTTTGGAAAAGAACAGTTTTGGTAAAAGTACATGGTGTGAAACAACATACAAGGTTATGCAATTGAAAAAATAACAATACATGGTTATGCAATTGAAAAATAACAATTCATATTTGTACAATAGAAGAACAAAAAGCAAGAACAAAAATGCCTGTGTGATTCTAAGGTTTCATTGGTCTGGGAGCTAAGTTTGCGAAGCGTGGATTTGTTCGGTTTCGGAGAATTTCGAAGAGGAGGACGTGGTTTCACAGATTCTAAGGATTACATTATCACTGTAATCAGACCCCTTTGAGATAACACTCAGAAGTACACTTGGGCCTTAGAAAACACTTGGTTTCGTCGAAAACGTCGAAGTTCACGAAGTGGAGACTGTGGTTGCTGTGCCGCGACTATGGTTACAGAGGTCATTGAAGAGGAGAATCCAGTGTCTGCAGACATGCCAGTACGAATCCTAAAGTGTTATTAAGGTAAACACGGATCGTATATAATGGTTATTGAAGCATAATGTAGCTCAACATAACTTGTATTGGTACGCATTCAGCGAATACTGGAGGTCAAGGTAATGATGGTTTACACATGACGATATATGCGTCACTGCATGACAGCGCAAGAGACGACATGGTTGGCATTGATAGCAAGAGTAAGAACAACCTAGGAGCTAGCGTGCCCAAAAGGTGGTTCAGAGTGTCATAATGTATAGTGGGACAACTCAACTTGCTGTGGCATGACAAAACAACATACATATGGGCGGTATGGTCTGTGCTTTCAGGAACAAATGCGTAGAAAAATGGCAGCAGGAGGGACCTAGTAACCACAGCGCGTGCTGTCAGGAAGTGAAGCTCAGCTTGGCTGTTGGTGATGACATCCGCCTGGGCTTCTTTTTAATCCGGGAGAAATTATTATTAGAGCAAAATTCTTGAAGTTTACCTGCCTAGGGACCAATGAAAAAAAGGTTTGGAGAGAAACAAAATGTGTCCAGATAATGAAATAAACGAAGTTTTAACCACCGACCCAGAGAGTGACGAAGAGAGAGTTTTCTAACTAAATTGTGATTACATGAACATTTTCCTTTACCAGGATGACTTGGCGTTTGCCGAGTGACAATATGTCTTGGTTAAAAAACAACCGGCCTTCCATGGCCTATGTTAACATAAAGGTGGTAACATTTTTTGTAGAATTTCAAAAAAACAAGACAAAGAAGTCGTGAATGAGTCACGGTAAAAGCAGAGAAACCAATTCATGAATAAAGGTTGTCAAAAGGAGACAGACGGTACGCCAAGTGCATATCGTACATTTCCAACATTCATGAATGTGTTTCGTAAAATTGAGAAAGAGAACAAAAGGTGAGACATATGCAGAGAGTGAGGGAGAAAGCCTGCTGATAATTGGTCAATTTACCGATTCGCACTCCCAGTGAGGGCGAATTATGGTCAACAACAGATTTTCTTCTTCATAACATATACCTGAGAACATGATGGTGAGGAGAAAGGAAAGGAAAAGGAAAGGAGTTGAGTGACGAAACTTGCTAGAGACTGGACTAATTTCCACTTCAAACTTCATGTGAGAATGAAACATGATCAACCAGCAGATTTCCTGACTCTTTACAATTGTTTAAAAGGATGAGGAGAAATTTGAATACACATTATCAAAGAGACTAATCTTTTGCGTGTATTGGGCAAAAGATTAGGGGTCATTTTAAAAACTCCTGCGTGATTGTGAGAAAAGACAGACCCTTGCTCCAATTTCACAAACCTGGGGGTTTTCTTATCCGTTCCCCAGACAACGAGTTATGCAAAAAAGGGCACAAATTGCATCATAAAAGATGACACACGATATTGTATCGTTCGCACGAATCATGGTAAGTGTTTTAACGTCTCCACGTATAGTGTACAAAAACATGTAAGTACATACAAGATAAAACTCAATTATAGACAGAAGTCAAGAGTTTATACAATGCCTCTTAAAGAAGATGGCAAGGCCGATATTATGTCGTTCGCACGAATCACGGTAAGTATTGTTATTACGTCTCCACGTCTCGTGTACAAGGGTTGTACACAATTATACATACAAGCGGTACTCATGACAAATTAATGACACACGACCAAAATACAAAAGCGGTACTCATGACAAATTAATGACACACGACCAAAATACAAAAGCGGTACTCATGACAAATTAATGACACACGACCAAAATACAAAAGCGGTACTCATGGCAAATGAATGACACACGACCAACTCAATAACATTTAGCTATGAGCAAAAGTGATTATGACGAACTTCTCGTATCGTGGCAGGTATTTTAAGGATCCCTCCTATGACGGTGGATGTTCTAAGGATCTCTCCTATGACGGTGGATGTTCTAAGGATCTCTCCTATAATGGTGGGTTACGTTTAAATACAACACAATAAACGTTAACGATGCTTGATTTTAACACAGTTTATAAAGATTCGTTAGATTAACTAACTCCGTAGCCCAAGAGCGTACGACAGAGAAGATAGACAATTTGATGTTACTTCATGTGTTACAAAATACAAGGGTGATGGCAGAGTATAATTCTACTTACACCAAGTATTTAAAACAAAGACAGACCTATAATGGTTTTACATACTGTCTGTTGTGGCAACCTACAGTGAGGAAGACCAAAGAAAAGGGACCAATTACGGTTTTACATACCCTTTGTGCAGTTACAAACATACCAGGTTATGTGCAATTTGGGTTGCAAATACTTGGTTAAATGAACACCTAAAAGTTGTGAATTCCAAAGTCAGGATGACCATAAGGTTTTATTAACCTGTCTCGTAGGGTTGAAACGTGCCATGCAAGACATACGTAACGTACAAGCAAAAAAAACAAAATAACAAAAAAACAGTGACTTTGTTATAACAACCAAAGACCGGATGATTCGGTTTTACGTACTTTAGTTGAGACGAGCCAAATTGATTTATATACAGGGTTATAAAGACCAATCATTGGTTTTATAAATACAAGTTCCAAAATGGACGTGTCGATATCCAATTTGGGTACAAGAGCATGAATTTGGGTAGGACGCCATCAATTTTTAATTTAAGAGGAAAAATTGAAAAAACTTATATACACGAGAGGCGACTATGTAAGTAACCACTGTTTGATTTTCATGCTAGAGATACCTCGGAAGGTTTTACAACTCATGATGAACAAAATAAAAGGGAAAAAATTGTAGAAATAGTTAACTGGTTCTGAGTCGGAATTTAACACTTTGGAATTTACAAAACCCGACTTCTAGAACGACACGCCGATGGGCAATTGTCAACTACTTTACATGAACAAAATAAACAGGTGAGAAAGTTCCTTTCCACACGACAAAAATGCGACAAAAAAAAAAATAAAAAAAGGAGAAAAGTTACAAGATTACATGACAAGGCAGGGTATGACATGGCATGAACATTGCATAGTGTATGTGTTGAGACAATAAATGGGCTCGCGACTTCCCAAACATTGAAACTCGAAAAGTGTCTCCGTTCCAAAGTGATCAGTTTTAGAACAGGTGAAAAAAAATAAAGAAAAAAAATTGCCGTGAGGGAAAGAAAAAAACGTGCAAAAACAACATTTGAAAGTAACTTCAAGGAGAGTATGCATTAATTTACAAAATAATTTACAACTTGTTTCATTTACGAAACGATGGGCATGTGATTGACACAATACACGTCTGACGTAGTAAGACTTTGTAAGCTTACAAAAAAAATGTGCTACATACTGGATCATTTTAAGTTTGCTGAGATAGTGGGGGCAGTTTTACTTGACTCCTCACTTCCAGACTTTACAATGTCCTTAATGTGGTAATTACCAATGTGCTTTCCAGATGAGTCAGACAAGGAGTACACTTTTTTGTTGTCGAATTCTGGCTTTAAACCAGACGAACGGCTTGGCACAACCACATTATTCGACACATTCTTTATGTTCTTCCTATCCTGGTACGATTCCAGGAGGAGACAGACTTCGTTTAGCTGGACCGGGGATGCAATTTTCTGTGAGGTGATGATGTTCTCGTATTTGCTTAAAAGGCCATCAGTTATGACTGGTAATAGTTCAGCTTCCGGAACAGGATGTGAAAGCTTGATGTTGATGGACTCAGCCCTTTCTATGAATGCTGCCACAGGTTCATCTACTAGTTGTTTAATAGATAGTAAAGATAATTTGATCCGGTGCTGGGCCTCCTTTTTTCCAAAGCTAGAGATTAGGGCAGATCTGAGTTTATTCCAATCTTTGCATTTAGTCTTTTGGATGCGGTGCCACGGAAATAATTCTGGGGAGATGAGTTCTATAAAGTTTCTCCGTAGAATCTCGAATGGGATATTTTTGATTGTAGCCGTTTCTTCAATACGGTCAATGAAATCCAGCACATCGGAGACGCCATTATATTTGACTTTCCAAGAGGATAAATCGTAAGTTTTATCTTGTGTCAAGATGGGTGCGACGTCCTGTTTTATCATTACATGCGGCATAGGTTCTTTGTCAAGATTATCCAAAACTTGCGTAGCCGAACGTGAATTATTTTCGTTGGAGGTAGCGAGGTTTATTCTCCTAATGTACTTTTTGTTGAATAAAAGTGCATATGCCTTCAATGTAGATTTAGATTTGCTTGATGGCGAGAGTCCTCTATCCCTTAAAGCAGCTTGTAAGTGGGCTTTGGATAAACTATGCACATTGGGAATGGTACCCAAGTTGGATGGTGTAATAGCTTGCTTGTCCTCCATTGTGAGTTTCCTGGGTGGTGAGAAAAAGAAAAATTGGCCAGGGGTTTCCTTTAGAAAGCGCAAAATTAATTTTTGTGAGGCACTTTTCACTTGGTGATCACTGTTGGCACTTCCAAAATATGGTTACAGAGATTCCATAATACAATTTGGTATACATGACACCAGAATTCTGTCAAAGGGAGGCAGACGAGAAAAAATTTTGCGTGGAAAGACCTTAGTGGTAAAGGTTTTTGTATTTCACTGACCACTTTTGAGAAAACTGTGAAATTCACAAGTATTTATTTATTTTTGAAAAATTTTGCCAGGACTGACCTTTAGAAAACAGGTTTTTTATTTTCCACAAATCACTTTGCACTGAGAAAGGCACTAAAGTTCACAAAAGGCACTTTTCTGGCAAATAAAGGACAAACTTCCGGATGAAAATGACTGAATATGGGATTTATTGCGTCAACCATATTAAAATTATTTTATTTATTCATGGAATCAGTCATTGGCTTTATTATTATTCCACTTTTCACTTATGTAAGGGAAAAAACACAATTCACTTTCACTTATGCTGAAAAAAAAGCAGTACCTATAGTGTATAATGGGGAAAGAAAGTCATTATTTTGTCCATTTGGAGAAATATTAAGTTGTACTAATTTGACAGACACAAGTGGGCCAATTGGTATATTGTGCAGAAACAATAAAAATACGTAAGTCCGAAATTTTTCATTAAGGAATTCGCAAAATAACTGGGGTTCCAGAATCAAATTTATAATAATAATTTCCGTTGGTATCCGGTTCAGTCATAAAAGCGGTTTGGATTTAAACGCTGCCTAGCAACAGTCCAGTCAACAGAGATGGCAGGAGTTCCACTAAAGAACACCAAGGAGTTTGTCTACCTCGGGAGCAAAATAACATGGGACGGTCGGTCTAAGAGCGAGGTCGACAGCCGTATACACCAGGCTAGGCTTGCATTCAATAAAAGGTCGAAAGTAATTGAATCAAATAATATAGACCTAAAACTGCGAATACTCCTCATCAAGACCTATGTGTGGAGTATCTTGATGTACGGCTGCGAAACATGGTGCCTATCTGAAAGAGATAAACGGAGACTAGAGGCTTTTGAGATGTGGTCCTATAGAAGATTATTAGGAATTTCCTGGAGAGACCACATTACAAATGAGGAGGTTCTCCAAAGTATCGAAGGAGGAAGGCACCTGCTCAGGACCTTGTCCGAAAGGCGTGCAAGATGGACCGGACATGTTATACGACAAGAAGGTCTCTTGCATACCATAATGGAGGGTATGACCGAGGGGACAAACTCTAGGGGACGCCCACGCCGAGAGTACCTAGACGACCTGCTGGTGGACGTGCGCTGCTCATCATATGCAGAATTCAAAAGAGCCGCACAAGACAGGGAAGAATGGAAAAGAAAATTGAAGGAAATTGCTGCAAACCAATCCCAGGATTGAAACCAGAGAGAGAGCAACAGTCCGTTGGGATTTGGCGCGAGTAAAGGCATTTGCGTGCGCAATCCAGAGAATATCGCGTGAAACATCGGCCGTTGAGATTTGGCGCGAATCACTGTTGCTACGCGCCCGTTGTTTGGTGACGCGTGCGCAATCCAGATTCGCGGTCAAAGGTTGGCGTTTCGGGTACTCAAAATGGCCGTCGTTTCAAATGCGATTCAATTCATAATTTCAATCAGATCTGTTATGGATCTAATTTACATATTGGTTTCTGTGGTTTTTTCACAGGATTCACAGTACACTGGGTGTAGAATATCAAGGCATAATTAATGTTTACAAAACAGTTGCTATGCGGGAAGGATTTCGACAAACAAAGGTCCCGCAAAGCGACCGGGATAGAAAAAAATTCCAGGCTCCACGTTGTAGCGTCAGTTGTTAGGGTACCCCGATGTCGGCTTCTAAACCAACACCAGGCCCAACACGTCCCTGGCTAGCTCTCAGCGGGACAATGGTACTCTCTATTCAGGGGGTGAGCCGCTTAAAGCTATGGAATTTCTCTCTACCTTCCGGCGTCCCACGGGATCCACACTGGTCAACAATCCTCCTGCCGTAGCAGAATAATAACAAAGTTAAATCATTTAGACATGTATTGTAAGCTCAAACACGGTACATAGGTTTCTACAGTACAATTCAATACAAGAAATGCAAATTACACAAACCTAGCTAAAGTGTTTAACTCTCACTGTCTCTCTCTCAAAACGAAACTCTCCGAGTGGTGATTTACGCGGGGCCCTACATTTCACTGATTACGGACACATTTAAAAGAGGAAATCAAGATACAGCTTACATGTGGGTTAGCAGGAAACTCGTCTCATGTGGTAGTTCCATCAGGCACTTTCGTAGTCTAAATAGACCGAACTATTAGCGCGGCCAAGGCCGACTCTACTTGTAGGTATTTCAATAATACATCGCGGCCACATTGAATTTGGTCCGCCGCCCGATAGCTGGCCGCGTACGTCCGTTCGCAAGGGCGCTCAAATCTTCTCTGTGGAGTGCGGCGGACTGCCGAGTGGCAGGGCAAACGGGGAGAAGCAGGGGGAAACAGGAAACGGGGGGGAGAGAGGGGAGAGGCCGAGTTGTGTTTGAGCTTGTTCTGCGTTCTGTGCTCTAGTTGCTTCAGGGGCGTATCGTAACACAACCAATATTCGTTCCGAAGGTGCTCAGGAGTAAAATTTCAATTTGGGAGGCTGGTACGGGTACCGCCACCCCGGAAGTTACCTCAGATGGTTTGTTACGTTGCTGACTTAACAGGGGTGCCGGGACCTTGGTGGTGGATGCATCTGCCCATTAGCTATGTGGCAGACCGGGTCAGGAGAGACCTTTTGACCTCTCCAACAGGACTCTCTCGAAACATCGGCTTATACCGCAGTGGGAGGGATGGGTTGAAACGTCCGTCACTCCTGGACACATTGATCTCCAGTTATGCTAATGTTAAAAATAATGCTTCTTCCTAAAGCAAAGATCCGCGAAGCTGACGTCTATGGTCCTTCTTTTTTATTAAATTAATCTTCATATCTGTTACACCTGTGTCACACGCAGGTATAAAAGATCTTGGGGCTTGGCGTATTTTGGCATAGCGCTCGCGGTACATTACCGATGGGTATATATGGCGAGCGATATGCTGAAATAGGTCAAGCAAAATGATCTTTGATCCCTTTATAGCTGTGTGTGGCACAAGTCTTATCCAAATTACCGCTTTTACAAGGTTCTTCAATGGTATATCTCTCGTCTGGTTTTTTTTTTTAACAAAAACCATATAATTCGAGAATGAAGTCCGTAATATAACTGTTCTTATCGGCATATAAATTTAGTTATTGTGTTCTATTGCTCTAGGTGGCGTTAATGTGGAGACTCTTACCATCAAGGCGGAACCAGGTCCTCGAGAAAAAGTTAGACAGGGAAGTGCTTCTTTTACAGAAATTGATATAGATCAAAAGGATGTTAAAAAGGAATGCTCAGAGCGCTGTGAAAGAATTACCCAAACAGCAGGTAAATAGAATTTTTCTTTGCTTACGTAAGCCTTCCTGCTCTCCTAATGTTAGCGTTTTTATTTTTATTGTACGGTTCTTTCACCTGTATATCTTAATCAGCTTTATGCGTAATCTTTTTCAGGAGGATTGCTGGAGACACTTCCTGGAGAAAAACAATACTTTTGTTCTCATTGTAACTATTCGTGCTCTCGTAAGGTAACATTAGTACTCCACTTGCGCAGCCATAGTGGAGAAAACCCTATTTCATTAGCAGACTGCAGCTATTCACGTTCTACAAAGAGTTGCATTAAAATAAGTATGTTTACCCACAGTGGAAAAAAACATCTTTTATGTCCTGACTGCGACTATTCATGTTCTAAAAAGGGTAATCTTAAATTTCACATGTTTACTCACAGTGGAGAAAAACCTTTTTCGTGTCCCGACTGCGACTGTTCATGTTCTACAAAGGATAATCTTAAACGTCACATGTTCACCCACAGTGAAAAAAAACCTTTTTCGTGTCCCGACTGCGACTATTCATGTTCTCGTAGAGATAAACTAAAAATTCACATGCTAACCCACAGTGGAGTAAAACCTTTTTCATGTCCAGACTGCGATTATTTATGTTATACAAAGAATAGTCTTAAAAATCACATGTTTACTCACAGAGGGGAAAAACCTTTTTCTTGTCCCGACTGCAACAATTCATATTTAATAAAGCGTAGTCTCAAAATTCACATGTTGACCCACAGTGGAGAAAAACCTTTTTCGTGTCCCGACTGCGACTATTCATGTTTAGTAAAGAGTAGTCTCAAAATTCACATGTTTTCCCACAGTGGAGACAAACCTTTTTCGTGTCCCGACTGCGACTATTCATCTTCTTTAAAGGGTAATCTTAAAAATCACCTGTTGACCCACAGTAGAGAAAAACCTTTTTCGTGTCCCGACTGCGACTATTCATGTTTAGTAAAGAGTAGTCTCAAAATTCACATGTTTTCCCACAGTGGAGACAAACCTTTTTCGTGTCCCGACTGCGACTATTCATCTTCTTTAAAGGGTAATCTTAAAAATCACCTGTTGACCCACAGTAGAGAAAAACCTTTTTCGTGTCCCGACTGCGACTATTCATGTTCTTCAAATGGTAGTCTTAAAATTCACATGTTTACTCACAGCGGAGAAAAACCTTTTTCGTGTCCCGACTGCGACTATTCATGTTCTACCAAGGGTAGTCTTAAAAATCACATGTTTACCCACAGTGGAGAAAAACCTTTTTCGTGTCCCGACTGCGACTATTCATGTTCTAGAAAGAGTAGTCTTAAAATTCACATGTTCACTCACAGTGCAGAAAAACCTTTTTCGTGTCCTGACTGCGGCTATTTATGTTCTACAAAAAAATATCTTAAATGTCACATGTTTACCCACGGTGGAATGAAACCTTTTTCGTGCCCCGACTGTGACTATTCAAGTTCTAGAAAGGGTAGTCTTAAAATTCACATGTTTACCCACAGTGGAGAAAAACCTTTTTCGTGTCTTGACTGCGACTATGCGTGTTCTAAAAAGAGTAGTCTTAAAATTCACATGTTTACCCACAGTGGAAAGAAACCTTTTTCGTGTCCTGACTGTGATTATTCATGTTCTACAAAGCATAGTCTTAAATTTCACATGTTTACACATAGTGGAAAATCCTTTTTCGTGTCCCGACTGTGACTATTCATGTTCTAAAAGGGGTAATCTTAAAATTCACATGTTTACTCACTGTGGAGAAAACCCTTTTTCGTTTCCTGACTGTGACTATTCATGTTCTACAAAACGTAGGCTTAAAAGTCACATACTTTACCACAGTATAGAAAAACCTTTTTCTTGTTCCGACTGCAACTATTCATGTTCTCGAAAACACAGACTAAAAATTCACACGTTCACCCACAGTAGAGAAAACCACTTTTGATGTCCTTAATGCAACTATTCGTGTTCTAAAAAAAGGTAATCTTAAATTTCACCTGTTAAACACGGTAGAGAAAAACCTTTTTCGTGTCCTGACTGCAACTATTCATGTTTTTATGGATTAGGCTTAAAATTCAATTTCTTAACCACAGAGGAGAAAAAACTATTATTCATGTTCAAAAAAGTCATTTTTAAAGCATCACAAGGTCATTCACAGCTGAAAAAATGGTTTTGACTGCATATTGTGTTGACAACAATACAGGGTCGTCACCACGACTTAATCTGTATTTCACACGGTAGAACAGACGTTCTGGCCCAGCCAGTGGCGTGCACAAAGTTTTATATCAGGGTAGGCAGTAGGAAAACCGCCGAATAGATTCAAATAATTAAAAAAAAAACTTACCACAGATAACTCCCTTCTTACAAGTTTTCGTTAAGTTGGCTTGCTGCTGGCTGCAGATGATGAAGGTTTGGATTCTCTAAGCCACATGAAATATCCAAATAATCGCTTAATTTATGCACACTATCACTAACCAATTACTGTATATCCTATGTGGACTTGATAAAAGCTCACGCTTCATACAATTTTACTATATGTTTATATTACATATAAATATTATTTATATGTCAAATCGATACATCTATCTTTTTTCAAATATCGGTCGTCTCTTTTATAAATGCCCCAACGACAATACTCGCCAAAAAACTTAATTTTCTCTTTAAAAAATATACTAAATTCTCTCCAATACATAGCGTAAAAAATTCTCTAGAACTTATAAATAAAATTCAAAACTTAGATCTGCCACACAACTGTCAATTCTTATCTTTAGACGTAGTTAGCCTTTTTAGCAATGTCCCTATTCAAGAGTGCCTTAAAATCATAGAAGATATACTAGATAAATCCAACATAAATCCCGTCATAAAAAAAGACTTATTCGATCTCTTTAAAATATGTGTAGAAACCAACTACTTCATATTTAACAATAAATTCTACAAACAAAACGACGGCTTGCCAATGGGGTCGCCACTTAGTCCACTTCTTGCCGAAATATTCATGGACTACATTGAAAAACAAATTTTAAATTCAGTCTTTAGCAAGTACATAATTTACTATGTTCGTTATGTTGGAAATATAAGAATATTCTGATCTGTTGGAAAGGAACTAACAGACAATTAGATCTTTTTGTTACTTTAGCTAACTCCATCAACCGTAAAATCTGCTTTACGGTTGAAAGAGAGTGTAATAAGAAGATTAACTTTTTAGATTTAACAATCGGTAGGGAAAAAAATAAACACACTTTTGAAATTTTCCGTAAGCCCACGTTTACAGACACGACCATTAATTATAAATCTTTGCACCCATGGTCACATAAATTATCTGCTTACCACTCAATGATACATAGGCTTACTAACATCCCGCTTGATAATAAAGCTTACGAGAAAGAAAAAAATACAATTTTAACAATAGCTAAAAATAACGGTTTCAAGAGTAGAGACATTGAAAAAATAATTAGTCACAAAAAACATAAAAATAACCTTAACTTAATTTACCCAGCGACTAATAATAAAACAAATAATAAATATGGATGTTTGGAATTTGTCGGACCGACATCTGATAAAATAGCTAAAATCCTTAAAAATTGTGGTCTAGATGTTGCCTTCCGCACAAATAATAATTTACGGTCATCTCTTAAAAACTCAAAAAATAAAATACCTAAACTACAAAATAGCGGCATTTATAAACTCCAGTGTGATGAATGTAACGCTGTATATGTTGGACAAACTGGCCGGTCCTTTAACACTAGATTCAAAGAACACATGCGATCGTATAAAAATAATAATAAATTAGAATCACAATTTGCCAAACATCTTCTAGAAAATAATCATTCACTGAGTGATAATAATAAACCATATCCGTTACATTTACAAAATAAAGGACGTAAACTCAATCTGCTAGAACAGTTAGAAATTAATAAAAATTCTAATAATCATAAATCTATTTTAATAAACGAACAAACAAATATAATTCGATCGCCACTTTTAGATATATTCAAATCAAGTTCAAATACCAAATTAAATCCGTGAGTCATCGTGGATTCATTCTAGAGAATCAGTTCAAATTTCAAATATTAATTGTGTTGTGTTATAAAGTAAGCCGATGAATCATCACGGGTTTATTTAATGGCATAATTATCGACCAGACCTTCAGTCAAAATTAAACAATGCACTAATTGGGAAACTTAACCATTAATATTTTCAATCATTTTACTGGGAAGTTAAGAGGGAGACAGGTAATAAAAATAAAAGCATTTCATTTTTTCGTCATAAGTACCTGTCTAGATATGTTATAAATACATCGTCTGTAGGTGGTAACAACCACAGTTTGATAATGCCTTTAGAGGGCGAAACAGCTGTAACACATAATAATAATTACGAAGCAGAACTCGTTTATAATAAACTGTTTTTATACATAAAATAATAATATTATTGAATTTATAAAATAAATAAAAATTAAAATGGAGTTCTACAAAATAAACTTAATAACAATAAATACTTATGGAACTTGTTATTTTGGTAGAATATTTAGTATGATCCTTTTTACAAATGTTTCATAATTTGCTTGTTGATGGTTTTTTCCCATAGTTCATGGTCGTTCCGTATACTCGCAGGGCTCCCATTATAAACGACGTTTGGAATCTCGTGGTTCATTTATTGTTATTAAGTTTATTTTGTAGAACTCCATTTTTTTTTACGGTGCTCCAGATTTTATGTCCGGGTTGAATCTTTCCCAAATGAAAGACTAAACCCTTCCACACACTTTTCCACAAATGAATATCTAGTAAATTAACGCAATGTAAGTGCACTATATAAGAATAAAACAATACAAGAACAATACGTCAATCCACCAGAAACATAATGGGAAAATATTTCACCGACTCCAGATATTTTCATATCAGAGGGTTCGGCTCTGATGAAATCCTAACTGGTCCGATAAATCCTACTGATCCCTCAATATAAATATTTAAAAAATCTTTCGTAATCCTACATGTATTTAAAATGACCGACTTTTGCATTTTTATGTACAAATTTTTTGACAAATCTAATACGCCTAAATTTTGAATGAGAGAGCTAGGTATAATGCCAGTAGCCGAAATAACAAATGGTAATATTTTTATAGTCTGAGAATGCCAAATTCTTTTAATTTCATTTCCTAAATCTGTATATTTTCTTATTTTTTCAGAAACAGTTTTCTGAATATTACAAGAATTTGGAATAGCGACATCAATGATATAAGTTATTTTCTTAATTTTGTCATGTAAAACTATATCAGGTCTATTATGACTAATTGTTCTGTCTGTCAGAATAGTTTTATCATAATAAATTTTATAAAATTCATTTTCTAAAAATGAATTTGGTTCATATTCATAATATGGTACATTACGGCAGTCAATCAAGTTATGTTTAATTACCAAACTTTGGTGAATTATTTTTAAAACTTGATTGTGCCTAAATGTATACTCGGACGGCGCTAATACAGAACATCCCGATATAATATGTTCAATAGTTTCCGGAAAAGCCAAACATTTTCTACATAAATCATCAATTTGATTTGCATCTTTGATGATATGCTTCCTATAATTTTTAGTATTAATGACTCTATCTTGTATGGCAAGCATAAAGCCTTCTATTTCTGCGCTCAACTCTCCAATACTCAACCATTTGTTTGACGAAAATTTGTCAACATATGTTTGGTTGAGATAATTGAAGTGTTTTGCGTGAAGAATTTTATTTGACCAGGAATCTAATAATTCCTGGTTGGTATTTATAAGAATGTTGGCATTCTCGTCGTATAAATTTAATAATGAAATATTTCTATCTGCCTTGCATATTATTTTGTGCATTTCTGAACTATCAGCTTTCCTATGGAAAAAATTTCTTAGCATTTCTACCTGATTATGTTTTAAAGATGTTATTTTGACTATACCTCTACCTCCTAAATTTCTGGGTAAATTAATACGTTCTATAGCTGAATTTGGATGATGGCAATGAAATTTAGTTAATGTAGTTCTAATTAATCGTTCTAAGCTATCTAAATCTGTATTAGACCATTTAATTATGCCAAATGAGTAAGTTAATAGAGGTATTGCCCAAGTATTTATCGCCTTTACTAAATTTTTAGCAGATAGATTGCATTTCAAAATTTTTCTGATCCTAGTTTTAAATTTAATCCTAATATCATTTTTAATACTAGTATGATCTAATCTATTTGATTGCGGATATCCTAAATATTTATAAACCTCACCCCCTTTCATACTTTCAATTTTGAAATTTCTAAATATACCCTCGTCTCCATCTACAATTTTACCTTTCTCTATATGGATCGTTCTACATTTATCTAAACCAAAAGTCATTTTAATATCATCTGAAAAAATTTTAACTACTTTAATCATTTTCTCTAAATTTGGTTCAGAATTCGAATATAATTTTAAATCATCCATAAATAATAAATGAGAAATTATATTTCTCTCTCTAGTATTACCTTTAATTTTTATTCCAAACTTGCTTTTAATTAACATTTTAGATAGAGGATTTAATGCTAAGCAAAACCAAAGAGGACTCAATGAGTCTCCTTGAAAAATCCCTCTTTTTATTGAAATGCCCGGTACTATAATTTTCTTATCTTTCAAATTCAAAAGCAAATCGGTATTCCAAAATGCCATAATTTTTTCCAAAAAGCTAATAATAATTGGGTTAATTTTGTATATATTTAAAACTTTTATCAGCCACGAGTGCGGGACACTATCATAAGCTTTTTGGTAATCATATAACAAATATGTAAATTACGTTTTTGGGTTTGAATCTGTTTTAGAATTACAGAATCAATAACTAATTGTTCTTTACATCCCATATGTTTTCTGCGACAACCTTTTTGTTGTTCAGATAAAACATTTTTTTCATCTAAATGAGTGTATATTAAATTTGTCAAGCAAGAGGTTAAAATTTTATATATTGTCGGTAAACATGTAATGGGTCTATACTGAGAGGGATTATTAATATGTTCGCTTTTAGGTAACATATAAGTAATGCCCTTAGTTAGAAAATTTGGAAAATTTTGAGGTTCTCTGACAAATTTTGAAAGATTTTTTGCCAAAAGGGGATGTAAAGTAGTCAGACGTTTATACCAAAAATTATGTATCCAATCGCAACCCGTGGCTTTCCAATTATGAGTATTTTTTATAATTTTGGCTAACAATTCAACCGATATATCAGAAAAACTCATTTGTTCAATGTCTGAACAATTGAGTTCTTCATTTTCTATCCACGGACCTGACTCATTATGTTTTATATCTTTACTCCAAATATTTGTCCAAAAATCCCGCATATCTGATTCAGATGGTAACGGATTTTTATTATTCGAAATAATATTTTGTTTATCGTCAAGTTTGGAATAAAATATTTTCTCATTTTTCTGAAATAATCTATTATTATTTTTTTTATTATACGTATAATTATATCTTTTTAACCTACTAGCTTTTACACCTAATTTTTGTTTTAACAAATCTAATAAATTCTTGATTATATTTTCATTATTATTACTACCAATGCTATAACCAATTTTTCTCCCAATTACATCTACATGTCTCAAAATATTCCTACTTCTATTTCCATTTTTATACTCTATTACTCTAGCTATGCTACTTCTTAAAAATACTACATCATTTTCTAATCTACTCTGCCATTCTGGTTTTCTATAATTATATGATCTATCATCAGAAGACGTTAATTTAACTCCTAACCTATTACATATAGTGATAGCACTAGCATACACTATTGTATGAAGATCTAAAAAACTAATGTCATCAAATATAATTTTTGGTAAAATTATATTATTTAATTCAGAAATTAATTTAGATAATTTCTTTGACGTATGTAATTTTGGTAATTTTGGTCTAACTGTGGGCTCTATATCTATATATCTATTTATATTATTATGAAGTAAGTTAGCTAATTCTATAATATTTTCATCTAGTAAGTTTAAATTTGCAATGTTGATTTCCCTAAGATTATAAATAACGTCTAAGTTATTTGAGTCTACTGTAATATCATTGGATTCTTCGACTAGAATATTATCTGAACTATCTACGTTCAATGTATCTAATATAACATTACTACTCGTATTAACTTGTTCTAAATTATTTTCTAATTGCAATCTATCTGCTACTTCCTTTTTTATCTGATCTAATGTTACTACAGGAATTAAATTATTTTTAAAAATTGCCCTCTTTTGGTCTGCTAATCTTTGTTCGTTTACTTGGGCAATCGGATAATTTTGTGATAATTTTTTATTTCTTTTATTTGTTCAATAATATTATTATTTTATGTATAAAAACAGTTTATTATAAACAAGTTCTGCTTCGTAATTATGTATTTCGTATTTATGTATTATATAATTTTTTTTTTTAAAGTAAAACTTCTTTACACACGCTTGACACTTGGGGGTAAACTGGTGAATGCGTTACGAAAAGTGTGATTGTTACGAAAAGTGTAATGCGAACGGTAATTGATGCGAACGGTGATCAATGTCATTATAAAAGGAAACGGAGCATGTGCAACTTTTGAACATGCTTCGTTTCCTTTTTTAATGTGTTTCAATGTCATATGTTCTTTTATAAGTTAGTGAAGTTTTACTTCAGTCGTGTGGTCTGAAGTACACTCGTTTTTTTTAAGTAAAACTTCTTTACGCACGATCGGCACTTGGGAGTAAACTGGTGAATGCGTTACGAAAGGTGTGATTGTTACGAAAAGTGTGATGCGAACGGTGATCGATGCGAACGGCGATCATCGATGCGAACGGTGATCATCGATGCGAACGGTGATCATCGATGCGAACGGTGATCATCGATGCGAACGGTGATCAATGTAATTAAAAAAGGAAACGGAGCATGCAAAAGAAAACGGAGCAACTTTTGCCCAGCGAAAAAAAGACGCATGAGTGTGTACTACTGTGTGAAATGCAACAAACAATATTCTCTGGAATGTCAATGTCAATGTCACTCCAATATCATGTGTTCTTTTATAAGTTAGTGAATTTTTGCTTCAGTCGTGTGGTCTTGCACACTCGATTTTTTATTTATTTTATATGTTCAATAATATTATTATTTAATGTATAAAAACAGTTAATTATAAACAAGGTCTGCTTCATAATTATGTATTTCGTAGTTATGTATTGTACAAAAACAGTATATAACAGGGAAACTACATTATAATGCAAGCGCCTGCCATTACCACTTATTTAATTTAATATCTTGCATTCTAAGTTTTTAAAACCATATTGAAATAAAAATAATGATAAAGATATTGATTTTTTTTTAATTGAAACAAATCGTACACGAAAAACTGCCAGGCTGCTGGTCGGCAGACCAAGGAAGTCATGAATGGGATGATCTATATTACAGTTTTTCGTTAGTTTCGATCTTGTATTCGATGTAATCAATTCAGCAGGGCAAGCGAAACCGATATGAAACGGACGAGGTTCGAAAATTTCCGTCGTTTTACGAACGAACGCAGCTCTTACGGTGACGTTGCGTTGGTTGTTCGAACTTCCAACTACTATGGACTATTTGACAATCTTAAAATGACTATTATTATTATAAATTTGTACAATAATATGGACACGCGACAGCGGTGAGGGGCACCGTGGCAGGTTTCGTAAGTGGTTTGGCGTTGAAAGGCTCGCCCGACGGATGGGTACACTCGGAACTCTCAAATACTTTTTTTTAATCATTATGGCTTATTTTTTTTAATTATGGCAATCTAATTTAAAACTATAATAAAATAAAAATAATAATTCAGATAAACAAAAAAATTCAAAAAAAAAAATTAAAATTTAAAAGTCGTACACTAAAAGCTATCAGGCTGCTGGTCGGCAGACCAAGAAATTCTTAAATAGAACGATCTGGACTATAGTTATTCATTGGTTTTATTCGTGTACTCGATGACGTAAAATTTACTATTTTTTACCCCACTTTGACGCCGGCTGCCTGGGAACGTGCCAGGCTGCCGGATGGCAGACCTGCTTTTTTCTCATTTTCTAATCCCCCTTTATCATACGAAAACATTTCCGTTCGCGTACTCGATGTCGTAATTTTTTCGAAAAAAATCGCTCACTATTTCCATGACTGCGCGGCTTTACCCATTATCACTACAAAGTAGTTTCATCCGTGTACTTGATGACGTAGGGTTTACCTATCTTGTCTCCTAGTCCATTATACTTGATACTAATACTTGATAGTAATTTTTGTATCTATTACCAAACACAGCGTACAGAATGTACCTACGGCGAGCAAATGAACTAATACTGAATAATACTGACATTCCGAAATAAGCCACGCTACATAATATATTATAGCTATGTGTGTGTACGCAGCACAATGAATTCTCTGCAACTTACGTTTTGCAAGTATGTGCGCACACACGTGTGAACATCGCCCCAACCGTTTCGGAACGAGAACCAAGAACGCACATGAAATGTTATATTTTCAACGATTTATACAATATTGCCGTTGAAAAGTTACAGTTCGACAAACTTACACCAAAAAATAGAATTTTCGAGTACTTTCTGTTTTTGTAGCTTCCTGAGATTATTGAAGTGCTTCAAGTGAGTCGGTATTCTATGTTTACAGCTATTAATGAAACATTTTGACCGTATTTTCAAAATATATACTCTATCAAACGAGGAGCGTACAGTTTCCCTACCTGCCAACGGGAGATTCCAGCCCGGAATGAGTAGAAGCTGAAATGTGTTCGAATTTGGTGAAAAAATGAAGTATTTATGTAATTATCAATATCCACAGATATCATAACTATAATAAGAGGCCTTACTTCTACAGATGTATGTATTAGGTATATATTTTAAATTAAAAATATTGTGTTAAATCATTATTAATGCGATAATCATAGACTGAAGTTTTAATAGTGGGTTGTATGCAGTGGCGTAGCGTGGGTATCAGCCGCCCGGGGCGGAGGAAAATTTTGCCGCCCCCCCCCCCCCTATATAGGTACTTCTTCAGGGAGGGAGGGGGGGGGGGGGTAGTTATCCTTTTTTTTTTTTTTAAACATTTATTAATTAAATCTGTATGCGGTGAATTAAAACTATACTCAGAACATGAAAACGGTTTTTCTTTGGTTCTGGCAGCACATAAATTGTCTGCAACTAGAATTTTATATTTGCACTTCGAAAAAAGTTATGTTTTCCTTCGAAATATGTCAGCAGATGAATACACAATTGGAATTTTACATTCTGAACAATAAACTGGCTTAAATTTTATCTGTATGCTGTGAATTAAAACTACACTCAGAACATGAAAAAGGTTTTTTTTTTACTCTGGCGGCACATAACTTGTCTGGAAGAATTTTATTAAGCACTTCAAATAAGTTTTTCCTTCAAATGTGTCATCGGATGAATTCACAACTGGAATTTTACATTCTGAACACAAAAGGGGTTTTAATTAAATCTGTAAGCGGTGAATTAAAACTACACTCGGAACATGAAAAAGTTTTTTCTTTGATTCTGGCGGCACATAAATTGTCTGGAAGAATTTTATAAAGCACTTTAAATAATATAATGTTTTCCTTCGAAATGTGTCGTCAGATGAATCCACAACTGGAATTATACATTTTGAACACAAAACTGCTTTTAATTTAATATGTATGCGGTGAATTAAAACTACACTCAGAACATAAAAATTGTTTTTCTTTGATTCTGGCAGCACATAGATAGTGTGCATCTAGAATTTTATAACTGCAATTCGAATAACTATGCACAAACCTGTTAGCTATTTAACTTTTCTGTGATAATAAATTTAAAATATATACACCGTGATATATACGTGGAAGAAAACCGTATAAGTGTAATTTTTTGTGCGCTTTCAGCAGGGCGCACAAAGCTTCACGAATATAAACCACAAATCGACTATCAATTAGAGCTAAAATGATACTGTTGCTATTTACATTTTTATTTAAAAATAATGTATGTGTTAGAAATAAAAACAAAACGTCTGTCATTAATATTTTGATTTTAACAGTAGGTATATAAAACTTTTGAAAGATGTTAAGAAACTATAAACTAGAAAAAACTTTTAAGTCCTGACGCGAGAATCGAACCCGCGACTTCCCCAATCCAAATTTTAAAAAGATGATTATTGATTGTGAAATTTTGCCGCCCCCCCAAAAGTGCCGCCCGGGGCGGGCCGCCCCTCCCCCCCCCGTCCCCCCCCCCACGCTACGCCACTGGTTGTATGGTGATCAATGTTTTTATTTTTCATGGTCGAATGCCTACATCAATTACAAAAAAAAAATAAGCAGATTGAAAAATAAAAGTCCATTATTTGGTAACAAAAAATATCAAGTCTGAGAATGACACACGAAAGGTAGTATTAAGCCGTTTTTTAGCAAATTACAATTCTGCCTCTATAACCCACTCTTAATATTCCCTGTGTTATCCAAAGTTTATTTTTTTTAGCTTTGTGTGTAAGTTTTATAGTAGTATTATTATTTATTTCTTGCGCTAATGTAAATTTGTCCCAGGCCTCTTCGACCTTCTCCATTTGGTATATTGTACTCCAGTCTTTTTATTTTAAGTTTGTGTAGTCAATTATTTTTTTTGTGAATATTTTATGTTGGTTAGGTTTTGTGTTTTCGGTATCAATTGCTATCATATTCATGTAGTGATTTGTAATAGTGCTTTCAAGTACTATGGTTTTGGTTTTTAGTTTTGTTTTGATCATTATATGATCTATACAACTTTTTGTGTTGTGTGTGACTCGTGTTGGAACATTTATCGTTGGCTCCAGTCCATGCTGTGCTAGTATTGTTAGGTATTCTAAGTTTTGTGGGTGTCCGTTTTGTAGAGTGTTTATATTTAGGTCTCCAATGATGATGATGTTTTTGTATTTGTTGAGATCATTTAATTTAGTATTAAGTGCAGTTAGGAAATTTGTAATATTATTTTTGGATGGAGATCTGTACATTGCAAGAAAACAGGTTTCTTTTTCATACGTTATTTGCATGCAATTGGAATCTGCGATATGTATTTCTTGGACGAATGTGTTTATTTTATCATTAGTGTGTATGACTATGCCATCATTTTGATTTTTGTGTTTTTTTTGTGTGGTGTGTGTTGTAGTGTTCAATTGTTTTTGGAATATATTTTTCATTCAGCCAGCATTCTGTCAGCACAATTATTTCGAAGTTATTATCTAGTTCAGCGATTCTTCACCTCGGGTCGCGACCCAAATTCGGATCGCGAGAGGTATTGGGTTGGGTCGCGGAAATCGCGGTTTGATAGCTCGATCGATGTCACTAAACTGGTATAGTCACAATGATTACTATTCACAAAACAAGGAATAAAGGCTGTGCTACTACCATCTATTGTCCATTCACAATCGCGACATGTTATTTCTGTTTTAATGGTCGGAAGGGCGCTTGACGCAAAGCGGGATCGCTCGGCTCGGCTCGGTCACCACCGCCCGCCGCGCCCGCCGGTCGGTCGGTCTCGTCTCGGCGGTCTCGGTCAGTTTTCTAGCGAGTTTGTTTATAATTGCACGCTCGTTCTTCATTCTGTTTTACGTGCATTACGTTTATACTTGATGACAATACACTCTTTGTTGACAACTACAGATAAACAGTGCTCCAAAATTGTGATAATCAATTAAGGATGATTAAAAGTGCAACATGCGATTGCTGTTATCGAAAGAAGGTAAAATATTTTTTTTCTAATAAATTACATCGTTAGCCTACAATTCGCCGATGAGTGAATAGAATAGTATATTTCTATAATGTGTCGTTTTGTTTCAGTACCTAAGTATGTCTTTCGAATGGTGGACAGTCATGGCTAAACGGATGTTAACATACAAGCAAGAATTTTTAGCCTTAGGATTTATTGAAATAAAAGATGGCTCTGGTGTGCCACGTCCACAATGCGTGGTTTTTATGCAACTTCTTTCAAATGAAAAGCTAAAAATAAACAAATTGAAGAGACATCTCGAAAAAGTCCATCCAAAGTATGCAAATAAACCGCTTGCTTTTTGGAAAGAAAAAGAAACACAAGCAAAGCGCATCAGACTTCAGCAAAAGTTTCGTTAGAAAAAACTACCTTCTTTCCAAGTAGCTTTAAAAGTAGCTCAATGTAAAAAACCCCATAGTATTGCTTAGCAGTTGATTAAACCAGCTGCAATAGCCATGGCAAGAACTGTCTGTGGAGATGAAATTGCGAAGAAGCTGGAAATGGTGCCAATGATACTGTGAAAAAGATAATAGATTTGATGTCATTAGATATTTTAGAACAATTAATAACGGATCTCAAAAAAGCCATCAAATTTTCAATTCAAATCGACGAATCAGTTGATATTGAAGATTTCCCACAGCTGTTGGTGTACGTAAGATACAGAACTCCACAAAATTTCAATGAATAGTTCCTGCTTTGTAAAAAAACGCTCTCTACTGGAGTTGATATATTTATTTTAACACTCCCGTTTCCGCGATGCGATTTTAGTCTACCACGCTCTTTAAAACTTCAAAAACTCATTAAATATGTTAATCATTAAACCTACATTTTAGGTATTCCTAAAAAATATATTTTTGCATTCGTAAAAAATACTTAAAATTTTTTGGTGATTCTGTATAAAATAATAAGAATGTTTTCCTACATGTCGACACATTTCTGTGTCAGATAGAGACAACAAATTTCAAATTTATATGGGAATAACAGAGAAAACAAAACATTAATTCATTCCAACCTCATAAACCTACGTGCAATATAACGATCTCTTTTTAGTTATGTGTAACAAAAAGAAATGTAAAATAAAACTCTTAAATCCTAACTCTTAATGCCTATCTGTAGTGTCTATTTTACTTCTCAAAGTTGAAATCATATTACGTGTGTCGTCTCTTTCTAGTGCATTAATTTGAAATGTCTAAAAACAGAGATAACAATATTAATTTTAATTATCTTACTGCAAAAAACTTAAGTTGCTAGACTTTCCGTTTAAATTAAAAAAAGAGTAACAAAAAAAATAAGGAACCACATCGGAAGGTTCGGCCGACCGACCATCTTAGCCTCAAACCAGAGTAATTTTTTGATCCCTTTCTGCATATTCCCTTAAAATTGACGACAACGTGGGACGAGTGTAGGCAAGGGGGACGTTTTTTGCTTAGTTTTATGGGTTTTGGGTTATTTGCAGGGTCATGTCACATAAGTTAATAATAAATGTTTATAGGTATTATTTAATTTTATTTTTATCAAATAATCTTTTCGTGGAATACTTGATTTACAAGGATGTAAGACAATGACAATGCAGTGCTTTTTTACATTGGCTCCATACAGGAGGCCCTGAGGAAAATAATTCCCCTCAGGGCCTATGTCATCTTTGGGGATGCCGTGTGGAGGGTCTGTTTAGGAAAGGAAGGTAAGGAAGTTCTGGGAAGGAAAAGGTTATAAGGGACGGACGGTAGGAATCTGGGTGTCAGTGTGTCCAGGAGTGACGGACGTATTAATCCATCACTTCCATTACGGTTCAAGGCGATGTTCCGAGAGATTACGGCTGGAGAAGTCAAAGATACTCCCTCAACCATTCTCTCGATCCGGCCTGCCATGCAGCTGGTAGGCAGATGCATTCGCCGCTAAGACCCGGACAAACCTCAACCCACGAACCCGGGTACCCCTACTAAGTCACCAAATGTAGTGAACTACTTTGGGTGACCAATGGCAGAGGTTTTGGTTATCTAATATAGTTCCTGGGGCGGCGATACCCATATCCTTCTGCCAAATTGAAAAGTGAGGCATTGAACTGGCAGAGGAAGAATGAATGTAGATATGCTGTATAAATGAGATTCCTGTTATGTACCTATGTGTTGTAAAACCATATAGTTAAATTATGGGTATTATTTTATTTTTTATTTTATTAGTTAGCGTTATAAACAGTCATTATAAGTACATATATAACATTGTTAGAGATAATCATATCATTGACCAATAAGATAACGACATAAAAATTTGAGACCA
Source organism: Limnephilus lunatus (assembly GCA_917563855.2). Taxonomy (NCBI): domain Eukaryota; kingdom Metazoa; phylum Arthropoda; class Insecta; order Trichoptera; family Limnephilidae; genus Limnephilus; species Limnephilus lunatus. The sequence continues at coordinate 105,571,978 of OU830592.1, read as the reverse complement.
TAATAAAAAGAAAAACAAACAAAACAATATACGTATGTAATATAAACAGTTCTGAAAAAGTGCATCTACTCACTTAAATCTACAAAAAATGTATTTTCAAGGGTAATATATACTGTAACAAGATAAGAGGCTAAGCCTTAGGTAAAGCCATGTTAAATTGTGGAGATCTGGAAGGAATACAAGGCCGATAAAAATTATAATAATTTTCACATTTTTATAGCACCGCTTAGTGATTAATCACGTCTAGTGCACTTGATGGGTAGGATTAAAAGATACGCTTAGTTAAAAAAAGCTCTAACTTCTGCTCCCGTTATTAGTTGTCCAGATTTTTCTTTGCCCTTTACTATCCATTGCAACGCGAGCAACGTTGGAATCGGCGGCGTGCTCACCCAGGTGTTTGACAGTGAAGAAAATCCTGTTTCCTTTTTCTCTAGGTGTTTAAATGTTCACGAGCGAAACTACGGCGTTACGGAGCGCGAACTCCTTGCGGTGTTAGATTCAGTGAATCATTTCAGGCCTTACGTAGAAGGTGTTCATTTCACAGTGGTGACGGATCACTCCAGTTTGCAGTGGTTGGTTTCGTTGTCCAATCCAACTGGTAGACTTGCTCGTTGGTCTACGCGTCTTTCTCAGTATTCTTTTGATGTGGTGCACAGAAAGGGTAAATTAAATACTGTTCCAGATGTTCTTTCTCGTAAAGACGATTTTACTGTTGCTGCCATAGATTCTACGCCCACAACTTGGGATAGTTGGTATAGTAATTTGTTTTCCAATTGTACGAATCCCCAACGTTTCAATAATTTCCAAATTAAAGATAATTGTTTATTTCGACATTCTAAATCTCGTTTCGCTTTGCAAGAGGATACAGCCTGGAAGCTGGTTGTGCCTTTTGAGGACCGTAACGCTATTTTAAGTAAAGAACACGAGTCTATTAGCTCTTGCCACCGCGGTGTATTCAGAACTTATAAGAAAGTTCTACTCCGTTATTTTTGGCCGGGTATGTATAATGATGTCAAAAAGTTTGTTAATAAGTGTAAAACGTGCAAGGCACATAAAATAAATACATCTGCGCCGGCTGGTATTTCTACGAATCCAAAAATAGTCAACAGGCCGATGCAAATGTTGTCTATCGACCTTGTTGGTCCTCTTCCACGTAGTTACGCGGTATTTATGTACATTCTATCAGTTGTTGACGTTTTTTCGAAATATACTTGGATTTTTCCGCTCAGAAATGCCACTGCTAAAAGCATTGTAAAAAATGTTGAACAATTTATTTTTCTAGTTCACGGTGTTTCACAAACCTTTGTGTGTGATAATGGTAAACAATTTGTTTCAAAAGAGTTCAAACAATTGTTGGCCGATTATAATGTTCCTATGCCTTTTTATAACGCCTATTACACCCCGCAAAATAATGTAGTTGAGCGGTATAACCAAACTATCGGGACTGCTTTGTCTATCTTGACCGAGTCTGACCATCGTAATTGGTCTAGATTTCTGCCTCAGATTCAGTCAGCCTTGAATAATACGGTAAATTTCGCAACAGGTTTCACGCCTTTTTTCCTTATGCACGGCAGGGAACAAATTATTGACGGTAAATTACACAAAATTAATGTATCTTCTAGTGTCACAGACATACCTTTAGATCAGTCTAGAGCCGAATTTGCAAAAAAGTTGGAAGACTTATTTCCTATTTATGAACAAGTTTCAAATGCATTAGTTCAGGCCTTTAAAAAGAATGCTCAACATTATAATTTACGCCGTAAATCCGTGGTTTATGACATAGGTGATGTCGTTTGGAGGAAGAATTTTGTTCAATCCAGTGGTCCGGATTACTTTTCCCATAAGTTGGCACCTAGATTCGTTCGTAATGTTATAAAAAATAGAGTCTCGGATTTAGTGTACACCTTGGCAGATATGCAAGGTAAAATTGTAGGTAATTTTCACGTCAAAGATATTGTTCGGATAGATTAGTTTTGTTTTTTTTCTTTAAGGAGGCAAATGTTGTGGTGTGTGGGCCTTCCAACCCTTCACATTATTACGTTTGTTTCTTTTGTGATTGTTCTGGTCTCATGCTTTGGAGTTTGGGACCTCCAAATCTTGTGCTCAGTATGAACACTTAATTCTAGTTTATTGATGATAAACCGTTTATTTACCCTCGGTAAACTGGAATGTGATCCTTGTGGTCACTGGCGCCCAAATTTTGTTAGTTAAGTTTGTCTTTCCTTCGTTACTATGCCTTTTCTGTTAATAATAACATACACTAGTTTCGAGCTTTTTTTTTGTATTGTTAAAAGTATGAATATTTTGGTAATAATATACTTATTTCAGTACGTACACACACACTGATTTTTTGATATACTTTGTTCTGTCTGTTTAACGGATTACGTTGTAATGCTATTATTTTTAAGTTTATGCCCTTCTTTCTTGAGTCCACTGGAGGCCCTTTTTATTGCCCATAGCCCATAGAACCTCCAGGGAACTTGAGAAGGAATATCTTGGAATTTTGTGTTTCAGAGACTTGAGCTGCTTTCTGATGCACAAAAGTTCTGTTAATTCTATTATTGATAGTTTGTATTTCATAAGTTTAAGTATGGTATAGCTTTCCTAAAAGTTCTTTATATAAATTTTAGTTCTTAAGAATTTTGTTTTTGTCTCTAACAAAGAAAGTACTGCTTTGGCGTGCTTAACTAGTAATAATTTCCTTTGGAATTATCGCTTTGCCTCTAATACAGGAAAGTGTGTTCTGTATAGTTTTTTTTAAGTCTAAATAATATAAGCATTAGTGTCTTACTGTTAATACCAGTATTAGACTATAAATTAAGTGATATTAGTGTCATTCATTAAAATTTTGGATTGATCACCCCGAGAATAGTGTCAACTCACTGAAAGCCATAGTTGATCACACATGATTGTTTTGTTTGTACAAGAAATGCTGACTTTTTTTTCCACACGTGGAGTGTTTTTTTAAGGAATGCCAGCTTTTGGGTATTGCCTTGGTCTCATTTTTTTTACAAACAATGTCACTGTGTTGAGTGTTTGCTGCAGATTGTTTTACGGATTTTTGTATATCCTAAGCCGTGAGCTTAACTTTCTAGTTGCTGTTTTTGCTTTTGAGTACCAATTGACTTATGTCATGATCTGATAGATAGATAGGTTTTGTGATATGTAAATCCTAATCTGACCTTGATTGGCAGGTATTTATTGTTTTATAAAACCTGACCTGATTTGATTTTTGAAAAATGGGTAATTTAAAAATTATTCCAGTTTGACGACCTTTTACGAATAGGTATTTCTTTGGAATTGTAAATCCTGTTTCAAAAATGACAGATAAATGATCTGTCCACGTCTAATAGACAGTTTGTAAACTGATTCTATATTACCTATAACACAGAAAAGTATTTTCTTGTGTCCTAGTTTTGCCAACATTGAACTCCATTGTTCTGTGTTGAAAAATGTATATATTGCTAGGGTACCCCGATGTCGGCTACTAAACCAACATCAGCACACCAACATGTCCCACGGCTAGCTCTCAGCGGGAGCAAAGGTACTCTCTATTCAGGGGGTGAGCCGCTTAAAGCTATGGAATTTCTCTCTATCTTCCGGCGTCCCACGGGATCCACACTGGTCAACAATCCTCCTGCCGCAGCAGAATAATAACAAAGTTAAATCATTAAGACATGTATTGTAAACTCAACACGGTACATAGGTTTCTACAGTACAATTCAATACAAGAAATGCAAATTACACAAACCTAGCTAAAGTGTTTAACTCTCACTGTCTCTCTCTCAAAACGAAACTCTCCGAGTGGTGATTTACGCGGGGCCCTACATTTCACTGATTACGGACACATTTAAAAGAGGAAATCAAGATACAGCTTACATGTGGAATAGCAGGATTCTCGTCTCATGTGGTAGTTCCATCAGGCACTTTCGTAGTCTAAATAGACCGAACTATTAGCGCGGCCAAAGGCCGATTCTACTTGTAGGTATTTCAATAATACATCGCGGCCACATTGAATTTGGTCCGCCGCCCGAAATGGCCGCGTACGTCCGTTCGCAAGGGCGCACAAATCTCTTCTGTGTGGAGTGCAGCGGACTGCAGAGTGGCAGGGCAGGCAGGGAGAAGCAGGGGGAAACAGGAAACAGGGGGGAGGGAGGAATTGTTGTGTGGGCTTGCTGCGTTCTGTGCTAGTCGCTTCAGGGGCGTATCGTAACAATATATATATAAAGATATTTTCATTATTTAGTCTTGTTTAATTTTAAGTTTTGTCATAAGAATGTTAAACCGGATGGACATAGTTAGATAAGTTACTCTTTTTGCTATTTGTTTATAGCGTAAATTCAGTGTAAGTGAGATGAAAATATCAACGGATAAAATCAGCACTCATTGAGCGTCTACAAGATTCTGAAGAGAAAAAATTAACACGACTCCTTACGGGTATACAACTTGAGGATAGAAAGCCGACGGGTTTATTACGCCACATGCTGGAACTTGCCGGTCCAGCCCTTGCAGAAAGCAACATAGTAAAAACGCTCTGGCCACAGAGGCTACCTCAACATGTACAGGCAATTTTATCAGCTCTCCCGGATAACACTCTCGAGCAGTTGGCATCAGCGGCTGACAAAATTATCGATGTGTACCAGACAACAGAGTGTACTGCAGTTGACAACAAAAACCAACCGGGACCTTCAAGGATAGAATGCGGAAACACAATCCTTCTTCAACTACAGAATCAGATGACAGCGTTGACTGAAGAAATGAAGCAATTGAAAATGAATAACAACATTCATCAAACAAATTTCCGCGGGCGAAGACATCAAAGTCCAAGACGCTATAACAACCATCAGTCACCTTCAACATCAAGCAATTCATGGAGACCTAGGTCGGGGTCCCGAGGAAGATCGCCTCAAAAATCGTCCAATGGATACTGCTGGGCGCATGCAAAATATGGAGACAAAGCGTACAAATGCTTCAAACCATGCAAATTTCACAGAAACCAATCGGGAAACGACAAAGGAAGCCCACTGTAGAGAACGTGTGAGTTTCCACCTACTTATCGTCTCTTCCTTTATGAGCGGGAAACGCGTCAGCGATTTCTGATAGACACGGGTGCGGAAGTATCGGTGTTACCACGTTACGCATGTAGCAAAAAGAACAGTATCACCTCGGATAATTGTCCCGCAACATTGTTTGGCGCAAATGGAAATCCTATAAAGACCTATGGAACTAGGATTTTGGAATTAAACTTCGGCCTATGCCGGTCTTTTAAATGGCGTTTCATAGTAGCCGATGTGTCAAGACCCATTATTGGAGCGATTTCCTTCATCATTTTAATTTGTCGGTAAATTTAAAAAAGGCAATCCTCTCAGATCATTCAACCGGACTGAAAATCCCCGGTGTTACACATAAAGGACCTACTTCCCCCATATCAATATTGTCAACAACGCAGAAGTACAGAGAAATTTTAAACAAATTTCCAACTTTAACGAGACCTAACATAAAAATTACAGATTTTAAAAAACACTCTGTGACACACTGCATAGAAACAAGAGGACCACCAGTTACTGAACGTGCTCGTAGATTGGCACCAGACCTGTTGGATGCTGCCAAAAAAGAATTCAAGTTTCTGATGGAACAGGGAATCTGCAGACCATCGAAGAGCAATTGGTCCAGCCCCTTGCATATGGTTAAGAAAAGCGACGGACAGTGGCGTCCGTGTGGCGATTACCGTCGTTTGAACGCACAAACGATCCCAGACAAATACCCTATACCTCAACTTTGCTCACAAACTTAGAAAAGCAAAGATCTTCAGCACAGTGGACCTTACAAGAGCTTATCATCAGATACCGGTCGAACCCGAAGATATTCCGAAGACAGCCATCATCACACCGTTCGGATTGTTTGAATTTACGTCAATGCAATTCGGACTATCCAACGCTGCGCAAAGCTTTCAAAGATTTATGCACGCAGTCACCAGAGATCTCGACTTTTGCTTCGTTTACCTGTATGATATCCTTATAGCTTCAGAAAATGAAGAGGAGCACAAAAAACACTTGGATATCTTATTTAAGCGGCTTGTTGACAATGACCTAGTTATAAACATTCATAAATGTCAATTTGGTGTCACAACTGTCAACTTCTTAGGTCACACAATTACGCCAGAGGGAATGACACCACTCAAAGAGAAAGTCAAAGCCTTAACCGATTTTCCTCTACCAAAAACAGCGAAAGGGTTAAGACGATTCTTAGGAATGTTGAACTATTATCGCAAGTTCCTTCCGAAGTCAATCCATATTCAAGCCAAATTATTTGACTTCATTACAGGATACAAGAAAAATGACAAACGTTTACTCAATTGGAACCAAGAACTGACAGTAGCATTCGAAGACTGTAAAAATCAACTGGCAAATGCAGCTCTTCTGGCTCACCCAGACCCCAATTCAAGAATTGCCATTATGGTGGACGCATCTGATATAGCTGTCGGAGCTTCTTTACAGCAGCTCAAGAACAATACTTGGGAACCTCTTGGATTTTTTTCAAAGAAATTTACAGCACCGCAGCGCAAATACAGCACTTTTGATCGTGAACTGACAGGCGTCTTTTAAGCTGTAAAATACTTCAGAAATAACATTGAAGGTCGCACTTTCACAATATAAACTGATCATAAGCCGATCACTTCAGTAAGAAGCGAGCATCTAGCTCTCCACGCCAAGAAAGGCAACTGGATTTTATTGCACAGTTTTCCACAGATATATCGGGACACCAGAACACAGTAGCTGACACTCTATCTCGAGTTGAAGAGATTAACTGTCCTACTATTGACTACAAGGAAATGGGACAAGTGCAGGGTCAAGACGACGATTATATTAAGGCAAAAAATGACTCCCGCCTATCCTTGCGTCAAATGGTGATCCCTGGCACAGACACTGCATTATGGTGCGACATCTCGACAGGCCACGTCAGACCTTTTGTACCGAAGGTCATGCGAAACACCGTCATACAAAGCGTACATAACGTATGTCACCCAGGGGTGGCAGGAACAACAAACACAATCAAACAAAGATTTGTGTGGCCAAACATGAAATCTGATATAAGAAACTTTGTCAAGCATTGCATTAACTGTCAAAGAGCTAAAGTTTCTAAACATACGGTTACCCCACCGGCAACGTATTTATTACCAGAAGATCTTTCAACAAAATACATATTGATCTAGTAGGCCCATTGCCAAGTTGTAACGAATATCAATATCTGTTAACAATAATCGACAGATTTACTCGTTGGCCTGAAGCAATACCATTAAAGGATATGTCCGCTGAAACCGTGGCTATCGCACTAACAACTCACTGGATCGCTAGACATGGAGTACCAAACACCATAACTTCATATCAAGGTCGTCAATTTGAAAGCCACCTGTTCAAAAAACTTACAGAGAAGTTTGGAATCAAGCATTCGAGGACTACAGCCTACCACCCTCAAGCAAACGGAATCATAGAACGTTGGCACCGCACCTTGAAAGCATCTCTCATGGCAAGTGGCGAACAAAATTGGTTAGAAACTCTCCCACTTATATTACTTGGCCTGAGATCAACATTTCGTGAAGAATTAAAATGTTCACCAGCTGAACTTACCTATGGAAGAACCTTAAGGTTACCCTGTGACTTCTTTACAAGTACTCCACGAGAAGAACCCGACACTTACATCGGACGTTTACAGAGAAAATTTGATGAAATAAAACCAACTCCAACCTCTAATCATAGTACAAAGAAAATTTTCGTACACAAGGACCTTTCTGTTGCTACACACGTCTTTCTACGAACAGACAGTGTTAAAAGGCCATTACAATCGCCCTACGAAGGACCTTATAGAGTCGAGGAACGAGATGACAAGACTTATGTCATCATCATAAAAGGAAAGCCAAAGCGGGTTTCAAAAGATCGCCTGAAACCAGCATTCCTTCCATGCACAGAAGAAAGTGTTACTAATTATGCATCTGTCCCACGCACAGAAGAAAATGTCCGAATTATACATCTGTTCCAGACTTACCTAATACAAAAGTAACGACCACGAGGTCAGGTCGTCAAGTGCATTTTCCCAAAAGGTTTGGAAAGATTTATCACGCATAAAAGACATTTTGCTTTCATTATTAGAACTTACATGTACATTAGAGCTCAAAACTCTTAATAGCTTGACCATACCTAAAACAGTAGAAATATATTTCATTTTAAAATTAACTGCCATGATGTTAATACCAAAAATCACAGATTTATTATGGAAATCTGACTTTTGATATTTTCAGACATATAAATTATTATGTTTTCATTATAAACATATCCTTTCCACGATGAAACTCTTTCATCCTTCAAAACCATGCAACAGCATGTAACTAGTTATAAGCAAAATTTAAAATGTTTTATACTAATCTATGAAACCTAAGTACCTAGCTATAATTGCTTTTCACAACGCTTATATATATTAAGCTAAAAATAGTTTTAACTATCATGGCATGCAATCTTAGTATATCCTATATTGTACCAACTCAATATAGCATGTATTAACATTCAAATACAAACCTTGCTAAAACCTGTTTGAACCTTTGAACCTAAACAAAAAGTTACAGAATCCGTGAATGATTTTATAGCGCGATTACGGAAGCTAGTTAGATTTTGCAAATTCGAAGACAGACTAGAATATAATTTAAAAGATGTTTTTGTCGCCGGTCTTCAAATGGGTCGTATCAAAGAAAAATTATTTGTCGAGGCGGAAAACTTTTCATTAAAAAAAGTTTTAGAGTGTGTTATTGCGATGGATTCGTTTAATGTAATTAATGAGCAAATTAAATCGGAAAGTATAAATCAAGTTGCTAAAAATAATAATCGGAACGAGTTGTTGCCGGCCGGGAAACATTTTTCCAGGCCTACAGATAAAAATGTTACATTGTCCAGACCGAAGTCAATAGACCGCACGTTAAGATGTAAACATTGTGGGAAGTATCACGAATCGGTAATTTGTAAGTTTAAAAACGTGATATGTTATAAATGCAATCGAAGTGGTCACATAAGTTAAATTTGTCGCAGTGATAATAAAAAAGTTATTTCTTCTGTGTTTGTGAACGCGCAGGGAAATAAAAAAAAGTTATGGATAAACACAGTGTACTCTGAGCCAATATTGTGCAAAATCTTAGTGAATAATATCGAGATAATGGGTTTACCGGATACAGGAACTGCAGTTTCGATTTAACAGACAGAGATTATGTTAAATACTTCAAACAGTTGGATTTAAAACCAAAGTATTTAACCCTGACGGGTTACGCTAACTGTAAGTTGAATTTATTGGGTTGTATTTTATTAACAGTTGATTATAACGGTTATAGGGAATTGTTAGAATTTTGCGTTGTAAAAAATGGAACAACTAATGTTCAAGGGCGTGACTTTATAAAAAAGTTTAATATTGGATTTACGGGGTAACAATCCACTTCAACCCAGGAGGGTAGTGATATTTTTTCTCACAATGTAGTTGAGAATGATAGAAGTGAATTGGACAAATTAATTCGAAAATTCCCGGAGTTTTTTTCGGAGAAACTGGGTAAATTTAAAAAAAATAAAGTGCATTTGAAATTAAAAGAGAACGCCGAACCAAAATTTTGCAATCCGAGAAATATACCTTTTGCTTTAAAAGCAAAGGTTGAAACGGAATTAGGCCGTTTGCAATCGGAAGGTATTTTAGTTCCAATAAATTATAGTAAATTTGCATCACCGATTGTTCCCATAGTAAAAGCTAATGGTGAAATTAGAATTTGCGGTGATTATAAGTTAACAATAAACCCACAGCTAGTGGTAGATAAATATCCTATGCCACGGATATAATGGTTACTTTCTCAAATGGCGGGTGGAATCCGGTGGAATAATTTTTTCTAAGATTGACTTGCGGCAAGCCTACTTACAATTAGAACTAGATGAGGAAAGTCAAGAATACACGACTATATCGACTCATTTAGGATTGTTTAAATTCACGAGATAAGTGTTTGGAATTAATAGCGCGCCTGCTATTTTTTGTAAGACGATAGCTTTGTGCTTACAAGGGTTGAAAAAAACAGTTGTATTTTTAGATGATATAGTGGTAACGGAAGAAACAGAAGAACATAATGAGAATTTAAGTGCAGTGCTAAATAGATTAAAAGATTGTGGATTTAGCGTAAATATTCACAAGTGTACTTTTAATGCGATATCAGTAACTTTTCTAGGGTTTGAAGTTTCAAAACAAGGAATTAAACCATTGAAAGATAAAACTATCGCTATTAGCAAGGCATCGGAACCTAAAGATATAGGTAACTGAATTACGAAGTTTCTTAGGGTTTACAGGTCATTTGTGCCAAATATGTCAGTGTTATTAGATCCGTTCATAAATGAACTAATACCTAGATCGATATCTTCGGGCTTTTAGTACTGAACGGGTGTCAACACTATTTAACCATAAATAATAAAAAAGAATATCAATTTCAAATTTATGACGTCACACACCATCGACAAAGATAGAGGAAAGTTAAAAAAAAGGTACTACCATAGACAATTTAAAAACCTTCCCAATTTATTAGCCTAAAAATATATTTTAAAAATAAAACGTCTGAAATGTCAATAGTACTTTTTTATTTTTGTATCAATTTATACATACATTCACACAAGAAATATAAATATATAAACACATTTTTGATGTTGAAATATATTCATCACAAACCATTTTTAGGATTATTATTCTTGCTGATTTCCAAAAACAAGATGTTCATTGTTATGTCTTTTGATGTCAATATGTCTTGTGAAAATAAGACTTTGAAGAAAGGAGTTGCAATTATTGGATTACTAGCTGGTACCTGGCATGCGTTACTATGCCATTTAATTAAGAAATTGTTTCTCCCTGCGTGTCCTTCACCATTCGTCCCATTCCTGTCCCACGTCCCTTCCGCTTCAGGGAACACATTTGATTCTGAAATAAATATATTCATCACATTAACCAAAGTTCGCAAACAAAATATAGAATATTATTTGCTACAAAATATAAATACAGATGTAGTATACCTTCAAGGATCACTTTGACAGCAAAAGGCACTCTGCTGGCGGAACACATTTGGTTCTGGTACTTTTATGCTGGACACTGCTGGCAGAACACGATCTAAAAACGAAAATAGATTCAATTCTGAGGCGAACAATGATAATTTACACAGTACCTACATTAGGAACAATGAACAAAAAGAGATTCTAACCTGTATTTTGGTGGCAACCACGTCCTACGCAAGTTTAGGTTTTCACTGGGTAAAGTCCGATGTTTTCCGACGGAAGATTAACCCTTCGAATAATGAAAAAAATATTTCCATCACCTATTTGGCAGTCGCGTTTGGCGCGCAAAATTTCTGATTCTTCCCATGTATTGTAAATATACCATTATATTGGTTATTTTGCATCTATCTGCAAAAACAAAAATTGTTCTAAAATCTATATAAAATAATCTTCATAATGTGTATTTTAGAAATCAACAATTTTGTTTCCTTATATTTAAATTTTGATATTGAAAACGTAAATTGGCCTGAAAAATACATACCTGCGGTTTTTCTCCAAAAAAGTACGTAAAATAAAAGAAACTTGAAATTTCAAATACAGATTCCTTTTTTCAAATAAATTTGTAATATAACTGTCACTTCACTTTTTATCACATTCATACATTTTTATTTTAAAATTAAATGTTAAACATTGTTGTTTTGGTTAGGCGTCGAAAAAGATTGAATAAATTGTTTATATTTTTAAAGTTTATTTTTTGAATTTTACAATGTCTTTCCGAAAAAAAATCACCATCCACGTATGCCTTGGGCATTTATATAATGAATTTATATCACTTTTATAAAATTCTTGCAAAATTTAATGTATTTTATAACGAACGAACGATAATCGACAAAATAACCTAAAAAAATCACCTCATTTTAAACTCAACTATTCGCGTAAACCAGTGTATATTATATCGTTATATTTTGCAAATTCAATAGTTTATAGAACATACTCGATCACAGTGTTAAAAAGGAATGGAAAACACAACAAAATACATAAAAAACTTTTCAATCAGAATCCTGTTTCGACAACAAAATACAAGCGTTTGGGAAGGAATTCCAGAGAATTTGAGGTTAAATGTCTATCGGTGGGGATGTGCAACTTCAATTCGAAACATTTATCGATTCTTTCTCGAGCGAAAACGGGGTTGGTTGAAAATATTTGGCATTCAATGTATAAACTTTGAGTTTTAATGGAGTTCTACAAATTAAACTTGATAAGAATAAATAAGTACGTAAAATTAATTAAACAAGTCGTAACTTTTTTTATATAATGAAATAAAACAATAACTTTGTTCAAAACCATGAAATCATATTTTTTTAACAAACCGGTTTACTTAGCGTAAGCTTCATTTGGGTACAATATTTAAATTGTAAATTAATAATAATTGTGCTAGCATAGTATATTTTTAAACATAGTACATTATTTAATAAAGAGTGAGACACAATATAAAATAACACAAAAGATTAATGAGATATAGATTGCCCATAAATATATATATGCATATGGTATAATATATACATATATATATTATACCTATATAAATATATTATGCATCTATTTAAATTATACCATATATGTATGGTATAAAGTAAGTCAACATTTGAGCATAGATATCGTACTAATTGGAAATTCATATTCTTCAAACATTTCCATGATAGTGCTTTGGCCGTCCAAGTAGGAAAATAATCCCGTTTTCGGACACTTACATCTTCATTCGGGCTATATAGCAATAAAATATATATTTATATAATATTATAGCAAAGATAAATTTTAAAATGGCGATAAATTACAAGAAAACTAACAAGTTAAAAATCTGTACATACGGTAAAACACATTTTTTTTATTTTTTTTTATTGCGATATAAAGAATACAAGTTATATTTATATATACATATTTTACAAAATATTATATTTAAGGTCATCATTGGCCATTCTGCCTAATCAGGAAAGAGGAACTCTCGTGCCGTATATATATATATATATACGTACTAGCTGACCCTGCGACGCGATGCTGTTACATGTAATCGGAACATGTCAGGTAATATGCCAATAAATTAACTCACACCGCCATCTGTTAATTACTTATGTAACTTACAAATAATTACAAAGCATCATCCCATAACAAACATTTAAAGCGCAATAATGCATATCAAGGTCAATAATCGAGATAAAAACTATCCTATCTTTTAAGTTGGACCAAATTACACACAGTAAGCCAAATTTCATCAAAATCGGTTAAGTAATTTTGGAGTTTATCTCGAACAAACATCGTGACACGGGATTTTTATATACGTATAAAGATTAAAATATATGTTAAAGAGGCCATACCTAAGGTTCCTAGAAAATTAATTTAACAAGGTTTGCTCTTTAACTTTTCACCAGGTTTATTATATTATTTTTTGTGGAGTTGCAAAATACTTCTATAAAAAATATTCATGTTGAAATTTTGCTTACTTCGAAAAAAAAAAAGTTTTATTATTTTAAATATGTAAATTCTATCATTCCACTTAGCTTTGACGAAAAGAGCTTGGGCTATTTTGTATGGGGGGGGGGAAGAAATGGGGAAAAGGAAGGTGGCGAAGTTTGTAGCCACTCGCACACTCACCAAATACAGCTGTAGCCATTTCAAGCAACTTTTCGATTCCGACTGGTGGTTTTTTATGACTTTCACCAAGGCGATGCTAAGAGTATCGCGTTGGTGCGACGTGCGCCTCTCTGTATGAATACAATGTCTTCAAAGGAAATTTATGCAAAGCGCTAATAACCTCGATTGCATATCATCAATTCACAAGTAACACTGCAAATATTCTTTGGATTTTATCTATTATTTCGAACATTGGTTTTAATGTAGGTAATAAATAGTATTTTAAAAATAACGAATTTTATATTCCATCGCTGAATTTTGGTAGCTAAATATTTTTACGAATTGATATTTATATACTTTTTCATAAAATTCAAAATATGTATTTTTTCCAGGTCATTATTGATATATGTATATCTGTTGTTACGTATATATATATATAAATGTTATTACGTATTTATTATATACAATAATAATAATATTTATCATTAAATTAAAATTAAGTTCCACAACATAAATACTTAAAATTATTCGAATTATCTTGCTTCAATTTATTTGGTGATCCCATCACTAGTCATTTACTCTTCAAATGTCAACTTAGTGACAAACTTTGACAAATTTTGATGTTCGACATGATAAAAATAAAGAAATCTTTAAAAACACGTAGAAAGGGCACACTTGTTTTTCTTGAATATTGAAAAGAAATATATGTTTCTACGATATGCATACAAATATTCATCAAATACAGGAAATTAAATTAGTAACGATGAATTTAAAAATGGATTTGCTGTGATTTCAAAGATTTTTCATTTTCTAAATGAGATTACAACGTTATTATAGTACCAAAACCAACGAAATTTAAAAATATCACATAGAAAATATATTAATTAACAAATACAAGTAAGCTTAACTGGACATTTCTAAGTATTTTTTGAAAAAAACCGTTTTTTGTTGGGTGGAGCCGCGCTGTCAAAGTCGGCGAAAGTCACGAATTGGCGCGAAATAAAACCGTCACTTCGGATCGAGATTGTAAAATATCTGTGCAAATTAGCTCATACACCCGGAAGGCAATGAGAAGCATTATTTCTCTCTCTTTCTAACATAAAAAGAAAAAGATACGTTCGAATGAAAGAAAGAGAGATATCTAGCTTTTAATAAGGCACGGTCGCTCTGGGACAATCTGGGTCTCATGGGTCTCATGTGATTATAACGGCATATGATGTTTTGGGACAACTAGGGTCTCCTGTGATCTGACGGGTTAAGGGACGGCAGAGCATATTTTTTAAACGAACCGTTGGAATGTTTGCATTTGTATTCGAAATGGGACCCTCAAACATATCCACAACTTCCCAAAATCGGATGAACAACGAAGTCACTTCTGCCAATTCTCCATGCACATTCCCTATAATAACTTTCGTTGTGCGTTAATTAATGTCGAATTGATGTCAGATCCTTGCAGCCTTCGACACTAGAACAGTATTTAGGTGGCATTTCAAAATATTTACGCTGGCGTTTGATTGTTCGGCCATGTGCTATTTGACATAATATAACCATAGATATCCCACTGCAAACCACTCAGTTTTTCTTTGGACTTGGAAGTCCGTATGAAGATTTCTATTGGTGGATCAAATTTAAAGATGGCAGAAATGATATTTATTACGTCACGAGCAATAGACATTGATTTGGTCACAAAATAAGTCGGAGTTATACCCCCCTTTTCATCCGATCCGTTACATAGATTATTGAGGAAAAATGTACATTTTGAGTTTAATCAAGATTGCTTGGAAGCTTTTAATAAAATTAAGTCAATTTTATGTGAGGATAGAGTGCTAGGTCATTATGATCCGGATGTAACATTGAAGATTGTGACAGATGCTTCAACAAAAGGCCTAGCAGGGACACTTTTGCATTGTTACAAAAATAATTTACAGAGACCTATTTCTTTCGTTTCTAGAAAATTAACTGAAGCGGAAAAGAAATATTCAATATTAGACCTCGAAGCAACTGCTATTGTGTTTGCGTTAAAAATTTTTTTTGAGTATATTCATGGAAGAGAGTTCATTTTAGAAATTGATAATGAACCGTTATGTAGAATTTTTGGTGATAAAAAAGGTATTCCGGTATTAGCGTGTAACAGACTTCAACGCTATGGTGTAATTCTTTCGTCGTTTAATTATAAGGTACAATATGTAAAATCAGCATTGAATTGTTCTGATTACTTATCACGGGTTCCTGTTGAGGAACCAGTTCACGTAGAAAATGATTTCGATACTAAAATTCTATGTTTATTCAAAAATAACAGAGATATGCCAATAGATGTCGAGGAGATTAAATCAGAATCAAATGCGGATAAAATTTTATTGGATATTAAACATTATATCAGAACAGGGTGGCCAAATAAAATTAACAAGGATGATCCAAAATGGATTTACTGGATTAAACGGAATGAATTATCAATAATTGATGATTGTTTTTTTCTGGAATCATAGGCTAGTAATTCCAGAAAGTTTAAGAGAGAAAATTTTAAACTTATTGCATAGATCTCATCTGGGTATAGCTAAGATGAAAGGGTTAGCCAGGGGCTATTTTTGGTGGCCGGGGATCGATGGAAAAATTGAACTTTTAGCGAGAGAATGCGAAATTTGTTCAGAGGTTCAACCATCCCAACCAAAAAGCGAATTGACTCCGTGGCCTATAACTGAAGAAATTTGGAGTAGAGTACATATTGATTATGCGGGTCCTATTGCAAATAAATATTTCTTGGTGATTATTGACTCAACTTCAAAATGGTTAGATTGTGTTGAGGTAAATTCACCTAATTCGTATAACACTATTAAAATATTAAAGAGTTTATTTAGTTATTTTGGGAGTGTACAGACAATAGTGTCAGATAATGGAGCCGCCTTCATGTCAGCGGACTTCAAAGAGTGTCACGTAAATAATTATCAATTTGTGATATAATTATTTACCTGACCACTAACCTGGTAATTTGAACAGCCTGTATTGGACTGGCAACACTTTTTTCTCTGATTTTTGAACCGGGTCTTTTTCTATGGACTTTCTTAAAATTTCACCGTCAGGGAACCGGTGAATTTTTGACGAGGTCACTCAACAAGATGTTTTGAGTTTATTATTTAACCTTTTCGGGCTGGATTTTCGGTTAATAATGTGTGTGCCGCTTGTGAAATGGTGAATTTGAATTCTCCGCATGCGTAACCTTTTTGGGTTTTTGTTAAATTTGAAGTACGCGGTGTGTGGCCGTGTGGCTCGGGGAATCGTGCTGAGATTCCGGATAAATCGCAAACCATCTGTTTTGGAGATGATAAATTCCGCGCAAAACCACTACGTGGATATGCTCCGGTTATAAAACTGTGACGCTAACGATTTATTTGTGGCCCACCGTCGGAGGAAACAGCCTCGCTAAAATCACCACGCTCTGGCACCAAGATGGCGTCCCTCGCGCTTGTAGGAAATAACCTGGCATTTGGCCTTTAGCGCCCTCATCCCGGTACGTGCTCGTCGGATCCATCTGGCCCGGACTCCTGGCCGTCTGGAGATTCTTCGCGAGATGTTTGCCCCCTTCATCCGGAGTCCTCCGTTGGCGATCGCAGGATTGCGTGCCGTCACCTTCTGTTCGCCGTTTTCCGTAATAGATTTAGAGAATAGAACCGTTTGCGTTGGTCCACAGGTATGAGGGTTTCTGTTATTAATTTTGTTTAACTTGATTTGTTGTAAAATACACATTTATGGAACCTTCCCAAACATTCTTGTTTTTTTATTATTCGGAACAAAAAAAGCAGAACCTTACATTTTCCCACATTACAGATCGCTAGATCCCACATCAACCTGAGAGAGAGACATGGTGATCTTCATGCATAAAAATAACCTTAACCTAAGAGTTTTGTGAGATGAATAACATCAAACATTTAACTAGTCCGTAAATCATCCAAAATCGAACGGATTAGCGGAAAACTCAGTGAAAACATGTAAAAATTAAAAAAAAATGATGATTGGAAATAAGTTTCAGTCAGGTTATGATGAAAAATTAGGAAGTTTTCTAGTTGATTACAGAAATGCACCACACTGTACAACTGGCTTAGAACCGGCAGTTGTTATGTTTGGAAGGAAACTAAGGTCTAACTTAAACAGTTTTGTACCGAGAGGGGGGAGAGATAAGGATAATAAAATTAATAAAGAAACTAAAATTAAAATGTCTATATGTCAGGAAAATCAGAAATATTATTATAAGAGAAACAATAAAGAATCGGTAGTTTTTTCAATTAATCAAAAAGTAATGGTTAGAGATTTTAGAGACCAAAACAAGGATAAATGGGTACAAGGGAAATTACATAAACAATTAGGAAAAAAATTGTATTTAATTGAGGTTAATTTAAATGGAAAGCTTATGTATTGGAAAAGGCATTTTGATCAGTTGTCTAAATTGTGTGTATCATGGGAAAAGAATACCAGCAATCCTTATATCGCGTCTGAGACGAAGAGACTGTCGTATGATGATTACGATGTCTCCAGCTTTGTGCCGGATGACAATCTAATGGGTGATTCTTCTTTGTAATTATTAAATTATTTAATTAAATTGTAATTATTATTATCATCATCATGTTGTGTAACTGTCTTCAGATTTAAGTGTGGAGGGATGTGGTGAACGTATGTCTTGCGGTATGAAAGAGACATGCGTGTATGAGTGAGACAACATGAGGAACGTATAAAAGGGTGCGATTGTTGTCCATTCGTCCTCTTACCATCAGACTTCCTAAGAAGAATAACATTGTACCTATCCTGGAATAAACATCACGAGACTACCTACGTCTTCTTATTGTATTGAAACCCTGTACTGAGATCATCATATACAGAGGAATCTGGATCCATCAAATTGAGTCCAGATTATTATGGGATAACCGGCCACGGTCACAGGAATAATTTAAATAAGCAAATTTTAGATACGAAAAAAACGTACTACAATAACAAATTCAATAATTGTTTTAAGGACATTAAAAAAAGTGGAACGAAATAAACATATATTGGGGAGAAAAAACAAATCCAACATATCAAAATATTTCTTGAAGACCACTCGTACTGATGTAGCTGCTGAAAATTTTGCTAATTTCTTTGCCGATGGTGTTAACAAGTTTTTACACGAATGTGACATCCGTGCGTCTTCATACCTGCTTGACGATTTACCGCACTCTATGAACCTACCCAGAGCTAGCGTAAAACAAATCGAATCTATTATCGGTCTATTGAAAAACTCAGAAACACCAGGATTGGATCAAATACCTATGTATGATATAAAAAAACATGTTAAAATACTGAGCCCAGTAATTACTCATTTTATAAACAGTATAATTGATACCTGCCAAATACCTGAAGGATTGAAAACTAGTATTGTTAGACCTATTTTTAAAGGCGGTGATTATTCAATTATAAATAACTACAGACCGATTTCCTTATTACCTGCTTAACAAGAATTATACCAGGACCCACAAATAAAGACAAGAAATGTTGTAAACAGTTCTGTGTTTAGAATGCATCGAAAAAATTTGAGGTATAGTGTTATTTTATGCCGCATTTCTCGCGTTAGTACCTAGTGCATTTATAACATTCTAGTTACGTAAGTACTTTATGATGCAAAAATTGGAGGAAAGCCATTTTCATGTTCTGAGTGTTGTTTTAATTCCCCGCGAACAAACTCACTAAAAATTAAAACCAATTCTGTGTTCAGAATGCAACGAAAAAATTCCAGTTGGGTTTTCATCTTGCTAACGCGTTTCGTGGGAAGCCATTCTCGTGTTTGAAATGCAGTTACATTTTATAGTTGCATTTGTGCTGCCAGTATTGGAGGAAAGCAAATTCACGTTCTGAGTGTAGTTTGAATTCGAATTGCAGAAGAGATTCACCCTGTAATTAAAACCAGTTCTGTGTTAAGAACGCAAAAAAACATGTAATGTGTGATTTCATTTGCTGATGCGTTTCTAATATTGGAAGTGTATTTATTAAATTCTAGTTGCGTAGTTTGTGCTGTCAGAAATAGAGGAAAGCTATTTTCGTGATCTGAGTGTAGTTTTATTTTCCCGCATGCAAATTTAACCGAAATTAAAACTAGATCTGGGTTCAGAAAGCAAAGAAAAATTCTAGTTGTGGTTTCATCTAGTGATGTATTTTGAAGGAAATCATTCTGGTGTTCAAAGTGCAGTTACAAAATTTTGGTTGCAGACAATGTGAAGCCAGAATTGCAGGAAAATCATTTGTAAGTTCTGAATGTAGCTATAATCATGGACCGTAGGCCGTAATATATCTAGTTTTTTTTATTAGTTTCAGTAAAACCAGTTCTTTGCTTCGAATGTGGGATATCTAAGAAGTCACTTGCGGACTCATAACGTAGTAAAACCCTTTTCATGTACTATGTAGAGAAATCTAAAATTCACATGTGTACCCACAGTGGACCAACCCATTTTCTTGTCCCGAATGCAGTTATACAAGTTCTCAAAAGGAGGATTTAAAAATCCACAGTACGATTCACAGAAGAGAAAACAGTTCAGCAAAACATATTGTTTATTTACGTACGGTACAAGTATGTACATACACACAGAATAAAAGATTAACGTAAACTTACTAATATGATTTAAATTAACCAACGCTTAAACTGGGACTAGGGAAAACAAAATGTTCATTAATATAACATAGTTATGAAGGCTAGAGAAAAAAAATTCAGCTTTCAGATCACTAATTGTTTCCAACAGTAAATACTATACCTAAGCAAAATTTATTTATTTTAGTCTTCAGATCTCAAATTCTGTTCAACAGTAATTACTATAGGAAAAATACGTCTATTTTGGTCTTGAGATCTTAAATTCTGTTTCATAGTAAATACTATAAGAAGAATATATCTATTTTAGTCTTCAAATCTCAATTTCTGTTTTACTGTAAATACTATAAGAAAAATATATCTATTTTATTCTTCAGATCTCAAACTCTGTTGTTTAAAAACACAGAATAAATCATTAAAAAAGATTACTCAACAATTGTAAACATACCAACATTATTTAAGTTAACCAACGCTCATAATGAGGCTGGAAAAAACAAAATGTTAACTAATATTATGTAGTTATTAAGGCTCGAGAAGAAAATGTACTTGAAATTATCCGGACGCTAGATCAAATTAAATGAAATATTTCCATCTTATGGAATTCCTTTTACAGATGTTGGCAAACAGACCAACAAAGTAATATCAATGCCCAACTGGAGCAAAACCTGATAGATACAGATGACAATATAATCGAGCCTCCTGCCAGGAAGCTGCTGAAAGCCGGGAGTATTTTTTAAAAATATGTGCTTTCATGCTTGAAGTGAAGTTGGTATTACGAATTCCATTAAATGGAAACATTTCCATTTTGTTGCAGCTGGTGTAGCTGCTTGTCCTGTTGTCGTTTTAGATCTGGCGTTCGCCTGCCGGAAGCCATCTCTTATTTCTTCCAGAGGCACTTGGCCTATTTGACTGAAAAAAAAAACTTAATTTATGGGTACTTGGCAACAGGCGATAGCTTCACGAGCATTGTCTACAATTATAGGATTGGCAGAACAACTGTCTCAGAAATTATAAAAGAGGAATGTGATGCTATCTCCAGCTGATGGTAATTTATTTGACTTTATGCCCAGCTGGGTTTTTACATAGATTTTGAGAGAATATACGTTGATCATGACTCTATGTAATATAATCAAGTCTGAAATAAATCTCCTCTCAGGCAGAATGAAAATAAATAATTAAAAGTAATTTCAGGTAATGGCAGAACCAACATAAGATGAGTGGAAAAAAGTCGCTACAGACTTCAAGGAAATTTATCAATTTGACCATTGTATCGGAGCCATTGATGGCAAGCACGTGGTCATAAAGGCTCCACCTATTTCAGGGCCAGATTTCTACAACTACAATGTGGAAATTGCTAAATAACATGCTTGTAGTTGCTAAAATAAATCGACTTGCATTCAGTGTTAAAAAATATTTAGAAAATAAACTGTACATACCGTCTGGCAAATCACATTCCTTGACGACCTTCATCAATGTCTCTTCTTTCAATTCTATATTTTTGTAGTCTGCACAATCCATCCTACATAAACAACGATATTGAAGTATATATTATATGTTTTTGGTTATGTCTCAGCTGGGTGGGGTTCGGGTAGTGATAGTGGTCGTGAAAATAAAATAATTTTTAGTAATACATACCAGATATGCCATTAAATTTAAATTAGCCGCATTGGTTTTGAAACGGTTGTCCACACTGCGAAGTAGACGGTAGATATTTTTGTTAATAATTTATATGGATTAAAAAAAATGCTGGGCAATTGCTGAAAAATATGTGCTAATTTATTATGTATCATTTGTGTCTCTAATCATGTCTCTTGTCTTGCCTCTCTAATTAATTGTCACTTCAGGAAACTTTGTATTTTTTAAATTTTCTAGTTCTAACTGTTTTTTGGTTTATTTTATCTCATTTTTATAACTGTTTCAAAATTAACCATTGTATAATTTGGTTGATTGATTTTATATAAATTTTTACCTTTTTTGTCTTATTCTGAATAATTAACTGAGTTTTTATAACTGGGTTGTTCTCAGATGTGTGATAACAATCTGTAAAAACCCAGTATAAATAAATAAATTACAATTTTATTGTTTTGTTTACGTATTATTTTATTCAGCAAAAAGCTGTCAAAAATGGCTACACTACGGAACTATGCGTTGCACTAGTGCTATAATCTCATTACAGTTGTAAAATCACTGTTTTTAACAAAGATTAAGGTTATGGACAGACATCCCCAGTATTATTGACATTTGCATAAAAATTGATACTTATTTCATATGTATTAAAGCCCGTTCACATTAACGCATCAACCGCGAGCAGATATCTGTTCAGCCGCGAGCGCTTATATTTTATGCCGTTCACACGAGCCTATCAAATATTTCTTCCTGTGGTAGGAGAGGGGGTCAGATGAATTTAGACAGCTCGATAACTGCCGCGAGATACCATTTCTTTGTAGATTTTGTACTAGATCTGACAATTTGACAGCTGACATTCGCGCGTTTTCTATACTTTTGCTTTGTAGTTTGTAGTTTATCAATTTTCTTAGGAATTCAATAGACGTATGGCCATTGATTATTTTGTAGAAACAATATAGTATTGAAGTAAATAATTTGTTTTAATGAAAAGATGTTTAACTCCTTCAACATTTTCTTGACTGAAGTGTACCTATTTTTTCTTCAATATACCTACCTAGTTCTCACAGCTGTTTTGTAGAATTGTCATTTGTTTCATTTAGTCCGTCGTTGGCTAAGAATAGAATGCTGCTACAGGAACTTATGAGTGGTACAATGATTGCGTTGTACACATTTTTACTGGAGACTGTGTCAATGAATCTTTTTATTCTTCCCAACAGCAAAATTTTTTTGGCAATCTTTTTAATAATTTGTTTTGTATTTTGAGCGAAAGTCAATATGGAGTCAATTATTACTCCCAAATATTTATTTTCAAATACTTCTTTCAAAACTTCACCGTCTATCTATATGTCTTTTTTTGTTTGCGTTAGGTACTCGTTTTCCAATGTTCATACATTTAGTTTTGTTTAGGTACATTCAATTTTAGTTTATTTTTCTTCAACCATTTTGATATATTATGTAGATCTTCATATAAATGATTCATCAGGCCTCGAGGAAAATAATTTCCCTCAGGACCTATGTCACCTGAGATTCTGTGTGGAGGGTCTTTGTGAGGAGAGGAAGGAATGAACATTGGTCTTGAAGAGACCCATTTTGTAGGAAGGAGGAAACAAGAGGCCGGCAAATCGTTCCACAGCCGAGCTGTTGAACACAAGAACGAGTCAAAGAAGCGACCCATTCTCATGTGACAAATGTCACATGAGAATGGGTCGCTTCTTCCACACGTTTGGCGTCTTTCCCGACTGTGCACCGAAGGGATCAATGACGCTAGTTCCTCGGAGCATCTTCCATTTTTAAGTTTACACTTTTCCAACAGTTTTCTCAGTTTGACTACACTCAAATGGTCTCTTGTATACCCTCCACTCAGCGTTTCCTACAGTCTATAACAGATTTTTTTAAAAATAAACTATGCATATCTACCGTCTGGCAAATCACACTCTTAGTGCCTCCGCCTCTTCTTTCAATTCTATGTTTTTGTAATCCTTTGTATGCATTTTACATAAACAAGGGAATCTTTTAGCACTCATTGTTAGGTGCTCACATGGTGTCAACTGCTGGAATCCAGAGGATTAAAAATAATGTAAGTTCTTTCCAAATGCAAAAACACAGCAGCCGGTAACTTTATCAGATAATATTATACTAAATACTAAGGTAAGTACCAGGGCCAGGGTGACGTGAAAACACAAATGTGCAAGTGGGACATTGTATAAAAAATAAAATTAAGTTTGTTAGTATAAATTTATTTAGTTTAATTGAAATCCAACATTTTAGTACAGCACGCTGCAACACATATTTAAAATTGATCATATTTAATGATGACATCATTAAAATAATATTGAAGTATGTATTAGGGGTTATCCATTAATTATGTGAGCATAAACGGGGAGACCCCTCTCCCAGCAAAATCTCACGATACTTGAAAAATAAACGAATTGGCCCAAATTTATCTCACCGAGGGAGGGGTGGGTCTAGATTGGAAGAAAAACTGCTCAAGTAATTAATGGATGCCCCATATGTTTTTGATTATCTTTAACTTTGATGACATTAAGTATTCAAGAAAGACTCGCTGTCTGCTATAGGTATGCGAAACAAAGTAATATTTAAACCTTCTAAAAAGATACACCTCCCAAAATAATAAAAACACAAGAGTTCGTCAAGAATATTATTTATTTAAGTGCTGTTAAATACACAGAATAAATAAACAGAATCAGAAAACATACTATTATAATTTAAATTAACCAATGCTTATAATGGAACTAGAGAAATAAAAATGTAAGTACACTAATATAACATAATTTTGAAGGCTCGTGAAGAAAATTTTTGCTTTCAGATCACAAATTCTGTCCAACAATAAATACTAAAAGAAAAATATATCTCTTTCAGTCTTCAGATCAGAGTCCAGCAAAACATATTGTTTATTTACGTACGGTACAATTATTTACATACACACAGAATAAAAGATTAACGTAAACTTACTAATATGATTAAAATTAACCAACACTTATACTGGGACTAGAAAAAACAAAATGTACACTAATATAACATAATGTTGAAGGCTAGAGAAGAAAATTACAGCTTTCAGATAACAAATTCTGTCCAACAGTAAATACAATAAAAAAAATATATTTATTTTAGTCTTCAGATTTCAAATTCTGTCAAACATTAAATACTAAAAGAAAAGTATATCTATTTCAGTCTTCAGATCAAAGTTCAGCAGAACATCTTGTTTATTTACGTACAGTACAAGTATGTACATACTTTTATAGACAGAATATATTACAAGTATGTACATACTTTTATAGACAGATATATTCACACAAAGAATAAACGGAAAAATAATATCTTATGCTGATGACACTGTCATAATAATTGAAGGTGCTGATTGGAATACTGTGAACAACCTAGCGAATATTGACATCAATACACTGAAAAACTGGTTCGATAAAAATCTCCTCTCTTTAAATACCGAAAAAACAAACTTTATCCCATTCTCTATCAATAAATTTAAATCTAAACCAGAAATAAAAATTCTAATACATCAGAGTAAATGTAGTGGAACTAATTGCACTCCAGAATGTTCTACACTGAATTCAACTTCCAAAATTAAATATCTTGGTGTATATATAGATCAACATTTTAAATGGAAAACACATATTTGTGAACTTGTCAAAAGAATTAGGAAATGCATATATATATTTATAAGACTCAGAAATATTCTTAGACTGGAAAACCTAAAAAGAGTGTACTATGCAATTGTTCAATCTATATTACAATACGGTATTATAGGATGGGGAGGAACATATGATGTTATTTTAAATCCTCTCAAAATAGTTCAAAGATTAATTATTAAGATTATATTGAAAAAACCATCTACATTTTCTACCGAAAAAATCTTTTCAATATTCAAAGTAACTACAATAGACAATTTATATAAAAAATATTCAATTCTACAAACTTTCAAAGAAATACAGCTAAAAAAATTACATTTCAATATCTCAGCAAGATATCAAAACAATATTAAAATCCCAAAATTTAATACTAAGCACATCCAAAATTCCTATCTGTATCATGGTATAAATTATTTCAACAAACTCCCATTAGAAGTAAAAATTATTGAAAATAAAAGTAAATTCCAAACTAAATTAAAAAATTACCTGAAACAACTGTAAGAGTTACATTACTATTTCAGTTCATTTAAATCTGTTAATCGACACATCTCAAGTTTCTCTTACTATATCTATTGTTAATAGTTGCAATATTATTATTCACCTACTCAAATGATAACATTGATAACATAATTGAGTATGAATTCACTCACCAAACACAAGAGCCTTGTCTCTTTATGGTGAGGAAAGGCTT
The DNA here is from genome assembly GCA_917563855.2 of Limnephilus lunatus. Classification (NCBI taxonomy): domain Eukaryota; kingdom Metazoa; phylum Arthropoda; class Insecta; order Trichoptera; family Limnephilidae; genus Limnephilus; species Limnephilus lunatus. Next base: position 105,545,719 of record OU830592.1, on the reverse strand, counting down.
TTATTACATTAATATTACAAATCTGTTTAACATGTAAAAAAAATGTATAATTATTGTAAAAACAAACAAATATTAAATAAATAAAAAAAAAAAAAAAAATAAAAATAGAATAAAAGATTATAAACAATTGTAAACATACTAATATAATTTAAATTAACCAAAGCTTATACTGGGACTAGAGAAAACAAAATGTACACTAATATAACATAGTTTTGAAGGCTAGAGAAGAAAAATTCAGCTTAAAAGGTCCGGAGAATTTTGATGAATGGTCGTTCGCAGCTGAACAATTTTTGATGTTGGATGGTGTTGATATTCACAAGCCAGAATCATCCGATTGTACAAGTTTGGATGATAAAAAGGCAAAAGCTAAACTTATTATGACGATTGACCCCTCAATTTATGTTCACATCAAAAACGATCAAACAGTAACAAGGTGTATAGAAGCGTTTGAAGGCCTTATATGACGACTCTAGCTTTACTCGTCCCATCAGTTTACTTCGTCAATTTACTTCGTCAATTAAGAAAATGTCTAGGTATGGATGTTAAAATACAGAAAAATAATATTTTCGTTAGTCAAAAGAAATTTATAGAAAAGTTAGTATGTAAATTTGGTTTAGAGAATTCTAAGAAAAATGTAGAGACACCTATGGAGACTAATTTAAAATTTGAAAAAGGAGAAAATGTACATTCCAAGTTTCCTTACCAACAGTTTATAGGCAGTTTAATGTACCTCTCTGTTTTAACCAGACCCGATATTTCTTATTGTATTAGTTACCTAAGCCAATTTAATAACTGTTTCACTGAAACACATTGGAAGCATGCCAAGAGAGTGTTAAAATATTTAAATTTTACCAAGAGTTATGGTCTAATGTACAAAAAAAATAATTTAGACATAGTTGGTTACGCTGATGCAGATTTTGCATCTGATAATTTAGATCGTAAGTCATACACTGGATATTGTTTTATTTATGAAGGTTGTTTAATATCTCATGAAAGTAGGAAGCAACAAACTGTCGCTTTATCAAGTACAGAAGCCGAATACATGGCTACTTGTGAAGCAAGTAAAGAGGCTATATTCTTGAAAAACCTGTCTAATGAACTAATAAATAGAGGTAATAAACCTATTACATTATATAATGACAGCCAAAGTGCTATAAAACTTTCTGAAAATTGTATTCATCATAGACGTAGTAAGCATATCGATGTCAAATTTCATTTCATAAGAGAGGCTGTTGCAAATAAATTAATTAATTTAGAATATTTAAATACCTCTGAAATGCCAGCAGATATGCTAACTAAGAGTTTAAGTAAAATAAAACATTATAAATTTATAAACAAGATGGGTATAGTATTGCATACCTAGTATTTGTTTTTGGTTTATTTGTATTGTTTTGTTAAGTGGTGGTATTGAATTTTGATAATAAAATAATAAAGTTACCTACCGCCATCTAGGATCTTATATGGAACTTCTGTGTACTTTCCATGCTTTTGTTTACCTTATTTGTATTATTTTGTTAAGTGGTGGTATTGATTGAACCATGGTAATAAAATAATTCAAATGTTTAAACTACCGACATCTAGGATCTGTAGTGTACCTACACGCTTTTGTTTTACAATAATAAATTGCTTCGGTTCAAGTCTGATTACCGTGTTTCATTAATAATGAGGCTGGAAAAAACAAAATGTTAACTAATATTATGTAGTTATTAAGGCTCGAGAAGAAAATGTACTTGAAATTATCCGGACGCTAGATAAAATTAAATGAAATATTTCCATCTTATGGAATTCCTTTTACCGACGTTGGCAAACAGACCGATAAAGTAATATCAATGCACAACTGGAGCAAAACCTGATAGATACAGATGACGATATAATCGAGCCTCCTGCCAGGAAGCTGCTGAAAGCCTGGAGTATTTTTTCAAAAGTATGTGCTTTCATGCTTGAAGTGAAGTTGGTATTAAGAATTCCATTAAATGAAAACATTTCCATTTTGTTGCAGTTGGTGACGCTGCTTGTCCTGTTGTCGTTTTAGATCTGGCGTTCGCCTGCCGGAAGCCATCTCTTAATTTCTTCCAGAGGCACTTGGCCTCTTTCACTGAAAACAAAAAAAACCTTAAGTAATTTACGGGTACTTGGCAACAGGCGATAGCTTCACGAGAATTGTCTACAATTATAGGATTGGCAGAACAACTGTCTCAGAAATTATAAAAGAGGAATGTGATGCTATCTCCAGCCGATAGTAATTTATTTGACTTTATGCCCAGCTGGGTTTTTACATAGATTATGAGAGAATATATATTGATCATGACTTTATGTAATATAATCAAGTCTGAAATAAATCTCCTGTCAGGCAGAATGAAAATAAATAATTAAAAGTAATTTCAGGTAATGGCAGAACCAACCCAAGATGAGTGGAAAAAAGTCGCTACAGACTTCAAGGAAATTTATCAATTTGACCATTGTGTCGGAGCCATTGATGGCTAGCACGTGGTCATAAAGGCTCCACCTATTTCAGGGCCGGATTTATGTGGAAAATGCTAAATAACATGCTTGTAATTGCTAAAATAAATCGACTTGCATTCAGTGTTAAAAAATATTTAGAAAATAAACTGTGCATACCGTCTGGCAAATCACATTCCTTGATGACCTCCATCCATGCCTCTTCCTTCAATTCTATATTTTTGTAGTCTGCACAATCCATCCTCCATAAACAATGATATTGAAGTATATATTATATGTTTTTGGTTATGTTGTCGCTCAGCTCAGCTGGGTAGGGTTAGGGTGGTCCTGAAAATAAAATAATTTTTAGTAATACATACCAGATATGGCATTAAATTTAAATTAGCCGCATTGGTTTTGAAACGGCTGTCCACACTGTGAAGTAGACGGTAGATATTTTTGTTAATAATTTATATGGATTCAAAAAAATGCTGTGCGATTACTGAAAAATATGTGCTAATTTATTATGTATCATTTGTGTCTCTAATCATGTCTCTTGTCTTGCCTCTCTAATTAATTGTCACTTGAGGAAACTATGTATTTTTAAAATTTTCTAGTTCTAACTGTTTTTTTGTTTTATTTTATCTCATTTGTATTTAAACTGTTTCAAAATTAAACATTGAATAATTTGGTTGATTGATTTTATATAAATTTTTACCTATTTTGTCTTATTTGTATAATGAACTGAGTTGTTCTCAGATGTGTGATAACAATCTGTAAAAACCCAGTATAAATAAATACATTACAATTTTATTGTTTTGTTTACGTATTATTTTATACAGCAAAAAGCTGTCAAAAATGGCTACACTACGGAACTATGCGTTGTACTAGTGCTATAATCTCATTACAGTTGTAAAATCACTGTTTTTAACAAAGATTGAGGTTATGGACAGAAATCCCCAGTATTATTGACATTTGCATAAAAATTGATACTTATTTCATAAGTATTAATATTGAACTTACCTTTGCATATTAGTTGGTGTAAAGCCACGTCGATAATCCATTTTTGACTTCAACATTAGGTTACGTACACAAAAATGCACGCGTAGTATTGAAACATTGTGACTGAACACCGTGTAATATACCATTTCTGCATGATGAATCAAATGCGATGAACACACTAAACATTTCCGCATATTAACTATATAATTACAAATACTATTTATAAACTTTTTAGATTGTATGCAAGCTGCGGGTCTCGGTCACTCGTTCGTCGAAATTTAGTGGTTTGGCTTAACATGCCGATGGACCTCGCGTCAATTTCCAAAAGTGTCGAAGGTAAAGGAGGTTAGCACCCGGATTCCGCGAAATCCCCACAAAGCAAAAAATTGCCCAAATGAAAACACTAGAAGCTTCTCTCAAGCAACGCCGCTCATGATTTGAGTTTTGATGGGACACGGACACGGAACGACGGAACTGAGTTGGGAGCTCCGTAATTAAAATGACCCCCACTCCTATTTTCGGCGGGAGAGGGGGGTGCTTATCTGCTCGTATATCGCCTCCGGAGCGGTTACGGCGTAAGATGTGCATTGTCTATGGTTGATGTGCACATCAAAGCGCTTAGTGTGAACGGTCTGAAGGGATTGTATGGAGAGCGATATGTGGCGTGCTATCATCTTTTATGTTTGATACGCTGGTCTGAACGTAGCATTAATATTGAACTTACCTTTGCATATTAGTTGGTGTAAAGCCAAGTCGATAATCCATTTTTGACTTCAACATTAGGTTTCGTACACAAAAATGCACGCGTAGTATTGAAACATTGTGATTGAATACGGTGTAATATACCATTTTTGCATGATGAATCAAATGCGATGAACACACTAAACACTTCCGCATATTAACTGTATAATTACAAATACTATTTATAAACTTTTTAGATTGTATGCAAGCTGCGGGTCTCGGTCACTCGTTCGTCGAAATTTAGTGGTATGGCTTAACATGCCGATGGACGAAGGCTACACATTATAAATTATGCTCACGTCAATTTTCAAAGTGTCGAAGGTAAAGGAGGTTAGCACCCGGATTCCGCGAAATCCCCACAAAGCAAACAATTGCCCAAATGAAAACACTAGAAGCTTCTCTCGAGCAACGCCGCTCATGTTTTGAGTTTTGATGGGACACGGAACTGAGCATAAATATACTAACCCCGAACTGAGTTGGGAGCTCCGTAATTAAAATGACCTCCACTCCTATTTTCGGCGGGAGAGGGGGTGCTTATCTGTTCGTATATCGCCTCCGGTGCGGTTACGGCGTAAGATGTGCATTGTCTATGGTTGATGTGCGCATCAAAGCGCTTAGTGTGAACGGTCTGAAGGGATTGTATGGAGAGCGGTATTTGGCGTGCTATGATATTTTATGTTTGATGTGCTGGTCTGAACACTGCATAAGGCTGCGGCCTGCCAAGTTTGACAGTGGATATTTCGCAGTTCGTTTGGCAATTTGTATCATTCTTTGATAGTGTTATCATTATCTATTTTATTGTATATTAATCCTTGGTTCCGTGTGTTTTGGGGAGTATTAAGATATTTTGTAAGCGAACGAGGGCTAAAGTTCGGTTTAGTGGCGAAATTCCTAAAAATACAAACTAGTTATTTTTATACTAACTATGGGCCGGGGAATACGAATCTGAAAGAATTAGGCGGCGGCAAGCAATATTAAATGAATTATACGACTTTAAAATTTGCTATAATTGACACTATCGAAGTCGCAAGAAAACATAGAAAAAGAATAAAGATGTTACACCACATAAAATTAAGTGTTGCCATTAAGCAGTAATATCAATAACGTAAAATAACATGTTTATAATTTAAGTACTTACTTTTTATAAATTTTACTCACTTTTGTATCACAAACCATGCTACCTAAACCTAGCGTAGCCGCTAAACTACTTGAAAACTGGGATGTTTTTTTAAATTGACGCGAGCAGGCGGTATAAAGGGGCACAAACCATGTGACACAAACCTTGCGTAGCCGCTAAACTACTTGAAAACTGGGATGTTTTTTTTAAATTGACGCGAGCAGGCGGTATAAAGGGGCACAAACCATGTGACACAAACCTTGCGTAGCCGCTAAACTACTTGAAAACTGGGATGTTTTTTTAAATTGACGCGAGCAGGCGGTATAAAGGGGCACAAACCATGTGACACAGACGGACGACGAAAATGTGTTTGATTTATAAGGTATGTTCGATGATATTATTGTTTAATGGCCACACTTAAATTGTTGTTTTTCTATGGTTTCTATGGTTTTCATGTGTCAAAATGCTTTTAAAATGGCTGTTATCGTATGTGTGTATTGAAAATTTAAAAGTCGTGTAATTCAGTTAATATTGCTTGCCGCCGCCTAATTCTTTCAGATTCGGATTCCCTGGCCCATAGTTAGTATAAAAATAATTAGTTTGATTTTTTAGGAATTTCGCCACTAAACCGAATTTTTTCCCGAACGAGATCATTAATAGCGCTTTCGAATGTTTCTAATGCAAATTCATCGTATGGTAGGGTCTTTTATATTATTACTTCATATTGTATTGTGGTATTGTGTTTGTTTTGGATTCATCTCACAAAATTATTGACTAATTTATGAAATCCTTTAAAATTTCAGATGTCACACATGGACTTTTATATGTTTCTACCGCTTTAAGTAGCTTAAATTGTGACTAAATCAGTGACATAAATAATATGAAAGATGTTGTAATATTGTATGTATATGGATGTGATAAGCTATAAACACTCCAGTTCCAGTAATTCCAGCTACGATGGACAACAATGTACTCCTTGGAAATGGTGAACCAACTACCGAAACTGAAAACCGAGGAGAATCGTTATATTTTTTAAGGAATGGGATTAAAGGAAAACTAAATTGAGGTATACAATATAAAACTAAAACTGAGAAATTTGTCAAGAGTCGAGAAACGCAACGCTGAAGTGCCGTAAAAATGTAAGGATAAAGTCTTTTGAATGTCAAAATATACTATTTAATGAATACTGGGCACTAAGGACCTTCGACAAAAGAATGACTTTTATCTCATCCCTCATCACCGATGAGCCTAAGAAAACTTTTCGGGTAAAGAAATATACTACTGAAGAAGAGGGAAATTAATCATAAATATTATAAACGAGTTAAGGTTGCCATTATTGAAATGTGCAAAAGTTGTTTTAAAAAGGTTTTTTGTGAAACAAACAAATTCATATATACCTTCTGTTTTTAAAAAGAGATGCACTTCTGTTGCTGGGCTCCCGGTTTCTGACAATACCGGGAATCAGTGTGCCTTCTACTAAGATATCTGATAACCACATTCAACTAATTAAAAATCTCATAAGAGAGTATCCTGTATACGAGTCACATTTCTCCAGAAGGAGAAATGTGACTCTGAGAAGTATTTGACTATTATTATTTGACTACTATTATTCTGACCTCTAAGAAGTATTTGCCAAGTGGACTCAATTTATCCAAAATGTATTCTATGTTTAAGAAAAAAGTAGATGATCCAGTTTCTAGATCAATGTTCTTGAATGTGTTTCATACAATGGGCTTATTATTTAAAAAACCTTCTCTAAATACATGCAGTACATGTAAATCAATTCAGATGAAACTTGTACAAGAACCTGATTTAACAGTACTGAAGGCCAAATACGAAGCCCAAAAGCAGGAAGCAGATTATGCATATTCTACCAATGCAAAAACTAAAGAAGAATCATCAGAGAACAGAAGGACCTATTGCTTTGATTTGCAGTGGTGCCTCCTAACTCCCCTGCCACGTTCAAACATTGCCTTTTATAAACGTTCCTTGTGGACGTTTAATTTAACAATTTAAGACTGCTTCTCAAATGAAACAACGTGTTACATGTGGCACAAATGAAGTTGGTCGAGGGGCTAATCAAATAGCGTCATATTTGTACGATTTCATTCTTGCGATTTCACCACAAATAAATGAAATAACAATTTATTCAGATACCGGTGGTGGACAAAATAAAAACAGCAATGATTTTGCAATGTTTTCATGTGCTCTTCAAGCAAGATCAAACATAATCATAATCACAAATTTTTAGTTCCCGGCCACACTCACATCGAATGTGATTCCATTCATGCTATAATTGAGAAGAAAACAAAAAACAACTGACATGAATATTCATTTAAAAATAGATTGAAACAATCTTGTAAGCACTGCTGGAAAAAAGAGAGCGTTCATAGTAAAAATCATGACACATGAATATTGTTTAAACTTTGCTGAGCTATACAAGCGTTCATTGCAGCTAGAAAAAAACGATGTCGAAGTAATCGATTATTGATCCACGATATAAAATGGTTCATGTATAAAAACACAACCCCAGGAACTTGAGTATTAAAGAGGACTTTGAGTATTAAAGACCCATTTAAAACTATTTATTTAAACGTAGGGGCAATGCAACCACAATGTTAAGCCCTGGAAAATGCTGCAGTGGTCTTATTCCAATAAGCAAGGAAAAGATAAAGGACATACTGAGTGTTTTTCATTTAATGGATCCTGATTGCTATGATTTTAATGAAAAAATTACCAGATGCTAGCAACATTCCGAATGTTGATCCCCCAAATGATACCAATTCGAAATCTGTTGTAACGAACTAATTAACTAACCATCACGCCGTTTCCCCGCAGAGGTAGGCAGAGAGGACGGACCGCCAAACAACTCGGTCTTGGCACACACTCTTTGCCTCACTCACATTCATACATCGTCTCATACATAACTAACTAACCATCACGCCGTATCCCCGCAGGGGTAGGCAGAGAGGACGGACCGCCACACAACTCGATCTTGGCACACACTCCTTGCCTCGTTCACATTCATACATCGTCTCATACATGCTCTTCTGAAATTCAATTATTAAATGAGTATTACATGTCATTATAACGGGATACTTTTTTTAACTTTATATTATCATTGTTAATTTATGTTAAAAATGTCGCTTTTAACTAAATAAAATTATTCCAATACATATTTCTGTATTAATGATTATAAGTGCATCCTTTTCAAATACCTAAATAAATCATTTTTCCTTCATTAAGTTGAAAGATAACAGAAAGAATTAAGAAACATTACAGAGGTAACTCGTGATTTATTCACAATTAGGTCCAAACGTGACACGGAAAAGAGGTATGAGTCACGTAAAATTGTTAAAAATAGGTTGTTACCAAATTTTCACATACTATTCTGTAGAATAAATATTTTCATTAATTATTGCATAAAAATATATTCTTAATTACGATTCTCAGATCTGGCAAAAAATCTAGAATACAAAAATGGCTCCACTGTAAAATTGACTATTATTGACTCATCTCCCTTTACCAAAACACCACAGATTTAATGAGTCTAGTTTTTGCACTGTTAATTCGTGGTGGAATTCCATTGTAATAGAATTGAAATTAAAAAACTTTTTCACTTTGTTTTTTGTTTTCAATTTGTTTATGAAAACCATTTTACTAATTAATCTTTTATGTAAATTAGTTTCTGTTCAAAAATGAACGCTACCGACATCTTTCGGGATGTTTTGAAGCTTCTTAATACAGTAAATTATTTTCCTGTACCTAGCGATATAATCGCAAAGCTTTGTCAGTCGGTGAAACAGATTTCTGTGTACTTTAGCTTGCATTTATTATTTCTGTACGTCATAGTAAAATGTCGTTTGTTTGTGTTAGTTCTTTTTAGGTTATAAATACTGTGAACCAGGTTAAAATATTCTCTTCTCTCTTGAAAAACAAACAGTAATGGTCTAAGTGAGTCCTCTTTTAGGTGCTTGCAGGCGGGAATAGGTTTTTTTTATTGTAACATGTGATTACTACCAAATAAATTTAGTTTGTTAACTAACTAACTAACTAACTAACCATCACGCCGTTTCCCCGCAGGGGTAGGAAGAGAGGACGGACCGCCACACAACTCGATCTTGGCACACACTCTTTGCCTCGTTCACATTCATACATCGTCTCATACATGCTCTTCTATTATTCTGACTCTTCACATGGCCCGACTCAAGTATCTGATTCACTTGGTCGTGCCATGTCTTCCTCGGGCGTCCCCAACTTCTTCTACCATTCACATTTGCATCATATATTCTCCTTACACTCCTTTCCTCGTTCATTCGCTCTACATGCCCAAACCATCGGAGAGTCCCTTTCTTAATCTTACACATCACGCTTACGTCAGCCTTGCATTCTTTGCGGATATCCACATTTCTCTAGTTTGTTAAAAGTGAACAATTCCATTGCGTCTTTATTTGAGATTTGCTAAGAAGATGACAAAACACAACAGTTTCCTTGTCCAAAGTTTTATTATCAATTTTTTTTTTATACATAAATTTATTGTCAACTTTTATTGACCAATGCTTTTTTAACTTCTCGGTCCGCTCTGCATTTTTCTCAAATATCAACAAAATATATTTTTTCGATGAATTGGCGATTCGATGAATTGATCATTCGATGAATTGGTTTTCGATGAATTGATTTTCGATGAATTGGTTTTCGATGAACTCGTTTTCGATGAATTTGCTTTCGATGAATTGATTTTCGATAAATTGATTTTCGATGAATTCGTTTTCGATGAACTCGTCGTGAACCCATCCATACTAAAATAACAATAAATTGCCAATGTGAAAAAATTGACTTTGTTAATTAAAAGCAGATAACACATTTAAATGGGATAAGCAAGTTATGTAACTAGCTAAGAGCCCGTTCACACTGCCGTCGTAAAAACGGAGATTGGTTCCGTCTTTACGACGGAAGCCCTAGCCGCTGTAGTGGCTCTATGGAGCTGTTCACACTTGTCGGATCCGGCGTGAAGACGGATCCGTTATTTTTTGCCGGAGAGTTCGCCTACGCAGAGTGTCCGTCGTGAAGCCGGAAAGGAACGCGCTGGCTCATACATTTCAATGGAGCTGTTCACACTACACGGCGGGACGACGGATCCGTTTTGAACCCGCCACACCCCGCTTCACACTTCACCACCGCCCGCTCCCAGACGCAAGCGAGCAGGCAAGTTGTGTTTTTATGGGGCGCGCGTTTGGCGTTTATAATATTCCAAACTTATTTTTTAAACTTTTTTTTTCTTTATTTTAAAGCTTTTTTAAAAGAGCTGTGCGATGCACGGATGAGCGCATTAGTTTAATAAACACATAATAAAACGTATTTGAGTTTTTATTGTTTTCTTACCCTAGAAATATCGACAGCCTTTCTTCTGGACGAATGCACTCTCTCAATTTTGTATTTTGATACGTTAAGCTCTCTGAAACTCGTCCCAGTAGATAGTTAAAGGAATTGATAGACATTCTAAAATAATTAAAGAACTTTAGTTCATCACTTCTCAACTCACCAATTAACACTTGGAAAGTTCGTACAGAAAATCTTTCAGCTATAATTGGGTGTACCCAAAATACCACATGACAACAAGAGCTTCATCATCGTCCATTGCGCAGTGCGCACAACCGTCTACTTGCGTCTACTGAAGAATGATAAAATGTTTTGGTCGTTGTTTTCGTAGAGTGGGATCCGTCTTGAAAACGGAAGTGTGAACAGGGGCCTAGGGCTTCCGCCTTAACGACGGAACCCATCTCCGTTTTTACGACGGAAGTGTGAATGGGCTCTAAGAGCTCTAGCGAACAATTTCTATAAATTCAAATTTGTCTTGCCTCATAGCACACTCAAACTAGTGTATTTTTCATTGGTAAAATCTATTCTCAGATACAGAATTCAAAGCTGAGGAAATACAAGCATGACTTATATTAACTATGTACAAAATTTGCAAACCTCTATCATAAAACAAATTGTATCACCAAATATATATAGACCAAGACACAATGTGCAACTCTTATATTGTGCTGAGGGCCTGCTCTCAATAAAAGGTATATTCTGCTTCCTTACAATTAAGGATAACTGGGGAGATAATACTTATAAAAGACCACTGGTACACAGTCACAGCACACGTTTCACAGAAAAAAGGCCTGAAGATCCCTAAAATATCCAATAGGTATTGAAGTCGAACGCTGGAGTACTGTGTACCAGTGATTTTTATAAGCTCAAGAATAATTTTGGTTTAGAGGAAAATGAGAATTTAAGCATGAAAATTTGTAAAAAGAGTGGCTTATCAATAAAAATCTATGTATCTTTAAAAAAAACAGAAAAAAAGAAAGATTGGTGATGTTATGGCAGTAAGAATATCTTGTATGATACCAAATCTGTATGATCCCAAATATCTGTTATTTTATTTAATTCTTCGGGAAGACTTTTAAAATATTGTATCCCTTTGTAAATATTCTTTTATTGTGTATTTGTTGTTTTGGAAACATAGAAATTTGGTTTATATGTCATGCCTACATGATGAGTTAAGTTGAAATATATATTTTTTTTTATTACATTTACTTTAAATATTTGTTATATTTATTTTTTTAACAGAGGTCTCCAATTTTTGGTAGGTATATCAAAAATTTTTACAATTTTGCTGAGGAGAATATTGGTTCTTTTTTTTGTTTTTTTTAAATTTTTTTTATTAAATTACTGTCTTTCAACAACTTTTACAGGATTTTTTCTCATATGCGCATCCTCATCCACTGATTTCCTACCGAATAAAGGATTGGACTAGTGCGAAATAGTCTATTTAAAAATATACTCAAGTAACTTGAGTAATTTTCTTAATCTGATAAAAGTATAGATATATATTTCATAAAAAAGCGCATATGTGTCTGTTCCATTTCAAAATAGTTGATCTACAATTGAACCGAGGTTCCTTTTTTCAGTTGTATGGTTAAATATGGTACATGAGGTATTGTTATTACATACTTCTTTGTCACATTTTTTGTTATGTATAATTAGGATAAATTCTATCAATGTTAGGGTAAGTTCCAAACATATTTGTTGAAAACATAAACTGTTTTTTTTTCTGAATAATTTTTTTTTTTTTTTTTTTAATTTTCATATTACATTAGGTTATAATGATGACGTATTGCCCATCTCACTAGGTGTGAAACACCTGTGTAGAGATGGCAATTTACAGAGTGGTAAGATTGCAAGTAGACTTGTATCAAATCAGTTTTTTTTATGATTTGGATATCATTATTTGCATTTTCCTTTACAATTTTTGATATAATACATATTTTTTCTACTTCTTATTTAAACGAGTGTATATTGATGTTGAACCTGCATACAAGCAGCCATGTGGCAGTTTCGCGAGACTACCGATAAATTGTGTAAAATATATATTTATGTAAACTGTGTCTTTGTTGAAAATAATAAAAAAAAAAAAAAGTTTAAAAAAATGCTTCATCGGACAATAGGGTACATGCAGTATATGTAATATAGTGTTTTCAATGCATTTAATACAAGTAAAAAAATAACTAAACTCGAACATCACACCTAAAACCCCCGAAAAAATTTATTTAATTAATTAATTCACTTTTAAAGTTGTATGAAAATTCATATATCAAAAACGAGTCATCATTGACTTGCGAGATTGTGACGTCACAACGCACCCACCTAGTCCCACGTCAAATTGTTTTTGACAGTTTTTGTTCCAGCTGCTATGCTGGTTTGAATAAGTTTGATAGTCATAATCGTTTAGTTATGCATCCTAAGCCCATTCGTTTGTGTAAAACATACATTGTAAATACATACTATCATGACAGACAGTGGTTTTCTACAAAGACAGTCTGACAATTTGCCAAAAATCGACGCGATTATAATGGCAGTTACATGTACCTTTTCATCGCATGACACCGCTTTTTACACATAATAACATTATTTGTGACGTTTATAAATAGTTGGTTTGGTGTTGAAGATGTTGTATTTGTACACTTTAGTACAATACAGTATTTATAAACGGTATCTACGGACATTTTCTTCGATAAACAAATGATCAACTGCAGACTGATTACTGGATTACGACTTGCGACTTATGACATCTGTCAAGAAGTGCGCAGTGACGTCACAAGCCAAAACCGCGCGAAAAGGGCGTTTTAGCGCTAATTTGAAAATTGAATATTCAAAACGTTATTGAAAGACTATTTCCTATCGTAAAAAAATTTTTTTTGAATATTCCAGTTTGTAATTTTTTTCTTTAATTTTTGGTAAAACAAAAAAAAAATGTGATTGTACCCTATTCATTCCAGCGCAGTGGTTCCAGTGACAGCAAAGGAACTGGTACCTTGTCACCTCGAAAATTGGACATCTCTAGGGATATGTCAATCAGTCGATATCCGACGCAATCCGACGTCTGTGTCTCCTGTGCTTTACCTGTCGCCAGCAATTTATTGTTGTTATGTCTTTCTAAAGTTATAAAACAAAGTGTTTGGAATTGGCCGCCCCCCTTCGCCTTTACGTAAGAAGGTTCTAGTTATATTGACTAAATGACATTTAAACTCTTTAATTTATTGGTGCTTGTTTATTGTAAGACACTTGATTGATCAGTTTTTACTGAATTCGCGATCTAACATATTGAGCTGCCCAACACTAACCACGACACGTGACACTGTACATGAGTTTGTTCACTGTTAATTTCAGAAAGCAATGTTTTTACAAAAAAGTCATTAAAGCTTAATAAATTAAATATAAAAATAAGTACGGAAACGTGGCGACACGTATTAGAATCTACATGTTCTGAAACAAGCGCAAATATTTTTGATAATATTCTCTGCAATTATATTACAGCATCGACTGATATTAAAACTATTCGTATTCAAGCCAAATTCAAAAAAATAAAACCATGTAATAATATATATATATATATATATATGTAATCTACTTGCAACTGTTTCGACCCACACAAACTACACCAACGTCAAATTGACAGTTCTGAACTTTCAATATGACAATTCCGAACTTGGTTTAGATTTATTTTTATTTCTGTTCCTTTTGAAGTAATGTTTGAATTGTGATATATTTTATTTTATTTTTTTATTTATCTATAATAAAGTACTGTTTTTTGTGTATTTTATAAAATGCATTTACAAACTCCGTAGGTACACACAATATTTTCAGTAGTTTTATTTTCAAGTGAACATGATGTTTGAATAGACAGATTTTGTTAACAGGCCTTATTATTATTTGTTTTCAGCTGAAACTAATTACCATCACATAACAGGGCGCTTTCACAGCAGTGCCATGGATCTTCCCAACCCAGAGAGTGTTTCCATCAAGACTGAACCATGGTCGCAGGAAGAAGGCTCAGGTGAAATGCCGTTCATGGATGTAGAAATCCACCTCCCGGATATGAAGAAGGAATGTTTACAGTATGCGGAGAGTGTTCAGGCAGCTAGTAAGTTGCATTGCGTATATCACACAGGTGTTACAGATGGACGCAGTCAGGACAGCTGCTTGTTTTCTACTTCCCCTCGTATTGTCCTTCTGTATTGTTTTACTGTCCCAAATTTTGCTATTGATGAACTAAGACAACGCATAACTTATTATGCCCTCGAACTCTTCCTTATTATTAAAACTGTTGCCTCACCATATTGTATCACTAAAGTAAATCATCTCTCTTTCTCCACTCCAAAAAAACCTTTTGGATTGGGTAAAAGATTGCATTGGTCACTCCTAGGAGTTTGCTACGTTTGGTAATTTAGCGGGTTGCCCGTGTTCATGGGGTGAGGTTTGACTAGGTCTTGACGGCGGATGCGTTTGCCCACCTAATTTATTTATTTGCAAAAACAGCATAAAACCAATACATTGCAAAAGCGGTAACAAAAGATACATAACAAATACATTTACAGTTAAAGTAATACATTTAGTTGAAACATAAGTGCTATTTCACGCTTAAAATCGTTGTAGGAAATGTGGAATATATACAATGTGTGCCGGCCGGAACTAGTGAGACTGGTTGAGGGAAACCTATTGATTTCTCCAGCCTGTCTCTCTTGACCCATGGTATTGCACCGCTGCACAATGGTTTTACTAGTATGGGAGCGTCGGAATTAAATCGAAATTTCAAATTGCAGGGACCACAAAATTTTGTTTGTATATCTTGACATCACATACTAGCGCATCTTTTCCCATACCACCGAACTCAGCAAAACGTTTCGTCGCTGCGTAACACGTCAGCAAAGATTTACTTCCCGAGCAGTCAGGACGTTTGTGTGAAAATGCAAGGTTTATTAAATAACATTTAGGGACTGTTTACTTTTTACACCACTTGCTGGCAAACTTTTTTCTACATGAATCCAATACCTTCAGGTGTGCACTAAAGATATTAAGTATTTTTTTTTCATTTCCTAATTTGACAAATTTGGGAAATATTTGTTAAAAAAACATCTCGTGAATATTAAAAAAAATACGATGATTTTTGGAACAGTTAAGGTTTTAGTTTGATATTTCGTAATATTTCGTAAATGTGCTAATGCACTTTTATAGCCGACCTATTTTAGTATCATATTAAGAAAAAAAATCTTGCGCATTTTTGCGTCTCTACAGACCAGTAATTTTTACATAATTTGCTTCCTGTAAAATTTGAGTGCTTCATAAATATTATTTTTGACACAGGTTCGTTTTCAAAGGATTTGTTCTTAAAATAAAAGGAGTTATTTGAAATAGTGATGAACTCAAAGTGCCAACAGATGGAAAAACGATTTTTATATTTAAAAAAACTTATAAATTGCCCCAAAGAAGGCTGTAAAACGATTGCGGGCTTTAAATTTTGCATAAAACAAATGGACAATTGCTTATCGAAATGAAGCTAGATTTTTGATGGAAAATAAAAAAAATGGCTTGAGACTTCGATTGGTTTTACATTATATGAGATTTCTCCTGAAAAACAGCACGGTTGCGGTCGCCCGGAAATTCAATTTGAACACTGTTCTGACCGATCCAAACGCTTATAAACCAAAGATCTTCGGAAAAGTTCACCTCTTTCTCATTTGGCGTTTGCAAAGAAAACCTTTGGACCATCTGGACAACCGATTGCATCAAAATTGGTAGGAAATATTATTCGTTCACCGAAGAGCGCATCTATGTACAGAAAAGCGTATAAGGTATTTGATGATAATCGCTCTCGACGGATGTCTGAGGAGGAAGCCCTCTCAACCATGGTGGAAGCCAAGCTTACGAAGCACCAGTACAATGTCATAAAATCAAAGATCCAGAAAGGTTTCCACCGTACAATGTAGTACTTGAGGCAAAAAAGGCTTTCTACCCAATAAAAGATATAACAATCACTCCTAAATCTGCAGAAGTAACAAAGAAACAAAGATTTAAAATAAATTCGCGAGAACTATTATAGAAAATGTTCTCGTGAAAAATGCAATGAGGATGTTTTTAATTTAATGTTAGTTACATCTGACCCTGTAATAACTAGTTACAGGCAACTCCCAAAAAAAACAATCAAATCGTTCTTCTAATGAAGTTTTTGATTTAATAATTCCTCTGGACATTCATTCTTCAAATATCTTTAAAACCGACGATGATGATGATTGTTTATCTTCCGTATCAGAATATTAAAAAGCAAAATTGAACGTTACTCGGCCGTTATTTTTGCATGGATATGGACATAAATATTTTTAAATTTAATTTTATTATTTTAAATTTTATATTTTTGTTAATAAAATACAGAAATCGAAGTAAAACTTACTAAAACCGAATATATTTATTTTTTTAACCCATACCGAAATAAAATCACATTTTTTTTCCTGTTAACCCTCCCTGTGAATTGATTCCGACTTTTGGGGTATTTGGAACCACTGTGCGCTGTGTCTGTTATTCTTGGACAAACGAATCAGATTGCTACCCACCTCTCATACCTTTTTCCTTCCCAAATCTTTCTCTCTTTCCTTACCCTTAAAAGATCATCAACACAATATTCCCAAATGTGATACTGGCGTACGGGCCACAAGAGCTATTGTTTTCCTCGGGACCTCCTGTGTGGAGCATTGTAAAAAACGGTGTAACGTGTTTTCTGTACTTCAATAAATACTTATATTGATTCCAAAATTCATTATTACATTGTCTAGTAACTATAAATTCCGTCTAAAGATTTTCGTGGATGGAAGGCTTTCGCTAACAACGTCCGTAATGTGGACATATTTTAGTCTTATTGTGTTTACAGATGTTCTCACTTACGTGAGAACAATGCAGTTACAAAAAACTCAGTTAATAGAGTCGATAGAGTCTACGCCTGTGTAAAGACAAAAACAAGAACAAATAAATAAAAGTACAACATTATATAAAAGCTAACTCTAAAGACAAATAATAGAAAGAAAGGCAAAAGACATAAAAAAAGATTATTGTACACTCTGTGAAATTTTTTGTCCATTCCGTTATACTGTGATGTGATTTTATATACACTGTGTAGCGTCCCAGGTCGTGGTCTCCAGTCAGGCGTAAACTTAGCTGTCTTTGGTGACTTCCTTCGTATTCCACGCCAAGGATTGGCGTACAGAGAGAGTTATGATGTTTTGAGTGAAGTAGGCGTCCTGGCGTGGTCTCCGGAAGTCTCCGGTCAGGTTGTAAGGCTGACGCTGCGTTTTTGACCTCTTTCGTTTCAACGCCAAGATGGGCGTACTGGGAGGAGAGATTGTTGGAGGTTATCCGTAAAAGACTTATGTTCTGGATTAATTGTAACTTTATTTGAATAACTTTACAATACGATATTGACTGGCAATTAGTTATAGCTTAATTGGGTCGGTAAGAGATTAGAGAGAGAGTGGAGAATTCGAGAATATATTCAAGAGAATCAGTTATCAGAGAGAGAATGAGTTTGCCAAACATTGACCCAAGTATTTATCAACAACAAAAATAATTGACGTGACCACAGAGAAAAGACAATATAGATGATGAATTGATGACAATATTTCACTATGAAGTAGCATAGACATAAAGATTTAAAGTAAAGACTGTACACATCGAGATAAATACTGAGAATGAAAAGTGTATAGAAAAGAACGATTTTAAATATGAAATAGGACAATCACAACACAGAAGACACAACATTGAGAAGTTATCCTTTTATAAGTAAAAGCACTTGTGTTTTGTACTGGATCTTGTTGTAACTTGTTTATTCTGATGAATAAATTTACAACGAGATTGATTCGATTTTGAGCACTTGAGATGCGATTTGTAGATAAAAATTGAGAAAGGAAATCGGGAAAAGAATGACTTGCTAAAATGACAACAAGCAATCATATAGACAAAAAGTGAAAGTTAGCGCGTGGTCACAGACAAAATAGATTGTAGACACAAAAATGTAAAGCAATGTTTTAGTAAAAGGTGGCATAGAGGCGAAAGTTTAAGGTAAAAGAGTCTATAGCTTGAGATTAAGTAAATGATAAATAAGAAGTGCCCAGTACTAAAATGAAGTCAAATATGAAATAAGACAATCACAATACACAGCATACACTTCGTAATTCTTCACTGCGATTGAGTGAAACTGAAGTCCGGGAGGAGAGAGTTAGAGAGGGGGGAAGGGACCAAGAAACAGTTCATTGGCCTAGCACAAATGCCAATTCACGATCAATACAAAAAGCACTCCACCAGGTAATTACCGACCCACAATGAATTTTTAAATAAAGTACGGCTTTTCATTGTATTATTATTTTGTTTTTCCAGGTAGCATAAATGTGGAGAATTTACCCATCAAGGCAGAACCAGGACCCCGTGAAGAAGATGCAGAGGGAATTTACTATACGGAAATAGACATAGACCTGCCAGATGTAAAAAAGGAATGCATTGAATACTCTGAAAGGGCTTCTGGTAAAATTGATTTTTTTTTTCATTGTTTATTTTTAGGATATTATGCCTTATTGCGCTACCTCCTTCTTTTGCCGACTTTTCGGACAGCGTTGCAGTGTCCATCATCAGGGCAGATCCGCAGATCCGACGATGTGCGGATCTGCCCTGATGATGGACACTGCAACTTTGTCCGAAACGTCGGCAAAAAAAGGAGGTAGCATAACACCCCCAAAACAAACAACGAAAATGCTTTTGGCCGTGAAAATCTAAAAACTTTTTTTTCTCATTTTCTTCTTCTTCTTTATGTGCCTTATCAGGTCCCCCCGACGTTGGCGATCACTCTTGAAAAGGTCTCTCTGTCTTGCGCTGCCCGGAATAGCTCCTCCACACTTCTAATGCCGGTCCACTCTCGTATGTTTCGCAGCCAAGACATTTGTCTCCTACCAGGCCCTCGGCGACCCTCTATCTTGCCTTTCAATATTAAATGGAGCAAGTGATACTTCTCCCCTCGAAGTATATGACCCAGATATGAAATTTTCTTGATTTTAATTAATGTAAGCAGTTCCCTATCTGCTCTAGCCCGCCTGAGAATTTCTATGTTGGTGATCATGTCGGTCCATGGGACCTTGAGCATTCTCCGGTGAAGCCACATTTCGAAAGCCTCTAACCTGTTCATGGTATTTATTTTCAAGGTCCATGTTTCACAACCATACAGCAAGACCGACCACACATAACATTTTAGCATTCTCTGCCTTAGTTTTAAGCTTATATTGTCATTGCAGAAGAGGGATTTCATTTTTATGAATGCAGTTCTTGCTGCTTCAATTCTGCACCTAATCTCTATATCTGGGTCAAGATTCTCCGTGAGGATACTGATTTCTCATTTTGATCTGTCTGAATTTGTTTTAATAATTTTCATGTTTCATTATAGAAATCTACATATTGAGCTTTACCTGACATTCTTTTCAGACATAATGACGGTCCTGAAGACGCATCCTGGAGAAAAACTTTATTCATGTTCCTATTGTAACTACTCCTGCTCATACAAGTCAGTGTTAACAGTGCACTTACGCACCCATACTGGAGAAAAGCCTTTTTCATGTTCCCATTGTAACTACTCCTGCTCACAAAAGTCATATTTAATTGTGCATTTACGCACCCATACTGGAGAAAAACCTTTTTCATGTCCCCATTGTAACTATTCCTCCTCGGATAAACCAACTTTAACAAAGCACTTACGCATCCATACTGGAGAAAAACCTTTTTTATGTCCCCATTGTAACTACTCCTGCTCGGATAAACCAAGTTTAACAAGGCACTTACGCACCCATACTGGAGAAAAACCATTTTCATGTCCCCATTGTAACTACTCCTGCTCACGAAAGTCATATTTAATTGTGCATTTACGCACCCATACTGGAGAAAAGCCTTTTTCATGTTCCCATTGTAACTACTCCTGCTCACAAAAGTCATATTTCATTGTGCATTTACGCACCCATACTGGAGAAAAACCTTTTTCATGTCCCCATTGTAACTATTCCTCCTCGGATAAACCAACTTTAACAAAGCACTTACGCATCCATACTGGAGAAAAACCTTTTTTATGTCCCCATTGTAACTACTCCTGCTCACGAAAGTCATATTTAATTATGCATTTACGCACCCATACTGGAGAAAAACCTTTTTCATGTCCCCATTGTAACTATTCCTCCTCGCATAAATCAAGTTTAACAAAGCACTTACGCATCCATACTGGAGAAAAACCTTTTTAATGTCCCCATTGTAACTACTCCTGCTCGGAAAAACCAAGTTTTACAAGGCACTTACGCACCCATACTTGAGAAAAACCATTTTCATGTCCCCATTGTAACTACTCCTGCTCACAAAAGTCATATTTAATTGTGCATTTACGCACCCATACTGGAGAAAAACCTTGTTCATGTCCCCATTGTAACTTCTCACGCTCAGACAAATCAGCTTTATCAAGGCACTTACGCATCCATACTGGATAAAAAACCTTTTTTGTTTTCCTACTGCAGCCTTTCATGTTGTCTAAAGTCTAAAGTGAAATTTAAAAATTCATATTTTACTTAGCCCTTACTAGAGAAAAGTTCATTTTCCTATTGTTACTAATCCTACTCACATAAGTCATCATGGACAATGCTTACCAGTACTCGAGAATACCTTATTTACTCGCCTTGTGCAGTTATTCATGTTCACATTCATTTTGGTGGAGAAAAATCATTGTCTTGTTCCAGCTGTAAGCATATTCATTAAATTTATAAAACCACCCATTTAAATTTTGGCCGCTTTAGGCGAAATTTAATAAACACTGTGAGTCTGTGATATTCAAGTTCCACGCATTGTAGATTCTTGAGAAGCTTTTCAAGCTAAGAGAAGTTATGATAAATATACAATTTTACATCATTAGTTCTTTACAATATTGGGTGCTCTTAACTTAAGTAATTAACATACTAGAAGTCTTACCTTTCTTAATAAAAGGCCTATTTGTTTGAATAAAATTATTATTCTGAATTTAGAAATGAATCATTACTTTGACAAATATAAAGCTTTAAAACTTTGTACAAATTTTAGTAAATTGAAAAAGTGTTAATTTAATTTAGTATAAAGAACCAAATATTTAATTGCCATATCTTAAATACATTTTCACATTCATTATATTTTTGTTGTTATTTTAACATCTTGGTTGCTGCTTAATTCTTTATAAAAGTTAATTTTAATGCAATATTATAATTTAATAAATATTTTACGCATAAGTACTATTTGGGACTAGGTACTTTTTTATGTAAAAATTAGATCCGTGTACCAAATTGTAACACGTCTCTTCCAAAGTTGTTTTTTGTAAATTTGTGTAAATTGTAATTGGAAATAAATTATTCCTCTCTCTCTAACTCTCCCTCCCCGGTCAGAAGGCTACAGAGGTTTGGAAATAAATTTAATTCTGAGGATATTTTCATTTATTCTGTATTAAAATTAAAATTAGAATTTTCTAAAGTTTTGACATAACGCTTGCTATCTGTTACTTATTTTTTATGTTGATTTTAGCCCTTCACTCTACTTTTTATTTTGTTGATTTTTACTATTGTTTACTTACTGTTATGGGTACCTATACTTTTTTTCATTTGTTGTACTAAGGAATGTTGATTCTTTTTGTCCCTACCATATTTTTTATATTCTGATAACATGTTGATATGTAATGGAATAATTTATTTTTATTTTTTATTTTTGTGTAAATTTTATATTCCTTGACATTATGTAAAACCGTAAATTAAAAAAAAAATCCGTTTTCATTTTGTTTTAAAATAATAAAAAATCAATCAGTGCTTGTGATAATTTTTTGTCTTCAACTAGGTACCTACTTATTTGTCATTTTTAGTTTTTAACTTTATTCCTAAAGAAGAAACCTTTCGTGTTGAAAAATATCGATATTTTATATTAATTAATTGTGTAAACAAAGTTATTTCTTACATTTGATAACGATTGTATCTTCATTATAAAAGTAGGCTGGTTGATTGCATCCTAGATGAGGAATTAGAAAACAAAAATCTGTAACCAATAAAATATTATGTAATAAAAATAAATAAATCTTATTAATGGATCGAAGACCAACAGGACACTTCACAGTCCACGAAGAAACAATATAAAGGAACTAAGTTAAAAAGTTGCACCAATATGAGTATGAAGTAATCGTTTTAACAGCTACATATTGTCCACGACATGGTCTTACAATTTTCGCTGTCTGTTTTTGGGGTGTTATGCCGTGTTGCGCTACCTCCTTCTTTAGCCGACGTTTCGGACAGCGTTGCAGTGTCCATTATCAGGGCAGATCCGACATCTGATTATTATAAATTTCCGATTATTATTAATTTTAATCAACTACGCGATAAACATTACTTTTATTTTTGGGCATAGTCATCCGGTTTTCACAGGTTTTGACCGAAACGATGGACCGCCAAATAATGCGGTCTTGGCATACACTCCTTGCTTCATTAACATTCATTTACAGCCTCATACTCATACTCTGTTATTCCGACTCTTGACATGGCCTGCCTCATACATATCAAAATCATAAATACGCAGATAAAAATTTGAACAGAAACCGAGAATAAAAAATAAAGCACGCTGAGATCACGTCGATATTAATCTATGGTCATCAATGACAGTTGTCACGTATTATTTTGCTCCTTTGAAATAGTGAAATTTTGTGGAAAAAGTTTATTTATAATATACAAAGCGATTGTTACAGTGGCATCACAATGTTGCAGTAATGTTGGAGAAAGTGCTGTGTATGTGAGTGTGAGTGTTGTTGTTAAGAAAGGCAAATTATAAAAAGCCAAATCACTGTGATAATAACACTGCCGACAGTGCCGACCGTGCCGACATATTATGATACACTTAGCTACTACTTAATAGATGGCAGTAGACATACATTTATCAAAAATAAATTAATACTTTACTCTAATTGATAATAGATGGCGGTAAATACACCAAATTAAAGAAATACTACTTACCGATATTCATTAACATATGGCAGTAGATACATAAAATTTAAAATTATTTATTTATTAAAATTATTTGAATTTTAAAAATGGAAAAGGCAAATAAAACACCCAGAGTAAAAAATTCGGACCCATTTATGAAATCTTTTATGACCCCGAGATCCCCAACTGAACAAGAGGACGATAATTTATTGTCCGATTCCTAAAATAATAGAGATGATGAGGAAGAAAAGTCTATATTGATAGAGACAAATCAAGTGAGTAACGCACTTACTAACTCGAGAATCATAATTAATTCCATGAAGACAACCATCTCAGAAAGTAAAGGAAAAAATTCCATTGGCCAAAAAGAAAAAAAATAAATGAAGGAATGGATAATTTATTTAACATTATAGCTCCTTTAGTGGCAGAAAATAATGAAATGAAGGGCGAATTAAAAATTCTCCGGCCGCTCACAAAAATAGTTACCCAAAATTTTAATGAAATGAAAAAAATAATGCAGGAATATAAATCACATTTTAATAACATGAACACAAAAAATGAAGAAATTAAAAAAGACATAAGAAAAATAAAATACTTGAAACTTATGCGGAAAAGGTAAAAAAAACATGAGCCGATTGTAATCATAAAACCAAAAAAGAAAAATCATGAAAATATTGAAACAAAAAACGAAATTAAAGGAAATATTAATCCAGTAAACTTTGGAGTAACTCAAAGATATTAGAAACCCGAGATATGCTATAGGCAGTTTGAACCCTTTAGAACTGCGTTACCTCGTGTCGCCGATATTGCTAACCAATATTCTTACACACCTTCGCTTACGCTAAAGTATCCGCCCCTTTTCGAACTCACACTTGAAACTTGTCGTTTTCGTTGGCACTAATACTTAGAACAGATTTCTATGCGTACACGTCTCGACTGCATTCGCAATTAGCAATACATTCAAATGACAACGAATAAAGATTGCAACAATATAAATCGATAGCAATCGGTATTTTAATTTTAAAATTATTCCAGTTGAAATTTGGATGAAACATTCTTATTCTCAGAACCAAAAAATCGGAATAAGTGTGATCTATTCTCAGAACCGATAAAAAGGAATAAGTGTGTCCAAATCGTAACGTGTCCCATTCGTAACAAATCCACATCAATTGTTTCTATTCTATTTAGAATTTTAACAGTTTTTGGTTTTGTTCAATAATGTTAATCACAATAACACTCAAATTGTGCTTTTGTTGTAAAAATCCATAAAAAGAAATTCTAATTTTTTACTAACGTTAATTTATTTTGTATTAGAGTACTTCACAAGAGTCCCATGCATCTGTGTACCATCCCACTCTGAATGCTGTCTAGCAGCCATCTCATCTTAAATATGCTTTGTAAAAACTAAATAGAAAACACATCGAATCATAGTATGACCGGTCAGTGGTTGAGTGGGCATCGCGTTTGGGTCCCACCCAGGCGTTCCGTGTTCGATTCCTCGGGTGGCTAAGTCCTCCATCACGACTCAAGCAACATTTTCTACTTACTGAGGTGGTGGTAGGAGATTTTCAAATATTTTCGGGTTATTCGTTACCCGGGAATGTTTGTCTGTCATTTAAAAAAAAAACGAGTGTGCTTTAGACCACACGACTGAAGTAAAACTTCACTAACTTATAAAAGAACACATGACATTGGGGTGACATTGACATTGACATTGAGGTGACTTATAATATTGGGGTGACATATGACTATGGGGTGACCTGTGACCCTGAGGTGACCTAAAAATGTTGGGTGACCTATGACCTTGGGGTGACCTACTACCTCGGGGTGACCTACGACCTTGGGGAGACCTACGACCTTGGGTTAACCTATGGCATGGTTATTCAACAAATGATTCCTTGTGCTCGCACCTCTCCATAACACTTCGTAACGCATTTACCAGCTTACTCCCTAAGTCAAGCGTGCATCAAGGCCCGACCGTTCACCTCGCCCTATCACCGTTCGCATCGATTACCGTTCGCATCACACTTTTCGTAACATCACTTTTTTCGTAACGCATTCACCAGCTTACCCCCCAAGTCGAGCGTGCGTAAAGAAGTTTTACTTCAACTTCTTGGGGAGTAAGCTGGCGAATGCGTTATGAAAAATGTTATGGAGAGGTGTTAGCAAAATGAATCATTTGTTGACTAACCATGCCATAGGTAACCCCAAGGTCATAGGTCACCCCACGGTCGTAGGTCACATCAGGGTCATAGGTCACCCCATGGTCATATGTCACCCCAATGTCATATGTCACCCCAATGTCTTTTTTTATGCTTCTCCCCGTCCCGCGAACCCCCCCCCCCTTCATCCCTCTCTCATCCCTGCCAACCCCCCCCCCCCTTCGTTTCTCTCCCCCACCCCCGTTATCCTCTCCCTATTGGATCAGTCGTTCCGGATTCCCTTCCCCTTCTCCTTCCCTTCCTGCCGCTTAACTTTATGAATTGCACACATTTTTCAAACTGATCACTCGTCAAAAAATATACAAATTTCATAACGCCAGAGGTTACCATTAAATGTATATAAACCTTCACGGACGTGCCCACACCAAAATACCAAAGTTTCATCCCATTCGGATGTATGGTAAAGGAAACAATTTCATAATGCTAGAGCCCACCGTTATACTCGTATATATAGAAACCTCCGCGGGCTCGGGCACAAAAAATCAGCAAAGTTTCATTGAAAATCGGATAAATGGTACGCATGCGGAACAAACAATTAATTTTTTTATAAAAAATAAAGATTTGAAAAGAAAAGCATGGCATTTTTTTCTACCACAAATCAGCACTGACGCCAATAATTATCTACAAAAAAAATTCAAAAGAAATAATATGTTTGTATATATATATATATATTTTTTTTTTTTACATAGCCCTGCTAATTTTACGAAATATCGATAGTCGGTTTTTAAAAGAATTCGCGTCCCCCTCACTAGCTTCGTCATGGCGGCGATGTTTGCTTTTCCGGGGCCTTACGTCAATTATAACTTTGAATAATCATTAAAAAATGATAACTCACTCTAATTTTGTACTTAGCGGTGAAATAAAACTCAATTTATCTTGAAGTTCACATTGCTTGTCGTATTTTTACATAGTTGCATTGAACAAGACGGCATTTTGAATAAAACGGGCACAAACCGTGCTCGGTTACGACATAAAATCAAATACATGAACGAATTCTTTCCGTATTCATACTACGCGCATTACGCCGTAGTCCGCCCACGGTCTGGCAGCCAACGTAGCATATCTCCCTTTGTTTCTATTATCTGTGGAGTAACTGGAATGAGAAATTTCTGAAAAAAGAGGATGGAGGGGTAATAGTGGAATTCATAAATGCCACTTATATAAAAAAAAATCAGGATAAGGTGACTGGACTGATAGGAGACAAATATGATGTGAAAATCCCACAAGAAAAAAAACTGTTAAACCATCTGTTAAAATTATAGGCTTAACTGAAAAATACTCTTTTGAAGAGGTAGAAAGGAAAATAAAACGTCAAAATGAGTTTATTTTTGAAAAAAACTCAAAAATAAAAGTAACATTTGTAAAAGAAACAAAAAATATAAGAAATCAAACCAGCTACACCGTATGTTGATGGAAAGACGTAACAAGATGTTAAAAGAAGAAAAAATAAATATTGGATGGGAGGTGGGACAGATGCAGGGTTTTTGATAATCTAAATATCATGAGATGTTTTAAATGTAATGGTTTTAATCACAAGGCTATAGATTGCAGAAACCTAAAATCTTGTCCAAAATGCGCAAAGCATCATGATTTAAAAGATTGCACCTATGAGAATATTCAATGTGTAAATTGTATAATGACAAATAATAGATTGGGATTAAAAATAAATAGTAGTCACTCAGCTATGAGCAAGGAATGCCCAATTTATAAACGAAAATTAAAAGCCAAAATGAGCAGAATCTCTTTTTTATAAAAAAAAATGTACGAGAAAGATGAAATAATATACCTGAATGTACAAAGCATCATTGCACATTGCGAAGAGGTCCAAATACTTCTAGAGGAGAGGAAACCTTTTATGCTTATGATGAGTGAAACACATGTGACTGAAGATATCCAAGATAGTGAAATTAAATTTGAAAATTATAATACCATCCGTTGCGACTCATATAGTCGACACACAAGAGGAGTGATGATTCTCTTAAGTAAGAAATTCCCGTATGAAGTAATATCAAATCATCAAATTAAAAAACTTTGTTGGATCTTAGCCATCACCATTAAAACAGGAAACAATACAGGTTTATATACTGTTATTTATATATCGCCAAACACAAGTAAGTGCGACTTTTTAACATATTTTTAAAAATGATGTATGGAAAATTTACAAGACGAAAATGTAAATATTATAGCTGGAGATTTTAATATAAATGTCAAAGCAAAGGCCGAAATATACACAAAAAAATT
Source organism: Limnephilus lunatus (assembly GCA_917563855.2). NCBI lineage: Eukaryota > Metazoa > Arthropoda > Insecta > Trichoptera > Limnephilidae > Limnephilus > Limnephilus lunatus. The sequence goes on along the minus strand of OU830592.1, from coordinate 105,517,580 downwards.
GAAATATATTATTCAAGCTGCAGGGATGAAACAACTGGTTAAAGATTATACACGAATTACTAAAACCTCGAAAACAATTAATAAAAACTCAGATCTTGTAATCTCAAATAAATTCAACTTTAATATTAATATACTAGATAATCCTAAAATTACCGACCATAACATCATTCAGATTCTATTAAATGACAGAGAAAAATACAACTCCAGCAAAGAAACACAAGTAATAACTTTTTAAAATTACAAAAAATATAATAAAGAAAATTTCATTCAGACCTTGGAGGCTATTAATTGGAATGAAATAAATCAAATGGAATATAACAAAAAACCTGACCAGATGATATTAAAATTTAAAAAATCTATTGATGAAGTAGTTCCAGAACAAAAGATACATAAAAAAATAATAATAAGTGGTACACAAAAGAACTACGCACAATGCAGCCAGTGGCGGATACAGATAAAACTCAAGGGGGGGCGCTAAAGATATCTTGCGTAGCTAGAGGGGAGTAGCCGCCACCCCACGAGCACAATCCTCTAGCCAGCCCCCCCCCCCCTCCCCCCAGGACGGACAAATTCTTGCTAACTACGCCACTGATATTTTTTAAAAGTTTAAAAGTCACATGCAAAGTTTTATTAAAACTGACTATATATGCCACCTTATGGTATACAATAAGGAACTACAGTGAAAAATATTATGGCTTTAAAAAAATATGTTCATATTGACCAATAAACGCTGATTCTGAATATATAAGTTTTAATAAATAATATTAAACGTACATTTTTTAAAAAAATATTAAAAAGTGCATTTTTAATATTCTCACAGCGTCAAGTTGGTATGCTGTGTAATGCTCTGTGGTGACGTCACGATGGTAATCACTGTACGTCACATAAATAAACCAGGTACGTCGTTTGTATGGGAATTTAGGTATGACACAAACCAATGTTCTATATATTTCTTATTTTTGAAGATGTCTTAAAGCATATACCTTTATAGAAACTAAATAGAATTGCCTTTTAGATTTTTGTATCTGGCATATACGATCGTGTTTGAAAATTGTAGTATTTTAAGTTTCAAAATTAAAAACAAAAAAAAAAAACAGCTGACAGTAAACATATTCTATTAAATGGTCGAAAAATTTAGGAAAATTCAAAATTTTAAAAATACAGTCCTCTTACTTTATAAATTTGGAATAAAACTGTCACTTCACTTTTTATCTAGTTCATACAATTAAAAAGGATAAAAAAATATTTTAATACCGGCTCCAAACACATGGCAAGCCTCCGCAAGCGTCCACAAGTCCCAGCGTCTGGAGCGCGCGTGTGGCTTGGCTTGCGTAAGCTTGCGAGAGCTTGCCACCGATCCGATCGAGGTCGGATATTTTGGCCACAAGCGGCAAGCGCTGGCGGCAAACGCTGGCGTGGCATCCACACGTTAGTCCAACTTACGGACAATAAACAAAATATTAGAATACTAGATGAATTAACTGGTACGATTTCTATGGATTTTAATCATCCACTATCTTCTCTTTCGAATTCTTCGCTTTCTTTCGTTTGGTTTCGCTTTAAAATAGAAAAAGCATTTTTCAAAAATGACAGCTGCTTCGACGTCCGCCATCTTTGGGCGCTGCGCGCGCAGCGAATGTACTGGCGCGCTTGCAAGTGTGGGGACGCCAGCCATTCGTTTGCCAGAGCTTGCGTGAACTTGCGACAAGCAGCTTGTCGCAAGGGTCTGGCCGTAGCATAATGATTCCGAAAAAATAACTGAAAAAATATGACAACTTGGACTCGGTTTTAGGCAATTTAATGGGTTGATTTCTCTATTTTGTGTTTATTTACACATGCATAAGGCTTTTACATTATTAAATAATATTACTTTTATAGAATTTTTATTAAATTCACGCGGAAAAGTCATTAAAAAAAATTTCAGACGTAACCTAAAATCTTTTGTAAAACGAAAATAAATCACCAAAACACTATTTAGGACTAAAACTGAAAAAAAATTAACGCTAGCATTGGTAATTATGTTGAATTACACTAATACCACAGTGAATTGATCATTTAAACGAAAATTATCTTAAAAAACATAAAATTAACTGCAAGCATAATTCATCATGTCATTTTGTACTTGATATCGCTACACAAGATGGCTACAACAAGATGGCCGGCGGCGCACAGTGGTTCCGAATACCCAAAAGTTGGAAACAACTCACAGGCAGGATTAACGAGGAAAAAAGTGATATTATTTTTCGGTATGGTTACAAAAAATAAGAATATTTGATTTAAGTAAGTTTTACTGGATTTTATTAACGATTTCTGGATTTTATTTAAAAGATTTTTTTTTTTTTTAAATCTTAAAATTGAAATTATTTATGTCCAGATCCATGTGAAAATAAAGGCCGAGTAATGTTTAATTTTGCTTTTCAATATTCTGATGCAGACTATGAACAATCTTCACCATCGTCGGTGCCAAAGATATTTATATAATGAATATCCGGAGGAAATATTAAATCGAAAACATCATTAGGAAAACGATTTAATTGTTTATTTGGGGGTTACCTGTAACTAGTTACGACAGGATCAGATATAACTAACATTAAATTAAGAACATCCTCATTAAATTTCTCACTAGAACATTTTCTAGAATAGTTTTCGCGATATTTTAAAAAATCTTTCTTCCGAGCTTCCGGAGCCTCTTATGATAATCTTAATCGGGCGGCAATATCTGGTGAATGATGGGCAAGGATTCTGCTACAATAGTCAGACTTCCTGCAAACTAATCGCATATGTAGGTACACTTGAAGATATAAAAATACTAGAATAATCGCATCCTCTCACGTCCCAATGAACATCTGTTTTTAAGAAGAGCGATTATCTTCAAATTTTTTGTACACTTGTCTGTTAAAAGATGAATGCCTAGAATAATGTCTTCTAATAATTTTGATGCAACCGTTTGACCGAAAAGTTCACCTCTTTCTCAAACGCCAAATGAGAAAGTGGTGCACTTTTCCGAAGATCTTCGGTTTTCAAGCGCTTGGATCGGTCAGAACTACATTCAAATTGTGTTTTTGACCACGACGTGCCGTTTTTAAGGAAAATCGCGTGCAATATAAAACCAATCGGAGTCTCAAGTCACTTTTTTTTATTTTCCATCATAAATCTAGCTTCATCTCGACGAGCAATCGTCCATTTTAAAGCAAAATTTGAAGCCCGCGATCTTTTTACAGAGTTTAACCAACCCCTCTTTAAGGCAATTGGTGAGGTTTATAAGTTTTTTTTTTTCAAATATAAAAATCTTTTTCCATCTGTTGACACCTTGAGTTCATCACTATGTCAAATAACTTCTTTTGTCTGAAGAAAAAATCCTTTGAAACCGAACCTATGACAATAATGATATTTATGAAGCACTCAAATTTTACAGTAAGTAAGTAAATTACGTAAGAATTACTGGGCCGTAGCGACGCAAAAATAGGTAAGATTTTTTTTTATTACGGAATATTAAACTAAAACCTTAACTATTTCAGAAATCGTCGTATTTTTTTTTAATTCACGAGATGTTTTTTAAAAAAGATATCTTTAATTTGTCATATTAAATATATGAAAAAAATACTTTAGATCTTTAGTACACACCCGAAGGTATTGGATCCATGTTGAAAAAAGATTGCCAGCAAGCGGTGTAAAAAGTTATTAGTCCCTAAATGTTATATAACAAACGTTGCATTTTCACATAAACGTCCTGACTGCTCGGGAAGTCATTCTTTGCTGACGTGTTACGCAGTAACGAAACGTTGTGATGAGTTTGGTGGTATGGGGAAAGATGCGCTGTATGTGGTGTCAAGATATAGAAACAAAATTTAGTGATCCCTGCAATTTGAAATTTCGAGTTGTTTCCAACTCTCCCATACTAGTAAAACCATTGTGCGGCGCCTGCGCAGATAGATCTATGTGAGATTCAGGGAGACCATCATTAAAATAATAAAATGCGTATCGTTATTAAGTAGGTGAACTCTTGATGACGTCAAAAAATACATCTTAAATTTGGCGGGTTTTTGAGGGACCTTGAAAAATTGAAACTTTGACAATTATTTTAACTATTAAAACTAACTGAAAAAAAAATGCACTTATTTAAGCTAGAAGGTCTTCATAAAAAAATAAAAAAATTGGACTGGACTTCTCTATTGTGGTTATTTTCCTCAAATCAGGGGTAAGGAATCTGCGGCCCGCGCCTTTTGGTGTGGCCTGCTGAAAGAACAACAAAAAATTACACAGAACTGAATAATTTTTTTTCACGGTGTTTCAGATGCATTTTTAAGACGTTATTGAAAAAGTGCGTTGTGTTATCTGAGTTTTAAATATGAGCTCTAATGGTAAAACCAGTTTTGTGTTCAAACTGCAATGAAAAAATTGCAAGTGTGGTTTTAGCTGCTCACGCATTTTGTAGAAAACCGTTCTCGTTCTGCTAGTATTGGAGAAAATCCATTTTCATGTACTGAGTGTAGTTTTAATTCCCCGCGTACAGATTCACCCTGTTAGTAAAATCAGTTCTGTGGTTAGAATGCATCGAAAACATTTGAAGTGCAGTTTCATTTTTTGACGTTTTTCTCGCGTTAGAAGTGCATTTATAGAATTCTAGTTGCGTAAGTACTTTGTGCTGCCAGAATTGGAGGAAAGATATTTTCGTGTTTGGAGTGTAGTTTAAATTCCCCGCGTACAAACTCACTTTTAAAATAAAACCAATTCTGTGTTAAGAATGCAACGAAAAAAATCCAGGTTGGTTTTATCTTGCTAACGCATTTCGTAGGAAACCATTCTCATGTTTGAATTGCTGTTGTAAATGTGTAGTTGCATTTGTGCTGCCATTATTGGAGGAAAGAAATTTAACGTTCTGAGTGTAGTTTTAATTCTCCGCGTATAGATTCACCCTGTAATTAAAACCAGTTCTGTGTTAAGAATGCAACAAAAACATGTCAGCTGTGATTTCATTTGCTGTAGCATTTCTTATCTTAAAAGTGCATTTATAAAATATTTGTTGCGTAGTTTGTGCTGTCAGAGTTGGAGGAAAGCCATTAACATGTTCTGAGTGTAGTTTTAATTCGACACATGCAAATTCAACCCAAATTAAAACTATATTTGCAAACGACTAATTGCAATTGTGGTTTCATTTCGTGATGCATTTTGAAGGAAACCATTCTTGTGTTCAAAGTGCAGTTACAAAATTCTGGTACAAAATCATTTGTATGTTCTGAGTGTAGCTATAATTAAGGAGTGTATTAATTGTGTAGGCAGTTATGTAAGTACTTTGTTTCGAATGTGACTCCCCCCCCCCCTCCTGAGACGGAAATTGGAGTGCGGCCACGGGTTCAAGAATTGTATCAATTTCAGGGTGAGTATTCCACAGAGCTAAGCCATTAAGTCTATCCTCCTTCATTGTCGACCTCTGCCATGTCTTTGGAGGGCGATCAAGTATTACGTAACGCAATTTTTAAAGATTATTGACTCCCCTTCCCCCCCCCATGTATTTTTTTATTGTTTTAATCGAGTTTGCGGTAATAAATAAAACAAGAGATTTCTAACTCGTGATACATGCGTTTATTGTTTATTTTATTTTTTCATGTTGTTGGAAAGTTCAAAAATTGGAAATTATTATTATTTTTATCGGATTTATATTTCTTCAGGATCTCCACATTTAACACTCTCTTTCCTCATGTTTCGAATTCAGTTATACAAGTTCTCAAAAGGAACATTAAAAAATCTACAGTATGATTCACGAAAGAGAAAAACCTTTTTCATGTCCTGATTGCAACTACTCGTGTTCTCAAAAGGAATACCTAAGAAGTCACTTGCTGACTCATAGTGGAGAAAAATCTTTTTGTAGTTCCGACTACTTATTCATGTAATTATTATACGAAGTAATTACAACTATTCATGTACTACGAAGTACCCTGCGCCCCCCCCCCCTATATCCGCCACTGAATGCAGCACGATAGAGATTCATTTTACAAAAGAGCACGCCTTACTAATAATACCATGGATTGGGATAACTACAAAAAAGCGAGAAACAAATACTCTAAAGACATAAAAAGAACGCATAATGAGTACATAAAAAATAAAATTTACTCAGATGAAGGGTATCCCAAAAAATTTTGGAAAAGCATAAAAGAATTAGTACATGGCGAAAACAAATACGACATAAAAATTGTAAACTTCCCAAAAGAGATAAATGAAGAAAACATGGATAATAACTTTAATAAATATTTTATTGAAAGCATCACTCAAATCAACAAATTAATACCCAACATTGTTGCTAAATCCATAAACGAAAAAAAGACTCAAACAAAGAATTATTGGTCTTCAGAAAAATAAATGCAGAACATTTATTTAAAGTCTTAAATAAAATTAAATCAAAGAATAGTTCAGATGGATTAACTATTAGTAAAATAAGGGATGCTTTTCCAGTAATTGGATCTACTCTATTAAATATTATTAATGAGACGATTGAAGAAAGAAAATTTCCACAGTCATGGAAACAATCTACCATTATACCGGTTCCGAAGGTTAAAAATACTAGAAAATGTGAAGAATTTCGACCAATCAACACTTTACCAAAATATGAGCAGATTCTTGAAGTGATAATAAAAGAACAAATTTTACAATACCTAGATAAACACAATATTTTATACGAAGAGCAATCAGGATTTAGATGTGATAACTCGTGTGAAACAGCATTAAACGTAATTTTCGAAGAATGGAAGGGAGGAATGAATAGTAATAAATTTATCTTAGCATTATTCTTGGATTTTCAAAGGGCATTCGAAACTATAGATCGAGAAATACTTATAAGAAAACTTAAAGAAATTGGCTTCTCATCTATAACCATTAAATTAAACGAAGAGTATTTGAAAGACAGAAAACAGGTAACAAAAATAAATAATCAGTTTTCAAAACCAATGGAAAATAAATTAGGAGTACCGCAGGGATCTGTCCTTGGACCCCTATTGTTCAAACTCTATATTAATGACATGGTGAAAATATTTTCAAAATGCAAAGTACGATTATTTGCCGATGATACACTTATATACTTAATTGGAGATAACTTTGAAGAACTAATAAATATTTTAAATAATAAAGTAAATGATGTATCAAGATGGCTAAAAATAAAGAAGCTTAAATTAAATAAAAAAAAAACAAAATGTATGGTGATTGGATATAAGAACACATCCAGTGAAAGTAAAATTAAAATTGATGGTGAAATTTTTGAAAATGTAACTGAAATGAAATACTTAGGAGTTATATTAGATTCCAAACTAAACTTCAATATACATGCCGAATATAACCAAAAGAAAATTGCCAAAAAGATATCTTTTTTGGGAAGAACTCGGCCTAAAATTTCCAGAAAAACCGCCATCACCATTTACAATTCAATTATTGCTCCACACTTCAACTACTGTTTAAGTATCCTTTTCCTGTGTTATGAAAGACAACAGAATAAGTTTCGAATTCTCCAAAACAGAGCAATGAGAATAATTCTCCGAAGAAATAGATTTTCGAAAATAAATAAAATGTTAAAGGAACTTAATTGTTTAACAGTGATATTTATTCACAAAATATTAAACAACATGTTTACCAAAATACTTCTCAAATAAAATCGTATACAATAAGGACGTGCAAGGAAATAAGATTAAACAAAAAGGACAAAACGAATACGCAAAACAGTTTGCTATACAAAGGAATTAAGTTATATAACACACTACCAGAAACTGTTAAGTCCTCACCAATTAAAAAGTTCAAGATGAATTGTAGGAGCTACATAAAACAAGAGAAAATTTAGTGAATTTGAAATATTATAATTAATTAGCTGAAATATAAAATTAATTAGAAATTTGTAACCTTAAATGCACAAATTACTAAAATAAAATTCAAATATAAAAAAAAAATAAAAAAAATCACCCCTTACAAAGAAAGGTATTCAATACAACCAAAACAATAGAACAGGGGTGCTCAAACTTGAACTGCTGACGACCTACCTTAATATTATAAGACTCCGATCGATCGACTCAACCGCAGATTTTAAAGCGTCGGGGGGGGGGGGGGAGTCCGTAGCAATCCGACCTAAAATTATTGCGACCTTATTTATAAATTCTACTACAATTTTGTAGTACTTGGGGGAGGAGGGGGGGGGGAGGAAAAATCCAATTCTGCCTAAGAGTCCTGAATTAAAAGTTACACACCGAACATTCAATTTTCTCAGAATTTTGCATGCAACTCAAATGTAATTAAATCTAAATGCGGTGAATTAAAACTACACTCAGATTATGAAAATGTTTTTTCATTATTTCTGGCTGTACACATATTTATATAGTCTGCAACGATTAACTAACAACTGCACTTCGAATAAGAGAATTTTTCCTTCGAAATGTGTCAGCAGATGAATCCGCACCTAGAGTTTTACATTCTGAACACAAAACTGGTTTCAAAACTACACTCAGAACATGAAAATGTTTTTTCTATGATTCTTGCAGTATATGAATAGTCTGCAACAAGAATTTTATGACTGCACATCGAATAAGAGTATGATTTTCTTTCGAAATGTGTCAGCAGATAAATCCACAACTAGAATTTTACATTCTGAACACAAAACTGGTTTAAATTAAATCTATTTGCGACGAATTAAAACTGCACTTAGAATTACAATTATCCACATTACAACATACATTCCACCAACCCTCAACTAAAACGACTTTTGGAGTAAGAAATATGCGATACTTCTCTGTAAAATTATTGAAAATATTCCCTCTTGCAATAAAAACAATTAAATAATAACCGACTTCAAAAGAAGCATTAAGATGTAGATTATGGATATGGGAAGGAAGAATATAGATCGGGGGGGGTCCTTCGTTCTTGTATTCATGATGTTTAGTCAATTCTTAGTAATGATAAAACACGAAAGATGATAATATTATACAAGGTGGGGCAAAAGTAATCATCCGATGTTCTTTTGCTGTAATTTTCTTTTTAATGAAAAACTTTGGATCTGTTTGTGAAATTTTTTTTTTAATCCATTAGAATTTTTTCCATCAAGTCCAGATATTGATATAGGCAAAGTCGCCAAAGTGGCCTCCGCCAGAGTTGATGACCAAACGGGGCCCGTTTTATGGCATTTTCCATCACTCTTGCCAGAACTTCGGGCGACAGGTTTCGCGCATTCCTGGCGAATATTCTCCTTAAAGGCTTCAAGAGTCTGAGGCATGTTGGCTGTTTCAAAGCTGGCCGGCCCCGAAGCAGCCGTTCTGCTGAGAATATGATTGTTGTTGCCCAAGATGTCGAAGATGAGCCCGGAACATCGACCAAACGACGTGCCACGCAATTGGGATTTAGCCGTCGGTCCCTATGTAGAATTTTGGTGAAAGATTCGAAGATGTTCCCTTACAAAGTGCAGAAAGTGCATCAGCTGTCAGCTGTTGACCGCCAAACGTGCATAACCTAAACGATTTTTGATCGAAAATTATCATGAGCGATGACGCTTATTTCCATCTTAGCGGTTAAGTTAAAAAACAAAATAAACGTTTCTGGGGCATCAAAAATCCGTGTATCGCCTACAAAGAGCCATTACACCCGGTCAAAGTTACTGCGTGGTGTGCTGTTTACGCTGGAGGAGTCATCGGGACATTTTTTTTAGAACGCCGCTGGCCAAACGACGACTGTGGACGGCGCGCGCTACAGAGCCATGATTTGCCAATTTTTTTTTTCCTCAATTGGATGAATTGGGACTGGAGAATATGTGGTTCCAACAGGATGGTGCAAAGGCGCACACTGCTCAAGCCACAAACGATATTCTGAAGGAAGCATTTCCGGGTCGCTTTATCTCTCGTTGTGGTGATTTGCAATGGCCGGCCAGATCACCCGATTTAACCGTTACAGTCGCGGGTTTACGTCAATAAGTCTCAGACTCTTGCAGCCCTTAAGGAGAATATTCGCCAGGAATGCGAGAACCTGTCATCTGAAGTTCTGGCAAGAGTGAAGGAATATGCCATAAAACGGGCCCGTATGGTCATCAACTCTGGTGGCGGCCACTTGGCCGATATCATTTTCTCGACTTGATGGAATAAATTCTAATTGTTTATAAACAAATTTCACAAGCAGAACCAAAGTTTTTCATTAAAAAAATTACAGCAAAAAACGTCGCATAATAACGTTTGCCCCACCCTGTACAATATTTAAAAAAATTATGTACAATATTATCAGTTAATTTTTTAGATTTAGATTCTAGCATTTCTATATGTATCTGATGAATTTTTGGTATTATGAAATATGTCAATTCCATGATAACTTTATAACAACTCCCAATAATTCTCATTTGATAATAAATATATGATGAATTTTTGGTTTTATGAAAATATATCAATAACTTTATAACAACTCCCAATAATTCTCATTTGATTATATGTACTTATGTTTTATACGTATCTATGTGTATGATTATATACATGTATGCGAATACCTGTATTTATGTTTATATATATATGTGTGTGTGAAAGTTATATGTGTAAATATATAAATATGTAATTTTTTTTTTTTAATTTTTCGAAGAAAACTTCTTCGGAAAGGTTTTCACTTTGTGATGGCATTATTTATTTTAATAAAAAGACAAATAACTTTGTTTACATCACTTTTAATGGTACACAATCAACATGTTTCGTAAACAATGTTTACTTCATCAGGATCAAACGTATACTAAACTTAAAAATTAAATATAGATGACACATGGAAGGAAAGGGTAGGAGGGAGGGGGAGGGGTAAGAGTGGGGAAAGTTTATCAATTAAGTTTATTAAAATAGATTTCAATATATTCCGTAAAGATACGTACACCGATACTGTTATAAATAATTCATCTAATCATCCTTTCACTCAGAAACTCTCGGCCTTTCACTCTATGGTTAATAGATTAGTTACGATTCCTTTGTCTGTTCCTAATTTTACTTCAGAATTAAATCTCATTAAGCAAATAGCAGTTAATAATGGTTATTCTACTAAACTAATAGATCAAATACTTAATAAAAAGAATAAACAGAAATTCTCAAAACAATATATCTACCCTTTTTCTAAACATAATAATAATCAATGGCGTAGAATTCTATTTGTTAATAACGATATATCAAAAATAATTAGCAAAAATATTCCCAGTAATATACAACCTGCATTTTACACAAATAACAAATTAAAAAAATTCATCCTCAATAACAAAGACAGCGACGTCAAAACAAAAAAATCGGGCGTTTATAAACTCGATTGTAAAGATTGTAATAGCTTTTATATAGGTAGAACAAATAGAACTTTTGAAGTAAGGGTTAAAGAACATCTCAGGGCATTAAATGGCAACAGCGAGTCTGAATTCGCAGATCATTTAATAAAAAATAATCATAATTTTGACAAAAACCATGGACTTAAAATATTACACACAGGCTATAAGGCATCACAGATAAATAATTTAGAGATTTTAGAAATTAGAAAAAATGTTAATAATAAAGCAGACATAATTAATAAGCAGCAAATTTTTATAAACCCCCTTTTGAACCTCTTCCCACTTAACCGGCCTTTCCCTGCTAATGGCTTTGAAATCCCTAATTGATAAACTTTCCCCACTCTTACCCCTCCCCCTCCCTCCTACCCTTTCCTTCCATGTGTCATCTATATTTAATTTTTAAGTTTAGTATACGTTTGATCCTGATGAAGTAAACATTGTTTACGAAACATGTTGATTGTGTACCATTAAAAGTGATGTAAACAAAGTTATTTGTCTTTTTATTAAAATATAAATATGTACCCGTCTCGGAACAGACTTAGTCTAGTGAGGCGGGTTTCTAACTTGTTTTGTATAAGATATTATTATTAGAATAAACGCCCGGGTTGCCGGAATTAAAAATGTACCTAACACTGAATGTAATAGAATCTTTTTGTTAAATTTTTGTCCACTTTCCGAAATTTGTGAATTTTCGCACACGTGATAAAAATAATTACTTACATTACTTACAAAAACAAAAATTAACATTAACTTTGCTTTATTAATACGTGACTATAGTGTTTTTTTCTTTTCTTTTTAGACCTTTTTTTACCTACCCACGCCTCACTGAGGCATCTCAACACCCCCTAATTTTCTTTGGGTCTTCTACTGCCAAACTGAAAATTTCAAATGTCCACACGGGGGCGTTATCGCCCACGTTGAGAACCTGTGACGTTAACTATTCACGCGTCCAAATTCGGTTTAGGATACGTTCATAAATCAACTTAGGTTGTGTTCAAAAACCAACTGGGCGTTTTAAAAAAATAAAATCAAACGAATATTTGATAGAACAACGTAGGCTGGATCGCTGGATGACAGGTGCTTTATAAATAGGGTTGCCAGACGTCCTTTATTTTAAGAGGCGGTTCTCCGGATTTCTACCGATTTCTTACAAACCTCCCTTAAACATTTGAAGTTTATAAGCTCTTAAAAATATAGGATGTTATTCTTGAAGATAATATCTAGACATTTATCGCGCCGAAACGCAAATTATAAAAAATTCCCTCGATAGAAAAAAATCGCAAAGTATGCTCCAAAAATTATTAAAGACCCGTGTGTTTCAGTTATTTTACAAGTTATATGTATGAACAAATTCACAGCGTTTCTTTAAGTAAAACTAAAGACAATTATCGCGAGATTTTTGCTCTTTTTTTAACGAGTCGTGTTTTATTAAAGATTTTCGTGATTTTCGCATCAATTTTATCGCTGTAAATGTTAGCGCGCTCTTCTAACATTCGTAATTTCATATCTCTCCATCTTCTTCTTTTTGGGGGCAGTAACCGAGCCTTAAAGGATGTCCTTTATTTCAGACCCAAAAAATTTATCTTATCCTCTAATTTGAAATCTTCAATAGAGGATAATACTTCATCCTTTAATTTGGAAAAAATGAATCAGCATGGTTTCGCGCGATGTCACAGATAGAGGCGCGCGGGGCGGCAGATAATATTAACCTTGATCTATTGTATGAAGAGTTCTGTATATTAAAGCCTCTCCTGACCAATATTATAGATGATAAGAAGTGTGAAAGTGTTCTTGAAAATTCGAATCAGATTCTCAAATCTACGGATCTATGAAAGAATCTGCTAAAAATAATACCATACGTATTTTCCATCCCAGTTTCTAACGCCCAGGCCGAAATGACTAAAAACCGAAATAAGGTAGATATTGACACTGTTAAAACAGAATCACAAATAAAGTCGAACTTTAATATGAAATGCAAACAATTTTATAATTTCATTATAGAAAACGAAGAAGCTCTTAGAACAGCCAAAAGTAATACCAAGTACCAAGTATACTTTTAAATACAAAAGTATTACTCGGCTTCGATTAACGACCAAGTTACATTGCGTATAAACATTGTTTTTTTTATTTAATATTATTAATAAATGTCGCTACTGATACAATAACAGCATTTTATTTAAAAAAATATTGATGTCCTTTATTTTCATCATATGTCCTTTATTTAATCGTATCAAGTCCTCAAATACATATGAACCAAGATTTTTTTCAATCAAATAAATAGGTAAATTAAGATTTTGGCGCCCTACAAAAACTGCTGCAGGCCCCGCTTGCCCCCCCAGCCCTTTTTCGAGGAGTTCTCAAATTTGAAGAGAAAAAACCTGTATCGTAAAAACAAAAGAAAAATAGTTAAGATGAAAACCAGCATTCTACAGATAGGCTCTATTTAACGAAAGAAATAATGGTAACTGTGGTAAAACAGGAATCTGTACATAATAAGGTTCTATTTATAAATAAAGGAAATGGTTACTTATAATGATAAAGCAGGAATCTACTAATATTGATAAATTAACGGAACCACAGACACATCACCTAACAAAATTAATTCTTTCCATCGTTCAAAAAAAAAATTGAATATTGTAAGTTATATTGGGTCTTTACATATGAAATTTATTTATTTATTTATTTATTAAAAGTATACAATACAGAATATAGTATATTATATAAAGCATTGTACTCCCAAGAGTTAATAAACTCATTGCGGGAATGATACGCATTACATGAAACATATAGCTGTATGTATTAAATGGACATATCATAGGACATACACAACATTATTATTTCAGATAGTCATTCATAAAATGAAGTTTGAGCATTTTAGTTTGGGTCTTTTTACATTGACTTGCACATTTGATCTCGTTGGGTAGTTGATTATATTTTGTGTAAGCTATGTATTCTAGGGATCTTAGTCCATATTTTGTTGATTTGATTTTTGGTATATGAAGTTTGTTGTGATTTCTTGTGTTGTGTTGGTGTACGTCGCAATTGTAATTGAGTGTAGTGTTGGAATGTGCCGAGTGTTGAATTACTTGTAATATAGTTTTTGTTATTTCAAAAGTGGGAATGGTGTTAAAAGGAAGTATTTGGGTGTTTCTGTAAATGTCTTTGACGTGTGTATCCCAAGGTAAACTGAATATATTTCGCAGGGCTCTATTTTGGACGACTTGGACTTCTGAAATCATTTTTTTTGTAGCAAATCCCCAGATTCCGGCGAGATATATTAGATGTGAGTGAATCATAGCATGGTAAATCGATCTTAATAGAGAGGGAGGAAGTAACCCACGAAGTCTATATAAAACACCAGTTATAGGAGTAATTTTGGATAGAACATGTTTAAATTGGTGATTCCATGTGAGTTGTGAATCAATGAAAAGGCCAAGATATTTTGTAACATCAGCCCTTTCAAGGCGGTTATTATCAAGACTTATATTAAGACTTACATTTTTTTTATTTGCAAACAATATGTAATGTGTTTTTTTTATGTTTAGGCTAAGTTTGTTTAATCGCAGCCAGTTTGCCAGGCAAGATATATCCCTTTCCATTTCCTTTTCTAGTTCGTTTAAATCGTTATTGTGATAAAGAATCACTGTATCATCTGCATAAAGTTGTACTGTACCCTTAAGTCCCCATTTAGCAATATCATTTATATATATTAAAAATAGTAATGGTCCAAGTACGGAGCCCTGAGGCACACCACATTTTATCGTTCCCATACTGCTTGTCCCTTTTCCAACAAAGGTCTGACAGTGTCGGTTAGAGAGGTAACTACACAGTAACTTCAGGGGAGTGCCTACTATGCCTAGGTGTTCTAACTTCTTTAGTAGTATCTCATGGTCAACTGTATCGAAAGCCTTTTTTAAATCTATAAATAAGCCTGCAGTATGCTTACCCTGGTCTATATGTTTTTGGAGGGCATATACAAAATCGAAAGCAGCACATTTTGTGTTAGATTGGTTTCTGAATCCATACTGTTGGGATGCGAGTAAATTGTTTGATAAGAGATATTTAGTGAGCCTAAGCTTAATAACCTTTTCAAAAACTTTAGAGAAAACAGAGAGGATGGATATAGGACGATAATTAGAAGGATTTTTTTTGCAACCATCTTTGTAAATCGGAATTATTTTTGCTATCTTTAGTTGATCTGGGAAGATTCCACTATCCAGGGATTGATTAATAAGAAAAACAAGGTGGTCAGCTAATATATCTTTGCAAAAGTTCAGGTGCACGGGTGTAATTCCATCTAAACCTGGAGATGCATTAGACTTTAGTTGAGAGATGATACTGAGAACTTCTGTTTTATTTGTTTTGGCCATATATAGGGACTGGATTGCTTTTTGATCCGTGTTTATAGTGATAGAATCATCTGGATATGATGCAATTGTAGCTGCTAAGTTTTCCCCAACTGATATAAAGAAGTTGTTTAAAGTTGAAGCTATCTGTGTTGGGCATGTTATTTCTTCATTCTTAATTAAAAGATATTTAATTTCATCTTTCTGGGGTGTCGAACTATTTGTAAGAATTGCATTTATTGTTTTCCATGTCTGTCGCGGATTACGCAGGTTTTCTTTAAATATATTTTGTAGTATTTAGTTTTAGCATATCTTCTATAGTTGGTAACTTGATTTCTTGTTTTATTTCTCAGTGCTGTGAATATATCACTTTGCTGATTTTTGTTCCAGAGTTTAAACGCATTGTTGCGCTGTTTGATAAGTGCATTTAATTTTGCATCAAACCATGGAGTATTACCCCTCCGTTGGTCTCCTATACGTAACTCAGATTTATGTTGGGATGATTTTATTGCTGATTTGATGTATTCATTAAAATTATTAAAGTTTTCATTGGCATTACTGGTGGTTTCGTGTGGAAAGTTGTGGGATTCGAAATATGCTTTTAACATGGTTTTATCGGTTTTGGTGTTGTTTGAAGAAGAATGTATTCTATTATTAGTGTGATGTTTCAAGCTGTTTTGGTAATCTAATATCAAAATGTTATGGTCACTTAGGCAGGTATTTATATTTGCAGTAGTTGAGGAAATATTTTGTCTGTTTGAGATGATATGGTCTATTAGAGAAGTAGAGGTATCTGTTACTCGTGTAGGATAGGATGTGTTACATATGAAGCAGTTGTAAGAGTCTAGCGTGTTGATGTACTTAAGAGATGTATTATTTTTTTGAAGAATGTCAATGTTGAAATCACCAAAGATAAGGGTATCATTTCTACAGTTATTTAAAATAGATTCAAGATACATTAAGAATTCGTTAATGTTTGAGGTAGGCTTTCTGTAGATAACATAGATATTTAACGGTTTGAAATTTCTATTGCGGATATTAATTCCTAAGAAGGAATTTTCACTACAATGTTTTTCAATAGTTGTAGCATTTAGTGAATGGTGTGTGTAGAGAATCACCCCTCCTCCTCTTTCATTGGTGCGAGACGCAAATGCACTTTGGTAGCCGTCGATGTTGAAGAAGCACTCCTCACCATCTTCCAACCAGGTTTCGGATATTGCAAGTACGTGTACAGTCGGTGTGATGCTCTTTAAAGTTTCTTCAATCTCGTCAATTTTATTTCTGATACTTCTCGCATTAAGATACATTATTCGAAGGCTATTTTTTTTTGGCTTATAATCTTCAATTTTCTCATATTTGTATTCATTTATGCTGGCCTGGGACCCGGATGCTGTAGTTACAGTTGAGTTAGCCATAGTCAACTCTCTCCATTGTGCGTAACATCATTATGGTACGGTAGGGGCAGTCCCTATCGTTTGATCTATGTTTTGGTGCCTCAATTTTGCCTTTGGTCATTTTAAAGCAGTTCCAGCAACGGAATTCTTCCTTTTGTTCCTTCTTTGTGCAGTCAGATGATTTGTGTTCGCCAGCACAGTGTAGACAACGATCTTTTGATTCAGTACATCTCGCGGCGAAGTGACCGTATCCCATACATTTATAGCACTGCATGATTGGGCAGCTGTCTTCGACTCGGACTCGCTGGAAACCTATATTTATTCTTTCTTGTTTTAACATAGCCGAATGTACTTCTTTTTTAACGATCAGAATAACATTTCGTAGTCTATCGTTTTTCCTGCTGTTTGTGAATCTTTGAATTTTAATAGCTTCCTTATCATTTCCAGTGGCTTCGTAGATAGTATCATTTTGTTGCAAGATCATGTCTATTATTTCGGAATCTTGTGTTTCTTTTTCGATCCCCTTCAGGATAACATTAGGTCTAAGACGTTTGCCCTCATAAGCAACCAAGTTACCGTTGGTCAGCCCTGGAATTGCAGCTCTGATTTTATTAGCATCGTTGGAGGTCTGACACTTGATGATAACCTTGTTGTCTTTAGCGGCAATAAGGGAATTAATGCCTACCTTGAGCTCAGATGGTTTGACATCCTGTCTTAATATGGCCTTGATGTCAGAGGTAGATCTTGTCTTATCGGTCGCACTGATAATGACCGCATGTGATGACCTTCCAAAAGCCGTGATTGCTGCATAGCTGTTTAAAGGGGGGTTATTCTGTTGATAACCAGCTACTGGAGTGGTGGCCGTTTTATGCATCAGGGCCATTTTTTCCTTTAAGATATCTTTTTTAATTTCATCGTTTTTAGCATTCATATTTATAACGAGCGATTTGTTTTCTTCCATTATTTGTTTAAACTCATTAAGATTTTGGGTAATTTTTTTTGATAGCGGCCGGAGTATTTTCAATTCGCCCTTTATTAAATTTTTTTCAGCCACTAGGTGGGCTATAATATCAAATAATTCATCCATTCCTTCGATTATTTTTTCCTTTTGGCTAATGGATATTTTTCCTTTATTTTCTGTTAGTGTTGTTTTCACAGAATTTATTATGGTTCTTGAATTAATTAGTTCATTATTCACTAATTGGTCTGGTTCTATCGATATAGATTTCTCTTCTTCTTTATCTCTCTCATTTTCCGTATCGGACGATATAATATCTTCATCGTGTTCGTTTGGCGATCTTGGTGTCAAAAATGATTTCGTGAAAGGGTATGAATTTTCATTTCTCGGTGTTTTATTATTAAATTATTAAATTGGCGTTTGAAACTGGCAACTTTGATCTCAAATATCTTCTCTTGGTTACGAATTCCAAATTCAAATTTATACAGCTATTTACTCATGTATTTTTGTTTCGAAAATTATAATTCATTCGTTTTTTCCTTAATTTTTTTTTCTTTGCTTCACTTAGTTTACAAAATGGAAAACTTGAAATATCGCGTTATTTACTAGTACGAGTTCCACCATGGCACCAGTGCTGCAGAAACGGCTCAAAGGATTAATGATGTGTATGGCGACGGTGCCACAAAAGAAAACACAGTGCGTTTTTGGTTTCAACGTTTTGGACGGTCGGAGACCAAAGTTGATAATGAAGAATTGAAGGCTATTGTGGAAGCGGATCCATCGCAAACCACGTCCGAGTTAGCTTCAGGCTGCGGTGTTGGTGATAAAACTGTTTTAATCCACTTGAAGCAAATTGGGAAGGTGAAAAAGCTCCCATACAAAACTCCCATAAGCTCCCATCCAAAGTTCCTCCCATACGAAACGCCAATTTCATACGTAAGGACCTAATATTTTGTTCGGTCCTTAAACTAAACATATCTCAAAATCAAAATATGCTTGCTTCTGGGTTTGTGTATGAGATGTTTATGCGTTGCTAAACCATTCAACCGATAGCGATGAAACTTTGGAGATTTGATGTTCGCATGCCCGCGATGGTTTCTATATAGGTACATACAATAGTGAGTTCATCCAATTGCGATGAAATTTTGCGGATTTGATGTGTGCATGCCTGCGATGGTTTCTAAATATTATAGTGAGCTCTGGCGTCCAAGTGAAATTTCTATAATGCTCTGAGCCCTCTGAAAGAATTTACCGAACGGCACTACGGCGAGTGGATTGAAATGAAGGAACAAACCAATCAACCTGATCAGTCCACCTGACTGTTGAAACCATCCGTAACAAGATAATGATTTTTATCAATCATGCGTAAGAATGCGACGTTGTGAAGATCCCCTTTGTCAATATAAATAATTGAATTAGGTGCGTGAATCTTAGCTGTATGCTAACGTAAGTGTGTTGTTAAACGTGATTTGTTTGGAGAGTACCTAGGTACAATTGCTCGGCTCATAACCGGAGTATCTAAATATTCACACCTTTCAGAATACCTTCGTAACCTTCAATGGCTCAAATGACCTGAAAGAATCCAGTACAAATTGAAATGGCAATCAATCAGTGAAATGCCTCCACCTTACATTCTGAACTATGCTTTTTGTGGTAATTAATTATATATTTAAAAAGTTGCAATTCTTTTCTTAGTGGTATTTGGTACCACTTCACAAAGAAGAAATCCCACAAACCCGAGTTGAGTCTCTATTTTTTTGTGCTATGTAATAACTATGGATATAGCGCTCATCGCATATGAACACGCTTATAACACATTAAACATGAGTATTAAATTATATACCAGTATTTAATATCATGTGTTCCCGATTATGTCCTCTGCATGCTTACTATATTTAAATTTCTCTAATTAAAAAAATAAACAGTGTTAATCAAAAGTGACCTTCCAGGTAAGGATGGTCCTATATATTTTTAGCATGTACGTACACTACAATTTTACGGAGTGTCGCGTCAATCGGTCAAATCCTGTTACACATAATTTCGTATAAGTGATCAACAAACCGGTGGACGCTGAAGCCAAAATTTGTTATAATAATGTCTAGTATTGTATTGGAAATGCTTGGAATGTCTAGTTGGTAGTTATGCAAGAAAGAATGTAGATATGTAAGAAGGTGATTTTTTAAACGCTCCTTTTGATAACACGAATAGCTACAGTAGGAACACGAATAAGGTTCCTGTACTGGTGCGTAAGTGCGATTTGATATGTCTGAACATGAGTAGTTACAATAGGAACATTCGTGAGGTTTTTCTCAAATATGGGTGCGTAAGTGTCGTTTCAAATCTGATTTTCTTGGGCAAGAGTAGTTACAATGAGGACATGAATGAGATTTATCTCCAGTATGAGTAAACATGTGACTTTTTAGATGTGTTTTCGTAGAACATGAATAGTTGCATTCGGGACACGAAAAAGGTTTTTCTCCAGTATGGGTGCGTAAGTGCACTGCTAAATGTGACTTGCTTGAGCAAGAATAATTACAATGAGAACATGAATAAGGTTTTTCTCCAGTATGTGTGCGTAAGTGCCTACCTAAACCTGATTTGTTTGCGCAGGAGTAGTTACAATGGGAACATGAATAAGGTTTTTCTCCAGTGTGGGTGCGTAAGTGCACTGTTAATCTTGACTTGATTGAGCAAGAGTAGTTACAACGGGAACAAAAATAAGGTTTTTCTCCAGTATGGATGCGTAAGTGCTTAGTTAAATCTGGTTTGTTTGTGCAGGAGTAGTTACAATGGGAACATGAATGAGGCTTTTCTCCAGTATGAATGCGCAAGTGCACTGTTAACGCTGATTTTTGTGAGCTGGAGTAGTTACAATGGGGACATGAATGATGCTTTTTTTCAGTGTGAGTACGTAAGTACCCTCTCAAACGTGACTTGTTTGAGAATGGGCGCTTACAATGAGATAATGAATGAGATTTTTCTCCAGGGTGCATTAGAACATTCAAGTCCGTTATAGTCTCTGGAAAAGATTCAAGAAAGTTAAAAAATAGTTATTTATAATGAAACCAGAAAATTATTCAAACAGATTTAAAGAAACAAAAATCGATATTACCTGCAGCAATTTTTGCAATACTCTCAGAGTGCTTTAAGCATTCCCTTTTAACATTTGTCAGGTCTAAGTCTATTTCCGTATAAGGAACTACTTCTCCATCTTCTTCTCGGGGTCCTGGTTCTACCTTGATGGATACAGTCTCCACATTAATGCTACCTGGAAAAACAAAAACAAAACATTGATAATATGAGTAATGACTTATTACATTAAAAATTTGCTGTAGTTTAGTGGTATTTACATGATTTATACTTATATTTATTGTTGGATTGATTCATATTGTTTAGCAAAGGTCCTGCTGATATACTCTTGTAGTAGTTAAGTGGGTAAAACAATATTATATAGGTTATTGACATAAGCGTCCACCGGTTTGTTGAAAATATCACAAACATGAACAGTAATATGAAAAAAATTTAAACTCGGCTTAAAAATTGTACCGAAAATTTTAACTGAATAAAAAAAAAAAATCCAATATAATAAAACCCCCATACGAACAAGCCCTGCCTATATTTACGGGTAAATCAAATAAATTTAATATATTATTTGAAATACATAAACATATATAATATATAACAGATATACAGAAAAAAAATATTTGGTTCTTAAAAACTAATTACAGATAAAGTTATTTCTTGTTAATGAATCATTTATAATATAAAATACTAGCTGGGTTACCCGGCTTCGCTCAGGACAATAAGATAGTGTTCTGGAATGTTGCACAATGATGTTCCCGATTCCTTATTCCTGATCATTCCACGACATACTCCGCCACTCCTTCCACAACTTTCTACAGCTCTATGGAACCTTCTAGAACTTTCCGGAAGACTGTTCTAGAAATTTCAAGAGGGCGAAACTTTCAGCCCTTATTTCTTTAAAAGAACGCCCTTTAGGTAAAAACGGATACCCTTATTCCCTAGGGGGGATAGAGATCTACCACACCATATAGCTCCCTTGATCGAACCGGGACTCGTTTCTGAGTTTTTGCGAGCTGCATGTTTTTTTGGACTTTTATAATATATGCCATATTCAAATAAATAAAATGTTACTCCTTACATGTCCTTTCCCGTGCGTTCCCCTCCAGCGTTCCACTTCCACCTTCCCCACCACCGCTCTCCCGCTCCCCCGTCCCGCCAACCCCCCTGGCACTGCATTTCTTGACTCCTCTCCCGCCCGGCCCGTAGCCGAAACTTTTTTCTAATACTAACAATTTTAAACTCGTGATATCTTTCTAATTAAATATCCGAATTGAAAAATTCAAAAAGTTAAATAAAGGTATTGAAGCTGCCTTGAAAATAAAGTTATTTATTTTGATAAGGATTAAAACCAAGATACAAATAA
This sequence comes from Limnephilus lunatus, assembly GCA_917563855.2. Lineage (NCBI taxonomy): Eukaryota > Metazoa > Arthropoda > Insecta > Trichoptera > Limnephilidae > Limnephilus > Limnephilus lunatus. The sequence goes on along the minus strand of OU830592.1, from coordinate 105,495,142 downwards.
AGAGCCTTTTCAAGCGGCGACATTTAAATTAAAATTTTAAAATAAAAGAATACTTATTGTGGCATAACCATAATAGTTAGACATATGCTGTGTCGATCTTTTTTGTAAATTATGATGTGTTCTATAAAGTCTTAGTACATTATTTTATTCTATCATCAATAGTTTTCGCAGCGCACGCGATTTAAATAATTTTTTAAGTAATATTTTACACCCTGGGTTACATTATTGAAGTTTTAGTAAGGATGCCTATTTTTTTTTAAATATAATATAGCCTATGTCACCTAAGGATAGTGTAGCTTCCCAACAGCGAAAGAATTTTTCAAATCGGTTCAGTAATTTCGGAGACTATTCGATGCAAACAAACAAACACACAAACAAACAAATATTACCTCTTTATATAGTGTATATAGTGTATATAGTATATTTATCTCCTCTCGTAAAACGTTGATCTTGCGCGACGGTACACCAGTTTTAAGTTGATCCGTTCGGACGTGTTGATCCATCCGGATATGCTGATCCATTACACAAGCTGGCATACACATCCTGATCCATGTGGATCAATTTATACCATCAAGATTTAGCTGTAAGCCACGCCCATTGTTCGGTGTCTTATACATTTTACACGTTTTTTTTTGTTGATCCATATAAATGCCAAGTTTTGACCGCCAACAAAGGTGCCCGTCTGTCGTACTTTTCAGCTTCTTTTAGTAGGTACCTGTACGTTCTTATTTCAAGTCGTTCTATTTCATTTCTTTTTTAATGTATTTTGGTTTAAGATTTAATTTTTATTTTGATTTTGTTTTTGATTTTGATTTCGATTTTTTTTGATTTTGATTTTGGTTTGAGATTTTAATTTTGATTTTGATTTTAATTTTTATTTGCATTCTTATTTTGATTTTTTAATTTTGGTTTTAATTTAGATTTTGATTTTTACTTTCATTTTGATTTTGATTTTGGTTTGCGATATTGATTTTGATTTTTGTTTTGATTTGAGATTTTGGTTTTGGTTTTAGATTTTAATTTTGAATTTGATTTTGGTTTGGATTTCGATTTTGATTTTGATTTTGATTTTGATTTTGGTTTTGGTTTGAGATTTTAATTATGATTTTGACTTTGATTTTGATTTTGGTTTTGGTTTGAGATTTAGATTTTGATTTTTGATTTTGTTTTTGATTTTGATTTTGATTTTTGATTTCGATTTCGATTTCAATTTCGATTTTGATTTTGATTTTGATTTTGTTTTCGTTTCCGCTTCTAAGACCCGCACAAACCTCACCCCATGAACCTGGGCACCCCGGTTAAGTCACCAAACATAGCGAACCACTTAAGGTATACCTTAATTTTGGGAGGCGGGTATGATTACCACCGCCCCGGGAACCATTTTTGGGTAATCAACACCTCTGTCATATGTCACTTTGCAGTGACATTCGTGACTTAGCAGGAGTGCCCGGTTCAAGGAGTGAGATTTGTCTAGGTCCGTGCGGCGAACGCGTTCGCTGACCTATTGCGTGGCAAGCCGGATTGGGAGAGACTGTTTGAGGGAGACCTTTTTTTTAGCTCCACACAGGAAGCCCTGAAGAAAATAATTCCCCTCAGGGCCTATGTCATCTTTGGGGATACTGTGTGGAGCGTATTTTTGGGTAAGGAAGAAGATGATGTTCAGGGAAGGAAAGGGGTGGTAGGCAGACGCGGCCGGTGCCTAAAATTTTTGATGGTTCACCGAGTAATTCATCAAAAACGTAAAATAAAAGTAGGTAAAATAAAAATAAAATTAGACAGCCTAGTAACTCATAACTCCGATGGTCCGATGATCCGGGATGGTCCGATGCTCTGTGGGGAACCCGCTTGCACAGCGCGGGTGTAAACTGTGTGCCCTAAAGTTAAAACTTAGACTTACGGATTTCAATACTTCGTGTGTATGGAAACACTATGATATAACTCGTACAGTGCCCTTGAGGTGATTATTCACAAAAAACGACGCTATACAAAGTATCCATTTCAAAGTTTTCTTTGCAGATTTAGGTACTATCTTGGTTGATAATTAAATGTAGTTTTGGCGGGCCATTGGCCATAATTCTGCTTTTATTTTCATGGTTCATATATATTTTATTATAGTCTATATTTATTATTACATCACTAATTTTAAAAAGGCAAGGAAATTTATTTATATATATAAACAGCGATATCAGAATATTTCTATAATATAATGATTTAGTAGGCGGCTGACGTAGGCAAAATGTATAGCGAGCGATATGCTGAAATAGGCCAAAACTAAATGATCTTTTATCTATTATAGCTAAGACTGTTAGCCCCATAAAACAAATTTAACCGGTTAAATAATTATTATTTAATTGTTTCGACTCAATCATTGTTTTGCCACCGCCAACCGCCTACAAAATGAATAATAACACAATAACAACATAGGGTAAACTTTTCTATTTGTAGCGCATTCACACAAACAAAAGGTCACAAAAACTAATAATGACAATGTCAAATCGGTTCCCTCTCGATCAAGATAATATCGCACACGATGACCCGTTGACTCATCGTTTCATTTTACAAGACCAAAACACAATTACTGTCTTATTTAAACCCGACTTAAGAATAGTCATTTCGCTGGAACCATTTCTTCGGAACTCTTCGGACATTTCCGTCGCCGATATAAAGTGCGCGCGGGAAGCAATGCTTTAGGCCCCTATAACTATTCTCTACCAATTTCATGTGCACAATTTTATAATTAAAAATATTATGTAGGAATACGATGAGCTGCAAAATGTTGTTCAATTTTGTTGGCGGTTCGGCGCACGAGTGCACTTTAGGACGGGCCGCGCCTGGTGGTAGGTGTGAGTAGGAATCTGGCGGTCAGTGTGTCTAGGAGTGAGGGACATGTGAATCCATCCCTCCCATTTCGGTGCAAGGCGATATTCCTAGAGGGTACGTCTGTAGAAGTCGAAGGGACTCCCTCAACCATTCTCTCCCGATCCGGTCTAACTATCTAATCTGACATCTAACATATAATCTAACGGTGACCAGGCAACTCAGAAAAAAACCAACTCAGAAGCAAATCAGAAAGGTCATTAAGAGTGGTAATAAAAATATATAAAAACATTTGTTAAATAGGTTAAGCAAGGTTAGGGTTACCGGCTATATTAAAATTATGTTTTCATAGCTTTTAATGACCTGAATTATGAGTTGGTTTCTTTCTGAGTTTGCATGGAACCAATCTAAAACTATTTAAAGAGGAAAGATTTGATTGTTTGTTTGTTTGCATTGAATAGGCTCCGAAACTAATGAACCGATGTGAAAAATTCTTTCATTGTTAGAAAGCTACACTATCCCCGGTTGACATAGGCTATATTATATTTAAAAAAAATTAGGAATCATTACTAAAACTCCAATAATGTAGCCCAAGGTGTAAAAAAAATACCTAAAATATTCTTTACATCGCGTGCGCTGCGAAAACTATTAACAATAGAATAAAATAATGTAGTACGGCTTTGCAGAAAACATCTTTATTTACAAAAAGTGTCGTGACAGCATATGTCTAACTATTATAGTTATGCCACAAAAAGTGTTTAATAGTAGAAGTGTGTTAGATTAGAATGATCGCCTTTCGAAACGGTGACCAGAAAACTCATAATGAAACATACTGAGAAAACATAGGTTGAATAGGAAGTTAGGTTAGGGTTACCGGCTTTTTAAAAATTATATTTTCATAGCTTTTAATGACCTTTCTGAGGAGGTTCTGAGTTATTATGAGTTGGTTTATTTCTGAGTTGACATGGAACCTTTCGGAACATCGCCTTGCACCGAAACGGGAGGGATGGATTCATACGTCCGTCACTCCTGGACACACTGATCCCCAGATTCCTACCCACACATACTACCCTTGTCCTCCCCAGAACTTCCTCTACTTCCTTTCCAAAAAATACCTTCCACACAGCGTCCCCAAAGATTACATAGGCCCTGTGAGGGGAATTATTTTCCTTCGGGCCTCCTTCCTGTGTTGAGCTAATGAAAAAAAAATACCTCTACCAGTCTCTCCTGATCCGGCTTGCCTCGCAGTAGGTGAGCAAAAGCGTTCGCCGCACGGACCTAGACAAATCTCACTCCTTAACGAACCACTTGGAGTAACGTATGGCAGAGGTGTTGATTAGCCAAAAAATGGTTCCCGCGGCGGTGGTAACCATACCTGCCTCCCAAAATTTAGGTATACCTTCCTCATCAAAGAAAAAAAAATAAAAGAATAAAAATATAGCTATTATTTTAGCTCATTGACATAAGCTCCACACAGGAAGCCCCGAGGAAAATAATTCCCATCAGGGCTTGTGTTATCTTTGGGGATATCTTTTTGAAGAGACTCCCTTAACCATTCTCTCCCGATCCGGCCTGCCAGATGGTGGGCACACGCGTCCGCCGCCATAACCTGCACAAACCTCAACCCATAAACCCGGGTACCCCAGCTAAGTCACTAAGCTTAGCGAACTACTTAACCTAGACCTACAGTTTGGCAGGCGGGTACGGGTACCGCCGCACCGGGAACCATTTATTGGATAACGAACTCCTCTGCCATAGGTCTCCCTAAGTGGTTCACAACGTTTGGTGAATTAACAGGGGTGCTCAGGTTCTTGGAGTGAGGTTTGTCTAGGTCTTTGTGGCGAATGCTTTTCCTCACCTACTGCGTGGCGGTCCGGATCGGGAGAGGCTGCTTGAGGCAGACATAATCTAGACCTCTCCAGCCGGACTCTCTCGACCCCACGTAAATAATAATAATTAAATAACTTACATTGCTTAAAAAGTGAATCTAAAAGGTTTCATTATCGCCATGACGGCCGGCGTAGTCCAGCAAAAACTCAACCACCGAAGGTCACGGGATCGAAACCCGGCGTGGCAAATAAATTTTTCTTGGTTAATTTGTGTTATTTCACAATTTATTCATATAAAATAATATATAATATATTTTACTTATCAGATTGATTACCATAGGTAGGTAGGTACCTATGGTCTGGAATTTTAACATGAAAAATTATTACAATTTGGAAGGTGAGAGTGGTACCGCTGCCCCGGGAACCATTTATAGGAATTTTAAGAACAAATGCAGCATAAAAATAAGAATATGCATAATATGAATAGCTGCATTGACAAATGCAGTTATTCTTATTATGTTGTTTACAGATTTTCTTCATTTTTATTGTTTCATTGGAAATAAGGTTGCTTCCTGTAGTGACGACCGGCGTAGTCTAGATGTAATCAGTGGCGGCCGCTGCCCTGAGAATGTGGTGGTTCACTGACAATCCGTACCTACTTATGACAAAAAAATTAAATTAGGAATTTTTTATTATTAATTTATTTTCAAACAAACTGTTAATCCCTCTTATATGTTTATTCAACACTGGTTGCACTCATTTTGGTAATAAAATTATATATTAACAAATTATGTTATTAGTATTTAACATAATCAATACAAAAAAAAAACAAAACAATGACAATTATCACGTGACGGGTCAATATAACGCGCGCCGCAAGACGCAAACGATCTACGATCTTCGCCGAAAATCGATTGTATTCGTGTCACCTCGGGTCCATAGTTCATGGTCAATCGGTAAACTTCGGCAAGGATCGGATTATGTTGGGCCGGTGGCACGCGAATCCAAGCCAAATTCTGGTGCAAATAGCGAAATCGACGGGCTTTCGATGTTTTAAATATCCCGATACGAGGCCGCTCGGCGGCCGCGCTATGGGAGATTAAAACCGTTCTCTCTGATAATATTCGTAGCATTATATTGTATATTGGTAACTAATATTTTGAAATGATTAAATTAGAGATTTGATAGATTTAAATTAGATAAATTAAATTAGAGATTTTTTAGTCTTTAGTAAGTAAATAAAGTAAATTTAGGCATTATATTTTGGCAGTGCTGCACACGAGCGCACTGTGCGACCAGCCGCCCTTGGAGGTAATGCTCTTGACTCGTACACCGAAGTTCGCGTGGTTTATCACAATTTATTAATTTAAAATAATAAATGCATAGTATATATACTGGGCGTACTGTACAGGGCCCGCAGATACTTTAATAGTACACAACTGCTAACCCTGTATAAATCGCAAGTGCGCCCCACGGTTGAATTTGGCAGCCACCTCTGGTCTGGAGCTCCAAAATACCTTTAAAAAAAAACCCTTGACTCTGTGCAGAAACGGGCGGTCCGTTTGATAGATTCTCCCATCTTAACAGACGGATTGCAATCCTTAGAGCACAGGCGTCAGGTGGGAATGCTGTCCTTGTTCTACAGGTATTACAATGGAAAATGCTCCGAGGAACTAGCGTCGTTGATCCCCTCGGCACCGGTGCATAGTCGGGAAACACGCCAAACACGCGCCCAACATTTGTACACGGTTGACATTATTCACGTGAGAACGGGTCGTTTTTACGACTCGTTCTTGAGTTCAACAGCTCGGATGTGGAACGATTTACCAGCCTCTGTGTTTCCTCCCTCCTACAACATGGGTCTCTTCAAGACCCATGTTCACTCCTTCCTTTTCTCAAAAAGACCCTCCACACAGCGTCCTCAAAGATGACATAGGCCCTGAGGGAAATTATTTTCCTTAGGGCCTCCTGTGTGGAGTTAATGTAATAAAAAAAATATATATTTGCGGCACGTTCCAGAGTGAAAAATACTCTCAGTATCGCCATAGTGTAAGTAAGACCACCATTCAGAATTGAAACATTGCTTGAAATGGCGTAAGCTGTGTTTGTTGACTACATCTGAATAGCCAGGTACTTTTCCACCTTCCTCTTTCCTATCTCCTTCCCCTCCCCACTATCTTCAGCCTCGTAACATACCCCAATTGGGGATGCCATAGTCTCACTGGCTCCAGACGGGAGCAGCTGAGACTCTTTACTATAAAAAACAAATAAAATTACTTAACATGAAATATATTTTACTTTTTATTTACCTACTATTAAACATTTTCGGTAGCATATCTCTTTTGTGTTTGAATATCTTGTACAAACTGACTGCGATTGAACGTGCAAAAACAACACGAAAGTTTCAACATTATAGTGCGTGATAATTTTTCTCACAACAAGGCAGCACGAACACTTTTACTTACATTTTAAACTCATCATATCTTTCTAATGAATTGTCCGATTTTAATAATTCAAAAAGTTGAATACAGATATTGAAACAATATTGAATATGAAGTAATTTATTTTGATAAGGATTAATACCGAGATACAAATAAAGAGCTTTTTCTAGCGGCGACATTAAAATTAAATTTTTAAAATAAAATAACACTTATTGTGGCATAACTATAATAGTTAGACATACGCTGTCGCGACCTTTTTTGTAAATAATGATGTGTTCTGCAAAGTCGTAGTACATTGTTTTATTCTATCTATAATAGTTTTCGCAGCGCACGCGATGTAAAGAATATTTTAGGCATTTTTTTTACACCTTGGGTTTCATTATTGAAGTTTTAGTAAGTATCACTATTTTTTTTGAAAATATTATTTAGCCTATGTCACCCGAAGATAGTGTAGCTTCCTAACAATGAAAGAATTTTTCAAATCGGTTCAGTAGTTTCGGAGCCTATTCAATGCAAACAAACACACAAAGAATCAAATCTTTCCTCTTTATATTTTAGTGTGCTGAATTATGAGTTGGTTTATTTCTGAGTTGACATGGAATCTTTCGGAACATCGCCTTGCACCGAAATGGGAGGGATGGATTCACACGTCCGTCACTCCTAGACACACTGACGCCCAGATTCCTACCCACACTTACTACCCCATTCCTTCCCTGAACATCCTCTTCTTCCTTTCCTAAAATACGCTCCACACTGCATCCCTAAAGATGACATAGGCCTTGAGGGGATTTATTTTCTTCAGGGCTTCCTGTGTGTAAGAAAAAAAGGTCTCCCTCAACCAGTCTCTCCCGATCCGGTCCGTAACGCAGTAGGTGGGCAAACCCGTTCGCCGCAAAAACCTAGACAAATCTCATCCCTTGAACCCGAGCAACCCTGCTAAGTCACAAAAAGTAATTGGGATGACGTACGACGAGTTGGTTATCCAATAAATGGTTCCCTGGGCGGCGGTACACATACCTGGCTCCAAAACTATAAGTCTAGGTTAAATGGTTCGCTACCTTTAGTGACTAAGCCGGGGTGCCCGGGTTCATGGGCTGAGGTTTGTACGGGTTTTGGCGGCGGACGCGTCTGCCCACTATCTGCATGCCAATCCGGATAGGGAGAGAATGGTTGAGGGGGTCCCTTCGACTTCTTGAGCCGTACTATATCGGAACTTGCCATGCACCGCAATGGGAGGGATGGATTCATACGTCCGTCACTCCTGAACACACTGATCCCCAGATTCCTACCCACACATACTACCCTTGTCCTCCCCAGAACTTCTTCTCCTTCTTTTCCTAAAAATACCTTCCACACAGCGTCCCCAAAGATTACATAGGCCCTGAAGGGAATTATTTTCCTCAGGGCCTCCTTCCTGTGTGAAGCTAATGAAAAAAAATGTCCCTCTACCAGTCTCTCCTGATCCGGCTTGCCTCGCAGTAGGTGAGCAAACGCGTTCGCCGCACGGACCTAGACAAATCTCACTCCTTAACGAACCACTTGGAGTGACATATGATAGAGGTGTTGATTAACCAAAAAATGGTTCCCGGGGCGGTGGTAACCATACCCGCCTCCCAAAATTTAGGTATACCTTAAATGGTTCGCTATGTTTGGTGACTTAGCCGGGGTGCTCAGGTTCATGGGGTAAGGTTTGTGCGGGTCTTAGAAACGGAAACGAAAACATAAACAAAATCGAAATCCTAATCGTAATCGTAATCGAAATCAAAATCAAAATCAAATAGGTAGGTAGGTACCTATGGTCTGGAATTTTAACATGAAAAATTATTACAATTTGGAAGGTGGGTGTGGTACCGCCGCCCCGGGAACCATTTATAGGAATTATAGGAACAAATGCAGCATAATAATAATAAGAATATGCATAATATGAATAGCTGCATTTACAATTATTATGTTGTTTACAGATTCTCTTCATTTTTATTGTTTCATTGGAAATAAGGTTGCTTCCTGTAGTGACGACCGGCGTAGTCTAGAGGTAATGTTCTTGACTCGTACACTGAAGATCGCGTGATCTATCACAATTTATTCATTTAAAATAATATACGTTCCAGAGTGAAAAATACTCTCAGTATCGCCCTCGTGTAAGACCACCATTCAGAATTGAAACATTGTTTGAAATGGCGTTAGCCGTGTTTATTGACTAGATCTGAATAGCCAGGTACTTTCCTACCTTCCTCTTTCCTTTCTCCTTCCCCTCCCCACTATATTCAGCCTCATAACATACAATTGGGGATGCCATGGTTTCACTGGCTCCTGACGGGAGCAGCTGAGTCTCTTTACTATAAAAAATTAATAAAATTACTTAACATGAAATATATTTTACTTTTAATTTACCTACCATTAAACATTTTCGGTAGCACATCTCTTTTGTATTTGAATATCTTGTACAAACTGACTGCGATTGAACGTGCAAAAACAACACGAAAGTTTCAACATTATAGTGCGTGATAATTTTTCTCACAACAAGGCAGCACGAACACTTTTACTTACATTTTAAACTCATCATATCTTTCTAATGAATTGTCCGATTTTAATAATTCAAAAAGTTGAATACAGATATTGAAACAATATTGAATATGAAGTAATTTATTTTGATAAGGATTAATACCAAGATACAAATAAAGAGCTTTTTCTAGCGGCGACATTAAAATTAAATTTTTAAAATAAAATAACACTTATTGTGGCATAACTATAATAGTTAGACATACGCTGTCGCGACCTTTTTTGTAAATAATGATGTGTTCTGCAAAGTCGTAGTACATTGTTTTATTCTATCTATAATAGTTTTCGCAGCGCACGCGATGTAAAGAATATTTTAGGCATTTTTTTTACACCTTGGGTTTCATTATTGAAGTTTTAGTAAGTATCACTATTTTTTTTGAAAATATTATTTAGCCTATGTCACCCGAAGATAGTGTAGCTTCCTAACAATGAAAGAATTTTTCAAATCGGTTCAGTAGTTTCGGAGCCTATTCAATGCAAACAAACACACAAAGAATCAAATCTTTCCTCTTTATATTTTAGTGTGCTGAATTATGAGTTGGTTTATTTCTGAGTTGACATGGAATCTTTCGGAACATCGCCTTGCACCGAAATGGGAGGGATGGATTCACACGTCCGTCACTCCTAGACACACTGACGCCCAGATTCCTACCCACACTTACTACCCCATTACTTCCCTGAACATCCTCTTCTTCCTTTCCTAAAATACGCTCCACACTGCATCCCTAAAGATGACATAGGCCTTGAGGGGATTTATTTTCTTCAGGGCTTCCTGTGTGTAAGAAAAAAATGTCTCCCTCAACCAGTCTCTCCCGATCCGGTCCGTAAAGCAGTAGGTGGGCAAACCCGTTCGCCGCAAAGACCTAGACAAATCTCATCCCTTGAACCCGAGCAGCCCTGCTAAGTCACAAAAAGTAATTGGGATGACGTATGACTAGTTGGTTATCCAATAAATGGTTCCCGGGGCGGCGGTACACATACCTGGCTCCCAAACTATAAGTCTAGGTTAAATGGTTCGCTACCTTTAGTGACTTAGCCGGGGTGCCCGGGTTCATGGGCTGAGGTTTGTACGGGTTTTGGCGGCGGACGCGTCGGCCCACTATCTGCATGCCAATCCGGATAGGGAGAGAATGGTTGAGGGGGTCCCTTCGACTTCTTGAGCCGTACTATATCGGAACTTGCCATGCACCGCAATGGGAGGGATGGATTCATACGTCCGTCACTCCTGAACACACTGATCCCCAGATTCCTACCCACACATACTACCCTTTTCCTCCCCAGAACTTCCTCTCCTTCTTTTCCTAAAAATACCTTCCTCACAGCGTCCCCAAAGATTACATAGGCCCTGAAGGGAATTATTTTCCTCAGGGCCTCCTTCCTGTGTGAAGCTAATGAAAAAAAAAATGTCCCTCTACCAGTCTCTCCTGATCCGGCTTGCCTCGCAGTAGGTGAGCAAACGCGTTCGCCGCACGGACCTAGACAAATCTCACTCCTTAACGAACCACTTGGAGTGACATATGTCAGAGGTGTTGATTAGCCAAAAAATGGTTTCCGGGGCGGTGGTAACCATACCCGCCTCCCAAAATTTAGGTATACCTTAAATGGTTCGCTATGTTTGGTGACTTAGCCGGGGTGCTCAGGTTCATGGGGTGAGGTTTGTGCGGGTCTTAGAAACGGAAACGAAAACAAAAACAAAATCGAAATCGAAATCGAAATCGTAATCGTAATCGAAATCGAAATCAAAATCAAAATCAAAATTAAAATCAAAATCGAAATCAAAATCAAAATCAAAATCAAAATTCAAAAGTCAAAGATAAAATCAAAATCAAAATCAAAATCAAAAACCAAAATCAAAATGAAAATCAAAAGTCAAAATCGAAATCGAAGTCAAATTAAAATCAAAAGTCAAAATCAAAAGTAAAAATCAAAATCTAAATCAAAATCAAAGACAAAATTAAAACCAAAATTAAAAATCAAAATCAAAACCAAAATCAAAATCAAAAAAAAAATCAAAATCAAAATTAAATCTAATATAAAAAAACATTAGAATTGAAATAAGAACGTAAAGGTATAATATTATAATTTTATAAAACACATACAGCAAAATGCATTACTCAAAACAAAAGATACAATATAAGTTAGGTTATGCAGAATGTATAAAAATATGTATTCTTCATAACCGTTTTAAAAATTTATCTGAAGTATTAGATATATTTTTCCACCAAGTGCCGTTGTATTACGTTTTACAACTTCCATATCGGCTCAACCAATGAGCAGTAAAACCAGATATAGGTATATGTTTTTTTATGACCAATCAGAAGGCTTCGTTCATAACGCCATCTTGAACGCCATTCTGATTGGTCATTGTCAGATCAACAATTTTATAGTAAAAGCACATATAGGTACATAAGATATACGATTATGTGGATCAACAACGCATGGCAATTTGGGCGGATCATCAACGCATGGTGATTTGGGCGGATCAACAGTTACGAAGCGTATGATTTCCATACAAATATCGAAAATTATATGTGTAGTATTTCGTTTACTTTTACTGGGAAACTGGCAACCTTGCTATTTAATGTAACGTTGTTGCAAATTCATACAGAAGTAATCCATTAAAGCCAAGTTATTCGGTGTTAAAGGTGGATCAACACTGTCAAATAACTTCTTACTGGATCAGCATATTACGAGAAGAGGTCAATATATATATATATATATACACTATATATAGTAGTAGATAGATATAATGTTATTAATTATTGTATAAAATTTATTGTAATTTATGTATCTTTTTGTGAATAAAAATATATATATATACCTATATCCAAAATATATTAAAAAATTGTTTTTTTTTTGGAATGAAATTGAACGAAAAATTGAAGTTTAAATAAGGATAAAGTAATCTCTAGAATTGTTGCTGCATGAGAAGTAAATAATTATTGTTATTTTCTAATAGCCGACAGTTGTCTCGTTATCAACTGTGATATATAATTATTAAAAGTAAATAATTATTGTTACTTTCTAATAGCCGACAGTTGTCTTGTTATCAACTGTGATATATTATCAACTTTATTGAAGACGGTTATTTGAAAACAAGTTTCAAACAATTTTTTTAAAATATTTTTACCATAAAAACACTTAGATTAAAAAATATATTTTAGGAAGAGTAAAGTAGTTTAAAGATACAAAAGAAAAAAGATATTATAATAATATATTTTTTTATTATCTTCATTTTTTGTAACCAGTATAGATAATAATTTCCTCACTGAGATCTCCGTTCTGAGGATTTTCTTAACATATTAAAATTTAATCACACGAATATTAATTATTACTTTATTGGAATAACAGTATTATCTTCAAAATGATGATTCCACATTCCACGTGGGAAAGGTCATTAATGTAAAATTAAAAACAGAGTTGGATCCAGAATACTTCCTTTAGGCACCCCGATTTTGACAACAATAAACGCGCTGGATAGATTGTCAGGTTTCATCGGTTGCTTTCTTCTTTATATATTTAATATTTAGATTTAAACTATCTGATCGATTATGTGGATGAGGATGAGTATGTATACCTAGGTCAAATAATTTCTCCTGTAGATTTAACCGCAAAAGAAATACATAGACATATTGGAAATGCTTGGAAATAGTATTGGGGTTTGAAAGAAATAATGAAAAACAGTGAAACTAGGATAACTATTTCATACCGGCATACTTCATATACTTATGGTTACCAAACTTGGGCACTAAGAAAACAAAAATTCACAATAAGAAACTCAAATCTTGCCGAAACTCCATGGAAAGAAGTATGATAGGGAAAAGACTGTCCCATAGAATAAAAATTGAAACCATTAAGAAACAAACAATAACAAAATATGTCATAAAAACGTGGTCAGGCCACAAAATCAGAGGAAGTGAAAAATGGTCAAAATTAGTCATGAATTGGTTCACAAGTGACAAGAAGAGAAAACGAGGTAGACCATTTAGACGGTGGGTTGACCACATCAAAGCCATAACAGGTGGTACATGGACAAGAGTAGCTAATGATAGAGAAAATGGCGACAGTTGGAGGAGGCCTTTGTCAACTAGTGACATACAGACAGATACAGAGTCGATAATAAGAGTTATAAATAATGTAATGTAATTTACTGTCTGAATAAAGGCAATTATTATTATTACTATCTCGCAGGGAGAATAGACCGTTACTCCACTGCGTTACGAGGCGATATTCCCACAGAGAGAGAGTCAATAAGTCTCCCCCAACAAGTATCTCCAGATCCGGAGACACAGCTGGTGGGCAGATGCATCAACCACCACGACCCAGACTAACCTTACCTCATGAATCCGAGCACCCCTGCGAAGTCACTAAGCGTAGCAAACCTCTTCGGTTGACCTATAATAGGAGTGTTGGTTATCCAATAAATAGTTCCCTGGGCGGCGGTGCTCATAATTGCTTCCAAAATTTGATGGTAACGATGAAGTGATGTGTTCCTCAGGCGTTCACCATTCACATCCACCTCACATATTTTCCTTATACATGTGTGTACTCACTGTCGTACATCAGAGTTTGTATCGGCACGCCATTTCCAAAACAAGAAACTGTTCTGACTGCGTCCATCTGAAATACTTTCATGATATGCAAATCAACTTACTAGTTGGCTGAACAATCTCCGCATACTGCAAACATTCCTTCTTCACATCCAGGAGGTGTATTTCCATATACCTATACGGCATTTCACCTGAGAATTCTTCCTGCGACCATGGTTCAGTCTTGATGGGAACACTCTCCGTGTTGGTAAGATCCATGGCACTGCTGTGATGGCGTCCTGTTAGGTGATGGTAATAAGTTTCATCTAAAAAAGATAAGGCCTGTAACAAAACTATTTAAACGTCTGTTCTCCTGCAGATATAGTCCAAGTGTCTTTAAAATAATGTTGATTATATAAAAAAAATTACACAGTAAACAAAAAAATCAGCCTTTGAACTATCTACATAAAATTAATAATATTTCTCTCTGCTGTCATTGAGATTAATATCACGCCATCTGTATTCCATTCCAAATTAAATTTCTATCACACATTTACACAATAACAAGTGAGGGCTTATAGATGCTTTATTGCGCTCTACTAAATTCCAGTGATTAAGGAACATATCAACATTAGAAATGTGTAGTCTTATTTTTTCAAAGTCAAGTTCAATACAATTCTCTTATTTGGTCCCTCCACTAAAATCCTATCCGGTTCAAATAACCATTAAAATGCATTATTTTCCAATTCCGGTAACTGACTTTACTACTAACTTTTATCTTACTACCACCATATTTTATTTTAAATTTTAGGTCAATATGCATTTGGTCCACATCACGGATAATACGAAACGTTCGTGTTGTCGAAGTTTGATGCACAGATAATACGGAATATTCCTTTTTCGGTTGATTTTAAACTACAAAAGCTGCATGTCATCATCATTTTAAAAAACATTCCGGGTTTTTAATGGTTTGTTTGGCAAGGCAGGGTATATCCTAGGGTGTTTGTGTAATTATGATTGATTGTCTATGAAATAAAAACAGTAAATGCAACATGGCGTTACTGCGTAAGGGAATTAATTTTAACAAAATTAAAATTCAATTTTTAAAACAAAAACTTTCTTTTTTAAACTTTTTTTGAAGGTTATTCCCATCAATGAAATATATCATATTAAAATAAGTTAACAATAATAATCAAATGAAAATATGAAAGAGAACAAAACACAGAAAACCAGAAAAAGACCATGGTCGCAACTGGGACTCGAACCCAGACCTCTCCGTCTAACCGGGACGAGTTAGACGGAGAGGTATGGGTTCGAGTCCCAGTTCTAATTCTAATCACATATCTAAGTGTTTGAATAAAAAATATTCCGTATTAACGAGAAAGCGGAGTAAAACCAATGACGTTATATAAATAGACTCGTCATAGTCTCACATACTAATAATATAATGTCGAAAGCAAGCAACACTCTTTTGTTTTCAGCGGTTCTCAGTATAATTTCTAAATTCAAAACTTTATTCCTGTGTGATAAAGATAGACAGTCAAAGAATGTACGTGTGTGAATGTAATAAATATAATATGGTAGGGCGGCTTATTAATTTCTTCGCCGAATACTGCTTTCACATCACGGGTGTGACCTATGGGTGTGACTGAGATAACAGGATACTCTCACTCGGTTACACAATGGACAGGAAAGGGTAAAGAATACAATGACGTATTATTATAAAATTATTCGTAATAATTATAATAATTGATAATAATAAGTAATTTGCGTGTGCTTACAAATGAAGTGTTATTCCTTCGCCTTTACGACTATTTGCCGTGTAATTGAAGCATTTTTTCATCACACAGGAGGGAATATTGGCGCTCTGCAATGCAATTTACTTACTGGTAAGACAAGACCTCACTCGACGCGTAGTAGTTTAGTACTAACGTACTAGAAATAGAGACAGCTACAATCGTCTTGTGTTTGGCTTCCCACTTTGAGATTTCTGCCCCGCGTCGAGTATTAATGTCATTGAGTAAAACATAATTAATAAATTGTAAAGTGCATTTTAAGCGCGTCCCTATTTTGAAAATATTTACCAAAAGTATACTGTAACCAGCATAGAAGCGTTTATAGGATTGACATGAATATATGAGTATGTCGTTACGTCACAGACAAACAAAAACCTGTATTTTTATTTATATTTTTCACTTGTATTATGCGTCCGTATTACAGTTATGTACCAAAAATGAGTAACGAAATAGGTACCTGAATTGTTATCGGAATTGGATTCCGGACTTCCTTTTTTGATAAAAGGATATTCTATATCGATTTCCTTAAATGTCCCAGCAACACTCTCTTCCGCACTTGTGCCTGGTTCTAATTTGATGTCGGTGGAATCCATGCTTTTACGTAAGGAGCTGCTAGTTCTGTTTTACTTAAACTTTATAACGAGGATGAAGGATTTGGATGATTGAGAGAAGGACTAATTGCTCTCGTTCAATGTGTACAAATCTACTAAACGAGTAAAGCCAAAACAACATAACCAACAAGAAAAGTGACAGCGACAGCCAGTGTTCCCGAACTCAAAATTTCAAAATCGGGAGAATTTACGCCTAAAAATCGGGAGAAATCGGGAGAAAACGGTAGAATTTGGAAGAAATCGGGAGATTACTAGAATTATTATAATAAAATTCTTCCCTTGTCAATATTCCAATTCCCTTTTATTATTCCGAAGCAAAACCTTAACAACAAATGAAAAACCCACGAGCAGCGCCATCAATACGATTATTGTAGATGTTGCCCGTGGAATAACGCAATTTTCCCTAACGTTCAACGCGGACTTACTTTACGTTTGAAAACTCGGCACAAATTTTTGTGAAACTTCGACCTTGGGGGCCGTTCAAGTATTAGGTACTTAACGCAATGAAGGAGGGAGGTCTTGTTTAACGTTACTGTGCGTTATCGGTGCGGGAGGGTGATTCGAAAAACGCGTTACGTAACATGTTTTTTTATTTAAATAAAAAACTAGGGAATGCCCAAGTTGGCAAGCTTTTTCGTTTATGTTTTACAGGGAATCAGTAGATGAAGAGTTGCGTCAGGACATGAAAAAGGTTTCTCTCCACTGTGAATCAGCGAGTGCGTCCCTTTTGAGAACATGAATAGTTGCAGTCGGGACACGAAAAAGGTTTTGGTCCACTATGGGTTAATATGTGATATTTTAGATGTACCTTGCGACACGAAAAAGATTTTTCTCCACTATGGGAAAACTTGCGATTTTTTAGATTTATCTTCGAAGTACATGCATAGTTTCACTCAGAACATGAAAATGGCTTTTCTCCACTATGAATCGCGCTGTGGATTTTAATAACTGCAAAAAACTTCCTTTCACGATCTTTAATAACTGCATTCGTAACAAGAAAATGGTTTTTGTCCGCTGTGGATAAACATGTGATTTTTTTGGTGCCTCTTTGTAAAACATTAATATAATAATACATACATAGTAGCAGTAGAAACATGTAAAAGGTTTTATGTCACTGTGAGTCGGCAAATGATTTCTAAGAAGTTCTTTTGTACAACATGAATAATTTGCAGTCGGGACATGAAAAAGGTTTCTGTCCACTGTGGGTAAACATGTGTATTTTCAGATACCGTTTTGTAGCGCATGAATAGTCGCAGTTGGGACATGAAAAGATTTTTCTCCATTGTAGGTAAACATGTGATTTTTAGATTTTTCTACGTAGTACAAGAATAGTTGCAGCCGGAATATGAAAAAGAGTTTTCTCTACATGAGTCAACAAGTCGTCGCTTTAGTTCGTATTACTCCAACAGACCAAAACGTAAATCGTGAGAAACAGCGCTTTAAAGTTTTTTTTACGAAAAAGGCATATAAAATTAAATTAGCTAAATTGTAAGTCTACTAAAATGTGTTAAAGTATTACAAATTGTTTTTTTTAAGTACAATATGTTCTAAATGTATAAAATTACGCAGAAAACACGTTTTTAATTTGGATGTTGGCCAAAGTGACGAATTCTTGTTTGCGAAAGTTGGATATTGGACAAAGGACACTGGATGTTAGACAAGAGCGCGTACTCTTGCGTGAAGTTACTTTATCTAACGTGCTTGGTATTACAGGGAGATCGGAAAGCATTTCAATTAATTGAACTTTAATACTTATGGATGTATGTGTCCTATGTTTTCGCGGTGAGACCTAAATATTCGGATGTGATTTTTAAATAGTTTCTTAGAGCATTCGACAATTTTTTAGAAATACCTAATATGTTATTTGTTTGGGAACCAAATTTCAAGAGTAAGTTTTTGTTAAATAATAACATCGTTAAATCATCAATGAAAACGTATGTTTTCAGACAATCATACTTATTAAATAATGTTTCAGGTGGCAATATGCTCATCGATTAATTTATTGCATGTTTGATTGTTGATTGACGAGCAGCACAGTAAATGCAATCGTTCATGAATCAAGTCATCAACCGTTAGTTATAAGAAAGGTCCTACGTTTATTCATCGTTATTATTTGAGTGGCGGGTATGGGTGCCACCGCACCGGGAACCATTTATTGGATAACCAACACCTCTGCCATAGGTCACCCCAAGTGGTTCGCTACGTTTGGTGACTTAGTGAGTTTTGTCCGGATCTTGGCGGTGGATGCGTCTGCCCACTAACTGCATGGCAGGCCGGATCGGGAAAGACTGGTTGAGGAAGCTCTGTAGACCTCTCCAGCAGGACTCTCGGAACATTGCATTACCCGCAGTGGGGAGGGATGGATTCTTACGTCCGTCATTCCTTGACACACTGACCCCCAGATTTTTCTTCCCACAACTTTCTTCTACCTCCTTCCCAAAAATAACATAGGCCCTGAGGAGAATTATTTTCCTCAGGGCCTCTTGTGTGGAGCTATGGTAAGAAAAAAAGGTATCTCTAAGTGATTCGCTACGTTTGGTGACTTAGCAGAGGTTCCCGGGTTCATGGGGTGAGCTTTGTCCAGGTCTTGGCGGCAGATGAGTCTGCTCACCTGCTGCGTGCGGGCCGGATCAAGAGAGACTGCGTGAAGGAGTCCTTTGAACCTTTCCAGCCGGACTCTCACGACCCCATTGCCTTGCACCGCAGTTTGAAGGATGGTTTCTTAAGCCTGTCACTCCTATACACACAAACCCCCAGATTCCTACCCACCCCTTATTCCTTTTTCCATCCCAGGACTTCCTATTCTTCCTTTCTTCAAAAATACCCTCCACACAGCATACCCTAAGATGACTTAGGCCCTGAGGGAAATTATTTTCCTCAGGGCCTCCTGTGTGGAGCTAATGTAAAAAATATGTATATTGTAAAGCGTTTTTGCACTAAAACAATGCTATTCAAATTATCCACATATAATTTTTATCATATATCGGCGTATAAATCCGAGCTTTAGTATGATCCGACCCGAAAGGTTGGATTGATTTACGTGATTTTATTTTTATGTTAATACAACTGCTCCCAACCGCCTGGACCCAGGCAGGCTATGGCATACCCCATTTTGTGAGGCTGGATTTAGTGGGAAGAGGAAGCAGTTATGAAGGTTAGTAATTACCTGGCTATTCAAATCTAGTCACCAACCACGTCTAAAGCCATTCTAAGCAATGCTTCAATTCGAAATGGCGGTCTTACATCAGGGTGATACTGAGAGTATCTTCCACTCTGGAACGTGCCGCAAATACACCATATATATATATATATATATATATATATATATATATATATACATCCCGCAACAGATTTGGCAACCTTTCACTTCGCATCCTTTTGGCAACCACTGCTTACGGTAGGTTTTTAAATAAAATTGATGTGAATGTTCACATGTTTTTAGCTTACGAAAAGAGTGATAGTGAAAGAATTATCCAGAAATTGTGTTTTAAGGGTATTCAAATTTTTGGTAGTTACGTATACTTTAGAGTCTTTTGGACTTCCTTTCATATTGCCGTCGTATTGGTAACCGCGTATATCCTACGTATATCACACTTCATTCCATATTTAGGGCGTCCGTTCATTACGAACATTTGACGACCTCCGTATATTCCTGTATGCATTACGTTTATATTATGACGCTTTCAGAATCGGTTCGATTCTGATTGGTTATCATACAAAGGCTAACTTGACGACATAATAAAATTTGGAATTTTTTTTAAATTTACTTGTTTGGTTTGGTGGTGTTTGGGAGTGGGGATAATGCTCGCTTCCTGAATAGAATTCTTGACGACATAATAAAATTTGGAATTTTTTTTAAATTTACTTGTTTGGTTTGGTGGTGTTTGGGAGTGGGGATAATGCTCGCTTCCTGAATAGAATTCTACCTTCAACATTCTTCTACCACTACGCGCTTAGTTTAGCGAGGAAATTAAATTAATGCATTCATGTACAATCTTAATATATAAAACAAAGTCGGGTTAGTTACACTATTTATAACTCGAGAACGGCCGGGCCGATTTTGATGATCTTTGATTTATTGGATTTGTCTCTTCTCCGGATAGGATAATAACTATAAAAAAATCACAAAAATTAACGAAAAATATAGTTATTAAGAAAATTCTTTTCCCCATACATTTTGTATGGAACGAATTCTCATATTTGAAAGAGCTGCGGGCATTTTGTGATAAGTACCTATAATATTGAACTGTGCGTGAATTTCAAAAATTCAAAAACGTCAAATGTCAATGCGCTGATGGTTTTGTTTTATTCTTAGACATATAATGTTGCTTCTCTTTCTTACACACAAAATGTCAATAGTAGAAAATTAGACAAACGGTGAACGTATGTCTCCACCCATCCAAAGGAAAGATACAATAATTATAATAAAAATCCCTCACACGTCTAAAGAAAGTAAAAAGCATTTTTTTTTACATCAGTTCACAAATGAGGCCCCGAAGAAAATTATTTTTCTTAGGACTCAGGACCTATGTCATCTTAGGGGATGCTGTGTGGAGGGTATTTTTAAGGAAGGGAAAGATAGGAAGTTCTGGGAAGGAAAAAGGTATAAGGGGTGGATAGGAATCTGGGGTCAGTGTGTTCGGGAGTGACGGACGTAAGAATCCATACCTCCAACTGCGGTGCAAGGCGATGGGTCGAGAGAGTCCAGCTGGAAAGGTCAAAAGGCCTCCCTCAACCATTTTCTCTCGATCCGGCCCGCTACGCAGCAGGTGGGCAGACGCATCCGCCACGAAGACCCGGACAAACGTTACCCCATGAACCCGGGCACCCCTGCTAAATCACCAAACGTAGCGAACCACTTGGGGTGACCTATGGGTGACTTATGACAAGGGGATTGGTTATCCAATAAATGGTTCCCGGGGCGGCGGCACCCATACCCGCCTCCCAAAGTCTCGTAAGTAAGTGGAAAAATAAGAAAATCACAAAAAATATAAATACGTACACAATGTCATCTCTTGAGTCTGATACTGACAAAAACAAAACACGGACAGTTGCGCATTGATGATTGCTTCATTGTGTAATTTTTAACTTAATAAAAAAACGTAATTTAATTCAACACTTATTGATTCTGAGGCGGTATGAAGTTCGTCGGGTCAGCTAGTCTTTTATGATTTAAAAAAAAATAGCGTTCAGAGCCGCTAATATTACAAATATTATTTTGAAGGAAACCAAAACAGAATCCCAATAATTCAAAACGGTAAACGATTATTATGATAACGTTTAACATTTGGGAGGCAATATCAAACAAATTATAAATTTGGGAGGAGGGTGTGGGTACCGCCGCCCCAGGAACTATTTATTGGATAACTAACAACCCTCCCATTGGTAACACCAAGTGGTTAGATATGTTTGGTGACTTAGCAGGGGTGCCCGGGTTCACGGGGTGAGGTTTGTCTAGCTCTTGGCGGCCTATGCATTTGCCCACCTACCACATGGCGGGTCGGATCGGGAGAGACTGGTTGAGGGAGATCTTTTCATCTCTCCAGCCAGACCCTCGATCCATCGACTTGTACCACAGTGGGAGGGATGGTCACTCCTGGACACATTGACCCCAGATTCCTAACCACACCTCATACTTTATTCATTCCCAGAACTTCCTCTCCTTCCTTTCCCTAAAAATACCCTCAACACAACTCTCCAAAGATGACATAGGTCCTGAGGGAAATTGTTTTCCTCAGGCCCTCCTTTGTGGAGCTAATGTAAAAAATATAAATTGTCAAAATTAACTATCGCTTTTGGCTTCTTTTTTAAATCTCTGCATTGATCCAATCGTTATTTTAGTTACCGATTAATCAGAATAAAAGTGGCTACCGTTTTGCGATAGGTAGCAAGGTAATATTTTTATAAAGAAAGACAATCATTCTCGGGTTACGAATAACCTGTCACTTATATTAAACTAGCTGTTACGCGGCATGCGTTGCTATGCCATTGAATAAATAATTGTTTCTCCGTGCATGTCCTTTCCCATTCGTCCCGTTTCCCTCCCCGCCTCCCCTTCCTCAACTGCGTCCTCGAAGAAAAAGATGTACCTACCTATGTTTCACTTCATTCCTAACTTTTAGTGGCGATCGGGTATGACGTATTCCACATTTCATTCCTAGCCTTTAGTGGCGACCGGTGGCGAAACAACGTTGCCGGTTTAAGTCAAATCCCGTACGAGTGTTGAGGTGCACGCCGCGGCGGCGTGATTTGCGACGTTGCCGCACATATTTCTTCTTTTCGATCGTTTTTACGGTCAAATTTACTTCTATAAAATTCCGTTTTCCTATTTTTTAATTTTTTTTTATTATTATTTATTGAGTTAGTTGTACTACATGAATATAAACTAATAAGCACAATGTAACATTTCATTTGATAAATTTAAATATTTTTACAGTTAGCATAACATTTATTTTTAAATACATTCATTCTTTCTTCATTCTTCATACTTTCAGGCATTTCATCGTACATCTTTAGTCCTCTATACATTAGGCAGTTCTGCGATTTTTATTTCTTCATTTGTGGCAATCGAACTCTGTTTTTATTTCTTGTTTCGTAATTATGTACGTCTCTATTAAAAACAATTTCATCCTTAAAGTATTTTGGCATTTGGTTTTTCATAATTTTATGCACAAAAATTATCACATTAAATGGTAGTCTCTTTTTTATCGGAATCCAATTGAGCTAATCTCTCATTTGATTAATCCTTGCGAATTTGCCTTTCCCCAGTATACATTTCATAGCTCTGTTCTGAATAATTTCTAGTTTGTTTAAATTTCCTTCATTGGCCAAATATAACATCGTAGAGACGTAATGCAAATGTGGAGTAACGATAGTTTTATAAATGAGCTCCGTAGTGTTTCTATTTAATTTATGTCGTAGTTTTCTAAAAAAAATTGACCTTTTTTGATACCTTTTTTAGCACATATTCAAAGTTTGCCGTGAAAGTCAGTTTTGAATCGAATATTACACCCAGGTATTTGATTTCATTTACTTTTCCAATTGTTTCACCATTAATTGTCATATTTAACCCTGTGTTACGCGTTTTATCGCCTATTTCCATATATTTTGTTTTGTTTACGTTCAGTTTCAGCTTGTTAATTTCAGCCATTTGCTATATTTTGTAGGTCTTCGTTTATTTTGTTAATTGAATCTATGTAATCTTCACACGAAAAATAGATTAAGGTATCGTCTGCAAATAGTCTAATTTTGCAATGATAATTTATAATTTACAGGAGTTCACTTACTCTGACGGTGATGGTGGGATACGACCTAAATCCCAAATTAACACTGATTTCAGGTTTTAGACAGCGGATGTGTGAAACAAAGACGAGCTCACCAGTTAATTTTACTCGAAAAAATATTAAAAAATTCTGATAACGACCTTCGTACATCGTTTCCACAAAACTTCAATGTATTGACCAAATCCAAGAAGAAAATATGAATAAATGATATAGAAATAACAAAATAAATACACTGCGCAGTTCACACGCCATAGAAATGAAACATCAGAAAACTAAAGTAGGCAAAAGTGTGTAGGCTACGAAGCACCGCACAAAGAGGAGACCGATTATTCTCCTCTTTGTGCTTTGTGATTAAAGTTTTGGTCCCTTTTTAGTGTCGCTATTTTTCGTTTCATCGAGCTTAAAATCACAAAGAAAGATAGACTAACATTGCTGGGTTACGAATAACCCAATAATGTTTGAAAATCTCCATCATTATTGGGTTACGAATAATCCAAAAATGTTTGAAAATCTCCTACTACCACTACAGAAAGCCGAAAATGTTGTTTGTGAAATAGAAGTCTGAGGAAAATAAATTCCAAAAGGGCCTATGTCGTCTTAGGGGATGCCGTGTGGAGGGTCTTTTAGGGAAGGGAAGGATAGGAGGTTCTGAAAAGGAAAAAGGTATGCGGGGTGAGTAGGAATCTGGGGGTCAGTGAGTCCAGGAAGGGACGTATGAACCCATCCCTCCAACTACGGTGCAAGGCGATGGGTAGAGAGAGAGCACTACTGGAAAGGTCAAAAGGCCTCCCACAACTAGTCTCTCTCGATCCGGCCCACCACGCAGCAGGTGGGCAGACGCATCCACCGTCAAGACCTGCACAAACTTCATCCCATGAACCCGGGTATCTCTGTTAAGTCACCAAACGCAATGAACCACTTGGGGTAACGTACGGCAGAGGTGTTGGTTAACCAATAAATGGTTCCTAGGGCGGCGGTACCCATACCCGCATCCCGAACCTAAACGCGATGCCCATTAAACCACTGACCGGTCAATGATTCTATCTTTAAAATAAATATATAAAACTTGTGTGCAGTTCACCTTCACAAACCTACCTTACACCCAACATAATAAAATTGCCAAATATATTATGTAAAAATGTTAATAATTAGGTAAATACTGTAATACTTACCTATATAGAAATAAATAAATAAAGTTCACACGAGGGAGAAGTGAAGCCTTCATAAAACTAAACCTAGAAAGAATGAAACGAATCAGGAGTAGGATAATTGTAGAGTTTATTTATTGTAATATTTTTACCAAGTGTAAAAATTATTTTATTCTACGAAACACCGCACAAAGAGGGCACAGATTAGTGTCATTCTTTCGCAGGCTAATTCCTATATATGTATAATCCTAACATCTGGTCTCTGAAAATGCAAATAAATGCACATCCATTGTCAAAGTATGGCTCAATCAAAACCTTATAACTCTGAACTGCGGAAAAACTCTTTATATTCCATTTAACAATACCAAAAAGGCGACAGACACCCTTAACTCCCTTAAATATAAGGTTTCACAAAAATACTTACAATCCTGTCTAATGCTCTAACTGTACGGAAATGAATACGGGGATTTTTTTTATATGAATACCTCACAAGAGTCCCAGGTGCTCCGTCTGGAGCCAGTAAAACTATGGCATCTTCCATTGGGGTATGTTGTGAGGATGAAGGTGGCGGGGAGGGGAAGGAGATGAGGGAGAGGAAGGTGGGGAAGTACCTGGCTATTCAGATCTGGTCACCAAACACGTCTAAAGTCTTACACCAGGGCGATACTGAGTGTACTTTCCACTCTGGAACGTGCCGCAAATATACCATATATTTACTTCTTCAAACTTCGCAAAATTACTTTGTGGCATCATTAATTATATAATGAATAACAGATCACTTTGTAGAAACCACTATATTATAAACAATATCTACATGTTTCCATAACAATGTTATCTTCATCAGGATATGTTAATATAAAGAAAAATAAATGACAAACAAGTATAGACAAATTAGAATAAACTAGAACATAGACAAAATATTAAAAAAGTAGAGGTGATTAATTGCTTAAAAATCATAAAATTAGTTATACAAAATTAAATATAAAAATTATTTAATGAAAAATAAAATTGCATTTAGATAATAAAAAAACTTTTAAGAACAAATAATTCAAATAATTAGTCTAAATCAAAAAATAAATAATTATAATTATTGTAAGTATTAATAAGAAAATAAATTTAAAAGATGGCTATTTTAAAAAAATGTTTGGTTATTTATAAAATTTAATTTACTATTAATGCTTTTTCTAATTTCTAAAATTTCTAAATTATCCAATTGTATGCCCGTAGTGTTAATTTTAAGACCTGTATCAATATCAAAGGAATGACTTGTTTCCAAAATATGGTTGGCAAATTCAGAATAATTATTATTATTTAAACATCTTATATGTTCCTTAACTCTAATGTTAAAATTTCTAGAAGTTTTTCCAAAATAAAAAAGTTACAATCATTACAAATTAATTTATAAACCCCAGACTTGTTCAAAAAATCACATTTATCCTTATTATTTAATATATAATTTTTTAATTTGTTATTTGTATAAAAAGCTGGTTGTACATTATTTGGCATGTTTTTAATTTTTAAATTTGAAATGCTATTATTTAAAAAAAAAAAATTCTCCATTTATTATCATTTTCAACAACGTGTGGAAAAACAAAAGATCTAAAAAACTTTTTCTTATATTTTTTGTTTAACATATTGTCTATTAATTTTGAAGTATAACCTTTATTAATTGCAATTTGTTTAATAGTATTTAGTTCTGTTTTAAAATTACGCAAAGATAAGGGAACATTAATTAATCTACTTAGCAAGGTATGAAAAGCTGCTAATTTTTGTGAAAATGGATGATTAGATGTTTCATGTATAATGATATCTGTATATGTATCTTTACGAAAAATATTAAATTTAAAAAAATGTAGATATTGTTTATAATACATATAGTGGTTTATACAAAGCGATCTGTTATTGATTATATACCATATATTATTCTAAAATAATAAATTGTGATATATAACAAAATTAACAAAATAAAGTTTATTTGCTAGACAGGGATTCGATCCCGCAACCTTCGGGTTGCGAGCTAAGAGCCTCACCGCTAAACACCGGCCACACCGGCCATCGAATACGGTTTAATACTTAGGAATTACATTCGACAGCCAACTCAAATGGACAGATCACATAGAAAAGCTTGTAAATAAATTTATGTATTTAACTTATATTTTTAAACGTTTAAATTAAAGAGTCGACATTAAAATAATGAAATTTGTGTAACATGCATTGGTGCAATCATAAGAATCTTATGGAATAATTGGATGGTAGGGGAGGGGGTGTATAATAATAATAATAATGTCGCATAATGATATGAACTACCCCTTCCTGCAATTATTCCAAGAAGCTGAATTGTAAGAGATGAGAAAAATTTACTGTGTACGATGTTTAAAATACACAAAATGTATAAAGTCTTGGATAAATACCATTGAAACCGACATTTACTTGCTGTAACATCTGAGCCGATGTAACTTCACAAATTTTATTAATCTTTATTAACATGTCGTGTGAATTGTAATTCAGTAATCACGATCACAATGATTTTATTTTTTATTTATTTAATTTTATTTTTTAATCTCTACGAAGATAGTGCATGTTTATGAGTAAAATTTTAACTGTTTTAAAAACACACAAGTACACCCACGAACTGGCGATGCCTGTGTGGGATTCTTTTGGTTAATCTGCTAATTGTATTATTCTTTACTTTTCAACTGTTTATATAAAAACAATTATATGTATTTTAAATTTATACCAATTTAGGTACCAAAAAAAAGCGGAGCTTTAAAATAAAAGTCAAAATCGATTGATAATTTTGACACCCGAGAAGAAAGATATTTATAGATTTGTGTTATTTTTCTGTTCAATTATACAACATAAAATGATATCATGAAATCGTCTGCCGTTTTAAATTTTCAGAATTCTATTCTGAGTTTTTTTAAATAATAATATAGTGGAGTATTAACGGCTCTGAAAGCAAATTATGTTTAAAAAAAGAGAAATCTTATAAAATTCTACAATAATACACTATTTCAATTCCATTATTTCCACGCATAGCTAAAGGGCTTGTTCACATTGGTCAAGTGGTAAGTCAAGTAGAGAGTACGCTTGCTACATGACTCGCCGAAAACCGTTCGCCTTAATTTCAAATAAAGTAGATACATTTATGCCCGCCGCCCGTTGTAGGATGACGGCGGATGACGGGCTGCTACAAAGCAAAGTAAATACGCTAATTAAGCTGATTTTAATGCTTATTATAGAAGACGTGGAAGAATAAATTAGTGAGATAATAATAAATAAAATGTCCACAAAAAGAGATTAATAGCAGCACAAATAAATAATTTTAGAGTAGCAACTTCGCTCCAATGCCTCGACATTTCCGCGGGTCTACAAATGAACTCTGCTAAAACGGCATGTCAGTGCACAGGGACGCGAGGGGGGGGGGGTCCCTATACGCTCTAAAAATAGAACGAAATTGACTGAATCCACTAAAAAGCTGACTAACCCACTCTACTAAAATGATGGTGTTCGGACGCGTTTAGATATTACTTTACTCCCCACTCGAATAAAATACATAGCGTGTTTGAACGGCTCTTAAGCGCTTGGGTAGTGGAAAATAGGACAAAATCTGCGGACGTGGGTAGGATTCTAACCAGAGGTCTTCTGTTCAGGAAGCGAGCATTATCCCAAGCATCACCAAGACAGACAAGCACATTAAAAATACCAGTTAGTGGTTGAGTGGGCATCGCGTTTGGGTCCCACCCGCGGGCGTCGCGTGCCCTATTCCTCGGCTGGCTATGGCTATGTCCTCCATCACAACACAAGCAACATTTTCGGCCTTTTGTGGTGGTAATAGGAGATTTTCAAATACTGTTGGTTTATTCGTAACCACAGGGAATGTTTGTCTTTCTTTAAAAAAAAAAACAAACAAAAAAATGTTTGTTTATATGAATGCGTCTTTAAAATGACAATGCATATGCATGACCTGAAGGTCAGCAAAAAGCTGCCCGCAGAGTGCTTGAAAACGCCCTTTATTCAGGGGGACGTTTTACGGTGAAAATTTGAATGTGGGATGGAAGGTTACAAATAAACTTCTTTTTTATGTGTAAACCTTAAAAAACCAAAATCATGTACAGGATTTAGCCTGCGAGAAAATGGGATAGTGTAATGGGTGTCCTCTTTGTGTGGTGCTTCGTAGCCTTCCCACTCTTGTCTACTTTAGTTTTCTGAAGGTTTCACTTCTACGGCGTGTGAATCGCATACTCAGTTATTTTTAAATATGAAACTACAAAAATCTGAGGTGGCAATAACGTTTAAAATACATTTATCTAACAAAATATGTGTTTATTGATTCTTTTCTCGGTATATATAAGTAGTTTTAGTTAGAAAAAACGTAAGGTGAGCCGTTATTAAAACTTTTTAATGTTTGCATTGAAAAATTTAATGTTTTCAAAAAAATTTTTCTAATAATAAAATAATAAAAATCTTTCAAAACCAGTTTTTCGTTTTTGGATACATTCGAAAATGTTCCATTTATTTGGATTTCATCGCGAAGCAGAAAATTATGTGACATTCCGACAAAACATGCCCGAGGACTGGAGGGGTAAATTAATGTAAAAGTTCAAAAAGGTGGCAGATTTTAATTGATAATTTTTTTAATTAGTAAATTTAAAAAAAAAAACGAATCAAAATGTACACATCTATGAAAAAAAAATTTCCAAATGTGTTCAGCATTACTTAACTATACTAAAAAATGCAATTTTATCAAATTTAAAGAAAAATATGAGTACCTTGCTGACCAACACACCTACACTACAAGGATGAAATCCTCAAAACTACTAGACATCCCAAAATTAAATAGATCTTTTGGGCAGAGAAACCATAATTTCCATGCTACAAAACTATATAATGCCCTTCCAATTGAAATTAAGAACACCATGCAGAAAAAAAAGTTTAAAAAAGACATCAAATTATGGCTACGTAAACATGAAGATGAGGAAATAATTAAAATTATAGAGTAATCCTAACGTAACCTACAGACAACAAACCTAAATACTTTTAATTTTATTTATTGTTTATTTTGTGAAAATCAACAAAAGATGCAAAAGTGATTCGTAAATAATAATAGCTACTGGTTTTAAAAATATTCGAATGGAACCTCGGGGGTGCCCGGAGCTACGATTTTTAGAAATAAAGATAGCATTTTTGTATTTGATTGATGTACGCTTTTACTCATGCGTTAATGTAAAAAAATATAACGGATTAAAATCTTTCAAACAATACAAACCGATTGCATCAATACAAAAGGATTGCAATCTTTAGAGCAATCTTTAGGGGTCGGGTGGGAATGCTACCCTTGTTCTACCGGTATTTCAATGGAAGATGCTCCGAGGAACTAGCGTCTTTGATCCCTTCGGCGCCGGTGCATAGTCGGGAAATACGCCAAACGCATCATTCCTAGTTTTTAGTGACGACAAGAAG
Source organism: Limnephilus lunatus (assembly GCA_917563855.2). Classification (NCBI taxonomy): domain Eukaryota; kingdom Metazoa; phylum Arthropoda; class Insecta; order Trichoptera; family Limnephilidae; genus Limnephilus; species Limnephilus lunatus. The sequence continues at coordinate 105,464,666 of OU830592.1, read as the reverse complement.
GGAAGATGCATTTTGCATTTCAAAACTCGTTGTCAGTTCGTTTGAACTCTCCCGTACGAGGGTTGGGGTCAAGGGTCAGGGGGCGGCGCGCGGCGGGTTTATCACGACGCGTGCCGCGTGTATTTTGGAGGTTGAGCGTGTTCACTGTTCACACACAGCTATAATATGCGTGGGACGGCATATTTCAGCATAACGCTGGCCTTACATTCCAATTTGGAATGTACGGCAAGCGATATGCCGAAAAACGCCATCCCACGCATATTATAGCTGTGTGTTAACAGAGATATCCGGGTTTCAGGGGGGGGGAAGTTTGTCCAGGTCTTGACGGCGGTCTACCCACCTGCTGCGTGGTGGGCCGGATCGAGAGAGACTGGTTTTGGGAGGCCTTTTCACCTTTCCAGTAGTGCTCTCTCTCTACCCATCACCTTACACCGTAGTTGAAGGGATGGGTTTATAATATATGTCCCCTCCTGGACTCACTGACCTCCAGATTCCTACCCACCCCGCATGCCATTTTTCCTTTTCAGAACCTCCTTTCCTTCCCTTCCCTAAAAGACCCTCCACACAGCATCCCCTAAGACGACATAGGCCCTGAGGGAATTTATTTTCCTCAGGGTCCCTGTGTGGAGCTAATATAAAAAAGTCCCACCTCAACACAAACAACATTTTCGGCTTTCTGTGGTGGTAGTAAGAGATTTTCAAACATTATTGGGTTATTCGTAACCCATCAATCTTAGTCTATCTTTCTTTGTGATTTTAAACTCGATGAAACGAAAAATAGTGACCCTAAAAAGGGACAAAAACATAAATCTATAGGATTTACACTGCGAGAATAATCGGTCTCCTCTTTGTGCGGTGCTTCGTAGCCTACACACTTTTGTCTACTTTAGTTTTCTGAAGTTTCATTTCTATGGCGTGTGAACTGCGCAGTGTATGTGTTTGTTATTTACATATCATTTATTTATATTTTTTTCTTGGATTTGGTTAATACATTGAACGATGTACGATGTACGATGTACGATGTACGATGGTCGTTATCAGAATTTTTAAATATTTTTTCGAGTAAAATTAACTGGTGAGCTCGTCTTTGTTTCACACATCCGCTGTCTAAAAACTGAAATCGGTGTCAATTTGGGATTTGGGTCGTATCCCACCATCACCTTCAGAGTAAGTGGAACTCCTGTAAATTATAAATTAAAATTGCAAAATTAGACTATTTGCAGACGATACCTTAATCTATATTTCGTGTGAAGATTACATTACAAATGGCTGAAATTAAAAAAGTTGAAACTGAACGTAAACAAAACAAAATATAATGTGGAAATAGGCAATAAAACGCGTAACACAGGATTAAATTTGACAATTAATGGTGAAAAGATTGGAAAATTAAATGAAATCAAATACCTGGGTGCAATATTCGATTCAATACTGACTTTCATAGCAAACTTTGAATATGTAATAAAAAAGGTATCAAAAAAGGTCATTTTTTTAGAAGACTAAGACATAAATTAAATAGAAACACTATGGAGCTCATTTATAAAACTATCGTTACTCCACATTTGGATTACTGCTCTAAGATGTTATATTTGGTCAATGAAGGAAATTTGAACAAACTAGAAGTTATACAGAACAGAGCTATGAGCTGTAAATGTGATGAGCTAAATTGGATTCCAATAAAAAAGAGACTACAATTTAATGTGTTAATTTTTGTGCATAAAATCGTGAAAAACCAAATGCCAAAATACTTTAAGGATGAAATTGTTTTAGTAGAGACGTACATAATTACGAAACAAGAAATATAAACAGAGTTCGATTGCCACAAATGAAGAAATAAAAATCACAGAACTGCCTAATATAGAGGACTAAAGATGTACGATGAAATGCCAGAAAGTATTAAGGATGAAGAAAGAATGAATGTATTTAAAAATAAATGTTATGCTTTCTTTAAAAATATTTAAATTTATCAAATGAAATGATACATTGTTCTTATTAGTTTATATTCATGTAGTATAACTAACTCAATAAATAATAAAAAGGGAATTTTATAGAAGTAAATTTGACCGTAAAACGATTGAAAAGATGAAATATTATTTGAAGGCACACATCTCACAATATCTGAATTCTACGTCAGAGGGCTGGTGTGACTCCGAAGAGTAATCTTGGTATGGCTATTCTGTTATTCTTTCAATTATTTTGTTCCATTTCAATGCATCAACAGTAATCAATACTGTATTGTAAATAAGACACTAAAATGATCGGTCGCCAAATACACCCTAAGCCGCATGGACGTCAATGCTCGGTATACGATAATACGGTTGATCGCGACAAATTTTGAAATGGCAAAACATTCGCAGCAACCGGCCAAATATGTGCGGCAACGTCGCAAAATCACGCCGCCGGGGCGTGCACCTCAACACTCGTACGGGATTTGACTTGAACCGGCAACGTCGCCAATTTGGGCTAGTACGAAATGCCGAATACACCACCAAAATTTGCCAAAGTCACCGGTCGCCACTAAAGGCTAGGAATGAAATGCGGGATACGTCATACCCGGTCGCCACTAAATGCTCGGAATGAAATTTGGTATACGTCATACCCGATCGCCACTAAAAGCTAGGAATGACGTGAAACATAGGTAGGTACATCTTGTTCTTCGCGGTCGCCATTTCGGACTTTATGAAATGCAGGATACGTCGTTTCTGGTCGCCACTAAATGCTAGGAATGAAATGTGGAATACGTCATAGTCGGTCGCCACTAAAGGGTTGTAATGAAATGAAGAATACATGGCCATGTATATCACCTAGCGCCTAGCTGCGTAGCGACAGACTCCGGAACTTTAATATTCGAAATCATCCACTTCAAGCCCAATTTGGCGACCAGGACAAATTTCGCCAAGATGCTTGTGACGACATATATAAATGAACTGTGTAAAAATTTCGAAAAATAAAGTGGCGACCGTATATCGGTCGCCAAATGTCGGTGGTCGCCACTTTAAATGCATATTTGCCCATGATGGTCGCCAAATAGACGGTGTGATATATATATATATATATATATATATATATATATTGACCTCTTCTCGTAGTATGCTGATCCAGTAAGAAGTTATTCGACAGTGTTGATCCACCTTTAACACCATATAACTTGGCTTTGATGGAATACTTCTATATGATTTCGCAACAACGTAACATTAAATAGCACGGTTGCCAGTTTCCCAGTAAAAGTAAACGAAATACTACACATAAATTTTTCGATATTTGTATGGAAATCATACGGTTCGTAACTGTTGATCCGCCCAAATCACCATGCGTTGATGATCCGCCCAAATTGCCATGCGTTGTTGATCCACATAATCGTATATCTTATGTACCTATATGTGCTTTTACTATAAAATTGTTGATCTGACCATGACCAATCAGAATGGCGTTCAAGATGGCGTCATGAACGAAGCCTTCTGATTGGTCATAAAAACACATACACCTCTATCTGGTTTTACTGTTCATTGGTTGAGCCGATATGGAAGTTGCAAAACGTAATATTATGACGGCCGCGGCAGCGACTTAAAAAATATATCTTTCTTTTTTTTATAAAATTCTAATATTATACTTCCGCGGGTTTTTGCGGCTAGGTTCCGTCGCCCGGGAAACATTTATTGGATAACCAACACATCTGTCATACGTCATCCCAAGTGGCTCGATACTTTTGATGACTTAGCAGGGGTGCCCGGGTTCGAGGGGTGATAATGCGTTGCTTTACGATCTTCGCTACGAATTCGGAAGTCGCAAGTTCAAATTGTGGCGTGCGCAATAAATTTTATTTTGATAAATATGTATGATTCCTCGATAATGCATTGCATTATGATCCTTGACTACGAATTCGGATGTCGCAAGTTCAAAGTTGGCGTGCGCAAGTAAATTTTATTTTGTTAAATTTGTATAATTCCTCGATAACACGTTGCATTACGATCTTGGTTACGACTTCGGAAGTCACAAGTTCAAAAATAATAAATTTAATGTTCGTAAATATTTAGATATAATTCCTCGATAATGCGTTGCGGTACGATCTTGACTACGAATTCGGAAGTCGCAAGTTCAAAATTGGCGTGCACAAGTAAAAAAAAAATTGATAAATATCTATGTATGATTCCTCAATAATGCGTTGCATTATGATCCTTGACTACGAATTCGGAAGTCGCAAGTTCAAAATTGGCGTGTGCAAGTAAATTTTATTTTGATAAATATCTATGTACGATTCCTCAATAATGCGTTGCATTGTGATCCTTGACTACGAATTCGGAAGTCGCAAGTTCAAAATTGGCGTGTGCAAGTAAATTTTATTTTGATAAATATCTATGTACGATTCCTCAATAATGCGTTGCATTATGATCCTTGACTACGAATTCGGATGTCGCAAGTTCAAAATTGGCGTACACAAGTAAATTTTATTTGATAAATTTGTTTAATTCCTTGGTAACGCGTTACATTACGATCTTGGCTACGAATTAGGAAGTCACAAGTTCATATTGTATTTTATTTTGATAATATATGTATAATTCAAACGTCACCTCATGGTTCGCTACTTTTGGTGACTTAGCAGGAGTGCCCGGGTTCAAGGAGTGAGATTTGTCTAGGTCCGAACGGGGAACGCGTTTGCTCACCTACTGCGTGGCAAGCCGGATCGGGAGAGACTGATTGAGGGATATTTATATTTTTTTTTTATATATGAAGAAAATATACCCCTCAGGGGGACTATGTAATCTCTGCGGACGCTGTGTGGAAGGTATTTTTAGGAAAGGAAGGAGAGGAAGTTTTGGGAAGGAAAAGGGTAGTAGGAGTGGGTAGGAATCTGGGGGTCAGTGTGTTCAGGAGTATGGCGGTCGTATGAATCCATTTCGGTGTAATTTTCAGAGATTTTCAGAGTAAGGCTGAAGAAATCGAAGAGACTCCCTCAACTATTCTCTCCCGATTCGGCCTGCTATGCAAATGGTGAGCAGATGCGCACAAACCTCACCACATGAACCCGGGCACCCCGGCTTAGTAAGTCACCAAACGTAGCGAACCACTTCACCTGGACCTACAGTTTGGGAGGCGGGTATGAGTACCGACGCCCCGGGAACCATTTATTGGATAACCAACACATCCACTCCGAGTGGTTCCGTAAATTAAAACCAAATATTGTTACAAGTCAGATGCGCCTCCTACGTTATTCGTATGTATACCCACATTAAATAATTGTGAAAACGTGCTTTTATCACAATATTCAATTTTTTTTTTAAACCAACGGGATTAGCAGACCGGAAGTCGGCGTCTCCGCAGGAATAGGCAGAGAGGGCGGACCACCAAACAACTCGGTCTAGGCACATACTCTTTGCCTAACTCATATTTATACATCTTCTCATACATTCTCTTCTATTATTCTCACTTTTGACATGGCCCGACTCAAGTATCTGATTCACCTGATCATGCCATGTCTTCCTCGGGCGTCCCCGACTTTTTCTACCATTCACATTTGCGTCGTATATTCTTCTTACACTACTTTCTTCGTTCATTCGCTCTACATGCCCAAAACATCTGAGGGTCCGTTTCTAAATCTTACTCATTTTTCTTACATCAGCCGTACATTATTTGCGGATATCCAAATTTCTCACACGATCATACATTGTTTTACCACACGTACGCCTCAGGGATCTCATTTCAACAGCATTAAGTCTACTTTCATCCTTCCTCTACCAGTTCCAGGCCTCACTGCCATACATCAGGGTAAGTACCAGGACTCCATTGTGGACTGCTAGCTTCGCTTCTTTTGGCATTTTTTTTTTGCGCCAACGGCATTCAGTCCTCCATTAATGGAGTTACTGGGATTAACCCTTCTTTCAATATCTCTATCAGCCATCCCATCTCTCTTAAACATACTATCCAGATACACAAACTCATCCACCTGCTCCAAGTATTCATCATTCAAAACTATATTGCATACTGTTTTTGTACTTCCTCTTTCAAACACCATGACTTTAGACTTACGTACATTCATCATTCAGCTTCATCTTAATGATAAATTAATTTAGGTAATCAAAAAAAAATTATTCAGCAAAAGGTATCGCATTACTATTTTTTTTAAATATTAAAGTATTCGTATTTCCCATCCCACCTCGTCTTGTCGTAGTAGTACTAAACGAGCGAGCTGCAAGCTGGGCGGTAAATACTACTAAAAACCGCATTTTGATAGAAAGGACTCTTTTGTAATAATTGAGTAAGGCTCGCTTTCCTACTATCGCTTTTACCATTTTGCGTTAAAGTTGAAAACTGGACAATGGTAACCGGATCATTCCGTCTCCGTAGCATCCGGTCTCTGGCAAGGATTTTTTTAGAAACATTAATAAAATTGCATTTGTCTCTGTTTCTCATACGAAATACAAACAGATTAGAAAGAGAGATTTATTTTATTTAAAATTGAACTTGCGGTGCAAGGCCGAAAAAGTCGAAGGGACTCCCTCAACCATTCTCTCCCGATCCGGCCTGAAATGCAAATGGTGAGCAGACGCGTTCGTGGCCAAGACACCACAAACCTCACCCGATGATCCTGGGCACCCCGGCTAAGTCACCAAACGTAGAGAACCTCTTAACCTATACTAAAAGTTTGAGTGGGTATGGGTACCGCCGCCTCGTGAACCATTTTTTGGATGACCAACACCTCTGTCACGTTTCGCTACTTTTGGTGTCTTAGCAGAGGTGCCCAGGTTCATCGGGTGAGGTCAGTCTAGGTCTTTTCGGCGAATACGTTAGCCCATCCACTGCGTGGCGGGCCGGATCAGGACAGACTGATTGAGGGAGACCTAACCTGACTTTGTAGGGGTGCCCTGGTTCAACGGGTGTGGTTTGTATACCGTGTACCTGCTTGTGTACCGCCACCCCGGGAGCCATTCATCGGATAACCAACACCACTTCCGTAGGTTACCCCAAGTAGTTCATAATTTAATTTTAAAAACCTTCACATCCTATAATATTATTTAATTATTTAAAAAAAATAATACTTTTCCTCTTCATCATTGTTACCAACTTACAAATAATGATAATATCTTACAAATGTAGCTATTCTTATTATGTTGTTTCCAGATTTTCTTAATTTTTATTGTTTCATTGGAAAGAAGGTTCGTTTCCTGTAGTGACGAGTGACGACTGGCGTAGTCTAGTGGTAAGGCTCTTGACTCACACACCGAAGGTCGCGGGATGTAATCCCAACGTGGCAAAAAAAATATATGATTAATTTTTGTTTGCACAATTTATGCTTTTAAAATAATATATAGTTTATTTGCGGCACGTTCCAGAGTGGATGATACTCTCAGTATCGCCCTAATGTAAGACCACCATCCAGAATTGTAACGTTGCTCGAAATGGCGTTAGCCGTGTTCGGTGACCAGATCTGAATAGCCTGGTACTTCCCCACCTTCCTCTTCCCTTTCTCCTTCCCCTCCCCACTACCTTCAGCCTAACAATACACCTCAATTGAGGATGCCATAGTCTCACTTGGCTGACTAGACGGGAGCAGCTGAGACTCTTGTGATGTATTACTGTTAAAAAAAATTTACTCAACATGAAATATATTTTACTTATTATTTACCCACCAGTAAACATTTTCAAAGTGTCTCTTTAAGTTAAATTATTTGCATATATGTATTATAAATAGAAATATTATTTCATTGTTGCAATATTGTAATATTTAAATACCTATCGTAGCAATTTTATTTTCGATGTTTAATCTGCCCAACTATATTAGGTTTATCTTTCTCAACTAGATTAAGAAAGGGACCAAAAAGATTAAGAAAGGGCCCCTCAGATGGTTTGGGCATGTAGAGCGAATGAACGATGAAAGCAGTGTAAGAAGAATATACGACGTAAATGTGAATGGTAGAAGAAGTCGGGGACGTCCGAGGAAGACATGGCACGATCAAGTGAATCAGATACTTGAGTCGGGCCATGTCAAAAGTCAGAATAATAGAAGAGAATGTATGAGACGATGTATGAATGTGAGTGAGGCAAAGAGTGTGTGCCAAGACCGAGTTGTTTGGCGGTCCGTCCTCTCTGCCTACCCCTGCGGAGAAACGGCGTGATGGTTAGTTAGTTAACTTCTCAACTATTTCTTAAATGTTGGTCGTTTTCGTGCTTGGTTGAATTTCGATTTTTCCCTATAACGTGGGGAAATTTCCCCTGAGATTCCCTATTTTGTTGAAAAATTATCTTCAATATTACACGAACAGCTTTTAAAAACTGACAGATATCCAAGTTTCAAATATTATGATTTTAAAATTAAATTGGGAGATGTTAACTGGGTTTTAACACTACATTCTATGTTATTTTTAATCTTAAAAATTATAAACCTCAAAACGTTTACCAAGTTCTATAAAAATCAGCTTCTTCTCAGTATGTAGTGAAAATTAAAGGGGTATTGATATATTTCATATTACTAATATTCCCACATTTCTCGAGTAAAATACATAATTTTACATAAATACTGGGAACTTTTCTACCTCTCAACACCGAACACCTGCTAGTAGCGTGCCAACTTGTCCATCATCGCCTGTGCAAATTGCTAGGGCTTTCAAAACATGGAAATATAAAACAACGTTGTAATATTCATTCATTTATTTAAAAGTTTAGGTTTTTTGCAAAAAAGAATAAAATAGTTTTTATAATAAAAAAACACAAGCTTACATAATTCTTTAACTACGTTTTTGATGCTTCAGATTTTACGTCCGGGTTAAATCTTCCCCACAGGAAACCCTTCCACACACTATTCCAAAAACGATTGTCTAGTAAATCCACGCAATGTAAGTGCGCTATATAAGTATAATAAATACAAAACAATACAAGAACAATACGCCAATCCACCAGAGACCATATGGGAAAGTAATTCACCGACAACAGATATTTTCATATCAGACGGTTCGGCTCGATAGAACTCATAAACAATGCAGGAAACGACTAGTTTAAGAAACTTGCACAAAAAAATAAAGTAATAATATTATTGAATTTGATCAATAAAGTTTGTAGGTAGGTACAAAATATAAAAAAATCCATTGATTTGAAAAAATCCAAAATAGTTACATTTTTTTTCTTTCCGCCGACAAAATGCTGTTAAATGTGTTAGTCAATTTAAATAGCTTTAACAAAATATTCCCCTACTTGATGAAAAACTTCAATAAGGTTTGCTTATATATTACAATTGATGTACTATAAATATATCAACAACATCGGAGTTTTTGTTTTCTAGCTGTTGAATCGTCGCATAGGAGTGTAATATTTGGATATTGATGTGGAATTGCTACAATAATATGGTAGGTACTGTCTTGTGACTGACCTACCTGGAGTATGAAAAGAGATTACATAGAATAATGTCTTGCTCTGGTGGAATTTATTTATTAACTTATTTTTATTAATATCCTAGTGGCGTTAACATACATACATGAAAATATTACAATAAATTATATTTTTGTACCAATTAAATAACTGATACAATTTAGAAAATAAAACTTGACTTTAAAGCTAAAATGTAGCCATATGGATACAATTGTTCATGTGTGTTACAAACAATAAAATAAAGATATGATGTACTCGTACGGTATCGAATTTTAAAAGAGAAGAATTTTGTAAAAAGAAAAAAAATAATAAAAGTTAATTATAAAAAGATAGACTGGCGGGAATATAACACCGAGATCTCGTATCTGCAATACTCGAAGAAACTTAGCACCACTCATAAAAAGGGGAAAATGAAAAGGATTTTTATTTTTGTAAAAATTTAAAAGTAATCTGGCATTTACCAATATTTCACATTCCATAGTGAAAGAAGATACTCTCAGTATCACCTTTATGAAAACCACCATTCAGAATCCAAGGGTTGCTTGAGATGGCTTTAGCCGTGTTTGGTGACTAGATCTGAATAACCAAGTAGTTCCTCTCCTTATTCAAAAAGGATACTATATTATATGAGAAGATCCAAGAATTTGTTACAATTTTGATAGAAACAACAGTTTTGTTTTCATAAGGAACATAATACAAGGTAAAAGACAGAGTGTACATGGCCGGTATTAGTTATAAACATTTCACACAGAGCGCATGCAAAAAGATCGCTCCATAAAGATCATCTGAATTAATAGCGTATAATAAATAAAAAAGGTTAAACTAAAGGTATCAAGAAATATTTCACAAAACGTGCTAAGAAAAAATAATAAAGTGTGTGGCTGTAGTGGGTTCATGAATGTCATACACACTTTGATCCTAAAAAAACATAATCATGTGTGAATATTTTTGATAATTTACCCAAATAATCATTATTTGATGTTGCTTACTGTTGAAACTATATTCGTAGGTAGTTCAGTACTGAAATTTTCAGAAAAGTTATCCTCGACAGCATTCTCTTCTATTCCCTGAGATCTTCGAGAAATCGATCTGTACACAAAATAGTCAAGTTTAATTTGATTAATTTGTGTCATTTCACAATTAATTCATTTGAAATAATACACAGTATATTTGTGGCACGTTCCAGAGTGGAAGGTATTTTTAGTATCGCCCTGGTGTAAGACCACCATTCAGAACTGAAACGGTGCTTAAAATGGCTTTAGCCTTTAAATTTTATGCTATAAATAGGTTAAAAATCATACTTTTTCATTCGGAGTCTATTGAGCTGACGCCAAGTTTTGGAACGCCATTTGTTTCCCATATTTAAATTTATATACTGAAAAAAAAATACAAAAACTAATTAAACAAAGTGAATTTTTTGTAATTATTCAATAAGTAATGTTCATTTCTTTGAATCAACACGATAATAGCTAGATTAAATACTTAAATGATTATAATAATTATTCACCTATTTGCACAGCCCTTAAACTTTTGTCGGATGTAATATGATATCTTCATATATATTGTATCGTTTCAATAATGTATTGTTACAGTGGTCTCGCTCTGACATACGCACGGCGCCGAGCTAGAGAAAGAGATCACAATACAATTAAAACTTGCTTTGTTGTTCAGAGTGGTATGGGGCCCTGTGCGAAGCTATTTGAAGGTAACATGTGAGAAGGTACAATATATCTGAACGGTCGCGTTCTAGGTATTCTAGTAATTTTGTCCCTTTCCACGTGCTCCGTTTGAAAATTTTATAGAGTACGCTGTTTCAAAAAAGCGCGCACAAATGACCCTGTGCAAAGCTATTTGAAGGTAACACATCAGAAGTTACAATATACAAGAAAAGGCTGAGTCCTTGCCACCTACTTTAACTAATTCCTTTTGACATGTTTCTTTTTAAATGATAAACAAGTTAAATGTGGAAAAGTTTAAGCATATCATCGTCTGTCTCCTTGCTACGCACGTTTTTGAAATCCTTTTTGACACGCTTCCTTCAAATTACACGAACAAATTATACAGTTTGATTTCATTCATACTAATAACTAATACACTTACGTTTTTCAACATAGCTTTACGGAACAGAGCGTCACAGACAACCAGTCGGGCGGATATCAACAAATAAACAATTGATTTTTTAAATATTAATTTATACATTGTAAAGTTAAACTACTGTTTTATTGGGTAGTATTTTTATTAAACAGAAAAAGAATGGTTTTTAGTACAAAAAAATGATTTTAAAGTACGTCGATTTACGTAGTTTAAAAAATTTTAATACGTCATAATTAAGCTACATTATAAAAATATATTAACAGGTTGAGATGTTTTCCATACCAAAATATTTTTATATATCTTTTTCATATTATATACGATTACAGATGGAAAAAACCGGGGGTCGAGTGACGATTTATTGAAAACTGCTATTTTATAAGTTTAAAGTAAGAATAACTTTTTTTGTTAATATTTAAATTTAACTGGGGGCTTACAACATATATACATCTAATAAAATATTTAGACAAAAAAAATTTTTAATGTGCTGTTACGTGCACAGAAGATTTTGAAAACACGCTAAACCACAAAACATCGAAAAATATTGAAAAAATCCCTTGTGCCCTATAAAAATAAAAATGTTATGAATAAATAAATAGTGTTTGGTGACCTAATAGGGGTGCCCGGGTTCAGAAAGTGAAGTTTGTCTAGGTCTTTGCGGGGAATGCGTGTGCCCAACTACTGCGTGGCGGGCCAGGTTGGGAGAGACTAATTGAAGGAGTCCTAACCTAGAACTCCCTTGACTCGCCTTTAAACTGGGAATAACATGGGAGGTTAATAAGTGTACCGTCGCCCCGAGAACCATTTATTGGATAACCAACACCTCTGTCGTAAGCCATCCCAAGTGGTTCGCTACTTTTGGTGACTTAGCAGGGGTACCCGGGTTGAGGGGCGAGATTTGTCTAAGTTCGTGCGGCGAACGCGTTTGCCCCACATAATGCGCGGCAGGCCGGATCGGGAAAGACTGGTTGAAGGAAACTTCTTTTTCATGAGCTTCACGCAGGAGGCCCTGAAGAAGATAATTCTTCGGAAATTATTTTTAGGAAAGGACGGAGAGGAAGTTCTGAGACCGAAAAGGTTTGTAGGTGTGGGCAGAAATCTGGGAATCAGTGTGTCCAAGAGTGACGGACGTATAAATTTGTTCTTGCGACTTCCGAATTCGTTATGATCGTAATGCAATTTGTTCTTGCGACTTCCGAATTCGTAGAGATCGTAATGCAATGTATTATCGAGGAATCATACATATTTGTCAAAATAAAATTTACTTGGCCACGCCACAATTCGAACTTGCGACTTCCGAATTCGTAGTCAAGATCGTAATGCAACGCATTGTCGAGGAATTATATCAAAATCTTTATCAAAATAAAAATTACTTGCGCACGCCACAATTCGAACTTGCGACTTCCAAATTCGTAGCCAAGATCGTAAGACAACGCATGATCGAGGAATTATACATATTTATCAAAATAAAATTTATTGGCGCATGCCATTTAAACTTGCGACATCCGAATTCGTAGTCAAGATCGCACTGCACTGCATTATTGTTGTATTATACAAACTTATCAAATAAAAATTACCTCTGCACGCCACAATTCGAACTTGCGACTCCCGAATTCGTAGTCAAGGTCGCAATGCCCCTTAGATGTCGTTGAATTATACATTTAAATCAAAATAATATTTACTTGCGCACGCCACAATTTGTTCTTGCGACTTCCGAATTCGTATTGATCGTAATGCAATTTGTTCTTGCGACTTCCGAATTCGTATTGATCGTAATGCAATTTGTTCTTGCGACTTCCGAATTCGTAGAGATCGTAATGCAATGCATTATCGAGGAATCATACGTATTCCCCGATAACGCATTGCATCCCCAAAGAAGACATAGGCCTTGACGGGATTTATTTTCTTCAGGGCTTCCTGTGTGGAGCTAATGTAAGAAAAATAAGGTCTCCCTCAACCAGTCTCTCCCAATCCGGTCCGTAATGCAGTAGGTGGGCAAACCCGTTAACCGCAAAGACCTAGACAAATCTCATCCCTTGAACCCGAGCAGCCCTGCTAAGTCACAAAAAATCAGTCTCTCCCAATCCGGCTTGCCACGCAGTAGGTGAGCGAACGCGTTCGCCGCATGGACCTAGACAAATTTCACTCCTTGAACCGGGCACTCCTGCTAAGTCACGAATGTCACATGACAGAGGTGTTGATTACCCAAAAATGGTTCCCGGGGCGGTGATAATCATACCCGCCTCCCAAAATTAAGGTATACCTTAAGTGGTTCGCTATGTTTGGTGACTTAACCGGGGTGCCCAGGTTCATGGGGTGAGGTTTGTGCGGGTCTTAGAAGCGGAAACGAAAACAAAATCAAAATCAAAATCAAAATTAAAATTAAAATCAAATTCAAAATCAAAATCGAAATTGAAATCGAAATCGAAATCGAAATCGAAATCGAAATCGAAATCGAAATCGAAATCGAAATCGAAATCGAAATCGAAATCACAATCGAAATCGAAATCGAAATCAAAAATCAAAATCAAAATCTCAAACCAAAACCAAAATCAAAATCAAAGTCAAAATCATAATTAAAATCTCAAACAAAAACCAAAATCAAAATCAAAATCAAAATCGAAATCCAAACCAAAATCAAAATCAAAATTAAAATCTCAAACCAAAACCAAAATCTCAAATCAAAACCAAAATCAAAATCAAAATCTCAAACCAAAATCAAAATCAAAATGAAAGTAAAAATCAAAATCTAAATTAAAACCAAAATTAAAAAATCAAAATCAAAATGAAAGTAAAAATCAAAATCTAAATTAAAACCAAAATTAAAAAATCAAAATAAAATCAAAATAAGAATGCAAATAAAAATTAAAATCAAAATCAAAATTAAAATCTCAAACCAAAATCAAAATCAAAATAAAAATTAAATCTTAAACCAAAATACATTAAAAAAGAAATGAAATAGAACGAATTGAAATAAGAACGTACAGGTACCTACTAAAAGAAGCTGAAAAGTACGACAGACGGGCACCTTTGTTGGCGGTCAAAACTTGGCATTTATATGGATCAACAAAAAAAAACGTGTAAAATGTATAAGACACCGAACAATGGGCGTGGCTTACAGCTAAATCTTGATGGTATAAATTGATCCACATGGATCAGGATGTGTATGCCAGCTTGTGTAATGGATCAGCATATCCGGATGGATCAACACGTGCGAACGGATCAACTTAAAACTGGTGTACCGTCGCGCAAGATCAACGTTTTACGAGAGGAGATAAATATATATATATATATATATATATTTATCTCCTCTCGTAAAACGTTGATCTTGCGCGACGGTACACCAGTTTTAAGTTGATCCGTTCGGACGTGTTGATCCATCCGGATATGCTGATCCATTACACAAGCTGGCATACACATCCTGATCCATGTGGATCAATTTATACCATCAAGATTTCGCTGTAAGCCACGCCCATTGTTCGGTGTCTTATACATTTTACACGTTTTTTTTTGTTGATCCATATAAATGCCAAGTTTTGACCGCCAACAAAGGTGCCCGTCTGTCGTACTTTTTAGCTTCTTTTAGTAGGTACCTGTACGTTCTTATTTCAATTCGTTCTATTTCATTTCTTTTTTAATGTATTTTGGTTTAAGATTTAATTTTTATTTTGATTTTGTTTTTGATTTTGATTTGGATTTCGATTTTGATTTTGGATCGAGATTTTAATTTTGATTTTGGTTTGAGATTTTAATTTTGATTTTGATTTTAATTTTTATTTGCATTCTTATTTTGATTTTTACTTTCATTTTGATTTTGATATTGCTTTTGGTTTGAGATTTTGATTTTGATTTTGGTTTTGATTTGAGATTTTAATTATGATTTTGACATTGATTTTGATTTTGGTTTTGGTTTGAGATTTTGATTTTTATTTTTGATTTTGTTTTTATTTTGATTTTTGATTTCGATTTCGATTTCGATTTTGATTTCGATTTCGATTTCGATTTCAATTTCAATTTCGATTTTGATTTTGTTTTCGTTTCCGCTTCTAAGACCCGCACAAACCTCACCCCATGAACCTGGGCACCCCGGTTAAGTCACCAAACATAGCGAACCACTGAAGGTATACCTTAATTTTGGGAGGCGGGTATGATTACCACCGCCCCGGGAACCATTTTTGGGTAATCAACACCTCTGTCATATGTCACTTTGCAGTGACATTCGTGACTTAGCAGGAGTGCCCGGTTCAAGGAGTGAGATTTGTCTAGGTCCGTGCGGCGAACGCGTTCGCTCACCTACTGCGTGGCAAGCCGGATTGGGAGAGACTGATTTTTTGTGACTTAGCAGGGCTGCTCGGGTTCAAGGGATGAGATTTGTCTAGGTCTTTGCGGTGAACGGGTTTGCCCACCTACTGCATTACGGACCGGATTGGGAGAGACTGGTTGAGGGAGACCTTATTTTTTTTACATTAGCTCCACACAGGAAGCTCTGAAGAAAATAAATCCCGTCAAGGCCTATGTCTTCTTTGGGGATGCAATGCATTATCGGGGAATACGTATGATTCCTCGATAATGCATTGCATTACGATCTTCTACGAATTCGGAAGTCGCAAGAACAAATTGCATTACGATCAATACGAATTCGGAAGTCGCAAGAACAAATTGTTGCGTGCGAAAGTAAATATTATTTTGATTTAAATGTATAATTCAACGATATCTAAGGGGCATTGCGACCTTGACTACGAATTCGGGAGTCGCAAGTTCGAATTGTGGCGTGCAGAGGTAATTTTTATTTGATACGTTTGTATAATACAACAATAATGCAGTGCAGTGCGATCTTGACTACGAATTCGGATGTCGCAAGTTTAAATGGCATGCGCCAGTTAATTTTATTTTGATAAATACATATAATTCCTCGATAATGCACTGCCTCACTATCTTGGCTACGAATTCGGAAGTCGCCAGTTCGAATTGTGGCGTGCGGAGGTAATTTTTATTTGAAACGTTTGTATAATACAACAATAATGCAGTGCAGTGCGATCTTGACTACGAATTCGGATGTCGCAAGTTCGGATATTGATTTTGATTTTGGTTTTGGTTTGAGATTTTAATTTTGATTTGGACTTTGACTTTGATTTTGGTGTTGGTTTGAGATTTTGATTTTGATTTTGAATTTGATTTTGACTTTTGATTTCGATTTCGATTTCGATTTAGATTTAGATTTTGACTTTTGATTTTGATTATAAAAGTGCAATATAAAATAACTCAATGTCTATTTTTAAATTATTGTGGCATTGTAAATGAGGTTTTTTCGTAACTCAAATTCTCAATAGAAATCAACACAAACAGGCAATTCCGAAAGCGTTGTTAAAATCAATGAAATAGACGTAAGCTTCTATATTCATTTTAATTTTAAAATACTTACGTAATACAATGTTATTTTAACTAATTAATTATTTTGACAAATGCCTATTTATTTGACCGAAAATTAGTTACTGTTGTTGAATAATAATATTAATTATAAGACATTATAATATCTATGTATTTACAAATGACAGCAATTGGGATCAGTTTTTATTTTTATCGTTTTATTGTTCATTTTTCATATTATAATATCAAAATATATTATAATATGAAAAAAGTTTAACATTTTACTAACATTACTTTGCGAAACTAACATCAAAGATCATTTACTAACTGACCATAAACATATAACAAAAATACAATAAAATAAGGTATAAAGGTTGGTTTTATTTTTTATTTTTTATTGTAACTGCAAAATTTCATCGACGGAGGAATTAATGTTTGGGTTAGTCTCATTTTGAGCCTTTATTGACTGGCCTACAAGGCAGGGGCCGCCTCTGGTTACCGGCTATTTTAAAATTATGTTTTCATAGCTTTTAAGGCGATCCACTAGTACAGGAAAAAATCGAAATTTGAATTCACGCCCTTTTATGGGAGGAGTTTAAAAATACTTGAGAAAAAGCTTTTGGAAAGGTTGGAAAAGATATTTGAGAATTTTTTTTACATGTTGATTTCGTAAAGGCCTGTAAAAAACATTAATTCCTTTTTTATGCATTGTTTATTGTAATAAAACGGAATTTTTAAATTGATTTCACGAAAACAAGCAGCGCGGACCCTAACACGTTGTTTCTCCGCTATATAAGAAACTGAATTTGCCACATTATGCAATAAAACCATATCCGAAAAAGTGTTTATAAGTAGGAGAGTTTGCACTAAAAAATGTTTTTTATAGACCTAATACTTTATTTTTTCTAAGCTTATTAAAAGACATTAAAAAAATGACCGATATTTTTAAGGGCCAAGGTATGTTCTACACGAAGTATTTAATTGAAGCATTTATAATACGTCTAAGCGGTAAAATTTTCAAAACAAAAACATACGATTTTGTATGATTTTGCATTATTTAGTATGGCTTCATCTTAATGACCTGAATTATGAGTTGGTTTCTTTCTGAGTTTGCATGGAACCAATCTAACACTATTTAAAGAGGAAAGATTTGATTGTTTGTTTGTTTGCATTGAATAGGCTCCGAAACTACTGAACCGATTTGAAAAATTCTTTCATTGGTAGGAAGCTACACTATTCCCGGTTGACATAGGCTATATGATATTTTCAAAAAAAAATTAGGGATCGTTACTAAAACTCCAATAATGTAGCCCAAGGTGTAAAAAAAATACCTAAAATATTCTTTACATCGCGTGCGCTGCGAAAACTATTAACAATAGAATAAAATAATGTAGTACGACTTTGTAGAAAACATCATTATTTACAAAAAGTTTCGCGACAGCATATGTCTAACTATTATAGTTATGCCACAAAAAGTGTTTATTTATTTTAAAAATTTAATTAAAATGACGCCGCGTCAAATGGCTCTTTATTTGTATCTTGGTTTTAATCCTTATCAAAATAAATTACTTCATATTCAAGACTGCTTCAATACCTTTATTTAACTTTTTGAATTATTCAATTCGGACATTTTATTCTAAAGTTACCACGAGTTTAAAAATAGCCCCGTTTGGGGAAAGGGTTGAGAAAGTCTGATTGGAGAATTCATAATCCATCCGGTCCGCCACGCAGTTGGTGGGTAAACGCATTCTCCGCCAAGACTTAGACAAATCTCAACTTCTAAACCCAGGCACCCCTGCTAAGTCACCAAACGTTGTGAACCACTTGGAGTAACCTACGGCAAGGATGTTGGTTATCCGATAAATAGTTCCCGGGGCGGAGTTACACATATCCGCCTCCAAATTGATATTCCTTTGTTGGGAGACGGGTCGAGGGACTAATATAGGTATTTTATGAATGTACCGCACAATAGTCCCAGATGCTCTCTTCTATCTGGAGCTAATGAAACTAAAGACGGGTTGTTTCAAAAAATTTTACGGATCCATCAAATATTTGAAATTATTTTTTTACGACCTGTGTAAGTTCTATTCAAATTCTGTATTATTTCAGATTGATAGAGCAACTGGCCTATAATGATATAATGACGGAACTTGAATAGAACGTGAAAATTATCTTAAAATATTTGATTATATTACAAAATTACAATTTGAGGTTTTACTCATAGTTAAAAATAAATATTCCTCCTAGACTTGCAGAAAAGTCAATAGACGTCGCATATTAAATAAAAATTGATAACTTTATCCAAGACACTATCTAGATTATATTTAGTTCTGGTTGAATTTTGCAATCTTTCATACAGATAGCAGCCAATAAAATTTGCGTTACGAAAATGAAGATAATGTTGGTAGTTTCTAGTCGAAGTATGAAACGGTTAAAAATGACAGAATCGGATGGGGACTAATTAATTAGCTTAGCGCAATGGTTAGAGCTGCTGCCCGGAAAGCCGAAGGTCCTGGCTTGGAGTCCCTGATGTGACCGTACCTCTTTCTGATTTTTCTGTTTCAGATTTTGGATTGAGTTTCGCTAATATTGTCTTCATTTATTTAAATTTTACAATTTGAAGTTTAACTCATTGTTCTAAATAAAAATAAATATTCATCCTAGACTTGCAGAAAATTTAATGGCCGTCCTTAACCAGTCTCTCGATCTCGATCCGGCCCGCCACGCAGCAGGTGGGCAGAGGCATCCATCGCCAAGGCCTGGACAAATCTTACCCGAGGAATCGGGCACGCCCGCTAAGTCACCGAACAGAGAGAACCACTTGGGGTGACCTATGGCAGAGGTGTTGGTTATCCAATAAATGGTTCTCGGGGCGACGATACACTTATCCACCTCCCATGTTATTCCCAGTTGAGAGGCGAGTTGAGGGAGTTCTAGGTTAGGACTCTTTCAATTAGTCTCTCCCAACCTGGCCCGCCACGCAGTAGGTGGGCAATCGCATTCGTCGCAAAGACCTGGACAAACCTCTCCCCTTAAAACCGGGAATCCCTGTTAAGTCACTAAACGTAGTGAGTTTCTTGCGGTGACCTATGGCGGAGGTGTTGGTTATCCAATAAATGGTTCCCGGGGCGATGGAACAAATCGGACTCTCTCAACCTCCCAAATTGGGTTGAGAGAGTCCAATAGAAGAGTTCTAGGTTAGGTCTCCTTCAATCAGTCTCTCCCGTTCTGGCCTGCCATGAAGTAAGTGGGCAAACACATTCTCCTCAAAGACCTAGACAAACCTCACCCCTTGAACCTGGGCACCCCTGCTAAGTCACTGAAAGTAGTGAACCGCTTGGTATGACCTATGGCAAAGGTTTGGTTAATCAATAAATGGTTCCCGGGGCGGTGGTGTGCGTAATCCTCTTCCCAATATACCTATAATATTAATGATAAGTTTTTAGATTTTCACGGCCAAAAGCATTTTCGTTGTTTGTTTTTTAGGTGTTATGCCGTGTTGCGCTACCTCCTTTTTTATCCGACGTTTTGGACAGCGTTGCAGTGTCCATCATTAGGGCAGATCCGGCAGATTGTCGCAGACATCGTCGGATCTGCTGGATCCGCCCTGACGATGAACACTGACAAGGTTAGCACTGACGCTGTCCGAAACGTCTGCTAAAGAAGGAGGTAGCCAACACAAAACAAAAAACGAAAATATAATATTAATGTATGTAGGTTTGCTGAATTGCCGCCAAAAATATTTTAAAACATACATCATATAACATGCATATCTTCAATGGATTACAAATGTCAAATATTTCAAAACGGTTCACAGCAATGTATTTTCTTTACTTTTACGTAAAAATTAAACCAACTCGTTCGGTATCATTTTTTACGGAGTGCCTTGAAAATAGTTTCCATAGTGTGGATTATCATTGTGGGTGGTAGAGCCCGTTCACACTTCTGGCTAGGCATGAGTGCAGGTGTTCAAAACAAACTGGGTGTTTAAAAATGTTTGGAAGAAAATAATTATCGATTTTTTCTTTTTTAACTATTTTATTTATATAGATGTTTTTATTATTTGGAATGGCTAAAAGCTTATCAACTTTGAACTTCAATGAAGAATGCCCGAAGTAAAAACCATTGAAATCCCGCTTTTTTAAATATTTAAAAACATCTAATCGCATATCCCATTACTAAAAATTGCGTTTTAACTGAGAAAAATGAAATTATGTGTGGTATATTTTTGTTTATCAGTTGTTTAAAAAATAAAGCACGTTTTAATAAGTAAGGACATTTTTTTCGAAAAGTAGTTCTTTAGAGTAGGTATTTATTATGTTATTTTTTTGGGCAAAAAATTGTGTTACCTTTACATAGTATAAAATGAAGTCGCTTCCGCTGTCTGTGCGCTTAGATCTTTTAAACTAAGCAACAAATTTTCATGCGGTTTTCACCAATAGATAGAGTGATTCATGAGGAAGGTTTTAGAGTATATAATTTGTCAAGGTTTTGTGTTAATTGGCTGAAATAGGGCTGGCAAGCAGGCAGTGGGCATCGGGCAGTCGGCAGCAAGCGGGCGGTGTCGATTTGATTTAACAGATGGCGTTGGTTATAAAGGTTGGGTAGTGGCGTGGCGTTGTGATGGCGTTATGTTTCGTTAGTCACAGCTACATGTGGCCTGGTCTGCTAGTTTTTAACTAAAAGTATACTATCTCGGGAATGACTAGCTTAATTAAAAAAAAAAAAAAATTATATCATTGTTTTTACCTTACTTAAGAAAATATTTTAGAAATCATAATTAATACTTTCTTACGACGGCGACGGCCAAGGAGCCGCCTTTTTATATTAAAGTGATATTAAAAAGATTTCACAATCTACTCTTTCATAGATGGCGCAAGTTTAATTATTTTAGGGAACACGCTTTTTACAAGTAGTGCCTTATTAAGATGAATGAATTGTTAGCGCCCATTCATGCGTAATATGAATATGAATAAATAGTTTTTTTGGTTTAAATAAATCTTTCAAAAATGGCAAACAAATACCATATTGTATCGGTAATTCAATCCATTATTGTATTTGTACGCCTTTCTTGAAAGATTTATTCAAACCAAAAAAACTATTTATTCATATTCATATTGCAACTGTACGGGCGCAAACAATTAATTCATCTTAATATTTTAAAGCACAACTTAAAAAAAAAAGTTTTACGCTAAAATAATTAAACTCGCGCCATCTACATATAATATAGAGGCGTTCTTTTAAGGTGAAGTTATACGTGAAATCCTATTTAGATTAATCTTTATGACGAATTGGTTCACAGTATCAACATCAAAAAATATGCTACGGATAAATTGAAGCTTTTACTAGGTTTTTTATGTAATGGAATTAGAATAAAATTATTATTTACATAACAAAAACAAAATAAGCGTAAACCACTAAAAAAATGTTTTTTCATGACTTAACTATGAAGTAATACAAGAAACATTTTTATAAAAATACTCCTTTATGGGTAAGACCATTTTTGAGGTTTTCTATGTTCTAACTTTTTTTCACTCTTATAAAATTATGGACAAAATAAATAAAAACCACTTTTTCGCTTGCTTGCCGCGCGCAAATAAGACGCTCGATTGCAAATTTTGCAGGCACGAGAATCGAAATACTTCTAGCGTTTATATTCCTCTTAAGTATCACATTTACTTGGAATTCTGAGTTTGTTTGAGTCTCAAAAGTCTAAAAAATCCACTTTCCGTCACATAATCGAGATGAAACTTGGTACACAGTCGATTCTTTCTGTCTCTGAAATTAGAACTAATTTTGTAGAAACAGTTTTCACCCCCAAATCACCTAAGCGCTGTTAGACATTATTAATTTTTTAAATATTCTTGTATGAAATGGTAAAAGGTAGGTGACAAAATTGTTTATTTATTCAATAGAATAAGTGTTATTTTTACATAATCAGTGATTTTAGTACCGTTTCCACATAAAAACATCGCGTGAGTCATTTTTACAATATTTTTATGTTTGCTTTCTAAATTTTAATATTTATAAATGTTAATATTTTTTTGTAATATAACAATTTGAAACCTTATTTCAAACAAACGTTTCAAGTTTTTAGTTTTTTTCTGTTATTTGTTTATGGGGTGTTATACCGTGTTGCGCTACCTCCTTCTTTGGCCGACGTTTCGGACAGCGTTGCAGTGTCCTTCATCAGGGCAGATCCGGCAGATGTGTGACAGTTTTTAGTATTCGGCTACGTTCAGATATGTTCCATTTATTGACCCTTAATTGTGAAGCGGAAATAACACAAAGTTTTATAAATCTGGCAGTTCGTTTAAGACAAAAAACTTGCATAATCGCAAAATACTTGAGTGGTTAAAATATTGTGATACATATTAATTTTAAAAGTAAACAAACGATTTCCGACCAGAGGTGACCATAATTTCTGTTGAACATTTACAGGAAATACAGTTTTCTACTCCAAAACTTATGGGAAAACTATAATATTAATCAATGTGAATAGTGTTATAATCACCGCCAGACTTGGCAATGTCTGTAATCATGACGTCTGTTTATCGTGTATATTAATTAGTGCATGATGCACATTCGAAATCAAATATGAAGTGTAGGTAATTTTTTTTTCTTCAAACTTCGCAAATAAACTTTGTGGCTTCATTATTGCTTCAATGAGAATAAGTAATTTTGTAAACACCACTATTTTATTAATATTATCGACATGTTTCAAAAACAATGTTATCTTCGTCAGCATAAAAGATTAATAATTTTAACAATTAATCATTATCCGGTTATTATCAATTGAACTACGGTGTCCCCATACAACATATTGCGTGGCTGAAAAACTTTATAAGTAAATGAATAATACTATGAAGTACACTCCCAAACCAGATCGTGTTTTAGATTTTTTGTGAAATTCTTTCTAAACTAAATGTAGCTTCGTTCTTTCAAAAAAATTAGAGTCCTTGCGAGAGCCTTGAAGGAGTAACCATCTGTTACTTATACCAGGGCGGGTAAGTGGTGGATAATAACCTCCAATGCTCGTAGCCAGTAGGACTATTGCATCCCTAATTGGGATATGTTGTGAGGCTGAAGGGTGTGAAAGCTCAACTGTTTGACTACCGGTGTGACTCCAAAGTTCATCAAATTATTGTAGATTACCGGTTTCACTTTAAACCAAAGTTCACCGGATAGTAGTTTACCGGTTTGACTTAAACCAAACCAATTTTTTAATGTAGTTCAAGTACCGTACCGATCAAAGTTCATAAGAATTGAGCTGTAGCTCAAATGTGTTGCTGTAGGCAAATCGCCGGTCAGCAGCTCTGACCACTGAGCTATGGCGGCTTATGGCTTTGGCGGGTATTAGATAAGCCGCCATAGCTCAGTGGTCAGAGCTGCTGACCGGCAATCAGATGGTCACGGGTTCAATTCCCGTTGGCGGCCAGTATCTTTTCTCGGAAGATTTTTTCAATGTAGATGAGTGTTTCAGGCTGATAATTATTGATTATAATATTTGGAATCTTATTTTATATAATTACATTTTTACAGTACCCGTATTTGATTGTGTAACATTTAAAAAAAAATTATTATACTTTATACTTGATCGACGCTTTTATTGCACATTATTAATTATTTTATTGAGACTAAATTTGGTAAACTTCTTTTCAAGGGATTATTTCATAAAAAAATATTTTGCATTATGATAAACTAATAATTATTATCTACCTTAAAAACAAACTAAAACTACGAAACTAAAAACTACGTATCCGCTGGTTGAATTCCTTTGTACAATTCACTTATCGAATACTCATACCTCTCATACACAATGAGTATTCGATAAGTGAATTGTACAAAGGAATTCAACCACCGGATTCGTAGCTTTTAGTTTAGATTTAGTTTGTTTTTAGAGTAGATAATAATTATTAGTTTATCATAATGCAAAATATTTTTTTATGAAATAAACACTTGTGTTGTGCCTACTTATGTCTCTCATGCTCTGTTTATTATTTTATGTATTATGTACTTCTTATTATGCTATATACTTGTTATAATGCTCCTGTACAATTTAATCACATGTAAAATCCATCAAGTCGTAAACAAATAAATAAATAAAATAATATTATTATTTGTAATTAACTGTATTTCATTTACCCCGTCCCATATACATCGATTTAAAATTTCTCCCCATATTTAAAATTATTCCCCGTCCACATCGATTTAAAAAAAATGTCCTCCATATCCCAATTCATTTTGCCTCAGAATTACTAGCCTAAAGGTTGTTTAGTAATGTATTATAAAAAAAATGTAGAGAGGGAGTAAACTGGCATTCTACCAACGGTTTATCCATGGAACATGTTTTTTTATTCAAAAGTTGTGTGTTTTCGTACGCTTGAATACTATTTTATTTAAGTACATTGTCTTTAAATTAAAAAAAGATAGGTCTTCATAGATGACGATTTTTATCGGTGCTTTATTAGAAAAACCTTGGCAAATATTTGGTTTGAAGTATTATTGCATACCTATATCACACAAAAGCAATAAAAAAGAAAGATTTTATTAAATAATTCAAAAAGTTGTATACAGATATTGAAACAGTCTTGAATATGAAGTAATTTATTTTGATAAGAATTAAAACCAAGATACAAATAAATAGCCTTTTCAAGCGCGACATTTTAATAAGTTTTTTAAAATAAAA
The DNA here is from genome assembly GCA_917563855.2 of Limnephilus lunatus. NCBI lineage: Eukaryota > Metazoa > Arthropoda > Insecta > Trichoptera > Limnephilidae > Limnephilus > Limnephilus lunatus. The sequence goes on along the minus strand of OU830592.1, from coordinate 105,439,165 downwards.
GAATAATTATTGTGGCATAACCATAATAGTTAGACATATGCTGTCGCGACCTTTTTTGTAAATAATTATGTGTTCTACAAAGTCGTTCTACATTATTTTATTCTATCATTAATAGTTTTCGCAGCGCACGCGATGTAAAGAATATTTTAGGCATTTTTTTTACACCTTGGGTTACATTATTGAAGTTTTAGTAAGTATCCCTATTTTTTTTGAAAATATTATTTAGCCTATGTCACCCGAAGATAGTGTAGCTTCCTAACAATGAAAGAATTTTTCAAATCGGTTCAGTAGTTTCGGAGTCTATTCAATGCAAACAAACACACAAAGAATCAAATCTTACCTCTTTATAGTGTAGTAGATAGTAAAAGTGTGTTAGATTAGAATGATCGCCTTTCGGAACGGTGAACGGTGGAACAACTCATAATGAAACATACTGAGAAGCACTTCAGAAAACATAGGTTGAATAGGTTAAGTTAGGTTAGGGTTACCGGCTTTTTTAAAATTATATTTTCATAGCATTTAATGACCTTTCTAAGGAGGTTCTGAGTTATTATGAGTTGGTTTATTTCTGAGTTGACATGGAACCTTTCGGAACATCGCCTTGCAACGAAATGGGAGGGATGGATTCACACGTCCGTCACTCCTAGACATACTGACCCCCAGATTCCTACTCACACCTACTACCCCATTCCTTCCCTGAACATCCTCTTCTTCCTTTCCTAAAAATACGCTCCACACTGCATCCCTAAAGATGACATTGGCCTTGAGGGGATTTATTTTCTTCAGGGCTTCCTGTGTGGAGCTAATGTAAGAAAAAAGGTCTCCCTCAACCATTCTCTCCCGATCCAGTCCGTAACGCAGTAGGTGGGCAAACCCGTTCGCCGCAAAGACCTAGACAAATCTCATCCCTTGAACCCGAGCATATACATATATTATCAAAATAAAATACAATATGAACTTACGACTGTATTGTAATGCGTTACCGAGGAATAAAACAAATTTATTAAATAAAATTTACTGGTGCACGCCAATTTTGAACTTGCGACATCCGAATTCGTAGTCAAAGATCATAATGCAACGCATTATTGAGGAATCATACATAGATATTTATCAAAATAAAATTTACTTGTGCACGCCAATTTTGTACTTGCGACCTCCGAATTCGTAGTCAAGGATCACAATGCAACGCATTATTGAGGAATCATGCATAGATATTTATCAACATAAAATTTACTTACGCACGCCAATTTTGAACTTGCGACTTCCGAATTTGTAGTCAAGATCGTACCGCAACGCATTATCGAGGAATTATATCTAAATATTTACCAACATAAAATTTATTATTTTTGAACTTGTGACTTCCGAAATCATAACCAAGATCGTAATGCAACGCGTTATCGAGGAATTATAAAAATTTAACAAAATAAAATTTACTTGCGCACGCCAATTTTGAACTTGCGACATCCGAATTCATAGTCAAGGATCATAATGCAACGCATTATTGAGGAATAATACATAGATATTTATCAAAATAAAATTTACTTGCGCACGCCAATTTTGAAATTGCGACATCCGAATTCGTAGTCAAGGATCATAATGCAACGCATTATTGAGGAATTATATATAGATATTTATCAAAATAAAATTTACTTGCGCACGCCAATTTTGAACTTGCGACATCCGAATTCGTAGTCAAGGTTCATAATGCAACGCATTATTGAGGAATCATACATAGACTTTTATCAAAATAAAATTTACTTGTGCACGCCAATTTTGTACTTGCGACATCCGAATTCGTAGTCAAGGATCATAATGCAACGCATTATTGAGTAATCATACGTAGATATTTATCAAAATTATATTTACTTGCGCACGCCAATTTTGAACTTGCGACTTCCGAATTCGTAGTCAAGATCGTACTGCATCGCATTATCGAGGAATTATATCTAAATATTTACCAACATAAAGTTTATTATTTTTGAACTTGTGACTTCCGAATTCATAACCAAGATCGTAATGCAACGCGTTATCGAGGAATTATACAAATTTAACAAAATAAAATTTACTTGCGCACGCCAATTTTGAACTTGCGACATCCGAATTCGTAGTCAAGGATCATAATGCAATGCATTATCGAGGAATCATATATATTTATCAAAGTAAAATTTATTGCGCACGCCAAAATTTGAACTTGCGACTTCCGAATTCGTAGCCAAGATCGTAATGCAACGCATTATCACCCCTCGAACCCGGGCACCCTTGCTAAGTCATCAAAAGTATCGAACCACTTGGGATGACGTATGACAGATGTGTTTATCCAATAAATGTTTCCCGGGCGGCGGAGCCTAGCAACAAAAACCCGCGGAAGTATATTATTAGAATTTTATAAAATACAGAAAGATATATTTTTCAAGTCGGTGCCACGGCCGTTATAATATTACGTTTTGCAACTTCCATATCGGCTCAACCAATGAGCAGTAAAACCAGATATAGGTATATGTTTTTTTATGACCAATCAGAAGGCTTCGTTCATAACGCCATCTTGAACGCCATTCTGATTGGTCATTGTCAGATCAACAATTTTATAGTAAAAGCACATATAGGTACATAAGATATACGATTATGTGGATCAACAACGCATGGCAATTTGGGCGGATCATCAACGCATGGTAAATTGGGCGGATCAACAGTTACGAAGCGTATGATTTCCATACAAATATCGAAAATTTTATGTGTAGTATTTCGTTTACTTTTACTGGGAAACTGGCAACCTTGCTATTTAATGTAACGTTGTTGCAAATTCATACAGAAGTAATCCATTAAAGCCAAGTTATTCGGTGTTAAAGGTGGATCAACACTGTCAAATAACTTCTTACTGGATCAGCATATTACGAGAAGAGGTCAATATATATATATATATATATATATATTGACCTCTTCTCGTAATATGCTGATCCAGTAAGAAGTTATTTGACAGTGTTGATCCACCTTTAACACCGAATAACTTGGCTTTAATGGATCACTTCTGAATGAATTTGCAACAACGTTACATTAAATAGCAAGGTTGCCAGTTTCCCAGTAAAAGTAAACGAAATACTACACATAAAATTTTCGATATTTGTATGGAAATCATACGCTTCGTAACTGTTGATCCGCCCAATTTACCATGCGTTGATGATCCGCCCAAATTGCCATGCGTTGTTGATCCACATAATCGTATATCTTATGTACCTATATGTGCTTTTACTATAAAATTGTTGATCTGACAATGACCAATCAGAATGGCGTTCAAGATGGCGTTATGAACGAAGCCTTCTGATTGGTCATAAAAAACATATACCTATATCTGGTTTTACTGCTCATTGGTTGAGCCGATATGGAAGTTGCAAAACGTAATATTATAACGGCCGCGGCACCGACTTGAAAAATATATCTTTCTGTATTTTATAAAATTCTAATAATATACTTCCGCGGGTTTTTGTTGCTAGGCTCCGCCGCCCGGGAAACATTTATTGGATAAACACATCTGTCATACGTCATCCCAAGTGGTTCGATACTTTTGATGACTTAGCAAGGGTGCCCGGGTTCGAGGGGTGATAATGCGTTGCATTACGATCTTGGCTACGAATTCGGAAGTCGCAAGTTCAAATTTTGGCGTGCGCAATAAATTTTACTTTGATAAATATATATGATTCCTCGATAATGCATTGCATTATGATCCTTGACTACGAATTCGGATGTCGCAAGTTCAAAATTGGCGTGCGCAAGTAAATTTTATTTTGTTAAATTTGTATAATTCCTCGATAACGCGTTGCATTACGATCTTGGTTATGAATTCGGAAGTCACAAGTTCAAAAATAATAAACTTTATGTTGGTAAATATTTAGATATAATTCCTCGATAATGCGATGCAGTACGATCTTGACTACGAATTCGGAAGTCGCAAGTTCAAAATTGGCGTGCGCAAGTAAATATAATTTTGATAAATATCAACGTATGATTACTCAATAATGCGTTGCATTATGATCCTTGACTACGAATTCGGATGTCGCAAGTACAAAATTGGCGTGCACAAGTAAATTTTATTTTGATAAAAGTCTATGTATGATTCCTCAATAATGCGTTGCATTATGAACCTTGACTACGAATTCGGATGTCGCAAGTTCAAAATTGGCGTGCGCAAGTAAATTTTATTTTGATAAATATCTATATATAATTCCTCAATAATGCGTTGCATTATGATCCTTGACTACGAATTCGGATGTCGCAATTTCAAAATTGGCGTGCGCAAGTAAATTTTATTTTGATAAATATCTATGTATTATTCCTCAATAATGCGTTGCATTATGATCCTTGACTATGAATTCGGATGTCGCAAGTTCAAAATTGGCGTGCGCAAGTAAATTTTATTTTGTTAAATTTTTATAATTCCTCGATAACGCGTTGCATTACGATCTTGGTTATGATTTCGGAAGTCACAAGTTCAAAAATAATAAATTTTATGTTGGTAAATATTTAGATATAATTCCTCGATAATGCGTTGCGGTACGATCTTGACTACAAATTCGGAAGTCGCAAGTTCAAAATTGGCGTGCGTAAGTAAATTTTATGTTGATAAATATCTATGCATGATTCCTCAATAATGCGTTGCATTGTGATCCTTGACTACGAATTCGGAGGTCGCAAGTACAAAATTGGCGTGCACAAGTAAATTTTATTTTGATAAATATCTATGTATGATTCCTCAATAATGCGTTGCATTATGATCTTTGACTACGAATTCGGATGTCGCAAGTTCAAAATTGGCGTGCACCAGTAAATTTTATTTAATAAATTTGTTTAATTCCTCGGTAACGCATTACAATACAGTCGTAAGTTCATATTGTATTTTATTTTGATAATAAATGTATATGCTCGGGTTCAAGGGATGAGATTTGTCTAGGTCTTTGCGGCGAACGGGTTTGCCCACCTACTGCGTTACGGACTGGATCGGGAGAGACTGGTTGAGGGAGACCTTTTTTCTTACATTAGCTCCACACAGGAAGCCCTGAAGAAAATAAATCCCCTCAAGGCCAATGTCATCTTTAGGGATGCAGTGTGGAGCGTATTTTTAGGAAAGGAAGAAGAGGATGTTCAGGGAAGGAATGGGGTAGTAGGTGTGAGTAGGAATCTGGGGGTCAGTATGTCTAGGAGTGACGGACGTGTGAATCCATCCCTCCCATTTCGTTGCAAGGCGATGTTCCGAAAGGTTCCATGTCAACTCAGAAATAAACCAACTCATAATAACTCAGAACCTCCTTAGAAAGGTCATTAAATGCTATGAAAATAAAATTTTAAAAAAGCCGGTAACCCTAACCTAACTTAACCTATTCAACCTATGTTTTCTGAAGTGCTTCTCAGTATGTTTCATTATGAGTTGTTCCACCGTTCACCGTTCCGAAAGGCGATCATTCTAATCTAACACACTTCTACTATCTACTACACTATAAAGAGGTAAGATTTGTTTGTTTGTTTGTTTGTTTGCATTGAATAGGCTCCGAAACTACTGAACCGATTTGAAAAATTCTTTCGCTGTTGGGAAGCTACACTATCCCCGGTTGACATAAGCTATATGATATTTTCAAAAAAAATTAGGGATCGTTACTAAAACTCCAATAATGTAACCCAAGGTGTATAAAAATTACCTAAAATATTCTTTACATCGCGTGCGCTGCGAAAACTATTGATGATAGAATAAAATGATGTACTACGACTTTGCAGAACACATAATTGTTTACAAAAAATGTCGTGACAGCATATGTCTAACTATTATAGTTATGACACAAAAAGTGTTTATTTATTTTAAAAATTTAATTAAAATGACGGCTCTTTATTTGTATCTTGGTTTTAATCCTTATCAAAATAAATTACTTCATATTCAAGACTGCTTCAATACCTTTATTTAACTTTTTGAATGATTCAATTCGGACATTTTAATAGTTTAAAAATGAAAGCATTAGAAAAAAACTATAATAAAGAGGAAAGATTTGATTATTTGTTTGTTTGCATTGAATAGGCTCCGAAACTACTGAACTGATTTGAAAAATTCTTTCACCAATAGAAATCTACATTATCAGCGAGTAACATAGGCTGTATATAATGGTGAGCTCTGGGATTATGAAATTTGTATAAATGAATATATGTGTATTTCATATATTTTAGCGGCAGGGAGGAAAGGCAGGGGGAAAGTGGGGTTCGCGGAGAGGGAAGAGACGAGGGAGGGGGAAGGCGGAAAGGAACGGGGACGCACGGGAAAGGACATGCAGGGAGAATCAATTTATTTCTTTAAATGGCATTGCAACGCATGCCGGGTATCAGCTAGTCATAAATAAAATGCGAAATTCTTATGAACTTTGATCGGTACGGTACTTGAACTACATTAAAAAATTGGTTTGGTTTAAGTCAAACCGGTAAACTACTATCCGGTGAACTTTGGTTTAAAGTGAAACCGGTAATCTACAATAATTTGATGAACTTTGGAGTCACACCGGTAGTCAAACAGTTGAGCTTTCACACCCTTCAGCCTCACAACATATCCCAATTAGGGATGCAATAGTCCTACTGGCTACGAGCAGTAAGTATTCACAAAAAATCTAAAAGACGATCTGGTTTGGGAGTGTACTTCATAGTATTATTCATTTACTTATAAAGTTTTTCAGCCACGCAATATGTTGTATGGGGACACCGTAGTTCAATTGATAATAACCGGATAATGATTAATTGTTAAAATTATTAATCTTTTGTGCTGACGAAGATAACATTGTTTTTAAAACATGTCGATAATATTAATAAAATAGTGGTGTTTACAAAATTACTTATTCTCATTGAAGCAATAATGAAGCCACAAAGTTTATTTGCGAAGTTTGAAGAAAAAAAAATTACCTACACTTCATATTTGATTTCGAATGTGCATCATGCACTAATTAATATACACGATAAACAGACGTCATGATTACAGACATTGCCAAGTCTGGCGGTGATTATAACACTATTCACATTGATTAATATTATAGTTTTCCCATAAGTTTTGGAGTAGAAAACTGTATTTCCTGTAAATGTTCAACAGAAATTATGGTCACCTCTGGTCGGAAATCGTTTGTTTACTTTTAAAATTAATATGTATCACAATATTTTAACCACTCAGGTATTTTGCGATTATGCAAGTTTTTTGTCTTAAACGAACTGCCAGATTTATAAAACTTTGTGTTATTTCCGCTTCACAATTAAGGGTCAATAAATGGAACATATCTGAACGTAGCCGAATACTAAAAACTGTCACACATCTGCCGGATCTGCCCTGATGAAGGACACTGCAACGCTGTCCGAAACGTCGGCCAAAGAAGGAGGTAGCGCAACACGGTATAACACCCCACAAACAAATAACAGAAAAAAACTAAAAACTTGAAACGTTTGTTTGAAATAAGGTTTCAAATTGTTATATTACAAAAAAATATTAACATTTATAAATATTAAAATTTAGAAAGCAAACATAAAAATATTGTAAAAATGACTCACGCGATGTTTTTATGTGGAAACGGTACTAAAATCACTGATTATGTAAAAATAACACTTATTCTATTGAATAAATAAACATTTTTGTCACCTACCGTTTACCATTTCATACAAGAATATTTTAAAAATTAATAATGTCTAACAGCGCGTAGGTGATTTGGGGGTGAAAACTGTTTCTACAAAATTAGTATTTTTTATGTACTTCTATGGACAACTTTGAATAGAAATGTGAAGCATTCAATATGGATCTTCTACTTTTTGTTTTAGGGTTATCACTAGAACAATAACAGAGTTATAACGACTTCTGTGGGAACACACGAAAAAACGCGCTTATTTTACGGCTATTGTTATATATTAACACGCTTACGTATCCGAGTGGTTGAAATATTCTAAAAACCATTGTATTAAAGACCGGATGTCGGTAACTTGATATATTCATGTTGCCGCTATTTAAAAATATATCTGAATATTATTTTAAATTTTTAGCAAATCTACAGTGTGGTAACAAATTCAATAAAAATTAATCAATTTTTACGGTTTTGTTTTATGTTAAAACTTATTTCACAGTAGCCTCATTAGTATTAATTAATGAAAATGAGGGCCGAACTGCATTGGCAAATTTTATTTATTACATAAACATAAAATTTCAGAGACAGAAAGAATCGACTGTGTACCAAGTTTCATCTCGATTATGTGACGGAAAGTGGATTTTTTAGACTTTTGAGACTCAAACAAACTCAGAATTCCAAGTAAATGTGATACTTAAGAGGAATATAAACGCTAGAAGTATTTCGATTCTCGTGCCTGCAAAATTTGCAATCGAGCGTCTTATTTGCGCGCGGCAAGTAAGCGAAAAAGTGGTTTTTATTTATTTTGTCCATAATTTTATAAGAGTGAAAGAATGTTAGAACATAGAAAACCTCAAAAATGGTCTTACCCATAAAGGAGTATTTTTATAAAAATGTTTCTTGTATTACTTCATAGTTAAGTCATGAAAAAACATTTTTTTAGTGGTTTACGCTTATTTTTTTTTGTTATGTAAATAATAATTTTATTCTAATTCCATTACATAAAAAACCTAGTAAAAGCTTCAATTTATCCGTAGCATATTTTTTGATGTTGATACTGTAAGCCAATTCGTCATAAAGATTAATCTAAATAGGATTTCACGTATAACTTCACATTAAAAGAACGCCTCTATATTATATGTAGATGGCGCGAGTTTAATTATTTTAGCGTAAAACTTTTTTTTTTAAGTTGTGCTTTAAAATATTAAGATGAATTAATTGTTTGCGCCCGTACAGTTGCAATATGAATATGAATAAATAGTTTTTTTGGTTTGAATAAATCTTTCAAGAAAGGCGTACAAATACAATATTGGATTGAATTACCGATACAATATGGTATTTGTTTGCCATTTTTGAAAGATTTATTTAAACCAAAAAAACTATTTATTCATATTCATATTACGCATGAATGGGCGCTAACAATTCATTCATCTTAATAAGGCACTACTTGTAAAAAGCGTGTTCCCTAAAATAATTAAACTTGCGCCATCTATGAAAGAGTAGATTGTGAAATCTTTTTAATATCACTTTAATATAAAAAAAGGCGGCTCCTTGGCCGTCGCCGTCGTAAGAAAGTATTAATTATGATTTCTAAAATATTTTCTTAAGTAAGGTAAAAACAATGATATAATTTTTTTTTTTTTTAATTAAGCTAGTCATTCCCGAGATAGTATACTTTTAGTTAAAAACTAGCAGACCAGGCCACATGTTGCTGTGACTAACGAAACATAACGCCATCACAACGCCACGCCACTACCCAACCTTTATAACCAACGCCATCTGTTAAATCAAATCGACACCGCCCGCTTGCTGCCGACTGCCCGATGCCCGCTGCCTGCTTGCCAGCCCTATTTCAGCCAATTAACACAAAACCTTGACAAATTATATACTCTAAAACCTTCCTCATGAATCACTCTATCTATTGGTGAAAACCGCATGAAAATTTGTTGCTTAGTTTAAAAGATCTAAGCGCACAGACAGCGGAAGCGACTTCATTCTATACTATGTAAAGGTAACACAATTTTTTGCCCAAAAAAATAACATAATAAATACCTACTCTAAAGAACTACTTTTCGAAAAAAATGTCCTTACTTATTAAAACGTGCTTTAATTTTTAAACAACTGATAAACAAAAATATACCACACATAATTTCATTTTTCTCAGTTAAAACGCAATTTTTAGTAATGGGATATGCGATTAGATGTTTTTAAATATTTAAAAAAGCGGGATTTCAATGGTTTTTACTTCGGGCATTCTTCATTGAAGTTCAAAGTTGATAAGCTTTTAGCCATTCCAAATAATAAAAACATCTATATAGTTAAAATAATTAAAAAAGAAAAAATCGATAATTATTTTCTTCATAGAACCATAAGGCCAGAACGGGAGAGACTGATTGAAGGAGACCTAACCTAGAACTCTTCTATTGGACTCTCTCAACCCAATTTGGGAGGTTGAGAGAGTCCGATTTGTTCCATCGCCCCGGGAACCATTTATTGGATAACCAACACCTCCGCCATAGGTCACCGCAAGAAACTCACTACGTTTAGTGACTTAACAGGGATTCCCGGTTTTAAGGGGAGAGGTTTGTCCAGGTCTTTGCGACGAATGCGATTGCCCACCTACTGCGTGGCGGGCCAGGTTGGGAGAGACTAATTGAAAGAGTCCTAACCTAGAACTCCCTCGACTCGCCTCTCAACTGGGAATAACATGGGAGGTGGATAAGTGTATCGTCGCCCCGAGAACCATTTATTGGATAACCAACACCTCTGCCATAGGTCACCCCAAGTGGTTCTCTCTGTTCGGTGACTTAGTGGGCGTGCCCGATTCCTCGGGTAAGATTTGTCCAGGTCTTGGCGATGGATGCCTCTGCCCACCTGCTGCGTGGCGGGCCGGATCGAGATCGAGAGACTGGTTAAGGACGGCTATTAAATTTTCTGCAAGTCTAGGATGAATATTTATTTTTATTTAGAACAATGAGTTAAACTTCAAATTGTAAAATTTAAATAAATGAAGACAATATTAGCGAAACTCAATCCAAAATCTGAAACAGAAAAATCAGAAAGAGGTACGGTCACATCAGGGACTCCAAGCCAGGACCTTCGGCTTTCCGGGCAGCAGCTCTAACCATTGCGCTAATTGCCGCTAATTAGTCCCCATCCGATTCTGTCATTTTTAACCGTTTCATACTTCGACTAGAAACTACCAACATTATCTTCATTTTCGTAACGCAAATTTTATTGGCTGCTATCTGTATGAAAGATTGCAAAATTCAACCAGAACTAAATATAATCTAGATAGTGTCTTGGATAAAGTTATCAATTTTTATTTAATATGCGACGTCTATTGACTTTTCTGCAAGTCTAGGAGGAATATTTATTTTTAACTATGAGTAAAACCTCAAATTGTAATTTTGTAATATAATCAAATATTTTAAGATAATTTTCACGTTCTATTCAAGTTCCGTCATTATATCATTATAGGCCAGTTGCTCTATCAATCTGAAATAATACAGAATTTGAATAGAACTTACACAGGTCGTAAAAAAATAATTTCAAATATTTGATGAATCCGTAAAATTTTTTGAAACAACCCGTCTTTAGTTTCATTAGCTCCAGATAGAAGAGAGCATCTGGGACTATTGTGCGGTACATTCATAAAATACCTATATTAGTCCCTCGACCCGTCTCCCAACAAAGGAATATCAATTTGGAGGCGGATATGTGTAACTCCGCCCCGGGAACTATTTATCGGATAACCAACATCCTTGCCGTAGGTTACTCCAAGTGGTTCACAACGTTTGGTGACTTAGCAGGGGTGCCTGGGTTTAGAAGTTGAGATTTGTCTAAGTCTTGGCGGAGAATGCGTTTACCCACCAACTGCGTGGCGGACCGGATGGATTATGAATTCTCCAATCAGACTTTCTCAACCCTTTCCCCAAACGGGGCTATTTTTAAACTCGTGGTAACTTTAGAATAAAATGTCCGAATTGAATAATTCAAAAAGTTAAATAAAGGTATTGAAGCAGTCTTGAATATGAAGTAATTTATTTTGATAAGGATTAAAACCAAGATACAAATAAAGAGCCATTTGACGCGGCGTCATTTTAATTAAATTTTTAATATAAATAAACACTTTTTGTGGCATAACTATAATAGTTAGACATATGCTGTTGCGAATTTTTTTGTAAATAATGATGTTTTCTACAAAGTCGTACTACATTATTTTATTCTATTGTTAATAGTTTTCGCAGCGCACGCGATGTAAAGAATATTTTAGGTATTTTTTTTACACCTTGGGCTACATTATTGGAGTTTTAGTAACGATCCCTAATTTTTTTTGAAAATATCATATAGCCTATGTCAACCGGGAATAGTGTAGCTTCCTACCAATGAAAGAATTTTTCAAATCGGTTCAGTAGTTTCGGAGCCTATTCAATGCAAACAAACAAACAATCAAATCTTTCCTCTTTAAATAGTGTTAGATTGGTTCCATGCAAACTCAGAAAGAAACCAACTCATAATTCAGGTCATTAAGATGAAGCCATACTAAATAATGCAAAATCATACAAAATCGTATGTTTTTGTTTTGAAAATTTGACCGCTTAGACGTATTATAAATGTTTCAATTAAATACTTCGTGTAGAACATACCTTGGCCCTTAAAAATATCGGTCATTTTTTTAATGTCTTTTAATAAGCTTAGAAAAAATAAAGTATTAGGTCTATAAAAAACATTTTTTAGTGCAAACTCTCCTACTTATAAACACTTTTTCGGATATGGTTTTATTGCATAATGTGGCAAATTCAGTTTCTTATATAGCGGAGAAACAACGTGTTAGGGTCCGCGCTGCTTGTTTTCGTGAAATCAATTTAAAAATTCCGTTTTATTACAATAAACAATGCATAAAAAAGGAATTAATGTTTTTTACAGGCCTTTACGAAATCAACATGTAAAAAAAATCTCAAATATCTTTTCCAACCTTTCCAAAAGCTTTTTCTCAAGTATTTTTAAACTCCTCCCATAAAAGGGCGTGAATTCAAATTTCGATTTTTTCCTGTACTAGTGGATCGCCTTAAAAGCTATGAAAACATAATTTTAAAATAGCCGGTAACCAGAGGCGGCCCCTGCCTTGTAGGCCAGTCAATAAAGGCTCAAAATGAGACTAACCCAAACATTAATTCCTCCGTCGATGAAATTTTGCAGTTACAATAAAAAATAAAAAATAAAACCAACCTTTATACCTTATTTTATTGTATTTTTGTTATATGTTTATGGTCAGTTAGTAAATGATCTTTGATGTTAATTTCGCAAAGTAATGTTAGTAAAATGTTAAATTTTTTTCATATTATAATATATTTTGATTCAACAATAAAACGATAAAAATAAAAACTGATCCCAATTGCTGTCATTTGTAAATACATAGATATTATAATGTCTTATAATTAATATTATTATTCAACAACAGTAACTAATTTTCGGTCAAATAAATAGGCATTTGTCAAAATAATTAATTAGTTAAAATAACATTGTATTACGTAAGTATTTTAAAATTAAAATGAATATAGAAGCTTACGTCTATTTCATTGATTTTAACAACGCTTTCGGAATTGCCTGTTTGTGTTGATTTCTATTGAGAATTTGAGTTACGAAAAAACCTCATTTACAATGCCACAATAATTTAAAAATAGACATTGAGTTATTTTATATTGCACTTCGCATAATACATGTAAACCATTCGTAAAATTTAATATAATTCTACGGTTATTAAAAAAACTCTTTTACAAATCAAGGCTCTCCGTGCGTAATAGACTCCGGCGGATCCGAATAAGGAACGCGTGCATCTTTAGTTACGCCGAGACGTTATATGATTAATATGATATGATATTTCTACCGGGACAGTCTACAGAGGCTGGAACGGTGAAAGAGCAAGACAGGTAGAGAACCATATCGGAAATTGACTTGTTAGAGTAGTGAAGATATATGACGCACGCGTGCACTAGCGGAGAGGCATTCTGATTTATGACAAAACCTTAAACATGCGTGATATGGTGCCGAACGTTTGGAAAGATATAGGATTTTAGGATTAACGAATTTACAACTAATTAACAATGTTATGTATTAGCGCAACCAGAGCGCCGAGCATGTGAAATAAAGATTTTGGCAGATCAGATCAGTATTGACATAATTTTAATGGTTTTCGCTAGTTTTGCTTTTTAAAAAACTTAAGATATTTAAAAATAAGTGGTAATGAAAACATTGCGATTAACGTCGATTTTTTCAAAAGTAACCGAATTTAATTTGAGAATAAATTGTTTTTGAAAAATAATAACCCTCCAAAACCATTGCTGAATATAATACAAGTTTGTAAGGTTAAGGAAAAAAACGGTGAATAGAGTTTTAAAAACAAAGTAGGTATTAAATATTCGAAAGCATCTTGGCTTTGTGAATGTGATCGTAAGTAGCGAACCACTTGGAGTTACATATGACAGAGGTGTTGAATACCCAAAAAATATGTTCCCGGGGTGGTGGTAACCATACCCGCCTCCCAAATTTTAGGTAAACGTTTAGTGGTTCGCTATATTTGGTGACTTAGCCGGGGTGCTAAGGTTCATAGGGTGTGCGGGTCTTAAAAGCGGAAACGAAAACGAAAATAAAAACAAAATCAAAATAAAAATCATAATCAAAATCAAAAGTCAAAATCAAAATAAAAATCATAATCAAAATCAAAAGTCAAAATCTTAATCTAAATCGAAATCGAAATCGAAATCAAAAGTCAAAATCAAATTCAAAATCAAAATCAAAATCTCAAACCAACACCAAAATCAAAGTCAAAGTCCAAATCAAAATTAAAATCTCAAACCAAAACCAAAATCAAAGTCAATATCTGAACTTGCGACATCCGAATTCGTAGTCAAGATCGCACTGCACTGCATTATTGTTGTATTATACAAACGTTTCAAATAAAAATTACCTCCGCACGCCACAATTCGAACTGGCGACTTCCGAATTCGTAGCCAAGATAGTGAGGCAATGCATTATCGAGGAATTATATGTATTTATCAAAATAAAATTAACTGGCGCATGCCATTTAAACTTGCGACATCCGAATTCGTAGTCAAGATCGCACTGCACTGCATTATTGTTGTATTATACAAACGTATCAAATAAAAATTACCTCTGCACGCCACAATTCGAACTTGCGACTCCCGAATTCGTAGTCAAGGTCGCAATGCCCCTTAGATATCGTTAAATTATACATTTAAATCAAAATAATATTTACTTTCGCACGCAACAATTTGTTCTTGTGACTTCCGAATTCGTATTGATCGTAATGCAATTTGTTCTTGCGACTTCCGAATTCGTAGAGATCGTAATGCAATGCATTATTGAGGAATCATACGTATTCCCCGATAATGCATTGCATCCCCAAAGAAGACATAGGCCTTGACGGGATTTATTTTCTTCAGAGCTTCCTGTGTGGAGCTAATGTAAAAAAAATAAGGTCTCCCTCAACCAGTCTCTCCCAATCCGGTCCGTAATGCAGTAGGTGGGCAAACCCGTTCACTGCAAAGACCTAGACAAATCTCATCCCTTGAACCCGAGCAGCCCTGCTAAGTCACAAAAAATCAGTCTCTCCCAATCCGGCTTGCCACGCAGTAGGTGAGCGAACGCGTTCGCCACACGGACCTAGACAAATCTCACTCCTTGAACCGGGCACTCCTGCTAAGTCACGAATGTCACTGCAAAGTGACATATGACAGAGGTGTTGATTACCCAAAAATGGTTCCCGGGGCGGTGGTAATCATACCCGCCTCCCAAAATTAAGGTATACCTTAAGTGGTTCGCTATGTTTGGTGACTTAACCGGGGTGCCCAGGTTCATGGGGTGAGGTTTGTGCGGGTCTTAGAAGCGGAAACGAAAACAAAATCAAAATCAAAATCGAAATTGAAATCGAAATCGAAATCGAAATCGAAATCGAAATCGAAATCGAAATCAAAATCGAAATCGAAATCGAAATCAAAAATCAAAATCAAAAACAAAATCAAAAATCAAAAATCAAAATCAAAATCTCAAACCAAAACCAAAATCAAAATCAATGTCAAAATCATAATTAAAATCTCAAATCAAAACCAAAATCAAAATCTCAAACCAAAATCAATATAAAAATCAAAATGAAAGTAAAAATCAAAATGAAAATCAAAATAAGAATGCAAATAAAAATTAAAATCAAAATCAAAATTAAAATCTCAAACCAAAATCAAAATTAAAATCTCGATCCAAAATCAAAATCAAAATCGAAATCCAAATCAAAATCAAAAACAAAATCAAAATAAAAATTAAATCTTAAACCAAAATACATTAAAAAAGAAATGAAATAGAACGAATTGAAATAAGAACGTACAGGTACCTACTAAAAGAAGCTGAAAAGTACGACAGACGGGCACCTTTGTTGGCGGTCAAAACTTGGCATTTATATGGATCAACAAAAAAAAACGTGTAAAATGTATAAGACACCGAACAATGGGCGTGGCTTACAGCGAAATCTTGATGGTATAAATTGATCCACATGGATCAGGATGTGTATGCCGGCTTGTGTAATGGATCAGCATATCCGGATGGATCAACACGTCCGAACGGATCAACTTAAAACTGGTGTACCGTCGCGCAAGATCAACGTTTTACGAGAGGAGATAAATATATATATATATATATATATATATATATATATTTATGATATATATTTTTGTATTGATTTGTGTTATTTCACTATTTAAACAAAAAGAAAAAAAACACATATACCTACATATTATACTTTTTTTAATGATTCAGTTGTGAAATATATATATTTTTTTAGATTAGCTCCACACAGGCGGCCCAGAGGATAATAATTACTCTTTGGAGGGTCTTTTTAAGGAAGGTAAGGACTGGAACGTTTGGGAAGAAAAAGGGTATGAGGGGTGGATAAGAATCTGGAATCTGGAGGTCAGTGTGTCCGGGAGTGACGGATATACGAATCCATCCCTCCAATCGCGGTGCAAGGCGAGAGTCGGGAGATTCCGGCTGGAAAGGTCAAAAGGCCTCCCTTAACCAGTCTCTCTCTCGCCACGCAGCAGGTGGGCAGTCGTATCAGACGTCAAGACCTGTACGAACTTCATCCCATGAACTCGGGCACCCTTGCTAAGTCACCAAACGTAGCGAACCACTTGGAGTGACCTATGGCAGAGATGTTGGTTAACCAATAAATGGTTCCCGGGATGGTAGTACCCATACCCGCCCCCCCCCCCCCCCAAATTATACAAATCTACCAAAATAAAAATTACTTGTGCACGCTGGGTTTGAAACTAACGACATCCGGATCGCTAGTTGAGAGCCTTACCCCTCGACCACAGGAGGCCGTCATGACGTGATAACAGAAGTGTAGTATCCAACATTTTAAAATAAAAAGATAACTCAAAGGATTTTGAAACACAATAGATAAATACAAGTTCTTTAGAAATATTTAAAACAATGTACGACGACTTCTTTTTAAAAATGATCCTATGTTCGAACACATGGGACGCGATTTACGTCTATTACACAATATAGACTTGTAAAAAAAGAGGTCATAAAATATTCCTAACCACTAACCACATTTAGCTTCATAACAAATGTGTTCCGATATTTGAAGTACCACCTAGTTGGGCCAAATTATTAGAAGGGTTACAAAAGCGGCTGGAATAAAGGGACTGGGAATGGATCTAGGTAAAAAAGTCAAATGAAAGGGGTTCCTAATCATTAAAAATGTGCGAATAGTAATAAAGTTTTTATTGACATTCTGAATTCATTGCTCTGAACCAAATAAAACTCGAATAGGTAAGAAATAAACAAAAAAATAAGAAATATTAGCAACTCAATGTATAAAATAATAGATATGCTTTCATTGTCATTCAGTGTACAATTCTTTCAATTTCTAATTTCAGTAATAAGATATTTATAGGTATACAAATACAACTGATCTTAGGCACTAAATATACCAAAAATGTTTTCATTGTTACACGAAGATTTGGTTGATTAAAATAAGATACTGAATGT
Source organism: Limnephilus lunatus (assembly GCA_917563855.2). NCBI lineage: Eukaryota > Metazoa > Arthropoda > Insecta > Trichoptera > Limnephilidae > Limnephilus > Limnephilus lunatus. Next base: position 105,421,475 of record OU830592.1, on the reverse strand, counting down.
ACCAAAAACAAAAACTTCTTCATTTCCTTATTCTAATACCTAATAAACATGTTTTAAATATCTCAGGTAGAATTCTGACACAAATGTTTGTTAGATAAACACATAAATATTAGGTACTAAATGCACCTTTATTTTAATACTCCTTTATTTTAATAATTGTGTTTTGTATTACAAGTAGGCATTCTTACACGAAGATCTAAATAATTAGGTACAGGTAGATAAACAAGAAGCTATTAATGTGCCCAAAACAAAAACTCCTTCATTGTACTTATTCTAAAAATTGCCTTGTTTTAAATATCATAAGTAGAATTTTTACATAAAGATTTGGCTGATAAACATACAAACATATTTTAGGAACTAAATGAACCGAAAATTAAAACTATTTGATTTCCTTATTTTAATAATTGGCTTGTTCTAAATATCATAAGTAGAATAATTTCATACAAATTAGGTTGATAAACAAACAGATATTTTAGGAACTAAATATACCGAAAATTAGAACTCCTTCATTACCTTTTTCTAATTGTTGGCTTGTTTTAAGTATCTAAAGTAGAATAATGATTTCACTAAGATTTGGTAGATAGTCACATATATTATATTAGGTACTATAATACATCAGTCCTTATTAGAATAATTTATAGTAAATAAATTATTCTAATAATTGTGTTTTTTAACTATCACAAATGGGTATTTTGCACAAACATTTAAATAATCACGTAACTATAGGACCTATAGGTAGATAAAAATACCGATACTACGCATTAAATGTGCTTAAAACAAAAGCCCATTCAATTTTTTTTTTCTTATAATTGTTTTAAATATCATAAATAGGTATTTTACACAAAGATTTAAATAATTACCTATAGGTAGTTAAACATACCAATACTAGGTATTAATTGTGCTTAAAACAAAAGCTCATTCAACGTCCTTATTCTTTTAATTGTTTTAAATATCATACGCAGGTATTTTTACACAAAATTTTAATAATTACGGATAGGTAGATAAATAACATACAGCTACTACACACTAAATGTACCAAAACAAAAAGTCATTCAATGTCCTTATTCTAGTAATAGATTTTAATAATTATAAGTAGAATTCTTACACTTAGATTTGGTAGATCAACATATAAATAAATATACGAAATGATTTAATGTACGAAATACAAAAAAAACAGAATTGTTCTTATGCTAACAGGTAGGTATATTGTATGATCTTGTTATATCACAAGTAAAATGTAGTTAATTCTCACACAAAGATTTTAGTTATTAGATATACTCGCAGGAAGACAAAAACAATAAAAAAAAACATTAGGCAATAAAATATACAACAAAACAGACAGGCTTTCATTATCCCTAGGCTATTTGTTGTCTTTTTTAAACATTACAAAATATAAAATATTTAAATCAGGACAAATAATATTTGTACTCTTATGTACCAGATATATAAACTACTTAATTAATAAGCATTTATTTATTTTTTCCTTATTAAAGATTTTTGACGAATTTGAGGTGCTTTAGGATACGGTTTTAGTTGTTTTTTCTGTTTTGTACTTTCAGTAATTCTAATTGCTGTGTTTTTGTTAACAGTAATTACGCCCGCACCTTCCATTGAATCAGTAAAGGGTTTTTTAGCCTTGGAAGATGTTTTAACGACAGTTGTTTTTGAAACGTTTTTATTTGTTTCAGAGTTGAATAAGGCAACAAAAAATTTTTTGTCATCTAAAGGCATATACTTATACATGCTTTTAATATCTTCAATTTTTTTTGAAGAAACTGTTGTTTCAGATGGTTTCACTTGTATATCAGAAATGATGTTAAACTTTAACGAAGGTCTGATATTTACAGTTACAAAATCTTCAATAAATCCAAGTTTAAATTCTAAACAATGACCATTACTCTTTGCATATTTCAACATTTTTACCTTCGTGTAAGGGATTTTATGAAACGAAAATTTCACTGCCTGCGAATTGTACAGCAAAAAATCATTGTGTTGCATTTGCATGAACTTCATTTTTAGAGATTTAGATTTTAAATTAATTAGAGCACGCATGAGAGTTAAAGGACTATATATCTCCATGTTGTGAATATGCCTTTCAATTAGGATATGCACAGCATCCACCTCTTGCAAATTTCCATGACCAGGTTCAGAATATTTTTGTTCTATTATTTCTACATTATGCGGTTGAATGGGTGAACACAAAAAATTTATAATGGCAGTACTCATAAATGAGTTACGATTTTGAGGAACGCAGCTATCAGACCATAGAATGAGTTTTTTGATGTGAGGTAAATCTTTAACAACATTCTCTAGTATCTTAATTAAAGCACTTGCTAAGTCATTGCCAGACCTTCCACTTATGCATTCGTTCCAAATACAATTATACACAGTTTTATTTTGGTTACAATGCCCGGTTAAATTATATACATTTAATTTTGATTTATAAAAAAAACAAGAAACGTTTGCCTTAGGAAGACTAAAAACGTTTTCAAGATCGAAAATGATAATTGCTGTACAGTCTTCCCTATTTTTCCTATCCTTGTTTCTTTCGTCGTTGCCAATTTCTTTTCTTTTTAAATGCTCATCATGCTGTATTTGTTTTACAGCTGAAGGGTTTGAAATCATTTTAAACTCTGAGCACATATCACATACATCCTTTTTTGGTTGGTGAAAAGATAAATTAAATTGCTCGTTGAACACTTTCCTGTAGATATGTTCCTTAACGGGTTGGGAATAAACCAATTTGTACATATCAAACATTTTTCGAATGCTTAAAAAACTGTCTAAATATTCACGTTTTGACGTGCTTCTGCAATAGTGGGATTCTATTCTAGCAAAGGAATTAATATGTTCTTTAATCTCTTTTATTTTATCTATACTAGTGCTTTTGTGGCCTCTCTTTCCTTTAGCTGGAGATCGAGCTAGACCAATGGATGTTTTACATTTTTCATGAAAGAAGTATATACGTTTGTATGATATATCTAAGGTACGGCAAAAAAAATTTTTGCAAACTTTGCGAAGTATTCCGTTACATTCAAAAAAATAAGAGAATGTGAATTGTCTTCTGCTAATTACATTTAGAGTTCTTTTTCGATCAGCTTCATGTCTTTGGGTATATTTTTCATAAAATTGATTTTTTTTGCTATCAGATAAACTATAAAACTTATCTTTAATATTTTCCCGGTCGGCCTGACTAAAGAGTTCGGAACACTTTAAGTGGCATGTTAAAATGCAGGGATCTTTGACCACCTTCGCCACGTGAAGATTACCTTTTTTATCGACGTATTCATGTCCAGTCTCCCTAAGCCGTTTTATTTTGTTTTTATTCCATTTTTGTGAATTTGATTTCCTTTTTCTTGTCAACATTTTTTTCTCTGGTGCCACTCTCACAATGTCCTTGTCAATGGGGAAAACGATTGAATCATTTAAATAAACAATAGCTTTCTCATCATCGCCTGCTGCAATATCAAAGTTTAAATTTTTTTTAACTTTTTCAACCCTGTAACAGAAATAAATAAAACATTGGTTAGAAATTACCTTTAACGTTAATTTATGTGAATGACGCATGAAAAATTAATTTACTTATAATACTTCTTTTGAGGGCAAATTCACTTTTTTGAGACATTTCAATTAAATGAAAACATATCACTTTGTATGCACCACGTATTTATAAATATTATCAACATGTTTCAACCAATGGTTTCTTCGTCAGGATAAAATGAAATTTTAATTTAATAAAATTAATTAAATCTTGCTGGTTTCAAGTAATTAATTTCAGCTTCGCGAACTGTAACGGAATTAGGTTTTTTCAATTTTTCCTATAATATTTCACTATCACATTTTAGAAATTAGCATGTCTTATACTACGTATGTATAATATATTCGTATTATATATTCTTATATTACGTAAGCATAATATATTCGTTACAGAGTGGTTATAATAACATTGGGTATTTCGATTATATATTATGTGTACAATTATGTATACCTACATATATTATGTATAGATAATTGTATACATAATACATTACATATAGTGAAATATTACAGGAAAAATTGAAAAAACCTAATTTCATTACAGTGTATACATAATATATTATATAATAATAATATAATATATTGTATAATGTTATTATAACCACCCTGTAACGAACGGCCAGTTGAAACAATTTGCTGAGAAAATAATGAAAAATTAATTACCTGCTATATTTTTCTTGGAAATTTTTATCCTTTTCTACAGTGTACATCATAAGGCACTTTGTGTGGAGAAATCTCCCAGAAAACCACTAAAATAACTTTGTAAATAGCAAAATCACAAGTAAAGATGTTTACTGCCGTGGGGCTAATGACCAAATATTTGAAATGAGAGCGGTCACGTGGTTCTCAGCTGCGACGCTATTGGCTCTTTGGTCTGTAAGAGAGATACGCCCGGAACCGAGAGTTCAAATTTCACACGTAGGCTAAGATACAGCTTGGATGTTGGAGAAATTTGTATGAAATTTAATTAAACGGCCGGTTTGAAAACGGGGGGTCTTTTTGGCCAACGTGTGGATGTTGGAGGAATACGCTCGAAATGTTGTTTCATTTTAGAGGATGTAAGACAAACTGCGTTTTGAAAACCCCTTACATAATTTTTTTAAATTTTTTTTTTCACTTGCATTGTAAACATAAAGACTTTCTGAGAACTACTGCATACTTAACTCAATTTCGCTAAAAATGGTCTGTTGGAGTAAAACGAACTAAAGCGACGAAGTGACTTCTTAGATATCCATTTTGAGAACACGAAAAGTTGCAGTCAGGACATAAAAAATGTTTTTCTCTTCCGTGAATTATACTGTGGATTTAAAAATCTTCCTTTTGAGAACTTGTATAACTGCATTTGGGAAAAGAAAATGGTTTTTGTCCATTGTGGGTAAATATGTAATTTTTGGTGCTTCTTTGTAGAACATGAATAGTCGCAGTAGAAACATGTAAACGGTTTTATGTCACTGTGAGCCAGCAAATGATTTTTAAGAAGTTCCTTTGTACAACATGAATAATTGCAGTCGGGACATGAAATTGGTTTTTCATTACTGTTAGTTAGCAAGTGCCGTTTTAGTTATTTTTTTAGATGAGAAGAATAGTTACAGTCAGGACATGAAAAGAGTTTGAGCGCCTTGTTAGTGCATCTCTTCCAGAGGCAAAGTTGATGTCCTTGTTGCAACTTGTAACATTTTTGCCAGGAACAGGCCAACCTGCATAATCGGACTAAATTTCCCACTCTTTTTATAATATTGGGAATATTATTTTTTTAGCAATACTTCCAATCATACCTGCGCCTGCATCAGGGTCTGAAGTGGTTATAATTAAAAAAAATTAAGTTCGTAGTACTGAAAAACCTTCTGATTCGAAGAGGCGTTACGTAATAAATTATAAATTACACCTCATAATTCATAGATTATCGGTTTGCATGGGTCTATAATGGAGATATGCTTAGATTGCGGTATTTTGTAATTATTCTGGTCAATACCCGAATCTTAAGGATTTTTTTAAAACCATTCACAATAATTGGTTGCCTGTTGAGCGGACCATAATCAAAGAATCGAGGAGAATCGAATTTGCTCAGAACTTCGAAAAATCGGGAGATTTTGATGCCATTCCGGTAGATCGGGAGATGAAGTGAAAAATCGGGAGATCTCCCGAAAAATCGGGAGCTTCGGTAACACTGGCGACAGCAAGCACCCCGGGATTTATCCATAGATATTACAGAATTAAGAACAAAATTCGTTTCTTGTTATGAAATTTAAGTGTTGCTATATAAAATAATCCACCGGCAAACAACTTCATGTTATGTAAGATTTGCGGTTACTTTCTTCAATTTATCATTGTCTATGGAAATGTAATTTTGAAACGTCAACCATTGAATTTTGCGGCGTCACGCAATACAGTTCTTGCTACGCTTTTCAGAAGTAATATTGTAATTACTGATCAATATTTACGTTATGTTTATACAGTTGTGAGTCATTTCAATAACCATTAAGTATATTCCAGAAATCATTCAAAATTCTCGTACTTCTACTTTTCTAGTAACGTTTCTTCAACCCACAAGAATTAGTCGCCTTGTACGTAAGTGGTTTATGTTATATTAGATAATTAAGACAAAAAGCGGCAAAAAGCCAAAAACGTGTGTGAGAAAAAACTTTAATGATATCGTTATTAAAAAGTTTAAAAAGAAGCGGGGCCAAATGGGCCCCTTGCGGAACGCCGGACGTTACATCAATGTTAAAGGATTCAACGTTATTTATTTTGACCCTTTGTTTTCTATTTATCAAGTAAGAGTGAATGAATGATAAAAATGGGTCTCTTATGCCTATAGCATAAAGTTTGGCCATGAGGATACGGTGGTTAACTTGGTCGAAGGCTTTGGAGAAGTCAGTGTAGAGGACATCAACCTGAGTGTTGTCTTCTAAGGCTTTAAGAATGGTATTTTTAAAGTACAGTAAATTAGTTGTTGTAGATTTCGCCGATCTAAATCCGTGCAGTTCCTCAATCATAATATTTTTGAAAATAGGAGTGATTTTCTTTGTAATTATAGACTCAAATATTTTTGGAATATTAGATATAATTGAAATTGGTCTGTAATTTATAATATTTGACTTGTTTCCGGACTTAAAAATGGGTCGAATAAATGATATTTTCCATGAGTCAGCAAATGTTCCGTATGAGAGTGATAAATTGTACAACATGCAAATTGGGTTAGATAATGAACATTTAAATTCTTTTAGCAAGATTTCTGGAATGCCATCATGACCGGTACTTTTTTAGTTAGTATTGGTAAACCTCTGCAAGTGAAATTCAAGTCAATATTATAGTCATAGTTAAGTGGAGGGATGGTGCATGAAGCATCAGAGTATACAGAGGAAAAGTGTTTAGCAAAAAGGTTGGGGATGTCGTGACCATTTGTAGCGTGAGTTTCATGATAATACATCATTGAAGGGAGATCATTATCTATACGCTTTTGCGCAACAAATTGCCAAAATTGTTTAGAATTTTGTCTCTGTAACTTCTACAAAAGATTTATAGATTTTAGACAGTTCCCTTAATTGAGAAAATTTTTGATAAAATTTTAAGTTGCCAGTGTCTTTAAATATCTTATGAGTTTTTTTTTCAATTATTTACTGTTTAAGTTTCGAGCTAAACCAATTTGGAAACTTGGGTTGAGAGTAACATCCCTTAGGAACAAACAAATCTATAGCACGTATTACACATTCATTAAATATAAATACGGCGTCATTAATATAAGAATTTAAAAACAGTTTTGTCCAATTAATCAGGGAAAGATATTTGTTCATGTTAGAATAGTCACCATTATGATATTTGTAGTGATACGAGACACTTGGTTTCAAAGTTTTTGCGTAGTTTGTGCAGCCAGAGTTGGAGGAAAGCCATTTTCATGTTCTGAGTGTAGTTTTAATTCTCCGCATGCAAGTTCAACCCAAATCAAAATTGCATTTTGATTCAGAATGCAACGGATTGCAGTTGTGGTTTCATCTGGTTTCAGCATCATTTTTCTATGGAGTTTTCATTTAAGCAAGCAAATATTTCATCCTACAAAAAGTTTTAAAAATCGTTATCTACATTGTGCTTTTTATACAAAAACTAATTGTATCACATTAAATAAGTGGATCGTATTCCGATTATTAAATAATCATAGTGAGAACAGATCTATTATAATAGTGATTCTAAAAACAAAATCTTATTTGCGTGACAAGTGACATTTGAAGCCATAGACATAAATCTAATGAAATATTGTTCTGGCTGTCACTGTAACAAGAGACAATATTTTAAATTTGAATTGAAGTGGGGGCATTTTTGAACCCAATTTTCTTGTCAACTGTGAACAAAATGTCTAATACCCAAACACGTAGCAATAAATCAAACCTTGATAAAGAGGACAAACAAACTATGGATAAAATTTTTGATTATATCGACAAAAAGTTTGATTCCTTAAAAAAGGATATAATTCAAAAAATAGAATGTCAGAATACGGAATCTATAAAAAGTATTGAGTACATTAGTGCTCAATATGATGAAATTATAAAAAAATTGGATATAAATAACAACCAAAATAAATCAATTCAAAATGAACTTGAAAATATAAAAAAAGAACAAGTAGGCAAAAACGCTATAATAAAAAAATTGGAACTACGACTAGATGAAATTGAATATACATCAAATCTGAATTATCTGGAAATTGCAGGAATTCCACAAAAAAATGGTGAACAGCTGTTGGAAATTATTAAAAAAGTCGCATCTGCAGCTGGAATACAAATCAAACACGCTGATATAAGCAATGTCACCAGAACTACAGACCGAAGACTTAATGCTCCGCCAAAAATCCTCGTAAAATTTACAGACATTAAACAAAAAGACATCCTTCTATCTAAAAAAAGAGAACTAGACTTTGATTTACTAAAGGATTTGACAAACGAAAAAGTATACATCGGTGAAGTTATTAGTCCCTACAGAAAAGAGTTGCTTTGGAAAGCAAAACAATTAGAAAAGAAAAAAAATATGAATTTGTTTGGATTAAAAATGGGAAAATAATGGTTCGTAAAGGTCATGATCAAAAAATTTTGTACGTAAATCATCTGGACGACCTCGATAAATTAATATAACAAATCACTTACTTAAATACACCAAACTGAAATACCTACTGAGAACATGGATAAGGAAACAATAACTACAAACGAACCAGATGAACTGTCAACTCTTAAAAACAATTTTAATATATTAAATAAAAATATACGAAGTATCAACAAAAACTTCGATGAACTTCAAATACTAATTAAGAATCTAAAAATGAATCTAGATATAATCATCCTTACTGAATGCTGGATAAAGGATAAATATTCACCCTTGCATATTAATAACTACACCTCATATGCAACCAAATTGAATTACACAAAAAATGATGGTGAGATAGTGTACATTAAAGATGACATTAAACTGAAGTCAATGAAATAAAATTTCCAAATGCAAACTGTTTGAAAATCAAATTGGGTGACGAAACCACTATATTAGCACTGTATCGATCACCAGCTACAACTAATATTAATCAGTTTCTTGAAACGCTTTCTAATGAACTCAATCTTCTAAAAAACACAAAAAATGTCTTCCTCATCGGAGATATAAATATTGACATATTAGAAAACGGTCATCCAAATAGAACTGATTATCTGCAAACACTGGCCGCCCACGGACTTAAAAGTTTGATAAATAAACCTACGCGTGTAACCAATGACAGTAAATCTTGCATCGACCACATATTCAGTAAGACTATTAAATCAACCAACTCTATCATATTCACCTCTACTATAACCGACCACTATACAACAATATTATCTATTACAAAAAAGAAAATACAAAGATCGCAGCCCTACCCAATTATCGCGCAGAAGACAGAAACCGAATGGAATGAAGTAAAACAACAGTTACTCAATACAAACTGGATAAACCTACTGGAGAACCTTGACACAAATAATGCCTGGAGTAAATTCATTGAATATATAACTCAAACCATCATGTCAAATACCAAATCAATAGAAAAAAAGATTTCACACAAAAACCAACATCTTAAACCATGGATAACCCAAAGCGTTATAAATTGCATTAGAAAAAGAGATGAGCTACACAGGAAAGTTAAATTAAATCCTTGTGATATTTTTATACAACGATATTATAAAAGATACATAAATTTTTGCAAAAATGTTGTACGCAATGTCAAAGACAATTATTATAAGAAAAAAATAGACGAATGTAACAATGACCCACGCAAATTATGGAAGATCATAAATGAAATTACAAGTGCAAAATCATCCCATAACAAGAGCATAGATTAAAAATCTAAGAAACGTGGTAAATAAAAATGATATGAAAAAGGTCTACTACGCGTTGTGTCATTCTCGAATTGAATATGGAATCATAGGATGGGGATCTGCTACACATACGTACCTCCACAACCTGAATACGATTCAAAAAGGAATCATAAAGACCATATTGAAAGTACCAATTAGAACGCCTTCAATTGAAATTTTCAATAGCTTCGACGTACCAAATGTACAGCAAATATATGCCAAAAATATATTATTGAAGCTTTTCAAAAATAACGAATCCTCTACTAGACCATGTATGCATAACACAAGATCGAATAAAAACGATATAAAAAATATTCCAAGTTATAAAACCACTTTCGGACAAAGAAACTATACATACTTTGCAACAAAACTCCATAACATCCTTCCCCAAGACATAAAACTAATAAAAAATCCTAATGAATACAAATCAAGAATAAAAATATGGCTAAAAGAGGTCAATGAAAAAACCCTAATGAAGACATTAAAAACGACATAGAAGACAAATAAACCATATTTAAATAACTTTAGTCCGCCTCGGCACAGGACCCCCTAGTGAGGAGGACTAAGAAATACAATAATTTATACTTAATTTCACCATTATATCTTGTATGTAACAATTATTATATTTATAAAAATAAAAAAAATAAAAAAGTAAAGTCAGTTATTTGTTTCGTATGTGGCTCCCCCCCCCCCCCCCCCTTGAGACGGAAATCGAAATCGTAGTGCGGCCCGCGACGCTAGAAAGGTTCCCAACCCCTAGTCTAGACAAATCCACTTATTACATGTGTAACACTGTTTCCTAGTGGACTTATTGCGCGCTCTGCCACAGAAAAAATATGTGACGCGAGTGCTCGCGCGCTCTATTATTGTAGAAATTCACTTTTGGCGCGTAATTTGTCCGGCATGCCGTCGCGAAGGTCGTCGCAAGGACACTAGTTATGTTTATTATCTAGTTGAGAGGAATACTGTGTATGCGTGAGTGACCTTCAATTCGCTTTCAAACTCTACGAAATTCAAGTTTTTTATTTTTATATTAGCTCCACGCTTCACACAGGAGGCCCTTCGGAAAATAATTCCCCTTAGGTCCTTTGTCATCTTTGGGGATGCTGTGTGAAGGGTCTTTTAAGGGAAAGGAAGGAGAGAAAGTCGTGGGAAGGAAAAGGGTAAGAGGGGGGTGGGGGTAGAAATCTGGGGATCAGTGTGCCCAGGAGTTACAGACGTATGAATCCATCCCTCCAACTGCGGTGGAAGGCGATGGGTTGAGAGATGGAAAGGCCAAAAGCTCAACCAGTCTCTCTCGATCCAGCCCGCCATGCAGCAGGTAGGCAGACGCATCCGCTGCCAAGACCTGGACAAACCTCACCTTATGAACCCAATGTACGTTCTACAATGATAGAACGCGCGATTACTGGAGTGTAAATGCTCTTTATTTTATTTAATAATATTATTATTGAGTTCTGCAACTTTTTCAGGTTTTGTTATTGTGACAGCCGTTTCGGCGTACAAGGCCATTTTCGAATTATCTGTTATTTTTGTATTTATTTTATTTTAAATACATAAACGACTATACTGCCTTTTATAAATAAACATATAATCGAGTACAAAAGTAAGAAAAATAAAATCATTACATAATAGTAGTTTTAAACTTAAAACTTATGGGGCCTTGTAAGCCAAAACATTTGTCACAATAATAAAAACTAAAATACTTGCAGATATTCGTAATCAAATTATTAAATTTAATTTCATTTAAATAAAAAAATGGTCTTCTGAGAATTAAATACAAATTAGTAAGTTAATGTTCTGTTACAGGTCTAATTTATTGTGAGCTTTGAACAATAACCATTTTTGTATTTAGGCGTAACACTATCACAGAAGGCCATGGATCTTCCCAACCCAGAGAGTGTTTCAATCAAGGTGGAACCAGGCTCCCAGGAAGAGGGTGGAGGTGAAATTCCCTATTCGGATATAGATATCTACCTCCCGGATGTGAAGAAGGAATGTTTGCAGTATGCTGAGATATTCAGTAAGTTGCTTTGCAAAAGTTAGAAAATGTTTAGTGTTGTTTTCAGATTTACAGATTTCATGTCTGTTTTGGAATGTTGTGCAGACAGGACATATGTAAATATGTTTGGGACGTTCTCTCTTACCACTAGTTCGTTATTTCTTTATTTACTTTAAATTCACCTTTACAGTAAACTGTCCAACTAAGCAAACGTTTATACTTGTATTGCTCACTAAAAGTTCTCAATTTCTTCAGTAAATATTAGTACATATGCTGATCCAGTAAGAATTTTTTAGACAATGTAGATCCACCTTTAACACTATATAACTTGGCTTTGATGGAATACTTCTGTATGATTTGGCAACAACGTTACATTAAATAACAAGGTTGTCAGTTTCCCAGTAAAAGTATTCGATGTACTACACGTACAATTTTCGATATTTGTATGGAAATCATACGCTTTGTTTTTTTTGATCCGCCCAAATTGCCATGCATTGTTGATCTATATAATCGTATATCTTATGTACCTGTATGTGGTTTTACTATAACATTGTTGATCTGATCATGACCAGTCAAAGATGGCGTGAATGATGGCGTTTTGAACGAAGCCTTCTGATTGGTCATAAACAACATATATCTATATCTGGTTTTACTGTTCATTGGTTGAGCCGATATGGAAGTTCTAAAACGTTACATAACGGCATCTACTAAAAAAATATATCCAATAGTTCAGCTAAATTTTTAAAACGGTTATGAAGAATATAAATTTTTATATATTCTGCATAACATAACTTATATTACAATTTTTGTTTTGAGTAATGAATTTGATACAAGGCGGTACGGAATGCAATCACAATTTTAAACTAACAGGTTTAATTACCCGGCTAATAATGGACCAAAAGATGGTAGGGCGAATTAATTTTATTCCATTCGTTTACGGATGCGTCTCATCAACAAATAATAATTTACTAAACTGCTCAAAATGCCTTGAGAAAGGGATAGGTTTCAAGGAAGAATGCCAAAGACCTTCCTTGCCTTTCTCGTTCTTCTTCTTTCTTCTTTTTGGCTGCTGGTTCCTCGAGATCAAATGTCTTTATTCACAATGAACACAAAACAGTATAATTAATACACGGCAAATCACGATGTTTCACAGCGGGCGGTCCAATACACTTGCGCGTGGTGGGAACAAATACAATACGTTGTGCGAAACACGTTGCCTGCACAGCGGCGGATCAAAATACAATGGCGAGCACTATACTCAATAATGAACTGCAACGCTCGTCTGGTAACAAAACTATATGCAGTTCTGGCAACCTTACAGGTCTTTGGCAAAAGGAATAGATAAGTGGGGCTGAATGAATAAATGGAACAAAGCGTTTTGAGCAATAGACAATTTGATAATTAAAATATCAATTGGCGCAACCAGGGACGCTGTTTTGAAGGTATTCTTAGGAAAGGAAGGAGAGGAAGTTCTGGAAAGGAAAAGGGTAGTGGGTGTGGGTAGGAATAACTGTCCAGGAGTGGCGGACGTATGTATCCATCCCTCCCATTGCGGTGCAAGGCGATGTTTCGAGAGAGTACGGCTGGAGAAGACGAAGGGACTCCTTCAACTATTCTCTCCCAACCCGGCCGGCATGCAAATGGTGGGCAGGCGCGTCCGCTTCTAAGACCCGCACAAACCTCACCCCATGAACCTGGGTACCCCAGCTAAGTCACCAAACTTAGCGAACCACTTAATGTGCTATCTGCAGTTTTTACTAGGTGAGACTGCGCTTCCAGGTGTCGTAGGTGTTGTTTACCAATCAACGAATAAACTAAACGAACGCTAAACTAAATGATCGAACTATTTCCGTATTCAAACTATAATGTTAACTAACAATAATGCACACCTTCAAAAAATCAAGAAAATGAACAAATTCTTTTTGTATGCAAACTACGTTGATTAGGTCATAGTTCGGCGTCTAAGGTAGCATATTTCTTTTGTATTTGAATATTTTGTACAAAATGACTGCGACTGCACGTGCAAACGAAAGTTTCATGTAATCAGTGCGTGATAATTTTTACGTTCTCAAAACAGCGCAGCACTGACACTTTTACTTACATTTTTAGACTCGTGATATCTTTCGAAGGGAATGTCCGAATTAAAAAATTCATCTGAAGCCACCGTAGTAGATATACGAGTACCTACTAAATATGTGTATTGTTAGCAATAATAAAACGCTAAGTTAATATTTATTATGAAATATATTGTCTTTACGTTAATTGACAATAACAACATTCAAGAATCGGCAAGATTATATTCCGTGTTCCGCCATTTGTAAATCCAGCCGTTGGCTGTCCGTGTTGTAGGTAGTTCTTCTTTACCGACCGCCATAGCTGGTGCAGTTTCCTTGTTGGTGGCAGATGAGCGGCAATATTTAAATATGCTGCTAACACGGCCATACTGACCACTGCTTTGACCTCAAAGCAGGAAGCTAAAAGAAAAGAAAAAAATATTAGAGGGATTGAAATTTTTTTCAACCCCACAATGGTACTGACAAACAGATTACCCTGCTCGCCCTTCCTGACCATTACAGAAATTTGTTCATTTGATCAATTCCTCATATTTTCATATGCGACCACCACTCTGTGAGTGCTGCCATTGGGTCTGGTACCCACCACGTCAAAACGATCGTTCGGCAAGACTTCTACCACCTTATAAGGCAAGCTCCGAAACCGACCTTTCAACTTTTGTAAACGTCAAAACGATCGTTCGGCAAGACTTCTACCACCTTATAAGGCAAACTCCGAAACCGACCTTTCAACTTTCTGTACCCCGGATTTCCCCCAGAAATCCGTATCAAAACTGTATCGCCAACGCGATACGAAGGTTTAATTAACCGTATCGCATTGAATCGTTTCATCTGCCGCCTTTGATCTGCATCAAAAAGCATGAATAGGTTCGAGTTGAACCGTTTCATCTACCGCCTTTGATATTTGTCAAAAGAACCCGTGCCTCAGCACGTAAGACCATAAGGTCCTGCTACTCACCAACCTGTGAGTTTATGAATCGGTTCGAGATGAACCGTTTTATCTGCCGCCTTTGATATTCATCAAAAGAACCCGTGCCTCAGCACGTAAGACCATAAGGTCCTGCTACTCACCAACCTGTGAGTTTATGAATCGGTTCGAGATGAACCGTTTCATTTGCCGCTTTTGATATTCATCAAAAGAACCCGTGCCTCAGCACGTACGACCATAAGGTCCTGCTACTCACCAACCTGTGAGTTTATGAATCGGTTCGAGATGAACCGTTTCATTTGCCGCTTTTGATATTCATCAAAAGCACCCGTATTTCAGCACGTACGACCATAAGGTCCTGCCACTCACCAACCTGTGAGTTTATGAATCGGTTCGAGATGAACCGTTCCATCTGCCGCTTTTGATATTCATCAAAAGCACCCGTGTCTCAGCACGTATGACTGTAAGGTCCTGCCACTCACCAACCTGTGAGTTTATGAATCGGTTCGAGATGAACCGTTTCATCTGCCGCTTTTGATATTCATCAAAAGCACCTGTGTCTCAGCACGTATGACCATAAGGTCCTGCCACTCACCAACCTGTGAGTTTATGAATCGGTTCGAGATGAACCGTTTCATCTGCCGCTTTTGATATTCATCAAAAGCACCCGTGTCTCAGCACTCATCAACCTGTGAGTTTATGAATCGGTTCGAGATGAACCGTTTCATCTGCCGCTTTTGATATTCATCAAAAGCACCCGTGGCACCCCAAAAAGGTACGCCATCGCCAAAATTGTCATGATGACAACTTTCATGCTTGTTTCTGCCTTTGCTTCTAATCGGCAGTTTTTTTCATGAAGCCATCCTGGAGAGCAATAACACGCAGCATTCCGTTCACGCTCTTCACGAAAGATCATAGTAAATTGATCTACCTGCTCAATGCAACAGCAAAAGACATCTCCATTTTCTAAAAACCCCGGGCTCACATATCACATCACCCAGTATCTCATTTTCCAACCAACATTTAAAATAGTTTTTCACATATTTTGTGATAACATTCCTCTTCCATGGAAACCAGTATTTGTCCCGGACGGCAGCCAGTGTTTGATTAACACCTCGATGTCCAATCTCATCATGAAGAATCCAAAGAACGCCACACTTGACATTTCTAGGTGTTCACCATTTAGAATATCTTCGAACCATTCAACATCGAATCATTTTGATTATCTCCGAATCATTTCAAACCACTTTGAATCATTTCGATTAACTCAAAACCATTTCAAATAACTTCGAACCATAATACTAGGTTTTGACATAGATAGTCGGCATAATTGTAATTCAACATGATTACAACTTCTTTTCGCCACACATAAACGAGCTTTAATTTTCGCAAACATATTTCCTTTTAGTTATTGCAATATGGCATCTGCGATGTCCATACTCAAAAGCAAATCACCATATCGATCCCTTTTTGTCAGCTAGGCGGCTATCAAGATCAGACTGTCATCGCCGCGTAAACATTCAGCATCGTAATTTTGAAACATTTTGAGGTTCCGAACATTTCACCAATTTCCATCAAGAGATCATATCCATCTGCTATCTTCTCATATCGCTCAAAGTCGTATAGACTATGATTAGGTATGTATTATAATTCAAAAAAATAATCACAATGCTAATCACAATTTTTTTATTTAACTTCATATTATCAATTTCATGTATACATCTTAATGAATATAATTTATTGAGACATAAATATTTCATATCTTTGCGAAAAAAAATACCTACATATATTACAATGCATTATCACATTGCCACAGTGTTAACGATAGTGTATTGAAATCTACGAGTATATTAATGTTCGCTCACTCTTCGTATATTCGTATATGTAGAAAAAGTGTAATATGTATTTATTGGTGCCAATTAGTAAACCTACCTTTTTCTGAACAAAATCATAATCTAACCAGGAACGTATCGGAAATACTTACTGCTGTATTGTTATGTATCTACCGTTGTTTGGTTTTGAAATGATAATATGCACAGTACCTACTGGAATGTTATTTATCTATCCTACCTTCCTCAACCTTGTCACATTGCTGAAGAAAGCTGGGAACCGTGACAACAATATCAACCAACAATTGGTTACTACAAGTCGACTTGTGACATTGGAAGGAACTGTTTTTCGTAAGTTATGTGTTCGCCTTCTAATTTGGCAAGTGCCTTGGTTTTCCTTACTTCCTTGTAGTCCACATTTTACCATACACATATTATCATTCAGCTGCAATCATTTCTGGTTTTGTTTTCGTAGTTTACAGTCCATTTCGCCAGTTGCATTTGAGGCTGTCATTTTCGAAGACAGTTTCGGATGCAACAACCGTATTTATATTAATAAATCCCAATACATGTTTATATATTATTGCTGCCAATTAAAATATTATTCTATATGGGTGACTTGAACGGAGATTTTGACACTGCAGAAATAGATTATGAACGGACGTAAATTTTTGAAAACTGGGCTACAAAAAAACATGTGTTAAAAACAGGAAATAATAAAATAACTGCCCTCAACTTAAATATACGATCTTTATCGAAATATAGGGACACTTTCCTCTTAATTATTTCTAGCTCTTTGAGAAATATCGACTTAATTTCGCTGTGCGAAACGTCAATAAATGAAAATAATATAAATCTTTACAAATTACCGGGATTTAATTCGTACCATTTTTGTCGAACAAAAAGATCTGGAGGCGGTATTATTGTGTACGTGAAAGATCACCTTACATTCGAAAAATAAATATTATGACTAATAAATTTGAATGCGTTTACGGAAGTATTTCAGTCAATAAACATATTCGCTTACATCTTTTGGCAATGACCGCCTAATACAAATAAAAAATTATTCCTTGATAAGCTAGAGACAATATTGGGAAATATTGATATAAAAGAATCCGTATTGGTACTAGGTGATACGAATATTAACTTGTTAAAAGTACACGAACCCATAACTATGCAGTACGAAAACCTAATGTCTCATTTTGGAATGACCAAATGTATAAATGATGTGACTAGATAAGCGATATTGACTAACTATTTAACGGCTTCATGTTTAGACCACATCTATGTAAGAGTGAGGGAGACGACGGAAATCAGTTCATGCGTATGCGATTCAATAATAGCTGACCACTACCTAACTGCAGCTACTATTAACTTCTGTTACTATGATAAATGTACCGTCGGCAATTCGCACCAAGAATATTACACTGCACTCGCACAAAAGGATTGATTTATTGATAGAAATCACCGATTGGAATGCAATGTTAAAATTGTCTGAACCAGCAGCATATATGCAGAATTAAAATCGATTTTTAAAAATATTTATGAAAAAAGTACCATTACAAAATTAAGCACAAAAAAATATCGAAATAACCAAAAAACTTGGATGAATGACAGCCTCTTTGAAAGTATTCTAATACGAGATGCCATGTGGAAAAAGTGGAAAAACACGCCTAATAATAAAAAATATGAAATCGCATGAAAAAAATATAGAAATAAACTTAATAAACAAATATTAAACACAAAAAAGATATACTATAATAACAAATTTAATCACTGTTTCAAGGACATTAAAAAAACATGGAATGAAATTAATACGATTTTGTGTAGGAAAAATAAATCTGGTTGCGTTGAAGTCATATCTAAATATTTCCTAAAGTCTCAATCTACTGATGCAGTGGCAGAAAACTTTGCTAACTTTTTTGATGAAGGAGTTAATAAGTTTTGCATGAATGTGATTTCAGAGCGTCTGAACACTTACAAGAATCCCTACCGCATTCAATGTACTTACCTAGAACTAATGCCAAGCAAATTGAACACATTATCGGAGGTATGAAAAATTCCAAGTCACCGGGCATTTTTTAAATGCCGGCAACCCGGGCGTTTATTGAAATAATAATATTTTATAAAAAACAAGTAAGTAATCCGCCTCACTTGACTAAGTCTGTTCCGAGACGGGTACATATTTATATATTTACACATAAAACTTCGTATGTTTGATTTAAAAAAGCATGTCAAATTACTTTGCCTTGTAATTACCCACTTTAAAAAACACAATTAAAAATGGAGATCACTCCGAAATTAACAATTACAGGCCAATTTCCATTCTACCGGCACTAGAATAAAATTTAGAAAAATATATTTCGATAAATTTAGATAAATATTTAAATAAATTGAGTATAATAGATTAATGCCAGTACTGGTTCCAGAAAAAAAAAGTTGTGATAAATTGCTGGAAAATTTTTCTGATTTTATAAATTCACAGCTTAATTTTAAAAAACATGTACTGGTGCTTTTTATTGACTACTCAAAAGCTTTAGATACTCTCAGCCATATACAGATAATTTAGGTACTTGAAAACATTGGAATCCGCGGTAAAATCCTCTCATTTTTTGACAACTACTTAACAAATAGAAAAATGAATGTGAAGATTTTAAATGAAATGAGTAAAGCAAGATATATTAAATCAGGAGTACCGCAAGGATCAATTTTAGGTCCAAAATTGTACATTATATAAGAAATACAACAATAATACGTCAATTGTAAACAACCTAAAATAATTGCTCTGACAAAATTTCTTAATTCTAAGTATTAAAAGTAACGGAAAACTTTTAAAAAGTGCACAAACTAACACTGATCATTGTGTTACTACATAGTTTTCTAATTTATACCAGTGATCTATCACATCTAAAGTTTTAATACCTGAAACAGTAAAACAGTGCTCTGACTAAACTTATGAATTCTAAGTATAAAAAGTAAAGGAAAACATTAGAAAAGTGCACAAACTAACACAGACCATTGTGTTACTTCTTTATAACAGTGATTTAACACATCAAAAGTTTTAATACCTGAAACAGTGTTGTGACTCCACATATATAATTTGTAATTTATACTGTAAAAATGAATTGCGAAGGTTGTCTAAACTTGATCTCGAAAAATGACTTTGCACTCACCTGTGCCATCTGCAATACCGCGTTTCATAATACCTGTGTCAATATCTCCGACACAAATTACAAAAGAATGGCGGTCAAAAACAAATTAGCTTGGAACTGTCCGAAATGCAAAAGCCGTTCTAGCTCACCGTCCTTGAATTCCGGTTCAGAAACTGATGTCTTATTCGAACGAATCACCAAACATTTTGACAGCAAAATTACTGAAATGAAACAATTGTTTGAAGAAGAAATCAGAGACTTAAAGAAAAGCAGCGAATTCATCTGTAACCAGTATGAAGACCTTGTGTCGAGCTTCAAACAAATGCAGGATCTGCATAAAGAAACCAAGTTTTTACGTGAGGTGAACGATAAGAATAACATTAGAATCTCTAGCCTTGAGTGTAGACTTGCAGAACTTGAGCAAGAGAAGTTATCTGACAGCGTGGAGATGGCGGGAGTGGAGCTGCAGCCGGGCGAACAACCTACGGAAGCTGTACTTCGGGTAGCCAGCTTGCTGGGCTTGCCGCTGCTCCAACAGGACATTCGTCTGGTGACCAGGACCCAAGACCGCAGACGTAACACCCCGGACAAACTGCAGATCTCTTTTCACAGCCCTAAAACTAGGGATTCGATTCTCTCAGTAAAAAGTGCGGCCAAATCACTTAACTTGAGTTCGTCGATTTACATCAGTGAAGTTCTTTCTCCTTACTATAAGGAACTATTGTGGAAAACCAAACAAATTGCCAAAGAAACTCTTTTCCAATTCGTGTGGTTCAAAGCGAGCAGACTGCTTGTACGCAAAGGACCCGGGGAAAAAACCATTCAAATAAAACATGAAAATGATCTTAAAAAAATGGGGCCACATTCATAAATAACTAACCCCTCAAATTAACATTTTCTAATTTACATAATATCAACATGGCTGACCTACTGAAAATGAATCTCAATAACTTGCATCACCATTATACTACTGCGGATCAGAAATTATGTGATTCAATCCTCACTAGCCCACCTTCACTAACTATACTAAATCAAAACATACGCTCTCTCAACAAAAATTACGATGAACTTGACATCCTAATCAACACTTTTACTACAGATTTTAATATCATTATTCTCACAGAATGTTGGGTTACAAACGCCTTCACCCAGAAACACAAACAAAATTACACCCCGTACCACACATCGAATAATAAAAAAACAAAACGACGGTGTTGTGGTCTATCTTCAAAACACCCTTAGTAGTTTAGTTTCTGAAATTTTCATTGATAACTCAAACTGTTTACAAATAATCGTCAACCAAGAAACATGTATTTTTTTTTTTTTTTTTTTTTTTTTTTTTTTTTTAATTTATTTATTTCATCCAAAAAATATATGAATACATAATATAATATCATATTACAGTCAGTATTGGTTACATTTTCCCTTTTTATTTTCTTCCTTTTCTTTTACACGGTAGTAATAATAAAATATTTTAATGACAATAACATGTTACTTACAAAGTTAAAAACATAAGGTAATAAATGATGCATTAGTAAGTTAATATCTAATAATTGATGCCAATAAAGCTGTATCAAAATAGGAAAAAAGATATGGAGGTAAGAACTGTTATATAGAAGTAACGTAATATATATTTTAAGTTGTGCATAGTCTGCCTCACTAGGCGAACCTGTATTGAGGCAGAATTTTTAGCAAAATTGTTTCTCGTAATTTTGTCAATGGTTTACTTATTTTTTTTTTTTTTTTTTTTTTTATTATAATATAAAATATGAGTTACATATTAGCATATAAATTATAGTATACATTTATATAATGTTATAATTAGCATACATGTTCATGTTCGAATGTTAATACCACTCTTCCATAGAAGCATTAGCTTGTGTCTGGAAATATCACTCTTCCATAGAAGCATTAGCTTGTGTCTGGAAAAAGTATACTTGCACTATACAGATCACCATCCACCCCTGATATCGCACCATTCATATCTTCCCTTAATAGTCATCTTAATAAATTAAATTCCTTTAAAAATATCATAATAGCCGGTGACCTTAATATTAATTTACTGCCTAATGGTCACCCACAAAAGCACGATTACCTTTTGATGCTGATGCAACATGGTATCTTCAGTACTATTAATACCCCCACTAGGGTAACCAATAACACTGAGTCTTGTATAGACCACATTATGGTAAAATCAAAATATTATATTAAAAGCATAGTCTACGAATCCTCCATTACGGACCACTACACAACTTTATTAGGCCTGACTACACCAACTCCAAATTTGCCTACTCAACGCTACTTCACAATTAAGAGTATTGCCTATGACAACATAAAATCATGTTTAGATGAACAATCATGGGAGCATTTAAGGAGTATAAAGTCTACAGATAAGGCTTGGCACTACTTCATTACATACTTACAAACCATCATCACACAAAATACTAAGACATCAACAAAAATTATACCCCACCGCAAAAAAAAACTAAAAACTTGGATAACCCAAAGCATCTTAAATTGTATTAAAAAAAGAGATAAATTACATAAACAAGTCAAACTCAACCCTTCTGATATTACTCTCTATTCATTCTACAAAAGATATAGAAATCTATGCACCCAAATTACACGAAAAGCTAAAGAGCTACACTTCAA
The DNA here is from genome assembly GCA_917563855.2 of Limnephilus lunatus. Taxonomy (NCBI): domain Eukaryota; kingdom Metazoa; phylum Arthropoda; class Insecta; order Trichoptera; family Limnephilidae; genus Limnephilus; species Limnephilus lunatus. The sequence continues at coordinate 105,398,944 of OU830592.1, read as the reverse complement.
AAATAAACTTATAGAATCCAATTACGATCCCAAAAGTGTATGGTCAATACTAAAGGAAAGTATTTGCACTCATAAATTCGATGATGAAAATATCAAAAATATTGTCATTAACAATGAAGAAATCCTCTTCCACGACAACCCTACACTAGTTCTAAATTTCATTAACAATCATTACACAAATATTGGAGGCATTCTGGCAGAAAACATTACAAGTACAGTGGCAGAGAATCCACATTCATCTATCCAACAAGATACTCCTCCTAACTCCAATAATGCTATACAATTTAAACTCCAAACCATCTCATGTGATAGGACAATTAAAATAATACAATCATTAAAGAATAGCTCAGCTGCAGGTACTGACAACATAGACGCTAAAACCATTAAAACTCTAAGTGACCAACTCCTCAATCCGCTTACATACCTGATAAACCGTAGCCTAAAGGAAGGTATTTTCCCTAGCTGCTTAAAAAATGGACTAGTAATTCCTATCTATAAGTCAGGACCTAAAAATGACATCAACAACTACAGACCTATCACTCTTCTAAATACTTTGTCCAAAATTCTGGAAAAAGCTATTAAAGAACAGCTCTACCACTACCTAGAAACAAACCATCTACTCTCGAAGAACCAGCATGGCTTTAGAAAGAACAGAAATACACAACACGCTATAACCTCAGTAACTGACTTTATTAACTCTAACCTTGACTCGAAGAAAAAAGTAATTTCAATATACCTAGACTTATGTAAAGCCTTCGATACAATATCGCACAATATACTTTTTAAGAAACTTATTAAACTCGGCATAACTGGAAATGAACTTAACTTACTGAAAAGTTTTATGTCAGAGAGAACTCAACAAGTCATTATCAACAAAGTGAAAAGTGAACCCCTTCCGATCAGTTACGGAGTGCCCCAGGGTAGTGTTCTAGGTCCCATAATGTTTCTTATCTACATCAATGATATCTGTGAACTAATTACAGAAGGCAATATTGTGACATTCGCTGATGACACTGTAATACTTTGTCAAGCTGACTCATGGATCAAGGCATTCCTTAAAGCTGAGAAAAGTCTTGCTGTCATCAAACAATGGCTCAATGAAAACAAACTTACTCTAAATACAAAAAAAACTAAATTCATTACACATAGTATAACTCAAAGAGGTCAACCTCCTCCAACCTTCGCTCTGAAATTACATGACTGCTCCCAACTTTCCTCAACATGCAATTGCGAAATCATAGAAAATGTCAAACAAATAAAATATCTAGGCGTCATATTTGATGAAAACCTACGCTGGAATGACCACATTAACTTAGTTACATCCAAGCTTAAAAAAATCATGTATCTCCTAAATAACATAAAAAACATCTTCCCACGCTCAATACTACGATCTATTTACTTTGCTCTTTCCCAATCCTTAATCATGTATGGTCTTCTATCTTGGGGAAGTGCAAGTAATATTTCTCTAGATCCATTAGAAAAGGCACAAAAGGCAACAATCAAACTAATTCTTCAAGTACCATATGACACAGACTCTGTAAAAATTTACAAGATGCTCGACGTTTTGTCAATCAGACAACTCTACGCTAAATCGTCTATTCTTCACCTCTTCAAATTCAAACTACATATCCCTTTACTTTCTCAGTCCTCAATAACAAGCCGGTCTTCAACAAACCTAACACTCAACATCCCGCTAAAGCACACGACCCACGGATAAAGATCCTTTAACTACTATTCCATTAAACTATATAACTGCATGCCACCTTCTCTGAAACATCTTGCTGATCATTCACCAAAAAATAAACTAAAAAAACAAATCACAGACTGGATAAAAACTAAAGGAACACTATTTTTCCAAAACTTCTTTACTCCAAAACAAACATAAAAATTCACTTGGTATTCAAATTAAACCACTAGATCTACAAAATTAATTGATAGTGCATAACTCTTTTTATAATATTGGCACTTATATCATCTAGTAAAATAAATAAACATGTCTTTCAAGAATTTACCAACTATTCATGTATACATTTATATTTAAATATACTTTATATATTTTTTTCTTCCAAATAATCCATGTACAATAACCATTAAATGTAAATAAAAAATAAAGAAAAAAAAACTAACTTTCTACTACAACACATAAATACCTATACTTGTCACACTGAATCATAACCACGTAAACACCTCAGCACAGGTTTTCCTAGTGAGGTGTTCACGAAACATACAACATTATCAACTAACAGTTTCACCTTCTCAAACCTACCTTACACACCCAACATAATAAAATGTAATATTAATATATAAAAATGTTTTCAAAATCTATTATGTAAAAATATTAAATATAAGGTAAAAACTGTAATATATAGAAATAAATAAATAAAAAAAAAATATATATATGCTATTGCTATGTCAAAACTCTTTAAAAAAGCCTTTAGATTCATTTTTGCTGACGATACTGCACTTGTACTATCCAATTAAAATCCTATCATAGCTATTCAACAATTGCAAAGTGACTTTAACGAGCTACTTAAATGGGCTCATGATGTTGGATTAATTATAAATGTAAAAAAAATCAAATGTATGTATATAAGATCACTTAGCCTGGGAATATGGAATATACCCAAAGTAATTGCTCATAATTCTGAATGTATTCATAAAAAAATTGAAAATATTTGCTACTCTGAAACAATTGACTTTACTAACGAATATACTTATCTGGGACTTATAGTAGATAATACATTTAAATGGGATAAACAAGTGGCTAAATTTTGTAACCAACTCCTGCAAGTAATTTTTATAAATTGAAATTTATTTTGCCTCATTGTACTCTTAAAATTATTTATTTTTCTATGGTCGAATCCATCCTTAGATATGGTATACGAACTTGGGGGCACACAAGCAATATTTAAATTAAATATATACAAAATTTACAAATTGCTTTAATAAAAAAAATTGTACCACCGAATATTTACAAACAAAGAAGTAATCCAAAACTACTGTATGGTTCTGAGGGCCTACTTCCAATAAAGGGTCTTCTTTGGTACATTATTATAATGGATAATAAGGGATATAGCAAGTACAAAAAGCAACCGGTGCATAATCACACAACAAGATTCACTGAAAATAAGGGCCTCATTACTCCAAGAGTAACAAATAAGAAGTATGGAAGCCGAACGCTTAAATACTTAATACCAGAGATTTTATATAAATTCAATAATTGTTTTAAACCTCAGAATAATGAGAGACCCTGCCCCAAAAACACTAAGCGTTGGCTAATAAGCGACAAATCAATGTATCTCTGAACATTATTATTGATGTATCCCTGAACATCTCAACATACCTGCCTTAATAATTTGTATATAGGTAGGTACATTGAGATATATTATTTTGTGATATCGTTTATTGTATAATATTGTGTCATACATGTATTAAAAATTAAAAAAATTATATATATTATTTTTTAGAACCTACAGACAAGCCGTCATGTGTGACATTTTTGTGGGACTGCATAAAACTTGTATTTTAAAAATGTATTTTCTTGTATTAAATAAATAAAAAAATTAAAAATTTTTCGAAGACCCAATCATGTCTGATGACGTCTAAAAGAGATCGAAATTAAAACCTAGTCTCCTTCAACGGAAGCAATCTTCCGAACAGGCCCTCCATTGATATGCTTGGTATAACTCTAAGTGACCAGCTCAGATACGGGGGCTCCATCGAAGCCAGAGTAAAGTAAGCCTTTCAAAAATTTGGCGTACTGTATAGGGCCCGCAGATACTTTAAGAGTACACAACTGCTAACCCTAAACAAATCACAAGTGCACCCCACGGTTGAAACTCCGAAATACGTAAAAAATACCCTCGACTCTGTGCAGAAATGGGCGGTCCGTTTGATAGATTATCCCACCCTAACAGACGGATTACAATCTTTAGAGCACAGGCATCGGGTGTAAGTGCTATCCTTGTTCTACCGGTACTATGACAATGGAACAAACAAGAACTAAACACAAAAATACAAAATGAAAATTTTATTCACATTCTACCGGATTCGAAGACACCCTTCCTTCTTATATTCTAGATCTTATATTCTCCTGACGAAGGAAGGGTGCTTCCAAAACCGGTAGATTGTAAATAAAATAAAACTAAATTGGTCTATAACAATTTATATATTATTATCGTAAATTATGGCGAGCCAAAAAGTTATCGCTTTTTACAAATATGTAAAATCTTCTGTGTTTCTTCAGGTCGTTACATTGGCAAAAAGAAATAATGTATGGAAACAGTACTTTATGAAAACGTGTAGGTATAGGAAAGGCTTCTCCGTTGTATTGTCCACTCTGTGAGTTCACTACGAAGAAAAAAGCTAATTCCGTTATTTGGTGATGTAATTTTAAATGCGGTTTAAGAATGCACTGCGTAACTGCGATCCACTGAGATCGAGTGTGACCTGAAGTCCTGGGAGGACAGAGGTCGAGAGGGTGGAGGGGACCAAGAAATAATTCATTGCTTCATCACAAATACCAATTCATTGTTTTGTGTTTCCAGGTAGCATTAATGTAGAAACTGTACTCATTAAGGCAGAACCAAGACCCCGAGAAGATGATAGAAAGGGAATTCCTTATACGGAAATAGACATAGACCAGACTGATGTAAAAAAGGAATGCTCAGAATACTCTGAAAGGGATTCTGGTAAAATATTTTTTGTTTGTCAGAATTTGTTTTAATAATTTTCATGTTTCTTTATAGAAACCTACTCATTGAGATTTTTCCGCCATTATTTTCAGATATGAAAGCAGACCTGGAGACGCATCCCGGAGAAAATCCTCATTCATGTTCCCATTGTAACTACTCCTGCTCATTCAAGTCAGCGTTAACAAGGCATTTACGCACCCACACTGGAGAAAAACCTTATGCATGTTCCTACTGCAGTTACTCATGTTCTCAAAAGGAACATCTAAAAAGTCACATTTTTACCCATACTGGAGAAAAACTTTTTTCATGTTACAATTGTAACTACTCCTGCTCAAACAAATCACATTTAACAAGTCACTTACGCACCCATACTGGAGAAAAACCTTTTTCATGTCCCCATTGTAGCTACTCCTGCTCACGCAAATTAGATTTAACAATGCACTTACGCACCCATACTGGAGAAAAACCTTTTTCATGTACCCATTGTAGCTACTCCTGCTCAGACAAATCATATTTAAAAAAGCACCTACGCACCCATACTGGAGAAAAACCTTTTTCATGTCCCCATTGTAGCTACTCCTGCTCACGCAAATTAGATTTAACAAGGCACTTACGCATCCATTCTGGAGAAAAACCTTTTGCATGTCCCCATTGTAGCTACTCCTGCTCAGACAAATCATATTTAACAAAGCACCTACGCACCCATACTGGAGAAAAACCTTTTTCATGTCCCCATTGTAGCTACTCCTGCTCACGCAAATTAGATTTAGCAAGGCACTTACGCACCCATACTGGAGAAAAACCTTTTGCATGTCCCCATTGTAGCTACTCCTGCTCAGACAAATCAGCTTTAACAAAGCACCTACGCAACCATACTTGAGAAAAAACCTATTTCATATCCCCATTGTAACTTCTTCTGCTCAGAAAAATCAAATTAAACAAAGCGCCTACGCACTCTAACTTGATAAAAACCTTTTTTGTATCCCCATTGTAACACCTCCTGCTCAGACAAATCAAGTTTAACTAACAAAGTTTAACTAATCAAATCTTCGCCCAACGCAACTCGACTTTCCCGCCAATTATCATATCCAAGGAGGAAGATCTGAACAAGATGGAGGTCCAGCGGAATTTCTCTCCTCTTCCTGGATCCGATGCTGGAGACCCTCGTCCCAGCCAACCGTTAAATCAGCGAGACCTAAGCGAAAACTTTTCTCTCTTATTTTCTTTAGTTTTATGGGAGTTGTTTCCCAACTATCATAATATTAAATTTAATTTGCAGGGTTCTGTTAAAATAAAATAAGAAGTATTGTACTCACTTGGTTTATTGATAAAACAATGTTTATATTGTTAGGGTGCCTCGATGTCGGCTTCTAAACCAACACCAGGGCCCAGACACGTCCCTGACTAGCTCTCAGCGGGACTATGGTACTCTCTATTCAGGGGGGTGGGCAGCTCAAGGCTAGGGAACTTCTCTCCATCCTCCGGTGACCCACGGGATCCTCACTGGTCAACAATCCTCCCGCCGTAGCAGAATAATAACAATGTTAAATCATTTAGACATGTATTGTAAACTCAAACACATACATAGGTTTCTACAGTACAATTCAATTACAAGAAATGCAAATTACACAAACCTAGCTAAAGTGTTTAACTCTCTCTGACTCTCTCTCAAAACGAAACTCTCCGAGTCGTGATTTCCGCGGGGGCCCTACATTTCACTGAATTACGGACAACATTTAAAGGAGGAAATCAAGATACAGCTTACATGTAGGTTGGCAGGAACCTCGTCTCATGTGGCAGCTTCATCAGGCACTTTCGTAGTCTAAATAGACCGAACTATAGTGCGGCAAAAGGCCGATTATACTCAAAGGTATTTCAATAATACATCGCGGCCCCATTGAATTGGGTCCGCCGGCTATAGTGGGCCGCTAGCGTGTGTTCGCAAAGGCGCTCAGATCTTGTCTGGCGAGTGGAGCGGACTGTCGAGTCGCCGGGCAAGCGGGGAGGGACAGGGGGAAACAGGATACGGGGCGGGGAGAGGTATTGTTGTGGGCTTGCTGCGTTCTCGAAACTACTCGCTTCAGGGGCGTATCGTAACACTTCCCCCCGCGCTTGGAAAAAAAGCGACGTGGCAATGGAGCTGTAGGAAAAAAAATCCTCTTAAACTTCCATAGGGGTTTTTGAGAGATTCGTTGCTTGAGAGATGCCTAGCTAGAACATGCAATTTATGTTATAGTTTAGGTCACAATGTTTGTAGGGAATGGGAGAGGGGTACATACAATGTTTGGAAAAGAACAGTTTTGGTGAAAGTACATGGTGTGAAACAACATACAAGATTATGCAATTGAAAGATGACAATACATGGTTATGCAATTGAACAAAATAACAATACATGGTTATGCAATTGAAAAATAACAATACATGGTTATGCAATTGAAAAATAACAATTCATATTTGTACAATCGAAGAACAAAAAAACAAGAACAAAAATGCCTGTGTGATTCTAAGGTTTCATTGGTCTGGGAGCTAAGTTTGCGAAGCGTGGATTTGTTTGGTTTCGGAGAATTTCGAAGAGGAGGACGTGGTTTCACAGATTCTAAGGATTACATTATCACTGTAATCAGACCCCTTTGAGATAACACTCAGAAGTACACTTGGGCCTTAGAAAACACTTGGTTTTGTCGAAGACGACGAAGTTCATGAAGTGGAGACTGTGGTTGCTGTGCCGCGACTATGGTTACAGAGGTCATTGAAGAGGAGAATCCAGTGTCTGCAGACATGCCAGTACGAATCCTAAGTGTTATTAAGGTAAACACGGATCGTATATAATGGTTATTGAAGCATAATGTAGCTCAACATAACTTGTATTGGTACGCATTCAGCGAATACTGGAGGTCAAGGTAATGATGGTTTACACATGACGATATATGCGTCACTGCATGACAGCGCAAGAGACGACATGGTTGGCATTGATAGCAAGAGTAAGAACAAACCTAGGAGCTAGCGTGCCCAAAAGGTGGTTCAGAGTGTCATAATGTATAGTGGGACAACTCAACTTGCTGTGGCACGACAAAACAACATACATATGGGCGGTATGGTCTGTGCTTTCAGGAACAAATGCGTAGAAAAATGGCAGCAGGAGGGACCTAGTAACCACAGCGCGTGCTGTCAGGAAGTGGAGCTCAGCTTGGCTGTTGGTGATGACATCCGCCTGGGCTTCTTTTTAATCCGGGAGAAATTATTATTAGAGCAAAATTCTTGAAGTTTACCTGCCTAGGGACCAATGAAGAAAAGGTTTGGAGAGAAACAAAATGTGTCCAGATAATGAAATAAACGAAGTTTTAACCACCGACCCAGAGAGTGACGAAGAGAGAGTTTTCTAACTACATTGTGATTACATGAACATTTTCCTTTACCAGGATGACTTGGCGTTTGCCGAGTGACAATATGTCTTGGTTAAAAACAACCGGCCTTCCATGGCCTATGTTAACATAAAGGTGGTAACATTTTTGTAGAATTTCAACGAACAAGACAAAGAAGTCGTGAATGAGTCACGGTAAAAGCAGAGAAACCAATTCATGAATAAAGGTTGTCAAAAGGAGACAGACGGTACGCCAAGTGCATATCGTACATATCCAACATTCATGAATGTGTTTCGTGAAATTGAGAACGAGAACAAAAGGCGAGACATATGCAGAGAGTGAGGGAGAAAGCCTGCTGATAATTGGTTAATTTACCGATTCGCACTCCCAGTGAGGGCGAATTATGGTTAACAACAGATTTTCCTCTTCATAACATATACCTGAGAACATGATGGTGAGGAGAAAGGAAAGGAAAAGGAAAGGAGTTGAGTGACGAAACTTGCTAGAGACTGGACTAATTTCCACTTCAAACTCCATGTGAGAATGAAACCTGATCAACCAGCAGATTTCCTGACTCTTTACAATTGTTAAGGATGAGGAGAAATTTGAATACACATTAACAAAGAGACTAATCTTTTGCGTGTATTGGGAAAAAGATTAGGGGTCATTTTAAAAACTCCTGCGTGATTGTGAGAAAAGACAGACCCTTGCTCCAATTTCACAAACCTGGGGGTTTTCTTATCCGTTCCCCAGACAACGAGTTGGGTGGTTTTGTGCTCAATCGATTAACTCCCACAGCACTATGCCCCATAGTTAGCAGTGAAGCTACAAACTAGTCCTTTTGGGATAGTAGATATTCCTGGGCTTCTTTCCTTTTTGCAAAGAAGTAAAAAAAACAGGAGGTCCACGGGCATTGGCGTTGAGTGACAACAAAGGGTTGTGGACTACATTTCGTAGATCGCACACAAAAGGTTTGATATTATTTCGTTCGCACGACTCATGGTAAGTGTTTTAACGTCTCCACGTATAGTGTATAAGAACATGTAAGTACATACAAGATAAAACTCAATTATAGACAGAAGTCAAGAGTTTATACAATGCCTCTTAAAGAAGATGGCAAGGCCGATATTATGTCGTTCGCACGAATCACGGTAAGTGTTTTAACGTCTCCACGTCTCGTGTACAAGGGTTGTACACAATTATACATACAAGCGGTACTCATGACAAATTAATGACACACGACCAAAATACAAAAGCGGTACTCATGACAAATTAATGACACACGACCAAAATAGATTGTACAGAAAGGGTGGTACTCATGACAAATATGTCACACGACCAACTCAATAACATTTAGCTATGAGCAAAAGTGATTATGACGAACTTCTCGTATCGTGGCAGGTATTTTAAGGATCCCTCCTATAACGGTGGATGTTCTAAGGATCTCTCCTATGACGGTGGATGTTCTAAGGATCTCTCCTATAATGTAACAGGGTTACGTTTAAATACAACACAATAAACGTTAACGATGCTTGATTTTAACACATTTTATAAAGATTCGTTAGATTAACTAACTCCGTAGCCCAAGAGCGTACGACAGAGAAGATAGACAATTTGATGCTACTTCATGTGTTACAAAATACAAGGGTGATGGCAGAGTATAATTCTACTTACACCAAGTATTTAAAACAAAGACAGACCTATAATGGTTTTACATACTGTCTGTTGTGGTAACCTACAGTGAGGAAGACCAAAGAAAAGGGACCAATTACGGTTTTACATACCCTTTGTGCAGTTACAAACATACCAGGTTATGTGCAATTTGGGTTGCAAATACTTGGTTAAATGAACACCTAAAAGTTGTGAATTCCAAAATCAGGATGACCATAAGGTTTTATTAACCTGTCTCGTAGGGTTGAAACGTGTCATATAAGACATACGTAACGTACAAGCAAAAAAACAAAATAACAAAAAGGCAGTGGCTTTGTTATAACAACCAAAGACCGGATGATTCGGTTTTACGTACTTTAGTTGAAACGAGCCAAATTGATTTATATACAGGGTTATAAAGACCAATCATTGGTTTTATAAATACGAGTTCCAAAATGGACGTGTCGATATCCAATTTGGGTACATGAGCATGAATTTGGGTAGGACGCCATCAATTTTTAATTTAAGAGGAAAAAATTGAAAAAAACTTATTTACACGAGGGGCGACTATGTAAGTAACCACTGTTTGATTTTCATGCTGGAGATACCTCGGAAGGTTTTACAACTCATGATGAACAAGATAAAAGGAAAAATTGTAAAAATAGTTAACTGGTTCTGAGTCGGAATTTAACACTTTGGAATTTACAAAACCCGACTTCTAGAACGACACGCCGATGGCAATTGTCAACTACTTTACATGAACAAAATAAACAGGTGAGAAAGTTCCTTTCCACACGACAAAAATGCAACAAAAAAAATAGGAGAAAAATTACAAAATTACATGACAAGGCAGGGTATGACGTGGCATGAACATTGCGTAGTGTACGTGTTGAGACAATAAATGGGCTCGCGACTTCCCAAACATTGAAACTCAAAAAGTGTCTCCGTTCCAAAGTGATCAGTTTTAGAACAGGTGAAAAAAAATAAAGAAAAAAAATTGCCGTGGGGGAAAGAAAAAAAAGTGCAAAAACAACATTTGAAAGTAACTTCAAGGAGAGTACGCATTAATTTACAAAATAATTTACAACTTGTTTCGTTTACGAAACGATGGGCATGTGATTGACACAATACACGCCTGACGTAGTAAGACTCTGTAAGCTTACTAAAAAATGTGGTACATACTGGATCATTTTACGTTTGCTGAGATAGTGGGGGCAGTTTTACTTGACTCCTCACTTCCAGACTTTACAATGTCCTTAATGTGGTAATTACCAATGTGCTTTCCAGATGAGTCAGACAAGGAGTACACTAGGTCTGATATTTTCCTTAGGACTTTGGCCTTCACGAAACGTGGTGCCAGCTTAGCAGAGAAATACATGGCTCCTTGGGAAAGTGTGTTGTTCTTTCTCCAAACTATGTCTCCTGTATTGAAGGTGACATGTTTTCTACGTAAGTTATATCTGTCCGCACTCTTTTGGTGAGCCAGGAGCAAAGCATCAGTGACTTCACTGTAAATGGCCGACAGTTCTTCCAAGCGATGGGCATAGTCTGCGGTAGGGTTGCTTGTGGTGGCAGATGACGTAGGAAAGTTTGTGTCCCTATGTAGAGAACCATGGACGACTTGTTCCATACCGTGTTTTAAGAAGAAAGGTGTGTAACCAGTGGCCAGATTAACAGTGTTGTTCATAGCGGCCTGAATTTTATCTAGGTTTTTACACCAAGTGCGTTGGTCTTTATCAACTAGAATAGCTAGAGCTGTGTTGATTGTTTGGTTGTAACGTTCGACAGTGTTATTTTGGGGAGTGTACAAGGTGTTATAATAAATGTCCTTGATTCCGTATTTGGCAAGAAATTCTTTGAATTCCTGGGCAATAAACTGTTTTCCGTTATCAACAATTACGGTTCTGGGTGTTCCGTAAGGTATAAAAATGTGTTTTTCCAGAAGTTTGATGATGGCGGACGCATTGGCTCTTTTTAAAGGGAAGATCCAACAGAATTTGGTGAAAACATCCACTACACTAAGTATGTGCATGTGTCCGGCATAACTTCGAGGAAAAGGTCCGACGAGGTCCATTGACAATGACTGTAGGGGTCTGTCGGCACGTTTGGGGTTACCCATTAGACCGGCAGGTGCTGCCGTGCTATGTTTATAAGCTTTACAAGTTTCACATTTAGAGATGTAATTGCGAATTTGTTTGAAAAGACCAGGCCAGTAATACTTCAAGGAAATCTTTTTATACGTCTTGAAAGTTCCTGGGTGTATAGAGTCGGGAGCACTATGATTGTCAATTATTATTTGTTCTCTTCCTTCGAGGGGAACGACAAGTTTCCAAGAGTAATCTTCGAGGATGGATAGTGGTGCCTTGCAATTACGGTATAGTTGTCCTTCTTTTATGATAAAATTAGGAAACTTTTGTTGATTATTTTTACAACCTTCGAAGATTTTCAAGTACCATTCATCTTTTGTAGATGGAGGGGGGGCAATTGTGTCAACATTTAATGAAGCCAATTCAATTCTTGAAAGAGCGTCAGGAACAATATTGTCCGCGCCTTTACGGTGTACAACATCAAAATTGAATTGAGACAAACGGGAGGCCCAACGAGCGAGTCTACCGGAGGGATTACTTAAAGAGATCAACCATTTCAAACTACTATGGTCTGTGACTACAGTAAATTTGCTACCGTCTATGTAACCGCGGAAATGGTGAACAGAATCCAATACAGCCAATAGCTCCTTTTCGGTAATTCCGTAGTTTTTCTCGTGTTTATTTAGTGTACGGGAAAAATACGCTACAGGGTGTTCGCCATCTGGGAATTCTTGAGTTAGGACTCCACCGATTCCTACGTTGGAGGCATCCGTGTGGAGGGTAAAAGAGAGTGCAAAATCCGGGCAATTCAGAACGGGGGCTTTTTGAAGGGCATTTTTTAAAGTTGTAAACGCTTCTTCAGTTTCAGCAGACCATCGGAAGTTGCTGACACCTTTACGGGTGCCGGTAATTTTATTTAAGGGGGCTGCAATTGTGGAAAAGTCTTTGATGAATCTTCTGTAGTAACCTGCGAGTCCAAGGAAACCTTTGACTTCCTTCGCGTTTTTGGGTCGGGGAAAATTTGCCATGGCTTCCACCTTAGCGGGGTCTGTTCTTAGACCTTTTTCGTCGACAATGAATCCCAAATAACGTAAACGGGACTTACAGAATTCAGACTTCTTCAAGTTGATGGTTAAACCAGCGAACTTGAGTTGTTGAAAAACCTTTTCCAACATTAATAGGTGTTTTTCAAAGGTGTCGCTGACGATGATGAGGTCGTCAAGGTAACAAAACAGGCTGTTATCGACTTCAGGACCGAAGAGTTTGTCCATCAGTCTTTGTAATTCGGCGGGGCTGTTCTTTAGACCAAAGGGTAATCTTTTAAAATGGAACATTCCCCTACCAGGTACAACGAAAGCAGTTTTTTCACACGATTCTGCGTCCAAAGGTATTTGCCAAAAAGCTTTGCTTAGGTCAACAGAGGAGATGAACTTGGCGTTGCGCAGTTGGTCTAAGGTCGCGTGGACGTAAGGTAAGGGGTATGCGTCAGCTTCCGTACAAGAATTTAAACGTCTACTGTCGAGACAGAAACGTGCGGAGCCATCTTTTTTAGAAACCAAAAGAGTTGGGTTGGTCCATGCACTTCTGCTGGGAACCACCACACCCATTTTTAACATTTCATCAAGTTCTTTTTCCAAAAGTTTAAGCTTTTGGGGGGCTAAGTTGTAATAACGTTGCTTTATGGGTGGGCCATTGGTTTTAATGTGGTGTTCTACCAAATTTGTCAAACCCAATCCACATTTTTCGAAAGATATTGATTCGAATTTATTGACCATTTCCTTTAGTTGGAGAGCTTGGTCCGTGCTTAAATTTTCGTGAGGTATTATTGTGCGGATCTCACTAATTTGAGCAGCAGTGGAGGTTTCGCCAAGAGTATTAAATACTTGGGGAGCAACGTTAAAAGCCTTCCAGAAGTCAACGCCAAGGATGAAATTCTGGGATATAGAGGGCACTATTAGAAAATTGATTGTAATTATTTTATTGTTACAATTAATTGGCAGTGCAAGGGTACCGATGACCGGCTGGGAAACATTATCCGCAGTCGTCAGGTGTGTTGTTTGTGGCGAAATTTTAAAATCACTGTTAACAAAAGGCAGGTGAGCATTGTTGCCAAGACAGCTGACAGATGCACCGCTATCAAGTAATCCGGAAAAGGGCACATTGTTAACAGAGAAAAGAGCATAGGGTCTCCCATCTTTAGCTTGTTTGCAACAAACCGAGGAAACATTTAAGGTCTGGTTAAAATACTTAATGTGTGATAACCAATCAGTCCATTCTTTAGACCTTGGTTCAGAATGGGTACCTGAGAGGTTATTATTTAGTTTTTTGGCCTCTTCATGTAGAAATTTGGTGGGGGCTTGGAGAAATCCACCTGAGGTCTGACATCGCTTGGGTTTTGTGACCTTTCTGCATTGTGCCTTGATCTCTTGAAAATGTTGCGCAGTTCGTCGCGTGGAGGAGAGCGGTCCCTAGAGTGGTGTCTCTTGGAGGTTCGGGGTTCCTTGGATTCCAGAAGTCTTGCTTGCCTGAAACAAGTAGCGGCCAGGTGGCCTACTTTTTTGCAAAAGGAGCACACTTTTTTGTTGTCGAATTCTGGCTTTAAACCAGACGAACGGCTTGGCACAACCACATTATTCGACACATTCTTTATGTTTTTCCTATCCTGGTACGATTCCAGGAGGAGACAGACTTCGTTTAGCTGGGCCAGGGATGCAATTTTCTGTGAGGTGATGATGTTCTCGTATTTGCTTAAAAGGCCATCAGTTATGACTGGTAATAGTTCAGCTTCCGGAACAGGATGTGAAAGCTTGATGTTGATGGATTCAGCCCTTTCTATGAATGTAGCCACAGGTTCATCTACTAGTTGTTTAATAGATAGTAGAGATAGTTTGATCCGGTGCTGGGCCTCCTTTTTTCCAAAGCTAGAGATTAGGGCAGCTCTGAGTTTATTCCAATCTTTGCATTTAGTCTTTTGGATGCGGTGCAACGGAATTAATTCTGGGGAGATGAGTTCTATAAAGTTTCTCCGTAGAATCTCGAATGGGATATTTTTGATTGTAGCCGTTTCTTCAATACGGTCAATGAAATCCAGCACATCGGAGACGCCATTATATTTGACTTTCCAAGAGGATAAATCGTAAGTTTTATCTTGTGTCAAGATGGGTGCGACGTCCTGTTTTATCATTACATGCGGCGTAGGTTCTTTGTCAAGATTATCCAAAACTTGCGTAGCCGAACATGAATTATTTTCGTTGGAGGGGGCGAGATTTATTCTCCTAATGTACTTTTTGTTGAATAAAAGTGCATATGCCTTCAATGTAGATTTAGATTTGCTTGATGGCGAGAGTCCTCTATCCCTTAAAGCAGCTTGTAAGTGGGCTTTGGATAAACTATGCACATTGGGAATGGTACCCAAGTTGGATGGTGTAATAGCTTGCTTGTCCTCCATTGCGAGTTTCCTGGGTGGTGAGGAGAAGAAAAAAAAATTGGCCAGGGGTTTCCTTTAGAAAGCGCAAAAATTAATTTTTGTGAGGCACTTTTCACTTGGTGATCACTGTTGGCACTTCCAAATGTGTTTTGTATACATGACACCAGAATTCTTGTCAAAGAGGGGCAGACGAGAAAAAATTTTGCGTGGAAAGACCTTAGTGGTAAAGGATTTTGTATTTCACTGACCACTTTTGAGAAAACTGTGAAATTCACAAGTATTTATTTATTTTAGAAAAATTTTGCCAGGACTGACCTTTAGAAAACAGGTTTTTTATTTTCACAAAACACTTTGCACTAGAGAAAGGCACTAAAGTTCACAAAAGGCACATTTCTGGCAAATAAAGGACAAACTTCCGGATGAAAATGACTGAATATGGGGTTTATTGCATCCAACCATATTAAAATTATTTTATTTATTCATTGAATCAGTCATTGGCTTTATTATTATTCCACTTTTCACTTATGTAAGGGAAAAAACACAATTCACTTTCACTTATGCTGAAAAAAAACAGTACCTATAATGTACAATGGGGAAAGAAAGTCATTATTTTGTCCATTTGGAGGAACATTAAATTGTACTAATTTGACAGACACAAGTGGGCCAATTGGTATATTGTGCAGAAATAATAAAAATACGTAAGTCCGAAATTTTCATTAAGGAATTCGCAAAATAACTGGGGTTCCAGAATCAAATTTATAATAATGATTTCCGTTGGTATCCCAGTTCAGTCATAAAAAACGGTTTGGATTTAAAACGCAGCCTAGCAACAGTCGGTTAGGATATCGGCGGGAACAAGGCATTTGCGCGCACAATCCGGAATATCGCGTGAAACAAAAGCCGTTGGATTTGGCGCGGATTGCTGTTGCTACGCGCTCGCTGTTTGGTGACGCGTGCGCAATCAGATTCGCGGCGTTTCGGGTACTCAAAATGGCCGTTGTTTCAACTTGCGATGCAATTTATAATTCCAGTCAGATCCGTTATGGATCTAATTTACATATTGGTTTCTGTGGTTTTTTCACAGGATTCACTGTAGAATAACAAGGCATAATTAATGTTTACAAAATAGTTGTTATGCGGGAAGGATTTCGACAAAGGAAGGTCCCGCAAAGCGACCGGGATAGAGAAAAAAAATTCCAACCCCACGATCGGGCGACAGTTGTTAGGGTGCCTCGATGTCGGCTTCTAAACCAACACCAGGGCCCAGACACGTCCCTGACTAGCTCTCAGCGGGACTATGGTACTCTCTATTCAGGGGGGTGGGCAGCTCAAGGCTAGGGAACTTCTCTCCATCCTCCGGTGACCCACGGGATCCTCACTGGTCAACAATCCTCCCGCCGTAGCAGAATAATAACAATGTTAAATCATTTAGACATGTATTGTAAACTCAAACACATACATAGGTTTCTACAGTACAATTCAATTACAAGAAATGCAAATTACACAAACCTAGCTAAAGTGTTTAACTCTCTCTGACTCTCTCTCAAAACGAAACTCTCCGAGTCGTGATTTCCGCGGGGGCCCTACATTTCACTGAATTACGGACAACATTTAAAGGAGGAAATCAAGATACAGCTTACATGTAGGTTGGCAGGAACCTCGTCTCATGTGGCAGCTTCATCAGGCACTTTCGTAGTCTAAATAGACCGAACTATAGTGCGGCAAAAGGCCGATTATACTCAAAGGTATTTCAATAATACATCGCGGCCCCATTGAATTGGGTCCGCCGGCTATAGTGGGCCGCTAGCGTGTGTTCGCAAAGGCGCTCAGATCTTGTCTGGCGAGTGGAGCGGACTGTCGAGTCGCCGGGCAAGCGGGGAGGGACAGGGGGAAACAGGATACGGGGCGGGGAGAGGTATTGTTGTGGGCTTGCTGCGTTCTCGAAACTACTCGCTTCAGGGGCGTATCGTAACAATATAACAATGAGCAGTTGTTGCTTGATACACGTATCGTCACGGAGGGACGGGCCGTGCCGCGTCTCTCCCCACCTCTCGTCCCAATGGTGGTGGGAGTATCGACACTCCACATGCCTCCCCTGGGAGATGAAGAAAGATGTGATGTGAAAACAACATACAATGTTATGCAATTGAGAAAAACAATCAACAAGGTTATGCAATTGAAGATGTGAATTCAGATTTATGCAAGGAGGAAAGAAAAATGCTTATAAGTATGGCTCTAAAGGTTTCATTGGTCTGGGAGCTAAGTTTGCGATACGTAGATTTGTTTTGGATTTCGACTAGTTACGAAGAGTTTCGAATATTACGAAGAAGACGTGATTTCACAGATGGGAGATGGAGTGAAAAATCGGGAGATCTCCCGAGAAATCGGGAGCTTCAGTAACACTGCTCCCCGCCAGAGCCAGCTGTATTGCCAGAGACAAAACAATACTGCGGTGCTTACATCGGTAAAAAAACGCTTTCAGTTGATAATTATGTTTGTGTACCTTGCTATCTAATATTATATATTGCTACCAATTTATACTAAGTAATCAAGTTTTTTGACAGTAGGTATCTACTACAATTTTCAAACGGTATAAACATAATAAAACATGATTATTATTATTCCGAGTATAAAAAGTTTTCACAGTAATAATTTTATTAGGTACTTGTTTTTTTCCTTCACACATTATAAGATTTCAATTTCTGTGGAGTTAACAAAAAAAATAATACAATATGCGCTTGATTGATTCATTTTATGATTATAAAGATGAATTTGGTTGGTAGAAATTTCCGCCAAGTAATAAACCCGCCTAACATCTATTACCATAGGTATAATATGATATTATTTGAGATGTAAATAAATAATAAATAAAATGTATAAAAAATTACCACCAGTCTATATTATTGTTTTATTAACTTAACCCAAAGCTAGAAAAACAAAAATCGAAACTCGCATGTAAAATTACGTTTCGTATTTCAAAGGAAAATGACACGTACATACACTGGGTTAATATGTAATTAATTACCAATCAAAATTGCCTACGTAAACAAAAAGAACTGGAAACCTGTTGTAACTCCGGGGAATGGATTCCATTTCAAATTGTTTATATTATTGTAATAAAGTTGTTATTGTTAGTGGTGCGATACTGCGATACTAATGCTTTCATATTTGTATTCGTGACGGGACTAAAATTAATAACTGAAAATAAAATTGTTTTGTTCGTTGATTAAATGGAAAATAGTGAAGTTCATCAGTTCTTTGGTCGTACAGCTTTTCCGACGACTATATTAGCATGTTAACTTTAATAGTTCGTTGTTTACGAATTTGTGTCAGTTTTTATTACAACTTTTGACTTTTTTTACGTAATAATATATTTATTCTGTGTGTTCATTATTTTTTTTATAAAGTATCGTGTTTGGGCCGTTCGTTGAAACTTCTAACACTTTGCGTTTTTTCTGATATCTGATTTTTGTGATTTATAAGTGAGTGATTATGTGATCGAAATTATTTGGTTTTATTTGTTTTCGATAAAATAACATAATATATATATCCGATGACTGCGACTGTGCAGATAAGTTTAATATTATCCAACCACGACTGATGAGAGATGCTGCAATGTTTTGATTTGTACCTACACATAAACATAATATATTATGTAGCTGTATTCCATATGAAATATTTTCTAAACACAAAACAATCTAAACACAAAACTCTTCAAAACATTCAAAGTACCTATAAATATCTTACGTAGAATGTAGAATAAGGCGGCCAACTTTATGATGAAATATCGATGCGGGACACAGTGGCGTAGGTGTCAGCCGGGGGGGGGGGGGGGGGGGGGAGGAAAGAGGAAATCGTTTAGGTTTATGTATTTTTAATACGACCTGTCTTTGTACCGATTTTTTATAACCACATAAATGAGAGAAAGAGTATTCTTCCAATAAAAATCATGTTTATGAATTCTACACTAATTTATGACAACTGTTATCTCGACTGCATCGAGATCGGTAACCTAACCATATAATAGGATGAATATGCACCTTGTTATTTAATTTGTTGTTGTATTCTGAACCTAAAACTGGCTTAAATTCGATCTGTGTGCGGTGAATTAAAACTACACTCAGAACATGCACATGGTTTCTCTTTGATTCTGGCAACACAAACATAGTCTTCAACTAGAATTTCATTTCTGCACTTCCAATAATGAGCGTAATACACGAGCCCGATTTTCAGCCCGATTCAATTAGAGACAAAAGTCAACATTTTTCGCTTTACGCGATCGCTGTTTTCAACTCTATTTCCATACCTACGATTTCAGTAGGCATCACAACAAACAGGATGGTTCATGTGTTGTTTGCAGTGATGACAATTGAAATCCTAGATATGAAAATAGAGGTGAAAAAAGCGATCGCGCAAAACCAAAAATGTTGACTTTTGTTTTTAATTGGAATCGGGCTGAAAATCGGGCTCGTGTATTACGCTCATAAGAGAATGTTTTCCTTCGAAATGTGTCAGGAGATGAATACAAAGTGGTTTAAATTAAATCTGTTTGCGGTGGCGAATAAAAACTACACTCAAAACATTAAAATGGTTTCTATTTGATTCTGGAAACACATACATAGTCTGTAACTAGAATTTTATAATTGCACTTCGAATAAGATAATAAATTCCTTCGAAATATGTCAGCAGACGAATCAAACTAGAATTTTACATTTTGAAAACAAAACAGGTAGAAATTAAATCTGTATGCGGCGAATTAAAACTCCACTCATAACAAAAAATGGTTAATCTTTCATTCCGGCAGCACACACATAGTCAGCAACTAGAATTTTACAAATGCACTTCGAAATAGAGAATATTTTTCTTACAGGAAAGTGGTGGGTCCCCTCCAATGCACTTCGAATGAGATAATATTTTCCATCGAAATATGTCAGCAGACGAATCTAGCTTGAATTTTACATTCTGAAAACTAAACTGGTTTAAATTAAATCTGTATGCGGCGAATTAAAACTACATTCAGAAATAAATGTATTCTTCTTGCAAGTCTTCACTTAACCTACAACATCGCTTTTCCGAGGTCGGCGGCGTGATCAACAAATTATTTGATTTTAATGATATATATGGTTTATCAATATTACCTGTCACGGCATGCACTAATTCGTAAACAAAGCAACTCAATCACTACTACACTGGCACTCTTACTTACCCTTGCTTGTAACATAAATAAACTTATCCCTAGATCAATATCTTCGGACCTTTTCTAGGAACAATTTTTTTCTTGAAGTTAACCAAATGACTAATGCGTCGATGACACAGGGCGAGTTTACAAGCTACTATCTCGGAAATTCACTATCTGTTAGTAAACTCGCTCAGTGTCATCGTGTTACTTGCTAACTAGCAGATTGTTGACATTCCACGGAAAAAGTTGAAAGGTCCTCAACTTTACACGCTACAAACCGACTCGTGATTGGTTTATTTGTGTTTCCAATAGGGCTACCAAAAACCAGCTGATTTCGACTGTCAACTGTCTGAAGGATTAGTTCACGTTATTTCCGCTATTGGCGCTAGCAGCTAAGTGCGAGTCCAATTTCCTACAAAAATGTCGCGAGCTACTGAGCGAGTGGACAGTTTTGTGTGTCATCATGACAATCTCACTCGCCGATTCACCCGCTTTTAAATTTAGTAGATAGTAGCTTGTAAACTCGCCGTGTGTCATCGAGAGCCTCGATGACACACGGCGAGTTTACAAGCTACTATCTGGGAAATTCACTATCTGTTAGTTAACTCGCTCAGTGTCATCGTGTTACTTGCTAACTAGCAGATTGTTGACAATCCACGGAAAAAGTTGAAAGGTCCTCAACTTTACACGCTACAAGCCGACTCGTGATAGGTTTATTTGTGTTTCCAATATGGCTGCCAAAAACCAGCTGATTTCGACTATCAACTGTCTGAAGGATTAGTTCACGTTATTTCCGCTATTGGCGCTAGCAGCTACGTGCGAGTCCAGTATCCTACAAAAATGTTACGAGCTACTGAGCGAGTGGACAGTTTTTGTGTCATCATGACAATCTCACTTCCCGATTCACCCGCTTTTAAATTTAGTAGATAGTAGCTTGTAAACTCGCCGTGTGTCATCGAGGCTATAGTATAGACAATGCACGTCTTACGCCGTAACCGCTCCTGAGGCGATAGGCCAAAGATAAGCGCCCCCCACTCCGACGAAAACAGGATAGGGGGGTCATTTTAATTACGGAACTGCCTAGACCGGTGGATGACAGATGTCAAGTTGAAAGATTCAGTACAAAAAATGTGCACTCCGTGGCCGCTCGCTAATTCATCTGACCGCCTCTCCTACCATAGAAAGAAATATTTGATAGCGTCGTGTGAACGGTACGAAACATAAGCGCTCGCGTTTCAACAGTTTATCTGCTCGTGGTTTATCGTCGTGTGTGAACAAGCTCTTAGTTTTATTTTTATTTCTAGTCCTTTCGAAGCAACATTTTAATTCTGATTTGCGATATTTTTTCTGGGTGATAGTAAATTCTTGTGCATACACTGTGAGCAGTTGAACACATCTGCTAGTTTTCAGAATGTATTACCATCTGCATGCTCTCTGGGTACAAGGGGATGGTAAAAGTGCTCAATTATGATAATCCCTAAGGGTAAATCTGACCCCTTTAAGAGCCCAATAACTATTTGACACAAAGTAAATTTGACCCTTAAGGGGTCAACTCATTTGGTCTTGTAGCCAGGTACTCGAAACCGTATTATTTCGGCTGGCCACACCGGTAGGGTAGTGTACTTAGATTATCGCCGCTGGGCGGCGCGGACATCGCAGCATTGACATTACTTGCAATTTTTAATCTCTCATGGCAGGAAGCTTATAAATTATTGTGATCTTTGTAAAACTACCGTGCAATAAATGAACCAAGTTTATAACTTACATCTTTGTTATTTAAATACCGTGTATTTTAACGTAGTGCTAATGGAGTCAGATTAAATCATCAATAGTAATATTTACAATTAAAGCCCGCGTTAAAGTCTCATAAAAATCGTTTTATCTCCCTTACTCTAATCACGATAAATATGATCTAAACAGTGTTTGAAAGAGTAAACACTACACTACGATTTGATTTCCATATATCCGCAAAAAAATACAATTATTCGGTTTTATGACGTCAAACTTTCACCAGAACAATAGAAGGTGAAACTTTTTAATGTTTGCATTCAAAACGATTCAAAATTCAAGAACGACTAAAAAAAAAAACATGGCACGTAATAAATGAAATTTCAATATGTGAAATGATATTTAATTTGGAATAAAATAAAAATGCCAAGAACCTTAATTTCAATGATAGGACTTCGTTTATTTTGTGGTCCGGTGACAAAAGTATTTTTAATTTTATATGAACAGCTGAATTGCTGATTTTTGTGTTCTTTATAAAATGTTTTTCAAAATCCGTACATACAATATTTTGAGTAGTATTATTTTCGAGTGAATACGATGTTTCAATAGAGAAGTTTTGTTTGAGGCGTTATTATTATTTGTTTTCAGTTGAAACTAATTACCATCCCATCACATCTTGACGCCATCACAGCAGTGCTATGGATCTTCCCAACCCAGAGAGTGTTTCCATCAAGCAGGAAGAAGACTCTGGTGAAATGGCGTACTCGGATTTAGAAATCCACCTCACGGAAGTGAAGAAGGAATGTTTGCAGTATGCTGAGAGTGTTCAGCCAACTAGTAAGTTGCATTGCTTATACCACAGAGGCTTTTCAGATGAACGCAAGTTTTGCTATTAAGAAAAGCTCACTCAAATGACAAATAATAAAAGAGAGGCAAGATACATAAATAGACACACTTTTACGTTAAAAATCTTCTGTAAAATAAGAACATATAATATTTGAGTTTTTACTTATAAAGTTAAAAATAAAAATAAAAATATTCAGCTTAGACTTGCAGAAAATTCAAAAGATGTCGCATATTAAAAATAAAGTAGATAACATTTATCCAGACACCGTCTAGATAGCATTTATTTTCGGTTGAATCTTGCAATCATATATAAAGCCGATAATAAATATGATGACATGAAAATATTCAAAGTTGTGCATTCTCTCTCTGACTGTGAAGCGTTACAAAGTGACCTAGATAGGCTTTGCAAATATTGCAAAGTTAACTGTTTAGATATCAATGTTTCCAAATGTCATACTATGACATTCACTAGAAATGAACATGTAATTAAATACTCTTATTCACTCAACAATAAACCTGTCATCTATAAAACGGAATGTAAAGATCTTGGTGTTTACCTTGATAGCAAACTTATATTTAATAATCACATCGACTCAATCGGTCACAGGTCATATAAAATGCTTGGTTTTGTTCTTCGTATAAGTTAAGTGTTCAGTAACCCGCGTACAGTAGTTATGTTATATTTTGCATTAGTCAGAAGTATACTCAGTGGCGTACCGTGGGGGGGGGGGGGGGGGGGGGGGGCGGCAGTTTTGGGGGGGCGGCAAAATTTCACAATCAATAATCATCTTGTAAAAATTTGGATTGGGGAAGTCGCGGGTTCGATTCTCGCGTCAGGACTTAAACGTTTTTTCTAGTTTATAGTTTCTTTACATCTTTCTAAAGTTTTATATACTGTTAAAATCAAAAATTAATGACAGACGTTTTGTTTTTATTTCTAACACATACATTATTTTTAAATAAAAATGTAAATAGCAACAGTATCATTTTAGCTCTAATTGATAGTCGATTTGTGTTTTATATTCGCGAAGCTTTTTGCGCCCTGCTGAAAGCGCACAAAAAATACACTTATACGGTTTTCTCCCACGTATATATCACGGTGTATAGATTTTAAATTTATTATCACAGAAAAGTTAAATAGCTGACAGGTTTGTGCATACTTATTCGAAGTGCAATTATAAAATTCTAGATGCACACTATCTATGTGCCGCCAGAATTAAAGAAATACCTTTTTCATGTTCTGAGTGTAGTTTTAATTCACCGCACACATATTTAATTAAAAGCAATTTTGTGTTCAAAATGTAAAATTCCAGTTGTGGATTCATCTGACGACACATTTCGAAGGAAAACATTATATTATTTGAAGTGCTTTATAAAATTCTTGCAGACAATTTATGTGCCGCCAGAATCAAAGAAAAAACATTTTCATGTTCCGAGTGTGATTTTAATTCACCGCTTACAGATTTAATTAAAAGTAGTTATGTGGTCATAATGTAAAATTCCAGTTTTGGATTCATCTAACGACACATTTCGAAGGAAAACATATTATTTGAAGTGCTTTATAAAATTATTGCAGAAAATTTATGTGCCGCCAGAATTAAAGAAAAACCTTTTTCATGTTCTGAGTGTAGTTTTAATTCACCGCATACAGATATAATTAAAAGTAGTTTTGTGGTCAGAATGTAAAATTCCAGTTTTGGATTCATCTAACGACACATTTCGAAGGAAAACATATTATTTGAAGTGCTTTATAAAATTCTTGCAGACAATTTATGTGCCGCCAGAATCAAAGAAAAAACATTTTCATGTTCCGAGTGTAGTTTCAATACAGATTTAATTAAAACCACTTTTGTGTTCAGAATGTAAAATTCCAGTTGTGAATTCATCCGACGACGCATTTCGAAGGAAAAACTTATTTGAAGTGCTTAATAAAATTCTTGCAGACAAGTTATGTGCCGCCAGAGTCAAATAAAAACCTTTTTCATGTTCTGAGTGTAGTTTTAACTCACCGCATACAGATAAAATTTAAGCCATTTTATTGTTCAGAATGTAAAATTCCAATTGTGTATTCATCTGCTGACATATTTCGAAGGAAAACATAACTTTTTTCGAAGTGCAAATATAAAATTCTAGTTGCAAACAATATATGTGTTGCCAGAACCAAAGAAAAACCGTTTTCATGTTCTGAGTGTAGTTTTAATTCACCGCATACAGATTTAATTAATAAAAATGGGCAAATAAATATTTTTAAAAAAAGCATCACTACCACCCCCCCCCTCCCCCCACCCTCCCCCCTGAAGAAGTACCTATAAAGGGGGGGGGGGGCGGCAAAATTTTCCTCCGCCCCGGGCTGCTGATACCCACGCTACGCCACTGAGTATACTGGAATATACTTCGCCAATTTGGAACCCGCAGTACAAAGTATAAATAGATAGCATAGAACATATTCAAAACAAATTTATAAAATATCTAACCTTCGAATTTAACAATAACTATGACTGCACATTTCAAACTTTGCAACAAAGACGAGTAATAGCTTATTTGACATTTATACACAAAAATTTAAATAATTAAATTGACTGTACCGAAATTCTTTCCCTAGTTAATTTTAACATACCATTCAGACGTTCGCGGAAAACTCGACCCTCGATGATCAAGGTGCTACCCCGCCGTCGGTTCCTCATTGCAGTTTTCGTAAAAATGAAAAAGCTGAGGATCCGGCATCGGGATGTACTCCAAGTCTTACGAGGGCTTGATGTTAATAAAGCTACAGAGCCTGACGGAATACCTGCCCTGGTATTGCAGAGGTGCGCTGTAGAAAAAGCTCCAATTTTGACGAAGCTTTTCAAAAGGTCCCTGAAGTCTGGCTCTGTGCCCTCTGGTTGGAAAAAAGCGATCATTCACCCCATTCCAAAGAAGGGTGACCGCTCCAACCCAGCCAACTACCGCCCCATAGCGATCACATCTGTTCTGTTAAAAGTGATGGAACGTGTGATCAATGACAAACTGCTCACATACCTCGAGAAGAACAAAATTATTTACGACCGTCAATACGGATTCCGGCGGAACCGCTCGTGCGGTGATCTTCTCGCGTATGTGACGCATGTTTGGGGACGGTGCCTGGAATGTTTTGGTGAGACCCAAAGGGTTTCACTGGACATTTCCAAGGCCTTTGACCTGGTTTGGCATCGAGCGCTTGTCAACAAACTGCGTTCTTACTGACTTCCCGCATCCTTGTGTGCGTGAATTGCCGACTTTTTGAGGGGGAGGTCGATTCAGGCGGTTGCTGACGGTTTCACCTCTTCCTCGCATTCGATAAATGCTGGCGTCCCACAGGGATCGGTTCTGTCTCCGACTTTGTTTCTGTTGCACGTCAACGACCTCTTGTCATGTGCACCGATTCATTGTTACGCGGATGACAGTACAGTCCATGATAGCTTTTTGTTTGATAAGCCTCCAAAGAGCACACAAACCCCAATAGCTCGGAGGGCTTTGAAGCAGAGAATGGACGGTTACCTCGAGAGTGTTTTCTCTTGGGGTAAGAATAACCTCGTCGAATTTAATGTTTCAAAGACCCAATCATGTTTGATAACGTCTAAAAGGGATCGAAATGATAATCTAGTCTCCTTCAACGGAAGCATTCTTCCGACAAGGACCTCCATTGATATGTTTGGTGTAACTCTAAGTGACCAGCTCAGGTATAGGGGCTCCATCGAAACCAAAGTTAAGTTAGCCTCTCAGAAACTGGGCGTACTGTACAGGGCCCGCAGATACTTTAATAGTATTCAACTGCTAACCCTGTGCACATCCCAAGTGCGCCCCACGGTTGTATTTGGTAGCCACCTCCGGTCTGGAGCTCCAAAATACCTAAACAAACCCTTGACTCTGTGCAGAAACGGGCGGTCCGTTTTATAGATTCTCCTATCTTAACAGACGGATTGCAATCTTTAGTGCATGAATATGCGATCAAAGCCGGGGGTAAAAGGTAGTAAAGAATAAGATAAATGTATGTTTATATACATATATGTTTTTTTTATTATTATTTTTTTAGTTAGGGTTTTCAGTATATTTTTTTAATTGTGCTTTGTAATTTTTGAAACTGTCACTAATGGATCTTATATTTTCTGGTAATTTATTAAAGAAATTTGTTCCCAAGTATTTGTAGTTTTGTTGGCCCAAAGTTTTTTTACAAATGGGAATTGGTAACATGTATTTTTGACTGAGATTTGCTGTGTTTTTGAAAGGTATGGTTTTGCTTAGGATATCCTCTCTGTAAACTTGTATGGTTGAGTGATACAGAAAAAGAGTATTTAATTTTCTGACTTTAAATTCTTTGAATATGATTTCAGATGGATTTAAAAAATTATTTTAATTATTAGTTTTTGCGCAATGTAAAGAGATTGTGTGTGAGTTTTATAGGCGCCACCCCATATATATTTGTAAGTAATCCTGCTCAGAAAAATCAAATTTAACAAGAAACTTACGCACCCATATTGGAGATAAACTTATGACATGTTCCCATTGTAAGTACTCATGCTCAGACAAATCAAATTATTAATATAAGAGAACTGAAGAAAAGTCAGCTATGCATGTTCTCAAAGGGATATTTAAGAAGACACATTCTAAACATACTGGCCGTTAACCGTATTTATGTTCTCATTGTAACTAATCCTGCTCAGACAAGTCACTGTTAGTAAGGCACTTAAGCACTCATACTAGAGAAAAACCTTATTTAATTCAGTTATTCATGTTAAAACATCAAATTTATTCTCACGATTGACAAAACCTATGATCTTGTTCTGACTACTCTGTTCAACTACGGTAAACAAATTTAATAAACCACACACGGCCACTCAGAACAGAGAAAGCCTTTTCATATTTTAACTATAACTATTCATGTTCACGAAATAGTGGATTAAAAATGTCACAAGTTAAAAAATAACCACGTTATGCAATGGAAACCAGACCTTTGATCAACATATATCACAACTGTCCTCATCTGCCACTCTCGTTTGTTCATCTCCGGCCGCGCTTGTCGCAGTACCTCCTAAATTCTGGATGAGATCACGCAGCGGGTAGACAGCTCTCTCACACAAGTGTTTATTTAATAATGAAGCTTGTCTATCCTTGAACCCTCAGCGTTTTGTTTTTTTTTTTTTAATTTTCTAAGACTTTTAAATATATTGTCAATAAATAATAGCGACTACATGTCTATTATGTACAGAAGGAAACACGAAAAACCCCGAAATCTTTCAAAAGAAATGCAGGTGTATGAATGAATTTTTTTTTTAAAAAAACGAGTGTGCTTAAGACCACACGACTGAAGTAAAATTTCACTAACTTAGGGCGTCCATCAACAATATAACAATAACAGGAATAAAAATATCCCCATCCCCTCAACTCAACTCAACTCATAAGAAATCATAAGATCCAATAAGAACCCATAAGAACTCATTACAGCTTTAAACATTCGCTCAAAGATATGCGTTTCATAGCGTTTCATAGTGTTTCACATTCATATAGATTAGTGTTACATATTCGTAAAGAAGTTTTACTCCAATTAGCGTTACATATGGTTCTTTTTCGTGACATATTCATCCTTTAACCCCCAAGTGTCGAGCGTGCGTAAAGAAGTTTTACTTCAAAAACCGTACATAATTACCGCATATTTGAAAACAAACGAGCGTGCTTTAGACCACACGACTGAAGTAAAACTTCACAAACTTATGCCGTCCATTAACAATATAACAATAACAGGAATAAAAATATCCCCATCCCCTCAACATCCCCATCAACTCAACTTAACTAAACTGGAACTGAACTGGAACTGAACTGAAACTCAACTGAAACTCAACTGGAACTGAACTGGAACTGAACTGGAACTCAACTGGAACTCAACTGGAACTGAACTGGAAGTCAACTGGAACTCAGCTGGAACTTATATGAAACTCAACTCGATCTCAACTCGAACTCAACTGGAACTTAACTGGAACTCAATTCGAACTCAACTAAAACTCAACTGGAACTCAACTCGAACTCAACTTGAACTCAACTCGAACTCAACTCGAACTCAACTGAAACTCAACTGGAACTCAATGGGAACTCAACTCGAAATCAACTGGAACTCAACTGCAAATCAACTGTAACTCAACTGGAACTCAACTGGAACTGAACTGAAACTCAACTGGAACTAAACTGGAACTCAACTGGAACTAAACTGAACTGGTACTGAACTGGAACTGAACTGGAACTCAACTGGATCTCAACTGGATTTCAACTGGGACTCAACTGAAACCTAACTGGAACTGAACTGGAACTGAACTGGAACTCAGCTGGAACTTAACTGAAACTCAACAGGAACTCAACTCGAACTCAACTCGAACTCAACTAAAACTCAGCTGGAACT
The DNA here is from genome assembly GCA_917563855.2 of Limnephilus lunatus. NCBI lineage: Eukaryota > Metazoa > Arthropoda > Insecta > Trichoptera > Limnephilidae > Limnephilus > Limnephilus lunatus. Next base: position 105,369,565 of record OU830592.1, on the reverse strand, counting down.
CAACTCGAACTCAACTCGAACTCAACTCGAACTCAACTCGAATTCAACTGGAACTCAACTGGAACTCAACTGGAACTCAACTGGAACTCGACTGGAACTTACTGGAATTCAACTGAAACTCAACTTGAACTCAACTAGAACTCAACTGGAACTCAACTGGAACTTAAATGATAAAAACTCAACTCAACTCATAACAACTCATAACAACTCATAACAACCCATAACAACTCATAACTACTCATAACAACTCATAACAACTCATAACAACACATAACAACTCAACTTTAAACTTTCGCTTAAAGATATGCGTTTCATAGCGTTTCACATTCATATTGATTAGTGTTACATATTCGTAAAGAAGTTTCACCTCAATTAGCGTTCGCATATGGTTCTTTTTCGTGAAATATTCATCATTTTACCCCCAAGTGTCGAGCGTGCTTAAAGAAATTTTTCTTCAAAAAAACTATTAGTAAATAATGAAAGTAATAAAACAGCCTAATTAGCGATTAGCAATTAGATTAGCGTTAAATGTTCGTAAAGAAGTTTTACTTCAATTAGCGTTCGCATATGGTCTTTTTCGTGACATATTCATCATTTTAGTATGGGTTCTTATGGATTCCATTGGGTTCTTATGGGTTCCTATGGGTTCTTATTCATCATTTTAGTATGGGTTCTTATGGATTCCATTGGGTTCTTATGGGTTCCTATGGGTTCTTATGGGTTCTTATGAGTTCTTATGAGTTCAGTTTAGTTGATTTCTTATGAGTTGAGTTGAGTTGACTTGAGTTGAGGGGATGGGGATATTTTTATTCCTGTTATTATTATATTGTTAATGGACGCCCTAAGTTAGTGAAGTTTTACTTCAGTCGTGTGGTCTTAAGCACACTTGTTTTTTTTTTTATTACATTGTTTATATTAATTATTTTTAATAATTTTTAATACTTTTTAAAATAATAATAATAAGTATGTTTCCTATTACACAACATTTCATGCCTGTTGTTTTCTGTGGAGAAACGTGTATATAAAGTCTTAGCTAATTTTCTTAATATTAACGGAACGGCATTACTTTTCATTGTTGAATTTATCATTCATTAGTCATTCTACAGTAGTAGTGTGTTTATAGAAAGACAATATTAGAGAATTGTCAAATTTCTCACAAGTTTTGGCGGGAGTGAGGTGGTCCGCGGCGTGGTCACAAGCTTAACCCATTATGGACGTGCTGTCGATAATAGAAAACATAAAAATAGAAATTTCAAATATTTCTACGGTAAAGGACTCGAAGGCTAAAAATAATCTGGAATTAAATATAAAGCTATTAGAAGAAAAATGGACTCAGGAAAAAATATCCTTATAAAACGAGATTCTTTGTATCCAGTCAAAACTAATCGAAAAATAAGAAAAAAAAGTCGAGAATAGAGTAATTTTGAAAAAAAAACATACGCAAGTTGTCTCAAAGTAATCCCGGAATCCAAATTCTCATTGATCATCAAAGGTGAAGATGCGAACACGACATCGGATGCTATTAAAGAACAAATCGCAAAGAAAATTAAAATAGCAAACTTGGGTATCGCAGTAAACGGAATAAGAAAAGCGTCGCAAAATAAATTAATTATATTGTAACACACGTGTGCTACAAGACTGTAGAAAAGGGGCACCGGTGGCTGTGCACGTGGATGTCGACTATTGTAATATTGTTTGAATTAAAGTACGGGCTGGCCTTCCTTGAAGGTGACAGCCCTGAATGTACTTGAGGGTGGCAACCCTGGATCTGCCTCCCTGCACCCAGAGCTTGGTGAGTGGTAGCCCTGGATGTCCTTGGTCTCTGCCTGAGCCTGGTACCTTGCGGTGTCCAGCAGTAGGGCCGGCTTGTCTTGAAGAGGTAGGCACCAGACTTGCTGTTCAGGCAGAGCTTCAGCAGGAGGCAGGTCGGAGAGAGATTTTTTATTGAAAAACACGCTATATTTATACTGAATTGGCGGCCCGATTTGGTTCACCGAGCAAACCGCCGGAAAGTGGTGGGGGAATCTGTTTCCCGACACCTTTCCTATATAAAGGGCAGAAAACTGCTCATTCTCTATTTTGTCGGCTTAATCCGTAAAAGTGCTCGTCTAAATTTGGCAACTTTTATGAATTTTGTAGCCTTTATTAATAATGAAAAAACATATTAAATTATAAAAACATATAAATAAAGCCAAGATTTATAACAAGATTTTTTGTTTGGTGAAGTTACTGTGATTTTAAGGTTTTTTGATTTTAAAGAATATATTTTATGATTAATGAAGTTATAACTATTTTTGCTAGGTTCCCTGTGAGATAAGTTAATGAAATCTGTTTATTTCACCATCTCACAGGGTCCCTAGAATTTTGTAAAGGGAAAAATGTAAAAATGTCATGACCGAAATTTTTACATTTTTGTCGAGGACGAAAGTCCTTTTGACATAACAAAATTAGTTCTAATTTTACAGAGAAGTATTTTGGGAACAAAGTCTCAGTTTGACTGGAGGCCTTGACTGATTATTTCATTGCCCTACAAGGCCCGCAGGTTTTGATATTTGAAAAAATGTGAAATTTACGTGTTTTTTGGTAGGCAAAAATGACTTTATTTTTGCTACCCAATATATTGTGAGATAATTCTCGGCTTTACTCGAGACCTTGTAGGATTTCAAATGAAAACTGATTATTTCATTTGTCCTACAAGGTCCGTGTGCATAAAAATTAAGATACATAATATTTAAAATTAGTACAGAATCAAACATATTTTAAAACGAGTTTACAATCTCCCCAGTGGCGATTTCTCAAAGTATTATTTATTGATCGCACCGGGGAGATGTGCATGAAAAATATAAAACTTAAATATTTCAATATAATATAATAAAAATGGAAATAAACAACAAAAATAACATTTCTTATTAGAAAGCAAGTAGAACAAATATTTTTCATCAAGCGTCGCCGGCGGCATTTTGGCCCAATTCCCCGAAATGATAACAAAACTATAGAGGACCGAGCCAAGCGATGAGCTTTGATGAAAAATATTTCGAGGGTGTGAACACGTCGGTTACATATATCTTGCCCTTCAGAATTACACTCAGAGAAATTGACAGATGAAATCAATAAAACCCTTAACAAACATGGTTGCAGAGGAATTAAGAAAGAAAAATCCAAAAATATTCATAAGAAATCTTCAAGTAGATTTAACTGAAGAGGACATAATTGAGGCATTAAAAAGACAAAACGATGCATTAAAAAGACAAAAGATATCGTAAATAACGATACTAAAAACACGATAAAATTAATAAAAATGTTTAAACCAAAATGGACTTACTAATTATATACTTGAAGCAAGGGGAGCAGTCATATACCAAGGTCATATACCTCATGGAAAAGGAAAAAATCAACATTGGTTTTAGCAGAGTACGAGTGGAAGATGCCAGCCCCTTGACGCAATGCTACCATTGTCTCAAATTTGGTCACACTGCATTAAAATGCTTAAATAAGGACAAAAGTGCATCGTGTTTACATTGCGCCAAGGATCACGAATGGAAGGAATGCCCTAATAAAAACACTGAAGAAAAATGTAGTAACTGTGTTCATCAGAACACTATATTCAAGATGACCCTAAATACCAATCATAAAGCTAATAACACAAATTGTTCTTACTACAAAAAGATGATGCGTATCGCTCAAAGTCGTATAGACTATGATTAGGTTTGTATTATAATTCAAAAAAATAATCACAATGCTAATCACAATTTTTTTATTTAACTTCATATTATCAATTTCATGTATGCATCTAAATGAATATAATTTATTGAGACATAAATATTTCATATCTTTGCGAAAAAAAATACCTCATTTATATTACAATGCATTATCACATTGCCACAGTGTTAACGATAGTGTATTGAAATCTACGAGTATATTAATGTTCGCTCACTCTTCGTATATTCGTATATGTAGAAAAAGTGTAATATGTATTTATTGGTGCCAATTAGTAAACCTACCTTTTTCTAAACAAAACCATAATCTAACCAGGAACGTATCGGAAATACTTACTGCTGTATTGTTATGTATCTACCGTTGTTTGGTTTTGAAATATTGAATGATAATATGCACAGTATTATTTTGAATGATAATATGCACAGTACCTACTGGAATGTTATTTATCCATCCTACCTTCCTCAACCTTGTCACATTGCTGAAGAAAGCTGGGAACCATGACAACAATAACAACCAACAATTGGTTACTACAAGTCGACTTGTGACATTGGAAGGAACTGTTTTTCGTAAGTTATGTGTTCGCCTTCTAATTTGGTAAGTGCCTTGGTTTTCCTTACTTCCTTGTAGTACACATTTTACCATACACATATTATCATTCAGCTGCAATCATTTCTTGTTTCGTTTTCGTAGTTTACAGTCCATTTCGCCAGTTGCATTTGAGGCTGTCATTTTCGAAGACAGTTTCGGATGCAACAACCGTATTTATATTAATAAATCCCAATACATGTTTATATATTATTGCTGCCAATTAAAATATTATTCTATATGGGTGACTTGAACGGAGATTTTGACACTGCAGAAATAGATTATGTACGGAAGTCAATTTTTGAAAACTGGGCTACAAAAAAACATGTGTTAAAAACAGGAAATAATAAAATAACTGCCCTCAACTTAAATATACGATCTTTATCGAAATATTGGGACACTTTCCTCTTAATTATTTCAAGCTCTTTGAGAAATATCGACTTAATTTCGCTGTGCGAAACGTCGATAAATGAAAATAATATAAATCTTTACAAATTACTGGGATTTAATTCGTACCATTTTTGTCGAACAAAAAGATCTGGAGGCGGTATTATTGTGTACGTGAAAGATCACCTTACATTCGAAAAATAAATATTATGACTAATAAATTTGAATGCGTTTACGGAAGTATTTCAGTCAATAAACATATTCGCTTACATCTTTTGGCAATGACCGCCTAATACAAATAAAAAATTATTCTTTGATAAGCTAGAGACAATATTGGGAAATATTGATATAAAAGAATCCGTATTGGTACTAGGTGATACGAATATTAACTTGTTAACAGTACACGAACCCATAACTATGCAGTATGAAAACCTAATGTCTCATTTTGGAATGACCAAATGTATAAATGATGTGACTAGATAAGCGATATTGACTAACTATTTAACGGCTTCATGTTTAGACCACATCTATGTTAGAGTGAGGGAGACGACGGAAATCAGTTCATGCGTATGCGATTCAATAATAGCTGACCACTACTTAACTGCAGCTACTATTAACTTCTGTTATTATGATGAATGTACCGTCGACAAATCGCACCAAGAGTATTACACTGCACTCGGACAAAAGGATTGATTTATTGACAGAAATCACCGATTGGAATGCAATGTTAAAATTGTCTGAACCAAACATTATTTATGCAGAATTAAAATCGATTTTTAAAAATATTTAATTAAGTACAAAAAAATATCGAAATAACCAAAAAACTTGGATGAATGACAGCCTCGTTGAAAGTATTCTAATACGAGATGCCATGTGGAAAAATACGCCTAATAATAAAAAATATGAAATCGCATTCAAAAAATTTAGAAATAAACTTAATAAACAAATTTTAAACACAAAAAAGATATACTATAATAACAAATTTAATCACTGTTTCAAGGACATTAAAAAAACATGGAATGAAATTAATACAATTTTGGGTAGGAAAAATAAATCTGGTTGCGATGAAGTCATATCTAAATATTTCGTAAAGTCTCAATCTACTGATGCAGTGGCAGAAAATTTTGCTAACTTTTTTGATGAAGGAGTTAATAAGTTATTGCATGAATGTGATTTTAGAGCGTCTGAACACTTGCAAGAATCCCTACCGCATTCAATGTACTTACCTAGAACTAATGCTAAGCAAATTGAACACATTATCGGAGGTATGAAAAATTCCAAGTCACCGGGCATAGATCTAATTCGTATGTTTGATTTAAAAAAGCATGTCAAATTACTTAGCCCTGTAATTACCCACTTTATCAACAGAATAATTGATACGAGCCTCATTCCTGATGAATTAAAATATAGTACTGTAAGGCCTATTTTCAAAAATGGAGATCACTCCGAAATTAACAATAACAGGCCAATTTCCATTCTACCGGCACTAGAAAATTTTTTAGAAAAATATACTTCGATAAACACCCATCAAGCGGCATGAGCCAATCTCACCAGCCAAAGGAACAGCAAAGGAATATTGGCGGGTCCAACCAGAGTCTAGGAGCCGCTCCATTAATAAAGGGAATCCACCCAACAAAACAGGCACAGCAGATTCTCACCCATCAAGCGGCATGAGCAAATCTCACCGGCCAAAGGAACCACCAGCAAAAGAACCCTAGCGGGCAGTACATCACCCGTGGATTCCGGTCTAAATTGACCTCGGCACGCGGATTAATCTATCTCGCGGCATCCGGCGAGGGATTAAACAAAATAAATAGGCTTCTTAAAGATCCTTTTAAAAAATCGGGAACCACGCCGAGGTCACCGATAATCCGGAGCCGTAGCAGTCCAGAACTAGTTAAGTCCCCAAGACAAACTCGAGCCGAAAGCAGAAAAGTTGTGGATAAACAACAAAAAAAGGGAATTAAGACTAATAAGCCAGCATCAATCCCCAGTAATACCAACTCCGCCCTTGCTACTACCATCGCAACTAAAATCAGCTCTACCACAAGATCCTCACCAACAACACACATATCCAGTCCAACCTTTCCATCTACCAACGAAGACAAAATTCCTCCTCTTAAAACTAAACCGATTGTGACTTCTGTTGAAATTCCCCAATACGCTTCTCTCCAGAAAATGAACCAGTCCGAGTCTGCCCTGAATATTGTTCAAATTGCCACTCTGGCACTGAAAGCAGCCGAGCCTCTCAAAAATAATATAACCAAAGAAGTCCGTGAAACCATAATCTCATCATTGCTGGAGATAATCGAAAAAGGAGCTACATTGGGGCAACAACTTCATGCTCTGGAAGTCGAACTTTTGGAAACAAAGGTGCAGAATGCGGAATGTCAACTGAAAACAGAGGAAAGACACTGCAGGGAAATGACAGCTTTCTGCGCCATTGCTCAAAAGGAACCCGTACTCAGTTATGCCTCGGCAGTAGGAAATCAAGGAGATTGCACCAGGCATGCCGTAATAGTTTCGTCATCTGATCAAGACGCGACGGCGGAATCTATCACCTCAACCATAAAGGATATTATCAAGCCAGCCGTCCTCAGGGTGGGTGTCAGCGGAATGTCAAAGGCCAAAAACAATAAGGTCATTATTACTTGCCCTAGAAAGACAGATGCCGAAAAGATACTAACAGAAATTTCAAAAGCAACTACAGGATCACTAAAAGCCCAAGACGGCAAGCTGCTTCGACCTACAGTAATACTCAAAGGAGTGGCTATCGAATATAAAGACGAAGAAATTCTCCATATGATCATCCAACAAAATGATCTCATCTTCGAAACAATCCAGGGCCGAAAACCAGAAGACTGTATAAAGATCCTTCGAATAACTAAAAACCGGAACGAACAACTAAGGAACATAGTGCTAATAGTCGACAGCGTTACAAGAAACGCACTAATCCGTCTCGGCCGAATAAATATCGGCTACATGAGGGTGCATGTAGAGGATTCATCATCTTTAGTTCAATGCTTCAAGTGTATGGGATTCGGGCATTCCTCACCCAACTGCAACGCTTTAAAGGACAGGTGTCTCCACTGCGCCGGTGAGCACAAATCGATGGTGTGCCCAAAAAAGGACGATGATTTAGCCACAAAGTGCTGGAATTGCAGTAAAACTTCTAGCAATAAAGACGTTTACTCGCATAAAGCAAACAGTCGACAGTGCCCTTACCGGCAAAAAATGGAAGAGAGAGCCCAGCAAAGAACCGACTATGGAAAGTGAGGAAAATTATTACAAATACGAAGATTTCGACGAAGAAATTCAAAACATAAATCAAATAGAAACACTTAATATTCTCGATGCCTCAAAAGTAACAAAACATTTTACGGGCAATTATTCTTTGAAAATACTTAATCAAAACATCAGAAGTATCACCAAAAACTTTGATAATTTATTGGTTGCACTAGAACAAATAAAAATAACGTTTGATGTTATCATTCTAACAGAATGCTGGATTAATGACGATTATATTGCGCCCAGCATGCAAGGCTACGATGTTTTCTCATCAAAACATCACAAACACCGTAGTGATGGAGTGATAGTATACACAAAAAACTCTATTTTTGGTTCAACAATACCCACTGAAATACTAGAAGCAAACAGTGTGACCATACAATGTCTTGATTCTGTTGTCATAACCGCCATCTATCGGTCTCCATCATATATTAACATATCACAGTTCCTAAACTCGTTGAACGAAAATCTTCAGAGGCTTAATAAATTCACGAACTGTATCATAGCTGGAGACCTCAATATAAATATAATTGGAAATAGGCACCACCAAGCTGACGACTATGAATGTCTTCTTGCAGGTTATGGACTTCGATCTGCCATCAACTTATCGACAAGAGTTACACCTATATCTCAATCCTGTATAGATCATATTTATGTCAGAACAAAATGTAATATCTCTGCAACCGTAATAAATACGACAGTAACCGATCACTTCGCAACAATGCTCGCCTTTTCCAAGAAAAATGACAAGAAAAAAGACAAAGAACAAAATAAAATACAACTAAAATACACAGATTACGATGCTATTAGATCATCTCTTGATTCTATATCCTGGGCAAATATTTTAAATGAAACAGATGTTAACACTGCAATGGTGAATTTTACTGACAAAATAAATATAAGTGTAATAAAGTACACAACTTTTCGAACAGTTGTTCACAAAAATAGAAAAATTAAGCCCTGGATCAACGACAACTTGGTTAAATGTTTACACAAGCGAGACAAACTACATAAACAGTCTTCAAACTCACCGAGTAGTATCAGGCTTCAAAATTACTATAAAAAATATAGAAATATCTGCCGATCTATAGTGAAACATACAAAAGAAGAATATTATAGAAGAAAAATTGAAGATAACAAAGCTGACCCGAAATTATTATGGAATGCAGTAAAGGAAATAAACAATGTAAATAAAAAACCAGCAGCACAACTCCAACAAGTTGAAGTTAATGATACAGTAATAACTGATCAAACTGACATTGCCAACACATTAAATAATTACTTTGCAGACGTTGGTCAAGCATTAGCCCAAACCCTACTTAATAAAACAAACACTGACGAAGATACACTTGCTGATAAATACATCACTAATGCACAAGATAACAATACATTTGGAGTAAAGACTTTCCAAACAAAAGACATAATACATCACATAAATAAACTGAGAAACGACTGTGCGACTGGACCCGACAAACTTGACACTAAACTAATAAAAGAAATAAAACACCAAATAGCCCTTCCCTTCACCCACATCTGTAATCTGAGTATAACAAGCGGTATATTCCCCAGCCATTTTAAAATTGCAAACATAGTACCTATTTATAAATCTGGAGATAAAAATAATCCCTCTAACTATAGGCCTATATCACTTTTAAATGTTCTCACCAAAGTAATCGAAAATCTAGTGAAAATCCAACTAGTAGACTATCTAGACACACATAAAATTCTATCAGAAAATCAATATGGATTTCGAAAGAATATGGGAGTACAAGATGCAATATTAAAAGTGACAGAAACCATTTTAAAAAATGTTGACCAAAAAAAAGCTGCATTGCGGTTTTTCTAGATCTAAGTAAAGCTTTTGATACTGTGTCCCATAAGATTCTCTTAAAAAAATTATATAACATAGGTATTAAAAACTCGGCTTATAACTGGTTCAAATCATATATAACTGAACGCAGCCATGCACTAAAATTAGGCAATGTAACAAGCCAAAACAGATACATAACTTACGGAGTTCCTCAAGGAAGTACATTAGGACCCATCCTATTTTTACTTTACATCAATTGCCTGTGTCAGTTAGATATTAGCGGAGATATTATTTGCTTTGCGGATGACACTGTTCTTGTTTTTACTTCTGACTCCTGGACAAATGTTTATAAAAAGGCTGCCCATGGAATCAACCGGATTAAAAATTGGCTAGACAATAACCTGCTAACACTAAATATAGACAAAACAAAGTACATGACATTTAGTATAGATCCCAGACGTCAACCGAGACCTAATGAAAACTTAACCATACACGACTGCTTATCTAAAGAAAACTGCCTATGCAACCCGCTAACACGGACTGAGATAATAAAATACTTAGGAATTTACGTTGACAACTATTTTAGGTGGACAGAACAAATACATAAAACAGCGGGTAAAGTCAGAAAACTTATATATTTTTTTAAGAACATACGAAACATAATGCCAATGAAGACCTTAAAAACTATATACTACGCTTTAGGCCAATCAATTATCACCCACGGTATGATCGGTTGGGGTGGTGCTGCGAAAACTAATATGGACCCTCTCAACAAAGCGCAAAAGGCCTTAATTAAAGTTATTACTAAAAAACCTTTTAGATTCTCGACAATACAGTTATTTAAAGACTTTGCTGTATTGAACATACAGCAACTGTACATCAAAATTATAGCTACACATTACCAACAAGACAACTTAAACCATCATACTGCACAACACAATTACGACACAAGACATAGACATCAACACATGACTCCGAAGACAAATACTACATATGGACAAAGACATTATCATAATCTGGCTCCAAAAATTTTTAATTTAATTAAAAAAGATGTTAAAGATATCCACATGACAAAAAATGCAAAACACAAAATCCATATGTGGATAATCGACAAAGGCATTATATACTGCGGTCAGATAACCTGAACAATACAAGAACACACTCAACGCCTGTATTTTCCTCTTTTCCTCTCAATTATTTTTATGACTCTAATTTGTTTCTATCATATTTTTTTTTTATTTTACTCTTTTATTTTTCTTTTATTGTATTTATCTTTCTAAACTTAAATATTTATTTTTTTAATCTTATTTTTCTTCCAAGATTAAGATATCAAAATTAGTTTAAATTCCTGCCACCTCGGAACAGGCTCAGCCTAGTGAGGTGGTTTATACCAAAAAAAAAAAAAAATGTACATTGTATTTTGTATATATGTATTCCAATATCTTGGTCAATAAATAATTTAAAAAAAAAAAAAAAAAAAATTTAGATAAATATTTAAATAAATTGAGTATAATAGATGAATGCCAGTACGGGTTCCAGAAAAAAAAAGTTGTGATAAATTGCTGGAAAAATTTTCTGATTTTATAAATTCACAGCTTTATTAAAAAAAAACATATACTGGTGCTTTTTATTGACTACTCAAAAGCTTTTGATACTCTCAGCCATATACAATTAATTAAGGTACTTGAAAACATTGGAATCCGCGGTAAACTCCTCTCATTTTTTAATAACTACTTAACAAATAGAAAAATGAATGTGAAGATTTTAAATGAAATGAGTAAAGCAAGATATGTTAAGTCAGGAGTACCGCAAGGATCAATTTTAGGTCCAAAATTGTACATTATATATGTTATTGCTATGTCAAAACTCTTTAAAAAAGCCTTTAGATTCATTTTTGCTGACGATACTGCACTTGTACTATCCAATTAAAATCCTATCATAGCTATTCAACAATTGCAAAGTGACTTTAACGAGCTACTTAAATGGGCTCATGATGTTGGATTAATTATAAATGTAAAAAAAATCAAATGTATGTATATAAGATCACTTAGCCTGGGAATATGGAATATACCCAAAATAATTTCTCATAATTCTGAATTTATTCATAAAAAATAGAAAATATTTGCTACTGAAACAATTGACTTTACTAACGAATATACTTATCTGGGACTAATAGCAGATAATACATTTAAATGGGATAAACAAGTGGCTAAAATTTGTAACCAACTCCGATCTTTTGCAAATAATTTTTATAAATTGAAATTTATTTTGCCCCATTGTACTCTTAAAATTATTTATTTTTCTATGGTCGAATCCATCCTAAGATATGGCATACGAACTTGGGGCACACAAGCAATATTTATATTAAATATATACAAAATTTATAAATTGCTGTAATAAAAAAAATAGTACCACCGAATATTTACAAACAAAGAAGTAATCTAAAACTACTGTATGGTTCTGAGGGCCTACTTCCAATAAAGGGTCTTCTTTGGTACATTATTATAATGGATAATGAGGGAGATAGCAACAAGTACAAAAAGCAACCGGTGCATAATCACACAACAAGGTTCACTGAAAATAAGGGCCTCATTACTCCAAGAGTAACAAATAAGTATGGAAGCCGAACGCTTAAATACTTAATACCAGAGATTTTCAATAAATTCAATAATTTTTTTTAAACCTCAGAATAATGAGAGACCCTGCCCCAAAAACACTAAGCGTTGGCTAATAAGCGACGAATCAATGTATCTCTGAACATTATTATTGATGTATCCCTGAACATCTCAACGTACCTGCCTAAATAATTTGTATATAGGTAGGTACATTGAGATATATTATTTTGTGATATTGTTTATTGTATAATATTGTGTCATACATGTAGGTATTAAAAATTTAAAAAAATATATATATTATTTTGTAGAACCTACAGACAAGCCGTCATGTGTGACAGCTTTGTGGGACTGCATAAAACTTGTATTTTAAAAATGTATTTTCTTGTATTAAACAAATAATAAAAAAAAAAATGTTTCTAAGACCCAATCATGTCTGATTACGTCTCCTTCAACGGAAGCAATCTTCCGAACAGGCCCACCATTGATATGCTTGGTGTAACTCTAATTGACCAGCTCAGATACGGGGGCTCCATCGAAGCCAGAGTAAAGTAAGCCTTTCAAAAATTGGGCGTACTGTATAGGGCCCGCAGATACTTTAAGAGTACACAACTGCTAACCCTGTACAAATCACAAGTGCACCCCACGGTTGATACTCCGAAATACGTAAAAAATGCACTCGACTCTGTGCAGAAATGGGCGGTCCGTTTGATAGATTATCCCACCCTAACAGACGGATATCAATCTTTAGAGCACAGGCATCGGGTGTAAGTGCTATCCTTGTTCTACCGGTACTACCGGTACTATGACAATGGAACAGACAAGAACTAAACACAAAAATACAAAATGAAAATTTTATTCACATTCTACCGGATTCGAAGACACCCTTCCTTCTTATATTCTAGATCTTATATTCTCCTGACGAAGGAAGGGTGCTTCCAAAACCGGTAGATTGTGAATAAAATAAAACTAAATTGGTCTATAACAATTTATATATTATTATCGTAAATTATGGCGAGCCAAAAAGTTATCGCTTTTTACAAATATGTAAAATCTTCTGTGTTTCTTCAGGTCGTTACATTGGCAAAAAAAAATGTATGGAAACAGTACTTTATGAAAACGTGTAGGTATAGGAAAGGCTTCTCTGTTGTATTGTCCACTCTGTGAGTTCACTACGAAGAAAAAAGCTAATTCCGTTATTTGGTGATGTAATTTTAAATGCGGTTTACGAATGCACTGCGTAACTGCGTTCCACTGAGATCGATTGTGACCTGAAGTCCTGGGAGGACAGAGGTCGAGAGGGCGGAGGGGACCAAGAAATAATTCATTGCCTCATCACAAATACCAATTCATTGTTTTGTGTTTCCAGGTAGCATTAATGTAGAAACTGTACTCATTAAGGCAGAACCAAGACCCCGAGAAGATGATGGAAAGGGAATTCCTTATACGGAAATAGACATAGACCAGACAGATGTTAATAAGGAATGCTCAGAATACTCTGAAAGGGATTCTGGTAAAATATTTTTTGTTTGTCAGAATTTGTTTTAATAATTTTCATGTTTCGTTATAGAAACCTACTTATTGAGATTTTTCCGCCATTATTTTCAGACATGATAGCAGACCTGGAGACGCATCCAGGAGAAAATCCTCATTCATGTTCCCATTGTAACTACTCCTGCTCATACAAGTCAGCGTTAACAAGGCATTTACGCACCCACACTGGAGAAAAACCTTATGCATGTTCCTACTGCAGTTACTCATGTTCTCAAAAGGAACATCTAAAAAGTCACATTTTTACCCATACTGGAGAAAAACTTTTTTCATGTTACAATTGTAACTACTCCTGCTCAAACAAATCACATTTAACAAGTCACTTACGCACCCATACTGGAGAAAAACCTTTTTCATGTCCCCATTGTAGCTACTCCTGCTCACGCAAATTAGATTTAACAAGGCACTTACGCATCCATACTGGAGAAAAACCTTTTGCATGTCCCCATTGTAGCTACTCCTGCTCAGACAAATCAGCTTTAACAAGTCACTTACGCACCCATACTGGAGAAAAATATTTTTTATGTCCCCATTGTAGCTACTCCTGCTCACGCAAATTAGATTTAACAAGGCACTTACGCACCCATACTGGAGAAAAACCTTTTTCATGTCCCCATTGTATCTACTCCTGCTCAGACAAATCAAATTTAACAAAGCACCTACGCAACCATACTTGAGAAAAAACCTATTTCATATCCCCGTTGTAACTACTTCTTCTCAGAAAAATCAAATTAAACAAAGCACCTACGCACTCTAACTTGAGAAAAACCTTTTTTGTGTCCCTATTGTAACACCTCCTGCTCAGACAAATCAAGTTTAACCAACAATGTTTAACTAATCAAATCTTCGCCCGACGCAATTCAACTTCCCCGCTAATTATCATATCCAAGGAGGAAGATCTGAACAAGATGGAGGTCCAGCGGAATTTCTGTCCTCTTCCTGGATCCGATGCTGGAGACCCTCGTCCCAGCCAACCGTAAAATCAGCGAGACCTAAGCGAAAACTTTTCTCTCTTATTTTCTATAGTTTTATGGGAGTTGTTTCCCAACTCTCATAATATTAAATTTAATTTGCAGGGTTCTGTTAAAATAAAGTAAGAAGTATTTTACTCACTTGGTTTATTAATAAATACAATGTTTATATAACAATGAGCAGTTGTTGCTTGATACACGTATTGTCACGGAGGGACGGGCCGTGCCGCGTCTCTTCCCACCTCTCGTCCCAATGGTGGTGGGAGTATCGACACTCCACAGTTTCGTATATTTTTCATTCAAATATCTCTCTCTTAAAATTCTTTATCTTAAAGATTACTGTTTTAAATGTTTCTCCTTTGAATATTTTTCCTTACAATATCTTTCTTTTGAATGTTTAACTTTGGTATATTTTTCATTTAAATGTATTCCTTTTAAATATTTTTATTTCAAATATTTTTCTTTTGGATATTATGGTTCTCTTAAAGTTTTTCTTTTTAAAGATTACTGTTTAAAATGATTTTTCTTTAAATATTTTCCTTTTGGATGTTTAACTTCTAAATATTTTTTGCTTAAATGTTTTGATTTTAAATATTTTTCTTTGAAACATTTTTCCTTCAAATATTTTTCTTTTAAATATTTTTCTTTTAAATATTTTTCTTTTGGATAGGTTTCTTTTGAATATTCTGCCTCGAATTATTTTTCTCCCATTTGTCCTCTGCACTTATTATGCATCTCTCCCTCAACCTTTCCTCACCTTCTACTCCCCCCTCTCATTACTTAAGTGCGCACCTTACTTTTAAAAAAAGGATGTGTATTACAAATTATTTTAAAATCAATCTGACCTCCAATATGAAATCAGTCAAACAATTATCTATCTATCTTACACTTAAATACAGATTTACACCACCCATAAAATGACATTAAATATATATTATCAAAACGTAAGAGGACTACGCACAAAAACTGACACACTGATAAATGCTGTCAGAGCCAAAGAATGCGATTTCATCGGCTTAACTGAATCGTGGCTAACTGATGGCATCCGTAATGAAGAACTGTTCGACGATCGTCATGACGTGTTCCACCGAGATCAAAATTACTGTGCAACTGGTCAACGCTTGGGCGGAGGTGTCTTGCTCGCTGTTCGGCGTGAACTGGTAGCCCGCTGGCGTCCAGAGTGGCACTCAAAAGCAGAAGATTTATGGTTATCCTTACAAATTAAGAGTTCGTTGTGCAATACTTTAAACATATGTTGTGTTTACCTTCCCAAGGGTCCAACGTATAATGAAAACGTGGTAAGCTTTGTCAGCGAAATTTCAAGATTAACCTTACAATTTCCTTGTGATTTTATTTTTATTTTAGGCGATTTTAACCTCACTGACATTCTGTGGAACAAAAGTCCGAATAACACGTCGTAAACACCTACCAATCGTTTATATCCTCTCAGCTCTGCATTTGTTGATTGTCTGCATTTTTCGGGTTTCTGTCAATATAATGTGATTTCAAACTCCAAAGGCCATTTTCTTGACCTCGTCCTTTGTAACTATTGTGTTATGGTATCAGCCTGTAATGACTCACTAATCGTCGAAGATATTCACCATGCTTCCATAGCGATAGATGTAGCATTCTCGGAAGCCTATGCATTGAGGGAGGAAATACGAAAGGTCCACGTCTTCAAACTTGGTAATTATGAACTTATAAATGTTCTTCTTAATACAGTTAAGTGGAATGAGCTTATTTCTGTTAGTGGTATAAATTCAGCTGTACTTAATTTTTACTCACAAATAAACCAACTCAGAGATGCTCACATTCCACAAAAACCAAGTAGGTATTAAATATTATTTTTAATTGATAAACTAACGTTTAAACAAGATTTTTATGCATAGCACAAAGGGTAGATAACAAATATAATCAATAATTATCAGCCTGAAACACTCATCATTATTGAAAAAATCTTCCGAGAAAAGATACTGGCCGCCAACGGGAATAGAACCCGTGACCCTCTGATTGCCGGTCAGGAGCTCTGACCACTGAGCTATGGCGGCTTATCTAATACCCGCCAAATAATTCAATATATACTAGTGTTTCATTCGACAATTACTTATTATTACATTTTCCCAACTGAAAACAACCAACTTTATTTTTGTGAGAGGTTTTGGTAAGTACTAAATCTCCCGCTAGGTGGCGTCGAGACTAATTATGTCTGCATTTATTGCTGAAATACTTTAACTTGTCAAATATTTATTATTATTTTTAATTGATAAACTAACTTTATGCATAGCACAAAGGGTAGATAACAAATACTATAATCAATAATTATCAGCCAGTGGTCAGAGCTCCAGATCGGCAATCAGAGGGTCACGGGTTCAATTCCCGTTGGCGGCCAGTATCTTTTCTCGGAAGATCATTTCAATATAGACGAGTGTTTCAGGCTGATAATTATTGATTATAATATTTGTTATCTACCCTTTATGCTATGCATAAAAATGAAAATCCCCCAAAAACGGCATTTCCAAAATTAACAGTAGTGTCTCCAATTAGCTTAACCAATCAGGTATCTACTGCCGGCCCCGCCCCCCACCATCAATCACCTTCAACCCGGGTACTTCGTTCTAGACATAAGAAGTGACCTGCACTCACTTAAGTCTTAGCTTTTGGACTGAACAGACATGCGAAAGCTATCCGTTTGAGACAAAAACTCAAGTCATAAGGCCTCTGAAGATGAACAGTGTGATCTGTCCAAAACGTCAGGAGTTAAAAAGTCCTTTTAAGGACAACGTTACCCGGGTAAACCGAGACAATTGTTCTACAAATATATGTATATAATATACATGTATAATATATGTATATAATATACATGTATAATATATGTATATAATATACATGTATAATATATGTATATAATATACATGTATAATATATGTATATAATATACATGTATAATATATGTATATAATATACATGTATAATATATGTATATAGTATACATATATATTTGTGGCGACCAGAACGGTCGCCCTCTTTAGCCACAATCCTTGCGCCGCCACTGATACAGCCAGCATATTCTCGAAAGCCACAATCTACCTACAGTTGTAGTGTTTTACGCCGCATACGGCCACACATTCGGGAAGCGCATCGAAAGGCCTCGACTCAACAGCTGTCACATTCTTACGGCCGTGGAATGTTCCAGAGGTTTTTCCGCTTTGCGCGGGCGCTCAACATTACTTGGCGTTCCGGGTACTCACACGGTCGGCTATATAAAGCGCAGCGACACCGCGCTAGTCAGTCAGTCAGTTCCAGTCTCTAGTATCAGTAACGTCACCAACAAATAGACAGTGCATCGAGTGATAACGTTCCAGTGCGGTACCGGCCAGACTCTCGGCGACTCACTGCCGACTGTGCCGGTGCATCATCAACCTTCGAGGACGCAACAAGCGACACAATTGCCCACGACAAGTCCCACGGCGGGCCTTCCTGTCACGCAGGCAGCAACTTCTCAGCCACTGAGACTTCGTTCTCCTCTCCAAATGTCATTCATTTAGGTGTTGTCATGGGGACAGAAAAAACATGATTGTTTTTGTCTAGCTGTGTAGGAGAGATTGAAGTAATCAAAATATTGAAAAATAAGTTTATAATTGATAAAGTAATATAATGTTTTGAAGATAGACAAATAACTTTAAATGTAGTTTCTTTGTTAGCAAAGCAACTCATGATTTGATTTGTCACATTACCAATAAAAAATTACAACAAATAGACAAATGGTCTTATAAAACTACATTTTTAGTGAAGAGAAACAATTACGTTAAAAATGGAAAAGTTACGATTCACATTTACAGTGTCAGCAGCATCGGATGGAAAAACCAATGTGATCTGCGTAACCTAAATCGAGGCACCCGATGGACATGTATTTGATATTCCCGATGATTTGAAACATGCAAGCAAACACACCGCCAAAACGACTATGGATGTTTATACCAAAATTAAGAATTCTCTAAAGATAAACATCAAACACGGAAAATAAGGTTTCCCTTAACCCAATATTTGAGGAAAATGTACTTAGATGAAGGTGAGAATTTACAATATGGTGACCAATACCTGCAATAATATCAGTAAGGGCACTGAAAATAAAAATCTAGGAAAAATATCAGAAAGATTTTTACACGAGAGTTTTCAGGCAAAATATCAAATGTTCACTAATTTTTATTTTTTTTATTATACATAGATACAAAAGAAAGTACAAATTACATATTAAGAAGTTTTGCCTGTCCAACTAGGAAAGATTCCCGTTCCAGGACAGACAAATTGACAGGTTTAGTTCATATTAATCCAAGAAATGTACATAAATACAAAAACAAAAAATTTCTTTTTTTCTCTGAAACTAAGTTGTGTAATAAATAAAATGTATATATAACATATATACATACAATTTTTGTGACAATGTAGAAAAAAGTCATTTTGTAGCATATATTATAATCGGATTTACCGAATTAACCTGGTAACATATAATATATTCAGATTTACAGAGTATGAGATAAGTGGGTAAATTATTAGTATTGAAAAAATGTAAACCAGGAACCTGCTAACAAGATGGAAGAATTACAACAACAATAATACGCTCGCAACAATAATAATATCATGAATATTAATAATTCATGTGCAATAATAGTCCATTAGGGTTGACTTCAATTTGTTTTGGTAACAATATTGAATAACCTGGCATTATATTTCTAGCGATAATTTTATACAGAAGATACATAGTATAAAGTATATGAATTTTGTTTTGTGCAAATAATATAGTGCTTCCACACAAACGAAGTACTGAATTCCGTATGTCTAAACTTAAATTTTAGGGCGCACAGTTTACACCCGCGCTGTGCAAGCGGGTTTCCTACAGAGTATCGGACCATCCCTATATTCCACAATCATTAACATTTTTAGAGTAGGCTAATATTTGAATACTTAGTTTTTGTTAATGTATAGAACAAAAAGAGGTTCTTGTTAAAGTCTCTTCGAGAAAATAAACAACAGCAGGCAAAATACAAAAAAAAATGCAACGTTAGTTCGCACTTTTGCAGACATGAATAAATGCACTCGGAATAAGAAAAAGGTTTTTCTCCACTGTGAGTCAGTCAGCTTGTGCCTCGTGAGTATGTTCTCTTGAGAACAAAAGTTGCACTCAGAACAAGAAAAAGGCTTTTTTCCACTGTTATTCAGCATGTAGATCGTCAGACTGCCCTTTCTAGAACATGAATAGTTGCACTCGAATACAAAAAAAGATTTTTCTTAACTGTGAGTCAGCATGTGGATAGTCAGATTGCCCCTTTGAAATCATGAATAGATGCAATAGAACATGTGGCTCGTCAGAATGGCTTTTCGAGAACATGATTAATTGCGCTTGGAATGTGAAAAGAATTTTTTCCACTGTGAGTCGGCGTATGCCTCGTCAGATTATTTATTTATTTTATTTTATTTATTAACAGAAACAAACAGAACATTATTTACATTGGTGAAAAAAGTTTACAGTTAATAAGTATATTTCAAGTTAGGTACCTATGATATGTTTCATTGAAGTATCTTGTTTATATTAAATTTTTACCGGGTGATGTGCGTTGTGGGAGGGTGTGTGTGTGTGTGTGTGTGTATGTATGTGTGTAAGAATGCGCATTAAACTATATGATTGACATGATGCTCTTTTTAAATTTGGGCAGTGAATCGGAGAAAATGTCGATGTTATAATTTAGATTAATATTTTTGAATACATGAAGAGCACGATTGATTGGCGAATTAGTTGCTGCATTAGTCTTGTAATTAAGCATGTGGAATAGTTCTGTACGACGTGTACGCCTTAATGGTATGTTAAAATTAATTAGGGAAAGTAGTTCGGTACAATCGATGTTATTATTTAAAATTTTGTGTATAAATGTCAAATCAGCAATTATTCGTCTTTGTTGTAAAGTTTGAAATGTGCGTTCATAATTATTGTTGAATTTGAATTTAAGATATTTTATAAATTTGTTTTGAATATGTTCTATGCTATCTATGTATAATTTGTACTGCGGGTTCCAAATTGGGGAGGCATATTCCAGTATACTTCAGACTAATGCAAAATATAACATAACTACTGTGCGCTGGTTACTGAACACTTTACTTATACGAAGAACAAAACCAAGCATTTTATATGACCTGTGAACGATTGAGTCGATGTGAATATTAAAAATAAGTTTGCTATCAAGGTAAACACCAAGGTCTTTACATTCCGTTTAAGAGATGACAGGTTCATTGTTGAGTGAATAAGAGTACTTAATTACATTTTTATTTCTGGTGAATGTAATAGTATGACATTTGGAAACATTGATATCTAAACAGTTAACTTTACAATACTTGCAAAGCCTATCTAGGTCACTTTGTAACGCTTCACAGTCATTATGCTGTCGAGAAAATGAATAGTTCCACTCGGAACATGAAAACGTTTTTTTTCTATCGTGAATCTTCATGTGGCTCATCAGATGGCCCTTTTGTCAAAATGAATAGTTGCGCTCGGAACATGAAAAAGGTTTTTCACCAAAGTGAGTCAGAGAACATGAATAGTTGCTCTCGGAACAGAAAAAAGGTTTTTTTTCTATTGTGAGTCAGTATGTGTCTCCTCAAATGTCCCCTCCGAGAACATGAGTAACTGAAGTCAGACTGCCTTTTTGAGAACATGAATAGTTAGTTGCGCTCGGAACAAAAGGTTTTTCTCCACTATGAGTCAGTTTGTGCTACGTCAGACTGCCTTTTGAGAACATGAATAGTTAAACTCGGAACAAGAAAAAGATTTTTCTCTATTGTGAGTCAGCATGTGAGTTTTCAGATTATCCTTTTGGGAACATAAATAGTTCCAATCGGAACAAGAAAAAGGTTTCCCTCCACCGTGAGTCAGTATAATGTTCGTCAAATGGCCCCTTTGTGAACATAAATAGTTGCACTCAGAACATGAAAAAGGTTTTTCCAATTGTGTAAGCATGTGGATCGTCATACTGCGCTTTTGAGAACATGAATAGTTGCACTCGGAACAAGAAAAAAAATTATCTCTACGGTGACTACGCCTGTGGGTTTTTTCGATTGCTCTTTTGAGACCATGAATAGTTGCACTCAGAACACAAAAAACGGTTTTCCCCAATGTGTGTCAGCTTGTGCATCGTCAGACTGCCCTTTTGAGAACATGAATAGTTGCACTCGGAAGCAGAAAAAGATTTTTCTCTACTGTGAGTCAGCATGTGGATAGACAGGTTGCCCCTTTGACAACATGAATAGTTGCACTCGGAACACGAAAAAGGTTTTTCCCTACTGTGTTTTAGCATGTGGATCGTCAGACTTCCCATTAGAGAACATGAATAGTGAAAAAGCTTTTTCCCAACTGTGAGACAACATATGTCTCGTCAGATGGCCCTTTTGAGAATATGAATAGTTGCACTCAGAACAAGAAAAAGATTTTTATTTACGGTGAGTCAGCATGTGGAATTTCAGATTGCCCTTTTGAGAACATGAATAGTTGCACTGGGGACAAGAAAAAGGTTTTTTCCCACTGTGAGTCGGCATGTGTCTCGTCAGATAGCCCTTTCGAGAACATGAATAGTTGCACTCGGAACACGAAAAAGGTTTTTCGCCACTATGAGTCAGCATGTGGATGGTCAGATGGCCCTTTCGAGAACATGAATAGTTGCACTGGGGACAAGAAAAAGGTTTTTCCCCACTGTGAGTCGGCATGTGTCTCGTCAGATAGCCCTTTCGAGAACATGAATAGTTGCACTCGGAACACGAAAAAGGTTTTTCTCTACTGTGAGTCAGCATGTGTGTCGTCAGATAGCCCTTTTGAGAACATGAATAGTTGCACTTGGAACACGAAAAAGGTTTTTACCCACTGTGCGTCAGCATGTGGATCGTCAGATTGCCCTTTAGAGAACATGAATAGTTGCACTGAGGACAAGAAAAAGGTTTTTCCCCACTGTGAGTCAGCATGTGGATTGTCAGTTGGCCCTTTCGATAACATGAATAGTTGCACTCGGTACACGAAAAAGGTTTTTCTCCACTGTGAGTCAGCATGTGTGTCGTCAGATAGCCCTTTCGAGAACATGAATAGTTGCACTCGGAACACGAAAAAGGTTTTTCTCCACTATGAGTCAGCATGTGGATGGTCAGATGGCCCTTTCGAGAACATGAATAGTTGCACTGGGGACAAGAAAAAGGTTTTTCCCCACTGTGAGTCGGCATGTGTCTCGTCAGATAGCCCTTTCGAGAACATATATAGTTGCACTCGGAACACGAAAAAGGTTTTTCTACACTGTGAGTCAGCATGTGTGTCGTCAGATAGCCCTTTTGAGAACATGAATAGTTGCACTCGGAACACGAAAAAGGTTTTTCCCCACTGTGTGTCAGCATGTGGATCGTCAGATTGCCCTTTAGAGAACATGAATAGTTGCACTGAGGACAAGAAAAAGGTTTTTCCCGACTGTGAGTCAGCATGTGGATGGTCAGATGGCCCTTTCGAGAACATGAATAGTTGCACTCGCAACACGAAAAAGGTTTCTCTCCACTGTGAGTCAGCATGTGTGTCATCAGATGGCCCTTTCGAGAACATGAATAGTTGCATTGGGGGCAAGAAAAAGGTTTTTCCCCACTGTGAGTCAGCATGTGTGTCGTCAGATGGCCCTTTTGAGAACATGAATAATTGCACTCGGAACACGAAAAAGGTTTTTCCCCACTGTGAGTCAGCATGTGTGTCGTCAGACTGCGCTTTAGAGAACATGAATAGTTGCACTGGGGACAAGAAAAAGGTTTTTTCCCACTGTGAGTCAGCATGTGGATCGTCAGATTGCCCTTTAGAGAACATGAATAGTTGCACTGAGGACAAGAAAAAGGTTTTTCCCCACTGTGAGTCAGCATGTGGTTAGTCAGATGGCCCTTTCGAGAACATGAATAGTTGCACTGGGGACAAGAAAAAGGTTTTTTACCACTGTGAGTCAGCATGTGGATTTTCAGATTGCTCTTTTGAGAAGATGAATAATTGCACTCGGAACACGACAAAGGTTTTTTTCCATTGTGAGTCAGCATGTGGATCGTCAGACTGCCTTTTTGAGAACATAAATAGTTGCACTCAGAACATGCAAAAGATTTAACTCCAGTATGGGTGCGAAGGTGACTTACAAAATTATTCTTATGAGCGCAGGAGTAGTTACAATGAGGACAAGAGAATCGTATATCCACAGAATGCCTTTGCAGATCTGTTGACAAATTTGAAAAAAATTACGGATAAACAAGATTTTTAACGCTATTTCAATAAATGGAAAATAAAGGATACCGCATAATAACAATGTTCGATTTAAATCAATAACAATCGGTTTTACCTGCTGCCTGGTTCATTCTTTCAACGCGTTCTAAGCATTCTTTTTTAACATCCGGCTGATCTATGTCCATTTCCATATAAGGAAAACTCTCTTCATCTTCTTCTCGTGGTCCAAGATCCGCATTGATGATAACTGTCTCCTTATTAGTGCTGCCTGCAAAAACAAAACGACAATACGTACATCGATAATTTGTATAAATATATATTATTTTTTTAATAAAAAATTATTCATTTGGAAGATTAAAGATACCCATCAGTTGCCATCTAGGGGCGGGAATTTGAATAAGAAACTTTAGGTTCAATATTAGAAAAAAAAAATGACCCCAGATGTCCGCTTCAGTGGCCATGATTCAAGAAGGACCATTCTCTTGAAGAAGTCAATGGAAAAGTTTATAAGTGTTCCTAAGAATTAATAAAAAAATTGTTAACTTGAGGAATAGGGAACTTACTGCAAGGAATACAATTAAGTAAGTATTGCCAATCAAATATGCTACATTTTTGTTATATTCAACGCAACTAACCAGCTGTCTGAGTAATTTCCGCATATTGCAAATTCATCACGCCAGAGCTCGCCATTATGTGTAGCCTATATGTTATTCTGATGTATGAGTTATATTATTGTAAGGTTTAAATAAAATCCATTCAGTAGTTTTTGCATGAAAGAGTAACAAATACACATACATCCATACAAACTTTCGCGTTTATCATATTAGTAAAATAAGTATAACTTATAACATAAACCAAGTAAAAAAGGTAAAAACTTGAGGAATCGGAACTTGATGCGAGTTATAAAATTACATAAATATTTCAAATTATACACGCTTTAATATATTTAATGCAACTAACTGTCTGTCCGAGCACCCTGCGCCCTGCGCATATTGCAAACATTCCTTCTTTACTTCTTGGAAGTCGAAATCTATAACCGTATACGCCATCACACCTCCGCCTTCTTCCTGGGGCCCTTGTTCCGTCTTGATGGAAACAGTCTCAGGATTTAGTAGATCCATGGCCCTGCTGCGGTAGCGTTTGGTAATTGGTTCAAGCCAAAACAAATATTCCTGAAACAGAAAATTTTTATAACGGAAATTCAATTCCCATGAGTATATGAAATTTTGTCAAAACATTAAAGTCGCATACGTAATTCATGTTTTGAAACAATAATTTAATAATTATTGTAACTGTATTTAAGCTGGCGTTCGGCATTTGCAAACGGTTGAGGATCGCCATCAAAGGGGCAGTACTCTATAATATAATCTACACTCTACACAATATCTATTTCTAAAAGTAAACCAGAATTATCTTATTTTAAATCTGCCATTCCGCTTTTTACAGAAATTCAGAAATACATGTTTACATAATGTGAGTATTTTAATCAATGCAATTTTATAACTGTATGCTACCAATCTTATTTAGGGAAGTTTTTACAAAAAACGGCTCCGCCAACATTATTTGTATTATTTAATGTGATATGTTGAGGACCAAAGAAGAAGTACACAACTGATTAGCAGATAAAATATCACTTTACGTAAAATAATTAAAATTATGGTTGAATGATAAAGATGTTGGAACACTTTTTCTATAAATTATTCGTAAACCTTCATGTTTCACTTTTCAATACAATTCTAACTTTATTTACTTTCTTTACTATAACAAAAAAATCAACAAAATTTTATGTTTCACTATTTTATTTTATTTTACTTCAATGTTTTCACTAATTACTATATTTCTAAACCTTTCGTTTAAAATTTACATTTTTTACATGTACTTATTGATGTGTATATAGCAATCTTGTTTATATTACCCACACACAGGCAGTGCCTTAGTGAGTTCCATTACCTACTCTTGTCTATTATATATTTTACTTGTTGCTAACTTTTACATTACTTGTACCTTATATATACAACTTACTGTATTTAGAAATTATGGAAAATTCTTTTGTATGAGTGTAGATACAATGGGAAATAATAACGAATAAAAAAAAATTAAAAAAAGATTTATTCAATAAGCGAGACAAGCCACAATGGATAATAATACTATATTGCGGTCTTTCAAAGTTCTGGGATTAGAAGAAGAAAGAGTGAGAAGATACTATATAGATAGATATATATATACATACATTTAATTCATTGTTACGCGGATGACAGTACAGTCCATGATAGCTTTTTGTTTGACAAGCCCCCAAAGGGCTCACAAAACTCCAACGGCTCGGAAGGCTTTGAAACAAAGAATGGACGGTTACCTCGAGAGTGTTTTCTCTTGGGATGAAAATAATCTCGTCGAATTCAATGTTTCAAAGACCGAATCTTGTCTGATTACGTCTAAAAGGGATCGAAATGAAAATCTAGTCTCCTTCAACGGAAGCAATCTGCCGAACAGGCCCTCCATTGATATGCTTGGTGTAATCCTAAGTGCCAGCTTAGATATAGTAAAGTTAGCCTCCCAAAAACTGGGCGTACTGTACAGGGCCCGCAGATACTTTAACAGTACACAACTGCTAACCCTGTACAAATCACAAGTGCGCCCCACAGTTGAATTTGGCAGCCACCTCTGGTCTGGAGCTCCAAAATACCTGAAAAATACCCTCGACTCTGTGCAAAAACGGGCGGTCCGTTTGATAGATTCTCCCATCTTAACAGATGGATTGCAATCTTTAGAGCACAGGCGTCGGGTGGGAATGCTATCCTTATTCTACCGGTATAACAATGGAAGATACTCCGAGGAACTAGCGTCATTGATCCCTTCGGCACCGGTGCATAGTCGGGAAACACGTCAAACGCGTGCCCAACATATGTACACGGGTGACATTTGTCACATGACAACGGGTCGTTTCTTCGACTCATTTTTGTGTTCAACAGCTCGGCTGTGGAACGATTTGCCGGCCTCTGTGTTTCCTCCTTCCTACAACTTGGGTCTCTTCAAGACCAATGTTCATTCCTTCCTTTCCTCAAAAAGACCCTCCACACAGCATCTCAGGCAGATGACATAGGCCCTGAGGGAAATTTTTTCCTCAGGGCCGCCTGTGCTGAGTTAAAGTAAAAAAAAAAAAAACATATTTTTTTGTGAAAATGTAGAAAAAATAATTTTGTAGCATATATTATAATCGGATTTACCGAATTAACCTGGTAACATATAATATATTCAGATCAGAGTATGAGATACGTAGGTAAGTTAGTAGTATTTAAAAGTGTAAACCAGGTGCCTGATAACAAGATGGAGGAATCACAAAACGATTTACAACATAAAGATATGAAGTTATGTTAAGGTGGAATGTAATCATAAATTATTTCGAAATAACGAAAATTTTATTTCGCAATACGATAAAAATAATGTTTTTAGTGGGAAAAAAAAATATTTCAAATTTTTTAAATTTACAGGGGGTTTGCATTTATCAAAAATAAATCAGAAATCAGACCCTTTTCTGACCGCCATTACATATGTTTTACAAAATATTTTCAAATTGTGAAGACCCTTAAAAATACTCTGGAGGTTTTTCTTTAACGCGACATACGTAAATTTAAAAAAAAATCAAGAATAGGGTTTTGGTTAACTTTTTTCATAAACCCTAAATTCAATGTTTTTTTAAATTCAAATTACAAAACTTAGGTTAAGATTATTAGAAAAAACGATACGACAACAACATGTTAAAATCATTCTCCATTTTTAAAAATAATTTTCATATTTTTAAATTTTGTATTAAAAGAGGTTTTCGGGACTTTTAAAATAATGAATTACATTACCGTAACATGGCGCTTTATCATGCCCGTGGCCCAAACTTGAACCAAAAGCTTTTATTTTTTGGCAATAGGATACGGAAAGCGATACAATACACTGTTGCCAATTAATAAAATCATCGCCTTCACTTCTGTCCATGAGTTTAGTCTTATATTATAAATATTGTCAGACTCTCCGACTTGCGAGTTAGCTTAGTGGTAAAGCGTTTGATTTCGGTCACTGGGAGGTAAGGTTCGAGCCTTGGTCAAACCAAGTTTTTGTTTTATTTTTTTTCTCAATTTAAAAACTAAAATAGATGGTTACGTTCCGATTATTTTTTTAAATACATTCCTTTGAGAAATAGTTAAATTTTACTTGAAATTGCTTCAGCCGTATTTGACCAGATCTGAATAGCCCGGTACTCTATACAGGAAAGGAAGGAGAGGAGGTTCTGGGAAGGAAAAAGGTACGTGGGATGGGTAGGAATCTGGGGGCAGTGTGTCCAGGAGTGATGAACGTATCCTACTGCGGTGCACGGCGATGTTCCGAGAGATTCCGACTCGAGAGGATAAAAGACCTCCCTCAATCATTCTCTCCCGATCCGGCCTGCCGTGCAATAGGTGAGCAGACACATCCTTCACCAACACCCGACAAACCGCACCCCATGAACCCGGGCACCCCTGCTGAGTCACCAAACGTAGCGTAACACTTGGGGTGACTTATGGCAGAGGTGTTGGTTATCCAATAAATGGTTCCCGGGGCGCGGCAGCCACACCCGCCTCCCAAATTTATTGGATAACCAACAACAAAGGTTTGCTAGGTTTGGTGAGCAGGAGTGCACGGGTTCTTGGGGTGAGGTTTATTTAAGTCTTGGCGGCGGAGGCTTTAGCCCACCCACTGCATGGCGGGCCGGATTGGGAGAGACAGGTTGAGGGAGACCTTTTTACCCGTCGCCTTTCACCACAGTGAAAGGGATGGATTCGCACGTTCGTCACTCCTAATCCACCCAGAACTTCCCCTCCTTCCTTTCCCTAAAAATACCCTATTCACGGCACCCTCAAGATGACGTAGATAGACTTGATTCGCACAAATCGGATCGAATCCCGGCGTGCCAAATAAATTTTAATTGTTTAGTTTGTGTTATTTCACAATTTATTCATTATATACATAGTATATTTGCGGCACGTTCCAGAGTGGAAGATACCTACTCTCCGTATCGCCCTGGTGTAAGACCACCTTTCAGAATTGAAACGTTGCTTGAAATGGCATAGCCGTGTTTGGTGATCAGATCTGAATAGCCAGGTACTTCCCCACCTTCCTCTTCCCTATCTCCTTCCCCTCCCCACTACCCTCAGCCTCACAACATACCCCAATTGGGGATGCTATAGTCTCACTGGCTTCAGGCGGGAGCAGTTGGGACCCTTGCGCGGTATACATATAAAAAAATAAAATAAAAAAAGAGCATTTTTTTCCTGAGGCCTCCTAACTAACTAACTAACTAACCATCACGCCGTTTCCCCGCAGGGGTAGGCAGAGAGGACGGACCGCCACACAACTCGATCTTGGCACACACTCTTTGCCTCGTTCACATTCATACATCGTCTCATACATGCTCTTCTATTATTCCGACTCTTCACATGGCCCGACTCAAGTATCTGATTCACTTGGTCATGCCATGTCTTCCTCGGGCGTCCCCGACTTCTTCTACCATTCACATTTGCATCATATATTCTCCTTACACTCCTTTCCTCGTTCATTCGCTCTACATGCCCAAACCATCGGAGAGTCCCTTTCTTAATCTTACACATCACGCTTACGTCAGCCTTGCATTCTTTGCGGATATCCACGTTTCTCTCACGATCGTACATGGTTTTACCACACATTCGCCTCAGGGATCTCATTTCTACAGCATTCAGTCTGCTTTCATCCTTCCTCTGCCAGTTCCATGCCTCACTGTCATACATCAGGGAAGGTACCAGCACTCCATTATGGACGGCTAGTTTCGCGTCTTTGGACAGTTTTTTATTACCGCCAACGGCATTCAGTCCTCCATTAATGGAGTTACCGGCATTCACCCTTGTTTCAATATCTCTATCAGCCTTCCCATCTTTCGTAAACATACTACCCAGATACACAAACTTATCCACCTGCTCCAAGTATTCATCATTCACAACTATATTGCATACTGTTTTCGTACTCTCTCTTTCAAACACCATGACTTTAGTGAGGCCTCCTGTATCGAGATAATGCAAAAAAAGGAACAAGCACAAATCATTCTGTGATCCATGTGATCTTGAGATTTTGGGTGACGATAAATTGGCCAAGCGTCAGAAATGTCACTAGCTACAGCTGACGTGCGACGCGACGTTGCCATAATGACTTCAGGCACTTAAGACTTCAGGTAGTTTTTTCTCAAAACTTTACTGTATTGACACGTGCATAGTACCCTTGGCCGGCTAGCAGCCCGAATTATTTGATGCTACCAGATGCGACATGTTGAATAATAAAATAAATAATATTTATTTTTCTAGTGGCATCTTTCGGATTTTAACGAAACTTTTTGAAAACAAAATAATCTCAAAATGAATGATAAAGACCGTTCTGACCGCTGGAGTGCTCTGTTGCAGTTTAGTACGGATATTATACCTATTCCTTCTTCGCGTTAATACTTATAGGAGAAACTACAATAAAATTTACAATATTAGATATAATTTATGTACCTATATAAAAATATATATGATTTTTTATAAGCGATGTAAATACAATGTGTAATAATTTATATGCAAACATGATTATTTTCACTGATTTAAAACATGTCTTCAGAACACATTATATTATACGGTAATCAAGTCTTATGTCTAGAACGGAGTACCCAGGTTGAAGGTAATTGAGGGTGGAGGGGTAGAAAGCGGGGCCGGCTGTATCAGGCGGTTTGCGTATCTGTCCGCGCCGGCCGCAACGCACGCACGGCACGCAACGGATTTTTCTATATCTTTATATAGAAAAATCCGTCGCGTGCACCGATCACCGGCAACATGATTGGATAGTTTTAAACTAACTTAAACTTAAGAGTGTTTCTTACCTGCCACAATCAATTTGGGAGGCGGGTATGGGTACCGCCACACGGGAACCATTTATTGGATAACCAAAACCTCTGCCATAGGTCACCCCAAGTGGTTCGCTATGTTTGGTGACTTAGCCCGGATTAATGGGGTGAGGATTGTCCAGGTTTTGGCGGCCGATTTGTCTGCCCAGCTGCCACGTGTGGGCAGGATCGAGAGAGACCGGTTGAAGTAGGTATTTTATCCTCTCCAGCTGAAATCTATCCACCTCACCTCACTTTTCACCTCACCTCGCTTTTCACCGCGTTTGGCGGAATGGATTCATACTTCTGTCACTCCGGACATCCTGACTCCCAGGTTCTTACCCACCCCTCATACCTATTTCCTTCCAAGAACTTAATTTCCTCCCTTTGGTAAATGTTCCGCTATTGAGTCCACGCTCAAAACACACTTTAAAAAATTAAAATAAGTTGTACTAGGTAGATAATAGTTAGTAATAAGAAATTCAGTAACCGAAATTTAAAAATATTGCGTTTTAATGATTATTTTGTTAACTTTAAAAATGCGAAATGTCATTTTTCAACGACCGCCATGTTATTAATTACGACGATGAAATATGCACTTTTAAAAGGAAAAATCACTCTCTGTCAATTACACAATAGTAAGTACGAATTTCAATCTTCGAAAATGATAAATAATGCGTATTAATCATTATTTTGTTAGGTTTCGTAAATTCAAAAAATCATCACTTATTACGCGTGCATGACGCGAGACGCAAGCCTATATGAAATGTGAAACTGTTCCTTAAATATACCAAACCATCCACAACTGTTCCATGTGAAACATGTTTTACATGCAATTTGCAAATGAGCCAACCTAAAAATAAAAAAAAAATCGTTCACGAAACGAGTAGCTAAAAGCGATACATAGACGATATTATTACGAAAGTACCTGATTTGCCAAATTACGTATGTAATTATTTTAATACCTAAAACGAAAATAAATAAAAGAACACGCACGCGTTTTTCTTTTCAATAACACCCAAGTTTTGAAAGGTTTGTACTGCAAGTAGGATTAGTATTATAGACAAGTTTGTACCTGTATTTATAACAGAAGAACATGGAAAGAAATGTCACTTTCTTTTGTATCACAAACCATGTTACACAAACCTAGCGTAGCCGCTAAACTACTTGAAAACTGGGATGTTTTTCTTGCTTTGACGCGAGCAGGCGGTATAAAGGGGCACTTTCTTTTGTATCACAAACCATGTTACACAAACCTAGCGTAGCCGCTAAACTACTTGAAAACTGGGATGTTTTTCTTGCCTTGACGCGAACAGGCGGTATAAAGGGGCACTTTCTTTTGTATCACAAACCATGTTACACAAACCTAGCGTAGCCGCTAAACTACTTGAAAACTGGGATGTTTTTCTTGGTAGGTTATTTTACAACAATTAATTGTTATTATATTATTTGAAACGACTGGTTACGTAAATGTTTTTGAATTTTTAGGTTGGTAGTGTGTATTTACAATTTGCGTATTGCAGTTTCACACGGCACAAGAATGGCCTTCTTATTTAAAAAGATGGCGGTCCTTGAAAAATGACATTTCGCATTTTTAAAGTTAACAAAATAATCATAAAAACGCAATATTTTTAAATTTCGGTTACTGAATTACTTATTACTAATTATTATCGACCTAGTACAACTTATTTTAATTTTTTAAAGTGTGTTTTGAGCGTGGACTCAATAGCGGAACATTTACCAAAAATTAATTTCCCCAGGGCCTTCTGTGTGGAGCTAATGTAAAAAAAAAACTATATTGAGTTTGTGAGACAATGGCTAGTCTATATATTATGTAGATAAATTATGTACATAAAATTAAAATAAAAGTGCTATGAACTATTAAGAAGAACTAAATGCACTTAAAATAATTTATCTATGTCAAAATTTTTCGATTATTCTAGAGATTAAAACTGTTCCAAATCACAGAAGGTTTGAACTGCATTTGCCAAAAATCGATAATAACTTTGACATTTAACCTTTTGGCACTAAGCATAGATTATGTCGCAAATGCTGTAAAAACTGATCAATTAAGCGTCAAGGAAAATATTCTCACAATAAACAAGCACCAATTAGGTAACATAAGTTTTATAAAGTCAATATATGAAGAACTTACTTACATACAAGGCGAACCGCGGTCAATTCCAAAGCGTTGAACAAACGTCACAAGAAAGGAAGTGCTTGAACTTTAAGATCTTTGTGGTACAATTGTTATGGTTTTTGAAATAATCTCAAATGAATACAGTTAACACAATACTTATTGTGTAGTTTATACACAATATTACTTCGAACGGTGGAACATCAATCACTGCGTGTGAAGGTTTCAGGGTTAGGATTAGGAAGCAAAATGGACGCCGAAAATGGACATTTGCATAACCATAGACAACGATGGATGGACAAAATAGAAGACTGAAGAAAATAATCTCAAAAGTAAGCACCGGTTATTTCCATTGGAAATATTGCAACACCAATCAAAATGAAATGGGAAACAAAAGTTGCGAGTCTGAAGGAACCTTTTTTTTGTAGATAATAACCCAGGCAGGACGGAAAGGGGACTACAAACTCCCAAGATCCACCTTTTTTGCAATATCTTGATAATAAATGGTACTTCAACACACGCACATGCCAAGAAACTACTCACGTACAATTATTGTACCACTAGTTAAATCCAGACAAGAAGACTTATCCAGTACTTCCAACTATAGGCCGATATCTCTTGCCACAATAATAACCAGAATATTTGAAAGAGTTATACAAATTCAAATAGAAGGCAAACTATTTACTTCCGACAATTAATTTGGTTTTAAATCTAAATTGTCTACAGATATGGCAATATTCAGCTTAAAACAATGTATCGAATATTAACGATTTTAATTTGTATTTTATTTTCAGGGTAGTTTTGTCCAAGTTGATTTTCCCCGTGTGTCTCCACGTGCAGTCAGGAAGTCCTCTACCAAGTAACAATCTCACAAGGCAAGAAAAACCACAGTGTATGCTTGTTTTCTTGATTTAAGTAAAGCCTTCGATCGGGTTTCTCACGAACTGCTTTGGAAAAAACTAAAAGAAAGGAAGGTGCCAGGTTCAATAATCAATATTCTGGCAGTCTGGCATCATCAACAAGAGAACCAAGTTATTTGGAAAAATAAAATGTCAACACCAGTGAATATGGAATGCGGCGTCAGACAAGGGGGAAGTTTATCGCCTATTCTATTTAACGTCTATATGAACGATTTAAGCGATAAACTCACCTCGGCAAACGTAGGCTGTCACCTGGGAAATAACTGTGTAAATAACATTGCATACGCAGATGATATGGTCATTTTATCACCAAGCATAAAAGGACTGAGAAAGCTGTTAAAGATATGTGAAGAATAAGCTGCCGAATAAAACATGGTCTATAACCCCACTAAGTCTGTTTTGCTCGTATTCAAGTCGGGCGCAGGCACCATAAAAATACTACCCGTCAGTCTAAACGACACAATAATAACAGAAAAAATCGAGGTCAAATACTTGGGACACATCATAATAGCGGACCTCAGCGATGATTCGGATATTGAGCGACAGAGAAGATCACTGTGCATAAGGGCAACTATGATTTCTCGAAGATTTAACAAGTGCAGCCCAGCTGCAAAAAGGCAACTTTTTAACACGTACTGCACGAGCCTATATACCTCGGAGCTATGGACCAACTTCAAGAAAGCATCACTAAAAAGAATGGAAGTACAGTACAACTCGTATCGAACGCTTTTTGGGTTGTCCTGGTACTGCAGTGCCACCGAGATGTTTGAAGAAGGGCGAGTTCCCGGATTCCGAGCACTCATGAAGAAACGGATCACTAACTTCAGAACGCGACTAGCCTCGAGCAAAAACAGTCTTGTGATGTCCCATCTACAAGCGGTGGAGCCACTTCCTGATGACATAGATTTATAACAAAAAGTTAACTTAATTCAAATTTTCTTATTTTGTTTTGTATTATTATCTATTATTTTCTTTTACCATGTAATTTTTTTTTCTCTCATCTTGCAATATTTTTATTTTACTTGATATATTGTATATGTATTATATGGAACTCGTGGGACTGCACCACCCTCCCCGAGATCTGGAATAAAGGATAAAAAAAAAAAAAAAAATTAATATATTTTGCAATCCTTGAAAAAATACCAACAATTTTTTTGCCATTTTTTATTTTCCGAAATTCAAAGCGCGTAATAAGAAAAAAATGTTTTTGATAAATATTAGTGCAAATCGCGTTGTCCGCTAGCATTTCGATACCATTATTATTGTGTTCACTTTATGTTGTTTATTTATTTATTATACATTGATACAAAAGAGAGTACAAATTACATATTAGGAAGCTTTGCCTGTCCAACTAGGAAAGTTTCCCGTACCTACCAGGACAGACAAATTGTCATGTTTAGTTCATATTATTAATGAAATGTATGTACATAATTACGTAACAAAAAAATATTTTTCTCTGAAACTAAGTTGTGCAATAAAGAAAATGTATATAATATACATTATAATATAAAGATATATATACACATATATGACCTCTTCTCGTAGTATGCTGAAAATATATACATATATATATACACATATTGTCCATATTGACCTCTTCTCGTAGTATGCTGATCCAGTAAGAAGTTATTAGACAGTGTTGATCCACCTTTAACACCATATAACTTGGCTTTGATGGATTATTTCTGTATGATTTAGCAACAACGTTACATTAAATAGCAAGGTTGCCAGTTTCCCAGTAAAAGTAAACGAAATACTACACATATAATTTTCGATATTTGTATGGAAATCATACGCTTCGTAACTGTTGATCCGCCCAAATCACCATGCGTTGATGATCCGCCCAAATTGCCATGCGTTGTTGATCCACATAATCGTATATCTTATGTACCTATATGTGCTTTTACTAAAAAATTGTTGATCTGACCATGACCAATCAGAATGGCGTTCAAGATGGCGTTATGAACGAAACCTTCTGATTAGTCATAAAAAATATTTACCTATATCTGGTTTTACTGTTCATTGGTTGAGCCGATATGGAAGTTGTAAAACGTAATACAACGGCACCTAGTAGAAAAGTATATCCAATACTTCAGGTAAATTTTTAAAACGGTTATGAAGAATACATATTTTTATACATTCTGCATAACCTAACTTATATTGCAATTTTTAAAATTAAAATTATAATATTATATCTTTCCGGTCTTATTTTAATTCTATTGTATTTTTATTTTAGATTTAATTTTGATTTTGATTTTGATTTTCAATTTTGGTTTTAATTTTAATTTTGATTTAGATTTTGATTTTTAATTTTGATTTTGACATTTGATTTTGACTTTTGATTTTGATTTTGACTTCGATTTCCATTTTGACTTTTGATTTTGATTTTTGATTTTGGTTTTGATTTTGATTTTAATTTTTGACTTTTGATTTTGATTTTGATTTTGGTTTTGATTTTGATTTTGATTTTGATTTTGATTTTGATTTTGATTTTGATTTTGATTTCGATTACGATTTCGATTTTGATTTTGTTTGTTTTCGTTTCCGCTTCTAAGACCCGCACAAACCTCACCCCATGAACTTGAGCACCCCGGCTAAGTCACCAAACATAGCGAACCACTTAAGGTATACCTAAATTTTGGGAGGCGGGTATGGTTACCACCGCCCCGGGAACCATTTTTTGGCTAATCAACACCTCTGCCATATGTCACTCCAAGTGGTTCGTTAAGGAGTGAGATTTGTCTAGGTCCGTGCGGCGAACGCGTTTGCTCACCTACTGCGAGGCAAGCCGGATCAGGAGAGACTGGAAGAGGGACATTTTTTTTTCATTAGCTCCACACAGGAAGGAGGCCCTAAGGAAAATAATTCACCTCAGGGCCTATGTAATCTTTGGGGACGCTGTGTGGTATTTTTAGGAAAGGAAGGAGAGGAAGTTCTGGGGAGGACAAGGGTAGTTTGTGTGGGTAGGAATCTGGGGATCAGTGTGTCCAGGAGTGACGGACGTATGAATCGATCCCTCCCATTGCGGTGCATGGCATGTTCCGATAGAGTACGGCTGAAGAAGTCGAAGGGACCCCCTCAACCATTCTCTCCCTATCCGGATTGGCATGCAGATAGTGGGCAGACGCGTCCGCCGCCAAAACCCGTACAAACCTCAACCCATGAACCCGGGTACCCCGTCTAAGTCACTAAACGTAGTGAACCATTTGACCTAGACTTATAGTTTGGGAGCCAGGTATGGGTACCACCGCCCCGGGAATTATTTATTGGATAACCAACTCGTCATACGTCATCCCAATTACTTTTTTGAGACTTAGCAGGGCTGCTCGGGTTCAAGGGATGAGATTTGTCTAGGTCTTTGCGGCGAACGGGTTTGCCCACCTACTGCGTTACGGACTGGATCGGGAGAGACTGGTTGAGGGAGACCTTTTTTCTTACATTAGCTCCACACAGGAAGCCCTGAAGAAAATAAATCCCCTCAAGGCCAATGTCATCTTTAGGGATGCAGTGTGGAGCGTATTTTTAGGAAAGGAAGAAGAGGATGTTCAGGGAAGGAATGGGGTAATAGGTGTGAGTAGGAATCTGGGGGTCAGTGTGTCTAGGAGTGACGGACGTGTGAATCCATCCCTCCCATTTCGGTGCAAGGCGATGTTCCGAAAGGTTCCATGTCAACTCAGAAATAAACCAACTCATAATAACTCAGAACCTCCTCAGAAAGGTCATTAATAGCTATGAAAATATAATTTTAAAATAGCCGGTAACCCTAACCTAACTTAACCTATTCAACCTATGTTTTAATATTTTTTTATTATCACTCTTAATGACCTTTCTGAGGTGCTTCTCAGTATGTTTAATTCTGAGTTGTCTGGTCACCGTTCCGAAAGGCGATCATTCTAATCTAACAAACTTCTACTATCTACTACACTATAAACTATTACTATTTACCCTTACCCCTCTCCCTCAATAATTTATTAATTAAATATAGGTAAAATGCATCATTTGTCACATAAAAACATATACTATATAACAGCGACATGTCATTGGTACCAATTATTGTATTAACTCTATAACTTGTAACTACTTTCTAATATGTAATTATGTACTGTTTGTTTCTGCAAAAAAAAATAAAAAAATAAAAAAAAAAATAAAGGGGTAAGATTTGTTTGTTTGTTTGTTTGCAATGAATAGGCTCCGAAACTACTGAACCGATTTGAAAAATTCTTTCGCTGTTGGGAAGCTACACTATCCCTGGGTAACATAGGCTATATTTTATTTTCAAAAAAAATAGGCATCCTTACAAACACTTCAATAATGGAACCCAAGGTGAAAAAAAATTACCTAAAATATTCTTTACATCGCGTGCGCTGCGAAAACTATTGATGATAGAATATAATAATGTACTACGACTTTGTAGAACACATCATTATTTACAAAAAAGGTCGCGACAGCATATGTCTAACTATTATGGTTATGCCACAATAATTATTCTTTTATTTTAAAAAAAATTTCATATTTGATTTCGAATGTGCATCATGCACTAATTAATATACACGATAAACAGACGTCATGATTACAGACATTGCCAAGTCTGGCGGTGATTATAACACTATTCACATTGATTAATATTATAGTTTTACCATAAGTTTTGGAGTAGAAAACTGTATTTCCTGTTAATGTTCAACAGAAATTATGGTCACCTCTGGTCGGAAATCGTTTGTTTACTTTTAAAATTAATTTGTATCACAATATTTTAACCACTCACGTATTTTGCGATTATGCAAGTTTTTTATCTTAAACGAACTGCCAGATTTATAACACTTTGTGTTATTTCCGCTTCACAATTAAGGGTCAATAAATGGAACATATCTGAACGTAGCCGAATACTAAAAACTGTCACACATCTGCCGGATCTGCCCTGATGATGGACACTGCAACGCTGTCCGAAACGTCGGCCAAAGAAGGAGGTAGCGCAACACGGTATAACACCCAAAAAAAATAACCGAAAAAAACTAAAAACTTGAAACGTTTGTTTGAAATAAGGTTTCAAATTGTTATATTACAAAAAAATATTAACATTTATAAATATTAAAATTTAGAAAGCAAACATAAAAATATTGTAAAAATGACTCAAGCGATGTTTTTATGTGGAAACGGTACTAAAATCACTGATTATGTAAAAATAACACTTATTCTATTGAATAAATAAACAATTTTGTTACCTACCTTTTACCATTTCATACAAGAATATTTAAAAAATTAATAATGTCTAACAGCGCGTAGGTGATTTGGGGGTGAAAACTGTTTCTACAAATTTAGTATTTTTTATGTACTTCTATGGACAACTTTGAATAGAAATGTGAAGCATTCAATATGGATCTTCTACTTTTTGTTTTAGGGTTATCACTAGAACAATAACAGAGTTATAACGACTTCTGTGAGAACACACGAAAAAACGCGCTTATTTTACCGCTATTGTTATATATTAACACGCTTACGCATCCGAGTGGTTGAAATATTCTAAAAACCATTGTATTAAAGACCGGATGTCGGTAACTTGATATATTCATGTTGCCGCTATTTAAAAATATATCTGAATATTATTTTAAATTTTAAGCAAATCTACAGTGTGGTAACAAATTCAATAAAAATTAATCAATTTGTACGATTATGTTTTATGTTAAAACTTATTTCACAGTAGCCTAATTAGTATTAATTAATGATAATGAGGGCCGAACTGCATGGGTAAATTTTATTTATTACATAAACATAAAATTTCAGAGACAGAAAGAATCGACTGTGTACCAAGTTTCATCTCGATTATGTGACGGAAAGTGGATTTTTTAGACTTTTTAGACTAAAACAAACTCAGAATTCCAAGTAAAGGTGATAATTAAGAGGAATATAAACGCTAGAAATATTTCGATTCTCGCGCCTGCAAAATTTGCAATTGAGCGTCTTATTTGCGCGCGGCAAGTAAGCGAAAAAGTGGTTTTTATTTATTTTGTCCATAATTTTATAAGAGTGAAAAAAAGTTAGAACATAGAAAACCTCAAAAATGGTTTTAGCCATAAAGGAGTATTTTTATAAAAATGTTTCTTGTATTACTTCATAGTTAAGTCATGAAATAACATTTTTAATTAGTGGTTTACGCTTATTTTTTTGTTTGTTATGTAAATAATAATTTTATTGTAATTCCATTACATAGAAAACCTAGTAAAAGCTTCAATTTATCCGTAGCATATTTTTTGATGTTGATGCTGTAAGCCAATTCGTCATAAAGATTAATCTAAATAGGATTTCACGTATAACTTCACCTTAAAAGAACGTCTCTATATTATATGTAGATGGCGCGAGTTTAATTATTTTAGGGTAAAACTTTTTTTTTAAAGTTTTCCTTTAAAATTTTAAGATGAATTAATTGTTTGCGCCCGAACAGTTGCAATATGAATATGAATAAATAGTTTTTTTGGTTTAAATAAATCTTTCAAGAAGGCGTACAAATACAATATTGGATTGAATTACCGATACAATATGGTATTTGTTTGCCATTTTTGAAAGATTTATTCAAACCAAAAAAAACTATTTATTTATATTCATATTACGAATGAACGGGCGCTAACAATTCATTCATCTTAATAAGGCACTACTTGTAAAAAGCGTGTTCCCTAAAATAATTGAAAGAGTAGATTGTGAAATCTTTTTAATATCACCTTAATATAAAAAGGCGGCTCTTTGGCCGTCGCCGTCGTAAGAAAGTATTAATTATGATTTCTAATAAGTTTTCTGAAGTAAGGTAAAAACAATGATATAAAAATAAAAATCTTTTTTTTAAATTAAGATAGTCATTCCCGCGATAGTATACTTTTAGTTAAAAACTAGCAGACCCGGCCACATGTTGCTGTGACTAACGAAACACAACGCCATCACAACGCCACGCCACTACCCAACCATTACATGGGGCTGGAGATTTGTTACAAGGACGTGGGGGTTGGATCATCATAACCCACTTATTTCATTATATTTTTGTATACTTTTAGTTAAAAACTAGCAGACCCGGCCACATGTTGCTGTGACTAACGAAACACAACGCCATCACAACGCCACGCCACTACCCAACCTTTACATGGGGCTGGAGATTTGTTACAAGGACGTGGGGGTTGGATCATCATAACCCACTTATTTCATTATATTTTTGGTATTTCAATATTTCACTGGGAAAAATAGATTTTTTTTCTTATAGCTATATTGCAGTTCGTTAATATCTTGGGCTGTGCATCGATAAGCATTTAACTTTTAAACAACACATACAAGATGTAAAAGATAAAATCACACCCCTAATTAGCGTTTTTAGCCGGTTATCATATCTATTACCAATTAAATTTTAAAAAAAGTTTGTATTATTGTGTCACACCTAAACTACCTGATTGAAATCTGGGGAAATGCGTATGAAACATACATCAATGAATTACAGGTAATTCAAAATAAGCTAATCAAAAAACTATTTCACTACGAATCCAAAACATCCACATAAAAAAATATATTTGGAAACAAAACTGCTAACATTAAGAAAACTATACGAGTAAAATATATGTATCCTTATATACAAAATAAATAATAAACTCACACATACAAACACAGAATTCATTAAAACGTCCCAAGTACACAAACATTTTACACGACAACACGATAACATACGTTTAAACACCATTCATACTAACTACGGTAAGCAATCAATTAGTTACGAGGGGGGCAATTTATATAATTGCCTTCCAGATATCAAAAACGAAAAAAGTGTGTGCAAATTTAAAAAAAAAATATTCATGTTTATTCACAAAAAACAAAGTAGTGATAGTGAATAATATCGTATGGTAATATAATGTCATGTAAATGTTAGTACTGCAATCTATGCAGTATAATATAATGTAAAATATATTGTAAAAAGGACATAATTCAATTTTCTAGTTAAGTAAGTGAAAATTTTATTTTCTTTTTTACTGGAATAAAGAATTATGAAAAAAAAACAATTAAAACTTTTTTTCATTGCTCCACACAGGAGGCCTGAGGAAAATAATTCCCCTCAGGGCCTATGTCATTTGGGGGGGTTGTGTGTAGGGAATTTTTAGGTAAGGAATGAGAGGAAATTCGGGGAAGGAAAAGGGTTTTAGGGGTGTATGGGAATCTGGGGGTCAGTGTGTCCAGGAGTGACGGACGTATGAATCCATTCCACCCACTGCGGTGCATGGCGATGTTCCGAGAGAGTACTACTGAAGAAGTCAAAGAGACCCTCAACCATTCTCTCCCAATACGGCCTGCCATGCAG
Source organism: Limnephilus lunatus (assembly GCA_917563855.2). NCBI lineage: Eukaryota > Metazoa > Arthropoda > Insecta > Trichoptera > Limnephilidae > Limnephilus > Limnephilus lunatus. Next base: position 105,327,086 of record OU830592.1, on the reverse strand, counting down.
CTGGTGAGCAGACGAATCCGCCGCCAAGACCCGGACAAACCTCACCTCATGAACACGGCACCTCTGCTTAGACACCTAACGGAGCAAACAACTTGGGGTGACTTATTACAGAGGTGTTAGTTATCCAATAAATAGTTCCCGGGCGGCGGTACCCATACCCGCCTCCCAAATTGAGAAATTGGGCCTCCCAAGATAAAATAGTAATAACCGACATAGGAAAAATTGCGAATAAATTCAAAGATTTTTTTACAAATGTTGCCTCAGATCTAATAAATAACAATCCCTTATTTCAAAACAACTCGCACAAATGGACACACTCTCTGAAAATACTCCTAACTTATCTCAATTTAAAGGGGTAACTCAATCTGAAATTATAAAATACATTTTTTTTATTTTTTTTATTCAGAAAAAAGATACATAAATTACAATAAATTCAATATAATAATTAATTACATAATATATATGTGTACATATTTGATTTATCCCCATTAAAAAGCAGGGCTTGTGTGTATGGGGGTGTTATTATATTGGTTTAATTATTTTATTTTTTATTATTCAGTTCAAATTTTCGGTATAATTTTTAAGCTGAGTTTTAAATTTTTTGATATAAGGTACTGTTTACATTTCTGATTTTTTCAGGTACTGAATTAAAAAAATTACCCCGAGATATTCATGATTTAACTGTCCTTTTTACATTTTGGAGTCGGAAGTATTGATGTTTGTCTAAGATTTCTGTTATTTTTAAATGGTGCAACTTTATTTTGAATATTATCTTTATAAATTTGTTATGTTGCATGATAAAAGTATAATGCACCTAATTTTCTGACTTTAAATTGTTGGAACATTGAAAAACTAAACTCAAATACGGCCAATGGTCCAGATGAATTAAGCTGTACCACAATCAAGTCTATTAAACAACATATTTCCATGCCACTGCGACACATTTTTAATTCCTGCTTTGAAAAAAACATTTTTCCAAATGCATTTGAACTTTCAAATATTGTACCGGTACATAAATCTGGATCGGTCTCTAATCTTGTCAATTACAGACCAATATCGCTGATTTCCCAACTTGCAAAGATTTTAGAAAATTTTTAAAAGGCACAAGTATTAGAGTTTCTAGAATCTAACGCACTTTTGTCCCCAAACCAATATGGTTTTTGATCAGGTCTAAGTACAGATGATGCCTTATTTAATCTAACAAAAAAAATATATACCAAGCTTGACTCAAATATGAGTAGTACAATCTTTTTATACTTAAATAAGGCTTTCGATACCGTTAATCATAATAAACTGATTAGAAAACTTAATAACATAGGAATTAAAAATAATTGTTTGTCACTCTTAATCAATTATTTACTTGATCGCAGACAATCCACCCAAATAGGAGAAAATATTAGTAAACCAGCATATGTGCGACATGGGGTTCCACAAGGAACAGTTATTGGTCCATTATTGTTCCTAATATATTTTAATGACCTATGTAATATTCGCATTCCGGGAAAACTATTATCATATGCCGACGATACTGCACAAGTGCACATTCATTGTCAAAGAATAGCTCAATATGAACCTTCTGACACTAAACAGTGAAAAAACTCTTTACATTCCATTTTATAATACCAAAAAAGGCGGCACCCTCAACTCCCTTAAATATAAGGTTTCACAAAAATACTTGCAATCCTGTCTCATGCTCGGTTCACGACGAGTTCATCGAAAACGAATTCATCGAAAATCAATTCATCGAAAATCAATTCATCGAAAGCAAATTCATCGAAAACGAGTTCATCGAAAACCGATTCATCGAAAATCAATTCATCGAAAACCAATTCATCGAATGATCAATTCATCGAATCGCCAATTCATCGAAAAAATATATTTTGTTGATATTTGAGAGAAATGCTGAGCGGACCGAGAAGTTAAAAAAGCATTGGTTAATAAAAGTTGACAGTAAATTTATATATAAAAAAAATTGATAATCAAACTTTGGACAAGGAAACTAATTTACATCAAAGATTAATTAGTAAAATGGTTTTCATAAACAAATATGAATGTGTTAACTATAAAACGGACGTCGAGAACCTTAGTAATTTGTATAAAAATATATAGTTTTTTAAATTATGAGATATGATTGAATTGATTTTGTAATTTTAATTTGATTCATTTTTATTTACAGTAATTTTATAATATTTAAATTTAAAATATAATGTGCTCAGCACAAAGCACATGCATTCTCTAATGGTATATTATAAATGGTATTTATTTAATTATTTTTTGCTTTGTTTTTACTTACATACCTCATATGTGTAACCTGCGAACTTAAAAATACCTAGATTCTTTGCAGCTCTGAGGAAGCCCACACTTGTCAACTGCGAGACTTTCCTGCGCGGCGGCCTGAAGCGGGGTGGGACTCTGTCGCTCCGAAATGGAAGTGTGCGGGGTGCTAATGCTAGCTACAACTTGTAATACAGGGGTAGTGGAGCAATTTATTATTTCCGTTCGAAAATAAGAAAGTTTAAGTACCTATTATTATTTTTAGGCTTCCCGTACGTCCCGATTTGACCGGGATTGTCCCGGTTTCAGACACGGGTCCCGGAGTCCCGGCAAGTTTTGAGTTTCCTGTCCTGGATGCAACTCTTCTTCTCGAAAAAAAAAACTAAAACGGCGCTTGCCGGCTCACAGTGAAGAAAAACCTTTTTCAAGTCCCGACCATGCATGCGCTATAAAACGGTAGGTATCTAAAAATTCACATATTTAGCAACACTGGAATGCATTTACTTACGTTGTACAAATAAACTTCTTAGAAATCATTTGCTGACTCACAGTGACCTAAAACCTTTAACATGTTTCTACTGCGACTATTCATGTTCTACAAAGAGACACCAAAAAAATCATTTTCATGTCCCGAATGCAGTAATACAAGTTATCAAAAGGAAGATTACAAATCCACAGTACAATTCGCAGATGAGAAAACTTTTTTCTAGTCCTAAATGAAACTGTTCTCCAAAGGGATGTCTAAGAAGTCACTTGCTGACTCATAGAAAAAACCCTTTTCATGTTCCGACTGCAACTTTTCATGTATTACGAAGATAAATCTAAAAATCATATGTTAACCCACAGTGGACAAAAACCATTTTCTTGTTCCGAATGCAGTTATACAAGTTATCAAAATCAAAAGGAAGATTAAAAATCCACAGTACGATTCACAGTAGAGAAAACCTTTTTCAATTTCTAAATGAAACTGTTCTCAAAAGGGATGTCTAAAAAGTCACTTGCTGATTCATATTGGAGAAAAACCGTTTCCTATTTTCCTACTGCAACTTTTCATGTATAACGAAGATAAATCTAAAAATCATATGTTAACCTACAGTGGACAAAAACCATTTTCTTGTCCCGAATGCATTTATGCAAGTTCTCAAAAGAAAGACTTAAAAATCCACAGTACGATTCACAGAAGAGAAAACCTTTTTCAAGTCCTAAATGAAACTGTTCACAAAAAAAATGTCTAAGAAGTCACTTGCTGACTCAGAGTGGAGAAAAACCCTTTTCATGTTCCGACTGCAACTATTCATGTATTATGAAGATTAATATAAAAATTACATGTTTACCCACAGTGGAAAAAACCATTTTCTTGTCCCGAATGCATTTATACGAGTTCTCAAAAGTTTGATTTAAAAATCCACAGTACAATTCACAGAAGAGAAATACCTTTTTTCAAGTCCTAAATGAAACTGTTCTCAAAAGGGATGTCTAAGATGTCACTTGCTGACTCATAGTGGAGAAAAACCTTTTTCATGTTCCGACTGCAACTTTTCATGTATTGTGAAGATAAATCTAAAAATCACATGTTTACCCACAATGGACAAAAACCATTTTCTTGTCCCGAATGCATTTATGCGAGTTCTCAAGAGGTAGATTTAAAAATCCACAGTACGATTCACAGAAGAGAAAACCTTTTTCAAGTCCTAAATGAAACAGTTCTCAAAAGGGATCTCTAAAAAGTCATTTGCTGACTCATAGTGGAGAAAAACCTTTTTCATGTTCCGACTGCAAGTATTCATGTATTCTGAACACAAATCTAAAAATCACATGTTTACCCAGAGTGAACAAAAACCATTTTCTTGTCCCGAATGCATTTGATGCAATCGTCTCATGGTTGCGTTGCGGTATACAGTATCGGAAGAATACTGCAGGTAGGAGATACTTTTAAACGTGTGCTCTTTAAAATAATTTGTCGGTAAACGATCTCCTGGCGTGGTCCAACATTGATGGCACTTAAGTATTTGATCCACTTGATCATGCCATGAGTGCCATGTTTTACTTTGCTTTCTCTGAATTATTCCACAATTAACTTCGCATCACATTATCTCTTTTTAACCCTTGATTTAACCGGTGACTTCATACATACACAATTTACCTGGTGAAGTCCCCAGGACTCTCGGAAATAAAATCGTAAATATAAAATGAAATTATCCCTTTTTTTAAAAGAAATACTTGTAATATTTATTTATTAGATATTTGGTTTTACAATGGCATAGGTTTTTAATAAAAATTATAGAATCACGACCTTTTAAGGAACTTCTAGAATATGGCACTTGTAACAAAATTACGAGACCCAACTTCTAGTCTCAACATTTCAAAAACAAAACAATTTTTAAAGTAATTTTTAAAGAAATATAACAAAAACATAATCAATTCTTATAAAAATCAAAAAAAAATCTTGGTTTGAACAAAAAAAAACGTGTTGGTAACACAGTCATTGCATACTTGTAACAAAATTACGAGACCCAAATCTACTCTCAACATTTCAAAAACAAAACAATTTTTAAAAGCAGTCTTTATATTTAGTGTTATCCGAACCATCATCATACCTATAGATTTAACATGATTTTAAAACCCTTTTTACATTAGCTCCACTCTGGAGGTCCTGAGGAGAATAATTTTCCTCAGGTTTCTCAGTGGAGCATCATTTTACTCAACTATGAGTCACAAGCTGGCCCATAATGGAGTGAAAACTTGTTCATGTTTTGATTGCAGTTAAGCAAGTTCTTAAAATAGGATTTAAAATTCCACAGAATGATTCATAGTGGAGGAAAAACATTTCATGTTTTTTTTATATTCCGACTGCAACTGTTCATGTTCTAGGTAGAGATATCTAAAATTCACATTTTCCCCACAATGGAGAAAACCTTTTTTATGTCCTTAATTTAGCTATTCTTCTTCCCGACAAAATCAAAAGGCAGGTGCAGACTCACAGTGAAAAACCTTTTTCATGTCCGACTGCGACTATTCATGCACTGCACAGCGGTATCTAAAAATTCACATGTTTACCAATGGTGGACAAAAACCTTTTTCTTTTTACGAATGAAGTTATTCAAGTTCTCGAAGGGGAAATTTAAAAATCCACCGCATAATTCACTGTGAAGAAAAACGTTTTTCGTGTCGCGGCTTCATGGCTTCGCGGCTTATCTCCACTGTGAATCAGCGAGCGCGTTCTTAGAAGTCCCTATTAAAAACATAAATAGTTGCAGTCGGGTAACGAAAAGGTTTTTGTCCACTGAGGGCTTACATGTCATATTTTAGATATCCCTTCCGATAACACAAATAGCGGCAATCGTGACATGAACAAGATTTTCTTCCTTGTGGGTAAATATGTGACGTTTTAGTTGTTATTTTGTAGAACATGAATATTTGCAGCCGGGACACGAAATGGGAAAACGTGCGTATATTTTAGATTTATTTTTTTAGTTCGTGCAAAGTTACACTCAAAACATGAAAAAGGGTTTTCTCCACTGTGGAAAAGCGCTGTGGATTTTTAAATCTCCATTTCGAGAACTTGAATAACTGAATTCGGAACAAGAAAAAGGTTTCTGCCCGCTATGGGTAAACATGTGAATTTTAAGATACCGTTTTGTAGCGCATTAATTGTCGCAGTTGGGACATGAAAAAGGTTTTTTATTACAGTGAGTCACAAGTGCTGTTTAAGTAGATTTTAAGAGAAGAAAAATAGTTGCAGTATCGATAGGAAAAAGGTTTTTCTACAAAATGTGTAAACATGTGTATTTTAGTTTTCCCCTCGTAGTACTTGAATACTTGCAATGGGAACATGAAGAAGGGTTTTCTCCACTATGAGTCAGCAAGTGTTCCTTAGGATCCCATGCCCAGTCATAATGAAACCAACTCGTAAACACCTTAGAAAGGTCATTAAAAGCTAAAAAAAAAAAAAATTAAAATAGCCAGTAATCCTAACCTAACTTAACCTATTTAACCAATTTTTAAATATTTTTTTATCATTACTCTTAACAACCTTTATGAGTTGTTTATCAAAAGCTTGTGAATCATAGTGGAGTAGTGTTGCTCCATAGGGAAACCTTAGAAAAATTACAGTCCTTATGAATTTCTCAATAGAGCTGATGTAAAAAAGCTTTTGTTGTTAGACTTAAAAATAAAACAATTATCTTGGTAATATGTTTTTTTTTCTTTAACATAGGTTGTTTTGAATTACAAGAATGCTGTAAGTATAATTTTAAGTTTACAACCTTGCAAAGTATTCCTCGACAAGTTGGCTTACCATAATTCTGAAGCTCCAAACCGTGACGGGAGGCAGTGGCGGTCCGTCCTGTTGTTATTATGCCAATTGTGCTTTTCGCTGTTCTTAAAAATTTAATTTACAGTAAAGTAACGCTCGTACAGTAGACTCCAGCATGCGTGCTGAAGTCCTGGGTAGGCACAAAATATATTGTATAATATTAAATCAGATTAGGTGCATCAATGTGTTGCTCGTGAAAATGTTTGAATAATTAGACCCATTTGTCCACGTAATCAGTTTGGGTCGTCGTTAAACTCCATTTTTGAGAACTTGTATAACTGAATTCGGGACAAGAAAATGGTTTTTGTCCACTGTGGGTAAACATGTGATTTTAAGATTTATCTTCATAGTACATGAATGAACATGAACATGAAAAATTTTTTTCTTCATTATGAGTCAGCAAGAGACTTCTTAGATATCCCTTTTAAAAACAGTTTCATTTAGGACTTGAAAAAGGTTTTCTCTTTTGTGAATCGTACTGTGGATTTTTAAATCTTCCTTTAGAGAACTTGTATCCCTGCATTCGGGACAAGAAAATGGTTTTTGTCCACTGTGGGTAAACATATGATTTTTAAATTTATCTTCATAGTACATGAATAGTTGCAGTCGGAACATGAAAAAGGTTTTTCTCCACTATGAGTCAGCAAGTGACTTCTTAGATATCCCTTTTAAAAACAGTTTCATTCAGGACTTGAAAAAGGTTTCCCTTCTGTGAATCGTACTGTGGATTTTCAAATCCTCCTTTTGAAAACTTGTATAACTGCATTCGTGACAAGAAAATGGTTTGGTCCACTGTGGGCAAACATGTGATTTTTAGATTTATCTTCATAGTACATGAATAGTTGCAGTCGGAACATGAAAAAGGTTTTTCTACGCTATGAGTCCACAAGTGACTGCTTAGATATCCCACATTCGAAGCAAAGAACTGGTTTTACTGAAACATATAAAAAAATTAGATATATTACTGCCTACAGTCCTTAATTATAGCTACATTCAGAACATACAAATGATTTTCCTGCAATTCTGGCTGCACATTTTCTGCAACCAGAATTTTGTAATTGCACTTTGAACACCAGTATGATTTCCTTCAATACACATCACTAGATGAAACCACAACTGGAATTTTTCGTTGCATTCTGAACCCAGATCTAGTTTTAATTTCGGTTGAATTGGCATGCGGGGAAATAAAACTACACACAGATCACGAAAACGGCTTTCCTCTATTTCCGACAGTACAAACTATGCAACTTGGATTTAATAAATACACTTCCAATATGAGAAACGCATCAGCAAATGAAATCACACCTAACATGTTTTTTTGCGTTCTTAACAAAGAGCTGGTTTTAATTACAGGGTGAATCTCTACGCGTGGATTTCAAACTACACTCAGAACGTGAAATTGCTTTCCTCCAATACTGGCAGCACAAATGCAACTATAAACTGTAACTGCATTTCAAACACGAGAATGGTTTCCCACGAAACGCGTAAGCAAGATGAAACCCCACCTGGAATTTTTTCGTTGCATTCTGAACACAGAATTGGTTTTAATTTTAAAGTGAGTTTGTTCGCGGAGAATTAAACAACACTCAGAACATGAAAATGGCTTTCCTCCAATTTAGCATCATAAAGTACTTACGCAACCAGAATGTTATAAATGCACTACTTACGCGAGAAATGCGTCAAAAAATAAAACTACACCTCAAATGTTTTCGATGCATTCTTATCACAGAACTGTTTACAACATTTCTTGTCTTTATTTGTGACTCCTGATATAATTCTTGTCCTCTCGTTTATATAGTACCATCCGTAAGTGGTATCATCATATAATTGGTTTGAGCATAACCACTGTCACCTAACAATATTTTGTTGTCAAATTTTCTCCGAAGAAAACTTCATTTCAAGGCAGAATTGTCCCTTATATTAGAATCATGGGCTGATCTATGCCACCGTGCCTCAACATCGAGGAATTGTAAATCAGCTGCAGCTACACACTGCGTAATAATAGAAAATACCTACCCTTTTCTATTCCTGAAAATCTCTGCCATACTTCCGCCAGGAGAGAATAAGCGCACATGAGTGCCATCAATGGCGCCACATACTCGAGGAAATTTCGTTATTCTGTAAAATTCTGCTGCTATTCTCTGCCGCTTCTCGGAATTATTAGGCATCTTGATATTTTTTTTATACAGAGAGTGATGGCTTGGGTAACAAGGTGAGCTGTGGACTAGTCGACGCCAATCACGTTGCCACAAGTAATTAATTGACTCCCTATTGCATAAAATCTCAATGTGCATAATACTTGATTCATAGATGTCACAGCATTGTTTTTTTTTTGGTGTTGAAATTTCAATTTATTGCACTAATAATGATGTCGTTTCTTTAATGAGACGAAATCTTCTTTGAAACTTTTTGGCACTGAAAATAATAATGTATCAAATAAATTTGTTCTTGTGTTTACTTCTATCACTATAAACGGTCTAGGTACCTACTTATAAAATCTATAATTTCTTCGTCATCGTCAGAATACAAATCCCAAATGTCCATCGTAAATACAAATTAATTAGATAGATAGGTATTTGCAGTATCAGACAATCGGAAATCGAAGAGATAACCTATATGTACATTTTACATTGTCACTACGATACTGACAGTAGCTAAACACATAACTCAGTTAAACAGACCTTTTTGAGTAATATTTAATTTTGACAGCTCTAATATCTACAAAAAAAATGTTTTCGATGAATCGGTGATTCGATGAATTGATCATTCGATGAATTGATTTTCGATGAATTGATTTTCGATAAACTCGTTTTCGATGAATTTGCTTTCGATGAATTGATTTTCGATGAACTCGGTTTCGATGAATTTGCTTTCGATGAATTGATTTTCGATGAACTCGTCGGTTACCCTCATGCTCTAACTGTACAAAAATGAATACGGGGATTACCGGGAATATGTTTTAATACTTAGGAATTATAATAGACTATAAATCTACAGAAACATATTGATCATGGGGATTTTACGGCGGCAATATTTATTGATCTAAAAAAGGCGTTTGACACGGTGGATCACAACGTATTGATCGAAAAACTGAAACATTTGGGTATTGTTGGTCCTCCTCTGGAACTTTTCCGATCTTACCTATCAAATCGCGTTTCAGCAGTAGAACTGGGAGGAGAAACGAGTGAGTTGGGTAAAATAACATGTGGAGTGCCACAAGGATCAATTCTTGGACCGTTGCTATTTCTAATCTATGTGAATGACATGACAAAGTGGGGTATTAAAGGAACTCTACAACTTTATGCGGACGATACAGTAATTTTTTACAATAAACTGAACCTAGCGGAGCTTGAAACGGAAATGAATGCTGATGTTTCTAAACTCACAAGCTGGTTAAGAATAAACAAACTTACTCTTAACGTAAAAAAAACTCATTATATACTTTTTGGCAACAAGAAAAATTTCAGCCTCAATGTCAAAGTTGGTGATAACTGCCTCGAAAAGAAAATGAGCACAAAATATTTGGGCCTGATCGTAGATTCCCAACTCTCGTGGGATCTCCACATAAATCATGTAAAGGAGAAAATTACCCCCATAACTGGTGTACTATATAGACTCCAAGGATTATTACCCATTCCTTTACTAACATCAGTGTACTACGCCATGGTACATTCACACCTTTCTTATCTCTGCTGTATCTGGGGATTTGCCTCAAAGAAATTGATAGCTGATCTGCAGGTGGTTCAAAACCGAGCTCTCAGAAATGTTTTTGGACTTCCATGGGACACCCATGTCAAAGACATCTATTCAGTTTCCGGTATTCTTCCAATCACAGTCCTTCCTAAACATGAAATCACAAGCACCATCCTACAAATTACTCAACAATCAACTCACACTAACATCAAGCCACTTTACAATCAAGACATTCACACTCACAATACTCGAAATAGCAATAAAATCCGCATACCTCAAACACACACTACAAAATATGGGATAAATTCTCTGAACTATGTTGCCTATACACTATATAACTCGCTTCCAGATATGTACAAGGGAAACCAGCAAAATAAAAAAGTTCAGAATAATGCTTTAAAAGAATATTTTTTAAATACGTTTAAGGATGAAACTATGTAAATTTTCTTATCATGTCTCATTTGTCTTGTTTCCTTTTCTCTTCTTTTCTTTTCCATTTATTTGTAATCATAATCATCCACATTTGTATAACCTTGTTCTTTGTTTCTTTAATTATTTTCTATTGTTGTTTGCTCACTCAACCTGTTATATTTTTTAATTTATTTTTTGTCTATGTTGTATGTGAAACTTATATTTTTAATATCCATTTTCCAAGTAAAACTGTAACTATTTCCTCACACCCATGAATTTTCCTCCTGTCCTAAAATGAGTTCTGTAACTCATCGGGATTGCTCCAGCAAGTAATAAATACAATAAAAAAAAAAAAAAAAAAAAAAGATGAAGCCATACTAAATAATGCAAAATCATACAAAATCGTATGTTTTATTTTTGAAAATTTGACCGCTTAGAAGTATTATAGATGCTTCAATTAAATACTGCGTGTAGATCATACTTTGGCCCTTAAAAATATCGGTCATTTTTTTTAATAAGTCTTTTAATAAGCTTAGAAAAAAATAAAGTATTAGGTCTATAAAAAACATTTTTAACTGAAAACTCTCCTACTTATAAACACTTTTTCGGATATGGTTTTATTGCATAATGTGGCAAATTCAGTTTCTTATATAATTATCGCGAAAAAAAAATGATATTTACGCCCGAACCTCACAAAATAAAATATAATATGCATTTTCGCGTTGGTATTTTTGACATCACGACGACAATACGGCAGTCGACGAATTTGCTATATCAAAGTGAACCTTATACCGTCCACCGAAGAACGACTGGCAGCCGCCCCCCTGTCTTCCGTCATTACTCCTCCGAACGGAGCGGAGATCGGTCGTGTTATGCTCCGCGCCGCTTATTTTCGTGAAATCAATTTAAAAATTCCGTTTTATTGCTATAAACAATGCATAAAAAAGGAATTAATGTTTTTACAGGCCTTTACGAAATCAACATGTAAAAAAAAAATCTCAAATATCTTTTCCAACCTTTCCAAAAGCTTTTTCTCAAGTATTTTTAAACTCCTCCCATAAAAGGGCGTGAATTCCGATTTCGATTTTTTCCTGTACTAGTGGATCGCCTTAACTCAAATGGGCAGATCACATAAAAAAGCTTGTAAATAAACTTAGGTATTTAACTTATATTTTTAAACGTTTAAATGACATTGTCGTCATTAAAAGAATGAAGTTGGTATATCATGCATTGTTTCAATCATCACTGTCTTATGGAATAATTGGATGGGGGTGTGTACAATACGTACATTAAGCCACTAGAAATAACCCAAAAATTAATACTAAAAATTATGTTACAAAAATATATGAACTTCCCCTCCCTGCAATTATTCCAAGAAGCTGAATTGTTAGAGATAAGAAAAATTTATTGTATACTTAAAATATATATTTTTTCGAAATATTATTAAAAAACAAAATGAAAACCGATTTAGTAATAGGTTAAATCATGTACCTATTTGATGTTCCACCGTGTAAAACTAGGCTTGCGCAAAGACATGCGTATTTTATTGCACCAAAAATGTACAATCCTCTCTACAAGCCTACAGAAATTGAATGTAAAAATATATCCTCCTTCAGCAAATATAAAAATGTAATAAAGTATTGGATGAATACCATTGATACAAACATTTACTTGCTGTAACATCTGACCTGATGTAACATAACAAATTTTTAATCTTTATTAACATGTTGTTTGAATTGTAATTCAGTAAACACAAATTTTCTTTTTTTATTTTAATTTTTGTTTACTTAATTTTATGCTTTAATAACTATCTATCTTTAGTATATGAATCAAATTTAAACCGTTTTAAAAACACACAAGTATACCCACGAACAGGCGATGCCTATGTGGGAGTTTTTTTGTTTATTCTGCTAATTGTTTTATTCTTTAATTTTGATATCTTTATAAATAAAAAATGCCTTTAAGTATTGTAAAATTATACCAATGTATGTACCAAAAAAATATTAATTATAAAAAAAAGAGTGTAACTTGTAGAACGATCGCCGTCCGACTGATTTCTCATTATATTAAAGGCGTTTACAAGGCCTCCGGCTACTGAGAATAGCGGCTGCGTCGTAAGCATAGTTACAAAACCACAAGCAATTTAAAACTTGGCGGGCAATTTTGACCAATCCCCCATGACGCCGGGTTAAGGAGCAACCAAGATGTTAAAATAACCACAAAAATAATATGAATGTCAAAAAATATTTAAGATATAACAATTTTTTTTTTCTTCCCTCCCAAAACTGACGCACTGTCCCACTCTAATTTACTGTCTCTTTCTTAACAATTTATATATATTATAAGTATGTTTCCTGTTATCCCACACTCCCCTCCCCCGCACGACTGTCGCATTGTCCCGCTCTAATTTACTGTATCTTTCTTTCTCAACAATTTTATATTTATATATATATATATATATTACTCTGTATTTGTTAGTATTTTTATAACAGTCCTGAGGATGGTACGTAGGTACCGAAACCGGTAGACTATAAAATATCAATAAAGTTAATTAAAACAAAGTATTTTCTTTTTATTTATTTAATTTTTTTTTTAATTCTTTACAATAATTTAACTAGTAACGATTTTATAAATTTCTAAAATTTAAAGTAATCTTATGGTTTTTCCATTAAAATTCAAAGAATGATTCGTTTCTAAATTTAGAACAATAATTTTATTCAAAGATTTTGGGCTCTTTTCAAGAAAGACAATACTTCTAGATCATAGATTCTCAACCTTTTTTTGCCCACCGCCCACTTTGAGAATATTAATTTTTCTAACGCCCCCCAACTCGTGAATCTGAAACAGCAATTGTCGTCACGATTATATTTACCACAACGGTGGTGGAGGGAGTGGAGGGGTGGGGGGGGGGGGGGGGGGGGTGGGGGGGGGGGGGGTATATACATAAAATAAATTTCAAGATATATGACAATTTCAAAAAAATTGAAAGACATTGCTAGGAGTCATCCGTTTTTCTCGCTTTTTGCTGTTCGCTGTCGATCTAAAATTATTTCTTCTAATAATGGGATGGGGCCAAATGGGATATAATAATAATATTTTTTTATTAATTTCTTACACCATTACAAATTTGACTTTATTATATATAAGAAATAAGGCAAGAAATATGGCAATTTCAAAAAAAAATCAGGCGGTGGTGAAGATTTCGTCAATATGGAGAGACTCTTCCAAGAATCAAAAGAATTTGCCTTTTGAATCTCTCCTCACTGACGCCAAATATATCAATCTCGGAGGAGATTTGGTTCAGAAGCAATATACTCCTCCCTACCGGGAGAACCATTGGCAAGTTATTCCTATAGGCAGGAAGATAGAATAATCTATGATGAAGCTGTCTAAGTTAGTCATCTGGAACATAGAGACACACGCGCTCCAAAATGGCTGAGTTCTCAATATAGCCTCGCAGCAGTCTAAATAAGTGGGTGGCGGCATACCCCTCTCTTCTGAGCTGCAGGGAGTGAAGTCCCAGCATGCCCAGAAGAAAGTTCGTCAGGTAGAGCCATATATAGTGGTCGTACTCCCTCATGTAGAGAAATCTCAGAAACTTTTTTGAACCCTTTCAAACATAAGGGATCATCCCACCTTATGAGGATTCTAGATAAGCGTACCACTCTTCAGCCTATTGCGGACCAGGGAGAAGTATAAAATCTTCAGAGCACGGGTATCGCGAAAAACTCTGACGGGTATATGAGGACGAAATGTCAGCTTACTTTCATACGTAATCCCAAGATCCTTTATATTTGAAACTCGTTTGAGATTATGACCGAGCATGGTATACCTGTGTAAGGTGAGACTGGTATGCTCTGGTAAAAGTCAGAACTACGCATTTCAAGACATTGAAATGAAGCTGGTTTCCTTGACTCCATTCTGAAATGTTATCAACATCAGCTTGACGGCGCTGGCAGTCCTCAATATTTCTTATTAGAAGAAATAATTTTAGATCGTCAGCGAACAGCAAAAAGCGAGAAATACGGAGGACTCCAGCAATGTCATTAATGAAAATAGAAAAGAGAAGAGGCCCTAGGATCGATCCTTAGGTAACCCCAGAAAAAACGAGAAATTCAGCAGATTGGAAGATTCCGTGTGTGACAAATTGCTTTCTGTTCTTGAGGTAACTTTTAAAAAACTTTAACATCCGAAGGGAAAAATCCAACTGCGCAAGTTTTATGAGTAAGATATCATGATTCATAGTATCAAAGTCTTTGGAGAAGTCGTTATACGAATAGTCTACTAAACTTGGTATCCACTATCTAGGGACCTAGCAACATAGTCGGTGAAAACCATCAGATTGGTTTCAGTGGATCTTCCTTTCCTGAAACTATGCTGTTCGGGGATAATGTATGCGTCTATCTGAGGCATAAGGAATTTATGAATTAATTGTTCAAATAGTTTAGCTGTTAGCAGGAGCTGATAGTATGGCAACTGGTCTATAATTTTCGATTAACTTTTTCGAACCTTTCTTAAAAATAGAACATATTTTTGGAAGCTTTCCATACTTCAGAAAAAGTGGAAGTACTAATCGCGAAGTTAATGATAAGACATATAATGGTGTTTTTAGAAACTCGGTGCACCCTCTAATAAAAAATACGGGAACGAAGTCTGGTCCGATAGAGGGTGAGTTCTTCATGAGACTTATGGCACTCATAAGGTCAGATTCTGTAAATATATCGAAATCAAAGTTTGAAGCTCCTCTGGTAGTAAATGTGGCCGTATTATTAATGTATAGAGGTGGAGGGTCTTTATTGTAGACCGATTGAAAATGTTCAGCAAATGCGTTAGCCACACTCAAGCCACGAAATTCTTGATTACCTTTTATCATGGTGTGTTCAAGACTCATCCTTCAGAATGGATTTTATATAGTGCCAAAACGTCTTGGGATCATGCGTGATGTTTTCTTGGATTTCAGACAGGTAGGCTCGATAGGCCACTCGAAACTCGCACCTAACTGACGCTCGGTAAGAACTAAACAGATCGTATTCGCTCTGAAGGCCTCCAGCTTTCCAACGCTTATGAAGGGCGTGTTTGATCTCTATATTCGAGATGACTTCTCTCGAGAACCACTTCTCAGATACTTGCGACCACCACCGCTTGTCATTAGCAAACGAAGCGCAATAGTTTTCTCGTTAATATCAATTAGGATCAACTTGTAAATCATTTTAATAATTTTAAAATTACGGCGCGCAGCGAAAAAGACGTACGTCCTGCCGCGAACTATCTGGAGCACTGAAGGGGTAAGATGGGTTTCTCTGGGTCTTCTACCGCCCCCCTGAAAGTCTGAAACGCCCCCCAATTTGCTCTTGGTCTTCCACCGCCCCCCTGAAGGTCTGAAACGCCCCCAAGGGGGCGTTATCGCCCACGTTGAGAACCTATGTTCTAGATTGTTTAATACTAGAGATAAGAGCACCCAGTGTTGTAAACAACTAATGTTGTAAAGTTGTCTATTTGTCAAAATGTCTAAACACTTAAAAAGCTTTTCAGCAGAGTCTGCAAATGCATGGTACTTGAATATCATATACTCACACGGTATTAATTAAATTTTGCCTTTAGCGGCTCAATTTTTAATGTCAATTTTATTATTATGCTTACAGCGGGAACAAGACAATGGTTTTTCTCAACCATGAGTAAGAATGTGAATATGAATAACTGCATGAGGAGTGAAAATGGTAATTTCCAGTATAAGTAAGCATTGTCAACGATGACTTGGGTGAGCAGGAGTAGTACCAATGGGAAAATTGAGTAATCTTCAGTAAGGCTTAAAACGTGAGCTTAAGAGAACATTACATGAATAATTACAGAAGGAAGCCAAAAAAGGTTTTTGTCCAGTATGGATGCGTAAGTGCCTTGTAAAACGTGATTTTATCAAGAAGAAGCGGTTAAAATGGAGAAATGCAAAAGGCTTATCTCCAGAATGGGTGCGTTAGTACAGTGTTACAATAGGAACATAAAAAAGGTTTTTCTCAAGTATGGGTGCGTAGGTGCCTTGTTAAAGCTGGCTTACGTGTGCAGGAGTAGTCACAATAGAAGCATGAAAAAGGTTTTTCTCCAGTATGGGTTCGTAAGTGCACTGTTAAATTTGACTTTAGCGAGCAGGAGTAGTTACAATGGGAGCATGAAAAAGGTTTTTCTCCAGTATGGGTGCGTAAGTGCCTTGTTAAAGCTGGCTTACGTGAGCAGGAGTAGTCACAATAGAAGCATGAAAAAGGTTTTTCTCCAGTATGGGTTCGTAAGTGCACTGTTAAATTTGACTTTAGCGAGAAGGAGTAGTTACAATAGGAGCATGAAAAAGGTTTTTCTCCAGTATGAGTGCGTAAGTGCCTTGTTAAAGCTGGCTTATGTGAGCAGGAGTAGTCACAATGGGAGCATGAAAAAGGTTTTTCTCCAGTATGGGTTCTAAGATGCCTTGTTAAAGCTGGCTTATGTGAGCAGGAGTAGTCACAATGGGAGCATGAAAAAGGTTTTTCTCCAGTATGAGTTCGTAAATGCATTGTTAAATTTGACTTTAGCGAGCAGGAGTAGTTACAATGGGAGCATGAAAAAGGTTTTTCTCCAGTATGGGTGCGTAAGTGCCTATTTAAATGTGATTTATTTGAGAAGGAGTAGTTACAATGTGGACATAAAAAAGGTTTTTCGCCAGTATGGGTGCGTAAGTGCACCTTTAAATGTGATTTGTTTGAGCAGGAGTAGGTGCAGTGGGGACATGAAAAAGGTTTTTCTCCAGTATGGGTGCGTAAGTGCAGTGATAATTTTGATTTCTGTGAGCAGGAGTAGTTACAATGAGGACACGAAAAAGGTTTTTCTCCAGTATGGGTGCGTAAATGCTTTGTTAAATCTGATTTGTCTGAGCAGGAGTGGCTACAATGGGGACATGAAAAAGGTTTTTCTCCAGTATGGGTGCGTAAGTGCCTTCTTAAATGTGATTTGTTTGAGAATGGGCGGTTACAATGTGAACATGAATGAGATTCTTCTCCAGGGTGCATTAGTACATTCAAGTCCGTTATAATGTCTGAAAAAATTGAGAATAAAGTTCAGTAAGTATATATCTATAATGAAACGAAAAAATTATTAAAACAAACAAAAATCGATATTACCCGCAGCAGTCTCTGCAATACTTTTAGAGTGCTCTAAGCATTCCTTTTTTACATCTGTCAGGTCTATGTCTATTTCCGTGTAAGGGATACTATCTCCGTTTTCTTCTCGGGGTCCTGGTTTTGCCTTGATGGGTACAATGTCCACATTAATGCTACCTGGAATAACAAAAATGAAATATTGATAATAATATCAGTAATGATGTATTACATTAAAAATTCGTGGTGGGTCGGAGCTATTTATGATATTATATGATTTATACTTGTATTTGTTGTTGGATTGATTAATTAGTTTAACAAAGATCCCGCTGATAAGCTTTTTGCAGTAACAAAGCAAGTACAAAATATTGGGTAAGTATATTATATTATAAAACGGTCATAATTATTTTTTGGAAGGAAATAGATTTTAAAAATAAAGTTTGAATAAGGATGATGTAATCTCTAGACTTGTTGTTGCTGTAGGAGCAGTTTATTATAATTCTTCTTTTCTAATAGCCGATTGAATTATTTAGAAAAAGAAAAGGACCTGGTTCTGCCTTGACGGAAACAGTCTCCACATAACTGCTACCTGTAGAAACAAAATATACAATACCTACATTGACATGCCAAGATGAACAGTGTTTAAAATTATTTTTCGGGCATATACTCATAAATAGAACACATTTCATATTAACTACTTCCATACTGTCCGATCTACCCACCAATATTACCCTACCCACTACCTGTCACCAGGAGAAGGATTGTTCCTGGGGAGTTTAGTACAATTTCTACCTCGCAGAGCAGCACATTGTCATATGCAACTGGCAAGTGTTTTTCATGGTCAAAATAATAATTCGCCGTGCGTTTTTGTGCAACTTCAAGAGGGAACAAGAGAGGATTCCAGACTATACTAAGGTAGGACATTCATTATTCTGGTGGCATCCTCTCCAAGTTTCATTTTCTGTTCCCTATTTCCTCAGCGCAAAGTTCACGCGGCCCTATCCACCATAGGTTTCCAAGAGCTATCGAAACATTGGTCATCTCGCCGGATAGATTAGTTATTTATGCGTAGAAATTGTATTCAAATGGTTAAATGGTTAATAGTTTTCAATAATCAATTTTCAATAGTTTCAATAATCACTAGATTATTTTCGATTATTATAGTATTCTTACAAAGTTACTTCTAAGAACGGGTGAATTTCAAGGTAGGTAGATTCACAGTGCAAATATTTCAAAATGGATAAAATCGGATAAAAACTAAAATTGGTTCTTTAAAATTAAAGCATCAAAGATCATTCGGTCGAATACGGGCGGCTTATGATCTTGTGAAGGATTTAGATAAAAAGTCAAAGAAATGCCAATTCAGGGCTCGAATGGTAAAAGGTCGAAGCAACCTATGAGGAATTTCAAAATATTCAATGCGAACTGTCAGATCTGTTGTCACCTCCCGATTTCGAATCGAAAAATGATATATTGGAAGTTTCGCGTGTTTTTGAGGAATTGTTTATCGAAGTTACGTCGGCACATGATGCTTTCGAAGCGAGTCAAAATGAAAGTCAATGTCTGAATGTCATCATGACACGTCAGGCGAGGAAGTACAACGTCCCGGTCGTAGTCAGTGTTGCCAACTTGAATTTTAAAGTAGAGCTAGGCGAAACCCAAAAAAGAGCCAAAAATGAGCTAAAATTTTGAAAATGTCATAAGGCATGGGGGGGGGGGGGGGTTGTTAGAGAATTTTAGAGAAGAAAAATTCCCAGTTTCTGGGGGGGGGACTGTAGTCCTTCTTGTTGGCTGCTTTTGGAACAACTCATAACAAACACTCACAATACACTTGATTATTTTTATAATTTTCAATACACAATTATTTTTGATAAAATCGAAGTCTTCAGGATTTTTTTAATTGTTTTTTTTTTGTTAGACAGTGACCAGTCCTCTAAAAAATCTAAGTAGTCATCCGGTTCCAGTTCCTGTACCATCGCGCTACTATGACCGGCTTCATCAGGATTTTTTTCGTATACCTACAGCCATCGTTCCAATTTTTTTTTAACTTCTAAGGGTAGTTTTTTTTTAAGGAATTTTTTTTTTAACTTCTCTTAACTTGCAACATTGTTGTGTCGCCTGAGCCCCGATCGAATTGTTAGAATCGAATTAATCATGTTATTGCCAAGTCTATTTCTGGTTTTATTTTTGACAATATTTAACTGGCTAAAAACTCGTTCCACTTCTCCGTTTGACCACGGCAGAGCAAGTACCGAAACTGCGAAAGAGCTTATTTCGTGGAAATGATTATCATCAGTGGAATCACGATACTTTAGAACCTCAGCCCAAAACTAAACTTGACTGCGCATTCAAATTCGAAAGAGACTGACGCAAGACGCAATGCAATACGCAATAGCCGGCCTAGGCAAGTTCCTTGTATCGATTTTTGGGAATTTCATTTTTTCGGGAAGTCCCTGTACCGATGTTTCCACCATAGTATTTTTAGTAACTGTTTACTTGTGCAGGAGTTCAGGGAATCCTTTTTTGGGAAGTCCTCGTCCTAATGTTGCATTTTTGGAATATTATTTTTTTCAATATTATTTCACGTGAATAAGAGCTGAAATATCTGAAAAACGAGCTAAGAAGCTAAATGACTTTTTTTGGAGCTGACGACGTCGATTTAGAGCCAGATCTAGCTCTAAAAGAGCTGAATTGGCAACACTGGTCGTAGTT
Source organism: Limnephilus lunatus (assembly GCA_917563855.2). Classification (NCBI taxonomy): domain Eukaryota; kingdom Metazoa; phylum Arthropoda; class Insecta; order Trichoptera; family Limnephilidae; genus Limnephilus; species Limnephilus lunatus. The sequence goes on along the minus strand of OU830592.1, from coordinate 105,306,563 downwards.
TTCTTGGGCCAGAGATAAAAATTCCATCGTTCAGTGGGCATATTAGAGATTGACCCCCCTTTTTAATATTTTTAGGAGTGTCGTGCATGAGAATAGTCCTCTGAGTAAAATTGAAAAATTTCAGTACCTACTTAGTTGTTTAAAAGATACAGCTTTATCTCTGGTTATAACTATTCCTTTTATACAAGAGAATTATGAATTGACCTGGGAAACTTTATTAAATCACTATTCGGAGGCCAGGGCATTATTTATAATTATTATTTTTAATTGATAAACTAATTTTATTTATTTATTTATTTAAGTTTTCATTCCAGCAGGACTGGGAGGGTAGTGCAATCCCAGTCTGCCATATTACATACAGAGTAAATAAAAATCATATTATTAGGCAGGTACCTAATGAAAATAAAATTTGCACATAAATAGCAAAAAAATAACCATAAAATTAAAAATAAAATAAAATTAAACAGAAATTAAAATAAAAAAGAAAATTATAACATATATATATTTTTTTTATCGTCCGTCAGGGAGGTCGGTTCATCATCTGCATCCATCGCTCATTTAGTGGGGAACTGAGCCACTCGGATGCAGCCACGACAATGATTTTGGTTGATTTCCGTGTCCTGCTCCAGAAGCTGGCTAGTCGGTGGCGAAGTAAGGCTGGGAATGAGTGCACCCTCCCTTCGGTGAACATCGTGGAGGCGCTGCAGAACCTCGGTAGTTGCATAAGTTGCCTGTATGCATTGTTGAAGCACACCCTCAGTTTGTCCCATTGCGCTGCTGGGTATTGCGTCCACAGTTCAGATGTGTACAGGGCGGTGCAGTATGTCTTGAAGAGTAATTTTCTGACGTCGTCGCTACAGTGGTAGAACCGCCTTGAGAGCATTCCGGCACGTATGTTAATTGCTCTTCTTTGTCGTTCCATATCTTCTATATCCTTCATGTCTTCGGTTAGGATATGTCCTAGATACTTAACCTGTGCGGCCACAAGCAGTTCGTTTCCTTCTAGATATATTGGAGGAATATTTAATAGCTCCTTATTGTATTTGAAAGCAACGATGACTGACTTTTTAGAATTGTACAACAAGTTATGAGAGTTTTCGTACTCTTCGCATATTTGCACAAGTCGTCTCATCGCTTTAATCGAAGGTGCAAGCAGCACCATGTCATCCGCGTAATTAATGTTATTACTGCCTTACTAAACTAATGTTTAAGACAAGATTTTTATGCATAGCACAAAGGGTAACAATTATTATAAGCAATAATTATCAGCCGGAAAAGTTATTGCTTATAATAATTGTTACCCTTTGTGCTATGCATAAAAATCTTGTCTTAAACATAAGTTTAGTAAGGCAGTAATAACCTACATTGAAAAAATCTTCCGAGAAAAGATACTGGCCGCTAGCGGGACTCGAAAATATAATAAGCAGTAATTGTTGAATGAAACACTAGTATATATTGAATCATTTGGCGGGTATTTGATAAGCCGCACTAGCTCGGTGGTAGAGCTGCTGACCGGCAATCAGAGGGACACGGGTTCGAGTCCCGTTGGCGGCCAGTATCTTTTCTCGGAAGATTTTTTCAATGTAGATGAGTGTTTCAGGCTGATAATTGTTGCTTATAATAATCATTATTTATACATTATGTTAACGCTATCTTGAATTGTAATTTCTCTAACAATGTAGATATTTTAAATGCTCTACGAGAAAATATTTAATAATACAACAATAGCTAGCATATACAATGAACCGAAAAGAATTTACCGCGAAGCGATAGAAATTTATTAACATTAAAATAATATGAATACTAGAAATGACAATCAGAATTCTAACACCTGGAAAGTTATAATCGATGAAAATCCCCCAAAAACGGCATTTCCAACATTACCAGTAGTGTCTCCAATTAGCTTAACCAATCAGGTATCTACTGTCGAGCCCGCCCCCCGCCCCCCACCATCAATCACCTTCAACCCGGGTACTTCGTTCTAGACATAAGAAGTGACCTGCACTCACTTAAGTCTTAGTTTTTGGACTGAACAGACATGCGAAAGCTATCCGTTTGAGACAAAAACTCAAGACATAAGGCCTCTGAAGATGAACAGTGTGATCTGTCCGAAACGCCAGGAGTTACAAAGTCCTTTTAAGGTGAAACAGAAGCGACAATTCTCATACAATCTGGTTTTCAGCCGCATTCGAAAACTGCAGATAATATTTTATTTATTTTAGTACAGAAAAATAATACTAATAATGTAATTAGCGCGAACGAAAACTTCACTGCCATATGATTTATAATAACCAAGTTATTACATTAACAAAAGTAATTATTTTTCATCAGATTTAGCCTACACAGGTAGCTAAAATCCGCGACACCGGCTGCAGGACGCGGGGCGCGAGCGCGGGGCGCGGGAATACGTATCAGTATGTTAGAAGGCGACAAACTTGTGCGAGCGGTCCCGATATGCCCGTCTCGTGCACGCTTTCAGCACATTCTTATGGTGCAGTAGTTGGATATTTGTCGAAAAAAAGTTGCTATTATGATTTTCAATTAGTGTTTCTGGGCGCAGGGGATATTTGCGGTAGAGGCACGCAGTAAAAGAGGCGAAATTAACTACATTATTATAATAAGGGCCACTGTAATAATTTATAACTTTCGTAAATCTGTAACTATCACTAGAGACTTGCCTAGTTATTTTGTTGTTGCGACTTACTAAACAATAAAATGAATAGATCGAGCTTCGTGAGTTTATACATTCTGTCACAGAACATGATCAGATGATCTGTCGGTCTTCATATCATCATATATCTCTTGTGTTATTCCGACTCACCGTTCTCAAATAATTTATCCACTTGGTTGCGCCGTTTTTTCGAAAAATTACCTCAAGACATAAAGATATAGTTAGAGGTGCTGAGCTTATCATAAATCCGATCGCGAGGAACTTGTTCAGGGGGACCATTCTGAGGAGCCTTCCTGCACTCTTCTCTTGATCCATCGCCATGCTCCGCAGTGGGAGGGATGGATTCATACGTCCGTCACTCCTGGACCCACTGAACCCAGATTCCTAGCCACGCCTCATGCCTTTTTCCTTCCCAAAACATCATCTCCTTCCTTTCCTTTGAAATACAATCCACACATCATCCCAGATGACATAGGCCCTGGAGGAAATTATTTTCCTATTGTAGCCATAGCTGAGAAAATAATGTTTTTTATTTATTTTTACAATAGTAAAAATAAATACCTAAATAACATTGTTTTATCATAACACAGTTTAGCGTTATTCTAAAACATTAGGCATGCCTTTTATAAACAAATATTCTGGGAAGAAACGAATCCCAGAACGGGTGAAATACTTACATATTCTTTTTACAAACATTTGCTAGGTAGGTACTGTAATTATAATCTAATTTATTTATTTACTGTGTATCCATCACGCGGGAACCCCTGCTAAGTCATCAAACACAATCAAAATCAACCACTTGGGGTGACGTATGTTGGTTTTACAATAAATGGTTCCCGGGGCAGCGCGCGGCGGTACCATAACCTGCCACTCAAATTGAAATGCTTTTATCGGACGTCTCCGACTTCTTTCACCCTTTACTATCAAGTCATATTCCAACATCATCTCACAATAGTATTATTACCTATTAGCAAACTCATAATAGGTATAAACTTATTTTTTATTACGTAGGTATGATGAAGTTGTGAATGTGCCCTGGATTGAGCACACGAGAAACAATTTCTCAGATTTATTTATTTAAAAAGATATAGCAATACTCACCAATTTGTTTGTTTGATAAATGCGCCGCATACAAATATAGGAATAAATCCTAACCTTTTGACAAATATCACTCATTTATTGCTTTTTGACAAACTTAGAAAAAAACAAGCACGTGCGGGTGCGAGGGTACCTACATAGAGCCTTGCTTCCTTGGTGAAAGAGTCCGTTAAACACGATAAAACATTTAGTTTTTTTTATTTAAAAACTGAAAACTTGTCAGAAAAATGATGCCTGGTATTAGAAAAAAAACCAGCGTTTGCAATCATGTTTGAGCTTAGATGTAAGTGACTAGTTATTATTATAAATCTTAGTTGTAAGCCAGTAACAATAATTCAATTTCAAGAGGGTGAAACTTCCAACCCTTATATCTTTTAAAGCACGCCCTTTAGGTAAAAACGGAAACCGTCACCCTGGAGGGGGATAGAGATCTACCACACCATATAACTCACTTGATCGTACCGGGACTCGTTTCTAAGTTTTTGCGAGCCGCGCGTTTTTTTGGACTTTCTTTTATAATAAATACATATATTATATTATCAATATTGATTATACATACTGACTCTTCGCGATCTCATTGAACACTATTATAGTAAATAAAATATTTAAAACTGATTAAAATTACTCCACTTATTTGGAGGCCCTTACGTGGGCAAGCACTTTAAATTATTAAATAAATACAATTTGTACTACAACGTTCTTCATTGAGCAAGAGATGCTACTGATACATCTCGAAGAATTTACGTGAAGGTTGGTGCATTATTTTGAAGGATAAACAACTTCCACACAAGAAAAAAATACTGTTGACGATTTTTCTATTGAAGCGATAGGTATCTACATCGAAATTAATTAATTTTACACGCTGAAGAGGGTTATTAAAACTACAGGTGGCGTTGAAGGAGTGCGAAATTTTCAACAACAGCACATAATATTTACGGAAACCTCCATAAAACTTGGAACTTTTCGTTGGAAAAAATATAAATCACTAGAAAAAAATACAATACAGTTTTCTGGAACCATGTAATACGGACTTCTCTGTTGCCCGAACATCGTACACAGCGAAATAAATCTTGCAAGCGGTCTTTAAAAAAAGGTCCAGTTCACGCCAGCAACCGCAAGATACGCTCTTGTAACCAGGCCGGCCCTTTTTATAAATTATTCTATCTACCCGGGTGTTGATTTAATTTACTGGATCCATTAAACCTCTAGTCTTCCGTCTCTTTTGAACGCGTGGATTCTACCGTTAAATTTATGAAATTCAACCTTTTTGCAAATATGTTTCGGTTGGGTATTTCTGTATGAACGCGCGCGGGATTGTAGGAAATGTATTTTTACGTGTTAATTTTATAATAAAATTGTGCTTTTTTCAGCCGCATTCTAATATTATAAAATGAAAGGTATAAAAAACTATTTAAGCAGATTACTATATCTTATGTACGTTCGCGAACCAATAATTCATCCCAATATTAAAAAGCATAACGTGTTAAAAGCGTTTTATTCGACAATATTGAAAATAACACCATCTATCGGTGTGAAGTTTCTAAATATATTTTGAGAATACCCTTAAGGGCCGGTTCTCCCAAATCAGAATTTGTGATTCGGTTCTTTCTACGATTAATACTTTGAAAACTTTCCTGCAGAGGTTCCATCGTCTCATTAAAATAAATAAAGAAATCAATGTTTTGCATTAGCGCCATCTGTTAAAATGACTGCAAAGTAACACGATTGTTATCAATATAGTTAGTTGCTAAAGTCAATAGTCTTATTGAAGAGCAATCCAATTCAGTTTGCTTTACGTGCCCATTTACAAAAAGGACGCGTAACATATTGTAGTATTTACTTCGTTTTGGGCTTCGAGTTTTGCGCTTTTTTTTCTCTATAGTCTTGAGCGCGTTTATTTTTTTCAATCACAAAAATAACCCAGTTCCAGCTACTTTAGAGGGTATGCATCGCGGACTTTATTTTAAAAAATGTAATCAGCTATCCGAATACAAAAAAACATATATACCTTATAGATCGTTTTAGGGCAGCGTACAAACAAATGTGAAAAATTTAAAATTTTACATTTACTTGCAAGCAAAGTTTCTGACGTCATGACATCGTCGCGTTTGTATGTGCACGTGTTCTCCTACATATCAGGGTTGTATTTCATCATCATTGGCCCGCGGGTATTTTTTTTTCAATAATTTTTTTTTAAATTTTAGTTCTATGTTGCTATATTAATTACGTGTTTCTTTTTGTTGAAAAAACACATCTTACAAAATCGAAAGAGATACATACCTTTTATATTAACTCTTGAGCAATTTTGAAACGTTACATAGATATTACCACCGCAACGACGATTAGCTATATTTCAATTTGTCAGTACTTAAATGAAAAAATATCAATAAACGATAGAGATATATATACCTTTTTTATTACTTACTGAGCACTCCCACACACGTCACAGATTCCTACCCACCCCTAACACCTTTTCCTTCCCAGAACTTCCTCTCCTACCTTTCATAAATACACCCTCCACACAGCATCCCAAAGATGATATAGGACTGAGGGGAATCATTTTCTTCAGGGCCTCTTGTGTGGAGTTAATGAAAAAATATATATAAATTATATATATGTATTTAAAAAAAAAAAATAATTAAGGTTTTTCTCATAAGGTTATCTATACAGAGTTTCCGGGGATAAAGTGTACAAACTTCAGGAGTTTCTACATGATGGTAGAAGTAAAAATGACAACTTTTTTTCGAAATTTTAATGTTTTTTTTCCTAATAAAAATATTTTTCCCCAGAAGAATACACTTTTTTATAAGCAAACAATTGAACTTTTTTACCCTTTTTTATTAATAATATTATTAATAATCAAATTAATTTTGTGAATAACCCTATTTTAAACATATTTCCATTGTAATTTTGTCTATGATCTTCTAAGCAACCCCCTCCCCCTGTCTATCTTCTAAGCTCCTCCTCTTTCCACCCCTCTTCCCCCCCCCCCCTCCAACTTGTTCCATTTCCACCCACGCCTGTCTTTCTATGCTTAATAATTTAGTTTTTAGTACATATAATGTCCTGATGAAGAGAACATCGTTCTTGAAACATGTCGACTTTTTAAATAAAGATTATTGTGGTAAAAACAAAGTGTTTTTAATTATTTAATTAAAAAAAATATTAGGGTTGTGTACCGCCTTAAGAAGAGAAGACTTTTGTAATTATTTATTTATTAATTTAAACAATTCAATAATAATTATAAAGATTAATATAACATTTATGCATCATAAAATTACATTCCAACATTTTTTATGATGATCTCGAAAAAGCAGTTTCTGTATTTATGTGTGGAGGGGACATTATTTATTCACATAGGTAAGAATTTTTTGTTACTACAACAAGTACTATATGTAATAGTTTAAGTTATCAGTGAACTTTCAATTTAATTTTGAACTTTATTGGTTATAATTTACGATCTACTTTTAACTTCTCTAAATCTTATTTGTTTAAATTGTCAAATATAATTTAATCACTAACATAATACAATGAAGAATTGGTGGTTCCCAGGTGGGCCAATAAATACGGTGAAAGAACCCTAAACTAAGTTGTACCAAAAAATACAATAAACTATAAATGACAATTAAAAATAATACCATTTGTATCGCAAAAGCCAAATATTATCAAAGGAAATTGATGCCCTACTGAAACATTTATATTTCTAATTGGAATTAACATTCTGAGTAGAAGGAATATCATTAAATTTTGTAAAAATCTTCCTTCGATAAAAAGGAATATCATTATATTTTGTAAAAACTCATTTACCTACCTATGTAATATATCAAACTATCGATGTTACTTTTTATTTGTACTTGTTTAGTGTATAAGGTTTAATCTGCTATTTATATTTATTCTATTCTGTTAATTTAATCAGTTGATGTTTGTGTTAATTTATTATCATCATTATGTATTCGAATATATCCTTTTAAAATTTACCATATTATTGCATAAAATGATGTCACTACGTACCTGTTGACCAACTTCGTACAAAGTAGTATAGAAGGTTTTAATTTTAATAAATTAAAAATTAAATAAAAATAAAACTTTACAGGTGTTAATAAAAAAGACAATAAATTATAGACGTCAGCGACAACAGGTACATTAATGTGTTCATTCAACATGAACTTGGGTGTGATGAATGAAACTGGGTTTTTACATATATATTGAATATATAAAAGAAATAAAAAATTAAAATGGAGTTCTACAAATTAAACTTGATAACAATCAATAAAGAAACTGGGTTATATGAAAAGGGAAAACCTGGTAACAATGCTTGACGTGTGTGCCATATGATGAAGACCGTGATGCAATACAAACATAAAAAACTATAACACTTATATTAGCACCCAAATCAATGTTTATGTTTTCATAAATCGATATCCATTTTAATGCAGTTTTTGATTTTCTAGGTTGGATAAAAATTATTCAATCGAAGGAGGAGAAGAAAAATGCATCATCGACACTTTATTCTTTATCAACCAACTGCAATCCGTATCGGACCATTCTCCTTTTGGATGCGGATTGTAAAAAACTATTGTCAAATCTGAGCCCAGATTTGGCATTAAGTCCAAAATACTGTTTGAATGTAACATATGTCGACAAATTTTCAATCAACACATGCGAACAAAAACCTAAACATACCATGGACGTCAATGTAGCAGCAGCATCTGGGTTGACTGAAGGAATTGGGCTTGCTCAACTGTTCGAGTTTTTGACGGCTGTCGACTTATCCTCGGTGTACCAAAACATTATAATAAGGCAAATTCTTAGTGTCAAGAGAGTGAGAAAATCGCGCATTACTCGCAGTGAAAGTCACAGCGGAACGTGAGCGTCAAGATGCTATTGAAAAAGGTTGTCTGCAGGATGGAGTGGCACTGATCGAGAAGTGATCATACCTATAGAAGAAATTATACAGCCCTCTTATGTGCAGCAGCAATTATTGACAGAAGATTTGGAGATATCGTTGCATTTGTGCAAGAACTGAGAACCAAGGTACTTTGCCTAAGACCACGCTTGGTACAAAAATTAATGAGCTTGATCAAAACTTCTGTTGAATCGTATGATTTGATACATGCAACTTATATTGGTCGGCGACAGTTGTACTTATTATAAGTTAATCCAAAAGATACCACATCTGAAGTACAACATCGAAAAAATTGAGAGTCGCAATTACTTACGTCACAGGTATGTGCAACAAATTATCCAATAGATTATTCGCTGATGTGAACGACCAAATATCTCTTACATCAGCGAAAGATGATCACCACACAATGGATTGAAAGTGATTTGTCACCTATTGGATCACATAAACAAGTTACTGAAAACATGTCAAACATAATAAATACACTATACATGTAGATTTACACTTCAGCAACAGTTACAATCAAGTGTTCAATCATCATAAAGAATGCAAAAACCATTATTGTCAGAGTGATATGGTGATAACTTCCTCCAAAGGTTTTTTGCTTCTACTGCCTTACGGTTTAGAATGCAGTTAATTATCTGGACCTTTCAATCAAACGCAAGAAGTTTGATTCATGATGTTTGAAAATATAATCTTCGAAAACCCATAATTGTATAATAGCGATATTTACTCGGTTAGAAACGGCGAATTACGCTCTTCGGCAAACTTATGAGAGCCTTTGTTCTGCCGCAATTTCATTCGATTCCGAGAGGCCCATTTCCAGTCTCCTAAAAACCCAAGAAGCAAAGCTGGAAGACATAAAGACAAAAACACCCTACTATAAAAAATATATTCGCCGTAAATGATTAAATAACACCTGTACTGTTCAGGAAGGCAAACGTTACGGTGATAATTGTTTAAAACCTAACGTGACCCCAGAACAACTCCAGTATCTTAAAGAAACGTTTCTATAAAATCTTTAAAAAAAACTGGAGAAACAAAGAAAAATGACAGATAGACCCCGAATAACTGGAATTGTGAAGCCCCTCACAACCGCCTAAAACTTTGGAAATATTGTAAAAACAAAAATAAACAACTGGACTTTAAATCGTTAAAATTTCACAACAAAAACAATACCTTTTTAATGTACAATCCATCAGACATAGTGTCAATAAAGACAGGAAAACTCTTAATCAGTTGTCATCGCAACTTGATATTACCACATTTGATTATGATATTACATATTTGGCTTAGTTGACGACGATAAAGTTGTTGGAATAAGTATCCATTTATAGAATACTAGATCAATAAAAGAATAAGTTCAGAAAAATAAATTTAACTTCTATAATCTTAAAGAATTGTTTATTAACAAGAATCGCGAGTGGTATTTTCAGGTGGGTGGTGTAGGTCGTAATAACTTCTCTACAAACAAGACTCACTGTGAATAATGGAATAAAAGTACCAAACCATTGCCATCATCAGGCATACTGAAATAGGGTTAAATAGCTCACATTACGTATGGTAAAAACAACAAAGCCAAGAGAAACATTAAAAAAACTGTTGTTATTGGCAATGAAAGAATAGAATTGTAAATACCAATTAGTGACTGATTCCGGATCGTCTCTGATTTGAACACAATATGCAAAACCAATCTTTTAAAAATCAGTATTATTTTTTAAATAAGTTTGCTGTTTTAGAAGAAGTATTAATTTTGATAAAATATTATAAATATTAAATTTGATAATGTTATTATCGAGTTCTGCAAGTATTTTAGGATGTATTTTAGTTACAGCTGTTTCGACTTGTAAGGTCATTTTCAATCTGTGGTGAAGCCACGTACGTACGACTTATTTATAATATTTTAAAAGTCAATTTTTGAAGTCTAAATTGATTTATTACCAATTTAGACTTCAAAAATTGACTTTTAAACTATTATAAACTAGCTTTTACCCGCGGCTTCGCTCGCATGGTATTAGTGGGAAATTACTGGCATAATTATTGGCATAATTGTTATTATTCTTGCTTTTTTGTCTAATAAAAAATAATTATTGTTTAATAGAAAATTTCAAAATTTGAGAATGACATTTCGCAAATAAAAATTCTATTTTAGAAAATATTTAAATTATAGAAATTTATTTTAAGTACCTACTCCCCTAATTTATTCTGATGATTTCGCCTCAAGTAGGAATTAGTATTTTATTCATATTTGAATCCAGAGTAACCTAAAGAAATAACAAAATGACAGCCTACGTCAAATAATTACATAGCAACGCTATGCTTTTCGTCCGGACAATAAACATTTTTAGAGATAGGTAGATATTTACTATGACGCCAACAAAGCACTATTTTTAGGGTGAATTGCCTAATTTAAAAAAAAAACATGGTTTCCAAGGTAACAATTTGTTTGACGTTTGCAATAACTCGATTTTGTTAGGGACAGAAAACGTATGAAAAATAATTGCATAACGCTACAGCTTATTTATAACGCCAGAGTTTACCAATATATACCTATAGCCTATGTTACTCGCAAATAATGTAACTTTCGATTAGTGAAAGAATTTTTAAATTCTATTCGGTGTTTATTGCGTGAAAGAATAACACTCATCCATACAAACTTTCGCCTTTATAATATCTACTATAAGATAAGTCGTCCGTACGTGACTTCCCCACAGTTTGATAATGACCTTACAAGTCAAAACAGCTGTAACTAAAATACATCCTAAAATACTTGCAGAACTCGATAATAACATTATCAAATGTAATTTTAATTAAATAACTAAAAAAAAAAGCTTTAAGAATGTTCAGATGTTTTGTTTTTTACGTTTGGTGGTTCGCGAATTTTTAAATTCCTCGTGAGGCGAGGGTCTACCAACTCGGGCAAAACATATTCTAAATAAAAAACTTTCAGCTTTTCAACCATTGTTTTCCTCCAAAATTCGTCGTCTCGTTGAATTATATCTACTTTGAGATGGTTGTTCTCACCTGACCATATTCCAAAAATACAAAAGTCTTTTTTAGTAATATGAAGTTGACCTTGGACCTGAAAAGAAAATAATTTTGTTAATATTAAAAATAATAACGTATGAACTTCTGTATACTTTTATCATCGTGAATTTTGTCTCGAGTTTTAGTCATTTACTAAAAAAATTATTAAATGGAGAAGTTATTTCTGAACTACAACACTCACCTGAAAATACCAATCGTGATTTTTGTTGATAACTAATTCGTCATCTTTGAGCTTAAAGAAGTTAAATTTCTTTTGCTGCACCAATTCTTTTATTGATCTCGAATTGAATGCTATAAATGGACACTTAACTTCAACAATTTGGTTGTCGTCAACTAAGCCATCAGGCGTAGCACCTAAATATGGAATATCACAATCAATAAATAAGCCACACGGCCGTATTGTAATACCAAGTTGCGATGACAACTGGTTTAATGCTTTCATTTCATTATTGATACCATGCCTGATGGATTGTACATTAGAAAGGTCTCGTTTGTAAAGTAAAGATTTAACGATCGAAGGTCCAGTTGTTTCTCTTTTTTTAATAATCTTTCCAAAGTTTGAGGCGGTTATGAGATTTCTTCGCAATTCCAGCCATTCACTACAGTCGCGTTGTAGAATGGTGCCTCTTTCTGTTATTTTCCTTTCTTCTTCAGTTTTTTTAAGATTTTTGAGAAACGTTTCTTTTAACTGCTGGAGTTGTTCTGGAACCAAGTCAGGTTTTTGACATTGATCGCCATAATGTTTGTCTTCTTGAACAGACCGTGATTTGTTGAATAATTTTCGACGAAGATATTTTCGGTCCAGTAAATATTTTTTTATCCTTCTGTCTGCAAATTCTTTTGCTTTGCTTCTAGGACTGTGCCCCAGAATAGCTTTTTGGAGACTGTAAATGGGTCTCTTGGTATTGAACGAAACAACTGCGGCTGAACAACGGCTCTGGTAAGTCTGTCGAAGACTATAATTCACCCTTTTCCCTCCAACAAATTTTGCTATTATACTGTTAAAGGTTTCAACGCGATTACTATCAACATCATGGATCAAACTTCTTGCGTTTGATGCAACGGTCCCAACAATAAACTGTACTCTACACCATAAGGAAGAAGGAGCAAGCTTTTTGACGAGATTTTCATTTTTTTTATCACTCTGACAATAATGGCTTTTGCATTCTTCGTGTTCACTGAAAGCGTGATTGTAACTGTTGCTGACGTCTACGTACAATTTATTAATTCTATTTGACAAGTTCTCAGATCCTTGTTTATGCTCTCGAATGGCTTGACAAATTACCTTTCTTATGGCCAGTATCCGTGGTATGGTGATCATCTTTCGCTGATGTAAGGGATACTTTGTGTCTTTAGTCAGAGCGGATAATTTGTTGCACATATTTCTAAGTAAATGATTGCGACACTCAATTTTTTCGATGGTGTAGTTTGGATACGGTCTCGTTTGGATAAGCTTATGATATGTACTACTGTCGCCGTCTGCTATTAGCCGCCCATATATCAAATTATAAGATTCAATTGAAGTTTTGAACCCTTCTACGAGAATTTCGGCTTCCATTCCAGTTGAAGGTCCTGTGTAATTTTTGTAGCAAGCATGTTCTTTAGGCAATATTCCTCGGTTTTCAGCTCTTGCACAAATGCAACAATATTTATTTTTAACTCCGAGGTATAAAACTTCTCCAAATCTTCTGCCAATAATTGCTGCCGCACCGGAGAGGGCTGTGTAATTTGATCTATATGATCGCTTCGACCAACACCCATCCGCGATCACGTCTATCACTGCCACTCCGTCCTGCAGACAACCTTCTTCGATAGCTGCTAGACGCTCTCGTTCCGCTGCGACTTCCATAGCGACTAACGCGCATTTCTCCCATTCTCTTGACACTAATACATTTGTCTTGGTGAACAAATTTTTGGACATCAGGGGTATGTTAACAGCCGTCAAAAACTCGGATAGTTGAGCAAGCCCAATTCCCGCAGGAGTCATCCCCGATACTGCTGCTGAATTTACATCCATGGTATGTTTAGGTTTTGGGTCGCATGTGTTGACTGTAAATTTGGCGCGACACATGTTACATTCAAACAGTATTTTGGACATTAGGCCAACCCTTTGCTCAGATTTAACAGTAAGATTTCCAAATCCGCATCCGAAAGGAGAATGATCCGATATGGATTGCAGTTGGCTTATAAAATAGAAAATGTCGACGATGCGTCTTTCTTCTCCTCCTTCGACTGCATCATTTTTATCCAACCTAGAAAAGCAAAAAAAGCAGCATTAAAATTGATACCGATTTATGAAAAAATACAAATAAAAATGGATATCGATAATGATTTGCATGCCAATATCATTATAATTATGATAGACTTTTTAATATCTGTATTACAGATTATCACAGATATTTTTTTTTCGAATAAAGCGGATGTTTTTTCACATAAAGCAGATAGTTTGTAGATTAGTAATTCACCTCATCGGAACATATGTTTTTTCGTTAGTAAAATAAAATACATATATTATTTTAGTGAAATAAATCACCATATCATACCTATTGTCAATGTTTTGTGAAAGACCTCTCCGGCCGATGACTTTCTTCTTAAGTTGTTTTTTTTTATTTACATATACGCGTGCTTCAGATTTACTGTAATAAAAAATAAAGTTAACAATATATATTTTTTCACAACACGATAGTTTTATCGAAAATCTTAAATCTATTTTACCTTCCTACATTATCTAGATTGTCCTCAGCAGGCTCGTTATCCCGTTGTTCGTGGAAGCTAGAACAAAATAAAATCGTTGATTATAATACATTTCAAGAAGAGACCTTTTAAATAAAAGTGAAGGACTAAATTGATTTTTTTGTTACCTCAGTGCTTCAACATCCTGACAAGATGTGGACATAACGTTCTGCGTTAGTTCTTGCTGAGTATATTCAAATCTGAAATATAATAACAGAGTTTATTTTAGAGATCCCTGAGGCGTATGTGTAGTAAAACCATGTCTGATCGTGTGAGAAATGTGGAGGTCCGCAAATAATGTAAGGCTGATGTAATTCCCTAAAGTTTGAGATGCACCCCTGGAAACCGATGCTCTCGAATACGTTTGCAAAACGTAGCGCGCCGCCGGCAGTATGCATCCACCGAGTAAAAAGGTATTATTAAATGTACGAAATCATCGGTAGATCGGAGATCTGACCAGGACGCTTTCTACATATTCTAGGTACTTACATAGTTATTATACATATTACTTGTCTTATACGTAAAGCACTATTATACTACAAGATATTATTGCTTCCGAGTATGTTTATTATGAGCTGTCTGGACACCGTTCTAACGATGTAGAGATATGTGATTTCAAAGTTTGCAAAGACGATTTCTCATTATCTGCTTACCATTTTCTGATTTAGGTTTAATCTTTTGTAAAGTATTTCAGATTAATATTTTTTAAATTAAATATATTTAAATAGGACATATACTTACCATTTTTGAACGTACCTAAACATGCAGATAGAACATGATGCAACTACCGACGGCATAATAATTCATTGTACTAGGTAGATTCTAACTAATGCAATTCTGTACTCTGGCAATGTTCAAATTAAATATTTTCCATTAAAATATGACGAAAAAAAATATTTTACATAAGATTGAACCGCAAATAAAAAAAAGTTAAATAGATTACGAAAATTCGTCTTTGCGAACTTTCAGAATATGGAAAGACGAAGTTAGAACTCTATCAAAACTCTACAAAGCGCGGCAAAATAAAATAATGTGATATTAGAACCTTGTAAATTAAATGCAGGTTGATTTTTTGATTTTATTTCCTAACTATCTACTAACTGTCGAAAATAGAACACAGATGGTTCTGAAAATTATTTTGGTTATAAATGAGCAAAAGAAACGATTTTACATTCAATGGTCATTTAAAAAAAAGTAAATTAATTAAAAAAGCTTACCCGGGAATTTCAGTTTCCGAAGCATTGGAAATATATTTATTTCCCAAAGTACGCATTCTGTAAAAAAAAAAAAATAATTGTCACCTTTGTTATATGTATAATACACAAATAAATTGAAAATTATTTTGTTATAATAAGTATTACATAATAGTAAATAATAAGTATTATATTAATAAAATAAAAATAAATATTTTTTCTTCTCACCTTATAGAGTCCATCATACGTTCTCGATTTTTGATATAATGTTTACGCTTAGAAAAACGACTTTTTTGTTTTGTTCTTCCCATTTTCGTAAACAATATTATTATTTTGGTACGTGTATAAATCACGAAACGTAGGACAACACGTCTGTATAGCGAGCTGTCTGGACAGCGAATGACGAATATTTGAAAGGCACATAGGTTACACGCGCGTTGAAAAGAGATGGCCTGTAAAAATGATCTTTAGAATGAAAAAACGTAAGCGCCTGTTGTTAAAATATTTAATTAATCACGGTTTATTTAAAAAAGAGCAAAAGTCTCGCGATTATTCACTTTAGTTTTATTTAAAGAAACATAGTGAATTTTTTCATTGACATAACTTTTAAAATAATGGAAAGAATCGTGTAAATCATAATTTTCGGAGTATACTTTGCGATTAATTTCTATCGAGGGAATTTTATATAATTTGCGTTTCGGCGCGATAAACCACTAGATAATATCTTCAAGAATAACATATATTTTTTTAAGAGCTCAAAAACTTCAAATGTTTAAGGGAGGTTTGCAAGAAATCGGTAGAAATTCGGAGAATCGGCTCTTAAGGATAACGTTACGCGGGTAAACCGAGACAATTGTTCTACAAATATATGTATATAATATACACTAATATTAACTGAAGAAATCTACAACTTTTAGTGAGCAATACAAGTATAAACGTTTGCTTAGTTGGACAGTTTACTGTAAAGGTACATTTAAAGTAAATAAAGAAATAACGAACGAGTGGCAAGAGAGGGCGTCCCGAGCATATTTACATATATATATGTAAATTGAACATTCCAAAACAGACATGAAATCTGTATATCTGAAAACAACACATTTTATAACTTTTGCAAAGCAACTTACTGACTATCTCAGCATACTGCAAACATTCCTTCTTCACATCCGGGAGGTAGATACCGATATCCGTATAGGGCATTTCACCTCCACCCTCTTCCTGGGACCCTGGTTCTATCTTGATGGAAACACTCTCTGGGTTGGGAAGATCCATGGCCTTCTGTGATAGTGTTACGCTTTAAAACAAATATGGTTATTGGTCCCAGCTCACAATAAATTAGACTTTCAACAGAACATTAATTAACTGTTTTGTTTTTAATTTTTAGAAGACCATTTTTTATTAAATGAAATGAAATTTAATTATGTGATTATTAAGATCAGCAAGTATTTTAGTTTTTATTCTTGTGACAGATGTTTTGGCTTACAAGGCCCCATACCAGACAGTTCGAAAATGGCCTTGTACGCCGAAACAGCTGTCACAATAACAAAACCTGAAAAATTCGCAGAACTCAATAATAATATTATTAAATTTAATAAAGAGCATTACCACTCCAGTAGTCGCGCGTTCTATCATTGTAGAACGTACATGCATTTCGTAGAATTTGAAAGCGAATTAAAGGTCACTCCTCTCAACTAGATAATAAAGATAACTAGTGTTCTTGCGACGACCGACGCGACTGCATGCCGGACAAATTACGCGCCAAAAGTGAATTTCTACAATAATAGAACGCGCGAGCACTCGCGTCACATGTTTTTTCTGTGGCAGAGCGTGCAATAAGTCCACTAGGAAACAGTGTTACACATTTAATACATGGATTTGTCCAGACCATCAGGTTCTTTTATGTCCGGAATGCACTAAAAATCATGAAATGGAGGTGGAGGATTTGAGTGAACAAAAAAATTAAAACCAGAAGATAAAGGACCAATTTTTTTTCAAATAATTAAAAAAATTTCAATGTCTGATTTTATTTTTTGATTTTAAGATTTAATTTATAATAAAGCCTTTAAAAAACGTGATAACCGTTTTTTTCCGTTTATAAAAACTTTCATTTAAAAAACCTTAGATAAAAAGTGTTCTACATATGAAGAGCGCGCGAGTAAAAACGTCAAAAATAGAAGTGCGCGTAATAAAGTTGCAAATGATTTCCCGTAACGTTGGACACCACGAAAGTGGGCATCAGTCATTAGAGCATGCCTTAGTCTAAAATAAAGCTCAAAGTCGCCCAGTTAGTTTCACTTGGAACAACGGCCGTAAAAATAATAGGAGTTGCTAACAATATGATTTGTAAGGATACAAACATATATTACCCTAGTTTCTATATGTAATGTAGTGCCATGTTCCTAGTAGGACAGTTACAAGGCGCTCCTGCCATATTATTATACGACAATTCTTCTTCGAAGTCGCAACAGTGGCGTAGCACGGATTTCGGCTGCCCGGGACAGGGGAAAATTTCGCCGCCCCCTTATTTGGGTACTTCAAGCGCCGGGTGAAGAGGAGGGGGGGGGGGGGGGTATGTGGAAATCCTATTTTTAATTACGTCCTATTTATATACGAGCCAACGAAAATCATGATTATAAATTCTACTACAAAGTTTTTTTTAACTTTTTTTTTTCATTTTTTTTAAATATATATATTTTTTTTATATGTTTTTCATGTTGCTAAATAATAATTTTACATCATAGGTTTTTTACTACTTTTCCATTTAAAGCATTTGCTTGTGTATGGAAAAGGAGTGTACTTAAATTTGGTTTTTACTTAGTACTTAAATAATTCATTTACATATGTATTTACAGTATGTAATAGTAGGTATATATTTAAAGAATAAAAAGAATATTATGGAAAACTAAGGATATTTGTATATATTTAAAGAAAAGAAAGAATATTATGGAAAACTTAGGATATTTGTAAGGATAATTAAGTGGCATTAGTTTTTTTTTTTCTTCTTTTTAAAGTGTCTGTAGACAGAGAGCAGTATTTGGGTTTCATCATTAATACTTCTGATTTCTTCTGGTAGACGATTGAAAAAAGTTCTTCCCTGGTAAGTGTAATGATGTTGTGCAAAAGACATATTTAGTTATTATTTTTAATTAGTAAACTAATGTTTTAAGACAAGATTTTTATGCATAGCACAAAGGGTAACAATTATTATAAGCAATAATTATTAGCCTGAAACACTCATCAACATTGAAAAAATCTCCCGAGAAAAGATAAATGCCGCCGACGTATTTAGTTTTGGGCATACAAAAACATGTTTAAGTCGCGTTCTGTTTTCGCTTAAAAATTGATATTTATCTTTTTCTTTTATAATTTGAATTAATGAATTTTTAATATATAAATCTTTAAATGTAGGTACTTGGAATTCATCAAATAGGCGTTCTGTTGGGTAGTCCAAGGATTTTTTTAATATAATTTTAATAATTGTTCTTTGTACAATTTCTATTGGAACAAGGTTACATTTATATGCGGATCCCCAACTAATAATAGCGTATTGTAAAGTGGATTAAACTAAGGCATAGTAGATTAAATATAGATTTTTTATCGACAAAAAATTTCTAATTCTTAAAAATATGTATATTAATTTTCTAATTTTGTTTACTGCTTGACATATTTGTTCCTTCCATTTCAGATTTTTATCAATAATTACTCCTATATATTTAATTTTATTTGTTGTTTTTAATATTGTACAGTTTGATTAGCAATAGTAATGTGATAAAGAAATAAAACAACCGACTTGTTCAAGGCAAGATGACAGACAGAGATTTATTCATAGATGCATAGATAACAAAATACACATCAGTACAAAATAGCGTTAGCAAGGTAGGTACTTGGTTTATTTAATGTAACCAGGAATTAATTCCAACACCCCAACTACAGTAAATAAACCAAAATCTCTAAAATTAAATACAGTGTTTTATTATATACTAACATTGCAACTAAATATTCAACTGAATCATACCCAAATCATTTACACATTTATAATGTTTTATAGGACATAATGCTTTCGTTAAAACATCAGCTGGCATATCTGTTGAAGGTAAATATTCTAAGTTGACAATTTTATCATTTATAACATCTTTAATAAAATGATACCTAATGTCTATATGCTTACTCTTCCTATGACACACATAATTGGCAACTAACTTTTGAGCACTTTGGCTATCATTATATAAATTTATAGCACACAAGTTTCCAGTTAGTTCATACAATAAAGACCTTAAATATATGGTTTCTTTACAAGCCTCTGCAATGGACATGTATTCAGCTTCCATGCTGGACAATGCTACAGTTCTTTGCTTTCGACTTTCCCAAGAAATTGCTGACCCAGACATTAAAAAACAAAAGCCTGTATAAGACTTACGATCTATTGTACTACTAGCCCAATCAGCATCAACAAAACCTTTAATTTTACCACCATCTTTTGTATATTTTAAACAATAATTTTTTGTTTTCTTGAGATATCTAAGTATTCTTTTTGCATAATTCCAGTGATTATTAGTATAACACTTATTAAACTGACTGAGAAAACTTATACAAAATGCTATGTCTGGTCTAGTAAGAACTGATAAAAACATAAGACTACCTATCAACTGTTGATATGGAATATCGCTACTACAAGATTCAGTTGTTTCTATATCCAATTTACTTTCCATAGGAGTGTTTATAACTTTACAATCTAACATATTAAATTTCTGCAATAATTGATCAATATATTGTTCCTGATCTAAAGTTACAGTATTAGATTTTTTATCAATCTTAACCCGCATGCCTAAGCATTGCTGTACCTGCCCTAAGTTTTTAATTTCAAATTTAGAACTTAATACAGATATTAGCGTTTCAGTCTCATTTTTACAATTAGAAAAAACAAAAAAATCATCCACATAGACTGCAATTATTACTTTTACATTTTCATAATTTTTTGTAAATACACAAGGTTCTAGACGACTCTTTTTAAATCCTATCTCACTTAGACATTGCTCAACTCTTTCATACCACGATCTAGATGACTGTTTCAGTCCATAAATTGCTTTATTTAATTTTACAATATTTTTCTTATCACAATAAATGTCAGGCTGTATCATATAAATATCTTCTTTGAGGTAGCCATTTAAGAAGGCTGTCTTGACATCCAAATGTGATACATTTAAATCTAATTCAACTGACAGTGCAAACAACATTTTTAAAGTAGAATGTCTGACTACAGGGGAAAAAGTTTCTTCATAATCTACACCAGGCTTCTGCGTAAAACCTTTAGCCACTAGACGCGCCCTATACCGCACACTGTTATCACTATTCACTTTCTTTTTGTAAACCCATTTGCACTTCACTAGAGTTTTCTCTGAAGGCAGTTCGTTTACAGGATCCCACGCTTTATTGTCTTTGAATGCTTGTAACTCGTCCTCCATAGCCTCAATCCACTTGTCCTTATCTGGACTTAATAGGACTTCTTGAAAGGTAACTGGATCCTGGGCAATTTTTGAACTTGTTTTTGTACACAAGTTTGTGTAGCCATAACGCATTGGTACTTTTCTGGTACGCTTGGCAAGTAATATTTCTGACTCTGGTTCATCTTCTTCCTCTGTGGTCTGCTGTAATGTAGAATCAAAATCAGTCAAAGCATTGAGATGATCAGATCCTGAAAAAATGTTTAGACTTTCCGCACTATCTTCCTTAACACTCTTGACTTGACTGTCTGACTTATCAGTTTGGATTACATCCCCAACTGAAATATTTAGACTTTCCGCGCTAGAGGATTCTTCTTTTACTTCTTCCTTGCCACTCTTGACTTGACTGTCTGACTTACCAGTTTGGATTACATCCCCAACTGAAATATTTAGACTATCATCGGAGTGATGTTTCTTTTCAGTATTTTCATAGACTACTACATCTCTGCTTGTTGTGATTTTACGCTTCATAGGGTCATACACTCGATAGCCTTTCACATTTTCTGCAAAACCAACAAGTATGTGTTTCCTTGACTTTGTATCCCATTTAAGTCGTTTCTCCTTTGGGATGTGGACCATTACTTGACTTCCAAATATTCGGATGTGCTTTAAGTCTGGTTTCTGATTTGTCCAGAGTTCGTATGGTGTTTTATTATTTAAACCTGACGCAATGGATCGATTTCTGAGATAGACTGCTGTATTTGTGGCCTCTGCCCAAAACTTCTTATCTAAATCTGCGTCAAATAATAAACACCGAGCTCTCTCTACTATAGTTCTGTTGATACGTTCGCTCATACCATTTTGCTCAGGAGTATAAGCATTTGTCTTTTGATGCACAATGCCTAAATCCTTTAAAAAAATTTCAAATTCATTACTACAGAATTCTAAACCATTGTCTGTTCTAAATATTTTTATTTTACTATTTCGCTGATTTTCGACTAATGACTTAAATTCCTTAAAATACTTGAATACTTCACTTTTATTTTTAAGAAAGTAAACAAAAGCCATACGTGAGTAGTCATCAATAAATACAAGAAAGTATCTCGATCCACCAATTGAGTTTATCTCCATGGGTCCGCACACGTCCGCATGTATTAGATCCAATGAATTGTTGCTTCTTGTTGCTGCATGGACAAAAGGTAGTCGCGACTGCTTTCCTTCGCAACATATTGTGCAAGTACTCTTGTCAATCTTACACTTATCTGTGTATGATATACCCGTGACTGCACCGTCTCGCATTTTATTCAAGTCATTTACATTTAAATGTCCCATTCTCCTGTGCCAGGTCACATCGCTCACTGAAGTAGATGTAAACAACACTGTTGATTATCTAACCCATAGGTTCTCAACGTGGGCGATAACGCCCCCTTGGGGGCGTTTGAGACCTTCAGGGGGGCGGTAGAAGATCCAGAGACAATTGGGGGGCGTTGAGATGGCACAGGGGGGCGTTGGCAAGTAAAAAAATATGGTCTAAAAAAGACAAACAAAACACGCTAATCACATACTAATAAAGCAAAGTGAACTTTAATGGGTAATTTTTGTTATTGTGTGCATTTTATCATTTTTATCACGTTAGCGAAAATTCATTCGAGAGTTTGGGAAGTGAATAAAAATTGAACTGATAGATTCCGTTACATTCAGATCTACAGTAAAATTTTAATTTGTTGATTAGAATAAAAAAAAATTTAAATTTAAATTTTCCGATTTCACGTGAAATATCTCATACATACATAAATACAGGCGAAGTTAATAAAAGCCTGTTAATAAATAAAAAGTTTGTAGCTATTAAATTGTAACGTTTTTTGTTAAATAACGGGATTTTTGCAATCCTGCAAGAATTGACAGTATTATCTGTGTATTGATCTAACTTGCTCAGTGCCGTCAATGCATTTGGGAGTCAACGGTGAGTTTACATGCGTCGACAAGACAGCCCCTTAGCCCCCGATCCATTCTGTTCCTGCGTCGCCTTTGTCTCCGCGACAAGTCCGCGTTTTATTTCTAGGTATATAAACAGATATATAGAGCAACGAAGCGCGTTGGCGACTGAAATGGTATTAGGTTTGTTGATGATTTTGCACAACAAAACCTATCCCATTTCAGTCGCCGCCATGACTGAACCGTAATAGGTTTTCTAAATACGCGACCGGGTGCTGAAAGCGAGTCACTGCGTGTTTATTTTATTCCTGTCGAAGCGTGTTATATGTCTCCAACCTATATAAAGGCACCGATTTATCATTTTATGTTCATTAACATTAACGCGCGCCATTAATAACAGGGTTTTAAGAGTTAATCTTTTACTCACGTATCTCTAAATGTCGGAAGTAAAAAAGAAGATACGGCAATATTGTGTGGATTGTATTAAAAACGGATTTATCGAAAATCCTACAAATCCATCATCGCCAATGTGCCTTATTTGTCGAAAAACATTTTCAAATGAAGCGATAAAGCCTTCTAGGCTTCAAGATCATTTTAATAAAATCTACCCGGATAGGAAAGACAAAGATGTGACCTATTTTCAAGACATGAAAAAGAAGTACGAAATTCAGCCAAATATATCAAAACAATTTTCGACAGCTTCTAAGCAAGACGATGATGGACTTCGAGCTTCGTAGAATATCTCATTGTTGATTGCTAAAACAGGCAAACCACATACTATTGGGGAAGATTTAATTTTACCAGCAGTAAAAGAAGTAATAACCACTGTGCTCCATAAACCAGCTGCAGATATTATCCAAAAAATTCCTTTGAGCAATAGTTCTGTGCAAAGACGAATTGATGAAATGGCTGAAAACATTGTAGAATCATTGTGTAATCATCTGCAGTCTTGTCGATTTTCAATTCAGCTGGATGAGTCCACTTTACCAACCAATGAAGCATTGTTATTGTCATACGTGAGATTCATCAAAGATGAGAAAATATGTCAAGAATTATTGTTTGTTACAAATTTGGAAACCGATACAAAAGGAGAAATCATAATTAAAACACTGGAAAAGTTTTGTGACGAAAAGAAAATTACTTTAAATAATATTTTGTCAGCTGCTACGGATGGCGCCCCGGCTATGACAGGGCGTCACAAAGGCTTCATAGCGTGCTTAAAAAATAAAGATCCTGACTTGCTTGCTATGCATTGCGTAATTCATCGCCAGCGAACGCCTCCATACATCACTGCAATATGTTATCAGAGCAGTTAATAAAATCAGAAGTAACTCATTGAATGACAGATTATTTAGACAGCTTTGCATTGCCAATGATGAAGATTTCAACCGATTGCTGCTTCACACAGAGGTGCGTTGGCTGTCAAAAGGTTCATGTTTGACTCGATTTTACAATCTGTTTGAGTCTGTGATAGAGTTCCTAGGAAACAAAGACACAGAATTGCGCGACAACCACACCTCATCGAAGAACGATATTGCGTACTTGACAGACCTGTATAAATTGTTTAATCATATCAATCTCCAACTTCAAGGCGACGACTTAAATTTGATTAAGACAAAAAATTGTGTTGCAGCTTTTTTATCCAAACTGCTATTATACAAAAGAAATATCGGCAGACGGGAATTTAATAACTTCCCAAATTTATCAGCAGTATCATTCAAGAACGACGACTTGCTTATTTACAGTCAACACTTGGAAAACCTCCACAGTGATTTCAAGGAACGATTACAGGATGTTTTAAACACGGACATACCAGATTGGGTTTTTGATCCTTTTTCAAATGTCAACACAGCAGGATCATCCCAGTTAGAAGAAGAACTAATAGAACTGACGAAAAATGAGGAATTAAAAATTTAATTTAAGAATGGCTACCAAGAGTTTTGGCTGCAGAAACCGATTTCGCAACTATACCCAGGATTATGGTCGATAGTTCAACGATTTTTAATAGCATTCCCATCGTCCTATTTAGTTGAACGTGGATTCAGTGCTGTAGCAACGTTGGTAACCAAAAAGAGAAATAGGCTCCATATTACTGAACGCGGCGACTTAAGTTTGTTCTTAAGTAAAATCGAGCCTAATATAAACTTCTTAAAACGCATCAAATTCAACCATCTCATTAAATAAGTTATAAATTAAATACCTTTTTTATGTTATTAAAAATACTTCTCTACGTTACGCGTTTTAATTAACAAACTTCTTCTCAGAAATATGATACGAGCCATAACCCATCGCCCTCCCCCCCCCCTTCCCCCAAGATGGAATGTAAAAGCAGTTGGGGGGCGCCAGAAAAAAAAATATTGTCAAAGGGGGCGGTGGGCAAAAAAAGGTTGAGAATCTATGATCTAACCTCAACTTGTAAACACCATCTATTTGTATAGCAACTGCCACCAAATCCTTCTTTTTGTTGTAAACACAGCAACAATCATCTTTGAATTCTACACTATTGCCATTCTTTATGAGTTGACATATTGAGATCAAATTTGTGGTAAGGTTAGGAACACACAAAACTTCTTTCAAAGTAACCTCAAATTTGCAGTTTGTAGTGACTGTTATTATGTCTACACTACCAACGCACAATACAGGCATAGCACTTTGATTTCCTGCTATTATCTCCTTGATCTTTGGAGAATAAGATGCATTTTTTATTAGGTTTACATCCGGCGTCATGTGAACACTCGCACCACTGTCTAAGTAAAAATCTTTTTTACTATAATTCCCGCTCAAGAAAACAGCCGAAAACGCATTAGTTTTCTTCATTTGTTGCTGATCATTCTGTTTACACTGCGATTTATAGTGACCGTATTGATGACAACGGTAACACTTAATGTTATTTCTGTCAGTTTTGTTTACATTCGAACCGACCATAGACGACGAACTACGACGTTCATAGTTAGAACTGTCACTTCTGCCAGTGCTGCCAACTTTAGAATACTGTTGGCGACTGTGCTGCCCTCTACTCAAGAAAGCGCCACCACCGGAAGACGTGTGTTCGCCTTCATTTCCTACAAGGTCAAGTAATTTGGCCTTCATGACATCAGCAGTAATGGCGATACCGGAATGCTCTATAGCGATGATCATGGGGAAGTATTTTTCAGGTAAACCTGCCAACAACAGGCTGCCAATCCACTCATCTCCGATCTGAAAGCCCGTACCAGATAATCTTTGCGCCGTTTCGATTACTTGCGTGACGTAGCTTGTCATTGACTCGCAACTTTCTAGACGAATCGAAATTAGGTGCCTCAGCAAAGTTATTCTTCTGGAGAATCCTGAGTCATCGAACATAGATTTCAGCTTTTCCCATAAGTTCACGGCACTTGTTGCCTCTCTAATATGAACATACAATGACGGATCAATAGTTAAAATCAATCTGGCTTTCGCTTTTGCATCGTTTTCTTTGTCTACCGTCGTAATGCATTTTGATAATCCTTCCAAAACTAACATGTTTTCTGTTGCAAAAGCCCAGTCACGGTAATTTTCACGGCCCTTTAGCTTAGGAACATTAGCCAAAAGAGAACCGGACGCCATTTTGTTTGATTTTTAAACTTCGTTGTTCACACAAAGATATAATTTTCTTTTGTCTCCTTATCACCACAGCCAACGCCTATTCTAGCTACCAAAAAAATCACAACAGACTTTACTTCACTGCTAGAAAACTATAGGACATACTGGGCCCATAACCTAATGTGATAAAGAAATAAAACAACCGACTTGTTCAAGGCAAGATGACAGACAGAGATTTATTCATAGATGCATAGATAACAAAATACACATCAGTACAAAATAGCGTTAGGTAGGTACTTGGTTTATTTAATGTAACCAGGAATTAATTCTAACAAATAGTTTTGGCTGTGAATTTTAGTATATTCATGTATGACAATGTTAAAATTTTTGGGAGCATCGTTTAAATGGATTGCAAATGGAATTACAAATGTCTTTTCACTATTTAGTGATAGTAAATTAGTGTCGAAAAAATTCTTAAGAGTGTTTATGTCTTCTATGGCCTTTAATTCGACATTTTCCAAGTCTTTCCTCTTATTATTAATACTGTATCGTCGGCGTATGATGTAATTTGATTATGTAAAGGTTGAAAAAAAATATCGTTAAAATATATGGTAAATAGGATTGGTCCAAGCACTGTACCTTGGGGGATTCCAAAGCTTGAAATCTCTTGATCGCTATTAACATGATTGATTTTTACCACTTGAGGGCGGTTTTTTAAGTAGTTGGTGATCCATTAAATCGCGTTGCCTTTTATGCTAATATTATTTAATTTTTTTAATAGCATCTCACGAGATATGCTATCGAATGCCTTTCTGAGGTCCATAAATATACCCGCACATTTTTTACCTTTATCTAATGTTTCGTAAATGTATGAAGTTACGTTCGCAATAGCATCTTGTGTGCTGAGTGATTTTATAAAACGAAACTGGTTTTTGTGTATTATTTTATTGAAATTTACAAACTGTTACTATTTTTTTCAAAGATCTTTCCTATATTAGAAATATAGGAAAGACAGATTGGGCGATAATTTGTTACTTGGTGTGGATCTCCAGAATTGTAAATGGGTGATTATTGTTTTTTTGTAGTTCATTGGAAATATTCATTTTGTTAAAAAAGTTTATTAAATGAGTGATGGGTTTTATTAAGTACGGTTTCATAAATTTTAACATGTGTGCCGTAATAGAATCAAAACCGGGAGACGAACCTCCTTTCATATTTTCTATTATTTTTAAGATTTCACATTCTGTTGTTGTTTCGAATGTTGTAAGTATGTTATGTTTCTGTAAATTTTTATTTTTATGGTTTTCCGGGTTAGAAGGCTTATGAATATTTTTCGCAAGT
Source organism: Limnephilus lunatus (assembly GCA_917563855.2). Lineage (NCBI taxonomy): Eukaryota > Metazoa > Arthropoda > Insecta > Trichoptera > Limnephilidae > Limnephilus > Limnephilus lunatus. Next base: position 105,278,642 of record OU830592.1, on the reverse strand, counting down.
TTTTTCAAAAATTTGCAAAGAAGGAATTAAAAATGTTTGCACATTGTTTAGGCTGCGTATTGGCATCTATATTTTTTTTTATTTTGTTCGATGCACTTAATGTTTTGTGTTTTTTTGTATTGTCTATTTGTCACATTTGTTTATGGTTATTTTCTGAAGATAATATTTTATTTTTGAAAAACTCTTCTTTACTTTTTTTATATAAGATGTTAATTTTGTTTTTATATTTTTTAAAGAAAATATATGCTTTTTCATCGTGGGGATTTTTTAGAGTTGTTTTGTAAAGTTTTTCTTTGTTCCTGATAGATATTTTTATTTTATTTTAAATACATAAACGGCTATACTGCCTTTTATAAATAAACATATAATAGAGTACAAAAGTAAGAAAAATAATAGCATTACATAATAGTAGTTTTAAACTTTAAAATAACATACAATCATTATGTGTATCACAACAAAAAAGAACAATGAGAAATAACATCAATTTTTTTTTTTTTATTGTTCTTTATTCACTAAAGTTTATATATTACAGTAAATGGGTAATTTTTTGGCCATCACACTAGGCACATGCCCGTGTTGTAGTGGCAACATGTCCATATTGCGTATATAAAGTTACATTTTGGAAAAATAATTTTTGAGTGCATGTTTATATTGCGCTAATTTTAAGAAATAAATGTCGCCGATGTTAGCATGTTCATTTCCCAAAATGTGTAATCGACTGATTGGTGAGTAATAATGTGAGATAATGTATGTGTGTTATTATAGTAGAACGGTAGAGTGAGTCTATTGTTAGCGCGACCAGGGCAATGAAATCGTATTAGTTCTATTAAATCAGGGGTATCCAGGACCGAGTGAATTATTTTATATAATATTAATAGATCACAGATTTTTATGCGATCTGATAAATTTACGAGATTAGTCCAGTTTAATAACAAATTGTAGTCCACGGATTCTCTTGGAATACCTAATTTAAAATTAATATACCTAAAGAATCTATGCTGGACTTTTTCAATCGCTTGAATATGGATATTGTAATGTGGAGCCCAAATCGTAGAATTATATTCCAAAATGCTTCTCACTAGCGTTATGTATAAAATGCGAATAGTATCAATGTTACAAAATTGTTTGGTTATTCTAATAATAAATCCTAAAATCTTCATTGCTCTATTAATAATATTAGTTATATGGCTAATAAATATAAGTTTTGAGTTAAAAATAATACCTAGATCATTTATTGTTTCTACTGAGTTTAATATAATTTTGTCAAGATTGTATTCATAAATGGTCGGTTTCTTTATTTTATAAAATATTATTATTTGACATTTACTAATGTTAATTGCCAGTTTATTGCTTATACACCAATTAAACAAGTTGTTTAAATTTTTTTGTAAAATTATGCAATCAGAAGTATTTTTGATTTTTTTTATATAATTTTAAATCATCAGCAAATAACAGAATTTCAACATCGGAAAAAACGTCTACAATGTCATTTATAAATAAAATAAACAGTACTGGTCATAAATGGGGGCCTATTATAAGTCCTTTGGTAATCCAAGGCTTTAAACATCTTAATTTTGATTTTATGCAGGGCCGGATCTACGAAATCTGGCGCCCTGTGCAGTAGGTACCGATGGCGCCCCTCACCCCCCTACATTTTTATTTTGAAAATTCGTTCACCTCAATTTTTTTCGGTAAATTTTCGATACTGGTGTCCACGCGTATTACTATTAATTTTTAGAAAAAAACTTTCGTTACTATAAAAGGAAACTTTTTGCATTTCGGGCGGCGGAAAATTATGCATTTTAATTTTCAATTGCGTAAATTAAAATTAAAATTCACTTCGCGAGCCTACACAATGTCAAATCGCTGTCACTGTTATGTTGATATCCCTGATATGCATTTAGTCCACCTCACGGATAATACGGAACTTTGGAGGTTAAACTACGAAAGTTGCATGTCATCATAATTTAAAAAAACATCCCAGGTTTGAATGGTTTGTTCGGCAAAGCAGGGTTTGTCTAGCGGGTTTGATTGTCTATGAAATAAAAACGGTAAATATAAAATGGCGTTACCGCGTAAGCGAATTAAATTAAAATGTTAAATGCATATTTTTTGCATGTTTTTTTGCCTCCCGCGACATAAATACTCACTTTTCGTGATAATAAAGCTAAATCTAACTGTCTGAATAAAAAATATTCCGTATTAACAAAGGTTCGTTTACATTATATTATTAATTCTGTTTTTCATAATTACGCGCGTCTTCGTGTATCCCAAAAAGATGGCTACGGTCGTATTTAGCTCTTGTTAATGGAAACGAGTTTTTTTATGTCATTCTCCTTTTTAATTCTACGTTTTAGATTCTGCGAGCCTGAAAGTTTTTTTTTTAAAATTATTATTCTATTCATTGTAATCCACAGTACTTTTATAACCTCAACAACCAATAGAAATTTAGCTATAATTTAAAAATCTAATAAGAATATAACCTCAAATTTGTACCTTGCATTTCCCCTGTGTTGAGCGAACAAACACCAAATTGAGCGAACAAACACTAAACACTGACGTATGGTATCAACGGCTTACGAAAGACGCTTACACTGACACCGTAAAATAACAAATCCAACAAATCTAATAGATATAACTATTATACATTTATCGAACTTCCAATACCTATCAACACGTTCAACCTGCAAATCTTGCAAACCGTGCGATGCTTTTGTTAATGGAATTTACTGAAGATTTCATAAGAAAATGGTCTTTAACTTCCTTCTCCTAGAGACTTAAATCGTACAAAATAAAACAATAGCGAGCGTACGGACAACACACTAACAAAAATTGTCAGCATTTTGAAAGGCGCAAGTCGGTTTGTTTGATTCACAGGAACAAAAAAACTGCGCTGTGATTGGTTATTGATTCGTCGTAAAAGACATATGGAAAAAAAGATCTTACGTTTAAACTTAATATATGGAATTTGTAAAAAAATTCTGTAACTGACTATAAATTCGTAAGCCGTTGATTTCAACCTGATGCTTGCGCATTCTGTTTCTTTGGAAAGTGTCGCTAGAGCGTAATAATTGTTTCGTACTACGGGTAATTTTTAAACGATTCGGGGCATATTATAACTAAATTTTAATACAAAATTTATTTTCTCACGGCGCCCCTTCTGAGTTGGCGCCAGGTTTTTTGCACGTTTTTTTAACGTATAGCAGATCCGGCGCTGATTTTATGTGTGTTATTTCAGTTGTCGAATTTTTAATGTGTTGTGTCAGGATATTTTCAAAGTTAGTCGAACATATTTCGGTATCATCACTGCTTAAAACATTGTTCCAATCCTTCTTTTTTAGTTTTTCAGAGAGAGTCACATCTATAGTTGATTTTATGGTTATTAAACTATGTTTTTTTATGTTTAATATTATTATTATACAGAAGTAAGCATGAATGATGATCAGTTATTTTAGTTTTCTAAATAATAGATTTTAGGTTGTGAAGATCTTTAATGTTTATGTTTGTCCAAATGTGGTCTAAACAAGATAGAGTATGTTCTTTTATTTTATTTTTTTTGTATTTTTATTTATGCAAGATATGAAATTTTGTTCAGTCATACAATTGATGTATTCTTTTTTGTTATTATTTTCTATTTTTTCATTAATATTCACGTTTAAATCACCTACCACGAAGCAAAGTTTATTTTTTAATTTTAATAATATGTATTTGAGTCCATTAATAAACGTAATAATACTCGAGCTATGCGTTCTATAGATAGCTATTAGATGATATGTTGATTTGCCGAGTTTGAAATGTACTTCAATGCAGTTAACCATATGTATTGGGTATTCTATTATGTTAACAATAGTAAATTTATTGCTTACAAATATTATTATTCCCGAATTTTTGTTAATATCTAATTTAGTAGAAATATAATTGTACTCAGGCAAGTGATAAGGCGGTGACTCGGCGTTTCTTAAATGTTTCGGTTAACACTATAAAGTCCGGTTTTTTTAATAAAATTATTTAATTTTAGAATTAGTTCCGGTTAATTAAGTCCGGTTTTTTTAATTAAATTATTTAATGTTTATTTGCATAATAATTATATCATTGATGTTTTTAAAAATAATTTTGTTACACGAATCAGTTCATATACATTCATATTCCTGAATTTTAATATTTAATTATAATTCGTTATTTAAGAAATTATCCATTTAATGCATTTCCGGTTGTATTTTAAAAAATTATTTTTAAGATTTTTATTCAATGTCGAAGTTTATTCTTTCTTTGGCTAATTTAAGCATGTAAGATCGGAACTTACATGTTTCGCTATTCGTTCGGTGGTCTACTTTATTCATTTTATCGTTGAAAGAGTTTATTTCTTTCTTATTGTTAGCCGAGTTGCAGTTAGCGCATTTGGGTGGCAGTTCCAGGGATTTACATTCGGAGTGTTAGAATATAATAACAAAATAATATGTTACCACTAACGCCATCTAGGATACAACCATTGTAACTGTGTACAATAAACGTCAGTCTATCGAAAACATCTCTGCTGTTTCATTACGGAGATGGGATGATCTTCTGAACAGTGCTTGCATGTTGGTTTATTCATTCATTCAGTAACGTAAGTAATTATTTTAATACCTAGAACGAAAATAAATAAAAGAATACGCACGCGTTTTTCTTTTAAATAACACCCCAAGTTTTGAAAGGTTTGTACTGCAAGTAGGATTAGTCTTATTTACAAGTTTTTACCTGTTTTTATAACAGAAGAACATGGAAAGAAATGTATTAGAATAATAACACATACCCGCTAGACAAACCCTGCTTTGCCAAACAAACCATTCAAAACCTGGGATGTTTTTTTAAATTATGACGACGTACGAATTTATTTTAGAGAATTTATATTACAAGTACTTTATAATATAGTACTCATAAAATAAATTCTCTAAAATAAACTCGCATGTCATCATAATTTTAAAAAACATCCAAGGTTTTGAATGGTTTGTTTGGCAAAGCAGGGTTTGTCTAGCGGGTATGTGTAATTATTCTAATACATTTCTGTCCATATTCTTCTGTTATAAATACAGGTATAAACTTGTCTATAATGCATTCACTTAACATGCCTCATACTGAACAGGTGTTTGGCAGGGGAATTGGCGTTACAAACCCGTGCACAGTAGGATGCCGGTTGGCTTCTAGTGAACACGGGTTTGGAGAAAAAATGGCATTACAAACCCGCGTTGCGTTCGAGGCATGGTTGCCTCATATTGAACACGGAAAAGGAAATACGCGCCCCGTGCCACTTCAGACTACCGCACAGAAAAGTCTCACAGCGAATTGTGTTGTAAACCGTAATTCGATCTTTGAACCTGAAGTGCCGTGGAGCAGTCACTACGAACCCTACGTGTGAGGGGTGAAATAATTCAAATTAAGGACTTCGTTATAGTAATTAAATCGTCTGTCTTTTATTTCTAGCCGCTCGTTTATAGGTTGGTAGTATCTATTTGCGATTTGTACATTGCTGTTTCACACGGAACAATTTAATACGGCATGCATACTGAGTAATAATTTTTCGTGTTTATGAAACCGAAGAAAATAATAATGAATATGCATTATTTATCATTGACGAAAATTGAAATATGAACTTCTTATTATAATCTTACTGAAACAAAGTGTTTTTTCCTAAAAGTGCGTCTTTACCGTCGTAATTAATAACATGGCGGTCTTTGAAAAATGACATTTCGCGTATTTAAAATTAACAAAATAACCATTAAAACGCAATATTTTTCAATTCCGCTTACTGAATTACTTATTACTAGAGACCGGATTATATGCAAATGCATATGCATATTTAGACCCTTTTCAGCGGTAGTTGCATATATTTTAGCAAAAATTTTGAGATCTTGCATATTTACGCTCGATCACATTCATCGTTCAGATGCCTCACATAGTGACATCAAGGGTATTATCAATGACTTCGATAGTGCAGAGGCTTTGGCAGTTTTCCAGTGAAAAGAAGAGTTTCACGATGCTAGTATTAAAAAAAAACTAGCTATGATTAGCACTCATTTCGCCTACATACCTGCAAGTATAAAAATGCTTGTAAATCATGGATCGGAGTTGTATGAATCTATTCAGGTTATGAAGAAAATTAGCCTAATTAATTCCTGGTTGTCAAAGCTATTCCCGAGTCAACTCAAAGAAAATTATGAAAACTTTTTGAACAATAACCCAGGATTTGAACCCTTGTGCCAAATTGATAGCTTCATCGATGGGGCAGGCGAAATTTTTCCCATCACAATATGTTCAAAAATCGCACCTAAACTTAAATTTTATTTAGTCACATCAGTAGACGTAGAACACTCCTTTCCGCTTACAAAAATATATTAAGCGATCGTATACCTACACAATTTGTCTTCAGAACAGTTTGAACAGTATTTAGTCATATACATTTTTAAATGTAAATTGTAAATGTCATTGTTAAATACACTTCGTAATTGATATTTTCGAAAATACGATTGTTATCCTTGAATACTAATAGCTTACTAAAATTAAAAATAATTAATAATACGACTTCCTGTATTATTTCATGTTGCATATTTTGGCCCTTTTTATGGATTTTCGTGCATATTTTAGGTATTTTTATTGCATATTTGCATGCATATTTTGGGCTGTTTCTGTTGCATATAATCCGGTCTTTACTTATTACTAACTATTATCTACCTAGTACAATTTTTTAACGTGTGTTTCGAGCGTGGACTCAATAGCGGAACATTTACCCAAATAGGTTGTGTAGTAACGGAACTGATTATTTGGAAAAAGTTAAGATTTTCCGCAAATGTAAAAACCCATGGAATGTTTGAAAACGTGATATATTCCTATAAAGCATACAGCAACAAAGGGGCTATAGTCTTAATTATACAATATAACATATACTACTTACGTACAAGGCGACCAATTCCAGTGGATTGAAGAAACGTAACTAGAAAAATAAAAGTGCGACAATTTTAATGATTTCTGGAAAATACTTAATGGTTATTGAAATGACCCAAAACTGTTTAAATATAACATAAATATTGATCAGTATTTCAATATTACTTCAGAAAAGAAGAGCAAGAACGGTATCGTGTAACGACGCGAGGAGCATAAATTTACCGATCCCGCGAGAAGCAATGGAATGGATGACGTTTCAAAATGACATTTCCTTAGACAATAAACAATTGAAGAAAGTAATCGTAAAAGTCATCGGCTATTGACGGTTCTTACATAACACGAAGGTGTTCGCCGGTGGATTATTTTGAATGGCAACACTTAAATTTCATCATAAGAAACGATTTCCATTCTTAATTTTGTAATATCTATGGATAAATCCCGGGGTGCTAGCTGTCACTTTTCTTGCTGGTTATGTTGTTTTGGCTTTACTCGTTTAGTAGATTTGTACACATTGCGCGAGAGCAATCAGTGGTAATTTTTGGAGATCGCCGGCAACGGTTAATATGCACTTTTTTTTGAAAAAATCTTTTGATTCACTTTAATCACATTAGAAGGCAACAATTTGCATTGGGGGAAGTGAAAAATATTTCATTCTAAATTTTTTCTTGCCTTGACGCGAGTAGGCGTTATAAAGGGGCACTTTCTTTTGAATCACAAACCATGTTACACAAACCGGCTAAAGTTCGGTTTAGTGGCGAAATTCCTAAAAATACAAACTAGTTATTTTTATACTAACTATGGGCCGGGGAATACGAATCTGAAAGAATTAGGCGGCGGCAAGCAATATTAACTGAATTATACGACTTTAAAAATTTTTTTGACACCACTAGGAAAATGGCCATTTTGGAAACATTCTGATTCCTAGAAAATCAAACTAGTTATTTTTATACTAACTTTGGGCCGGGGAATCCGAATCTGAAAGAATTAGGCGGCGGCAAGCAATATTAACAGAATTACACGACTTTTAAATTTTCAATAAACACAAGCCATCTTTAAAGCATTTTGACACATGAAAACCATAGAAAAAGAATAAAGATGTTACATCACATAAAATTAAGTGTTGCCATTAAGCAGTAATATCAAAAACGTAAAATGACATGTTTATAATTTAAGTACTTACTTTTTATAAATTTTACTCACTTTTGTATCACAAACCATGCTACCTAAACCTAGCGTAGCCGCTAAACTACTTGAAAACTGGGATGTTTTTTTAAATTGACGCGAGCAGGCGGTATAAAGGGGCACAAACCATGTGACACAAACCTAGCGTAGCAGCTAAACTACTTGAAAACTGGGATGTTTTTTTAAATTGACGCGAGCAGGCGGTATAAAGGGGCACAAACCATGTTATACAAACCTAGCGTAGCCGCTAAACTACTTGAAAACTGGGATGTTTTTTTAAATTGACGCGAGCAGGCGGTATAAAGGGGCACAAACCATGTTACACAAACCTAGCGTAGCAGCTAAACTACTTGAAAACTGGGATGTTTTTTTAAATTGACGCGAGCAGGCGGTATAAAGGGGCACAAACCATGTTATACAAACCTAGCGTAGCCGCTAAACTACTTGAAAACTGGGATGTTTTTTTAAATTGACGCGAGCAGGCGGTATAAAGGGGCACAAACCATGTTGGGTTAGGTTAGGTTAGATTAGGTTAGGTTAGGTTAGGTTAGGTTAGGTTTTATATAATAACATTGATATTGGTGACCGGTCTAGGTAACAACTTTTTAAGACTACGAATTTTCATACTTTTGGTTTAAGAATACGGCCGTTGAGATAGTCATAATTCATCAGGTTAATGTGTTATGTGATGAATTATCATGTGAAGAATTATCGTGTCGGAAAGTTTTATGTTATTGATATTACTGCTTAATGGCAACACTTAATTTTATGTGATGTAACATCTTTATTCTTTTTCTATGGTTTTCATGTGTCAAAATGCTTTAAAGATGGCTTGTGTTTATTGAAAATTTAAAAGTCGTGTAATTCTGTTAATATTGCTTGCCGCCGCCTAATTCTTTCAGATTCGGATTCCCCGGCCCAAAGTTAGTATAAAAATAACTAGTTTGATTTTCTAGGAATCAGAATGTTTCCAAAATGGCCATTTTTCTAGAGGTGTCAAAAATATTTTTAAAGTCGTATAATTCAGTTAATATTGCTTGCCGCCGCCTAATTCTTTCAGATTCGTATTCCCCGGCCCATAGTTAGTATAAAAATAACTAGTTTGTATTTTTAGGAATTTCGCCACTAAACCGAATTTTTTCCCACAAACCTAGGGTAGCCGCTAAACTACTTAAAAACTGGGACGTTTTTCTTGCCTTGACGCGAGTAGGCGTTATAAAGGGGCACTTTCTTTTGTATCACAAACCATGTAGAATGAAATATTTTCCACTTCCCCCAATGCGAATAGTTGTCTTTTAATGTAATTAAGGTGAATCAAAAGATTTTTTTCAAAAAAGTGCGTATTGACCATTGCCAGCGATCTCAAAAATGTACCCAATCAGTCCTCTCAATTCTCCTAATCCTTCAACCTCGTTATAAAGTTTAAGTAAAACAGAACTAGCAGCTCCTTACGTAAAAGTATGGATTCCACCGTCATCAAGTTAGAACCAGGCACAAGTGCTGAAGAGAGTATTGCTGTGACATTTACGGAAATCGATATGGAATATCCTTTTATCAATAAAGAATGTCCGGAATCCAATTCCGAAAATAATTCAGGTACCTATTTCGTTATTCTTATTTGTATGTTGGGTGTCTGAGTTGGCATAGCATTTGGGTCATACCCAGGTGCGCGTGTTCTATTTCTCGACTGGCTAGGTCCTCCATCACGACACATGCAACTTTTCCGCTTACTGTGTTGGTTGTAGGATATTTTCAAATATTTACCGGTTATTCGTAACCGGGAATGTTTTGTCTTTCTTCTGAACAAAAAAAAATATTTAAATATATATGAATACCCACATAGACATACACACATTCATACTTATTTATTTATTTTATTTTATCTAATTAATTGTAATAGTACCATTTTCACAGTGAGAATGTAGCGCCAAAAACCTTACAGACTCATTGAATTTTTCGAAGAATATGTCGAAATTTTTATCTAATATATTTAAATAGCGTATCGCTCTTTCCACGGGCGAATTCGGGTACAGATTTGTACGACTCAATCGGCAATATAATATGTTATGGCGACGTGTCCGAGAGTGAGACTCTGGTATAAATAAATTGATTTGCGCCAGAATCTTACCGTTAGAGACGAGGCCATTGATTAATTGAAAGAAGTATTTTAGCAACGCAAAACATCTACGAGTTTCTAGAGAATGGTAGTTAGTCATACCTAGAATAAATCTCGATGGATATAAATATGGATATGTTCCATAGAGGCGTAAAAATAAAATAAACGTAGGAATTTTGTATGAACTCTTTCAATGTTTAAAATATAGGATGCTTCAAACGGGGCCCAGATAATACAGTTTGAATCCAGTTCACTTAGCACCAGTGAGTTGTAAAGTAGCCTAATTGTTAGTGGGTTTTGAAATGAGCATGAATTGCGAATGACAAAGCCCAGCAGTTTATATGCTCTGTTGCATAAGTCATTTGTATGCTGGTGGAACGTCCTTTTGCTGTCAAAAGTAACCCCTAGATCTTTTATTTGACTAAAGCGATGAAAATGTTACCGTTAATTGAATATTCAAATATGATCGTCTGTTTTGCCCATGTGAAAGAGACTACATTGCATTTAGGTGCACTGAAGCTTAAGCAATTAATTTTTGCCCAGTTTGCGACAGAGTTCACGTCGATTTGTAGGAGGACACAGTCAGCGAGATTTTTTATTAAGCGGTAGAGTTTTAGATCATCAGCAAACAATAAATAAGAGGAATGAGTGATGATTGAGCCAATATCGTTGGTGAACAACAAAAATAAAAGCGGTCCAAGAACTGATCCTTGCGGGACTCCTTACAAAAAAAGAGAACCCTTATAAAAAACGTATTGCTTGGGATTAGTGAAGTATGAAGCAAAAAGTAATAAAAGTTTTATTGAAAAGCCAAACGTAGCTATTTTTTTTTAATAGGACATCGATATCGACCTTGTCAAAGGCCTTTTCAAGGTAAAAGTATGTAACATCTACTTGGTTTCCTTGGTCGAAAGTTCTTGATAGTAAGTCGGAAATGCATAGCAGATTTGATGATACTGACATCTGAGGTCTAAACCCATGTTGACGATCGTCAAGAAGAGGTTTGACATGGCTGTACAGATGCCGATGAAGGATTTTTTTCAAATATTTTCGCTACAGAGCAAAGAATTGCAACCGGCCGGTAGTTACGGATATCGCATTTATCACCCTTTTTATGTAGCAGGGTTATTTTGGTAAGTTTCCATATGTCCGGGAAAAGATCCAGTTTTTAAGCAAGTGTTTAAAAATTGACACAATGGTAAAATAAAAAAAAGTCAGAACAACCTTTAAGAATGAACGTTGGTATGTTATCAGGTCCCATTGAGATGGGCTTACTCACATACATATACACATACATATATACAAATACATATATTTATATATAGGGTAGACTGGGGACGATTGAAACACGTCATGATTGAAACATCTCAATTTACTCGAAAACTATAATACCTAAGAGTGTGATACAACACTCGACACTCCGTCAGGTCTGTTGGGACGTTTCTACAAAAGCGCAGTAGCCGGCGAGTGACTCAATCGTGCATAGGGGACATTATTGAATTTCGCACTAAAACGTAAATATTTAAGACATTATTGCTTATCTTATAACTCATTTTATTCTCGCAGCTTGACGAAATGTTTCATTACATTCTCTTCTTTATCTATTTAAGAGTATTTATAATGCATTTGCGTGGCGTTAATGTCTATTTAAAAAGCATGTTTTTGACTTTGAAGCAGAAAATGCAGCGTGGGGATGTTTGAAACAACTCGTGTGGGGATGATTGCAACGTTTCAATCATAACCATGTTTCAATCGTCCACACTGAGAGAAAATTTAAAAGTTATAATGAAAAAAGGTCAGAAATTTAAATCATTAAGTATTATTCAAATTCAAATCATTAAGTCTAATGTACTTCTGTGGTCTTGGTTGATGAAGTCGATCTCATTCGACCACATTCGACGTCACACACCCTCACGTGACAATTTCGTAATAATATATCTTTATTGATTTTCTTACATTTATAACAAAAAAAAATCGTTAAAACGTAATAGTATACAACGTTAATAGTATACATTATTTTATCAATTATGTAAGTACAAAACAAAAGAGAGAAAAATTATGTTTTGAAGAAAGTGTGTTCCCCTTCTCAAGAAACCGAGGTTGCAAACTATGCTAAAAAAACAGCCAACATTTACCTATTTTGGGCTATCTTCAAAAGTTAATTATTATTTTTTTTTTTAATTGATAAACTAACGTTTAAACAAGATTTTTATGCATAGCACAAAGGGTAGATAACAAATATTATAATCAATAATTATCAGCCTGAAACACTCATCTACATTAGTATATATTGAATTATTTGGCGGGTATTAGATAAGCCGCCATAGCTCAGTGGTCAAGAGCACCTGACCGGCAATCAGAAGGTCACGGGTTCAATTCCCGTTGGCGGCCAGTATCTTTTCTCGGAAGATTTTTTCAATGTAGATGAGTGTTTCAGGCTGATAATTATTGATTATAATATTTGTTATCTTCAAAAGATTTAAGACAATTGGCATTTGATTTGACCACACAAGGCCAGATTCATGGTACACAAATGGGATGGCCGGAATAGAATGGCTCCGAGGATTTTTGCGCGCCATCCAGAATTTATTATCTATAAGATGTGCCCAAGCCACGAGTAGGAATGGCACAAGCAACAAGTTTTAATTGACATAATGTTGATGAATTTTTCAACAATTTAGCGAAAGTTATGGATAGTTTTAAATTTGAACCAAAGGACCAAAGGACGTCTATAACGTAGATGAGACCGGTGTCACAATTTTTCAAAAACCTAATCGGGCAGTAACGTCGGCCGAACGAGGAACTTTCATAACTGTCTGTAGCGGCAAATGCAATTGGCAACTCAACTTCCGCCGATGTTCACATTTCTACGTATCAATTAAGCCATTTCTTAAAAGATAGTCCGATTGGTAGTATCGGTACCACGAACAAATCTGTCTGGATGCAAGAAGAAGATTTTACCAAATTTCTTATTCATTTTCAAAAATTCACCATTTCGTCCTTAGATCGCAAAGTTCTTTTATAACTTGATAATCATTCATCGCGGTCGAATCCTACGAAATAAAAAAATAATATTATTTTGTAAAATCAATATTTAGTCTTCAAACCATTCCAAAATGAACAGGCAAAAAAAACTACACCTAAAGACTCCGAAGAAGAAACCACAAACAAGATGACAATGTATAGGAAAGGGTGCACTGGAATCCGAGGACAAAAATATGAAAAAAAAATCACCCTTCACATTGATAAAAAAAGTGCTTCGTAGTCTCCACTCTTGTCTACTTTGGTTTTCTGTATATTTCACTTCTACCGCATGTGAATTGCACATCCAGATTTTTCTTTTCTTTTAATAGATATAATATTTACTTGTTTAATAGATTTTAATGCCACTTAACAGATTATTTAAAAAAAAATCTAAAATATTGCGATATTTTGTATAATGATGTCACAACCATAAATTCAATAATTTTTAATTTTTTCGACTTCTTAATTGTTGAATTTTACACACAAAAAATGCTCTTAATTCAGAGGTAAATTCTACATTGTTATGATTGAAACAGTGTGATGGTTGAAACAAGCACTTTTGTATGAAAGCAAAAAACTTATTTTTAATACCGTTCTATTCTGCTCCAGGATAATATCGCAGTAAAAGTATGTTGATTATGCCAAATACTCATAATAAGTATAACTAAGACCATGTTAACATAAATAATAAAAAATATATTTAAAGTTGTTTCATTTCAAGACATTTATGTTTATAATTTTTTAAATACTTGTGATATGTTTAATCACTATTCATGATCTCATTGAGTACTGTTTTAATAATGAAAATGTTGAACATTGATTAAAATTATTCCAATTATTCCATAGATATTTAGAGTGTTTCAATTATCCCCACATACTGTTTCAATCGTCCACACTATGGGGATAATTGAAACGGTTTTCCCCATCGTCTTTAAGTGGTCATTGTAGCTTACCTGTACGAGTTGTGGCCATACAATAAATTTAATTTGATAACTAGATAGATCATAGAACATCTGGTATAAACATCTTTTCCATAAATACATAAGAAATATTACTAGGCCTAGTTAAAGTAAAAGTGTTTCAACCATCCCCAGTCTCCCCTATTGTTAGTGTGTCCATAGTTGGTAAATTCTCGAAAAACGTGTTTATTTATTTTAAACTTTTTATTGTTTGGTTATGTTTGGTTCGGAGTTATGATGTTTTGAATAAAGTGAATATCTTGATTTTTGATCCAGGCTGTGATATGTTTTTTGTGAATGCTTGTAGATGTATTTGCAGTCAGTAGTTGTTTCAGAGTAATGGGCATGCAATTTAAAAGTTTGTTTTCGTAAGTGTCTCTGTCCGTGTGCGGTGGGTTTTATCGGTATGTTCAGTGTTTTATTTGAGGACTTATTTTTTATTATGGTTGAATTGAAATGTGAAGTTTGTGTTGTAGTAGGTGTAGTAGTGCAGATTTGGCATAAAGTTGTCAAATTGACATGGATTCTAATATTTTGTAAATTTCGCTTGAATTTGTGTAGAATGGTACTTTAGTTTGATTTTTTTTATTGGGTCTATTGCTCTGTTTGTAGCACTTCCCCAAACTAGTATTCCATATGTGACAATGGATTTAAAAAGTGCAAAATATATGGATCTCAATATTGTTAGTGGGAATATGTTTTTAATGGATTTTATTAGGTGCATGACTCGTTTTAGTTTATTAGTGATGACAGTTATGCGGTCAGTCCGGCGTTAGTGTGTATCAACAATAACTTCTAGGTAGGTATTTTGTTTGGTTTACCCTTTCTACATACTTGCATTGGCAGTTGGATGAAGTTTGTTCATAGTTTTTTTTTTTTTTTTATCATAGTTTGATAATGCCTTCAGAGGGCGAAACAGCTGTCACGCGTAATAATTTTATTTATTTATTTATTTATTGACGCCCTATTGGGCTTTAACATATAAAATACAATTAACATTTATAACAACAGTACATAACAAACTTAAAAAAATATTACAAAATATACAAATAAAGCATAAACTCAATAAAAAAAAATAGGAGTACATACATCTAAAGCTAATTCCACATGGATGACTTTAGAACTCGTAGGTACAACAATTCATATACCTACGAACAACAAAAACATGAAAAAAATCAAAACACATTTATTTTTACTTAATTACTCATATTGGAAAAAGAACAATAAAATAAAACCATAAACAAAAGAAAATCAAAATAAAATAAAATTTACTCATTCATTATTTACATCTAAAAAGTGGTGGACTAATTTGGCTTTAAATGAATCGAAGTTTAAATTAAATATGTCAGCGACATCAGTCAGTTCATTACCCAACCTATGTATTCTTTCTACCGCAGAATTCGTAGCGAAGTTATTGTTGCAAAATAAAATATTCCGTCTAGTATATTTTGGAGGTATGTGTAAGGATAACAAGTTGATAGCGTCAGGGCAGTCCAACCTTGAATGAATAATTTTATACAATAAAAGGAGATCAAATATTTTTCGCCTTTCCGATAATTTCGATAAGTTAAGTTTACTGCGTAAACTGACATAATTGATTTCAATAATAGGAATACCAATTTTGAAATTAATAAAACGTAAAAATTTATTTTGAATTTTTTCAATTTGTAAACAATGAGAGTTGAAATGAGGACACCAAATACTTGAATTGTATTCAACCTGACTTCTAACCAAAGACGTGTATAACAATTTTATGGTTTTTATGTTATTAAAGTCTTTAGCAATTCTGAGAATAAATCCAAGCATTTGTAATCCCTTAGTGGTTATACTAATAATGTGATTCAAGAAGCGTAATTTAGAGTCAAAGATAACGCCAAGGTCGTTAAATTCATAGACTCTTTTTAGAGTGGCATTGTTAATTGTGTAGTCGAATAATAAAGGAGTTTTAGATCTATGGAAACTTATCGTTTGGCATTTGTTGATATTAAGATATAATTTGTTTACGATGCACCATTCATAAAGTTTATTTAAGTTCCTTTGTAGAGTTAAACAATCAGAAGAATTTTCGATAGATTTAAACAGCTTTAGATCGTCAGCGAATAGAAGAAAGTGAATATTATCGAAAATTAATGAAATGTCGTTAATAAATAGTAGGAAAAGAAATGGTCCTAGGTGGGAACCTTGGGGGACTCCACTTAAGGCAAAAAAAGTGTATGAAGTTGTGGAGTTAATTTTTACAGATAGTTTTCTATATGATAAGTAGCTTCTAATCCATTCGAGAAAGTTGCCGCTTATTCCCAAGTGTTCTAATTTTTCCATTAAAATGCGATGAGAAACAGAATCAAAGGCTTTGCTAAAATCAGTATAAATAGTATCAACTTGATAACCCTTGGACAGTGCATTAGAAATAAAATTTTCGTAAAGCAATAAGTTAGATGACGTAGATCTGCCTGGCATAAAACCATGTTGAAATATTGATATAAGTGGTTTAATTTGATGCATGATTTTACTTAATATAATCTTTTCAAAAAGTTTAGGTAGTGATGACATAATACATATGGGTCTATAATTTTCAATTTGACTTTTATCTCCTTTTTTAAAAATAGGTGTTATAAAGCTATTTTTCCAAATTTCAGGAAAACATCCTGTAGATAAAGATAAATTGAAAATTATAGTAATAGGAAGAGCTAGAACATGAACACAGTTTTTAAGTAATATTGAGGGAATCATATCTGGCCCCGAATTCGACCTGATATCCAGCTGTTTGATAAAAGTCACAACATCGTTTACTTCCACATGGATGTTATGCAAGTTGAGTGAGCTTTCGATAAATTGGGATTTATCAGATAAAATGTTGTCATTGTCTTCAACGTATACACTCTTAAAGAAATCTGCAAATAAATTTACAATGTCGTTTTTGTCATGACCCACCTTTTTCCCGTAAAACATTGTACCAGGAAAGTTAGAGTTATTTTTCCGAAAGGAGTTAGCATAATTCCAAAATTTATTAATATTTGTTAAAATAGAATTTTCAACATTGTTGGTGTATTTCTTAAAACATACTTTCGATTTCCTGGTGCAATTCTTACGCAAAACAGAGAATGCGATATAATTATCTAGCGTTCTATTTATTTTATAACGTTTGTGGGCAATTTTTTTATCGTATGTTAGATTAATTAGTTCAGAATCGAACCATTTAGGGAATTTAGAAGTGTAATATTTTTGTAGGGGAACAAAGTTATCGATTGCTTCATAAATTACATTGTAAAAATATTCTAAGGCCTCATTTAAATTTGTGCTTTTACAAGTGAGATCATTAGCCCAATTATTAGATGATAAAAATTCTATAATCTTTGGGTAATCCGCTTTTTCAAAATTACGTTTGACAATCGCGGGGTCAATTACCTTAACATAAGTATTGATGTAAGTGATTATTAGGGGTGGGTGGTATTTATCGATTGGAAGAATCATTTCATCAGAGGCATAAACATTAACACTAGAAGAATTTGTAAAAACAAGATCGAGAAGACGAGAATTGATGTTGTACACATGGTTTTTCTGATGCAAATTTAAAAAGTTGGACATTTCTATAATTTCATGGGAGCCATGATTGATGTTGTCCGGGCTCGAGGACGCAATATTCTCAATGTCCCATATAATATTTGGAAGGTTGTAGTCACCCATCAGAATAAATGTAGCATCAGGAAATTTTCTTCGCATAGTTTCAACTTCTAGGTGATGATCTTTATATGTTTGCAGGCCGGAGGACGGTGGAATATATGTGCAACCGATTATCAGTTTTTCTTTTTTTAAGGAAACCATTACAAACACTTGTTCAAGATGTTTGTGAAGGCATTTCAGTTTCCTTGAATTCAGTTTGGTTGATACTGACAATAGTACGCCGCCACCTCTTGTTTTATTGCCGGAATTTTGATATCTGTCGTTTCTGTAAATGAAATGATCAAAAAAACCCAGTTCTTGATCGTTTATATCAGCATTCAGCCATGTTTCAGTAAGGGCATAAATTTCGTAATTCATCGTTGGTATAGTAGATCTTAGGTCTTGAAGTTTCGTTCTCAGTCCTCTTACATTTTGATAGTATATTTTGAGTTTGTTGGTCAGTTTTTTGGATTTAATCTTACAATTGTTGGGTGATTATTGATATACTTGATTGTAATATCTTGCTCACCTGACGATTGCCTATTTTTTAGTTCGATTCTTAAATTATTTAAATAGTTCCTTTGAGCAACTGATTGGTCAGGGTACATGCGGATGTTATTCTTCAGCGAGTGTTTTTTGCTGAGTAGGATTTTCGGCCATTTAGACTCAGGGAACTCGACTTTTACACCCCTCGGTTTGTTATTATCCCTTTTACCGATTCTGTAAACTTTCAGGTCAAGAGAATTGGTAGAGTTGTCCAGGTCGAAGATGATTTTTTTTATGCTGGTTGTATCGTCTTTTATAATTTCAGTCTGAGTTACTGCTTCGCTTTCGGGAATGTTACAGATTATAATATTTTTTTCCCTTAAATTTTGGTCATTCATTTCAGCAATAATCTCACAGACATTATTTGGTTGCAAATTTGTAGTGGAAACAGCAGGAGGAATATTTTTGTACACTGATAATTCACCTTCTAGAGTAGCCATTCTTGCTGCCATTTGGCCTATGGACCCTAGGATATTATTAGTTTTGGGCATTATTTTTGCAATATGCTCCTTTGTGAATTTGTTATTGGGATCCATTACGATATTAGTTAGTGCATTAATTGCGTCTTGTGCTAGAGATATGTATGTCTGCGCATCCATAGTTACTTCAAATTTAGTTATAATACACTGCAAAACTTGTTTATAAAAAAAACTGTTTTGATTAATTGAATAATAATATTATTGAGGGTATATTTAGAAACTTCAAAATTGAAGGTATGAAAGGGGATGAGGTTGATAAATATTTAGGATATCCGCAATCAGATAGATTAGATCATACTAGTATTAAAAATGATATTAGGATTAAATTTTAAACTAGGATCAGAAAATTTTTAAAATGCAATGTATCTGCTTAAAATTTAGTAAAGGCAATAAATACTTGGGCAATACCTCTATTAACTTACTCATTTGGCATAATTAAATGGTCTAATACAGATTTAGATAGCTTAGAACGATTTATTAGAACTACCTTAACAAAGTTTAATTGCCATCATCCAAATTCAGCTATAGAACGAATTAATTAACCTAGAAATTTAAGAGGTAGAGGTATAGTCAAAATAACATCTTTAAACATAATCAGGTAGAATTTTTTTCCATAGGAAAGCTGATAGTTCAGAAATGCACAAAATAATTTGCAAGGCAGACAGAAATATTTCGCCATTAAATTTATACGACGAGAATGCCAGCATTCTTATAAATACCAACCAGGAATTATTAGATTCCTGGTAAAATAAAATTCTTCACGCAAAACACTTCAACTATCTCAACCAAACATATGTTGACAAATTTTCGTCAAACAAATGGTTGAGTATTGGCAAGGGCGTAGCTAGGATTTTGTTAAGGGGGGGGCAGACGTGGGGGGGGGGGTATGGGGGGTCACCAGCTCTGTGACGTTACATGAAAAAAAAATTGAACTACTTATTTGACTATTTTTAGATGTAAAATTGCAAAATATGTGATGTCACACTAGGGGGGGAGAAGGGGGTATCACAAATGTGACGATAGGGAAAGGGGGGGGGGGTCAAAAATCATGAAATTCGTGTGACGTAATTTATGGATGGCCCTTTAGCTCATGTGGGCATTTTGTTAATGAGTAACTAACAAAAAATTTAGCTGATTAACTTGAGTATGAGTCCCAATTCTGTGTCTGAGGCCCTCAGGGCCCTAACCGTATTTTAAAATATAAGAAAAGAAGCAATAATAAAACAATTAAAGACACTTTTTTTACATATTTGTAAAAAGCAATAACTTTGTGGCTCGCTATAATTTACAAGAAATATTATAATATTCTAGTAATATTATAATGTTATAATATTCTCCTGACGAAGGAAGGGTGCTTCCGAAACCGGTAGAGTGTTCATAAATAAAAGTGGTCTACAACAAATTTATATGTGTATTTAATGTACACATTTTTAACTTCGAGAATACATATTTCTAAGGAAAGGGTTCGAGGGCCTCTATGGATTAACTCTTAAATTATAAATACCTAAACTGCTTGAAAACATTTGGAACCGTACGTGGTTAAAGTTTTACAAATGCACGTAAAAATAATACATAAAAAAAGGAAACGTAAAATACAAATAAACGTACAATCTTTAGTTAGATACGTAAGTTATGCGGGTACAAAAAAAAGCTTTTCTAATATTTATCTTAACTTTTCACGATGCACAAAAAAATTATAAACTAAAAAGGTAATAATAAAAATTAAATTGATTCTCACAAACAATAGGCTACCGATGTAATATTACTTTAGGGTTTGTGAGCATCCCTGAATATTCTGGGGGGGGGGGGGCAGCTGCCCCCCACCTGACCGTACCTCGCTACGCCCTTGAGTATTGGAGAGTTGAGCGCAGAAATAGAAGGTTTTATGCTTGCCATTCAAGATAGAGTCATTAATACTAAATATTATAGGAAGCATATCATCAAAGATACAAATCAAATTGATGATTTATGTAGTAAATGTTTGGCTTTTCCGGAAACTATAGAACATATTATATCGGGATGTTCTGTATTAGCGCAGTCCGAGTATACATTTAGGCACAATCAAGTTTTAAAAATAATTCACCAAAGTTTGGTAATTAAACATAACTTGATTGACTGCCGTAATGTACCATATTATTAATATGAACCAAATTCATTTTTAGAAAATGAATTTTTGAAAATTTATAATAATAATAATAATAATTGGATAATTTATAGAGCGCCGTTTTTGTGAAAAATCACCTCAAGGGCGCTGTACAATTTATTCATAATTCTTAGGTTCTATCTAATTTTAATATTTACAAATGGATACAGAAACATACTTACCTGCAGGTCACTTCCGATAAACACTTTAATTAGAAAGTTTGTGCTTGGAGAAGATACGGCTCTGCACGCGGAGGACATTATATTTAATACACTGAAAATTGCATGATTTTACATTTGCTACCCCTATCACTATAGGTAAGTATTACATTTTAAAAGATTAGTGGAAAAAGTGGAGTTGATAATATCAAAATATTATTTTAAAAGACTGGAGAATTTAGGACTCTTTAGGGCTGGAGAATGTTACTGAAATGACCTTTAAAAACGATTAGAAATAGTTATTTTTTACTTTTTTGTTTATGGATACGACTGTCTGAAAAAGTGGGTTTTAAGTTTAGCTCTAAATTCTGCCGAGTCTGTGATCGTTCTTAAGTCATGTGGCAGTCCATTCCAGGCTTTAGGTCCCGACACTCCGAAAGCGCGCTCACCGAACTTAGTATCTGGTGTGCGCTTTGGTTCCTTTAACCTTCCAACAGCTGATGACGCTGCTGACCTTAGGGTTGACTGTCAGAATTGGAATTTTATGGAATACACAATTCCGATAAGTATGCCGGAGCCATTCCGTTAAGGGACTTAAATACCATCCAGCAGGGCTTGAACTAGATTCTTTCAGGACATTTCAGCCAGTGAAGATTTTTGAGATGCTCTGAAACATGGGAATATTTAGATACGCCGGTGATAAGTCTTGCCGCAGCGTTGAAAACGGATTGTTATTTGTTGATTTGAAATTTTGGAAGACCGTTGCAATAATCTAAACGTTAAACAACATACGAATTGACTAGTAATTTAGTTGCCTCTGTTGGTAGATTTCTCCTTACTGCTTTAATTTGCCTTAATTGAAAGAACCCCGTGCTTACGGTTCTGTTCACTTGAGTTTTGGGAAAAATTAGCGTCCAGATTGACACCCAGTAGTTTTATACACGTCTTTGGAGTGATGTCGCTTCCTGAAATGGTTATTGGGGAGTTATCAATGTTATGCTGACGTCTGCTTGTGGCGGTCCAGAGAAACTCAGTCTTTGACGGATTTAGTTTCAATCTATTTGAGGTCATCCAGCGGGTAATTGCTTCTAGACACTCAATTATGCGAGTTTTTAGACTGTCTACTTCCTCTGGTAAGCAGTAAAAATGATAAATGATGATAAAACTATTCTAACAGACAGAACAATTAGTCATAATAGACCCGATATAGTTTTACATGACAAAATTAAAAAAAAATAACTTATATCATTGATGTCGCTATTCCAAATTCTTGTAATATTCAGAAAACTGTTTCTGAAAAAATAAGAAAATATACAGATTTAGGAAATGAGATTAAAAGAATTTGGCATTCTCAGACTATCAAAATATTACCATTTGTTATTTCGGCAACTGGCATTATACCTAGCTCTCTCATTCAAAATTTAGGCGTATAAGATTTGTCAAAAAATTTGTATATAAAAATGCAAAAGTCGGTCATTTTAAATACATCTAGGATTACGAAAGATTTTTTAAATATTTATATTGAGGGATCATTAGGATTTATCGGACCAGTTAGGATTTCATCAGAGCCGCACCCTCTGATATGAAAATATCTGGAGTCGGTGAAATATTTTCCCATTATGTTTCTGGTGGATTGACGTATTGTATTGTATTTATTATACTTACATAGTGCACTTACATTGCTTGAATTTACTAAATAATCATTTTTGGAAAAGTGTGTGGAAGGGTTTAGTCTTTCATTTGGGAAAGATTAAACCCAGACATAAAATTTGGAGCACCGTAAAATATAAAATAAATTAAAATTAAAGTGGAGTTCTACAAATTAAACTTGATAACAATAAATACTTGTTCAAAATCACGCAGAAACAGGTCTATTTTTGATTGAGGTTGTCCTTTTTGTGTAATACTATGTGTGATGCATTTTATTTTTATTGCATTATAAACGGTAAGAGTATTACTGTTTAGCCAATTTTTGGTAAGTGACAAACATTTTTAGGCTATTATGAATACATATTTTCATGTGGCTGTGTGACGAAGAAGAACTTTAGCTTCAGCGAAGGTCATTTATACAGGTACTAGCTTTTGCCTCCGGCTTCGCTCGCACTTAGGGGGGTTTCCACGCCTTCTCCTCCACTTTCCCCCACCCCCCGCCACCCCCTTCTCTCACAACCCTCCTCCCCCTTCACAAAATACTTCCCTCCAACCCCTTACCACCCCCACTCCCCCCCCCTCTCAACCACTTCCCTCCAACCCCTTACCACCCCCACTCCCCCCCTCTCAACCACTTCCCTCCAACCCCTTACCACCCCCACTCCCCCCCTCCCAACCACGTCCCTCCCACCCCTTACCACCCCCACTCCCCCCCTCTCAACCACTTCCCTCCAACCCCTTACCACCCCCACTCCCCCCCTCTCAACCCCTTCCCTCCAACCCCTTACCCCCCCCACTCCCCCCCTCTCAACCACTTCCCTCCAACCCCTTACCACCCCCACTCCCCCCCCTCTCAACCACTTCCCTCCAACCCCTTACCACCCCCACTCCCCCCCTCTCAACCACTTCCCTCCAACCCCTTACCACCCCCACTCCCCCCCCTCTCAACCACTTCCCTCCAACCCCTTACCCCCCCCACTCCCCCCCTCTCAACCACTTCCCTCCAACCCCTTACCACCCCCACTCCCCCCCCCTCTCAACCACTTCCCTTCTACCCCTTCCCCCAACCCTCCCCCTCACCAACCACTCCATTTCCGTTACATTCATTCACAGCTCGCATGCCACCTACTGCAATTTTTTTCATACAAACTTCATAATGCCAGAGCTCTGAGCTATAGCCTTTATCTTATTCTCATGTATGACCTATATTATTGTAAAGTTTCATTGAAATCTTTTTTAAAAAATTTGCGTGAAAAAGTAACAAACATACAAACATCCATACATCCATAAAAACTATCGCCTTTATAATATTAGTAGGATTTTGGCAGAGTTCTATGATTATTTCATGCAGTGAGTATGAGAATGGGTTTTAAATGTGTGTTCGGAGATCTGTATATAAAAGTAAGAATTTTTCTGTGATTATCAAGTTGAAGTTGAAGAGATTGTTAATTGTATCATCTATGACTGAGTGTGTGACATAATTTTTAATGTGTACAATTACATATTATCAATGTTTTGTTGTTGTTATTCCAGGTAGCATTAAGATGGAAACTGTACCCATCAAGGTAGAACCAGAACCCCGAGAAGAACATTTAGAGGGAATATCATACACGGCAATAGACAGTATGATATTCCCTCTAAATCTGACAGTTGTTGAAAAAGAATGCTTAGAGTACACTGCAAGTATTGCCGAGACTGCAGCAGGTAAAATCGATTTTTGTTTGTGTGAGTTTTTTATATAATATTCACGTTTCACTATTGAAACTACTTATTAAGCTTTACCCGATATTTTTGCAGACAAAATACCGGACCTGAAGATGCGCTCTGCAGAAAAACATCATTTGTGTTCCTATTGTACCTTCTCCTGTTTAAAAAAATCAAATTTAACAAGGCACTTAAGTAACCATACTGGTGAAAAACCTCATTCGTGTCCACTTTGTACCTACTCCTGCTCAAACCTATCAGTTTTAACAAATCACTTACGCATCCATACTGGAGAAAAGCCTCATGCATGTGTTAATTGTAATTTCACCTGCTCAGACAAATCAAGTTTAACAAGGCACTTACGCACCCATACAGGAGAAAAACCTTATTCATGTTCCCAATGTAACTACTCCTGCTCAAGCAAATCAGATTTAACAAGGCACTTACGCACCCATACTGGAGAAAAACCTTATTTATGTCCCCGATGTAACTACTCCTGCACAAGCAAATCAGATTTAACTAGGCACTTAAGCACCCATACTGGGGATAAACCTCATTTGTGTTCCTATTGTATCTTCTCCTGTTTAAACAAATCAGATTTGACAAGGCACTTACGCACCCATACTAGAGAAAAGCCTCATTCATGTGGTCATTGTAGCTTCACCTGCTCAGACAAATCAAGTTTAGCAAGGCATATACGCACCCATGCTGGAGAAACGCCTTGTTCGCGTGTCTTACGTGATTATTCATGTTAATTATGGTAGAAAAAAAACATTTTCTTATTCTGGCTGTAAGTATAACCAATAAATGTGTTCAAACGCCACATTATGTTTCAAAGTAAAAATTTGCTATTCATGTGATGCGATGGAAACCATGTCTTTTTGCCTAACTTGTATCGCTTTTGTTTCCCTCTGCCACTTTCGTTTGTTCTCCTCTGTCCCCGCGCTTAGCAGTACTTCCCCTCATTCTGGCTGAGACCGTATAGAGATTAGAGATGAGACTTGAAATTTAAATAGATTATCACATACAATTAAAAAAAAACAGTAATGCTTAATGCAGTGATTCCGAATTGTGCGCCGCTGTGCCCTTAATTTAAGTTTAACTTGCTTGAATTCCTCATTCTATTTCCCATCGTCCCCGCTAGTTTTGAGTTACCACATTAGTTATTATTATAATTAAATGAAGAAACACACTTTGTAAAACACCACTTTATTAGAATTAATAATTATTTGACAGCCAACCAGGTTTCGCTTAGCTCAAGCTTCATCAGGGCTATTATATTAACTAATAGCGAAACCTGGTTGGCTGTCAAATAATTATTAATTCTAAGAAAGTGGTGTTTTACAAAGTGTGTTTCTTCATTTAATATAAATGTCACACCACAAAGTTTTTGCTTCCTTCGATAATATTATTATAATGTTTAATTGTTAATTCGAAGCCCTGTGGACTGTCGTTCCACTTCGCTATTCACAAGAAAACTTTTGCCTCAATATTATTGTCTCATGTCTCGCGACGAACGGTCGTTTAACGTGACTGACACTGCAAAAATAAACTGCTTACAAACATAAATTTAACACCTTCGGGACCATGTTCCAAAATGGAACTCAAAATAAATATTGAAAAAATACTTACGGAACTTAATAAAATTGGCAGTACAAAAGCTGCCAAAGAAGCTAAAACCGAAATTGAATCAATATTAATCAATATCGAAGACTCATGGCAGCTTGAAATAACATCACTACAAAACACAATAATTAGTCTACAAAATAAAGTAATTCTAAATCAAGAGGATTACATAGACAAATTGGAAACATTGATAAAAAAAGCTTCAAGTGAAGAAAAAAAATATGAAGAAAAACGTTACGCAATGGTGGTAAGGGAGAAATCGCACCCAATACCCAAAGCAAATTTTGCGCTACTAATCTCCTCAAAAAAAGACAAGCCTGCAGATGAAATCGAAAAAATATTAAATGACAAAATAAAAGTATCCAAATTAGGAATAGGAATTTCTGGACTAAAAGAAACTTATCAAAACAAAATAATACTAACATGTGAGAAACAAACTGATACCGAAAAAATAATAAATGAAATCAACAAAAACCCAGATATTGAAATACACGCTAATGAAATAAAGAAAAAAAAACCTTGCATTATCATTAAGGGAGTTGATGCTTGCTACAAGGAAGAAGAACTACTTATAGATTTGATAAATCAAAATAAAGATATAAAAAACGCCATGACCTCAGAAACTGAAAATGAACCCATTAATGTCAAGAAAAAGCTCAAGAACAAAAAATCGGAAAAATTATCAAATTTCATTATCGAAACTACAGCAAAACTAAGAAAAATAATAATATCGAAAGAAAGGATCAACATTGGATACTCAAAAGCACACGTAGAAGACTGCTTTCCACTCATGCAATGTTATCATTGTCTTGGATATGGACATACATCACTAAGATGCCTTGAAAACATGAAGAGTCCCAGATGCCTCCACTGTGCAGGAGAGCACAAAATACAAGACTGCCCCAAAAAACAAGAGCCTGCCAAATGCCACAACTGCACTAACAGAAAGGGTTACCAAAATGAACATCCAGGTAACAGTTACCTATGTGAATTCCGCAAGAAAATGTTAAAAAATGCACAAATGCGAATCGAATTCGAGTAAGTTTGCATTTTGCATACTTATTTTATTATCCCCTTAAATATGAATAATTTTTACACTAAACAATTAGATGATTCTCTTAATATTGCGGAACATATTTGTGACACTTTAAATGATTGTAATAACATTGTAGATAAAATACCGAATTCATTCTCAATATTACATTTAAATATTAGATCAATGAAACGAAATTTTAATGAATTCTTACTTTCAATTAATTTACTAAATCATAAACCGGACGTTGTTGTGTTAACTGAAGCATTCACCAGCGATTACAATAAATTTTGTATACCTAGTTATAGTTACTTTATGACACAGCTTGATATTAACCGAAATAGTGGTATTGTTGTATTTGTTAAATCCTGTTATTCAAACATCACAGTGAAAGAAGTACCTATGCATCGAGTTAATTGCTTAGATATTAATGTAACTGTAAATAAAGTATGTTTTAATATTATCGCAATTTACCGAACGCACGGATCTAATGAGTATATATTCATGGATGAATTAAGAAGCATTATTTTATCAAAAAAAATAATCAGAACATAACAATAATTGGTGATTTTAATTTAGATGTTTCTAACGAAAATAATAACAAAATAAAAACTGAATTTATCAATCTTATGTCAGAAATGAATTTTAAATTATGTATAAAAAATTATACTAGAGAAATTACGGGTCAACGTCCTTCATGTATTGATCATATATGGTGCAACACTAAACATACCGACAAATTACTTACGATAATATTAAAAAAATAATATTACTGATCATCACACTTGTATCTCTATACAACAACTTAATAATAAACACAAAATTTCAGAAAGTAATGTTTTTACAAAAAAGTCATTAAACCATAATAAATTAAGTATTAAAATAAGTACGGAAACGTGGCGACCTGTATTAGAATCTACATGTTCTGAAACAAGCGCAAATATTTTTAATAATATTCTCTGCAATTATATTACTGCATCGACTGATATTAAAACTATTCATATTAAAGCAAAATTCAAAAAAATAAAACCATGGAATTCACATGGCTTAGTCGTATCTATTAGAAAAAAAGAAGAGTTATATCACCTGACAAAGAAATTTCCTTTAGATAAAAAAATATTTACATATTACAAAAAATATAGGAACAAATTAACCTCTTTAATAAAAACAACTAAAGAAAACTATTACAAAAATGAAATTGACCTGGCTAAACAAAATGTAAAACACATTTGGAAAACGATAAATGAAATAAATAGTCGATAAAACAAAAAAAATCTAATTAAAAAAAATTATATCGGAAAAAACTCTGTTGATGCCATAAGGGAACCGACAAAATGTGCTAATACCTTCAACAAATATTTCGCTAACGTCGGTCGAAATTTAGCTAAACGGATCGATGAAAATTATAAAATAGATGATATCGAGAAGGATTGCCTTAAACAAAATAATCTGTCAGTTTTCCAACCAGTAACAACAAATGACATAAAAAATATAATAAATGAATTAAAAGGTGGATCTGCACCAGGATTTGATGGAGTCACAGTAGAAATATTGAAAAAATACAACAATTTTTTAAGCATTCCAATTACACACATTATAAATATTAGTTTGAATAGTGGAATATTCGCTTCCATTTATAAAAAATCAATCGTAACACCCATTTTTAAATCAGGCAGCCCTGAGGAAATATCAAATTATCGACCTATATCTCTAGTCTCAAACATTGCAAAAATTTTTGAAAAGATCGTAAAAAAGCAACTCATGTACTACATTGATAAAAATAAAATACTTAGTCCTAGCCAATTTGGATTAAGAGAGAAACTAGGCACTCATGATGCCATTGCTGAACTAACCTCAACTATATATAATGCATTAGATAAAAAAAACAAATGCCTTGGCATTTTTATTGATTTACGCAAGGCTTTTGATAGTATCTCCCATAAAAAACTAATTAATAAATTAAACGATATCGGTATTATTGGTAAGGTTAGGTATTGGCTACAAAGCTATCTAACTCAAAGAAATCAAAAAGTAAAATTAAATAACTCACTAAGTATAGATGAAACATTAGATTTGGGATTCCCCAAGGGACTGTTATTGGACCAATTTTATTTATAATATACGTAAACCAAATGTTTAAATTATCACTAAATGGAAAACTTATATCTTTTGCTGACGACACTGTAATAATTATCGAAAAAAAGACGTGGAATGATATTACCAATGCAGCCAATCAAGACATGAAGGTTATAAAAAAATGGTTCGATAATCTATTATCACTCAACACAGAAAAAACATATTATATTCCATTCTCTCTACAAGAAGATGTGCCAAATAATTTAATTAACATAACGATTCATTCTAAAAATTGTGCAAATGACGGTACATGTAATACGGACTGCGCTAAGCTAAATCATAAATCTAGTATAAAATATCTTGGAATCTTAATAGATAAAAATGTTAAATGGAAAGATCATATCAATCTCACTGTGGAAAGAATAAGAAAACTTATCTATGTATTCTATAACATACGAAATATTTTAAACAAGAAAACCATAAAAATTGTATATTTTGCATTAATTCAGTCCTTATTACAGTACGGCATTATTGGGTGGGGAGGGGCCTTTAAAGCTTCCTTACAACCTATAATCATAATTCAAAGAATAATTATAAAAATCATCCTTAGGAAACCATACGACTTCCCTACTCTAGAGATATTTCGAGAATTTAATGTACCATCCATCACAGAATTGTATAAGAGAAACGCCTTATATCAAATTTATAAAGAGTATTTTATTAAAAAAATTCACCCCTCTGATAGCATAAGCAATAGATTTAAAACGAATGGCTTAATAGCCATCCCTATGCTTAGAACTACCACGGCTCAGCACCACTATCTGTATCTAGGTGTAAGATGGTACAATATATTATTATCTAAAAACAAAATTAGTGTAACTGAAACATTGAAATATGAACAATTCAAAAAACAAATTAAGTCACTGAAATTGGATAATGATATATTGTACCCTTAATTTAATTTTATTTTATTTACCCTTACTTTAATTGTAATATTTAATATTTTTAAAAAAAAGTATTGACCTTGTATAACAATTTTTTTCCTAAATTACGAACCTATGTCAATTAATATTTGTATTTATCTCATAAGTTCTTTGAATATTATTCAAAGAACTTATGATAACAATTTTTTTCCTAAATTACGAACCTATGTCAATTAATATTTGTATTTATCTCATAAGTTCTTTGAATATTATTTAAACATTTAATTAGAACATTATTATTATTTTATTTTTTGCGTGTGAATAAATACTCCTCCCATAAATATTATTCAAAGAACTTATGATAACAATTTTTTTCCTAAATTACGAACCTATGTCAATTAATATTTGTATTTATCTCATAAGTTCTTTGAATATTATTTAAACATTTAATTAGAACATTATTATTATTTTATTTTTTGCGTGTGAATAAATACTCCTCCCATAAACACGAGCTCCCAGAGCTCAACTTATGGAGTAGTAGAATAAAAAAAAAATGTTGTTTAACCTTGCAAATGTTATCATTTTTTAATGTAAAAACAAGTCTTGAAATAAATAAATAAAAAAAAAAATAAAAAAAAAAAAAAATATATATATATATATATTTGAGTTCTACACTGAACCATGACTTAATCTAATAATATGTAGTGAAGGTAATAAGTTTATAAAAACTGAGCCGCTGAATGAAAGATTTAAAATCAATTACCACACTTAACAGACTCTGCTGAAATTCCATCTTTATTGAACTTAAACAACTTTACAAGATTAGTTGTTAACAACATTGGGTGCTCTTAATTATAGTATTAAACTTTCTAGAAGTCTCACCTTCATTTAAGAAAAGAGCCCGAATTGTTTGAATATATTTATTAATCTGTGTTTAGAAACAAATCACTACTTGGATGAAAATAAAGGTTTTAATCTTTACATAAAAATTCAATGGAATTGCAATAAAGTGACTTCAGAAATCAGAGATTTGAAGAAATGTTTATAGTCAATTTAGCATTAAGATCTACAAAGAATTTAATTGTCATATCTTAAATTTATTTCCACATTTATAATATTTTTGTTGCTATTTCAACATGCTGGTTACACCTTAATTCTATTTTTTTTTATTTATAAAATAATTTTTTTATTGCAATAATTTTATTTTACGCAGAAGTGAGAAGTGAGCCTATTATATATTTACAAATTAGTTCCGTGTACCAAATTGTAACACAACAATTCCAGAATTGTTCTTTGTTAATTCATCGAAAACAATTTTTTTCATTCATTCCCCAGACAGAAGGCTACATAGGTTTGGTAATAAATTCAATATTTGCAAATTTGTGGCGTCATTTTACTTACATGAAAACAAATCCCTCTGTAAAATACTTATTTCATAAAAATGTTTCGAAACCCGTAAGTAACTTTTCGTTCGTAGATGGCGCATAACGAGTAACGATTGATCGTTGCTTAAGAATTGCAGCCCAGGGCAGATGAAATAACTCTATAATATCAATTAACTAATACATACCACTAAATAATCATCACTTCCAACTTACCTCAAGAAAAGATTTCCTATGACATTCTACTAAATATATTTCTTTCTTGTACTTATGCCACCTCTGCATGCGAATTACTTACTTATAGATATTTTTATAATCACTTGGCCGATGCAACATCGTATACAAAAAGTTTAAAAAAATACGATCGGACGCAAAACGCAAAGCATGAATCACTCACTGCTGGTATTTTCTACTGTATCAGAAAGCATGATAAGATTCATTACTTCAGTAGGAAAAACCCCTAACGACTATACATCTCTCATATTCTACAAACCTCATAGAAACAACTGAAACAAAAAATTGCAATTGAAAATTGGAAAAATAAAAGTTTTTTTTCACAATTAATTCATTAAAAAACATGCATACCTAGTATATTTTGGGCACATTCCAGAGTAGAAAATACCCTCAGTATCCCCCTAATGTAAGATGTTGAAACGTTGCTTGTAATGACGTTAGCCGTGTTTGGTGACCCGATCTGAATAGCAAAGAACGTCAGTGCCTTCCTCTTCCCCATCTCCTTCCCCTTCCCATTTAGATTTAAACTACCCCTGCGTTCTGAATATTAAACTGTTCTGAATGCGACCATCTAAAATACCTTCACGCTAGGCACTGGAACTTACTAGTTGACTGAGTACTCTCGGCGTACTGCAAATATTCGATCTTCACCTCCGGGAGGTGCATTTCACATTTATACACATTTTCAGTAGAGCCTTCTGCCCGCGACCATGGTTCAGTCTTGATAGAAACACTCTCTGCTGTGATAGCGTCCTGTTATGTGATAGTAACTGGTTTCAGCTGAAAACAAATAAGGCATGTGACAAAAACTCTTCATTAAAACATCATAATGATTGCATCAACGAAGATCACAACTATACTTCTCCAACTTATGTCAATGAAATTAGTGACCTTGGGATTTTTATTCCACTCCAAATTCGATTTTCTTTCACACATCCACACAATAACAAGTGAAGTCTTATATTTGCTTGACTGCACTCTAATTTCAATAACTTGAGTAATATATCAGCATTAAAGATTGTCAGCCTTACTCATAATGAAACCCTACCACGACTCTACCGAGTCGCGGTAACTACACAGGGGGGTACACTACGCACTACACCTCTCAGAGTAAAAATCTTTACTCATCTTCATAATGTTACTCGACAGCTGTTATGATTTTTTGCGGTAGCAACACTCTGTTCCAAAGCTGAAAAACGCGGTAAATTTGGCATTTCGCGGCGTGTTGCCAACTTCACGTTTATTCATACGTCAACAGAACTGAACAGCGTCAAGCGTCAACATATTCGAATTCCTTATTTTAATATGTGTGCAGTCGATGGCACCTTTTATTCCGGGAAAACGTTTTATTGCTTGGAAATTTGCAACTGTTGCTTGTTGTTCTTCAATACTTTGTGGCATTTTAATGTACTGTGGAGCAAGGCGGGCAAATGCAGTTGCAACCCTTTTAGCTATACGGGACATTGTTTGTTGGCTAAATCCGTGTATGTCGGCATAATCATTCTGTATCTGCAAAAAAAAATGTTATAAAAAATAATAACAATAAAGCCTGTTTGGTTAACGATTTCGTTGATTTGTTTCACAAGAACGTAGGTAATTATAAACACTGTCTCACCTCGTTTCTACCCCAGTATCGTATGGCACAAAGAACTTGGAGATCGGTAGATATTTTGCCACCCCGTTTATTGTTCACATCCAAATACGGCCGCACCAAATCAATCAAACGTCTCATATTAACTTTTGTAAATCTATATTTAGACCTAAAATCTCCCTCCGTAAGTGCCACCAATGGATCGTACCTTTTTTTGTACCTTTTCGGTAGCCGTGGTATACGAATGCCGCGAATACGGTCAATATTTGCCAATGCTCCATTCAAAACGTCAAGATTCTCGTAAAAGTTCGCCATTTCGAAAGTTACAACGCCGTGGTACTGAGTTAACCCTGGTGACCGGTAGGTTTAAATTCTGACAGCTACTACAACTCCCCGTACAGCGACGCGGGTAAGAAAACACGGATGCGCGCCATGTTGAGTAACAATATCACCTACCCCGGCCTTGCTCTCGTGGTTGTATCTTATTTTTTGATTATGAGTAACACTGATAAGGTATACTCTTATTTAGTTCGAAGTCAAGTTGATTACAATTCTTCTATCTGGTTCCCTACTTTAAAATCCTCTACGATTCCATTGAAAATATTCGATATAAATGTCTAACCTGTATTAACCATAAACCAGGCCTACAAATTGGAATAATAAATAAAAAATTTACTTTATAAAAGAATTAAAATAATCGGACTATCATAGAATACTCCTTTCCGACTTTTACAAACATAGAATTGTTTATGATTATAATGATTTAATTAGGATTAATGACTGCTTTTAATATTCCAGCTCCATCAAAATTCTATTTCATTTGTCATATTCGCATGCACCTGGGGTGAATGCAGTTGGTAATACTTTTTGAGAACTAGCAGATGCTTTCAACTGCACGTGGGAACAAGAACTCAGTATCACTCCGAAAAATATTAATTATTCAGGATAGAAATGTTGCTTGAAATGGACCATAAATTAAAATAAAACTAAGCCTTGGCGATTACAGCGCCCTTGAGTTGATTTTCTAACAAAAGCAGCGTTACAGAAATAATCAATTTATCATAAACTGTACAATAACTAATACCAATACCACTCTGCAATAAACTGCCACCTGCTTCAATGAAACGACAAAAGAACGACCGATCAGTTATGGACTTGACAGAAACCGACAACACTTGCTTCACAAATGGGACCTACAGAAACTATCGTTAAACGAAACACTTTCCGTTAAAGTAAGTCTTTCTTGTGTATTTAGCCGCAGTGAGTTCAGAACTGTCAATTTGACGGTGTAATTTTGTGTGAGTCAAAAGTCGAAACAGTTATATAGGTAAAAGTGACATGGAAATATATCACTAAAGTAACAATATACCTAGGTTTAAGAAATGTAAAAACGTGCCTATTGCCGTCTATTATTGATTTTAAGTGTAAATAAAATAACAAAGATGTTGTAATAATGAAATTGACTGATTAATTGATTGATTTAGATAGATTTAAATTGACTATTGACGAGTTAACTATTTCCCTCAAGGTGAAAATTAGATAAACTAACTAATCGCTTGGTTTTATTGTTTGACAGCGGCCGTAAATTAACAATGAACAAACAAATTTATTTATTTATTAAGTTAAAAGAAATATAATATTTCGCTTTCTTAACTTAAATACAGAGCATATAAAGTATAGTAGGTAGTACAAGTTTTTTTTTTAAAGGTCTTTATATTCTTTTCCGTTTTGAGGTTATCTGGAAGGAGATTATACACGGTGTCCGAAAACTCGTGGTACAAGCGGGAAACTGGGGAATCTACATCACATAGAGTACCCAAATAAACAAATAGTTTTGCGATTTGAGCATTTTTACATTTAAAAAAAAAAAGCATTAAAAATAATAAAAATTCGGCTCTTTTAGGGTTAAGATTGTAACGTATCGAAGAAGTTTCTTAATCAATGATATACTAAGATTGTTGTACAGTTCTAAATAAATGAAAAGACGTATTGAACATATATAATATTGATTTATTGTAATACAAAGGAGCATGTTTAAATGAGAACTCTATCTTAAAATTAAATACTCAAGGGTGGACATGAACATCGAAGATGTTACATGTTAGATTAATGTACCATGATAAATTTACAAGTGGGCAAGCATAAAATTTAATTAAATGAGGGCGCCATTACTTTTAAAGAGAAAGTAAAACTAATTTAACAAATGAAAGAATAACAAGTGATATAATCACAACAGTGACTTCCAGTTTACTAAGTTAAATAACTACTTATGTGTACGAGTGCACTTAAATATAAAAACAGTAAAAAAATAAGTTGGAACACGCTCAGCAAATAAATAGAATTCAAACAGTTAAAAGTGAACCACACCTCTTTGCAAGTGATATAATCACAACAGTGACTTTCAGTTTACTAAATTAAATAACTAATTATATGTACGAGTGCACTTTAATATAAAAAAAACGGTAAAAAAATAATTTTAACTTATTGGAAGTGATAAAAGGCAAACGTCAAATAAGTGCAACAATACAATTGTTCATAAGTTCGTAAATCAGAAGTATATAGACGTAAATTTCGCCACTTCCTACAAGAGATCGGTAGCAGCGTGGATTAATGCGCCACCATCTCGTGAATTTTTGCCAGCCGTTAAGTTCCGGCCCGAGTTCAATCCTCACACCGGCGAAAAGTTTTATTGAAATTCTTTTTTATTAAATAATAATAAACCTAAACCATCTATTATCTAGTCTACTAAACAACAGGTGGCAGTAGTATTTACTGATTTTAATAAAAATATATAACTTACCGCCTTTGTCCAACAGAGGGCAACAGGTGTATCATAAACTATCTCCAAAACGAATTAACATTGAACTAAAATCAAAATAAATAAAACGAACACAAGAACACAAGATGAATTGCCATGCTTGTTCTGAGCCAACCCTCGCAGACGAGTCCGTCTTCATATGTACGCTGTGCAAAGGAACATATCACTTACTTTGCGGTGGGGTTACTGAGAGCTCCTACCGTCGCCTCAGCAAGGAGAGACGCACACAGTTAAAATGCACCCAATGCTTATGTGCTGTACCATCTATCAAAGCAAGTGGTAGTGCCCTTGTGGACACTGAACTACTTTCTAAGTTGCTCGAGCAGAATACCCAAATTCTAGCCACTTTGGCGGCTATGAGCAAACAGTATGAAGATATTTTACATCGAGTCCACGATCTAGAGGACATAAACAGCAAACTTGAAAAAAGGAACACTGACCTTGAAACGAGAATCGACATCCTAGAAAACCAAATGGAACAAATTGACAGGAAGCATAAGTCAAAAAATGTAGAAATTAGGGGGATCCCCGAAATTAATGG
This sequence comes from Limnephilus lunatus, assembly GCA_917563855.2. NCBI lineage: Eukaryota > Metazoa > Arthropoda > Insecta > Trichoptera > Limnephilidae > Limnephilus > Limnephilus lunatus. Next base: position 105,241,879 of record OU830592.1, on the reverse strand, counting down.
GGAAAACCTAAATAACTATATTTTTAACATTAAAAAAATAACCAACTCCAATAACGAATCCAACAACATCGATGCAGCTTACCGTATCAACCAAAAGTCCAAAAAAGATCAACGCAGGCCAATAGTAGTGAAATTCAAAACCACCATCGACCGTGATGATTTCCTGAGAGACATTAAAAACTACAACAAGCAAGCCCCAAATCGTGAAGACAAACTAAACACCACCATCATCGGAATGGCAGGACCAAATTCCCAAATTTACATCTCGGAACACCTGACCTTTCGCGCAAAGCATCTATGGTTTCTCGCGAGAAAAGCTACACGTGAAAACTGGTTTAAGTTCGCCTGGACAAAGGGAGGAAATATATATGTCCGCAAAGATAACGGGACACCTGCTATTATTATTAACGATACAAACAAAAACATTTTGTCGCCCTCAATCAATAACAAATAAACAAAGCTCTTTTAGATATACTCGTATAACTTACTCTCATATGTTTATACTTTTTCACACAAATCTATATGTAAAACACAGAATCGAGGAGTATATGTTGTGTCTTAACATGCTCATGCCTTATATCCAAAACCGCATTACAACAGTATAACATAAAAATCTTAAACATACAACTTCTTGAACAAAAATTGAAATTGGAAAAATGGGAAGAGACATTAAACACTGAAGATGCCGAAAAATCTTCAATTTTATTCGAAAAAACACTTCGCGAACACATAATAAACGCAACTAAACATAAAAACGTCAAACTAAAATCAAAACATAGAAAAATTAAGCCCTGGATTACCCATGGAATAGTTACCTCAATTAGGAACAAAGAAAAACTATTTTATCAAACCCGAAAACAACCTAATGACTTAACTTTATTACAATCATATAAAAAATACAGAAACAATCTTACAAATTTAATTAAAACAACAAAAGAAAATTACTTCAAGGTAAAAATTGAAGATAGTGGTAAAGATAACAAAAAAATCTGGGCTACAATTAATAACATTATTGGCAACGGTAATAAAAATAAACAAATAAATAAAATAACTTATGACAACGAAACAATGGACTCAATAAAAGAACCAACTAAAATTGCAAAAATTTTCAATAACTACTTCGCTAAAGTCGGAGAGAATCTAGCCAAAAAAATCGACTCTTTCCAATCTAAAAATACTTCCAATACATCCACACAAACTTGCCAAAATATTTTCGAAAAGTTTGAAAAATGCACCCAAATAGAAATAGAAAAAAATATAATGAACCTACGAGTTTCCGCGAGCCCTGGTTTTGATAATATCACAACAAATGAGACAATTAATATCAAAACCAATTGCACATATCATTAATAATATCATACAACAAGGAATTTACCCAAAAATATATAAAAATACAATAATAACCCCAATTTTCAAATCAGGAAATACATCTGACATCTCAAACTACCGTCCCATATCTATTATATCTAACGTAGCAAAAATATTTGAAAAAGTCGTAAAGTCACAATTAACTAAACATATCACTTCAAATAAAATTATCAATGATAACCAATTCGGCTTCAGAGAAAATTTAGGTACGCAAGATGCAATTGCAAAAATAACCTCTATAATCTATAAAGCTCTCGACTCGGGAAATAAATGTTTAAGTATATTCATCGATCTAAGGAAAGCATTTGACAGTATAAGCAACAGGAAGCTAATCGAAAAATTAGAAAAAATTGGAATCCAAGGAACAGTTAAAGAATGGTTTAAAAGTTATCTTCATAAAAGACACCAACACGTAAAAATTAACAATATATTGAGTGAACCCACCTATTCCGAATTCGGAATTCCTCAAGGGACAGTTCTAGGTCCAATATTGTTTATCATTTACGTGAATGAAATGCTTACAGTACCAAAAATGGGAAAAATCATATCTTTCGCCGATGACACAGTTTTAATCATAGAAAAAAAAACTTGGGAAGTAGCCTATCAAACTGCGAATGTAGAAATAAACAACCTCAAACAATGGTTGGATGACAACTACCTTTCCTTAAACTCTGACAAAACTTATTTCATGACTTTTACATTATCAGACAAATTCCATCCAACAATAAATTCCAATATTACTATTCATAACTCTTGTAATAATTATACGGACAACTGCAATTCACCTAAATGCTCAAAAATCTCAAAAAAAAGTAATATTAAATATTGAGGCATAATTATAGATCAACATGTTAAATGGACAGAACATATTGCACAAACTGTAAACAGAATACGTAAACTTTATTACGTATTCCTCAAACTAAGAAATATTCTACAAAAATCTATGCTACTAAAGGTTTACTATGCATTAGCCCAATCAGTTCTACAATACGGAATAATAGGCTGGGGAGGAGCGTATAAAACCAACTTAACCCCACTTGAAATAGTACATAGAAGACTCATCAAAATTATTCTAAAGAAACAATTAGATTATTCAACCCAAAAATTATTCGATGAATTCAAAGTATTACCACTTAATAAAATTTACCAAAAAAATGCATTACTTCAAATCCACAAAGATAAACTAACAATAAAGTCATTTAGTACCAGGCCGAGAACCTTAGGACAAATAATAATCCCTAAACTTAATACAACAACAGCCCAACATCATTACACATACTCAGCCATAAAATGCTTTAACGAACTCCCCAAAGAAATACAATCCGAAAGGAATTATGAAATTTTTAAACAAAAAGTTAAAAGACATTTTACTTTTTATTAGATTTAGGTATGTGTTACGATGTGCCAACTTATATTTCCATTCTGATCAAAAAAATGTCAACTTATATTTTTTCTATGTATGAAAATTCACATTATGTTTATGTACAAAAAAAAAAAAATGCCAACTTATATTTTCATTGTAAAAAATTTTTCCATTTTGCACAAAAAAAAAAAAATAATAATTTCAAAATTATTATTCAACTTATTATCCATTGTATATATTTAAAAAAAAGTAGTTCTACATACATCCAAATTGTAACAACTGTCAAGTATGTATAGTACTGTCAATCTGATAGTGCTCCCTCTCTAAACACGAGAATTTCTCAATTAGGGAGGTATTGTTACCACCAATATTATATATTATATGTATTTTGTTTAATTGTATATTATATGTATTGGTTAATAAATAAATAAATAAATAAATATACATACATTTAAAAAAAAAAAAAAAAAAATAATCTGATAACTCGATAACTAATGAAAATTAAACGTTACGTTGCGTTGTCCAAGAGCGCCATGGCCTGGTTGGCCTCGACCTTGCAGCACGCGTGTTCTCCTCTTGGTTGGTTTCTTTGCACTCAAGCTCGCCGCGAAACAGATTCGCTGCCAGCGGTAGAGATCAGTGATGTCATACGCTGAATGCTGCCGTGAGTAAGTACCGCCGCAATCGGGGTTGAATGGTACATAGCCGGGACCACCCGCTATATTACCCCCTCACCAAAAATATTTCCCCCTGGAAATAATGAGGTCCTCCCGGCACCTCCTCAGAAGAACTTCTTGTCCTGAGAGACTTGCTCGTGGAATGTGGTTGTTGCCAAGGATTGTCCAAACTTGAAATAAAGCCAGCTGGTAGGATCCTGGGATGAAGAGTACTCCCAATCCAAAATATTGTACCTATCGTAGGAGACGGTGAACTCCGTACAGCAACACTGATGACGCAACGCCAAATAAAGCGAAGAACGAGCAAAAGTTCCAATATTCATGCCGCATCCTTCCGGTAATGATGTCTTCAATGATGAAAGACTTCCAGACTGTTTCCATGGAAAGGCCTCACAATTGTGTCTTCTGAAGATATCCACTGCATCCTAATTGTGGATTTGTAGCCAACGTAAGCGTTGAAGTAAGAAGAATCGGCAGAAATCTTGAGACTACCGATGAACTTGAGGTAAAAATTTGAAAGAATCCTCCGATGATGATGACTTCCGGTGAAAATTATGACCCGAAGTGGACCGAAGTAGAGATGAAAGCCTTGGTACCATTCTTGAAATCAGCGTAAATGATCTTGAAACGTCTTCTTCTTTTGTCTTGAATTTTCTTTGAAGTTCTCTAAACTAAACTACCTAACAGGTTATCAGAAGCAATAATGTCATTTACTCATGTTATTGTAAGTAACCAAAATTCAGTACCAAAATATCTGAAGAAATGCTTGCCCAAAGCTAATTGTATTTGCACATAAAATCACAAGATAGTTATAAATTAAGCTTAAAATGCTGTAAAAGAAATACCATAGCACATTAAAGCAGTCATGTTATCTGACACGAATATACTTGCAATTCAACAAGAAAAATATACCAATCAATGAAATCCCAGTATGGTAAGGTATCTATAAGCAAATCAATGCAATTTATTCAGATGAAACCAGGAGAAATATTGTTCAATTCATCCAATCCCCAGTATTTATCAACCAAATTTTTTAAATAAATAAGGTCATGTACATAGTCTTATTCTAAAAATTTTCCATCAAATCTCATTGAAAACCCAGCCTTAGCTTGTATAAAACATAAGTCTGCAGACGTATAATGCTCTACAAATAAATACTTAGTTACTTTATTCCTTTATTCGAAGTATTTCAAACAAAACCCCAAGGAATAATTAAATTCAACATAAAATAAATAATAATTTATATGATATCTATTCCGCTATAGATGGCACTAGTATCGCCCAATAATCTTAAAATTTATCCGAGTAATATAAAGTTATGTAAAAAACCAACAGATGTCAATATTCTTTTATTGTTATTATTTTTTATTAATTTTTTTATTTTGAAATAATTATTGTGCCGACTGAAAACAGCTATATTAAGATATTAATCATACCCTAGATTGTAATATCAAAATAAATACCAAAGGTGGTATAGTGAATTCACACTTCATTAAATGGAAATAATAACTCGTCCTGAGAAACACAAACTGTGCTAAAACACAGGAGGAATTATTTTGTAACATACACAACATGGAACATTTAACAGTGATGTACTAACTAAAACACATATGAGCGCTAAAACAAATAAATTTTCCTTTGCTCAACTGAATTATATATGTAGAACCCCCAAGCTTCACTGAAATCCTATATGAGATATGAAATGCTTGAGTTTCCACACACCAAAACAAAAAAAAATCCAAAATCATTATTGAAATGAATAAGGTAAACCTTACATATCGAAGGAAAATCTATTTCTCAACAGCGAAATAAACCGAACAAATCCATACGTAAAATTCATGTATTTACGCAAGGATTCTACGTCTGATATGATCAAATGAGACCAGCAAACCGACCACACCATCTATGGTCGATTTGAAAGAACGTGTTTGCGAACTCAGTGACAGGAAACAATATGTTGTCCTGTATAGAACGCGAAACCCGCAACCTAACCTTTGTATTCAGAGGATCACAATGAGAGATCATGATACACCCTATGCAACGATCACGTTAGCATAGTATGAACTCCAGTGTGTCTATGTTACCACTGAAAATTCTTTTGAAGCTAAGCTCCAAATAATTAATTTTGCTTTAATCAAAATTTTTCCCGGATACCTATCACAAGAACAAGACGAAATACTAACATAAACAAAACAGTACAATACAACACGCACTATTCAACTATCAACTCCATCTACCGTTTGAAAGTTGAATGTGTTATGAAAATGTAACTATCCATCTTAAGTGACGCTCTCAAGGCAGATATCAATTTTCCTTGACAATAAACACAAAATAAGTAACTGCTGACTTCCCCAAAATTGGTATGTAATTATAAAAAATTTCATGACCCATCTACGAGTACAAATCCTCATATGTAGAATGGACTTAAGCGAAATAACCCCATAGAACGCTGTTTTATTAGAAAATAGCTATTTAATAAAATAAAATTTGATAACAAATTTAAATTAGGATAATATATTCCCGGTGTATAGAATACTACACCCCAAAGTTTTGTAAAACCCAAAATATTGTATTATAATATCTGAAAGTAAAGAATCGCTGACATTAATTAAATGAAGACTACCTATACAAAATGCATGAAAAACATGTGCATAAATTTACGAGATCTAAAAAAAAAATTCCTACCCATAATATCGAGTAATATAAAGATTAGCATTATGTGAAACTTTTTTTAATTCTTAATACCATAATAAATTCTTACTTATACATTCATTGTACCGAAATATTTATTCTGAATACCTCTGAAAACCCCATTGTAGGAAGATATACAAGCAAATATGTGGTTAAACTATATACCAACAAGGAATATAATGCAATGTATTACAGGTACTATCCTGTTAAATATCTATTCATTGTAAAATAACATTACCCGCATTTTAAAATTATCAGCAGAAACTAATCTGCAATATGACATATATTGTCCAAAGCAAAAGCTTATTAAATATCACTGATTCTTATTATAAGAAGCGAAGACTCAAACCAAAATCCCTAATCTCGAGAACCATTTTAGCAAATACAACAAAGTAAACCCCAAAATTTCTCAATTGAAATCAAATTAATTAAAAAAAATACAGTAACAACTGACAACATCTTAAACAGTTATAACCCTCGAAAGGAATGATTAAGATAATGCTAGAATAACTGTGAATGAGAATTAAACCGTTCTGAGAAAATATTCATGGAAACTACTAAAACATTCATTACGATATGCAAATTTTTTATTAGAAGTTAGAAATTCTTAAGCAGAAAGTGTGTAAATTTTAACAAAAAAAAATTTATTTCAATTTTTTTTTTGAATATTTATATATATATATATATATGACTCAATTTAATAAAAACCACAAGAAAACTAAGAACTTGACAGATCAAAACCAATATGTAATCTGCAGGTCGTTTCCACCTGTACAACCTACCGAACATACTAGATAATGTCGTGCCCCTCAAGAACCAATGATTCTAACTAGATAAAATATTATGACATAATGATAACGCCGATTATTGTACACATAATCTGCCATCGGAATGCCTATAAGACCCTATCACCCCAGCAAACTACTAGTGAGATATAAAAGTTATGAAAAAAAAAAATAACCCCATAGAACTTGATGATAGAAATGAACAACCCAATGAATACTAATCAATCCCTGTCTGACCAGTTTCAGAAAATTGAAGATCCCTATCAACTGCAGGAAGTAAGCTCTAAGTATTCCAAAGTTATCCTACCACCAGAAGATAATAATAAAATTAATGATTTATAAACTTTTCTTTCTAAGTCAAAATCTGTCAATCAAATCATATCTACTATAAATAAAATAAATGAAATATAAAACCCGCAATCCGCGATGATGATAGCAGCAAGCCTGAATAAGCGCCACGTCTGGTACTACTCGAAGAAAACTTGCGCTGAAATGTAAATATTTGCAATGTTATCCAGATGTAAAATAATTATCTACAGCATGATAAAAAAGAATAAGCCCAACGAAAGGCTGACAAAGAACACGATTGTGACAAAATTCACTTGAGTCCCATGAAATTATTGTCCACCTATAAAATTCACAGAAAAATGTCCTAGAAAAGCAGTTAGCTTTATATGGAATATAGAAGCCAGATATCAACTAGTAAATACAATGTAAACCACTGAGATATAATAAGATGACTTGCATTAAGTATCATGACATGAAATGAAGTTTTAGTTTCCAGATATTGCCCATGAAAGTGAGAGTAGAGAGAAACCATCTCCCAGAAACACTAAATCCTGAAATCGTCAATTTGAAACAGAATTAAACCAAAACGAGGAAAATATGTAATTAAAATTATTAACTTACATTATTAAAGTGTAGTCCATTTTGATATTAAGTACCTAGGCATCGAGCCATGACCATCATTAATGCCAGCAGTGCAATAAATTACCCATGTGACAATATTCGTTCAACGAATTCCTACAAAATTTACTGAAACGAAAAAAATAATTAGACGACATTGTATTAGATCGAAAGTCACAAAAGGTTAAGCACAACGTGAGATGAAATTGCAGAATTGACTCCATCCCATCTACAAAATTAACAGTGTACCTACAAAATAATATTGCGTGACACGTTTCCATTATCACCCAAAGCCCGTAAAATCACGGTACAGATTTAACCGTGTAATTAATTACACATGCATAAATAACCCAGCAGTTTCCCCATAATGAGCACAAACAAACCAACCATAAAGAATAAACATAATAATTACAAAATAAAATTATAAAATCAAGCGTACTTACAATGTCAAGACCAACCAAGCCATTTTGGAACCACAACATAACCCAATTGACAATTAAAATACCCGAAAACATGCCTGCAACTTGCAAATACATTAATCTAGTTCAAAACCACGTGGGTCGCCACTGTAACGTTTTAAAAGAGATGCTTTTATTATCAAGATAACTATAATTGTTGTAAATTCTAAATAATTGATAAGACGTATTTGAAACAAATGTATATTGATTTATTGTTATACAAAGGAGCATGTTTAAATGAGAACTCTATCTTAAAATTAAATACTCAAGGGTGGACATGAACATCGAAGATGTTACATGTTAGATTAATGTACCATGATAAATTTACAAGTGGGCAAGCATAAAATTTAATTAAATGAGGGCGCCATTACTTTTAAAGAAAAAGTAAAACTAATTTAACAAATGAAAGAATAATCTGATAACTCGATAACTAATGAAAATTAAACGTTACGTTGCGTTGTCCAATAGCGCCATGCCCTGGTTGGCCTCGACCTTGCAGCACGCGTGTTCTCCTCTTGCATAAAGGGGTCTCCAGTCTCCACACGGTACTGCCGCAGTATTGTTATTATAATAACAATACGGCTGGCGCTTTTGACTACAGTTCTGCGGCAGTTGGTACTGCGGCAGCACCGTGTGGAGACCCCTTAAATGAACTACTAATACCTCCTCTTGGTTGGTTTCTTTGCACTATTTGCACTCAAGCTCGCCGCGAAACAGATTCGCTGCCAGCGGTAGAGATCAGTGATGTCATACGCTGAATGCTGCCGTGAGTAAGTACCGCCGCAATCGGGGTTGAATGGTACATAGCCGGGACCACCCACTATAAGATACGGGCCGCCGTATTATTATTATTTTATTTGGATTTGACATTTGCGAAGTTTGTTTCAAACTAAATACGCATGAATCACTTAATTTACCTAAACTAAGAACCTAATACCAAATTTTGTATACGTAAATAGTTGTTTCTTGTAGTAATTGTTGAAATGAAGTGTGATTTCCATAAGGGGGCATCCATTAATTATGTGAGCAGTTTTTCTTCCAATCTAGACTCCCCCCTCGGTGAGATAAATTTGGGCCAATTCGTATACTTTTTTCAAGTAACGTGAGATTTTGCTGGACCCCCCTTCCCCCGTTTTTGCTCACGTAATTAATGGATGCCCCTGAGCTGTGTAAAAATGCGGCGGCTTATGAATTACCTACTTAATATTAACACTGGAAGGAAACTACTTACATTATACTAGTACTACTTACTTTACTTTATTTTTAAGACACTAAATGTTCCTAACCTGCAAGAACTGTATTCAAAAAATATTCTGCTTCACCAATTTAAAAGTACACACATGTTTGAGGAACGAATAAACACTAGAGCCCTAAGAGAGTCAAATGTAAAATCTTTTAACATCCCAGTTTGTCAAACCTCTTATGGACAAAGAACTTTTAAATATAATGCAACAAAGCTATTCAATTCTTTACCTACTGAAATAAGAAACACTCAAACCAAAAGTGCATTTAAAAGTAGAATCATTGATCACCTCAAATAAACATATCTATCAGGAGTATTTAATAACATTCTTACCTTTATGCCTACTGTGTGTAAATATGTAACCATGTACCTACTGCAATGTTCATATAACATACTTGAATTGTATTTTACTTGGAAAAAAAGATTTTATATCAAGCTGTCATATTCATAATATTAATAAAACAAAATCATAGATTATAACCATTCTGTAAATTGCCATCTCAACACAGGTGTTTCACACCTAGTGAGATGGGCAATACGTCATTATTATAACCTAATGTAATATGAAAATAATAAAATAAATAAATAAAATTATGTGCAATGTTTCTTTTGCAATCCAAAACACACAACATCACAAATATTGTTTAAAATTATCACCTTTCTTTAAAGAATAGTTAGCACAGAGGGTTCCATGGCAACTCAGAATGAAACCAACTCAGAAACACCCCAGAAAGGTCATTGAAAGCTAATAAAAACTCATTTTAAAATAGCCGGTAAACCTGATACGCTACCTTCGTTAGCAGGGTTTGATGAGCAGGGCTATTGATGCGTTTAATGTTAAAACACCGCTTGTTAAGTGGGTGTATGATTATATGTAGGTACATATATTAAATATTATAATGGCCATCACTGTGGTCAGCTTTGTTCCCGACGGGAACTCGGACGCCAAACCTTGCCGGAGGCAAGGTATGCTGACTCAGCGGGAAGGCATGGGTTCTCATCATCAGGGATGGGCATGAGGTGCTTATTCACAAGTAGTCTCAAACAATGAAAGGCAAGATCTTCTGTTAACACAATTAGAATCTATTTCATTAGAAGTAAGGGTTTACAAATACATGTGAAAACTTACCCCCATCATTGACCGTATAACTAAACCCTAACTACTATGTCTCTACCGATGGATGGGGACGCCTTCCTCCAGGGTTCCGCGACTGCTTCAGAGCGGCATCCAGCCTGCCAGCTCGTCTCTCGTACAGAATACAGGCCAGAACTATACCGGGACCTCGTGGATTACCTCCGGTATCCTTCCATCCATATGATTGCGTGACTTCCCCGGCGAGCGCGGCAAAGTGGGTATCATGCGATCTCGCCCCCCAAATACGGATCTCATCCGATATCAAAGTAACTAATAGTCGATCCCGACAGTCAACAGTTTCGAAGCGAGCGAGGATTACCCTCCGACACATCGATTCTACAAATAGAATCTCGAATCTCCGGAATACGCCGACACGCGTTTTACGTTCGCGGATCCGGTTTTGTTTCACGCACCATGCGTATTTACTCGCGATTCGCACACGAACTTATTATGGAAAAAATTCGGTTTACTGGCCAAATTCCTAAAAATACAAACTAGTTATTTTTATACTAACTATGGGCCGGGGAATACGAATCTGAAAGAATTAGGCGGCGGCAAGCAATATTAACTGAATTATACGACTTTAAAAAATTTTTTGACACCTCTAGGAAAATGGCCATTTTGGAAACATTCTGATTCCTAGAAAATCAAACTAGTTATTTTTATACTAACTTTGGGCCGGGGAATCCGAATCTGAAAGAATTAGGCGGCGGCAAGCAATATTAACAGAATTACACGACTTTTAAATTTTCAATAAACACAAGCAATCTAAAGCATTTTAACACATGAAAACCATAGAAAAACAACAATTTGAGTGTGGCCATCCCTAAAACAAAATCAAAAACTAATTATATCAATAACGTAAAACTTTCCGACGCGATAATTCTTCACATGATAATTCATCACATAACACATTAACCTGATGAATTATGACTATCTCAACGGCCGTATTCTTAAACCAAAAGTATGAAAATTCGTAGTCTTAAAAAGTTGTTACCTAGACCGGTCACCAATATCAATGTTATTATATAAAACCTAACCTAACCTAACCTAACCTAACCTAACCTAACCTAATCTAACCTAACCTAACCCAACATGGTTTGTGCCCCTTTATACCGCCTGCTCGCGTCAATTTAAAAAAACATCCCAGTTTTCAAGTAGTTTAGCTGCTACGCTAGGTTTGTGTAACATGGTTTGTGCCCCTTTATACCGCCTGCTCGCGTCAATTTAAAAAAACATCCCAGTTTTCAAGTAGTTTAGCGGCTACGCTAGGTTTGTATAACATGGTTTGTGCCCCTTTATACCGCCTGCTCGCGTCAATTTAAAAAAACATCCCAGTTTTCAAGTAGTTTAGCTGCTACGCTAGGTTTGTGTAACATGGTTTGTGCCCCTTTATACCGCCTGCTCGCGTCAATTTAAAAAAACATCCCAGTTTTCAAGTAGTTTAGCGGCTACGCTAGGTTTAGGTAGCATGGTTTGTGATACAAAAGTGAGTAAAATTTATAAAAAGTAAGTACTTAAATTATAAACATGTCATTTTACGTTATTGATATTACTGCTTAATGGCAACACTTAATTTTATGTGATGTAACATCTTTATTCTTTTTCTATGGTTTTCATGTCTTAAAATGCTTTAAAGATGGCTTGTGTTTATTGAAAATTTAAAAGTCGTGTAATTCTGTTAATATTGCTTGCCGCCGCCTAATTCTTTCAGATTCGGATTCCCCGGCCCAAAGTTAGTATAAAAATAACTAGTTTGATTTTCTAGGAATCAGAATGTTTCCAAAATGACCATTTTCCTAGAGGTGTCAAAAAAATTTTTAAAGTCGTATAATTCAGTTAATATTGCTTGCCGCCGCCTAATTCTTTCAGATTCGTATTCCCCGGCCCATAGTTAGTATAAAAATAACTAGTTTGTATTTTTAGGAATTTGGCCAGTAAACCGAACTTTAGCCCTTATTATTTATACTCATCCAGAATTGGATGCCTTGATCAATTTTAAAAGAGCATTTGCTCCGCTCGACTTTTTAAAAATCACTTATATTAAACTTGGCACTGTGACGTTCCCACCAGGTCTGAGCCCATCTAGACCCCGTGGGGAAGTGTTGAGCCCGCCCATAATAAAACACTTCCTGCCTATTTGCACCAGTATATGGCTGTCAAAAAAACCATAGACAATATTAATAATAGTAATCAGTACCTGATTACAATTGTTATGAATAAGTTCAATGTTTTCATAACAAACCTAAATGAACTTAACCTATTCAACTATTTTTTTAATATTTTTTATCATCACTCTTAATGACCTTTCTGAGGTTCTTCTGAGTTGGTTTCATTTTGAGTTGTCCGGTCACCAGCACAAATCAAAGAGGTATAGAAGATATCTACAAACTTGTATTTGCAGGAACAGTTATCAAAGGAATGTCTTCGAAAAACAATTAAATTTTACTCTCCTTCATAAATCACAGATTCCTTACGATTATCAGAGGAATGTCTTAAATAAGTGTCTAAATTTCACTGTTTTTCACAAACACGCACTATGTTAATTAACTAAAAATGTTGTTGTAGCAATTCGATAAAAGTCAAAGGTCACGAAACCATACGCACGACAAGCGCTGGCAAACTGCGGTCACAAAAAATGCATAAACCGATATACCCAAAATCGAGACTGCACGTGCTGAAGTGCAGTAGGTACTATTCAGTTTTCGCTGAACATTGGTAATAATATTTTTTAAATTTATTTTAACATCCAAATTCGCAGGCGTGCCGTTTTGAATTAACTTACCACACTTACGGTTTAGTATTGCAAAAGTTTTTTTTTTAAATTCTGTCGTTTATTTGCTCGTTTTTAAACTTTTAATCAAAACAATAACTTTCAACAAAAATATTAAATTAGTAACCAAGTTTCTTGTTCAAATACGGTACACCTTAATTTTATTACTTGGAATTAGGCGGCCTTTTAAACTTTTCGGTTAAATTTACGGCTTATGTAAATTTTTCTTCAAAGTCCAACTCATGGTTAATAATGTTCACGTAAGGTGTTCGGGGTTTAACTTATGGAAGCGCTCACTTTCTCGTCTTTTAAGAAAAGGAAGGAGAGGAAATTCTGGGAAGGAAAAGGGTATAAGGGGTGGGTAGGAATCTCAGAGTCAGTGTATCCAGGAGTGACAGACGCATGAATTCATTCCTCCCATGGCGGTGGAATATGATTAATAGTCCAGTCAGCCTATGTCGTAGAACACCAGTTGAATCACCATCGACTACTATTTAGCCATGTTTTTTGCCAAAAAGGCCCCGCCCCTACCTCCTTGCTTCACCGCCTGTGCCCCCCCAAACATGAAAAGTGTACGGGTTTCGTAAATCGCGTCTATCTAAATTAATAAACAACATATCAGGTTGATTTTTTAAAATCTATTTGCTGTAACATTGTCTACAATTAATGTCAGGTTAACTTTCATCGTAACTTTTACCGTTTGTTTGTAATTCGTATGAAAAGGTAAAAAATTGTATTTTTTTGGCACGTAATTTTACATTTTGTCACAGAACTTTTCAGGCCGACATTTTATGAAAAAATATTTCATTCAAAGATTGTAGCCCTTTCTATGAGCTGTAAAATAATATAATTTTAATGTGTACTTTATGGCTAGGAAATACCAGATATCAACCGTGAATGTTTGGTGCGACATCTCTGCGTCGCTCCGCGGCAGCCGAATTATTGCCGCACTACTCAATTGATGTTTATAGGTACTCGTTAATTTTATATTTGTCAATTGTTTTAAATTTTGGTTTAACTGAAGAAGTGAAATCATACTTACGGGTATCAGTTCACGATTTCAGCAACTAAAAATGCCATAGTATTTCAGTTTAAAATCTATAACTTTATTTATTGAATGGAAATGTAAACTAGCTCCATTATGAATAACCCGCACTAACACGAGTATTTCACGTTCACGATTTCCACATAGCTTTAGTGCACTAAAACAAACGAAATAATGACAAGACTAGAAGAAGTTATAATTACTTTGAAGTGAAAACTTCTTTAGCACCGTTGTGATTTGAACCTGTTTGAAACGAAAAAGCGACACCAAAAAGAAATAGTAAGCAAACGACGAAAAATTAATTTTGTAATAACTTTGAAGTGAAAACTTCTTTAGCACCGTTGTGATTTGAAACTGTTTGAAACGAAAAAGCAACACTAAAAGGAAATAATAAGCAAACAACGAAAAATTTATTTTATAATTACTTTGAAGTGAAAACTTCTTTAGAACCGTTGTGATTTGAACCTGGTTGAAACGAAAAAGCGACACTAAAAGGAAATAATAAGCAAACAACGAAAAATTTATTTTATAATTACTTTGAAGTGAAAACTTCTTTAGAACCGTTGTGATTTGAACCTGGTTGAAACGAAAAAGCGACACTAAATAGAAACAATAAGGAAACAAAGAAAACATTATTTTGTAATTACTTTGAAGTGAAAACTTCTTAAGCACCGTTGTGATTGACATTAATTGTAGACAATGTTACAGCAAATAGAATATAAAAAATTGCAATCCGATATGTTGTTTAGTAATGGAGATAGACGTGATTTGCGAAATCCTTACACTTTTCATGTTTGGGGGAAGCAAGGGGGGGTAGGGGCGGGGACTTTTGGCTAAGCACTTGTCTGAATGATAGTAGTCGATGGGGAAAAAATAGCTTTATACTATATTTTTCCATCTAATTATTACATTATAAAAAAAATGATAATAACCTTGTTCACATTCGTTTCGAACACTACTGTAATACGGAGAACTAATTACTATCAGAAAAGCGGACATCTTTATTTGTGTACCCGAGGATTATACGGATCCAAGTCAAAATTGAGTTTTTGATGCAGACTTGAAACTTGATGTAAATTATCATGTTTATCAGTGGCAGAAAGATGGAAGTCCTAATATGAAGAAAAAATAGGATTTTCAAAATTGCATATGGATGCGAGTACCATGATGCAACAACTATCTTAGAAGCAGAAGGGTGTATCATGGACTTTATTCCTTTCATAATACACCACATGTCATAACAAAATAGTCCACTTCATTTTGAGGCAGTAGGTCTCAAGTCCATGTTTTTGTTTGACTCAAACCAGCGTTTTTTTTTAAACAATTATTTTTTAAAGGCTTTAAATTTCGTTTCTTTTTCACGTGTTTAAAACAAAACTAATTGATTTAATAATGACTTTTTTTGTTATCTATCAGCATGGATATCCGACGAAGTTATGATAGGGAAAAGTTAGAGAAAAAATAGTTTTTTGGCTCTCCTGAACATTTACCTTTTTGAACTTGCATCCGTATGCTTCTCGGGCACAGAATTTGGTTCGTGGGTCAAGGCCACACGACACTTTTTGCTGCCCGCGGTCATTTGACAAGCGTTGCGTCTTGTTTTAGCAGCACTTTAAACAAACGAGACAGCGCTAGAATCCATCCCGTCGTGATTGGATCAGCATGCAGTCTCGTGTTTAAAAGCGCGAAATGTAGATCAGCTGTTTAACCGTGAAATTAACGAATATTTTATTTTTACACAGAATTAAATTGTGGGCAATTTCAAAATTATGCTTTAAATCTGGATTTCTTTGTTTTTATTTCTTTTAAATACTTTTTATTAGTTAGGTACTATGATCGTCCGTAATAATTTATAAGAATTTGACCAAAAAAATCAACTTCTAACGCGATTTACTCGAAAACGAAAGCTCAAATCAAAAAAAGTTATACTACAAAATCGACTCCAAATGTGATGTGGATTCCCCAGTTTCCCGCTTGTACTATGAGTTTCCGGACACCTTGTTTATGTGAACTCCCTCGTGGCCAATTTCTTACCACTTTCAGTCTTGACAGTTTTTGTGTACAATTTATTGTGTTGTCTAGTATAATGTTCGTGTACTTGTGATGTTTTAATAAATGTTGTGTTTGTGTGTATAAGTCTATTTTGTATTTTGTAGATTAAAAGACATATGTTATATTCGTACAATGTTCTTATTTTCAAAAGGTTCATTTCCTGATATAGTTTTTTTTTTGTGGGATTGTCTGGGTTATAGTTGAAGGGTTTTTAAATAACTTTGTTCTGTATTATATGTGTTATATCTGCCCTTTCCTCGGCAGATATTAATTATAAATAAAGGTTCTTTTAAATATAAATGTGTTTATTACTCGTATAACCTAGCTGGATAGCTACGACTGTTTACTATTCGGGGGTAGGTATATCTCTGCGCTCCCACCTTGGGAGCTGGTAAAGTCTATCTCTAGTACCACTTCTTGTACACTAATGCCATCTGGCGAGCTATGGCGCAAGCTAAATGCTTACCGCCATCTATCGTATTATTTCCATATTAAATACCTATTTACTATACATTACACCCTCCCCGACCTAATCTCAAGCCCCTGGCTACAATAAATACAAGTCATGTTCATTACAAATGATTCTATACAATTGACAAAAATGGAATTTTAAATATTTCATTTTTACACGATTTTATACACTAAATTCAACCAAACATAGTCATGATTTTAAATACTTCAACTTAAGTACTTCTGTTTCTCTGGGAGGGACCTCTATGAACGCCTTGAGCGGAGCCTCCCGTCCCAAGGTCTTGGTTGAGTAGTTTGCTCTCGATCATCCGCTGGTAATCTGAAATCAAGAGAACACCCCGTTAGCCCCTTCAACAAAGCTGAGGTCCCCAACTCGTCTGAAGCGCATTTCGTGACCTCAGACGCGGTGGGTGGGTTATTATCTTCACTCTCCTCTTCCCATTTCACAGATAAACTCCTTAACTGATCAATATGCCTCTTCCAAGTCAACGGAGTACCGCAGATTCTAACGATATAAACTTTTTTTCCCACTTTCTTTTCTACAATACCTCTAACCCAACAAACTTTATTCACCTGACGAAAGTCCTTGACTAGACATTTTTGTCCAACATGTAAATTCCTCATTTGTACTGTCACTGAATTAATTGTCACCTGAGAAGTTATCCCAAGATCGAAACATTCCATAAAATCTCTACCCACAATTAATTCTGTTCCATTTATTACTACAATAAAATTAATATTTTTGTTCCTACCCTTGAATTTCACATCAAAAATCGCCTTTCCTACGATTTTTAAACGATTATTTCCATAACCTGAAATAATTCGCTTGTCTTGTGACAAAATGATTGAGCTAAAATGTCTTTTAAAAATACACTCCGGCATTACACATAAAGATGAACCTGAATCAATCATTGCCGTAAACTTCTTGTTATTAATTTCAATTTCCGCAGTGATAGGACTAATTGACGCAACTAAAACTTTACTATCCCTGTGATTTTCAAAAATGGGATTTATAGGATTATTCTTGCAAAATTTCTGTAAATGCCCAACGCCCTTACATTTAAAACATTTCGCATAACGAAATTTACAATCAAACGATAGATGATCATTCCTTTTGCAAATAAAACACTGTTTTTTAACATTACCAGAGGGTGATCTAAAATTCGTACCTGAATTTGATCCTAACCTATATGCTGGTTTCCTGTTAAAACTACCTCGTCGCTCGTCTCGGTTCGTCGATCGTTCCCTACGCTGATCTCGCTTAAACCCATCGCTAATAACTCGCTTTTTTACCAGATTTACTTCTGATTTAACCGTATTAACACTATCCAAAGTTGACATATTAACTGCAAGTCCTTCTATTTCATTAAACGATAACTTTTGCCCTTCCACAAAAATTTTCTCTTTCGCGCGACCCGGTAACAACCCGATTGCAAACATGTCTATAAGATTTTTTTCAAGCCTCATTTCAAATTGACAATACGTTGCTAAAGAACGAAGTCTTACCGCGAAATCTCTTACCGTCTCGCCTTCTTGTTGTCTCGCTAAAAAAAAATTCTCCCGTTCTTTAAAAACTAAACGATTTTTGTTACAATGTTTGTCGAGAAGCGCTAAAAGTTTATCAAAAGATAAGTCCGTTACTTTAATTGGAAAACACAGATTAATTAGTAAGGTTAACGTTTCTGATTCTAGGAGATTCAATAAAAAAGCCCGTTTTTTCTCACCAGACGCTTTTTCATCATGAATCACGAAAAATTGCTCTATCCGAAGTCGAAACAACTCCCAGTCTCCGGAGAGATGGCAAAACGGAGGTATTCTACCCGATTCCATAACTCCCAACAGATAGATCGGCAAAAAAAAACAACAACAATAACAAATAATCCCTCTCAAAGAACCAAAAGAACTTAACTCAGGAACTCTTCTTCCCTCTGGGTTGTATCCTTGTCCTCTGATTAATCCAATGGTTAGTCCTTGAAACGATTAATCCAATGATTAGTCCTTGAAACGATTAATCCAATGATCCACAACCAGATCGCCTCCTTGCGGTATTTTTCTTCTTGTTCCTAGAACAAAAAATCTTCTTCCAGCCCGTAGCCACGGAAACAAATGCTCCTTTAATCCCGAGCAGAATCTCTTCCGATTCTTTTGCCAAAACTGCAAGTCACTTCCGCAGTGACTTAGTCCTCCGTGCCCAGCACAAATTATTATTCGCACGCGTAACTTTCCACACAATTATACTTTAACGGCTGCGCCAGTTGTTATATCTGCCCTTTCCTCGGCAGATATTAATTATTAATAAAGGTTCTTTTAAATATAAATGTGTTTATTACTCGTATAACCTAGCTGGATAGCTACGACTGTTTACTATTCGGGGGTAGGTATATCTCTGCGCTCCCACCTTGGGAGCTGGTAAAGTCTATCTCTAGTACCACTTCTTGTACACTAATGCCATCTGGCGAGCTATGGCGCAAGCTAAATGCTTACCGCCATCTATCGTATTATTTCCATATTAAATACCTATTTACTATACATTACAATATGTAAGTCGTTTATGTACGTAATGTATGTGTTTCCCCATATTTCTATTAAATAATTTAAGTGGGACTGGATTAAGCTAAAGTATAAGCCCCTCTTTATCTCTGTTGGTAGAAGATGAGCAATTCTACCAAATACACCAATTAATGGGATGATTTTTGTTTTTAGTTTTTCTACGTGTTCTTTAAATGTCAAATGTTTATCAATATATAAGCCCAGGTATTTTTCACTATCTAGAATAATATGTAGGTCTCTTTCTTCTATTTGTAATGGTTTATGCGATGGTATTATTCTTTTAGGTGAGCTTAAGATCATGTAACCGGTTTTATTAATATTTATTGTTAGTATATTTTTTATTAGCCAATCGTTTAGTACATTAAGATCCGTTTGAGATTGTTCTAATAGACTTTCTAAGTTTTTGCCGAAGTAAATTATTGCCATGTCATCTGCGTATAAGAAGATTTCACCATGTAGTTTTAGCTGACATATGTCATTTATGTATATCTGGAACAAAAGTAGCCCCAGTATTGATCCTTGTGGAACTCCATAGTTTATACTCTCGAATTGACTGTTTTTATCTCTCATGTTAACATATTGTTTTCTGTTGGACAGATAAGATTTTATTAGTTTGATAGCTGGACCGGTTATACCTGTTTTTTCTATTTTTTTTATCAGTATTTCATGACTCACGGTGTCAAAATCTTTTTGAAGGTCTACGAGAATTGCTATGACATAGTTTTTATTATCTATGCTAGTTCTTAGTTTATTTATAAGATCATTAGTTGCAGAGAGAGTATTAAAATTTTTTCTGAAACCGTATTGTTAAGCATATAGAAATGATTTTTTTTCAGAAAGTTGTCTAGCCTATCGTATATTCCTCCTTCATATATTTTTGATAGAATCGGTAGGACAGAAATGGGCCTAAGTTAGATGTTTGAGTTTTCAAGCTCGCTTTATATATTGGGATAACCCTTGCAATTTAACAACTGAAAAAAACACCTCTTACAAAATGACTAGCACTTTACCAAAACGTGCGAGGACTTAGATCAAAGTTGAACAAATTCTACGAAAATATTCTTAACCAAGAACACAAGCTGATCGTATTCACTGAGACTTGGCTGAATGATTCAATTTTTAATGCCCAAATATTCGATAGAAGATACACAGCATTCCGAAAAGACCGAAGCACCGGACAAACTCGAGGAGGTGGACTAATGTTGGCATTGCTGAATGATGAAAACACGCGAGCTGAACGACTTTCCCACCTGGAAACGGGAGATGAAAATTTATGGGTCAAAGTCATTATTCACGACGTATGTTTATTTATTTGTACTGTTTACATCCCACCCAGTTCTAAAACAATTGTTTACACGATTTTTTTTGAAATGTTAATTAGTAACTTAAGCTACCTTGTCGATAAAAAAAATTTTGTGATTGGTGATTTTAATATCAATTCTTCACAAAATCCACGTGCAGTGAATACCGAACTTTCGTATGTTATGGAACTTTTTCAACTGAAGCAATTTAATACAGAACTGAACTCATGTAATCGTACCTTGGACCTAGTATTAAGTAACTTCAATATGTTTACCAAAAAATCCGATTTCTGCCTAGTACAAGAAGACAATTACCATCCGACACTTTTGTCGGAATTTAGTCTCAAACACGACAGACCATTGAAAAATCGTTGTTTACATTTAGTAAATAACTTCCGTGGTTGGAATTTCTACAAAGGTAAGGCGGCCAACCGTCCCGCATTCTGCGGGACCGTCCCGCATTGACAGCTCTAGTCCCGCATTGCAATATTAACAAAAAAGTCCCGCAAATCGTCTAAAGCGTTCCGCATGTCCCGCATTCCTATATTTTGTTGATATTGTCTGTGGTAGTCAAATAAACTTCCTCTATCTTTAGTCTATTTTTGCCATTTGGTTAAGTTCAAGACAAAATTTGTCCCTAGAAAAGGCCCGAATATATCGATTTAGGCATAGGTTTATTTATGTTAAAAGCTAGAGTCAAAGAGCGCCAGTATAGTAGTGATTGAGCTGTTTTGTTTACGAATTAGTGCATGCCGTGATCCCTAATATTGATAACCCATATTTATCATTCAAATCAAATCAAATAATTTGTTGACCTTGCCGCTGACCGCGACAAAGAGTTGATGTAAGTTCAGTGAAAACTTGCAAAAAGAATTTAATTTTTGGTAAAAGTATTTACCTTCATTTCTGAATATAGTTTTAATTCGCCGCATACACATATAAATTAAACCAGTTTCGTATTCAGAATGTTAAATTGCAGTTGGATTCGTCTGCTGGCATATTTCGAAGGAAAATATTCTCTTATTCGAAGTGCATTGGAGATTGGAGGGAACCTCACCACTTTCCAGTTAGAAAAATATTCTCTCTTTCGAAGTGCATTTATAAAATTCTAGTTGCAGACTATGTGTGTGCTGCCAGCACCAAAGAGAAACCATTTTAATGTTCTGCGTGTAGATTTAATTCGCCGTATACAGATTTAATTTAAACCACTTTTGTGTTCAGAATGTAAAATTTCTGCTGTGGTTTCATCTGCTGACACATTTCGAAGGAATAAATTATCTTATTCGAGATGCAGTTATGAAATTCTAGTTGAAGACTGTGTATGTGTTGCCAGAATCAAAGAGAAAACATTTTCATATTGTGAGTGTAGTTTGAATTCATCGCATACAGATTTAATTTAAACCAGTTTTGGGTTCAGTATATATCAACAACTTGTATATTCATCCTATTACATGGTTACCAATCTCGATTTCCGAGATAGCAGTTGTAAATTTGTGGTAGAATTTATAAATATGATTTTTATTGGATGAATACTATTTCTCTCAATTATGTGGTTATAAAAATCGTCACAAAATGAGGTCGTAATAAAAAATAATAAAAAACTATTTTCACCACCCCCCCCCCCCCCCCCCCCCCCGGCTGACATTGATATTTTATAAAGTTGGCCGCCTTATACAAAGGTGACTTTGAAAAGCTATACAACCATTTGCGTGAGCACAATTGGCAGACTATCTTGGAGATTTCCGATGTAGACGAGGCAGTTAAATACTTCTACGATACCCTGTACGCGTATTTTGATAAATGTTTTCTAAGAAAAAAAGCGCCGCGAAATGAAAACTATCCTAGATGGTTTTCGCGCGAGATTATCGGGGACATAAAGATGAAGCTCATACACCATCGGCGGTGGAAACGATCAGGTTTGGAAAGTGAACACGAGTTATTCAAACCTTATCGTACTAGAATTAAACGTAATATTTCAGCAGCCCACAAAAACTATATCTTAAAGATAGAAAATAATGTGAAACACGATCCGAAGTCATTTTGGAAATATGTTTCTGATAAGAAACACGACAGAGGTCTCTTAATATATTATCCTGAATGATTGCACTCACAAAGGAACCGACATACCGGAAGCTTTCGCAAAGTATTTTCAATCTGTCTATAATCAGGAAAAAGTTGATTTTGAATAATATGTGCCAGGACAGATTGGATCAACAAATGCTCAAAACATCTCCATTGAACTTTTAACACAACTTTTAACCATACATTTGCGATTCTTTAAACATGTATAATGTTATTTTAAGGTTACTTTAAGTCATAGTCTTCAATATTTTTATTATACAATCAATGTACAATGATTTTACAACCTGCGCTACTAATTACGCACTCTTGGTAAAATAAATCTACTAGCTCTGAACATTATTATTTTTAATTGGTAAACTAATGTTTAAGACAAGATTTTTATGCATAGCACAAAGGGTAACAATTATTAGCCTGAAACACTCATCAACATTGAAAAAATCTTCCGAGAAAAGATAAATGCCGCCGACGGGACTTGAACCCGCGTCCTTTTGATATCCGGTCAACTACTCTACCAACTGAGCTACGTCGGCTTATCTCCCACCCGCCAAATATTTCAATATAAACTAGTGTTTCATTCAACAATTACTGCTTATTACATTTTTTCACCTGAAAACAACCAACTTTATTTTTTGTGAGAAATGCATTATAAGTGCTTACTCTCCCACTAGATGGCGTCGAGACAAATTATGTCTACATTTTTTGGTGGAATACTTTAACTTGTCAAATATTAATTATTATTTTTAATTGGTAAACTAATGTTTAAGACAAGATTTTTATGCATAGCACAAAGGGTAACAATTATTATAAGCAATAATTGTTAGCCTGAAACACTCATCAACATTGAAAAAATCTTCCGAGAAAAGATAAATGCCGCCGACGGGACTTGAACCTGACCGGATATCAAAAGGACGCGGGTTCAAGTCCCGTCGGCGGCATTTATCTTTTCTCGGAAGATTTTTTCAATGTTGATGAGTGTTTCAGGCTAATAATTATTGCTTATAATAATTGGTAGCTCTGAACATAGTTCATTGAGGCAACACAATTCAATGTCCTTACATTAATTGAAAAACAACCAACTGGAATCAAAACCTTGAAATCCATGTACCACAACAATCAGCTGGAATCATATCTCAAATTCCATGTACCACGCTATATGTACACCAACGCTCCGAACACTTAGTTCGTCGATGCGTCAAACACTGTAAATAAAGTAAAGAGTTCATCGAACTTGACAAGTTTTAAAACATTATTTAAAACTAACTTGTATATAACTCACACCTAAGAACTAACTGATTTCAGCAAATAAAATGGTTTATAGAATACAATAGTCTAGTAATCTCAACATTATGTTTTATTGTTATACACTTAATTTTATGATTTCATGTTATTAGAACTAAGATTTTTAGTTTAAAATTTTTGTAAAACCTTTAATACCTTCCAATGTGTTCTTGAAATTATAACAGCAGTCTACTTCCAAAAAATAACTAGTCATCATACTCTGCTCGAGTAACTCTCACAATTTTCCAAAAAGGGATTTCAAAGCCATTAGCTTGAAATCCCTAATTGATAAACTTTCCCCACTCTTACCCCTCCCCCTCCCTCCTACCCTTTCCTTCCATGTGTCATCTATATTTAATTTTTAAGTTTAGTATACGTTTGATCCTGATGAAGTAAACATTGTTTACGAAACATGTTGATTGTGTACCAATAAAAGTTATGTAAACAAAGTTATTTGTCTTTTTATTAAAACAAGTAATGCCATCACAAAGTGAAAACCTTTCCGAAGAAGTTTTCTTCGAAAAATTAATAGTTTTAATAATATGAATATTTATTAGAAATTTTAAAAAAGGTTTTTTTAATAATAAGAAATTATTTTTGGAAAAAACCCTCAGATTCACCTTAATGACTATAAAAGGCAACTTTTTGCATTCGGGGCGATGGGAAACAACGCAATTAAAATGTCAATAGCGAAAGTGAAATTTTACTTCGCATACTGTTTTCGCGGGTATTTATGGTTGCTGCCATTTCGTTCTGCAGGGTAGGCGACTTCATACGGAAACCAAGGGCGGATCCAGGGGGGTTCATGACCCCCCCCCCCCTCCCTAGGCTGGGTCCAGGATCTAGGTGGACCACTAATGATAATTGTTAAACATAATGTTTTTATATATTTTTTGTCACAATATAGATTTTATTTAAGTACTTAATAAAATACCTACTTTTTATAATGTTCTCCTGACGAAAGAAGGGTGCTTCTAAAACCGGTAGAGTGTTTATAAAATAAAAGTGGTGTACAAAAAAAATTATATGTGTTTTTATTGTTTTTACTTGTATCTATTATTATCAAAATTAAATTAGAACTGCTTGGCGGCCGTCCAAGAATTACGTTACGCACTTGGGGCGAACAACGCGTTACGTAACATGTTTTTTTATTTAAATAAAAAAATAAGAACTTAGAAAAATAATGCACATTCTTAAGGCTATGTCAATGTTTGGATAATTGTTTTAAGTTCTTTATTTCTTAGAACCTAAAATGTTAAATTGCTTTGGTTTTTCGGGACAGTTCTCCATCTCAAGCTGTTGTAGTTAAATAAGATTGTAGATGGATATATTAATTAAAAAATCACTTTTCTAAACCTCCAAAATTATGTCTTTACCAACAAACTTGCTAGCACTATTTTGAACTTCTTCAGTGTTCAAATTTTGATGGATAAAATTTTTCTGTTCAAGGTTTTTCTCCACTGTGGGTAAATATATGATTTTTTAGATATCCCTCTGCAGTACATGAATAGTTGCAGTCAGTACACGAAAAAGATTACTCTCCACTGTGAATGAGCAAGTGCGTTCTTGGACGTCCCTTTTGAGAACATGATTAGTTGCAATCGGGACACGAAAAAGTTTTTGTCCACTGTGGGTTACCACACGATTTTTTAGATGTCCCTTACGATAACACGAATAGTGTCAATCGGGACATGAAAAAGATTTTTCTCATCTGTGGCTAAATATGTGATGTTTTATTTGTTATGTTGTAGAACATGTATATTTGCAGCCAGAACACGAAAAAGGATTTATCCACTATGGGAAAACTTGCTCTCTTTATATTTCTCCTCGTATATGCATAGTTAGACTCAGAACATGAAAAAGGTTTTTTCTCAACTATTTTTGAATTTTGAATTAAATTTTTAAATCTCCCTGTCGAGAACTTAACTGCATTCGGAACATGAAAATGGTTTTGTCCGCTGTGGATGAATATGTAATTTTCTTGATACCTCTTCGAAGAACATGAATACTCGCAGTAGACACATGTAAAAGGTTTTATGACATTGTGAGTCAGCAAATGATTTCCAAGAAGTTCCTTTGTACAACATGAATAATTGCAGTCGGGAGATGAAAAAGGTTTTTGTCCAGTGTGGGTAAACATGTGAATTTTTAGATGCCGTTTTGTAGCGCATGAATAGTCGCAGTCGGGATATGGAAAAGGTTTTTCATCACTGTAAGTTAGCAAGTGCCGTTTTAGTTATTTTTTGACATAAGGAAATATTGCAGTCAGGGAATGAAATAGGTTTTTTTCCACTATGGATAAACATGTGATTCTTAGATTTCTATTTGTAGTACATGAATAGTTGCAGTCGAAACCTGAAAAAGTTTTTTCTCCACTATGAGTCAGCAAGCGAACTCTCAGATATCCCTTTTCAGAACACGAATTGTTGCAGTCAGGACATTAAATAGGGTTTTCTCCACTGGGTAAACGTGTGATTTTTAGATTTTCGCTTACTTCGTAGTACAGGAATAGTTGTAATTACTTCGTAGTACAAGAATAGTTGCAGTCGGAACTTTAAAAAAAAATCTCCACTATAAGTCAGCAAGTTACTTCTTAGGTATCCCTTTTGAGAACAGGAATTGTTGCAGTCAGGACATGAAAAAGGTTTTTTTATTCTGTGAATCATACTGTGGATTTTTAAATCTTTCATTTAAGAACTTGTATAACTGCATTCGGAACATGAGGAAAAACAGTTTTAAATTGTGGAGATCCGGAAGGAATACAAGGCCGATAAAAATAATAATAATTTCCAATGTTTTTTATAAATAGCAACATGAATAAATAAATTAAAATATATGCGCATTTGTCTCGAGTTAGATATCTCTTGTTTTATTTATTACTTTCAGGTACAATTTTTTTAGGGGGGGGGGGGGGGGGTGGTGTTCAGAAAACGTTACGGCGCGTTACACGGGGGTGAGGAGCGGTCAAAAATTGCGCTACGTAATACTTGAACGCCCCCTTGTGACTTGACCACGACTATGTGACCCCCCCCCCCCTGGCGCCAAAGCTGGATACGACCTTGACGGATAGATGGTTTGCGCCCCCATCCCACCCCCCCCCCCCCCCAATAAATTATTAAACGTGAGCGAGCTCTTTCATTACTTCTCCGAATACAAGAACCTTCCTCGGAGTCCCGTAAGTATCCTCGACACCACAAAGGGAGATCTGATGAGAGGCTCGCCACACCTGTATCAATAGCATGTATTTTTATGGTACTTAATAATACGCGTTTTACAAATCAAATAGAAAGAGAGCAAGTTGTCAGAAAGGCGATTTAATTATTTTAGTTTTTTATTCAGCTATAAAACATTGAGAAATCGGAAATTGTAATTGAGTATTACAGGTTGAAGGTTTGATGCGTTTGACAATTTCTAATATAGTTAATATTTAACGGAAATACAAAAGTGAAGAATGTTCGGCAAGAGGCCGTCTCGTTAATAAGCATTTATCCTGGCCGCGTGATATTCCATAACGGACAGGAATCTACAGTTTAAACATAATAAGAGCATTACACTTACTGTCTGTCGGAGTACTCTCCACATACTCCAAACATTCCTTCTTTACATCCGGGAGGTCAATCACTATATCCGTATACGGAATTTCTATATCATCTGCGTCCAATTCCTGGGACCCTGGTTCCGTCTTGATGGAAATACTCTCTGGTTTGGGAAGATCCATGACACTGCTGTTGTGTTCTCCTGTTATGGCATTTTGACAGCAAGGCCATAAATGTGCGCGATAAAATAGATGGTAAGTCTACGACATTTGGGTTAGGTAGGTACTGGAGAAATAAATCACAAAACATTTCATTTATTTATTTTTAGTACATGATACATATATTTGACATAGATTAGATTTATTAAATCACCATACTAGGCGAATGCCTGTTTCATGGTAATATGTCATATATTGGCAAATTATAAATATAAATGTGTAAATTCTAATATGCAATTGTTAATTTTCTGCAAAAAGACCTCGAAAGAATTTCAAAATTGTAATCGCTCGAAAGAAGCTATTTACCTATTCTGAAGGCAATTATTGATGTAATTAAATGTAGTAAATTTAAAATATTATATCTAAAATAAAATATTCAAAATATAAAAATCCACAGTTCCGAACTCCTGCAACTTGCAGTGGGAGGTACTGAAGGTACTCGTGCCATCGAAACAGCGCGCTGCGGCGCGTTGGAACTCGAAACATACTAAGGTGTTATTAAAAGTTATTATTGCAATTTTGCAAACCTATGATCACCTTACTTTAAATTTTGGTTGTATGCATTTTTATATTATGTTTGTATTCTTTCTTATCGTAACTTATTGATAACACATATCTCACTGTACTTAAATTTATATATTTTTTTGCTCATATCTTTATTTCATGTACCTATATGTTTCATCATTATTTTCACCAAAAACTTTCTTCCAGAAAGGGCAGTGGCGTACCGTGGGGGGGGCGGGGGGGGCGGCCCGCCCCGGGCGGCACTTTTGGGGGGGCGGCAAAATTTCACAATCAATAATCATCTTGTAAAAATTTGGATTGGGGAAGTCGCGGGTTCTATTCTCGCGTCAGGACTTAAAAGTTTTTTCTAGTTTATAGTTTCTTAACATCTTTCCAAATTTTTTTATACTGTTAAAATCAAAATATTAATGACAGACGTTTTGTTTTTATTTCTAACACATAAATTATTTTTAAATAAAAATGTAAATGGCAACAGTATCATTTTAGCTCTAATTGATAGTCGATTTGTGTTTTATATTCGTGAAGCATTGTGCGCCCTGCTGAAAGCGCACAAAAAATTACACTTATACGGTTTTCTTCCACGTATATATCACGGTGATATATTTTAAATTTATTATCACAGAAAAGTTAAATAGCTGACAGGTGTGTGCATACTTATTCGAATTGCAGTTATAAAATTCTAGATGCACACTATCTATGTGCTGCCAGAATCAAAGAAAAACCATTTTTATGTTCTGAGTGAAGTTTTAATTCACCGCATACATATTTAATTAAAAGCAGTTTTGTGTTCAAAATGTATAATTCCAGTTGTGGATTCATCTGACGACACATTTCGAAGGAAAACATTATATTATTTAAAGTGCTTTATAAAATTCTTGCAGACAATTTATGTGCCGCCAGAATCAAAGAAAACCATTTTCATGTTCCGAGTGTAGTCTTAATTCACCGCTAAGAGATTTAATTAAAACCCCTTTTGTGTTCAGAATGTAAAATTCCAGTTGTGAATTCATCCGACGACACATTTCGAAGAAAAAACTTATTTGAAGTGCTTAATAAAATTCTTCCAGACAAGTTATGTGCCGCCAGAGTCAAATAAAAACCTTTTTCATGTTCTGAGTGTAGTTTTAATTCACCGCATACAGATAAAATTTAAGCCAGTTTTATTGTTCAGAATGTAAAATTCCAATTGTGTATTCATCTGCTGACATATTTCGAAGGAAAACATAACTTTTTTCGAAGTGCAAATATAAAATTCTAGTTGCAGACAATTTATGTGCTGCCAGAACCAAAGAAAAACCGTTTTCACGTTCTGAGTGTAGTTTTAATTCACCGCATACAGATTTAATTAATAAATATTTAAAAAAAAAATTTAAAAAAAGGATCACTACCCCCCCCCCCCCCCTCCCTGAAGAAGTACCTATATAGGGGGGGGGGGGCGGCAAAATTTTCCTCCGCCCCGGGCGGCTGATACCCACGGTACGCCACTGAGAAAGGGGTTATAACGGTTCCTTCATGGTAAGTTCTTTGGTGCGCTGTTTGGACCGTAAAAGATTCCTTTAAGTATTTACAGTCGAAAAATAGTTTATTATACAAATCGCGAGTCATGAATGATTTAGTGCTGCCGGTATCGATTAATATTTTAATTCCTAGGGGTGCCTTAATAAACGGCAAACCACAATGTATATTGTGTAAATGGATTATGGGGGTGGAGTTTCTATTTCTTCCTCGTGAAAATCCTCAGGATATTCAGTGTGGAACAACTCCTGAGCCGTGCGACCATTTCCTAAATTAACTATGGGTCCTCCATCTTGGCGACGATGAGGTGCAGTGCGCATGCTGACATCCTCATGTCTATTATAATAATTATATGGGCGCGGTTCAAAATCATTATTTTTATTACTAAAATGGGGTGCGTTATAGGGCTGACGCGGCGTGTACGAATTATTTTGACTGTGTATAAAATTTTCGTTAGAGTTATTATTAATTTGACTTCGCATTCCGGGTGCAAAATTATTGTTTTTTAATGTCTCCGTACCAAAGGGGCGTTGCGTTATTATTTTCTTATCTAGTTCGCCATACGCGACTAAAGTTCGAATCTCTTAACACAAAGTATCGAAATCTTTATTCAAAATTGCACATTTGATGTGTGTTGGTAACATATTAAGTAAAGTATTGCGTGCCGTATCTAAATATGCAGCAAATATCGCCGGTGCATTAGTTGCACCGACCTTCGACGGGATGAAATGATATCAGCCAGAACTTCTTAGCCAGATCCAGGTATCGGGAACGCTTGGGATAGTTCTAGAAGCCTCCTTTGTTGGGCGCCAGTTAACTTTTTATGGGTTTCTTAATACACCAGACGCGTTAAATGAATATTCGGTGAACTTATAATATTTATTTAAAAACAATAAACAGTACATGTGAGTAATTACAGTTTCTTTTGGAGAATCTAGCAACTACAGGGACGTGTAGTCCCTTTAATGATAAGTCGAAGATAAGCATTCGTTAGAAGTCAGTGGTCTCTTTTATAGCTGCAGACGGCCGGGTCCATTGTAGCTGATAACGTTTATTGGTTTGGTGCAGCGCCGGATGCGTGGTTCGTTCGGTGTTATCTTCAGGTCTGTCAGCTTCTGGATTAGGTACGCACGATAAATTATCTACTGTTTCGATAAATGCGTGTTTTAGACCGTCGTAGATAATGCGAAACAACCGATATTAAATACCAATTTTACTTTTTTTTCATACCAATGTACCAATTTTAATTTTTTTATATGGTAACCCGTGTCTTTGAGTCTTTTTTTATTTATTTATCATTTATTTATTTATTTCTATTCTAACATACATACATATTACAGATAATTACATTGTATACATACATAGATATCAAGTTAAGTAATAAGGAAAAAAAAATGTTAATGATCCGTAACTGTATATAGGTAAGTACCTAGTAGTATTTTGTGAACACCTCACTAGGCGAACCTGTGCTGAGGTGTTTCCATGTTTTGGAATAATTGAAATTCTGACGACAAAAGTAAAAACACTCGAAGTAGGCGTCCTGGCGATGTCTCGGGAAGTCTCCGGTCAGGTCGTAAAGCTGACGCTGCGTTTTTGACCTCTTTCGTATCAACGCCAAGATGGGCGTACTGGGAGGAGAGATTGTTGAGGTTATCCTTGAAACACTTGTGTTCTGGATATAATTGTAACTTTATTTGATAACTTTACAATCGAGATTACTGGCAATTAGTCGTTTAATTGAGTCGGTAAGAGAGAGTGATGCGAGTTTGGTCGACCCATGGCGGCAGTATTGTATACCTACATAAAATAAAAGATTAGTTGCAGTTAGGATCTATACATATGAAGAAATGTAAAAAAGACTACTATATAAAACAATTGCAAAAATCAGAAAATGCCCGGAGCCCTATACTCTCTGAATCTATTGGGTAAACATAAAATTATGGTGTTATTTTAATTATTTTAGAAAAAAATCTTTTTGCAAGTTATGCTTTAAAATAATACAACGAATTGTTTGTTTTTGCCCGTACCATGATTTAAAATATAGGTTACGAGACAATGCGGGTGGTTTCGCTGAACTAGGTCCATTAGACATTCTTGAGATTTAGTGCGTTTATGTATATACCCAACGCGAATATTAATAGAAAAACCAAATACAAATACGTTCCCATGGCAACGTACAACACAAGAATGGCATCTACAGCTTCTGACTAGCTCTAAAATGTAATAATAATATAACCTCAAATTTGTACCTTGCATTTCCCCTGTGTTGAGCGAACTAACAGCAAATTGAGCGAACAAACACTAAACACTGACGTAGCGGCTACGAACGGCTTACGAAAGACGCTTACACTGACACCGTAAAATAACAAATCCAATAGATTTTAATTATACATTTGACGAACTTTAAATAATATGTCAAATCAATGATGAAACTGTCAACACGTTGCAACCTGTTACCTGCAAACCGTGCGATGCTTTTGTTAATGGAATTACTGAAGATTTCATAAGAAAATGGTCTTTAACTACCTTCTCCTAGAGACTTAAATCGTACAAAATAAAACGATAGCTAGCGTACGTACCACACACTAACTAAAATTGTCAGCATTTTGAAGGGCGCAAGTCTTTTTTGTTTTGTTTTAAGTCATGTATATTATCGAGGCTTCTGACTCACATAATGTTGTCTTTTTTTGCCTCATCTGTTTTTAAATTATAATATTATCTATAATCTCTAATGATCTTTAAAAGGTACTTAGTCCTTTTATATTGATTTTATATGAAAATTCACTTTCAAATATTTTCCAGTTTACATGAACTAATAAATTTCATTATTCTCGATATGGCATGAAACTCGGTTGAGGCTATTAAATTCTGAACTTCCGATGAGTTCGAGGTCATTAATATTGTTACTCTCTGTCGTTCATATTTAATGCACTTTGATAATGTGTGCTCGACATCTTCAATTTGTTCACATATCGAGCACATTGGAGAATCAAAGAGGCCTATCAAACACAACATTCTTCCCATTAGTGCATGTTCGGATCAAAGGCGCAAGTAGGTTTGTTTGATTCACCAGAACAAAAATATAGCGCTGTGATTGGTTATTGAATTTGGATCGCACCCATTCGTCGTAAAAGATATATGGAAAAATAGATCTTAAGTTTAAACAAATTGTAAAAAAATTCTGTAACTGACTGTAAATTCGTAAACCGTTGATTCCAACCTGATGCGTGCGCATTCTGTTTCTTTGGAAAGTGTTGCTAGAGCGTAATAATTATTTCGTACTATGGGTAATTTTTAAACGATTCAGGGAATATTATAACTAAATTTTAATATAATATTTATTTTCTCACGGCGACCCTTCGGAGTTGGCGCCAGGTTTTTGCACGTTTTTGAACGTATGGCAGATCCGGCGCTGTAATTTCCTTGCCACTGCGACACATGTTTAATTCCTGCTTTGAAAAAAACATTTTTCCAAATGCATTTAAACTTTCAAATATTGTACCGATACATAAATCTGCATCGGTCTCTAATCTTGACAATTACAGACCAATATCGCTGATATCCCAAATTGCAAAGATTTTAGAAAAAATTATAAAGACACAAATATTAGAGTTTCTAGAATCTAACGCACTTTTGTCCCCAAACCAATATGGTTTTAGTTTTAGATCAGGTCTTAGTACAGATGATGCCTTATTTAATCTAACAATAAATATATGTACCAATCTTGACTCAAATATGAGAAGTATAACAATCTTTTTAGACTTAAAAAAGGCTTTCGATACAGTTAATATAATATACTGATTAGAAAACTTAATAGCATAGGGATTAAAAATAATTGTTTGTCACTCTTAATAAATTATTTACTTGAACGCAGACAATCCACCAAAATAGGTAAAAATATTAGTAAACCAGCATCTGTGCGACATGGAGTTCCACAAGGAACAGTTATTGGTCCGTTATTGTTCTTAATCTATATTAATGACCTATGTAATATTAGCATTCCGGGAAAACAATTTCTCATATGCCGACGATACTGCAATTACAGTTCATGGTAAATCCTGGGACGAGGTCTCTGAAAATGCAAATAAGTGCACATCCATTGTCAAAGAATGGCTAAATATTAATCTTCTGACACTAAACTGTGAAAAAACTCTTTACATTCCTTTTTATAATACCAAAAAGGCGGCACCCTTAACTCCCTTAAATATAAGGTTTCACAAAAATACTTGCAATCCTGTCTCATGCTCTAACTGTACAAAAATGAATACTGCCAATAAGGTTAAATACTTAGGAATTATAATAGACAGTCAACTCAAATGGACAGATCACATAGAAAAGCTTGTAAATAAACTTAGGTATTTAATTTATATGACATTGTCGACATTAAAAGAATGAAGTTGGTGTATCGTGCATTGGTGCAATCATCAGTGTCTTATGGAATAATTGGATGGGGGGGTGTGTATAATACGCACATTAAGCCACTAGAAATAACTCAAAAATTAATAGTAAAAAATAATGTTGCAAAAAGATATGAACTACCCCTCCCTGCAATTATTCCAGGAAGCTGAATTGTTAGAGATAAGAAAAATTTATTGTATACAATGTTTAAAATATATATTTTCTCGACATATTCTTTTTACAAAAAATGAAAACCGATTTAGTAATAGGTTAAATAATGTATTTGAAGTTCCACCGTGTAAAACTAGGCTTGCGCAAAAACATGCGTATTTTATTGCACCAAAAATGTATAATGCTCTCTACAAGACAACAGAAATTGAATGTAAAAATATATCCTCCTTCAGCAAATATAAAAATGTAATAAAGTCTTGGATGAAAACCATTGATACAAACATTTACTTGCTATAATTTCTGACCTGAAGTAACTTAACAAATTTTAATCTTTATTAACATCTTGTTTGAATTGTAATTCAGTAAACACTAATTTTATTTTATTTTATTTTTTGTTTATTTATTTTTATGCTTTTTAATATCTAAAAAGATAATGAATGTATATGAGTCAAATTTAAATCGTTTTAAAAACCCACAAGTATACCCACGAACAGGCGATGCCTATGTGGGATTTCTGCTTATTATTTTATTCTTTAATTTTTAAATGTTTATATATAAAAAATGCCTTTGAGTATTGTAAAATTAAACCAATGTATGTACCAAAAAAATTATTAATAAAAAAAAAAATTTAAAAAAATAAATTATACATAGCATCTAGTTTATGTACAAGATAGATAGTAGTTTTGATAAATAGGTAGGTATATTATTCTAGGGACCACACGCCAATGGAATGAATAATATTGTGATGTTAATGTTTTGTCTTAAAACAAAGTTATAATTGCCTACTATTTCTTTTTAATATTTGTTTTTGGTTATGTTTGGTTAGGTGTTATGATTTTTTAAGTAAATTGAATACCTTGTTGTTTGATCCAGTCTTTGATGTGTTTTTTGTGAAGAATTGTACATGGATTTGTAGTTAGTAGTTGTTTCAGTGTGGTGGGCATGAGGTTATATAGTGTTAGCAATAATAAAACGCTAAGTTAATATTTATGATGAAATATATTGTCTCCACGTTAATTGACAATAACAACATTCAAGAATCAGCAAGATTATATTCCGTGTTCCGCCATTTGTAAATCCAGCCGTTCGCTGTCGCTGCCCGTGTCAGTAGGTAGATCTTCTCCATTCCCGCCAGCCAGGAAGCGTCCCTTCTTTACCGACCGCAATAGCTGGTATAGTTTCCTTGTTGGCCGCCAGAGGCGACAGCAGTACCTCTGGAGGCAGATGAGCGGCAATATTTAAATATGACACGGCCATACTGACCACTGCTTTGACCTCAAAGCAGGAAGCTAAAAGAAAAGAAAAAAAAATATTAGAGGGATTGAAATTTTTTCAACCCCACAATGGTACTGACAAACAGATTACCCTGCTCGCCCTTCCTGACCATTGCAGAAATTTGTTCATTTGGTCAATTTCTCATATTTTCATATGCGACCATCACTCTGTGAGTGCTGCCATTGGGTCTGGTACCCACCACGTCAAAACGATCGTTCGGCAAGACTTCTACCACCTTATAAGGCAAACTCCGAAACCGACCTTTCAACTTTTGTACACGTCAAAACGATCGTTCGGCAAGACTTCTACCACCTTATAAGGCAAACTCCGAAACCGACCTTTCAACTTTCTGTACCCCGGATTTCCCCCAGAAATCCGTATTAAAACTGTATCGCCAACGCGATACGAAGGTTTAAATAACCGTTTTGCATTGAATTGTTTCATCTGCCGCCTTTGATCTGCATCAAAAAGCATGAATCGGTTCGAGTTGAACCGTTTCATCTACCGCCTTTGATATTTATCAAAAGAACCTTTGTCTCAGCACGCAAGACCATAAGGTCCTGCTACTCACCAACCTGTGAGTTTATGAATCGGTTCGAGATGAACCGTTTCATCTGCCGCCTTTGATATTCATCAAAAGAACCACACGCCAATGGAATGTATAATATTGTGATGTTAATGTTTTGTCTTAAAACAAAGTTATAATTGCCTACTATTTCTTTTTAATATTTGTTTTTGGTTATGTTTGGTTAGGTGTTATGATTTTTTAAGTAAATTGAATACCTTGTTGTTTGATCCAGTCTTTGATGTGTTTTTTGTGAAGAATTGTACATGGATTTGTAGTTAGTAGTTGTTTCAGTGTGGTGGGCATGAGGTTATATAGTGTTAGCAATAATAAAACGCTAAGTTAATATTTATGATGAAATATATTGTCTCCACGTTAATTGACAATAACAACATTCAAGAATCAGCAAGATTATATTCCGTGTTCCGCCATTTGTAAATCCAGCCGTTCGCTGTCGCTGCCCGTGTCAGTAGGTAGATCTTCTCCATTCCCGCCAGCCAGGAAGCGTCCCTTCTTTACCGACCGCAATAGCTGGTATAGTTTCCTTGTTGGCCGCCAGAGGCGATAGCAGTACCTCTGGCGGCAGATGAGCGGCAATATTTAAATATGCTGCTAACAATAGTTTGATTGCGTAATACTTGAAGTGTCTTTGCACGTGTGAGGTATGAGTTATCAGTATGTTAAGTGTTTTTTTTTTGTAGAGGCCCTGGTTTTAATTGCAAATTGAGGTTGCATTTGAATGTGAAGTTTATTTATTTTATTTATTTGATTATTTATTTCAAGACTTGTTTTTACATTAAAAAATGATAACATTTACAAGGTTAAACAACAATTTTTTTTTTATTATACTACCCCATAAGTTGAGCTCTGGGAGCTCGTGTTTATGGGAGGAGTATTTATTCACACGCAAAAAATAAAATAATAATAATGTTCTAATTAAATGTTTAAATAATATTCAAAGAACTTATGAGATAAATACAAATATTAATTGACATAGGTTTCGTAATTTTGGAAAAAAAATCGTTATACAAGGTCAATACTTTTTTTTTTAAATATTAAATATTGCAGTTAAAGTAAGGGTAAATTAAATTAAATTAAGGGTACAATATATCATTATCCGATTTCAGTGACTTAATTTGTTTTTTGAATTGTTCATATTTCAATGTTTCAGTTACAATAATTTTGTTTTTAGATAATAATATATTGTACCATCTTACACCTAGATACAGATAGTGGTGCTGAGCCGTGATAGTTCTAAGCATAGGGATGGCTATTAAGCCATTCGTTTTAAATCTATTGCTTATGCTATCAGAGGAGTGAATTTTTTTTTAATAAAATAGGTACTCTTTATAAATTTGATATAAAGCGTTTCTCTTATACAATTCTGTGATGGATGCTACA
The DNA here is from genome assembly GCA_917563855.2 of Limnephilus lunatus. Classification (NCBI taxonomy): domain Eukaryota; kingdom Metazoa; phylum Arthropoda; class Insecta; order Trichoptera; family Limnephilidae; genus Limnephilus; species Limnephilus lunatus. The sequence continues at coordinate 105,204,097 of OU830592.1, read as the reverse complement.
TTAAATTCTCGAAATATCTCTAGAGTAGGGAAGTCGTATGGTTTCCTAAGGATGATTTTTATAATTATTCTTTGAATTATGATTATAGGTTGTAAGGAAGCTTTAAAGGCCCCTCCCCACCCAATAATGCCGTACTGTAATAAGGACTGAATTAATGCAAAATATACAATTTTTATGGTTTTCTTGTTTAAAATATTTCGTATGTTATAGAATACATAGATAAGTTTTCTTATTCTTTCCACAGTGAGATTGATATGATCTTTCCATTTAACATTTTTATCTATTAAGATTCCAAGATATTTTATACTAGATTTATGATTTAAGTGGCCTCCTCACCATGCGATTTCTAGTCACTTTATGCTGTGCTGCAAGCTGTACAGCAGATTGACGGTTGCCACTACACCATTCAATTTGCAGAAAGGTCTTAGTTTTTGCGCTGTGCTGACGTGTTCGGAGCGCCCGCGCTGTGCGCAAACGTGTCATGGCTCCGTCACATCGATCAATACTTTCGAAATTTCAACGTATTGGACTAGCGTTGGCTTTATTGACAACAGAAAATAATAATCCGATTCGTAAAAGAAATTATTGAGCAAAAAATGATATATTTTTTTATTAAAAACAAAAATATTTGTGTTTTTCGATCACATGACGCTACTGATCCCATCACGATGGGATGGGTTTGAGTAAACTAGCGCTGTCTCGTTTGCTTAAAGTACCGCTAGAACGAGACGCAACGCTTGTCAAATGACCGCTAGGCCATAAACGCGTTCTCTATTGAATTATCAGTTGCGGCGTGTGATGGAATAATATTTTAAATGTTTTAATGAAAACACAAAATGATTTTAAATTTTTTTACTCCAAATAATCTCGGGAAAAAGTACTTAAGTACTATAAAGTACTTTAACTTTAGTAATCTGAAAGAATGTTGCCTATTGCATGCTGATGATGCGGTGCTGATGTCTAACAATATGGAAGATCTACAGTCTACAGTCTCTCGTGTCCAGGATGAACGAAGTATGCATGAAGAATGAGTTAATAATTTTATTTTATTTGGAAAATCAACAGTTTATAAAAATAATGTTTGATGAAATACATATGTATAAAAATTTTACCAATAACAGGTTTTCACTGATGTATATTAAATTATTAAGTGAGTAGGTATAAAGAAAAATAGTTAAATTAGGTTATGTGGATGGGATGGTGAAAGGGAGGGGAAAGGGATGGATTAATTCTGTGTAAATAGTAGTAGGTATGTATTTTTAAATGTTATTTATTCATTTTAGATTTGAAAATGTTAGGTACTGTGTTAAATAAGTCGAATTCACTGTATGTCATGTTAAAGATGAGTGAAGCGCGGTGAATGATTGTATTTTGTTTAGAGTTAGTGTTGCATTGAGGAATGTATAATGCGTGGTTTTGTCTGGTTTGTCTGATAGGCACACTTAGTTAAATTCTTTCTAGTAATTCACTCTTAGTTAATTAAATAGCTACCTCTATGGTAGATATAATAGAGGTAGCTATTTTTCGTAGAAATAGTACGTCTGCCAAATTTCTTCCACTTTCAAAAGACGATATCGTGAATGTAAGTAAGTCTAAAGTCATGGTATATGAAAGAGAGAGTACGAAAACAATGTGCAACATAGTTGTAAATGATGAATACTTGAAGCAGGTGGATGAGTTCTTTTATTTGGGAAGTAAGTTTACGAGAGATGGAATGGCTGATAGAGATATTGAAAGAAGGATGAAAGCTGTTAACTCTATTAATGGAGGACTGAACGCCGTTGGCACCAACAAAAAACTGTCCATAATGGAGTGCTGGTACCTACCCTGATGTATGTCAATGAGGCATGGAACTGGCAGAGGAAGGATGAAAGTAGACTGAATGCTGTAGAAATGAGATCCCTGGGGCGAATTTGTGGTAAAACCATGTACGATCGTGTGAGAAACGTGGAGATACGCAAAGAATGCAAGGCTGATGTAAGTGTGATGTGTAAGGTTAAGAAAGGGACGCTCCGATGGTTTAGGCATGTAGAGCGAATGAACCAGGAAAGTAGTGTAAGTAGAATATATGACGCAAATGTGAATGGTAGAAGAAGTCGAGGACGCCCGAGAAAGACATGGCACGATCAAGTGAATCAGATACTTGAGTCGGGCCATGTCAAGACCCAGAATAATAGAAGAGCATGTATGAAACGTTGTATGAGTGTAAACGAGGCAAGGAATGTGTGCCAAGACCGAGTTGTTTGGCGGTCCGTCTTCGGAAACGGCGGCGTGATGGTTAGTTAGTTAGTTAAGCTGTTAATCGCTGGTTAAAATCTCTCGGGTACGTGCTTTTACACCCTGTATAATTTTAGAAATATAAAATTTTGATACGCAAAATAAAAAAGTTTTAAAAATGTCCCACTTTACGTCCTGGTATTTTTCTAACAAAAATTACCCATAAAGAAAAAAAAATAAAAACACACGCATATTTTATTAGGCAAATTTATTATAAACATTATCAACCACTCACATCTTTGTCGTTTCTGGAAAAATAAAATTAATTAAAAAATTCCCACAATTTCACAAATTTTTTTCAGATTTTGGTTGGAAACTTTAGTTTCAAAAAGGTGTACCTAAGTACGTTTTCTGTTAATTTGGGGTTAACTTTTAGATTCGAATATAAAACGTGGTGTTTTATCTTTCTAACACAGCACCGTTTAGATCATATTTATAATTATCGTAGTAAGGGAGACACAGCGATGAGACCTATATGAGTTGTTTCAAAAGCCGAACAAATTAGCCGGATTTTATATTAAAAAAATAAAAACCCATACCTTCATATTTTATTATAAACGTTATTATCAACAACTCCATGGTTTTGTTACCAATATCTCACCGCAAATAATTTTTGTCGGAAATATCCCACAAGCATCGAAGGTCCTTGTACAAGTCTTGTATAAATCAAAAATTCCTACCCTAACTTCTTTTTCCTCTTCAGGCGCGATGAGTAAAATAATAATATTTACTTCGTACAAGGCGCTGTCAAGGACCGCGCGAAACGCTCTCCGACGAGAAATGAAGAAATGACGTGTCCTAACATGTCAAGTTGAGGGCGGACCTTCAGCGGCTGCAACAACAGCGAATTCGCAGCAGGTAAATAATAATACGGCTGGTGAATAATAACAATACCGAAGGCGTTCCGCCCACTAACGGCCCAATTTTAAGGAGTGGGGGGGCCCGGCAGAAGGGAAATAATAATACGGTTGGTGAATAATAACAATACGGCTGGCGGTTTTGACTACAGACCATGCGATTTTTAGTCAGTTCTGCGGCAGAACGTGCTGCGGCAGCATCGTGTGGAGACCCCTTTAGCTTAGCGCAGTCCGTATTACATGTACCGTCATTTGCACAATTTTTAGAATGAATTGTTATGTTAATTAAATTATTTGACACATCTTCTTGTAGAGAGAATGGAATATACTATGTTTTTTCTGTGTTGAGTGATAATAGATTATTATCGAACCATTTTTTTATAACCTTCATGTCTTGATTGGCTGCAATGGTAATATCATTCCACGTCTTTTTTTCGATAATTATTACAGTGTCGTCAGCAAAAGATATAAGTTTTCCATTTAGTGATAGTTTAAACATTTGGTTTACGTATATTATAAATAAAGTTGGTCCAATAACAGTCCCTTGGGGAATCCCAAATTCTAATGTTTCATCTATACTTAGTGAGTTATTTAATTTTACTTTTTGACTTCTTTGAGTTAGATAGCTTTGTAGCCAATACCTAACCTTATCAATAAAACCGATATCGTTTAATTTATTAATTAGTTTTTTATGGGAGATACTATCAAAAGCCTTGCGTAAATCAATAAAAATGCCAAGGCATTTGTTTTTTTTATCTAATGCATTATATATACCTAGTTGAGGTTAGTTCAGCAATGGCATCATGCGTGCCTAGTTTCTCTCTAAATCCAAATTGGCTAGGACTAAGTATTTTATTTTTATCAATGCAGTACATGAGTTGCTATTTTTTACGATCTTTTCAAAAATTTTTGCAATGTTTGAGACTAGAGATATAGGTCGATAATTTGATATTTCCTCAGGGCTGCCTGATTTAAAAATGGGTGTTACGATTGATTTTTTATAAATGGAAGGGAATATTCCACTATTCAAACTAATATTTATAATGTGTGTAATTGGAATGCTTAAAAATTTGTTATATTTTTTCAATATTTCTACTGTGATTCCATCAAATCCTGGTGCAGATCCACCTAAAAATTCATTTATTATATTTTTTATGTCATTTGTTGTTACTGCTTGGAAAACTGACAGATTATTTTGTTTAAGGCAATCCTTCTCGATATCATCTATTTTATAATTTTCATCGATCCGTTTAGCTAAATTTTGACCGACGTTAGCGAAATATTTGTTGAAGGTATTAGCACATTTTGTCGGTTCCCTTATGGCATCAACAGAGTTTTTTCCGATATAAATTTTTTTAATTAGATCTTTTTTGTTTTTTCGACTATTTATTTCATTTATCGTTTTCCAAATGTGTTTTACATTTTGTTTAGCCAGGTCAATTTCATTTTTGTAATAGTTTTCTTTAGTTGTTTTTATTAAAGAGGTTAATTTGTTCCTATATTTTTTGTAATATGTAAATATTTTTTTATCTAAAGGAAATTTCTTTGTCGGGTGATATAACTCTTCTTTTTTTCTAATAGATACGACTAAGCCATGTGAAATCCATAGTTTTATTTTTTTGAATTTTGCTTTAATATGAATAGTTTTAATCAGTCGATGCGGTAATATAATTGTAGAGAATATTATCAAAAATATTTGCGCTTGTTTCAGAACATGTTGGAAGAAGTATAGTACTACAGCTTTGGCGTAGAGTTGTCTTATTGTCATGACGTCTAGTGTTTCGTTAATTACATTCGAGCATGTGTAGCGAGGAACTTGGAGGATTAATTTAATTGTTGCCTTTTGAATTTTTTCTAATGGATCTATTGCTATATTCGTTGCACTTCCCCAAGCAAGTATTCCATATGTAATAATGGATTGGAAAAGTGCAAAGAATATGGTTCTGAGGATTGTAATTGGAAATATGTTTTTTATTGTCTTTATCAGATGCATGACTCGTTTCAGTTTGTTTGTGATATTAGTTATGTGGTCAGTCCAGCGTAAATTGGCATATATTATAACTCCTAGATATTTTGTGTGGTCAACCCTTTCTACACGCTCGCATTGACATGTGCGAGAAGTTTGTCCGCAGTCGTGTAAGATAAGTTCTATGTGCGGTGGAGGTTGGCCTCTTTGTGTGATGCTGTGTGTAATATAATTGGTTTTTGTTGTATTTAGGGTAAGAATGTTGTTGTTTAGCCAATTTTTGAGCACAGATAGACTTTTTTCGGCCTTTTTATATACCTCATTCCATGTTTCTGACTTGCAGAGAAGTACTGTATCGTCAGCAAACGTTACGGTTTTACCGTCGATATCAATGTCACACAGGTCGTTTATGTAAATAAGAAACATTAGGGGACCAAGAACGCTTCCCTGTGGTACTCCGTATCTAGATAGAAGTGGCTCGCTTACCATGTTGTTGATTTTAACCTATTGCATTCTACCCGACATGAAGCTTTTCAGTAAGTTTAGTTCTATGTTCTATGCCACTAACTCCGACGATGTTTAGTTAATTGAAGAGTTTTTCGTGAGAAACTGTGTCAAAAGCTTTACATAAGTCTAAATAAATTGATATAACTTTTTTTTAGCCTCTAGGTTATGTGTAATAAACTCAGTTACAGTGGCAATTGCATTTTCTGTGTTCCTATTTTTTCTAAAGCCATGTTGGTTTATTGAAAGTAATTGCTTGTTTTCCAGATAATGTTGTAGCTGTACTTTTATTGCTTTTTCAAGAATTTTTGAGACTGACAGAGTCTTTGACTCCATAGATTTGACACATTTTTTCTGTATACATCTTGATGTACCTGTAGGTATTTTAATGCCGAAAAATTCACAGAATTGAAAAGATGTGCGATATTTTCCCAACTGGCTTAACTAGCGTGAATAAGACGGTAAACACAAGAGATATTAAAATATTTAAGCAGGAAGTAGTCGTATAATTTTAGAGAAGGATAATATAATAATAAAATTTGTAACCAAGCAGCGAAAGTATTTTCAGCAATGGCAAACGAAGAAATGCGACCTAACATTACCTGGCTAATAAAAGCCCAAACCATTACGAGGCCGGCCAAACCAAACATCTCCGAGTCGAGCAAGGGGCAATAAATCTGTTTCTTTGACAATGAATGCCGCTGCCGATGGAATTAGTTCGGAAGATCTACACTAGGGCCAAGAAGGAAGACAGGGAGAATTCTCACCAGGAAGTTAGTCACCATTTACCCCGGCTTGGGAGCAGTCGCCGCTCACCGTCCGCCCGGTCCACCGAGGACACGGTTCCTCCGCCCAACAGTCAGTCCCCGTTTTACAGGCCGACTAGGCGCTGTTCAAACGTGCCACAAAACCACACGGATCGATCTTCCGACCGGGGGGTACAAAATCTCTTCGTTGCAGCCCGGCCAGGGCTCCACCGAGGCTCACCCACGTCCGCCAACTCGCGCGCCCTTCCGACAAGGGACAACTACTGCGTGGCGGGCCGGATCAGTAGAACTGATTGAGGGAGACCTTAGCATAAACTCTTCAGTCGGACTCTCTCAACCCAATTTTGGAGGTGGGTATTTTTTACTTCGCCCCGGGATCCATTTATTGGATAACCAACACCAAGTGGCGTAGCTAGCATGGGTGGCACCCGGGGCGGTAAACATAGAGTCACCCCCCCTCCCTCATAAAATTTACTTTAAGAAATTCTTAACATAAAATATAAAAAAAGCATTACTAGGTAGTCAAATGTGTGAACAAAAATTTATTTAAAAATTCACAGTAGGTTCACAGAAGAAAAAAACCCTTTACATGTCCTGACTGCAACTATTCGTGTTCTCAAAAGAGATATCTAAGAAGTCACTTGTTGACTGTGGAGAAAAACCCTTTTCATGTTCCAACTGCAGCTATTCATGTACTGTGAAGATAAATCTAAAAATCACTTGTTTCTCACAGGGGAGAAAAACCTTTTTTTATGTCCTTACTGCAACTATTCTTATTCTTGAAAAAAAAAACTTAAACGGCACTTTCTGACTCGCAGAGTCACAGTGATGAAAAACCTTTTTCGTGTCCCTACTGTGACTATTCATGCACTACAAAACGGTTCACATGTTTACCCACACTGGACAAAATCCTTTTACATGTTTCGCTTATACCACTTATGTAGAGAAAAACCTTTTTCATGTTCCGACTGCAACAATTCATGTACTATGAAGAGAAATCTGAAAATCACAAGACTACAAAGAAACTTCCATAAATTAATTCTTGTCGTCACTCTATGTTCCCGAGTCATGTTTTTTTTAATTTTTAATATTTTTTTTATTTAAAATAAATAAAAAATATAATAATAAATAAATAATATAAATTTATTTAATATAAATTTTTTATTTAATATGTTTTTACAATAATTATACATTTTTTTACATGTTACACAGATTTATAATATTAATGTAATAAAAGCCTTTCCTCACCATAAAGAGACAAGGCTCTTGTGTTTGGTGAGTGAATTCATACTCGATTATGTTATCATTTGAGTAGTTGAATAATAATATTGCAAAGAGAAGCTGTGGATGTATCAATTAGCAGATTTAAATGAAGTGAAATATTAATAAAAGTAATGTAACTCTTACAGTTGTTTCAGATAATTTTTTAATTTTATTTGAAATTTACTTTTATTTTCGATAATTTTTACTTTTAATGAGAGTTTGTTCAAATAATTTATACCAAGATACAGATAGAAATTTTGGATGTGCTTGGTATTAAATTTTGGGATTTTAATATTGTTTTGATATCTTGCTGATATATTGAAATGTAATTTTTTTAGCTGTATTTCTTTGAAAGTTTGTAGTATTGAATATTTTTTATAGTAAAAATTGTCTATTGTAGATACTTTGAATATTGAAAAGATTTTTTCAGTAGAAAATGTAGATGGTGTTTTCAATATAACCTCAATTATTAATCTTTGAACTATTTTGAGAGGATTTAAAATAACATCATATGTTCCTCCCCATCCTATAATACCATATTGTAATATAGGTTGAACAATTGCATAGTACACTCTTTTTTGGTTTTCCAGTCTAAGAAAATTTCTGAGTCTTATAAATATATACATACCTATAGGTATTCATTTCCTAATTCTTTTGACAAGTTCACAAATATGTGTTTTCCATTTAAAATGTTTTTTTTTTTTTTACATTAACTCCACACAGGAGGCCCTGAGGAAAATAATTTCCCCCAGGGCCTACGTCATCTTTGAGGATGCTGTGTGGAGGGTCTTTTTGAGGAAAGGAAGGAGTTAACATGGGTCTTGAAGAGACTCATGTTGTAGGAGGGAGGAAACACAGAGGCCGGTAAATCGTTCCACAGCTGAGCTGTTGAACTCAAGAACGAATCGTAAAAACGACCCGTTCTCATGTGACTAATATCAACTGTGTACAAATGTTGGGCGCGTGTTTGGCGTGTTTCCCGACTATGCACCGGTGCCGAGGGGATCAATGACACTAGTTCCTCGGAGCATCTTCCATTGTAATACCGGTAGAACAAGGACAGCATTCCCACCTGACGCCTATGCTCTAAAGATTGCAATCCGTCTGTTAAGATGGGAGAATTTATCAAACGGACCGCCCGTTTCTGCACAGAGTCAAGGGTTTTTTTTAGGTATTTTGGAGCTCCAGACCAGAGGTGGCTGCCAAATTCAACCGTGGGGCGCACTTGCGATTTGTACAGGGTTAACAGTTGAGTACTATTAAAGTATCTGCGGGCCCTGTACAGTACGCCCAGTTTCTGAGAGGCTAACTTAACTCTGGTTTCGATGGAGCCCCCATACCTGAGCTGGTCACTAAGAGTTACACCAAGCATATCAATGGAGGTCCTGTTCGGGAGAATGCTTCCGTTGAAGGAGACTAGATTATCATTTCGATCCCTTTTAGACGTTATCAGACATGATTGGGTCTTTGAAACATTAAATTCGACGAGGTTATTCTTACCCCAAGAGAAAACACTCTCGAGGTAACCGTCCATTCTCTGCTTCAAAGCCCTCCGAGCTATTGGGGTTTGTGTGCCCTTTGGAGGCTTGTCAAACAAAAAGCTATCATGGACTGTACTGTCATCCGCGTAACAATGAATCGGTGCACATGACAAGAGGTCGTTGATGTGCAACAGAAACAAAGTCGGAGACAGAACCGATCCCTGTGGGACGCCAGCATTTATCGAATGCGAGGAAGAGGTGAAACCGTCAGCAACCGCCTGAATCGACCTCCCCCTCAAAAAGTCGGCAATCCACGCACACAAGGATGCGGGAAGTCCGTAAGAACGCAGTTTGTTGACAAGCGCTCGATGCCAAACCCGGTCAAAGGCCTTGGAAATGTCCAGTGAAACCGTTTGGGTCTCACCAAAACATTCCAGGCACCGTCCCCAAACATGCGTCACATACGCGAGAAGATCACCGCACGAGCGGTTCCGCCGGAATCCGTATTGACGGTCGTTAATAATTTTGTTCTTCTCGAGGTATGTGAGCAGTTTGTCATTGATCACACGTTCCATCACTTTTGACAGAACAGATGTGATCGCTATGGGGCGGTAGTTGGCTGGGTTGGAGCGGTCACCCTTCTTTGGAATATCTATATACCTATACACCAAGATATTTAATTTTGGAAGTTGAAATAAGTGTAGAACATTCTGGAGTGCAATTAGTTCCACTACATTTAATCTGATGTATTAGAATTTTTATTTCTGGTTTAGATCTAAATTTATTAATAGAGAATGGGATAAAGTTTGTTTTTTCGGTATTTAAAGAGAGGAGATTTTTATCGAACCAGTTTTTCAGTGAATTGATGTCAATATTCGCTAGGTTGTTCACAGTATTCCAATCAGCACCTTCAATTATTATGACAGTATCATCATCATCAGCATAAGATATTATTTTTCCGTTTATTCTTTGTGTGAATATATCATTTTCATAGATGATAAACAGTAACGGCCCCAGGACTGTACCTTGAGGTATAAAAAAATTACTCGTATCTTGTTGGCTAAACACATCGTTGATTTTTACGACTTGAGGGCGTTTGAAAATGTAGCTTTTTATCCATTCTAGAGCTGTACCGTTTAATCCAATGTTTCTTAATTTAGTTATAAGTTTATCATGTGATATGCTGTCAAACGCTTTTTTGAGATCTATGAAAATTCCAATACATTTTAATGATTTATCTAATGAATTGAGAACAATGCTAGTTAATTTTGCAATTGCATCCTGTGTGCTTCTACCTTCCATAAATCCAAACTGATTTTCATCAATTATTTTATTACATTTTATTAACTGGTTCATTCTTTTTTTTTACTATCTTATCAAAATTTTTTGCTACATTTGAGATTACCGATATTGGTCGGTAGTTGCCTACTACTTCTGGATTACCAGTATAAATATTGGAGTAATGATATTTTGTTTGTAAATAGATGGGAACACTCCGCTTTGGAAACTTACATATACTATATGCGTTAATGGTTTAGAAATTTGATTTTTAATATTTTTTTAAATAATTTCCGTAATTCCATCAAATCCCGGTGCAGAACCTCCTTTCATATAGTTTATGATAGATACTATGTCATCCACTGTTGTGACTTGAAATGTTGCTATTTTATTTTCTGTATCAATATTACAGTCTGAAATTGGGTTGATATTTATGTGATTTGCAAGATTTTTTCCTATGTTTGCAAAGAATGTGTTAAATATATATGCAGCTTTTGACGGGTTTTCTTTACAACATATTTTCGAGTTATCGTGAGTAATAGCATTTATTTCATTATTCCTGCATTTTTTCTTACTTATCAATTATTTCATTTATAACCGTCTACACTCTTTTACCATCATTTTCCGCCTGATCAATCTTTTGTTTATAATAACTTTCTTTTCTGTGTTTTATAATATTTGAAAGTTTGTTTTTATATGCCTTAAAACGGTTTAGTAAATTTTTATTATTTGGTTGTTAATTGTAATTATTTGGTAGTTAACTTGTAAAGGGCTTGTTTATGCCGTACAGATATTATTAAACCATGGCTGTTTCGATAGCTCTTGGAAACCTATGGTGAATTGGGCCGCGTGAATTTTGCGCTGAAGGAAATAGGGAACGGAAATGAAACTGGGAGAGGGTGCCACCAGAATATTGAATGTCCTACCTTAGTATAGTCTGGAATCCTCTCTTGTTCCCTCTTGAAGTTGCACAAGAACGCACGGCGAATTATTACTGTGACCATGAAAACACTTGCCAGTTGCATATGACAATGTGCTCCTCAGCGAGGTAGAAATTGTACTAAATCTGTAGTAACAATCCTTCTCCTGGTGACAGATAGTGGGTAGGGTAATATTGGTAGATAGGTCGGACAGTATGGAAGTAGGGAATATGAAATGTGTAGGTACTATTTATGAGTATGTGCCCGAACATATACCGCCCGCCAAAAATACCAATTTTTCCAAAACCTATCGAAGGGTCGATTTCGAAAGAATACAAAATATATGAAAAGAAACCTACCCCTAAAATTTAATCTATTCCTTACAAACTAGGTGCACGTGAAACTAAAGACTACACGTGCAAAACATACAGAAAAAAAAATATAACTATTAAACCTGAATCGCAATCGATTGGAAACCATTGAAGGCATAAAAAACAAACAAAAAAAATATATGAACCTATACCAAAATTCATCTAAAAAGAAAAGAAAAAAAAACGTTACTCTCTATTCTACAGGTAAAAGGCAAAGCTTTTTCACAGGCCGTAGATATAAACATGATATAAACTGTCACTAGTTTTAACTGAGGCTACTCTTACTACCCCGTCAGAGCCCGGTTTCACCTCCCCTATCCTGCCGAGCGGCCATTTTAATGGAGGACTCCTAGCATCCTTGATGACCACGAGGTCATTTACTTGGAGATTACGGGTAGCCTTATACCATTTGACGCGATTTTGAGGCGCTTGTAAATATTTAGTATTCCAGCGCTGCCAAAAATGTTGGGTCATTTTCTGTAAATGTTCCCAGCGATTGAGACGATTGATTTTAACCTGCGAATTGTTGTATTCGGGAATCGAAATTAAGGGTTCTCCAATTAAGAAGTGACCTGGAATTAGGGCCTGAATGTCTTCAGGGTCTGATGTTAGAGAACAAAGAGGTCGAGAATTTAGTATGGCCTCTATTTTATTTAATATATTTGTAAATTCCTCAAACGTTAATGAATTGTACCATATGACTCGTTTTAAATGATTTTTTACAACTCGTATGTTCCCTTCCCATAGTCCGCCAAAGTGAGGACTGGAAGGAGGGTTAAAGTTCCACACTATTCCCTTTTCTGAACATATACGCATGACTTGTTCATCATTACTACAACTATTTTTTAAAAAATTGCGTTCCTATCAAATGCCGTTTCGCCCCAACGAAGTTCGTGCCGCAATCCGAATAAATGGCCTGACAAACACCTCGTCGTGAAACGAACCTATCGAGAGTAGCGATGAAGGCCTCAGACGAGAGATCCGAGAGGACCTCGAGATGAATCACCTTCGTCGACATGCAGACAAAAATTGTAAGGTACGCCTTGTACGTTTTAGCGCCTCTGCGTTTTCCTTCTTTTAGGATATACAGGCCGGACAAATCCACTCCCACAAGACTGAAGATGCGGTTCGGTGTGAAACGCGCTTCTGGCAGACTGGCCATGAGTGGAGCTGACGGGGATGATCGCAATCTTTCGCATCTCACGCATTTTGAAACTAAGTTCTTTATTTTATTGCGGGCAGATGTAATCCAGTAATTTTGTTGAATTAGAAATTGCAAGGTTCGTGACCCTGCATGCAAAAAGACCTTATGGTAATATAATATAAGAAGCTCGGCTATTTTACTATTTTTTGCAAGTATTATTGGAATCTTAGTGTTGTAATTTAAATGAGAATTACAAAGCCGCCCGCCAACGCGAAGTAGATTCTCGTGGTCAATAAAAACATTTAATTTTTGAAAGGTCACTGGGGTCACCCCATCCCCTTTGAGTTTTCTGATTTCATCCGGAAAATGGAACTGCTGATCGCATTTTAAAATAACCTTAACCGCGTGATTTCTTTCAGAGCATTGAAGCTTTCACCCACCTATTCCCACCCCGGTATAGGCGACTTATGGTCGCCCCTTCGGAGTTCTCGCAAGAATCTAATTTTTTTGAATGAACGACTCTACATTTAAAATATGTAACGATTCTAGAACTTCAATGTCCCCGCATACGTTGTTAGAGGGCGGTATGCAGGCGCACCTACAGGAATGTACTGTGATGGTCAATTCTACAATTCTAAAGCCCATGAAGGTAATCACTGCTAAAGCAGTGAGCCCCATGGACAGTCAAACAAGGTGTTAGTAACAAAACTAGGTAATAGAGAAAATATAAGGAAAAAAACAAAATGAACGACAACCGTCATGAGTGGGAAGCTCATGGCGGCGAAGGACCACACAATGATCCAGCAGGCAGCACCGTGCACTGTACATAAAAAATGGAAGAAAAAATAAACATATATACAATGTAGAACTGGTGATACCGAAATCCAGCCACCGGCAGTCCCAGAGACAGTGAAGAAGGCTGGTTGTCAGGCCTCCGGATAACCGGCAGCGTCGTCCGTAAGCCAGCTACCCGGTGGTGCCTAGACGAGGAGTGTGTGGAAATCAAAAAGAAGACCCTAGGGAGAGAAGCGTCGGGTCGCTGGAGGCGGGACGGACAGCTTTCGGATGACGTTTAGCCCTCTCCCCAACCTCTTCATGTCACGGGGGGTAGCGCGGTGGCCGGGTGAAGCCCCACCAGTTCCAAGAGATCGGCCATGGCACGTACACGGGGACACGTTCTAGGGTCCGACCCCTTAAATGGGGATAAGGACGATACAAAACGGGCAACGGAGTTCAGTTCTCTCTCGTTAAACAAAACTAAAAGAAATGGAAAAAAAAAAACAGTAAAGCAACCAAGAAAACCAAAATAATATGAAATAGGCATGTGCGTTTAATTACGCTATATGTATCCGGAACCAAAATACCTAAAGTATAAAAAAAAAATGGCAAAAAAATAAGTGTAAAAAAAAAAAAAAGAAGACATGAGCGTAAAATCACGCGGACATGTGTGAACATGATAAAAGATAAAAATCAAGATGTAAAAAATTCTTTCAGAGCAGGTCAGAATTCCGAATCTGCGTGCATCCTTTCTCCGTTGCCGCACATTCAGTGGCGGATACGGGGGGGGGGGGGGCGCAGGGGGCGCGCGCCCCCCACTTGCGAGGCCGTTCGTTTCTTTCGTCGAGTTATTGAGTAGTTATACTTTCTTATGTAGCATTAGCTTTTTATGTTTTTTTAAATACATTTAAATTACATAATGCAAAGGCATTATGTTTCTAATTCCCTATTAAACATTAAGTAAACATTAAGGCTATGGCGAAGTTAGGGTAAATTGTTTTAAGTTCTTTATTTCTTAGAACCTAAAATGTAAAATCGCTTTGGTTTTTCGGGGCAGTTCTCCGTCTCAAGCTATCGTTGTTAAATAATATTGTAGATGGATACATTCATCAAAAAAGCACTTTTCTAAACCTCCAAAATTATGTCGTTACTAAAAAACTCAGTGTTCAAATTTTGATGGAATAAAAATTTTCTGATAAAGGTTTTTCTCCACTGTGGGTAAATATATGATTTTTTTGATATCCCTTTATAGTGTTAGCAATAATAAAACGCTAAGTTAATATTTATGATGAAATATATTGTCTCCACGTTAATTGACAATAACAACATTCAAGAATCAGCAAGATTATATTCCGTGTTCCGCCATTTGTAAATCCAGCCGTTGGCTGTCCGTGTTGTTGGTAGTACTCTCCTTTACCGGCCGCTGAAGACGGTGTAGTCTCCCCGTTGGCCGCCAGAGGCGATAGCAGTACCTCTGGAGCCGTAAACGTGTGAAGCGGCAATATTCAAACATGCTGCTAACACGGCCATACTGACCACTGCTTTGACCTCAAAGCAGGAAGCTAAAAGAAAATAATAAAAAAAAAAATATTACAGGGATTGAAATTTTTTTCAACCCCAAAATGGTACTGACAAACAGATTACCCTGCTCGCCTTTCCTGACCATTGCAGAAATTTGTTCACCCGGTCAATTCCTCATATTTTCATATGCGACCATCACTCTGTGAGTGCTGCGATTGGGTCTCTTACCCACCACGTCAAAACCATCGTTCGGCAAGACTTCTACCACCTTATAAGGCAAGCTCCGAAACCGACCTTTCAACTTTTGTACACGTCAAAACGATAGTTCGGCAAGACTTCTACCACCTTATAAGGCAAACTCCGAAACCGACCTTTCAACTTTCTGTACCCCGGATTTCCCCCAGAAATCCGTATTAAAGCCAGGAATAACGTCAAACGCATGTCCAACTTTTTCTTATATTCATAAATGACCTTGGCAAAACTGTATCGCCAACGCGATACGAAGGTTTAATTAACCGTTTCGCATTGAATTGTTTCATCTGCCGCCTTTGATCTGCATCAAAAAGCATGAATCGGTTCGAGTTGAACCGTTTCATCTACCGCCTTTGATATTTATCAAAAGAACCCTTGTCTCAGCACGCAAGACCATAAGGTCCTGCTACTCACCAACCTGTGAGTTTATGAATCGGTTCGAGATGAACCGTTTCATCTGCCGCCTTTGATATTCATCAAAAGAACCCGTGCCTCAGCACGTAAGACCATAAAGTACTACTACTCACCAACCTGTGAGTTTATGAATCGGTTCGAGATGAACCGTTTCATTTGCCGCTTTTGATATTCATCAAAAGCACCCGTGTTTCAGCACGTACGACCATAAGGTCCTGCCACTCACCAACCTGTGAGTTTATGAATCGGTTCGAGATGAACCGTTTCATCTGCCGCTTTTGATATTCATCAAAAGCACCCGTGTTTCAGCACGTAAGACCATAAGGTCCTGCCACTCACCAACCTGTGAGTTTATGAATCGGTTCGAGATGAACCGTTCCATCTGCCGCTTTTGATATTCATCAAAAGCACCCGTGTCTCAGCACGTATGACCATAAGGTCCTGCCACTCACCAACCTGTGAGTATGAATCGGTTCGAGATGAACCGTTTCATCTGCCCCTTTTGATATTCATCAAAAGCACCCGTGTCTCAGCACGTATGACCATAAGGTCCTGCCACTCATCAACCTGTGAGTTTATGAATCGGTTCAAGATGAACCGTTTCATCTGCCGCTTTTGATATTCATCAAAAGCACCCGTGGCTCAGCACGTATGACCATAAGGTCCTGCCACTCACCAACCTGTGAGTTTATGAATCGGTTCGAGATGAACCGTTTCATCTGCCGCTTTTGATATTCATCAAAAGCACCCGTGGCACCCCAAAAAGGTACGCCATCGCCAAAATTGTCGTGATGACAACTTTCGTGCTTGTTTCTGCCTCTGCCTCTAATCGGCAGTTTTTTTTTCATGAAGCCATCCTGGAGAGTAATAACACGCAGCATTCCGTCCACGCTCTTCACGAAAAATCATAGTAAATTGATCTACCTGCTCAACGCAACTGCAAAAGACATCTCCATTTTCTAAAAATTTCGGGCTCACATATCACATCGCCCAGTATCTCATTTTCCAACCAACATTTAAAATAGTTTTTCACATATTTTGTGATAACATTCCTCTTCCATGGAAACCAGTATTTGTCCCGGACGGCAGCCAGTGTTTGATTAACACCTCGATGTCCAATCTCATCATAAAGAATCCAAAGAACGCCACACCTGACATTTCTAGGGGTTCACCATTTAGAATATCTTCGAATAATTCAACATCGAATCATTTTGATTATCTCCGAATCATTTCAAACCACTTTGAATCATTTCGATTAATTCCAAACCATTTCAAATATCTTCGAACCATAATAGGTACTAGGTTTTGACACAGACAGTCGGCATAATTGTAATTCAACATGATTACAACTTCTTTTCGCCATACATAAACGGGCTTTAATTTTCGCAAACATATTTCCTTTTAGTTATTGCAATAAGGCATCCGCGATGTCCATACTCAAAAGCAAATCACCATATTGATCCTGTTTTGTCAGCTAGACGGCTACCAAGATCAGATTTTGTCATCGCCGCGTAAACTTTCAGCATCGTAATTTTGAAACATTTTGAAGTTCCGAATATTTCACCAATTGCCATCAAAAGATCATATGATCATATCCATCTGCTATCTTCTGGCCCTGAAGTCAGCTTTCCTCAGATTACGCGCGCAGCACAATGCTGGCGACTTTATTTGACAGTCCTTTGTCGACATTTTTGACAAATGTCTTCGATCGTCAAATTAGGCTCACGATGATAAACACGAAAGGGGAAGGTCTTTTGACGAATCCATTGAACCACAAATGAGTTTTCAAGCACCAAATTAATAATTTCAATGCGTCCTTTCACTCCTTTCGGCGGGAACACGATCCACGCATTCCTCCGACATCACAATAATACATCTGTCATCACTGTAATTACGCGACATTTTTACGTAAATTCACAACAGAAGTCCAATCATTTTACATATATTCAGAAGTCCGATACACAGATTGTCATTTAAATCACCGGCATCAAACATAAACAAACTCGAGAGACGCCATGATGGACAGATGGACGCCATTTGTATACAAAACACGAGTTTTTGTCAGGTGAACGAAACAAAAGCCAATTAACACTTGCTTTTACGAATCCCACTTCTGATGTTAGCAATAATAAAGATACAACGGAAGTTTCTAAGGTTCATAAACTATAAATTGCGTATTCCTATACTAAACATTGATTATAATTACCTCCTGGATAAATTTTCTCTCTTGAAACTTTCAGAAAGAAGAATAAGCACAGATTTAATACTGTTACATAAAATACTGCATTATAAAATTGACTGTCCAGAATTACTTCAATTTATCAATATCCATGTACCCAAAAAATCATGTCGACATTTATTACCCTTTTACTTCAATAACACCAGGACACTAGCTTATCAAAATTCTCCGTTTCCTAGACTTCACAGTCTCGGAAATAAATATTC
Organism: Limnephilus lunatus; assembly: GCA_917563855.2. Taxonomy (NCBI): domain Eukaryota; kingdom Metazoa; phylum Arthropoda; class Insecta; order Trichoptera; family Limnephilidae; genus Limnephilus; species Limnephilus lunatus. Next base: position 105,185,860 of record OU830592.1, on the reverse strand, counting down.
TAATCTAGGTGATATATTTCATCTTAAAACCAATCAGTATAAATGTTGCATATTCTATCACTTTTATTCTTCTAGACACAAATAGATTTACATAATTTCTGCAGTTTTTTGTTTATATTGAATGTGAGACTTCTTATCATTTTTACATATGTACTTTTTATTTTATTATGTGGTTTTGTTTTTATATTGTATTACGTATTTTCTTTTCTCATTGTATTATATTTTCTTCATTGTTTTTATACTCAACTTATAAACTATATTGTAAAAGCCCATCAGGGCGTGTAATAAATAAATAAATATATACAGTGTATAGACAAAAAAAAAAAAAAAAAAAAAAAAAAAAAAATAATAAAACGCTAAGTTAATATTTATGATGAAATATATTGTCTCCACGTTAATTGACAATAACAACATTCAAGAATCAGCAAGATTATATTCCGTGTTCCGCCATTTGTAAATCCAGCCGTTGGCTGTCCGTGTTGTTGGTAGTACTCTCCTTTACCGGCCGCTGAAGACGGTGTAGTCTCCCCGTTGGCCGCCAGAGGCGATAGCAGTACCTCTGGAGCCGTAAACGTGTGAAGCGGCAATATTCAAACATGCTGCTAACAGTAGTATATGAATAATTACAGTCAGTACACAAAACAGGTTACTCTCCACTGTGAATCAGCAAGTGCGTTCTTGGACGTCCCTTTTGAGAACATAATTAGTTGCAGTCGGGACACGAACAAGGTTTTTGTCCACTGTGGGTTAATACGTGATTTTTGAGATGTCCCGTGCGATAACATGAATAGTTGCTATCGGGACATGAAAAAGATTTTTCTTCTTTGTGGGTAAATACATGACGTTTTATTTGTTATTTTGTAGAACATGTATATTTGCAGCCGGGACACGAAAAAGGTTTTTTATCCACCATGGGAAAACATGCGATTTTTTTAGATTTCTCTACGTATATGCATAGTTACACTCAGAACATGAAAAAGGTTATTTCTCAACTATGAATCGCGCTGTGGATTTTTAAATTTCCCTGTAGAGAACTTGAATAACTGCATTCGGGACATGGAAATGGTTTTTTCCGCTGTGGAAGAACATGTGATTTTCTTGGTGCCTCTTTGAAGAAGGTGAATACTCGCAGTAGAGACAAGTAAAAGGTTTTATGTCACTGTGAGTCAGTTAATGATTTCTAAGAAGTTCCTTTGTATAAATTGAGTAATTGCAGTCGGGACATGAAAAAGGTTTTTGTCCAGTGTGGGTAAACATGTGAATTTTTAGATACCGTTTTCTAGCGCATGAATAGTCGCAGTCGGGACATGGAAAAGGTTTTTCATCACTGTGGAGTTAGCAAGTGCCGTTTTAGTTATTTTTTCGTGAAAAGGAAATGTTACAGTCAGGGAATGAAATAGATTGTTTTTTCACTGTGTATAAACATGTGATTCTTAGATTTCTCTTTGTAGTACATGAATAGTTGCAGTTCGAACATGAAAAGGGTATTTCTCCACTATAAGTCAGCAAGTGACTTCTCAGATATCCCTTTTGAAAACACGAATTTAAGCAGTCAGGACATGAAAAAGGTTTTTCTCTTCTGTGAATCATACCGTTGATTTTTAAATCTTTCTTTTGAGAACTTGTATACTGCATTCGGGACAGAAAAATGGTTTTTGTCCGCTGTGGGTTTCGCATATTTTTTTATGCCTCTTTGTAGAACATGAATAGTCGCAGTAAAACAAGTAAAAGGTTTTTGTCACTGTGATCAGCAAATGATTTCTAAGAAGTTCCTTTGTGCAACATGAATAATTGCAGTCGGGGCATGAAAAAGGTTTCTTTCAAGTTTGGGTAAAGGTGTGAATTTTAATTACCGTTTTATAGCGCATTAATAGTCTCAGTCGGGACATGAAAAGGGTTTTTCATCAATATGAGTCAGCAAGTGCCGTTTTAGTTTTTTTTTTCGAGGATAAGAATAGTTGCACTAAGGACACGAAAAAGGTTTTTCTCTACTGCGGATTTTTGAATCTTCCTTTTGAGAATTTGTATAACTGCGTATGGAATATGAGGAAAGACAGTGTTAAATTGTGGACATCTGGAGAAAAACAAAAATCGTTAAAAATAATAATACTTTCAAATTTTTTTATAAATACATAGCAACATGAATAAATTAAATAAACAATATACGCATGTATCGCGAGTTGGAATTAGAAATCTCTTGTTCTATTTATTACCGCAAACGCGATAACAAGAAAAAAGGTATTCAAGCGACTTTCCAGTACTTGGCGCAACTTAACAGTAAAAATTGTCACTTTGGCGTTACGTTACGTTTAGGTGGGGGGGGGGGGGTGTACAGGAAAACGTGTCGGCGCGTTACATGGGGGGAGAGGTATAAAACGCCACTGCTCAAGATATCTTTAGCGCCCCCCCCTTGAGTTTTTCTGTATCTGCCACTGCGCACATTATGTATGAATCTAATGGACCAAGCAACTATATTCTGAAGACGTGTCCACGAAGAAAAGCGGGAAAATTCTAGGCCTTCATAATAATCAAACGGCCCGTGAACCGTTGAAACGTGGGACTTAACCTCCGGCAGTTCTTCGACCTTAAATGCATCCGGTAAAGTTAAGGGCCACATCGGCAACGACTGAGTTAACCACAGAGGACCTTAAAACCATAATTCGTTGTCTTTAATTTGAGGAAGAAATAAACCGCGAGAAGCTAAATCGGCTGGATTCTCCTTCGAAATAACGTGGTACCACTTTGCGTCCGTGACTTGATTATCTTCATAACGCGGTTCGCGACAAAAGTTTTTAATGTATGAGGAAGTGCCTTAATCCATGACAAAACAATTGTCGTATCAGAAAACAATATAACCTCGGTAATTGTTATAAGATTTTCAATCGAAGACCTAGTCATTTTTACCATACTTGAAAGCAGGTAAGCTCCCATGAGCTCGAGGCGTGGTACCGACAATGTTTTTAATGGCGCAACTTTAGATTTGCTAGCAAGGCTGTACTTCATTCGTAACCAAATAAACGCAAGCAGCATAACCCGATTCGCTCGCATCGGAAAACCCCACTAAAATACAGATCGACCCTTTAATTGTATTGCAATGTCTAGGTATTTGTAAATACCGTAAAGTTGGTAATTCGTCTAATGCTACGTCCATACTGAAGCCAACCTTCCAACTCCGAACTTAGTTCGGAGTTGGAAGGTTGGCTTCCTTGATCGGCCAACCTTTCAACTCCGAACTTAGTTCGGAGTTGAAAGGTTAGCCGATCATGTGGTGACTCCGGCCAACCTTCACACCCCGAATTCCGAACTCTAAAATGGCGGACATGGAACAGCTGTAGCTACGCTGTATCTTTTTCAGTTGACTACAATTATTACGTACGTATAATCATTTAACTATATACACGACATGTTTTCAAACAATTGTTATACCACTCTCCGTAATAACATCGTCATTTTAATAGCAGACTGATGTGTGGACAACTGCGGTAGGCTGGTTCGTGTACTCCAACCTTTCAACTCGAACTTAATAATAAAAAAAATAATAAAAAAATATATATATTTTTAATGAGCAAGATGTTCCATCATCAAATGCAACCTGACCACTTGTGTGGATCCGATGTTCAATTGGAATGTTATTTAACAACCGAAGCGAATTACTCATCCATTTCCTTAATTGAAAACCTCCTTTTTCAAGGAGTTCTTTCAGCTACTTTTGAAGCTGAGAAGCGCTGTCTGGCTCCCATTCGCCAGTAACAATGTCGTCAACATATGTATCCAACAATAACGCCTTAGAGGCCTTTGGAAATTGTGCACCTTCTTCTTTTACTAGCTGATGTAACTTCCTTATGGCCAGATACAGCGAAGAGGTCACGCCGAACGTGACCGTGCCAAGTGTATATTGCCCTACTGGCTCTAAGGGAGAAAAACGCCAAAAAATCCTTTGAAAGCTAGTATCCTCTTCTCTGATTGGAATTTGCAGAAACATCTTTTGAATATCCGTAGTGAATAGTATAGGATATAAACGAAACTTTAATAAGATATGACCTATTTCATTTTGTAATTTAGGACCCGAATGTAAACAATCGTTTAATGAAATTTATTTATCTGATTTACAGGAGGCGTCAACGACAACCCGAATTTTTATATCATTACCAATTTTTTGCACAACCGGATGATGTGGAATGTATTTCGCATTCTGTATTTCAGTCGATTGGGGAATTCTCGACATGAAGCCTTGCTCTAAAAAGCCTTTCATGTATTTACGATAATGTTCCGCTAATGTCGGATTTAAAGACAAACGTTTTTCCAAATTGTAAAATCTTTTATGTGCGATTTTATACGTGTTTCCTACATCTGCTTGAGATTTATTTTTAAAAGGTAATGCTACTAAATATATACCTGCCGCAAACATCCCGTTGAACCTTGGACTGAAATATGCGTTCGCATTCATTGTCTTCTTTTTTTTTTTTTTAATGTTCTTTATTCAGTAAAGTTTATAATTACAGAAAATGGGTAATTTTTTGGCCATCACACTAGGCACATGCCCGTGTTGTAGTGGCCAATTTTATGTTAAGTATAAAATAGGTTGAATGAAAAACAAAATAATATAAAAATAAAATAAAATAATTTATACATCTAAAACAAGTATGAAGTATAAAGGAATTAAAAATAATACAGAATATCTACATACGTTAAAGAAATATGAATATTTTTACTTTAAATAACCTCATTTGGAATCTCCTCTACTTCACAGAAACGTCTTACCGCGTTATTTAAATCACTGTTTTCTACTGCTGCTGTTATGTGGTCGGTCAAATGATGTTTATCATATTTTTCTCCACTGTGTATCAGCATATGCCTCGTCAAAGTTTCCTTTTGAGAAAATGATTTTTCACATTCGAAACATGAAAAAGGGTTTTCTCCACTGTGTGTCAGCATATGCATCGTCAAAGTTCTCTTAAGAGAAAATGATTTTTTGCAGTCGGAACATGTAAAGGGTTTTTCTCCACTGTGTGTAAGCATATGCCTCGTCAAAGTTCCTTTCAGAGAAAATGATTTAATGCATTCGGAACATGTAAAAGGTTTTTCTCCACTGTGTGTCAGCATATGCGTCGTCAAAGTTCCCTTAAGAGAAAATGATTTTTCGCAGTCGGAACATGTAAAGGGTTTTTCTCCACTGTGTGTAATCATATGCGTCGTCAAAGTTCCCTTAAGAGAAAATGATTTTTCACAGTCGGAACATGTAAAGGGTTTTTCTCTACTGTGTGTCAGCATGTGGTCGGTCAAATGATGTTTATGATAAAATGATTTTTCGAGGTCGGAACATGAAAAAGGTTTTTCTCCACTGTGTGTCAGCATATGCCTCGTCAAAGTTTTCTTAAAAGAAAATGATTTTTTGCAGTCGGAACATGTAAAGGGTTTTTCTCCACTGTGTGTCAGCATATGCCTCGTCAAAGAATGCTTTTGAGAAAATGATTTTTTGCAGTCGGAACATGTAAAGGGTTTTTCTCCACTGTGTGTCAGCATATGCGTCGTCAAAGTTCCCTTAAGAGAAAATGATTTTTCGCAGTCGGAACATGTAAAGGGTTTTTCTCCACTGTGTGTCAGCATGTGGTCAGTCAAATGATGTTTACGATAAAATGATTTTTCGCAGTCGTAACATGAAAAAGGTTTTTCTCCACCGTGTATCAGCATATGCCTCGTCAAAGTTTCCTTTTGAGAAAATGATTTTTCACATTCGGAACATGAAAGGGGTTTTTCTCCACTGTGTGTCAGCAAATGCCACGTCAAAGTTCTCTTAAAAGAAAATGATTTTTTGCAGTCGGAACATGTAAAGGGTTTTTCTCCACTGTGTGTCAGCATATGCCTCGTCAAAGTTCCCTTTAGAGAAAATGATTTATTGCATTCGGAACATGTAAAGGGTTTTTCTCCACTGTGTGTCAGCATATGCCTCGTCAATTTCCCCTTTTCAGAAAATGATTTTTTGCATTCGGAACATGTGAAGGGTTTTTCTTCACTGTGTGTCAGCATATGCCTCGTCAAAGTTCTCTTAAGAGAAAATGATTTTTTGCAGTCGGAACATGTAAAGGGTTTTTTTCCACTGTGTGTCAGCATGTGGTCGGTCAAATGATGTTTATGATAAAATGATTTTTCGCAGACGGAACATGTAAAAGGTTTTTCTCCACTATGTGTCAGCATGTGGTTCGTCAAATTTCCCTTTCGAGAAAGTGATTTTTTGCATTTGGAACATGTGAAGGGTTTTTCTTCACTGTGTGTCTGCTTGTGAGTATTCAAATTTCCCTTTTGAGAAAATGATTTTTTGCAGACGGAGCGCGAAAAAGGTTTCCCACCAGTGTGGATGAGCGAGTGCAGTTCTATCATTGACTTATGAGAACAGGAGTAGTTACAATAGGTGCAAGAGAAATGGTTTTTGCTGGGGTGCGTCTTCAGATTTGTTATTAAGTCTGAAAAAGATAGCGAATAAAGTTTAATTCATGTAAAGTTCATTTATAAAACAAACAAAAAAATAAAGAGCTCAAATTGTCAATTAAACGAAGACAAATGGGTTATACCTGATGTTCGGATAGTTGTTTGAGTGTGCTCTAAGCATTCTTTTTTAACATCCGACAGGTCTATGTCTATTTCCGTATAAGGCATTCCTCCTTCATCTTCTTCTCGGGATCCTGGTTCTGCCTTGATGGGAACAGTCTCTACATTAATTTTACCTGTAACACCAAAACAGCAATGTACTCGGTTTATGGAAAATAAACATAAAGTAAATTATACTGATATGAAGGACTTCCGATTCCCCCTTTTGGATCGATGTTTTCACCCGAGAAATCGCCTCTGATTTTTTAACCCTCTTTTTTTGTTGTTTAAGGCAATTCACCCTAAAAAGAGTGCTATGTGTTTTAACCCTCTATCGCTGACGTTACGTTTGTCAGCACAGATGCAACGTTTCCATTTCGCGGCGCATCGTTCTGTCTCGCTCAATACTTTCCTGAGTCCTAAGCCAGCTTCCACCACCCTGTTTATAACTATCTGCCACTTAAAGGTAATTAGTTATTAATATTCCTTTATACTTAAATGTATTTTATTACACCATTTCCGGAAATAAATATACTTATACCCATTGAAATTAAAATTTAAAAAATACTATCCAATAAGTAAAAAAGAATAGTCACATGGATTTGTACCCGAAATGCACATCTGTCAGACTACCACTCAGCAGGATGGAAATAAAAAGTCATTTCAGTGGCGGATGGTTAAAAAGAAGATTTTGCTTATTATTATTTCCTGCATCAATAGCATGTATTTTTATGGTACTTAATAATACGCGTTTTACAAATCACATAGAAAGAGAGCAAGTTGTCAGAAAGGCGAATTAATTATTTCAGCTATAAAACATTGAGAATTCGGAAATTGTATTTGAGTAGGTATTACAGGTTGAAAGTTTGATGCGTTTGACAATTTCTAATATAGTTAATATTTAATGGAAATAAAAGTGACGAATGTTCGGCAAGAGGCCGTCTCGTTAATAAGAATTTATCCTGGCCGCGTGATATTCCATAACGGCTATGTCAGTAAATTTATTAATTAATATTTGTTATCATTCATAAGTTTATTTTCTTAATTTAAAAAAAAGATTATATATTTGTATATTATTTTTTCTTTATCTTTTTCTATAATAGCATAACTCCCCAATTCAAACACGAGAAATGTTTTCTCTTTTAAATTGGGTAGATTCATTAACAAGAAATAACTTTATCTGTAATTAGTTTTTTTATGAACCAAATATTTTCTTTCTGTAATGTTATATATATGTATATTTCAAATAAAAAAAAAATAAAAAAAAACGGACAGGCATCTACAGTTTAAACATAATAAAAGCATTACAATTACTGTCTGTCGGAGTACTCTCTACATACTCCAAACATTCCTTCTTTACATCCGGGAGGTCAATCACTATATCCGTATACGGAATTTCTATATCATCTGCGTCCAATTCCTGGGACCCTGGTTCCGTCTTGATGGAAATACTCTCTGGGTTGGGAAGATCCATGACACTGCTGTTGTGTCCTGTTATGTGATGGAAATTGGTCGAAGCTCAAAAAAAAAACCTGAAACAGATCATTGATTGAACTGATTTTGTGCGTCTATCTGAGAAGTCAAGTAAAGGAGAATTTAACAAGTGTGTCAAACCATGACCTCGAAAAGTACATTTGTAGTAAGTATGCAACATAATTAGAACAGTTATGCACTTTAAAATTAAGATATTGATTGGGGTGTTCAGTGGTATTAGTACTTGAAATAATATATTTAGTAAAATAAATTAATATACTTTGTTTTTGAACAACTTCGAAAAGGAGGAGGTTCTCAATTCGACAGTTTTTTTTTTTATGTTTGTTACCTCAGAACTTTCGATTGGGAGAACCGATATTGATAATTCTATTTTTATTTGAAAGCTGGTCCTTTCCGTGTGGTCCCAATTTGATTTGGCCCAGTTCTGACTATGGCATCCAGAAAAAAACATTCAAGCAAAGTCGTAAATTTGCAATAAGTATGTGCGCGACAAATGGACGAATAACTCAATATTACGCCAACAGTTTTCGATGATTCTTTTTTTGAAGTAAAACTTCTTTACGCACGCTCGTCACTAAAAATCAAATAATAAACAAAAATTTTAACAAAACAAAAAATTACTTATTGCGTGCAACTCAAGCACATCTCACCTATAACTATGTATGCAGTTACAAACCTACCTTGGCTGACACCGACTCCAAAAATAACAATCGTACCTACATATTGATGAGTAGAAAAATTAAGTCGGTCATCAACAGGAGACGAAAAAAATAATTCCAACTATCGTCCCATAGCACTTACATCAAACATAGCAAAAATCTTTGAAAAAATTGTTAAAAAACAACTCAACAACTACATAAAAGAAAAAAAGATAATCAGCCCCAACCAGTTTGGATTTAGAGACAATCTCAGCACCCAAGATGCCATTGCTAAACTAACGTCCACAATAATTCAAAAGTGAGATAATGGAGAAAAGTATCTTGGAATCTTCATTGATCTCCGCAAGTCATTTAACAGCATATCACATTCAAAACTTAATGAGAAACTAAAGCAAATTGGAATGAATGGAATAGTAATAAAATAGAGACTTCAATATGTAAAAATAAATAATATACTTAGTGAACCCAAAACCTCATCTTTTGGTATACCACAAGGAACTGTCATCGGATCAATCCTTTTTATTATATATGTCAATCAAATGTTCACTCTTCCATTAGTTGGTGATATTATATCTTACGCAGATGACACTGTAGTTATCTCTAAAGGGAAATCATGGGAGGAAACAATGAGAATAGCAAATATCAACATAAATATACTCAAAACATGGTTCGACCTAAATTGTCTCTCATTTAATACTGAAAAAACATATTTTATCGCATTCTCTTTGAAAGAAAGGAATTTCGAAAACAATATTACTATTAAAATCCATTCATCGCAATGTTAAAATAAAAAAGAATGCAACAATTCAAATTGTTTACAATTAACATGCAAAAATAGTATAAAGTATCTGGGTATCATAGTAGATAGACACCTAAAATGGAACGAACAAGTCCATAACACGGTAACCAGAGTAAGAAAACTTATCTACATATTTATTAGATTAAGAAACATCCTATCTCCTAGTATGTTAAAACTATTTATTTCTCTTTTGCCCAATCTATTCTACAATATGGTATAATCGGGTAGGGGGGGGACTTTCAAAACTAACCTCTTACCGGTAGAAAAGGCACAGAGGTTGATTCTTAAAGTCATTCTACGAAAACCATCTATATTTCCAACTATACAGTTCTTTAATTCCTTTAGGGTTCTTAGTTTAAATAAAATTTTCAAAAAACTCACTGTTACAAACACACAAAGATCAATGCAATACTATAACAACAATCACAAAAATAAGTAACCGATCACGATCATGTGGTAACTTAGAAATTCCAAAATATAAAACAAGTGCTTCTCAACTCCATTATACTTATCAAGGTATAAAAATTTTTAATGCTCTCCAGTATGAAATCAAATCTAAAGAATATTATAAAGCCTTTAAATCATAAATCAAAATACTACTAGATCAACCCAACACTAATTATAAGTTTTAATTACATAGAAAGAATTTCTACGTTTATTTTTATTACATTGCACCTACTAGTAATAATTGATCAAGTGTTAATTATAATATTATGTGCTTAAGCTTAAAATTAAATATTTCATTTCATCATTAATTTTACAAAAAAAAAAATATCTTTCCCTGTTTAAGGTTAATCGTCACGTACGTTATAATCTACACATTCATAGATGGCGCCGATCAAATTATTTAAGGTTTTTAAAGCTTTTTGCACGTTACGCTTTAAAATATTAAGGTAAATTAATTGTTCGCGATCGTACATATTTAATTAGAATATAAATAAATAGTTTTGTCCATAAACAAACCCAAATCATTCAAGAAAGGCTGAAAAATAAAATATTGGATTGGGTCACCGATACAAAATTGAACTTTTCACCCTTTCTTGAAAGATTTGGGTTTGTTTATGGACAAAACTATTTATTTATATTCTAATTAAATATGTACGATCGCCAAGAATTAATTTACCTTAATATGTTTAAGCGTAACGTGCAAAAAGCTTTAAAAACCTAAAATCATTTGATTGGCGCCATCTGTGAATGCGTAGATTATAACGCACGTGACGTTTAACCTTAAACATATCCTCTTAAAATATTTTACCAGCATTTCAAAGTATAATCAAAGATTATTGTTGCAAAATATTATTATGTACCTAGTCTTATCAGGTAATTCCATTATAACTGAATCATACTTATGTACTTACCACCTACCAACTACCTATTAATTGAAATATAATAATTTTTTTATTTTACTAGTACACCTACGAGTATATCCTAACTTTTATATATCTACGTACCGTACACAATGACGTTATATTATAAATAGACTCGCCATAGTCTCACATACTCACAATATAATGTGGAAAGCAAGCAACACTCTTTTGTTTTCAGCGGTTTTCAGTATAATTTCTAAATTCAAAAATTCATTCCTGTGTGATAAAGACAGACAATCAAAGAATGTATGGGAGTGAATGACATAGATTCATAGTAGGGCAGCTTATTAGTTTCTTCGCCGAATACTACTGTCACATCACGGGTGTGACCTATGGGTGTGACTGAGATAACAAGATACTCTTATTCGGTTACACAATATGACAGGGAAGGGTAAAGGCGGGTAAAACGTGACACACGGGCAAATATTTTTATATTTATTATATGAGTTTTCATAAGTAATACAATATTGGTACTATTATAGTAGTATTTTTAAGTACATATTTTATTATACAGTACAGGTTATAGGTTCAAACTATTATACAAATCTATACAGATTAATAACACCTAGGACCGTTACTATTTACAATTTTCATCAACGACATTATTAAATTAATGAACGCGTTACCCTTTGTACGTTTTACCCCATCTTTCCCAATGGAATAAAACGAATGTGGGACGCTGTGTGAACCGACCTACTGTTAGTAGGTTTTCCTTGTTATGCATATGTCACTTTGTGATGCAGCGTTCGCTGTCTCCTTTACTCATATATTATTGCGGGCGGGAAACATGAAAATTAATTGTAATAATTATAAAAATTGATAATAATAAGTAATTTGCGTGTACTTAGAAATGAAGTGCTATTCCTTTGCCTTTACGACTATTTGCCGTGTAATTTAAGCATTTTCTCATAACACAGGAGGGCATTTTGGCGCTTTGCAATGCAATTTACTTACTGGTAAGACACGACCTCACTCGACGCGTAGCAGTTTAGTACTAAAGTACTAGGAATAGAGACAGATACAATCGTATTGTGTTTGGCTTCCCACTTTGAGATTTCTACCCCGCGTCCAGTATTAATGTCTTTGACCGTACATCGATTTTATTAACTGTTAAGTTAGTAAATTTCTATATTTGTTATCATTCTTACAAGTTGTATTAAGTTTTATTTTATTTCTTACATCAAATAAAACAAAAAAGTTTCATTTTTTCTTTATCTTTTAATGTAATGACACGACCCCCCAATTTAAACACGAGAAATGTTTTTCTTTATTAAATTGGGTAATTTCATTAACAAAAAAATTACTTTATTGTAATTAGTTCCTTGTATTTTTCTTTTGTAAATCTGTCATATGTATGTATTTCAAATAACAAAAAAAACTTGTAGAAGAATACAATTTTTTTTTTCTTTTTAGTGCATTTTTTGAAGTCGTTTTTTGTTTTGTTAAAATTTTTGTTTATTATTGTGTTAAATAGTATTGAAATGTTGTATGGGCATTTTAGTCGGCGTTTGTATTTAGTTAATAATTTATATCCATAGTAATATTAGCAAATGGATTTCCTAACTTAGTAAAGTTAGTTAAGCTTTATCGCGTTGGAAACCACGAAATAGAATATGAAAGCGAAGTCGAAATGAAAGCTCATCGGTCGCTAGTTAGATTTTAAATAATATGAACTCCTTAGGTAATATGGTCTTCATGATTTACTCGGGTAGAAATTATCAGCATTAGAACTTACCAATAACTGTAAAACACTTGGAACCGTTGAATTAACCGCGTCAGTCAAACAGTGTCAGCGATATTATGTCAAATTAGAGATTCGTTGATTCGTATCAGGAAGCCACGTTTTGCAGAGACAAAAGCAAGCTTCATTGAAAGTTAGGTTATACATAGACAATATGTACCTAGACTAAGAAATCGTGATTAATATCAATTTTTGCGGTTAATAGGTACCTACTGAAAGCCAACAACAAGTTTTTGTTCCAAGAACTCGTGTGAATATTGATATTCCCCTTGATGTTTGTAGATTTCAATTTCCTGCACATCCAGATCGTCTTAATTTTGACAGCCAGGCCATAGATGTGCGCGATAAAATAGATGGTAAGTCTACGACATTTGGGTTAGGTAGGTACTGGAGAAATAAATCACAAAACATTTTCAAAATTAATGTCGCCCCACTTCACCGCTAATTAGTTTAATTCTACTAACTAGTGGATTTCATATTAGTAACATTTATTGTAAAATACTTAGTAACTTCATACTTAGCAACATTTATTGTAAAATACAAACATAACATGTTTTTTTTGGCTGCAAAAAGGGACCCAATTTTCATTTCAGTAGATAATTGTTCGCATGTGTCACCTAATCCAGAAGCTGACAGACCTGAAGATAACACCGAATGAACCACGCATCCGGCGCTGCACCAAACCAATAAACGTTATCAGCTACAATGGACCCGGCCGTCTGCTGCTATAAAAGAGACCACTGACTTCTAACGAAGGCTTATCTTCGGCTAATCATTAAAGGGATTACACGTCTCTAGTTGCTAGATTCTCCAAACTGAAACTGTAATAACTCACATTTACTGTTTATTGTTTTTAAATAAATAATATAAGTTCACCGAATATTCATTTAACGTGTCTGGTGTATTAAGAAACCTATCAAAAGTTAACTGGCGCCCAACAAAGGAGGCTTCCAGAACTATCCCAAGTGTTCCCCATACCTGGATCTAGCTAAGAAGTTCTGGATGATATCGTTTCATCCCGTTGAAGTCTCGAACCCACAAATTGTTAACACCATTCACCATCAAGATACTATGAAGAAAACGCGGATAATTTACATGTCGTCGCCCGAGTTCTTAATTGTGCAAACGACCATTTTATCGAAAATGAGTTTTAAATGCAATAATGTTAAGGATAAAATTTCGCGTCCTTAGATACATAAAATATAGTTTTACGAGCCTTGTACAATTAATTACAAGCTTTTTAAAATTTCAATGTCCACAAAAATTTTCGAAAAGTGAGTTCTTAATTAGTCAAACTCCTTATTAGTTCAATTTCATTCGCCGCGAAATAAAATTTGCGGGCTAGATTGCGCAAGCTCCACCAATTGACCAATCACAGCACGCCGATTCACGATGCCCCGCCGCCATGTTTTTTATTTACTTCACACTGTTTTTGTTTTTGTATTTAATTGTATTACCCGTAAGTTTTTGAATAACGAAATCACAACAAAATGTCCAAAACTATTGACAAAAGTTCATACATACGCAGCAGTGCTGAAATAGAGCGGTTAGTATTAGTTTTAAGTATCTTAATCAATGATGTTTCAGTTTTGTTTTATAGATGACAAGGAACTTTGTAATACAGCGTGTTCATTTTTCGGTTTTAACTCAGACTCTCCTTTTCGAGAGTTTTTATTGTCGAAATTAGTTTTGTTGACTGCCATTTATATTAAGTTAGAAGTTCGATTCGAAATTTTCAGTTTATCCGTATTTGTATGAAGCCTTTGTTTGACATTTAAGAATTAATGCGGTCATTAGGCAGTTTATATAATTTCTGTTACAGTTCTGATTTTTGGTAATCAGTATAAATATTTTTTAATTCATTGTTATCAGATTTTTTGTATTTTTCTCACAAAAAATTTCAATACATTTTAAAAATATTTTAATGTTTCAATTATAGCTTTAGTATTTATAATAATTATTATCCTTGCGTGACCTTTCCAAAACGTTCCCGTTCCTGCCCTGTTCCCCTCCCGCGTCCGCTCTTCCCGATTCTCAGATTGTTTGTATTTTTCTCACGAAAAACATTTCAATAAATTTTTAAAAATTTTAATGTGTTTCAATTATTATAGCTTTATAATTTTTTAAAATAATTATCCCTTCACGTCCATTTCCAAGCGCTCCCGTTACCGCTCCGTTCCCCTTCCACGATGAGAAGGGTCTCACTCCCGCGTTCCCCTTTCATCTTCCGCGCCGTCTCCCCTCCCACAACCCCTTTCCCTTCCCGCTTCCACTTTCCCCGTCTTCCCACTCTTGTTTCAGTTGTTGACTCCCCCTGCTTCGTTCCTTCCCCCCTCCCGGTTTCCCCACCCCCTCCCCCCTTCCCCCCTACCGCTTAACTATGTAAAATACACACATTTTTTCAAACAATTCGCGAGCCGCCTAATGTTTTTTTTTTTTATATGAATACCATTGATTACATATCACCATATTATTGATAATTATTTATTTATTTATTTATTAATTTTCAGGAAATCGACAGTTTACATTTATTTCAGTTTGTACATAATATTAAATAGCCAAAATAAAACCAATTATGGATTTCCTCCTTGTGACTTTACTTGTACTGAGACAGCATAATAAGAATGTAAATTAATTTTATAAAAAAGCAATATGAATCCAAAAATTATATAAAACAAAAAACAAAAAATATAAAACAATTTTTTTCTTATATAAAATGAAACATTACTAAACAAAAAATCTATCAATACATTGGTAGCCATGGAGAGAGGTTGTACATATAAATCAAATCATAACAGAAATATAAAACAATAAAAACATAACATTATTCGCGTAATACATAACATTATTCATAAAAATTTTAATTTCATAAATTTTTTTATTTCACAAAAAAAAAAAAAACATAACATTATTCACCATCAGAGAAATATTATTTTAGGGACCTCTTATATTTGGTAAGTTCGCAATTGAAAATGTCCACATTGGATAATACGTTATTATAACTATTGCATAGTCTGTTCAGGCAAGAATTCTGCTTACAGTTTGTCTTGCATTGATCCACTCTGAACAGGACAGAAGAGCGTGTTGAACGTGGAGGTACATTGAAATGAACTTTATTTAGTAACTCTGGGCATTGAATATCATTGTTAACTACTTTATACAGGAATAGTGCATCCATATGATGTCTTCGTACACTCAATGAATCAATTTTAAAGTGTGAAGCTGCCTCTGCATAGTTATTAAATCTTACAAATGACTTATAACAAAGATATTTTAGGAATTTGTTTTGAATTGCCTCGATTTTGTTTTTGTGGATTTTGTAAAATGGAGACCAAACAACTGATGCAAATTCCAGATGACTCCGTACATAGGCAAAGTAGAGTTGCTTAATGATATTGATGCTATTAAAAAGTTTTGTGTTTCTTATGATGAAACCTAACATTTTAGCAGCTTTATTTGTGATTTGTTGTATATGAAGGTTATATTGTAGTTTACTATCAAGGGTTATTCCAAGATCACGAATATCTGAGACTGTTGCAATGTTGTTGTTATTTATAGAATAATTAAATAATGTTTTATTTTTATTTCTTGAAAAGGTAATGTGATGACATTTTGAGACATTTAGAAATAGTTGATTTTGTTGGCAATAGGTAAATATTGTTAGCAGCACATTCAAATTCTGCCGCCGCAGAATTAAGTTTGCTGACTTGCCGCCAGAGGCGCTACTCTCGTCTCTGTCTGCCAATCAGGGATCTACACTTCGTACACAGAACCGCCGGCAGAGGCGCTGTGCACATCCGGGTCGGCAAGGCAGGGAGTGACGCGCTACCAGCGGGCATTCAAAAACTGAACGGCGCGAAGGAAGCACAAGCCAATACTTTGTTTACGTTGCATCGAAATATTATTGAGAATATTAGCGAGAATAAATCTATTAACAAGCAATTAACGTCTTTTCATTGATAAATTGCTAACAATATATTGTTTAAATCATGTTGTAAATTGACACAATCATTTTGACTTTTTATTGACTTGTATAGCTTGGCATCATCAGCAAATAATTCTGTTTCAGAGTATTTAACAACATTGACCAAATCATTGATATACATATAATGGCAATATATTCCATTTAAATTTGAATCCTGTAGTGTCAGTTGGAATACTTGGAATGTAATTATCAATTGTCACTTGTTTTATTTTCTATTATTTTATTATAAATAAACATAAATGTCGTTTCTTTGTTAAACTTTGCAACACAAGTGTTTTATTTATAAATCAATAGAAAAGAATTAAATCATATTATAAAACGACATTTTTCGTAACCACAAATGGAGAAACTTCAATTTGAATTTACGCTACTACCTGGAGGCGATGGCAAGTCAAATATTATTAGCATTACAAAAATAGTCACAAGTGATGAAAAAGTGTTTACAATACCAGAAATGTTACAATCCGCCAGCCATCACAAGGAGATTATGGAAAGTGGTGCTTTTGGCAAAGTAAAAAATAGTTTAAAAAAAAGATACCAGGTTAGAAGAGTCTGGGTAACAATGACAGAAGAACTAAAAAAAACATATGTAGACGAAGATGGAAACCTACAGTTCGGAGACCAATACCTCGAAGAATTGGAAGAAGAAAGTTTACAAGTACATCAAAAAGAAGATACACTGGGAAGATTGATGGTAAAATTAATGGAAGATAAGCAACAGAGCCTCAAAAACATTGCTGAGAATTTTGTTATAGAAAAATTCTGTAGTAAAAATACAAATGCAAGCCAGTGGATAGAAGTGTTTGAAAAAGAATGTTTACGATTTGATGTGACCATGGATGAAAAAAAAATAGAAATACTAAGATTGTTCATGGATAAAAGTTGTGTAGATTGGTATAGTTCCATGATTATTAAACTAACAATGAACTCAGAGTGGTCAACATGGAAAAACAAATTCTGTGAATCATTCGCAAACAAAGGATGGAACCCTGTCACCTACGCACTATTATTTAGATACAAAGATGGTTCTCTGTTGGATTATGCTATGAGAAAAGAAAAACTTCTATTGGATATGAGAAGATCAATCGACACCGGTACTTTGATAGATCTTGTTGCTTCCGGACTACCAGAATTCATACTTAACAAGATCGATAGAGAAGGATTACAAGATACTGTGGATTTATTTAATGAAATAAACAAGTATGAACATATGGTCAACAAAAAAAGATTCATGAATAGGAGAACATTTGGGAATGCAGAATATAATAAAAATGAGGATAAAAAGCCATGTAAAATTTGTGAAAAATTGAATAAGGGCACTCGTTACCACCCTGAAGCCACATGCTGGTTCAAAACAAAAGAGGATGAAAAATTTAAGAGAAACGCCATTAAACATGTAAACAATTCAGTGATAGAGACTGAGATAAATGAAAATGATCAAAAAAACTAATAGTAACACCATTAATCAAAGTCAAACTATTACTAAATGATGAATTAAAAATATACGGAATTTATGATTCGGGTTCAAATGTTTCTCTAATTAATTCTAAGTTTTTGAAACTAAAAAGAAAAGGAAACAATTTGAATGAAGCAAATTTAGTAACGATTAATGGTGTTAAAAAAACGAGTGGTTTGACAACGTTGAAGATTAAAATTTTTGAATTGGAGAAAAATGTTGATGTGTACATTATTGATGAACACAATTTTAAGTATGATTTTTTGATTGGATTAGACATGATAAAAGACTTCAAACTAATCCAAAGTGAAGACTTACAAATATCACAGAAAATCTGCCTGAATAATACAAATAAAAAAGAAGAAAATTCTACAAATATGAAAACAAATACTGAATGTAAACATTCTGAAAATGAACATTATAGAAAAACACCAAATTAATTTTAATGAACATGTTAAAGAAGAAGATTTTAAAATAACAATAAATCATTTAAATAATGATAAAAAAACAGAAATAAATGAACTAATAGGCAAATACACATCAGTGTTTGCGAAAAGTAAATACGATGTTGGTACTGTTAATGGATATGAAGCGAAGATAGACTTAATGGTGGATAAATATTGTAGTAAGAGGCCTTACAGATGCAGCGTAGAAGATAAAAAGGAAATAGAAGAGCAAATAGCAAAATAATAGACAATAAACTGATAGAAGAGTCGTACAGCCCATTTGGTGCACCTGTCACTCTAGCATTTAAAAAAGAAGAAAACAAAAGATCCAGATTATGCATAGACTTCAGAGACTTAAATAAAATAGTAATACCTCAAGCTCAACCATTTCCATTGATTGAAGACCTAATGACAAAGACCAGAAATTGCAAATTTTTTTCAACGCTGGATATAAACTCAGCTTTTTGGTCTATTCCGTTGCGGATTGAAGACAAAAAAAAAAACAGGATTTGTAACACAGGAGGGGCATTATCAGTGGACCTGCCTACCTTTTGGATTAAAGACCTCTCCGGCAATTTTTCAGAGGATATTAAGCAATATATTGAGAAAATATAAACTAACCGATTTTGCTGTCAATTACATAGATGACATACTTATATTTTCAAAAACTTTTGCTGAACACATCGATCATTTAACAAAGTTGCTGAATGCAATCAAAACTGAAGGTTTTAGATTAAAATTTACAAAATGCACATTTGCATCAGACATGGTAAAATATCTGGGTCATATAATTCAGAATAATTCAGTCAAGCCAGTAAAGGATAATTTGATTTCAATAAAGAATTTTCCTATTCCAAAAACACAGAAGAATGTGAGACAATTTCTAGGAAAAATCAACTTTTATCATGAGTACATTCCGAAGAGTGCAATAATACTAGATCCTTTGCATAACTTACTAAGGAAAAACCAAAAGTTTATTTGGACTGATAAATGCCAAAATGCTTTTGAAACGATGAAAAACCTACTATGCTCAGTGGCGGTTCTTCACAGAGGGACAATGGGGACAGTCCCCACCAGTTACACTCAAAACCTACTAAAGGAAATAACAGTCGATGCTTTGTCTTCACCAAAATGAATGAATTATTTAAACATAAAAGTAATTAACATTAGCAGAAATAAAATACAAACAATTATTCCGGATGATTTTAATAAGACCGTGCGCGCGTACAGCGAACAATGTACGGCGCAAAAAACAGCGGGTCTATTTCTCAGTGCGCAGAATCTAATGCGCACTTGGGGGACAATCCGAACTATCCCTATACTTTCATTGCATTGTTTCGCGATCATATGCAACTGCGCATGCGTAGTAAGTAGTATGTGAATTAAAGTACCCACGGGGACAACCCTTTGGATCCTCATAGAACCGTTTGTTTGCTAAGTTACGGGCGGGAATCGCTCGCGTTCAAATCTTGCAAGATAAAGCTTTATTTTTATTATACTATACCTATTGTAAATTGGAATATATCTATAGACATTTTATATAATTTTGTGTTTAGTTTAGATATCCGACTAGCATGATTAGACCATCAAAAATTTTTTTTGAGTAATTTAATATTATGTTCTACGGGTGGTGAGATTACGGTGCAGTACGTAAAAAATGTCGATCCCCACCACTAAAGAAGTGCTCGAGCCCCGAAGAGTGCAATAATACTAGATCCTTTGCATAACTTACTAAGGAAAAACCAAAAGTTTATTTGGACTGATAAATGCCAAAATGCTTTTGAAACGATGAAAAACCTACTATGCTCACAACCAATCCTGGAAATTTTTGATCAAGATTTACCAATTAATATATATACAGATGCTTCTCTAGAAGGCCTTGGAGCTATTTTAAAACAAACACAGTCTGATGGAAAAGAAAAACCTGTAGCTTACTTTTCGAAAAAACTAAATGGCGCCCAGAAAAAGAAAAAAGCAATTTACTTAGAATGCTTAGCTATAAAAGAAGCAGTGAGATACTGGCAATACTGGTTGATAGGTAAACCATTTACAGTTTATTCAGATCACAAACCACTGGAAAACATGAATCTCAAATCTAGAACCGATGAAGAGCTAGGTGATTTAACATATTATCTTTCTCAATATGACTTTAACATAAAATATGCTCCAGGAAAACAAAATTTGGAAGCTGACTGTCTAAGCAGAAATCCAGTGCTGGAATCAAATGAAAATACAGATGAGCAATTAAAAATTGTCAACTTAATAAAATTAGAAGATATCTTAAAAGATCAGGTAAAAAATGAGAAGATACAGTGCAGAAGAGATAAATTGATATCGAAAAATAATGTTTATTACAAGAAAGTAAAAAAAAGAGAAAAAATAATTGTATCCGAAAAATTCAGCATAGACTTTATCAGAAATGTTCATACAGAACTAGGTCACATAGGAATTACACAAATGCAAAAAATGATAAGCTCATGGTACACAGCAGAAAACATGACAAATAATATAAAGAGAACCTGCGAAAGTTGTGCAGTATGTTTAAAGAACAAATCAAGAGGTGAAAATAAATATGGATTGATGTCCCACTTGGGTCCCGCAACAAAACCTTTTGAAATATGTTCCATTGATACAATAGGCGGTTTTGGGGGTTCACGATCAACAAAGAGATACTTGCACCTGTTATCAGATCATTTCACGAGGTTTGCATATATTTTGACGTCAAGAACTCAAAATACCAATGATTTCATCAAACTCTTAAACTCCACAGAAACTAATGACATTGGCATGATACTCTCAGACCAATACCCGGGTATCGATTCTAGAGAATTCAAAAAATTTTTGGATGAAAAAAATATTCCAATAATTTTTACTGCAGTGAACTCACCTTTCTCAAATGGATTAAATGAAAGATTGAACCAAACGCTGGTCAATAAAATTAGATGCAAAATCAACGAAAATGACTCAAAAGTAGCTTGGACAACTATAGCGCATAATTGTGTAAAAAACTATAATGAAACGGAGCACACTGTTACTGGATATGCGCCACAGTACCTACTTGACGGCACAGATGTTACGATTTTGCCAAATGAGTTAAAACTTAAGAAGACCGGCATCGATTTGATTCAAGAGAGAAAAAAAGCTCTAGAAAATACTATGAAGTCACATAATTACAACAAGATAATTTACGATAAAACCAGGAGACACTTTGACTTCAAAGTTGGTGATACTGTTTTTGTGGAGAATGGAAACAAACTTAACAGGAAGAAGCTCGACGAATTGAGAATCGGACCATACAAAATCATAGAAAAATTATTAAACTCAATTTACAAGATAAACAATGGTCGAAAAAAATTTGAATCAAATTTTTTCCACATCTCGAAGTTAACTCCAGCACCTTTATTTATGAACCATGAAGAGGACATCGAAGATGAGTGAAAATTTTGCAGTAATTTTCTTTCCAGGGGGAGGGGAGATGTAATGGCAATATATTCCATTTAAATTTGAATCCTGTAGTGTCAGTTGGAATACTTGGAATGTAATTATCAATTGTCACTTGTTTTATTTTCTATTATTTTATTATAAATAAACATAAATGTCGTTTCTTTGTTAAACTTTGCAACACAAGTGTTTTATTTATAAATCAATAGAAAAGAATTAAATCATATTATATACAAAATAAAAAAAATAATGGTCCGAGATGAGAACCCTGTTGGATTCCAGAGGAAATTTCACTAAAATCTGATTCGAAGCCGTTTATTGCTACTGCCTGTGATCTCTTAAGTATATAAGATGTAACCCAACGAAATAAATTACCACGTATACCTAATGACCAAAGTTTTCTGAGTAATAGTTTTTGATTAATTTTATCAAATGCTTTCAAAGTCTGTATATACGATATCTACTTGAGTGCGGTTGTCCGTATGATCGACAATGAATTCAGTAAGAAGAACGAGGTTACTTTCCACATTTCTGCCTTTTGTAAAACCATGTTGCTTTGTTGTAATGATGTGATTCAGTTGTGGACTTAGATATTTGTAAATAATGTTTTCCATTAACTTACTGAATATTGTTAGTTTTGAAATCAGCCGATAGTTTTTAACATTATTTTTTTCACCATTTTTGTGGATTGGTGTTACGTATGCTCTTTTCCATATTTCTGGTACCGTGCCTTCGTTCATTGATTTATTATATATAATGCAGAGAGGTTTTGCAAGTGTTTCCGCACAATTAACTATACAGTATGAGGGAATGTCATCACACCCCGCGCTTGTGTTTATGTCAAGAGCTTTTATTTCTTTTAAGACTATTTCTCGTGTGAATTTAACCGTGGTGATATTTATATTATTTGTGTTTTCTGGTATATCTAATGTTGGTAGGTTATTATCATTTATGAAAACTGATTGGAAATAATCCATGAAAATATTGCATATGTCTTGGCCATTATCTGCTTTTTTGTCATCTAGGTGCATCGTCCTTGGAAGAGACGATTGTGTTTTTTTCATGTTATTGAAATGATTCCAGAAGAGTTTAGGATTACCATTCATGTTACTTTCAGCAGTATGTATATAATTAATGTAAAGTTGTTGTGCAATTCGTTTTTGTCTAGATCTTAAGAGTGAAAACGTTTGGTAGTCACGTGGATTTTGAAATTTTTAAAAATTTTTATGATATTTATTTTTTTCTTTAATTATTTTTATGAGAGATGACGTGTACCATGGTGGATAATTACAGTTTTTAGCCGGTTTAGTTGGTACCTACATAATTTATTTTAATACTGTTCAATATGTTATAATATAAGACGTCAGTTGCGGGTTGAGTATTCAAATGGTTAAGTTTATGATCCCAATCAATTTCATTTAATTTTGTGTTTATTATTGAATAATCCGCTTTTCTGTATAGTAATATTTGATTTGCGTTAGTTTTCAGGTTTTTATTTATTTTTTTAATAGATATATATATATATATTGACCTATATATATGAATTATATATCACCATTATATATAGAAACCTTCACGCTTTTAGCACAACAACTAACCAAAGTTTCACCACAATCGGTTAAATTGTGTTGGAAATAGTAAGATAATTATAATGTTAATTTCATAAAATCAGAGCTCACCATTAAATATAGAGAGAGGCCTTCGCTGCCGTGCATACAACTCACCAAAGTTTCACCGGAATCGCAGAGAATAATAAGGTAATTTTTATGCAAACTACATTTGGAGGTGTACAGTAGGTACCTCTATGTTGGTTGTGTGTGTGGGAGGAAACACATTGGGAGTTAAAAGAATAACACGTCTACTTCAGAGCTAGTGCGTTTAATGACTGGCTGGTTAGTGGTTAGTCCCAGCGGTAAAATGTATTGCGACAATGTTGAGATGGGGGTGCCTGTGACGTAGCCACTACATGCCTCCCCTCCAAGTGAGATGGTCACATATTACACGAACAAAATAGAATTAAAACAACATTGTCAAGGATTGTAAAACAAACACAAAAAGTATTCAAAATTTGCGAAAAATACATAATACATTTAAATATCGTAAAGGATACATTGTACAAAATATTTGTAATGGTGCATTAAAATTGTCGAAGATAAATCATATGCCATAAAACCACAAGCAATAAATAAAGTGTCATTATAAAACATAAGAATAATTACACACACAAAAAGGAAAAAATAATTCAAAATATTTATCACAAAATAGCACGAAAATATTTTATTGTACACTTTTTTACACTGAGCGCATTCGCCTTTTAAACTATAAATGTACGGGATGTTGACGGGGAAAGTAAGCAGGAATGTCCCCTGCTCCAACTCGGCCTGATATCCTGTCCATGATGCTGGTCGTTATCCTGTTGCGGCAAAACTTCCACCCCATAAAGGCAAGGGCGATAAAGATGATGGTGCACACTAATACCAATGAGACCAATGATATGTGATGTGTTGTCTGGCTGAAGGACCCTCCACCGGCCTGGGCGATGATAACTTCTTCTTTCGTTGACTGTGCACCCATGATGCTATCTTGTGGTCGTTGAAATTCGAAATGAACATTTTCAGGAGAAGCGTACTGGTCTTTTGATGGTTCGTCCGGCACGTGTAGCGTATTTTACTGACGGGGTTAAGAGTACCGGTTCACTTTCCACTTCGGTTGATCGTCCTGCCCTGTCTACAGCTGACTCAGTAGTTGTCCTGAATAATGTTTGGTCAGCTGGTTTATTTGTTTCGGAAACATTAATAGGTTGATATATTGCCGGTTTAAGTCTATCGATAGACACGTTTACCTTTTTCGAATTTATTATTAAGCTAAAATACTTTTCCTTTCTTTCGAAAACCTCATACGGACCCTTGTACGGTGGAGTGAGAGCTTTCT
Source organism: Limnephilus lunatus (assembly GCA_917563855.2). Classification (NCBI taxonomy): domain Eukaryota; kingdom Metazoa; phylum Arthropoda; class Insecta; order Trichoptera; family Limnephilidae; genus Limnephilus; species Limnephilus lunatus. Next base: position 105,160,956 of record OU830592.1, on the reverse strand, counting down.
TTACTTCGTTTCTGAGGAAAACATGGGAGCAAGTTGTTAAATCAGGGTGAATAAAAATGTGTCTTTGGTCTGTAGCGACTCTTCCCTCTGGCCATGATACGTTTCGGAAATGGTCCATCAGTCTTTTGTTGAATTCTGTGTCATTTATTTTCGGCTTAGAAGGCACGAAAATATCTCCAGGAATCGCTAAAGATGTACCATACACCATTTGCGCTGGGCTGTAGCCTTTATCATCCTTGACGGCTGATCGGAGGCCCAATAGTATGATTGGTAATTCATGTACCCAATGTGCGTTACCTTCACATTTTGCCATGATAGCAGCTTTGAGAGTACGATGATAGCGTTCTACTTTCCCGTTGGCTTTTGGGTTATAAGCGGTAGTATGAATCTTTTCGATGCCGAGTCTCTTTACCAGTTGATTAAATATGTCAGACTCAAACTGCCGGCCCTGATCAGTCGTGATAAAGGTCGGACAACCAAATCTTGAAATCCAATGAACAATCAGAACGTCAGCTATCGTTTCGGCGTAAATGTTTTTAACTGGAATCGTTTCTGGCCATGATGTTTCTCTGTCTACCATCGTTACACAATATCGGTTTTCTTGTGAAATTGGAAGCGGTCCGATGATGTCGATATGCAAATGTTCGAATCGAGATACATCATGGAATTCCCCAAGCAGTGATATGGTATGCCTACTGACTTTTGCTTTTTGACAAAGTAAGCATTTTTTTACCCACACTGCTATATCTTTGTTCATTAAAGTCCAGAAATAACGCTGCGTAATCAAACGTCGAGTTGCTTTGATGCCCGCATGACTCATGTTATGAAGTTATGAACGGAGGCCATTGCTTTTTCGCGGAATTTCATTGGTAGATATGGCCTTACACGTGCTGTTGAAACTTCACAAGTTATTGGACAATTTGAATTTGGCAAAGTAATCAGTTTAAATTGAACGTTACTCTGCTTTTTTAGCTGTTGTAATTCTTTGTCTTTACTTTGCTCGTCTGCGAGTTCTTTGCTGTCAAACAAGCTAGGTAAGGTGATTTCTTGAATTCGTGAAAGGGCATCTGCGACAGGGTTGTCACCACCTGGAACATATTTAATTTGAGAACAAAACTGTGAAATGAAATCTAGTTGCCTGATTCTTCGAGGTGTGTCGGATGTTGAAATTTTCTTTGTAAGAGCAAAAGTAAGAGGTTTATGATGAATTGTATATATCGTCAGCTCTCTTCCTTCCGTCATGCTGCGAAAGTGTTTGATTGCCATGTAAATGGCCAACAGCTCACGATCATAGGTGCTGTATTTCTGTTGGGTTTCACTCAATTTCTTCGAGAAAAAACCCAGTGGTTGCCAGCTGTTTTTGACTAGTTGTTGTAATACAGCTCCGACACATGTCTCAGAAGCGTCCGTCATTAGGGCTAAACCTGCGTCGAGAGCAGGGTGAAACAGTGTAGCAGTGCTTTTTAGACTATCTTTGCACTGTTGGAATGCCTCATTTGCAGATGCTGTCCATTTTTTTTTTTTTTTTTTTTTTTTATTTATTTATTTATATGCACACATATTACAATTAGTTAGAAAATTATACTTTGTCTGTCCAACTGGGAAGGATACCCGTTTCAGGACAGCCAAATTGTATATTCAGTTCATAATATTTTTAACATTTATATACTCAATATATTATGACAAATGATATATAAATACATTTTTTTTTATATACGTAACTTTTTTATATACGTCACTTTATTTGTTCTATTTTTTTTAAGAGAAAAAAAAACTAGAACAAATAAAGTTATGATGGAAATAAAAACATATACATGAAATAAAGATATGAGCAAAAAAAAAATATAAATTTAAGTACAGTGAGATATGTGTTATCAATAAGTTACGATAAGAAAGAATACAAACATAATATAAAAATGTATACAACCAAAATTTAAAGTAAGGTGATCTTAGGTTTGCAAAATTGCAATAATAACTTTCAATAACACCTTAGTATGTTTCGAGTTCCAATGCGCCGCAGCGCGCTGTTTCGATGGTACGAGTACCTTCAGTACCTCCCACTGCAAGTTGCAGGAGTTCGGAACTGTGGATTTTTATATTTTAGATATAATATTTTAAATTTACTACATTTAATTACATCAATAATTGTCTTCAGAATAGGTAAATAGCTTCTTTCGGGCGATCACAATTTTGAAATTCTTTCGAGGTCTTTTTGGAGAAAATTAACAATTGCATATTAGAATTTACACATTTATATTTATAATTTGCCAATATTTGACATATTAGTTCCCAATTTATTTTTGACTATTTAATTTTAATAAGTACCATAAGTAAGTAATAGAAATAATCCATGTAAACCAGAATATAATTATGACATGACATATGAATTTCCTATGTATTTATATAGATAATTTCAGGACTTATTTTTGAAACGCCTGGTCGTTATTTTACAAAAATCAAAGAACAGTCGTTATATTACAAGGATAAGAAAACAGAGCAAAAGATTTTTTTTTTTGAATAACATAAACTTTTTAGTACATATTAGGTATGTGAGATTGTGTTAGCATATGTTCGCTCTTGACTCTCCCCATATCTAGAAGCCAATTGCTAACCCATTTCCGAAAAGTGCTTGTATTTTTCGATTTACATGCATCGGGTATGATGTTGAACAATTTAGGCCCTAAGTAGGAGTATTGTCTTTGGGCATGTGATGTGTTTGTAGTAGGTGGAACCAATGGATTCCTCCCTGCATGGCGGGTGTTGTGGAGATGATCAATGGATGAATATTGGTGTCGGTGTTTTTGTGTATGTAAAATAATTTTTCTTATGTATAGTTGCTGTACATCTCGTACACTCGTATCTCTTCAAATAATAGATCACTGGGATACCTGAAGGGTTTCTTAAGGATGACCCTTAGAAGTGATTTTTGTGCTTTTGCTAAAGGATCCATTATTGTTTTGGAACAGCCGCCCCCCATCCCAAGGAAGCATATTCTAGCAATGAGTTGCACAAGGCATGGTACATTTGTTTCAGATCTTTTACGCGAAGAATATTTCTAACAGACATGAATAGATGAGTAAGTTTTCTGATCTTTATGGAAGTTGAGACTATATGTTCGTCCCATCTCAGAGACTTATCTATCATGATTCCAAGATATTTTATGCTATCGACACATTCTAAGTTTAAGCATTTACAAGTGGTTTGGTCATTACAATGGTGTATAAGGATGTTGTGTATTTCTTTTGGTTTTCCTGCTTGTGTTGCACTGAAACGGAGGAATTTGGTTTTATCTAAGTTAAGCGTGAGGAGAATGTTGTCTAACCATTGTTTAACCTTAATTAAACCCACTTCTGCTTTACTATGAACAACATTCCAGTTTTTGCTTTCAAATAATAAAACTGTATCGTCAGCAAAGGTAATAATGTGGTCGGCAAAGGAACTGTTACATAGATCATTTATATATATATTAAATAAAAGTGGTCCTAAAGTACTTCCTTGGGGTACACCGAATTTAATATTAGCTGAATCGCTTATAGTGTCGTTGATAAGCACTCTTTGGCTCCTGTTATCTAAATAGCTACACAACAGATTGAAGAGCTGACCTTGTATACCAATGCGCTGTAGTTTATTCAACAGGATTTTATGAGAGATAGTGTCGAATGCTTTGGCTAGATCCAGGAAGAGCGCAATGCATTTTGTACCTCTATCTATGTTATTAGAGATAATTTTTGTCAATTTAGCAATGGCATTTTCAGTGCCTAAACCTGGACGGAAACCGTATTGACTATTGGAAAGGATGTTATTGTTTTCTAGGTATAGGGTGAGCCGATTCTTAACAATTTTCTCAATAATTTTAGACACAGAGTTGATCAAAGAAATAGGTCGGTAGTTGTTGATCTGTGATTTATCCCCATTTTTGTGATGAAGAATAACAATTGATTGTTTTAAATGATTGGGGAATTTTCCAGAGTTAAAACTTAGATTACAAATGAACGTTATGGGTGATACTATGGCGGATTTTATAATTTTTAACAGGTTTGTAGAGATCTTATCTGGGCCACACGCATTGGATGACTTAAGTTCGTCAATTGTTTTCATCACTTCGTGTGACGTAGTTCGAATATTATCTATTTTATGCTCGAGATTACAGCCAGTTTTCTTAGCGAGATCAGTCTCAGTTGTGTTAATTTTGTCGAGAATTTTTTTGGCCAGAGTGGTTCCCACTGACGTGAAATAGTTATTTGCAAAGTTTACTATCTTTTTTAGGTCTGATGTGATAGTGTTATCAATGTGTAGTGATTTAATTTCAGATGATTTATTGATTTTGGTTTTGGTTATACTGCGAAATGCTTCCCATAGCCTTTTTGGTGTATAGTTATTTTCGTAAATAATGTTTTTAAAATAGTTTTCTTTAGTTGAAATGATTATTTTTTTACACAAGTTCCTATACTTTTTATAGCGGGTTTGTAATATATTATTCTCTGGGCTACTTTTCGCCTTTTTGTGTAGTTGGTTCCTTCTATGAATTGATTTGACAAGGCCAGGGGTGATCCATGGTGTAAGTTTTAATTGTTTATTAGATATGAGTTTCTTACTAGTGTGTTTGGCTATATAATCATGTAACTTGGTGATGAATTCTGTCATTGCTGAGTCAGTATCTCTTTGGTCTAGAACGTTTTCCCATTTTTTCTGAATTTAAGTCCTCAAGTAGATTGAAGTAGTTTATTCGAGGTATGTATTTAATTTTGACTGCGGTGGGAGGCTTATATTTAAGACAGAGAGCTGTAGTGTAGTGGTCAGAAATTGTGGTGTGAATAACAAATGAGTCGCAATGTTTAATTTTTTTAACGTTAATGTGGTCAAGACAAGATTTACTTGAGCCCTGTTCTCGAGTAGGGCTGTTAATTGTTTGCATGAACCCATTTTCCGTTAACAGACACAGATAATCTTCGGATTGACGGTGGTACTCGGGGATCGTGTTAATATTTAAATCGCCTAAAATTATTTGCCGTTCTAATTGTTTTGAACTGTTGATGTTAGATTGTAGAGAATTCAAAAAAGTGTCAATATTTTGGAAAGAGGGTGACCTATAGATTGCGAAAATACATAAGTTATTGTTCAATACGATTTTCATACAGTTTGCTTGTGGTAGTAATATTTCATCGACTTGTGCTTGTAGACCGTCTCTGATGTAAATTACAATTCCACTTGATTTATTTAGAATTATGTTAGTGTGATATTCTGAGTAATTTTGAATTGCTTTTGAGGTGTACTCTTTATTTATCCAGCACTCCGATAAGATTATTACATCGAACGCGTTATTAAATTGATCTAAGAAAATTAGGAAATCGTCAAGTTTAGATATGCTTCTTATGTTCTGATGTATAATCTTTAGACTGTAGGAGCCCCAATTATAGTTTTTTATATTATTCAAGTTATCAATAATATTTGAGTTACAGAATATACCTGAATGGTTATTAATATCATAAGGTAAATCAAACATAATTAAAAGTTAGTTGAATGTAGAATAGCAAACAGCGTTCCAATAATATGTTATTAAAATTAAAACTCTTCTCAATGTAGTTGAATAGATAGGTGTGTGTGGAAATAAGTTGACAGTGATTTGATAATATAAAGCAGAATGTTTGCAACCGCTGAAACGTTGTGATAAAAAAATTATAATATGTTGATGGTAACAAAATAATAAGTGTAAATTAGCGGGATGGGGTGTGTTCGTACAATTGACTAGTGAAATAATTAATCAACGCTAATCGTTTTACATCATGGTAAATAGTGTAATGAGGACTGGTAACTTCGCTGTATCGCTGAGTTTCGGCTTTATTGCATATACCTGTAGACGGGCGAGACGGTACATACCTCGATATTTTGGTTCTTTCCGTTGTATTACATCGCTGCGAGCTTGCTTTCATCAGATATACATATTGCATTAGCACCTGTATCGTGTCTAACATATATCTGACCCGCTCGGGTCCACGTGAACCGGTACCCCTTTCCTTTCGCTTCTTGTCTAGCCTTCCAAAATAGTTGCTTGCCCCGAAATGTCAGCTGTTCGGAAACGTAGATTCTTGAAGTCGGGCCAGCAATACCAATGTTCGAGGTATTTAATTTGTCTTCCAAATTCGGGTTGTTTTTGTTATATGATTTCACATCCGCTAACAGTTGTTCTTTTGCTATATTCGATTTGAGTTTGATTATTATTTCTCTCGGATATTTGTTATTTAATTTTTTTGCTCCTCGATGAATAGCGTCTATGTCTTTGATTTGGATGTTGGACTTAGTTTTTTGGCAGATGTTAAAAATGACGTCTTGTAGTATTTCTCCTTTATTTTCCGGGATTCCTCTGATTTCTAAGTTGTTGGCCTTAAGAGCTCTCTCTTGGAATTCAAGACGGTCCTCCATTCAATTCGTGTTTTGTCTTTCTTTTTGGAGTTGTGCAAGAATGCGTTGAGCTGGCCTTGCATTTGTGCAGCTTTAGGGATAGAACTACGGTAGAAGTTCACCATTCCCAGGAATTGACGTAGTTCTTCGATAGTGCTGGGTTGAGGGAAATTGACAATAGCCTTAACTTTTTCTTCATTAGGGGTAACTCCATCACTTGTCACGCAGTAACCAAGGAAATTAATCTCCTTTTTTCCGAATTCACATTTGCTTGCGTTAATTGTTAAACCAAATTCGTCCAAACGGGATAATACCTGTTGAAGGTGTTGTAAATGTTGTTCTTCGTTTTCTGGCGCTATTAGTATGTCATCCAAATAAGCAAAAACGAAGTCCAGTCCACGAAATATCATGTCTATGAACCTTTGAAAAGTCTGACCCGCATTGCGGAGACCAAAATTCATTTTAGTGAACTCGTATAAACCGAAAGAAGTTAAAATTGCTGTTTTAGGAATGTCTTCGGTTGCAATTGGAATTTGATGATATGCCCTGCATAGGTCCAATTTTGTAAACATTTGTCGCTTGTGCAATGCGTAAGTGAAATCTAATATGCGGGGAATCGGATATCGGTCCGGGACTGTCTTGGCATTCAATAAGCGATAATCACCACAAGGTCGAATTGCGCCGTCTGCCTTATCTACAATGTGTAAGGGATTCGCCCACGGACTGTTGGATTGTTGACAGATTCCGAGCTCGAGTATGTGTTCGAATTCTTGTTTGGCTGCTTTGTACTTGATAGGATTTAGTGGACGTACCTTAACGTGAATGGGTGGGCCTGTAGTCACAATATGATGACAAATATCATGTTTCGGTGCATTTTTCAAAGATTCCGGTCTTGTTAACTCGGGATACTTCAATAATAACTTGTGATATGGGTTTGTTATGTCTACTGCGTAAATATTTTCATTTGAATCCTTTGTAATGGATGTATTGGTGGTTAGGGTTGTCACCTTGTCTACCAATTTCCTTCCATGAAGATCTACGAGTAGCTGCTTCGCCCGTAGAAAATCTGCTCCGATGATAGATTTTTTGACATCAGCAACGATGAACGTCCACCGGAAAGGTCTGCGTAGTCCTAGATCGAGAACGAGAGATTTTTCACCGTACGTATTTATTTGGGTTCCATTTGCTGCATATAGTTTGTAATCGGTAGGTATTGATGAGTGAAATTTTCGAGAAGGACGAAATATCGGCGCCTGTATCAATTAAGTATCTGATACCACTTTTGCGGTCGGTAACACATAATCGAGATGTATTATCAACGCCAACTATCTCGATCGCGGGCGTCAATGTTCGTTTTTTGCCTTGTAAGTACATTGATCTTGACACTTCTGAGTCTTAGCACCAAATTTATAATGGTACCAGAACATGTAGTTGGAATCCCCAGGCTGTGGTGCACGGAAACGATTTAGAGAAGTTGTCCGGCGGCCCCTGGAAGTCGAATGTTGTCGCTCGCGGCCTCGTGGTTCTCTGCGTAAGCTCGCTATTTCCAATTGTAACTTTTCAACGGTCCGAGTCAACGTCTCGATGGCTGAAGATGTTTGCTCTCTAACCTCAGCTACCTCAAAAGTTCTTGTAGTGTCCAGTATTTTGTCAGCTAATTGCGATAGCTTTTCCATGTATTTCACCTCGCTGACCGTCAGAACGGCGCGAACCGTCTGCGGAAGGCGTCCCAGCCAAAGAATCCTGAGCGTCTCGTCCGAAAGTTTATTTATCGCCAACTCTTTCATTCTTCGCAGGAGTTGCGAAGGCTTCTGGTCGCCTAGTTCCAGCTCTCCAAGGAGTTGTTGGAGTTGCTGGGCCTCTGACTCTTCATAGACCTGAAGGAGTCTGGTCTTCACCGCCAGGTATTTGTTTTCTGCCGGGGGATTGTTTAATATTAAACATATTAAACAGAATTTCTTCATTCATTTTCATTTTCAAATTAATTTTTCTTGTTTTATCTATTAATATTTCTTTAGTTTATTATGTCAGCTAAACAATAGTAAAAAATGTCGTGGTATAACTGAAATTATTCTAGAATATGAATATACATATGTATTATTTTACCAACAGAATAGTCAACACTATAATTTACATGTAAAAACATTATCATACTTACTGGAATGTCCTAAAACGGGCAATTGCCTAGTTGGACATTTTAAGTTCACTATATTGTATTATGTAATATTTTCAAACAATAAATAAATAAATAAAATAAATAAATAAATATGTCACTGATTTGTCGCAGTTCGTTTTTTCCTAATTTCGCGACGAGAATTAGATAACGATTATCCACACTAATTTTTTGTGGAGTCAAAATTGCCTCTAGCTGATGAAACCACAGTCGTGGCTGTTCATTCCAAAACTCCGGAATTTTGGTATTTATAGAAACCACATTCAACTCGGGTTCGGGGGCAGCCCTGGACACACTACTTGGGCTGAAAGCCATTGTTTTAGATGTCTCTGACTCACTTGTTGTTTAATGTTCACGAGATAATATTGCACTTTCTTATCACTCTATTGTTCCCACACACACACTTGTAAATCACGTCGGGGTCACCACTTTGGAGGTGTACAGTAGGTACCTCTATGTTGGTTGTGCGTGTGGGAGGAAACACATTGGGAGTTAAAAGAATAACACGTCTACTTCAGAGCTAGTGCGTTTAATGACTGGCTGGTTAGTCCCAGCGGTAAAATGTATTGCGACAATAGGTGGGGGTGCCTGTGACGTAGCCACTACATACATAACGCCAGAGCTCACCATTATATATTGAAATCTTCGCAGGCGTGCGCACAATATCTCACCAAAGTTTCATCGCAATCGGATGAATGGTATAGGAAATAATGAGAGAATTTTAATGCAAATTTCACAACGCCAGATCTCACAATTATATAAAGAAACCTTAGCGGGCGTGCGTAAAACAACACCCGAAAGATTAATCGGAAACGGAAGAATGGAATATAAAATTATAAGGGATTTTGTGTGCAAATTGCATAAAGCCAGAGCTCACCTTTATATGTAGAAACCTCCGTGTGCATGCGCACAACAACTCATCAAAGTTTCATTACAATCGGTTTAATAGTACAGGAAATAATAATTTCATAACCCCAGATCTGACCATTACATTCAGAGACCTTCGCTGCCATGCGTACAACAACTCACCAAAGTTTCACCAGAATCGCAGAAAATAATAAGGTATTTTTTACAAAAACTACATAACGTCAGAGCTCATCATCATATAAAGAAATTTTCGCAGGCGTGCGCACAATACCTCACAAAAATTTCATGATGCAAATTTAATAACACCAGAACTCACCATTATATATATAAAAACCATCGCGGGCGTACGTACAACATCTCACCAAAAATTCATCGGAATCGGGTGAATAGTACAGAAAATAATGAGAAAATTTGTGTGTAAATTTCATAAATCCAGAGTTCATCATTATATTTAGAAGTCTTAGCGTGCACGCGCACAATAACTAACCAAAGCTTCATCACAATCGGTTAAATGGTATAGGAAATAATCAGGGACATACGTTTTTATATATATATTCCACCACGAATTGTCGATATCAAAAATAGAAATATTGAAAATAAACTCATCCTATATATAACTTAAGATGGTCGTTTGCACAATCAAGAACGGAAAATATTTATACAGAATTTACTCAATCTCCATTTCACTGTGCGCAATCTCCATATGAATAATTTTGATTTTACATTTTTGCTCAATCTCCATTTTAAAATTATAAATAAAGTATCAAAAACGATAATTTGACACTTTCTTAAGAATTATTTCAACTTATGAGACCTATACCTTTACGTAAATAGCTTCGTCTTATACACCTATCATAATGTTTCATTGAAATAATCAAAGAAAACCTCCTCCTGTAAAATTCACTTTGGACAATTAAGAACTCGGGCGACGATTTGAGTAAACTTTTTCAAATTTTTGTCTATCCCATAGCCCGATAGATCCTTACCCTTCCTTATCCACAAGGACGGAGTGTATTTTTTCTTTCTCATCCAAGAGCAAGTCATATTATTGTAGTATTAGGTAATTCCATTTTTGCGTCATGCTCGGACTCCATCTATGAGTACCATGGGTCTCAAGATGAGCTATATTTTTTTATAAAGTCGGCTAGAGGCTATTTATCAAGAAATGGTAATACGCCTGATAACCTAGAAAAAATTATTTCAAAATTGAAAGGTAAAGCCCTTCAAGTAATTTTAATACACGACTATGATCTTTCCGTAGCTTAGAACATAAAAATTTTATTACTCATATTTTTATTTCATTTAAATGCTTTTATTCCATCCTAACTTTATTTGTTCTATTTTTTTCTCATGGTTAAGATGAACTGCCTTTATTATTATTTATATAAAAGCCCTCTGGGATTTAAATAAAACATAAAACAAATAAATAAACAACCAAATAAATTAATGTTCTCCAAAACGAGCCTGAAAATTTCACTTGTCATATATTGGGTTTATAAATGTGTAAATACTACTACTTAAGAAATTATAAAATTTGTAGTACTTTATTAAAGTCATAAATACACTGAGAATTTATATCATATATGTAAATCCTAATTATACAATTGTAAATGTTCTCTATAATGACTTGGAAAGAATCTTCTACTTGTGATATCACTAAAGAAACCACTCATCCACTCTGAATGCAAGTATTAATGTTCCTCAAAATGACACATCTTTGCGATTCTTTCAAAGGCATATAGAAACCATCGCTTCGTTCATAAAACAAAATTTAATGTTCTTAATAGTTATTTCGATTAATATTTGTAAAAAATATTATGAACTAAATATACAATTTGGCTGTCCTAAAACGGGTATCCTTCCCAGTTGGACAGACAAAGTATCACTTGTAATGTATTTAATAAATATGTATATAAATAAATAAATAAAAAAATAAATAAATAAAAATCAAGTATAAAGGCAAAACATACTGCTTGACAAGATTAGGTTTTGGGTTAAAGTGTGGTCCCAAAATCATGACACGGATTGTAAACGAGGTGCTCTCGCTTGACGAAAGGGTGGGACGGGGCACAGATAGCTACATCGATGACATTATAGTGAATGAAAACATAATATCAGCTGAAGAGGTTGCGGCACACTTGCATACTTACGGTCTCGTAACTAAGCCTCCCGAGAAGCTGGAGGGCGCAAGAGTGCTCGGATTGCGTATTGAACGTGATAAGGTCGGACGTCTTATGTTCAGAAGAGGCAATGACATTCCCATAATGCAACAAGGATCGCACCTGAGTAGAAGGGAATTATTTTCGATCTGTGGCAAGCTGACTGGGCACTATCCTGTGTGTGGATGGTTAAGGACAGCCTGCAGCTTCATGAAGAGAGAGTGTCAAGGCCAGGTATGCGATGATTACGTTGGCGACAGGGCCCAACAAATGGCTGAAGAGCTTCTGGTGAGAGTGAGAATTGACGATCCTGTAAAAGGGGAGTGGCTGGTGCCTGAATCATTAGGTGATGCTAGAGTTTATTGTGATGCAAGTAATCTGGCCCTTGGAGTTACCTTGGAAATTGAGGAAAGAACTGTTGAAGACGCCGCATGGCTGCGTAAGACAACCGATGTAGAGCATATTAACATAGCGGAGCTAGATGCTGTTCTGAAGGGATTAAACCTAGCTCTCAAGTGGAATCTTCAAGTTGTGGAAATAATTACAGATTCGGCAACGGTTTTGTGCTGGGTGAGATCCACACTTACCGGGAGTAGTCGTGTAAAAGTTTCTGGCATGTCAGAGATGCTCGTCAAGCGGCGTCTGGGATTGGTGAAGGAGATTGTAGAAGAATTTGATCTCACATTGTCGATCACCCTTGTAGAGTCTTGTAAAAATAAAGCCGATGTACTTACTAGGGTCTGCAAGGCCTGGGTAAAGAGTAGCCATGACAGGAAACGTCACGAAAGAGACTTACAATCTTCAGAGTATGAAGAGAGGTTGGAGATACTTGAAAAAGAAACTGGAGAGCAAACATGTGCTTTAAGCGTAGAAGCTTTACATGCTCAGCATCATTTTGGAGTACAGCGAACGCTTCATCTTGCCCGGCTGGTTGATCCCGAGGTGAGAAGAGAGGACGTCGATAAATGCGTACGTAACTGCATACAATGCAGGACAATTGACCCACCGCCGTCAACCCATGAAGCGGGTAACCTTAATGTTGCAACAAATTGGAGTCGCTTGGCAGTTGATGTCACTCATTTCGGTAGGAAATGTTTCTTCACACTCATCGATTGCGGGCCAAGTAGATTTGCCGTGTGGCGGGAAATCGAATCAGAGAACGCAGTTTCGATTGTCAAAAATCTGGAAGAAGTGTTTCGGGAAAGAGGCCCGCCCAGTGAAGTTCTCATGGACAATAGTACTGCGTTTCGTTCCTATAGTGTTGCAGATATGTGTAAGAGATGGAATGTACGTCAAAGATTTCGCGCGGCATACCGTCCAGCAGGAAATGGTATAGTTGAACGACATCATCGAACAATAAAGAGAACTGCAGCCAGAAGTGGAAGCGATCCTCTGCAGGCAGTATTTTGGTATAATTTGGCTGCGAAGAGTCAGAAGGATGAGGGTGTTGCGCCTTCTAGCTCGGTTCACACTTATTCATGGAGGCACCCTTCTGCGCAAGTGAATATAGAAGAGGAAGTATCGACTGAGTTTGAAGTGGGCGATGTCATTGCGGTCAAACCAGTAGACAAAAGATGCACATCACGCTGGAGGCAAGGAAGGGTGACAGGACTTAATTCAGTCAACAATATCATAGTTGATGGTGTACCAAGACATGTGCTTGACCTGCGGAAGATGCCTGACAGTGAACGAACTGAGTCTGAAGAGAGATGCGAGGAATTGGCCGCAAGTCCCACCGTAAATCTTTTCGATGTGTTTGAAGAGGACAGTGAAGAAGAAGGAGAGACCAGTACAGAAGGACGACCCACTAGGGCGCGAAGGCCTCCGGGCTGATTAAGTCAATTTGTACAGTGATGACGACATCATTTAAATTCTGATATTAATGACGCCGTATTTAAATTTAATGAATGTGTAACACGTGCTATAGATTTGTTTGTCCCTAAGGGATGTTACTCTCAACCCAAGTTTCCAAATTGGTTTAGCTCGAAACTTAAACAGTTAATAATTGAAAAAAAGAAAAACCATAAGATATTTAAAGACACTGGCAACTTAAAATTTTATCAAAAATTTTCTCAATTAAGGGAACTGTCTAAAATCGAATCAGCCAAATGCTATAAATCTTTTGTAGAAGTTACAGAGACAAAATTACTGCAAAATCCTAAACAATTTTGGCAATTTGTTGCGCAAAAGCGTACAGATAATGATCTCCCTTCAAGTATGTATTATTATGAAACTCACGCTACAAATGGTCACGACATCGCTAATCTTTTTGCTAAACACTTTTCCTCTGTATATTCTGATGCTTCATCCACCATCCCTCCACTTAACTATGATTATAATATTGACTTGAATGATTGCCAAATTTCACTTGCAGAGGTTTACCAATCCTTATATAATCTTTCTAACAAAAACAGTACCGGACCTGATGGCATTCCAGAAATCTTGCTAAAAGAATGTAAATGTTCATTATCTAACCCAATTTGTATGTTGTACAATTTATCACTCTCATCCGGAACATTTGCTGACTTATGGAAAATTTCATTTATTCGACCCATTTTTAAGTCCGGAAACAAGTCAAATATTGGAAATTACAGACCAATATCAATTATATCTAATATTCCAAAGATATTTGAGTCAATAATTACAAAGAAAATCACTCCTATTTTCAAAAATGTTCTGATTGAGGAACAGCATGGATTTAGATCGGCCAAATCTACAACAACTAATTTACTGTCCTTTACAAATACCATTCTTAAAGCCTTAGAAGACAACACTCAGGTCGATGTCCTCTACACTGACTTCTCCAAACCTTTGACCAAGTTAACCACCGTATCCTCATGGCCAAACTTTATGCTATAGGCATTAGAGACCCATTTTTATCATTCATTCACTCTTACTTGATAAATAGAAAACAAAGGGTTAAAATAAATAACTTTGAATCCTTTAACATTGATGTAACCTCTGGCGTTCCGCAAGGAGCCCATTTGGCCCCGCTTCTTTTTAATCTTTTTATTAACGATATCATTAAAGTTTTTTCCCACACACGTTTTTGGCTTTTTGCCGATGACAATAAGATTCTTAAGATAATTAAATCCCATCTTGATTGTTTACTTTTTCAACTTGATATTGATTCATTTAATGATTGGTGCAAAATTAACTGCATGCAACTTAATGTTGATAAATGCAAAATTTTGTCCTTTTATAGAACCAAAAAACCTATTCAGTTTGATTATAAACTAAATAATGTTTGTCTCTCTACTATCACATCTATCAAGGACCTTGGGGTCACTCTAGACTGCAAACTTTCTTTCCGTGATCACATCAATAACATTGTAAACAAATCACTTAAACTACTCGGCTTCATTCATAGAATTACCTTTGACTTCAAACATATAAGCACACTTAAAACTCTTTACTGTTCACTGGTTCGCCCTCACCTTGAATATGCTAGTGTTATTTGGTCACCTTTCTATGCTGTCCACATATATCACATTGAATCTGTACAACATCGCTTCCTGCGAGGGATTGCTTGGAGGTTAGGACTTGAAAGAGGCGAGTACTCGTATGATGAAATTGAACAAACTATAAATATTTCTTCTTTAGAAAAACGTAGAAAGGACTCTGATATAATATGCATTTTCAAAATTATCCACAGTATTACTGACACACCTGCTTTGGTAAAACTCATCCAGTTCAACATCCCTTCCCGTAGACTCCGAAATAATGAATTGCTGTTCCTCAATCAACATTCTACTAATTATGGATATCATTCTCGTTTATCCAGAATGTCGAGACTTGTCAACGCAAATCAAAGCACTGAATTTTTTGGTGTAAGCCTAAATGACTTTCGGCAGTCGATACACAATGTGATTTTTTAAAGTCTTTTAAATCCGTCTTCAAGCTACTTATGTACTTTTATATTATATGTATTTATATTATACTATCTTCTATATTTACTTTTATATTATATGTATTTTGTCAATGCTCTTCATATATATGTATTCTCCTTCCATTGTCATCTCTCTTTTTTATTCGTGTTTGTTATATTGTTATGTAATGGACTATTCGTCCGTAAATAAATAAATAAATCAGGAGGGCGTGTGGTGATATGCAAGAACTGCAAAAGCAGTGACAGTGTACGCAACCGTTCTGCGATGTAAAAGACAATTGACAATCAGTCAGGCAGTTAGAATACAAAAGCGCTTGTAAATATTCAGTATTCCAGCGCTGCCAAAAATGTTGTGTCATTTTCTGTAAATGTTCCCAGCGATTGAGACGATTGATTTTAACCTGCCAATAGTTGTATTCGGGAATCGAAATTAAGGGTTCTCAAATTAAGAAGTGACCTGGAATTAGGGTCTGAATGTCTTCAGGGTCTGATGTTAGAGGACAAAGAGGTCGAGAATTTAGTATGGCCTCTATTTTATTTACCTAATATAGTTGTAAATTCCTCAAACGTTAATGAATTGTACCCTATGACTCGTTTTAAATGATTTTTTACAACTCGTATGTTCCCTTCCCATAGTCCGCCAAAGGTAGGACTGGAAGGAGGGTTAAAGTTCCACACTATTCCCTTTTCTGAACATGTACGCATGACTTGTTCATCATTACTACAACTATTTAAAAAAATTTGCGTTCCTATCAATTGCCGTTTCGCCCCAAAGAAGTTCGTGCCGCAATCCAAATTAATGGCCTGACAAATACCTCTTCGTGAAACGAACCTATCGAGAGTAGCGATGAAGGTCTCAGGCGAGAGATCCGACAGGACCTCGAGATGAATCACCTTCGTCGACATGCAGACAAAAATTGTAAGGTACGCCTTGTACGTTTTAGCGCCTCTGCGTTTTCCTTCTTTTAGGATATACGGGCCGGCCAAATCCACTCCTACAAGACTGAAGATGCGGTTCGGTGTGAAACGCGCTTCTGGCAGACTGGCCATGAGTGGAGCTAACGGGGATGATCGCAATCTTGCGCATCTCACGCATTTTGAAACTAAGTTCTTTATTTTATTGCGGGCAGATGTAATCCAGTAATTTTGTTGAATTAGAAATTGCAAGGTTCGTGACCCTGCATGCAAAAAGACCTTATGGTAATATAATATAAGAAGCTCGGCTATTTTACTATTTTTTGCAAGTATTATTGGAATCTTAGTGTTGTAATTTAAATGAGAATTACAAAGCCGCCCGCCAACGCGAAGTAGATTCTCGTGGTCAATAAAAACATTTAATTTTTGAAAGGTCACTGGGGTCACCCCATCCCCTTTGAGTTTTCTGATTTCATCCGGAAAATGGAACTGCTGATCGCATTTTAAAATAACCTTAACCGCGTGATTTCTTTCAGAGCAGGTCAGAATTCCGAATCTGCGTGCATCCTTGATCCGTTGCCGCACATTATGTATGAATCTAATGGACCAAGCAACTATATTCTGAAGACGTGTCCACGAAGATAAGCGGGAAAATTCTAGGCCTTCATAATAATCAAACGGCCCGTGAACCGTTGAAACGTGGGACTTAACCTCCGGCAGTTCTTCAACCTTAAATGCATCCGGTAAAGTTAAGGGCCACATCGGCAACGACTGAGTTAACCACAGAGGACCTTAAAACCATAATTCGTTGTCTTTAATTTGAGGAAGAAATAAACCGCGAGAAGCTAAATCGGCTGGATTCTCCTTCGAAATAACGTGGTACCACTTTGCGTCCGTGACTTGATTATCTTAATAACGTGGTTCGCGACAAAAGTTTTTAATGTATGAGGAACTGCCTTAATCCATGACAAAACAATTGTCGTATCAGAAAACAATATAACCTCGGTAATTGTTATAAGATTTTCAATCGAAGACCTAGTCATTTTTACCATACTTGAAAGCAGGTAAGCTCCCATGAGCTCGAGGCGTGGTACCGACAATGTTTTTAATGGCGCAACTTTAGATTTGCTAGCAAGGCTGTGCTTCATTCGTAACCAAATAAACGCAAGCAGCATAACCCGATTCGCTCGCATCGGAAAACCCCACTAAAATACAGATCGACCCTTTAATTGTATTGCAATGTCTAGGTATTTGTAAATACCGTAAAGTTGGTAATTCGTCTAATGGTAAGCCCACACTGCGGCCAACGTTCCAACTTCAAACGTTTGGACGATCGTGTGGAGGGGAGTTCGTGCGTTGGAAGTTCGAGTTGGAAGGTTGGAGTTCGAGTTGGCCCGGGATCGCCTTCGAGGCGATCCCGACGGCCAACTCACACGAACCCGCCTGCCGCAGCTGTCCACACATCCGTCTGCGAACGGCAGGCGATCAAGACGCGAGTGCCGCGTACTATTAAAATGACGATATTATAACGGAGAGTGGTATAACAATTGTTTAAAAACATGTCGTGTATATAAGTACATAATAATACGTACGTAATAATTATAGGCAACCTGATAAGATACAACGTAGCTACAGCTGTTCTATGTCCGCCATTTTGGAGTTCGGAATTCGGGGTTGGAGGGTTGGCCGCAGCCACCACACGATCGACCAATCTTCCAACTCCGAACTTATTGCATTTGGAACATGTAAAGGGTTTTTCTCCACTGTGTGTCAGCATATGCGTCGTCAAAGTTCCCTTAAGAAAAAAATGATTTTTCGCAGTCGGAACATGTAAAGGGTTTTTCTCCACTGTGTGTCATCATATGCGTCGTCAAAGTTCCCTTAAGATAAAATGATTTTTCACAGTCGGAACATGTAAAGGGTTTTTCTCCACTGTGTGTCAGCATATGCCTCGTCAAAGTTCTCTTAAAAGAAAATGATTTTTTGCAGTCGGAACATGTAAAGGGTTTTTCTCTTCTGTGTGTCAGTATATGCCTCGTCAAAGATTGCTTATGAGAAAATGATTTTTTGCAGTCGGAACATGTAAAGGGTTTTTCTCCACTGTGTGTCAGCATGTGGTAAGTCAAATGATGTTTACGATAAAATGATTTTTCGCAGTCGGAACATGAAAAAGGTTTTTCTCCACTGTGTATCAGCATATGCCTCGTCAAAAATTCCTTTTGAGAAAATGATTTTTCACATTCGGAACATGAAAGGGGTTTTTCTCCACTGTGTGTCAGCATATGCCTCGTCAAAGTTCTCTTAAAAGAAAATGATTTTTTGCAGTCGGAACATGTAAAGGGTTTTTCTCTTCTGTGTGTCAGCATATGCCTCGTCAAAGATTGCCTTTGAGAAAATGGTTTTTTGCAGTCGGAACATGTAAAGGGTTTTTCTCCACTGTGTGTCAGCATATGCGTCGTCAAAGTTCCCTTAAGAGAAAATGGTTTTTTGCAGTCGGAACATGTAAAGGGTTTTTCTCCACTGTGTGTCAGCATATGCGTCGTCAAAGTTCCCTTTCGAGAAAATGATTTTTCGCAGTCGGAACATGTAAAGGGCTTTTCCCCACTGTGTGTCAGCATGTGGTCGGTCAAATGATGTTTACGATAAAATGATTTTTCGCAGTCGGAACATGAAAAAGGTTTTTCTCCACCGTGTGTCAGCATATGCCTCGTCAAATTTTTCTTAAAAGAAAATGATTTTTTGCAGTCGGAACATGTAAAGGATTTTTCTCCACTGTGTGTCAGCATATGCGTCGACAAAGTTCCCTTAAGAGAAAATGAATTTTCGCAGTCGGAACATGTAAAGGGTTTTTCTCCACTGCGTGTCAGCATGTGGTCAGTCAAATGATAAAATGATTTTTCGCAGTCGGAACATGTGAAGGGTTTTTCTTCACTGTGTGTCTGCTTGTGAGTATTTAAATTTCCCTTTTGAGAAAATGATTTTTTGCAGACGGAGCGCGAAAAAGGTTTCCCACCAGTGTGGATGAGCAAGTGCAGTTCTATCATTGACTTATGAGAACAAGAGTAGTTACAATAGGTGCAAGAGAAATGGTTTTTGCTGGGGTGCGTCTTCAGATTTGTTATTAAGTCTGAAAAGCGAATAAAATTTAATTCATGTAAAGTTCATTTATAAAACAAACAAAAAAATAAAGAGCTCAAATTGTCAATTAAACGAAGACAAATGGGTTATACCTGATGTTCGGATAGTTATTTGAGTGTGCTCTAAGCATTCTTTTTTAACATCCGACAGGTCTATGTCTATTTCCGTGTAAGGCATTCCTCCTTCATCATCTTCTCGGGATCCTGGTTCTGCCTTGATGGGAACAGTCTCTACATTAATTTTACCTGTAACACCAAAACAGCAATGTACTCAGTTTATGGAAAATAAACATAAAGTAAATTATACTGATATGAAGGACTTCCGATTCCCCCTTTTGGATCGATGTCTTCACCCGAGAAATAGCCTCTGATTTTTTAACCCTCTTTTTTTGTTGTTTAAGGCAATTCACCCTAAAAAGAGTGCTATGTGCTTTAACCCTTTATCGCTGACGTTACGTTTGTCAGCACAGATGCAACGTTTTCATTTCGCGGCGCATCGTTCTGTCTCGCTCAATACTTTCCCGAGTCCAAAGCCAGCTTCCACCACCCTGTTTATAATTATCTGCCACTTAAAAGTAATTAGTTATTAATATTACAAATATTAATTAGTTATAAATATTCCTTTATACTTGAATGTATTTTATTACACCATTTCCGGAAATAAATATACTTATACCTATTGAAATTAAAATAAAAAAAATACTATCCAATAAGTAAAAAAGAATAGTCACATGGATTTGTACCCGAAATGCACATCTGTCAGACTACCACTCAGCAGGATGGAAATTAAAAGTCACCTCAGTGGCGGATGGTTAAAAAGAAGATTTTGCTTATTATTATTTCCTGCATCAATAGCATGTATTTTTATGGTACTTAATAATACGCGTTTTACAAATCACATAGAAAGAGAGCAAGTGGTCAGTAAGGCGAATTAATTATTTCAGCTATAAAACATTGAGAAATCGGAAATTGTAATTGAGTATTACAGGTTGAAAGTTTGATGCGTTTGACAATTTCTAATATAGTTAATATTTAACGGAAATACAAAAGTGACGAATGTTCGGCAAGAGGCCGTCTCTTTAATAAGCATTTATCCTGGCTGCGTGATATTCCATAACGGACAGGCATCTACAGTTTAAACATAATAAGAGCATTACAATTACTGTCTGTCGGAGTACTCTCCACATACTCCAAACATTCCTTCTTTACATCCGGGAGGTCAATCACTATATCCGTATACGGAATTTCTATATCATCTGCGTCCAATTCCTGGGACCCTGGTTCCGTCTTGATGGAAATACTCTCTGGGTTGGGAAGATCCATGACACTGCTGTTGTGTCCTCCTGTTATGTGATGGAAATTGGTCGAAGCTCAAAAAAAAAACCTGAAACAGATCATTGATTGAACTGATTTTGTGCGTCTATCTGAGAAGTCAAGTAAAGGAGAATTTAACAAGTGTGTCAAACCATGACCTCGAAAAGTACATTTGTAGTACGTAAGCTACATAATTAGAACAGTTATGCACTTTAAAATTAAGATATTGATTGGGGTGTTCAGTGGTATTAGTACTTGAAATAATATATTTAGTAAAATAAATTAATATACTTTGTTTTTAAACAACTTCGAAAAGGAGGAGGTTCTCAATTCGACAATTTTTTTTTATGTTTGTTACCTCAGAACTTTCGATTGGGAGAACCGATATTGATGATTCTATTTTTATTTGAAAGCTGGTCCTTTCCGTGTGGTCCCAATTTGATTTGGTCCAGTTCTGACTATGGCATCCAGAAAAAAACATTCAAGCAAAGTCGTAAATTTGCAATAAGTATGTGCGCGACAAATGGACGAATAACTCAATATTACGCCAACAGTTTTCGATGATTCTTTTTTTGAAGTAAAACTTCTTTACGCACGCTCGTCACTAAAAATCAAATAATAAACAAAAATTTTAACAAAACAAAAAATGGCTTATTGCGTGCAACTCAAGCACATCTCACCTATAACTATGTATGCAGTTACAAACCTACCTTGGCTGACACCGACTCCAAAAATAACAATCGTACCTACATATTGATGAGTAGAAAAATTAAGTTGATCATCAACAGGAGACGAAAAAAATAATTCCAACTATCGTCCCATAGCACTTACATCAAACATAGCAAAAATCTTTGAAAAAATTGTTAAAAAACAACTCAATAACTACATAAAAGATAATGAGCCCAAACCCGTTTGGATTTAAAGACAATCTCAGCCCCCAAGATGCCATTGCTAAACTAACGTCCACAATAATTCAAAAGTTAGATAATGGAGAAGAGTGTCTTGGAATCTTCATTGATCTCCGCAAGTCATTTAACAGCATATCACATTCAAAACTTAATGAGAAACTAAAGCAAATTGGAATGAATAAATGAATGGATGGAATAAGCTATCATGGTTCAAAAGCTATCTAAAAGAGAGACTTCAATATGTAAAAATAAATAATATACTTAGTGAACCCAAAACCTCATCTTTTGGTATACCACAAGGAACTGTCATCGGCTCAATCCTTTTTATTATATATGTCAATCAAATGTTCACTCTTCCATTAGTTGGTGATATTATATCTTACGCAGATGACACTGTAGTTATCTCTAAAGGGAAATCATGGGAGGAAACAATGAGAATAGCAAATATCAACATAAATATACTCAAACCATGGTTCGACCTAAATTGTCTCTCATTAAATACTGAGAAAACATATTTTATCCCATTCTCTTTGAAAGAAAGAAATTTCGAAAACAATATTACTATTAAAATCCATTCATTGCAATGTGAAAATAAAAAAGAATGCAACAATGCAAATTGTTTACAATTAACATGCAAAAATAGTATAAAGTATCTGCGTGTCATAGTAGATAGACACCTAAAATGGAACGAACAAGTCCATAACACGGTAACCAGAGTAAGAAAACTTATCTACATATTTATTAGATTAAGAAACATCCTATCTCCTAGTATGTTAAAAACTATTTATTTCTCTTTTGCCCAATCTATTCTACAGTATGGTATAATCGGATAGGGGGGACTTTCAAAACTAACCTCTTACCGGTAGAAAAGGCACAGAGGTTGATTCTTAAAGTCATTCTACGAAAACCATCTATATTTCCAACTATACAGTTCTTTAACTCCTTTAGGGTTCTTAGTTTAAATAAAATTTACAAAAAAAACTCACTGTTACAAACACATAAAGATCAATGCAATACTATAACAACAATCACAAAAATAAGTAACCGATCACGATCATGTGGTAACTTAGAAATTCCAAAATATAAAACAAGTGCTTCTCAACTCCATTATACTTATCAAGGTATACAAATTTTTAATGCTCTCCCATATTAAATCAAATCTAAAGAATATTATAAAGCCTTTAAATCATAAATCAAAATACTACTAGATCAACCCAACACTAATTATAAGTTTTAATTACATAGAACGAATTTCTACGTTTATTTTTATTACATTGCACCTACTAGTTAATTATAATATTATGTGCTTAAGCTTAAAATTAAATATTTAATTTCATCATTAATTTTACAAAAAAAAATATATCTTTCCCTGTTTAAACATATCCTCTTAAAATATTTTACCAGCATTTCAAAGTATAATCAAAGATTATTGTTGCAAAATATTATTATGTACCTAGTCTTACAATATTATCAGGTAATTCCATTATAACTGAATCATATTTATGTACTTACCACCTACCAACTACCTATTAATTGAAATATAATAATATTTTTATTTTACTAGTACACCTACGAGTATATCCTAACTTTTATATATCTATGTACCGTACATCAATTTTATTAACTGTTAAGTTAGTAAATTTCTATATTTGTTATCATTCTTACAAGTTGTATTAAGTTTAATTTTATTTCTTACATCAAACAATAAAAAAGTTTTATTTTTTCTTTATCTTTTAATGTAATGACACGACCCCCCAATTTAAACACGAGAAATGTTTTTCTTTATTAAATTGGGTAATTCCATTAACAAAAAAATTACTTTATTGTAATTAGTTCCTTGTATTTTTCTTCTGTAAATCTGTCATATGTATGTATTTCAAATAACAAAAAAAAACTTGTAGAAGAATACAATTTTTTTTTTCTTTTAAGTGCATTTTTTGAAGTCGTTTTTTGTTTTGTTAAAATTTTTGTTTATTATTGTGTTAAATAATATTGAAATGTTGTATGGGCATTTTAGTCGGCGTTTGTATTTAGTTAATAATTTATATCCATAGTAATATTAGCAAATGGATTTCCTAACTTAGTAAAGTTAGTTAAGCTTTATCGCGTTGGAAACCACGAAATAGAATATGAAAGCATGGCTAAGTCGAAATTAAAGCTCATCGGTCGCTAGTTAGATTTTAAATAACATGAACTGCTTAGGCAATATGAACTGCTTAGGTAATTTGGTCTTCATGATTTACTCGGGTAGAAATTATCAGCATTAGAACTTACCAATAACTGTAAAACACTTGGAACCGTTGAATTAACCGCGTCAGTCAAACAGTGTCAGCGATATTATGTCAAATTAGAGATTCGAATCAGGAAGACACGTTTTGCAGAGACAAAAGCAAACTTCTAGGCGTGCGCGTTATTTAACGTAACTAGATACAATAACTAGTTTCGTTAATGAAACGAAAATAACTAGTTTCGTTAAAATTACAAGTAGTTATTTTTGTAAATGCGTTATTCTTGTAACTGTGATTGTTGGTGTTGGGTGTAACATGAGTAACTGAGTAGTTTCGCATCGTTTCGCATTGCGCCTGCCGACCGGCCGAGCTAGCGAGTTGGCAGATCGAAAATTTCTGAGTCAGCGGGAGTGCGTGACACGAAATCCGAAGTAATCCTATTGTTAAAGTAATAAAATTGATTTCACTGTATAGCTACAAACACTTAGATACTAGATAGTCATTTAATTTATTTTCGTTTCGTGTGTAACTGTATAGTTAGTGGAGGTATTTACACAAACAATCACAGTAGCTGAATGAAAATAACTAGTTACAAAAATAACCTGTTTTGAAGCAGGTTACGCCGACCAAGAAACTAGTCTCGTTACGTTTCTCGAAAATGTCGTAACGACCCACATCTACAAGCTTCATTAAAAGTTAGGTTATACATAGACAATATGTACCTAGACTAATAAATCGTGATTAATATCAATTTTTGCGGATAATAGGTACCTACTGAAAGCCAACAACAAGTTTTTGTTCCAAGAACTCGTGTGCATATTGATATTCCCCTTGATGTTTGTAGATTTCAATTTCCTGCACATCCAGATCGTCTTAATTTTGACAGCCAGGCCATAGATGTGCGCGATAAAATAGATGGTAAGTCTACGACATTTGGGTTAGGTAGGTACTGGAGAAATAAATCACAAAACATTTTCAAAATTAATGTCGCCCCACTTCACCGCTAATTAGTTTAATTCTACTAACTAGTGGATTTCATATTAAACTTAGTAACATTTATTGTAAAATACAAACATAACATGTTTTTTTTGGCTGCAAAAAGGGACCCAATTTTCATTTCAGTAGATAATTGTTCGCATGTGTCACCTAATCCAGAAGCTGACAGACCTGAAGATAACACCGAATGAACCACGCATCCGGCGCTGCACCAAACCAATAAACGTTATCAGCTACAATGGACCCGGCCGTCTGCTGCTATAAAAGAGACCACCGACTTCTAACGAAGGCTTATCTTCGACTAATCATTAAAGGGACTACACGTCTCTAGTTGCTAGATTCTCCAAACTGAAACTGTAATAACTCACATTTACTGTTTATTGTTTTTAAATAAATAATATAAGTTCACCGAATATTCATTTAACGTGTCTGGTGTATTAAGAAACCCATCAAAAGTTAACTGGCGCCCAACAAAGGAGGCTTCTAGAACTATCCCAAGTGTTCCCCATGCCTGGATCTAGCTAAGAAGTTCTGGATGATATCGTTTCATCCCGTTGAAGTCTCGAACCCACGAATTGTTAACACCATTCACCATCAAGATACTATGAAGAAAACGCGGATAATTTACATGTGAGTACATTTTTTCAAATTTTTGTCTATCCCATAGTCCGATAGATCCTTACCCTTCCTTATCCACAAGGACGGAGTATATTTTTTCTTTCTCATCCAAGAGCAAGTCATATTATTGTAGTATTAGGTAATTCCATTTTTGCGTCATGCTCAGACTCCATCTATGAGTACCATGGGTCTTAAGATGAGTTATATTTTTTTATAAAGTCGGCTAGAGGCTATTTATCAAGAAATGGTAATACGCCTGATAACCTAGAAAAAATTATTTCAAAATTGAAAGGTAAAGCTCTTCAAGTAATTTTAATGCACGACCATGATCTTTCCGTAGAAAACATATTTTAAGTCTTAAAAAAAGAATGTGGTGACAGTAAAACAATTTCGTAATGGCAAACGGAACTTATTAATTTTCAAAAAGGAAACCGCGATTTCTCGACCGTTATACATGAGGTTAACCCTAGAACCGTACCCATCATAGACCATACACTAACAGTACCCAGGGGTACTGGAGTACCCTGTTAAATAAAACATCTTTTTTACGTGAGAAAAAAACATTTATTCAAAATTAACTTACATAGACTGTTATGGCACTTATTTCAAAGTAACTTTTCTTAACAATTTTGGCAAATCTTTGTTTGGTTCTGTAAACATATGAAACGTTTACATTTCTAACATTGAGTGCGTGACTTACGATCTTTTGACCTGGGACAAAATGAACATCTTCCAGATTTTGATTCTGAAGGGGTTGGAGCATCATAAGACCGTTTTTTTCCCAATATTCCGCCAATACTTTCTTGGAGATGCATCGGCAAAGTTTTGTATAAAAATCGATCCTCCAAGTGAGGTTTTATAAGGTCAAAATCTAAAGTCTTCAGATAAGTTCATCTATTCTTGAAAACTTATTTTTCGGTAGCGTTAGATGAATGCAGTAATATCATAGAATTGATTCCGAGCCATAGCCATCTAAAAAAAAAAGAATTATTCAAGTTACACGCAACTAAATGCAAAATACCTAAATATAATAAATAATTACACATTTTTTCCAAAAGAAAGTTATGTGTAAGGTTATTATGCAAATAAAAATAACATTCAAATAAAGAAACACGTATCAAATAGCACAATAACATGCTTTATTTCGCAAAAACATTAAAATCATAGTAATCAAAATAATTACCTTAACCGTACCCAGGGGTACTGGAGCGCCCCACGCACGTTTTGCCACGACCACACACTAGCAGCACTCCCGCTCGACTGATGTTTCGAAGCGACTCCCCCCCACTTGCAAATGCAAATACGCGGCAGCGCGAAAAGATCCGTTGTGAAACGAAAAATTTATCGCAAATTTTCAAAAAAAAAATTAATTTGTAGCCCAGGGTACGGTTCTAGGGTTAAGAAGATAAGATAACGGAGTCAGTCGGTGCAACTAATGCACCGTTGATATTTGCTGTTTATCAATTTACGGCACGTAATACATTATTCGGAGACATTAAAAAACAATAATTTTGCATCCGGAATGCAAAGTCAAAATAATAATAACTTTAATGAAAATTTTACACTCAAACAAAATAATTCGTACACGCCGCGTCAGCCCTATAATGAACCCCGCTTTACTAATAAAAATAATAATTTTGAACCGCGCCCATATAATAATTATAATAGACATGAGGAAGTCAGCATGCACACTGCACCTCATCGTCGCCAAGATGGAGGACCCATAATTCATTTAGTAAATGGTCGCACGGCTCAGGAGTTGTTCCACACTGAATATCTTGAGGATTTTCACGAGGAAGAAATAGAAACTCCCCCCCCCTCCCCCCCATAATCCAGTTACACAATATAAATTGTGGTCTGCCGTTTATTTAAGCACCCCTAGGAATTAAAATATTAATCGATACCGGCAGCGCGAAATCGTTCATGACTCGCGATTTGTATAATAAACTATTTTTTGACTGTAAATACTTAAAGGAATCTTTTACGGTACAAACAGCGCACCAAAGGACTTGCCATGAAGGAACCGTTATAACTTTCTGGAAGAAAGTTTTTGGTGAAAATGATAATGAAATGCGCTTTCACGTTTTTAATTTTTCTAATAATTATAATGTTTTAATAGGTATAGACATGTTAAGCTTAATGGAAGCAACTCTTTTATTTAAAAATAAAACAATGCGTACGCCAAACAAAATCATAAAGCTCTTTCATTTGGAAGAAGCTGACGACTTAGCTAATATTTTAAATAAAAATAAAAAATTATTATCTACAAAGTTGAACTGCGCTCCCCGAGACGAACGTAAGATAACGCCTTTAACAGAAGCGTCGGTCTATCACCATGCTTATCGCCTACCCCATGATAAGCGAGATAAAATAGATTTACAAATCAAAGAATATGATTTATCCATTAAACAAAAAAAGGATTGTACAAATTATGTAGCAGATGCGCTCTCGCAAGATGAAATTAATATGAACGAAGCAACCTCCAGTTCTATGATAATATAAGTTGCCACGTGCTCCCGAAGTACTATAGTTGATATTTTTCATAGCAATATCGACGACAACGAATCAGGAATTCCAATTAGGTATGAACACCCCGACCCTAGAATGAATAGAATATTTATCGAAACCGCGGTGACCGCATCACGAAAACTGCAAAATAAAGAAAAAGGTACGGACCATATCTGATACATACCTACCCCCAGATGATGCAAGTAATACGTTCGTCCAATTTATAGAACAATGTTGTGATAAGAATAAATACGCTGTAATAATCAAAGATGATTTTATGTACGAAAAGTTAAACGAAAGCTATAGAAAAAATATTGATAAGAGCTCCTTGAAATTAATTCGTTATACCAATATAAAAATTGAACCTGCCAGTAAAGAAGAAGATAATATAATACATTTAACTCATGTAGAAAATCAACGACACATAGGATTAAAAGCTCTTTTGACAAAAATAAAAAGAAAATATTACTTTTCACAATTTTTTTTTATTGATACGTGATGTTTACAATATATTATTCGATGCCTGTCTCGCTAGGGTATACCTGTGTTGAGACATACGGAGTATCTCAAGACATGCATAATATGTCAACAAACTAAATATATTAGATATCCGGTTATGGAACCCTTATAATCCACTATCACTCAAGATTATGTTGCCCAACACGCTAGAGATTATAAAACTTTACAAGGAACGATCTACAAAGGTCGAAATGAAATAAAAATAAAAAAAAATCTAGCTCATGTAAACGGAAGTCGTACGCAGCGACAGATAAATATTGATTGTATTATTGTATAATCTAAGTATGCCAACGAAACGAGGACTCGTTAATAGTCTAGGGTTTGTTATCAATGCCCTTACTGGTAGTTTAGATTTTAGATGATAACGACTTAAGCGAGTTAAAAGATAAAATTAATTTTAATAATCATAGGTTATCTCTGACCTGCAATGTATAATGCAAGACAATCACTCAAAACTCAAAAATGTTTCCGATAACCAAATTGTCTTATCATTATAGTATGTTATTGTACAAAATTGTCTTATCATTGTAAACATAAATAAAAACATAAATAGATTACTTTAATTTGCTCCAGCATTTACTACAAGTAAAATTAGTTCGATCAGAAAGAAAATTACACTTCGTTATAACTAGAGACCGGATTATATGCAAATGCATATTTGCATATGCATTTGCATATTTAGACCCTTTTCGGCAGAAGTTGCATATTTTAGCAAAAAAATTGAGATCATGCATATTACACTCGATATTGTTCATCGTTCAGATGCCTCACATAGAGACACCAATCAATGACTTCGATAGTGCAGAGGCTTTGGCAGTTTTCCAGTGAAAAGAAGCATTTGACGATACTAGTATTTAAAAAAAACCTAGCTATGATTAACACTCATTTCGCCACATACCTGCAAGTATAAAAACCAAAACGCTTGAAACTCATGGATTGGCGTTGATTGAATCTATTCAGGTTGTGAAGAAAATCCGCCTTATTATATGAATTCCTCGTTGTCAAAGCTTTCTTGAGTAAACTCGAAGAAAAGTTTGAAAACTTATGGAAAAATAACCCAGGGTTTGAACCCTTGTGACAAATTGATAGCTTCATCAACGGGGCAGGTGAAATTTTGCCCGGCACAATAAGTTCAAAAATCGCACCCAAATTTTAATTCTGTCCAGTCACACCAGTAGACGTGAACGCTCCTTTCCACTTACAAAAATATATTAAGCGATCGCAGACACAATTTGTCTACAGAACATTTAAAACAGTACTTTGTCATATACCTAAGTTTTTAAAGGTAAATTGTAAATTTCATTGTTAAATACATTTTGTAATTGATGTTTTCGAAAATACGTTTGTTATCCTTGAGAACTACCTAATAGCTTACTAAAATAAAATAAAATATTTAATAATACGACTTCCTATATTATTTCATGTTGCATATTTTGGCCTCTTTTTATGGATTTTCGTGCATATTTTAGCTATTTTTATTGCATATTTGCATGCATATTTTGGGCTTTTTTTGTTGCATATAATCCGGTCTTTAGTTATAACACTGACTCTAGGTGAAAAACTATTCTATAGTTACTGTGACATTTTACCTATTATTTCCAAATCTTCCGATAATTTTTTTTTTTTTTTTTTAATTTTCTTTATTCATTTAATACAAAAATTGAGGTAACATTAGTGGATTTTTCGACCACCATGCTAGGCTGGTGCCCGTGTTATGGTGGTCGATTTAACATAATTAAGTGCAATAACAATCAGACGTTCGTGTAATATAATGTAACATAATTATAAAAAAATAAATATAAATATAAAAACTCCGTCAAAAGTGCATTAGAAATGTATTAAATGAGTACAAAACTGCATAAATATATTGACATATATTTTGTACTACTTCCCTCTTGTTATAATAATGTAATTACAAGATTAGTATTTAATTTTTAGACACAATATAATGGTATAATGCGAAAATCTATAATTGGTTTCTCGTTTTGGTAAATCATACATGTATAAATTAATCCAATTGTAAAGTGTTGATTTCCCTAAAATAAATAATAACTAAAGGAGTTTTAATTTTTAGTAATTTTTGTACAAATAAATTCCTGTATTCATCCTATTTATACTGCAGTGAATTCTTATTTTAACAATTTTTATCTCAGCAGAATACAAGTAAGGCAGTAGAGTGAGTAGAGTACATTGAACATATCAGTTGTGCCAAACAATTTAAAGTCATGAGTGAAAAAGAAAATTGTAAAAAGAATTCAATAGAAAAAAAATTTAAGTTTTATTTTACGGCTATTTAAATGTTTTAATCTATATTCTTTGAAGAAAATCTTTAAAGAAACTTCGCCCCTTTCCGGATATCCATTGTTGGACACCGCATGCAAAATGAGTAATTGTATCAGATCTTTTGATGTTGTTATTTAATGCGTTGAATATTTTAGGTGCGATGTATGAGTATTGTCTCTGTGAAAATGTGGTTTTTGTTTTAGGTATTTTGCATTTTCCATGTGTTGAGTAGCGTGTGTGTATATCTTTTTGTGTGGAGTTTATGAGACCATTTTTCCATATATATATGAGAGCTATTTTCATATACAGTTGACGAATGTCTAGTACTGCGAGCTTCTTGAAAAGTGGCTCTGATGGATGAGAGGGGGGACATTTGAAGATGATCCTTAGCAAAAGTTTTTGAACGGTTACTAGAGGGTAGAGAATGGATGCTGCACAACCTCCCCATCCTATAATGCCGTATGTTAATATAGATTGGAATAGAGCAAAATACACACTTCTCAGAGTTTTTGCATCAAGAATTGATCGTAGAGAGTAAAAAATATGACATAACTTACGGAGTCTTTGTGTTATGGAGCTAATTTGGGCCTCCCACCGTAATTGGTAATCTATAATGACACCTAGGTACTTTATTTCATTAGACGGTTTAAGTATTGGGCACGAACAGCTATTTATAAGAAGTAGTGGGGAAGTGTCTAGATTTTGTGGGCAAGTGTGGATGATTAGTTTAGGAAGGTTTTCTGGGAGAGATAATTTTCGGATAGAAAAAAGTATGTATTGTGTTTTTTGAACATTTAAGGTAAGGAGGTTAGAGTCTAACCATTTTTTAATTATGTTAAGTCCACAATTTGCTTTCTCAATTGATGTTTTCCACGTTTTACTTGTAAATATGATAACAGTATCATCGGCGAAAGATATTATATTACCGTCAATATTCAAGTTTAATAAGGAGTTCATATATATGAGAATTAAGAGCGGACCTAAAACACTTCCTTGGGGCACGCCGTAGGAGATTGGTAAACATTTACTCCTATATTCTTGATTTGACTGAATGACAGTTGTTTGTGTTCTTTGTGTTAGGTAGTTTTCAAACCATTTCAGGGAAGTACCTTCTATCCCAATCTGTTGCATTTTTTTAAGAAGAATATGGTGTGAAATAGTATCGAAGGCTTTAGACAGATCTAGAAAGACAGCAAGTGGTTTATTGCCTTTATCGAGGTTATCAGATATCAGTTTGGTAAAGGTTGCGATTGCATCAGAAGTACTAAGATTTTTGCGAAAACCGTATTGGTTTTTTGAGAGGATTTTATTGATCTCGAGGAACTTAAGGAGTCTTAGTTTTACTACCTTTTCAAAGATTTTGGAAATTGTGCTTAATAGCGATATAGGCCTGTAATTATTTAGGGATGATCTGTCACCTGATTTGAAAATGGGGATGATTGAGGCATGTTTAAGAGAATTTGGAAATATACCTGATTGGAAGCTTAAATTAATAATATGTTGGAGAGGGGTGGCAATAAGGTTTTTTAAATGCTTCATAAGTTTAGTAGAGATTTTGTCTATTCCTGTTGAGTGGCTATTTTTTAATGTAGAGATGATTTCTGTTTTTCCAATTCTGTGGTGGGAGTGAAAGTGAATGGAGTATAACTCAGGTGGCCCATGGATATTTCATTCGCGAGGTCATGTTCTGAAACATTATTTCTGGTTAAAATATGGTTCACGACGAGTTCATCGAAAACGAATTCATCGAAAATCAATTCATCGAAAATCAATTCATCGAAAGCAAATTCATCGAAAACGAGTTCATCGAAAACCGATTCATCGAAAATCAATTCATCGAAAACCAATTCATCGAATGATCAATTCATCGAATCGCCAATTCATCGAAAAAATATATTTTGTTGATATTTGAGAGAAATGCTGAGCGGACCGAGAAGTTAAAAAAGCATTGGTTAATAAAAGTTGACAGTAAATTTATATATAAAAAAAATTGATAATCAAACTTTGGACAAGGAAACTAATTTACATCAAAGATTAATTAGTAAAATGGTTTTCATAAACAAATATGAATGTGTTAACTATAAAACGGACGTCGAGAACCTTAGTAATTTGTATAAAAATATATAGTTTTTTAAATTATGAGATATGATTGAATTGATTTTGTAATTTTAATTTGATTCATTTTTATTTACAGTAATTTTATAATATTTAAATTTAAAATATAATGTGCTCAGCACAAAGCACATGCATTCTCTAATGGTATATTATAAATGGTATTTATTTAATTATTTTTTGCTTTGTTTTTACTTACATACCTCATATGTGTAACCTGCGAACTTAAAAATACCTAGATTCTTTGCAGCTCTGAGGAAGCCCACACTTGTCAACTGCGAGACTTTCCTGCGCGGCGGCCTGAAGCGGGGTGGGACTCTGTCGCTCCGAAATGGAAGTGTGCGGGGTGCTAATGCTAGCTACAACTTGTAATACAGGGGTAGTGGAGCAATTTATTATTTCCGTTCGAAAATAAGAAAGTTTAAGTACCTATTATTATTTTTAGGCTTCCCGTACGTCCCGATTTGACCGGGATTGTCCCGGTTTCAGACACGGGTCCCGGAGTCCCGGCAAGTTTTGAGTTTCCTGTCCTGGATGCAACTCTTCTTCTCGAAAAAAAAAACTAAAACGGCGCTTGCCGGCTCACAGTGAAGAAAAACCTTTTTCAAGTCCCGACCATGCATGCGCTATAAAACGGTAGGTATCTAAAAATTCACATATTTAGCAACACTGGAATGCATTTACTTACGTTGTACAAATAAACTTCTTAGAAATCATTTGCTGACTCACAGTGACCTAAAACCTTTAACATGTTTCTACTGCGACTATTCATGTTCTACAAAGAGACACCAAAAAAATCATTTTCATGTCCCGAATGCAGTAATACAAGTTATCAAAAGGAAGATTACAAATCCACAGTACAATTCGCAGATGAGAAAACTTTTTTCTAGTCCTAAATGAAACTGTTCTCCAAAGGGATGTCTAAGAAGTCACTTGCTGACTCATAGAAAAAACCCTTTTCATGTTCCGACTGCAACTTTTCATGTATTACGAAGATAAATCTAAAAATCATATGTTAACCCACAGTGGACAAAAACCATTTTCTTGTTCCGAATGCAGTTATACAAGTTATCAAAATCAAAAGGAAGATTAAAAATCCACAGTACGATTCACAGTAGAGAAAACCTTTTTCAATTTCTAAATGAAACTGTTCTCAAAAGGGATGTCTAAAAAGTCACTTGCTGATTCATATTGGAGAAAAACCGTTTCCTATTTTCCTACTGCAACTTTTCATGTATAACGAAGATAAATCTAAAAATCATATGTTAACCTACAGTGGACAAAAACCATTTTCTTGTCCCGAATGCATTTATGCAAGTTCTCAAAAGAAAGACTTAAAAATCCACAGTACGATTCACAGAAGAGAAAACCTTTTTCAAGTCCTAAATGAAACTGTTCACAAAAAAAATGTCTAAGAAGTCACTTGCTGACTCAGAGTGGAGAAAAACCCTTTTCATGTTCCGACTGCAACTATTCATGTATTATGAAGATTAATATAAAAATTACATGTTTACCCACAGTGGAAAAAACCATTTTCTTGTCCCGAATGCATTTATACGAGTTCTCAAAAGTTTGATTTAAAAATCCACAGTACAATTCACAGAAGAGAAATACCTTTTTTCAAGTCCTAAATGAAACTGTTCTCAAAAGGGATGTCTAAGATGTCACTTGCTGACTCATAGTGGAGAAAAACCTTTTTCATGTTCCGACTGCAACTTTTCATGTATTGTGAAGATAAATCTAAAAATCACATGTTTACCCACAATGGACAAAAACCATTTTCTTGTCCCGAATGCATTTATGCGAGTTCTCAAGAGGTAGATTTAAAAATCCACAGTACGATTCACAGAAGAGAAAACCTTTTTCAAGTCCTAAATGAAACAGTTCTCAAAAGGGATCTCTAAAAAGTCATTTGCTGACTCATAGTGGAGAAAAACCTTTTTCATGTTCCGACTGCAAGTATTCATGTATTCTGAACACAAATCTAAAAATCACATGTTTACCCAGAGTGAACAAAAACCATTTTCTTGTCCCGAATGCATTTGATGCAATCGTCTCATGGTTGCGTTGCGGTATACAGTATCGGAAGAATACTGCAGGTAGGAGATACTTTTAAACGTGTGCTCTTTAAAATAATTTGTCGGTAAACGATCTCCTGGCGTGGTCCAACATTGATGGCACTTAAGTATTTGATCCACTTGATCATGCCATGAGTGCCATGTTTTACTTTGCTTTCTCTGAATTATTCCACAATTAACTTCGCATCACATTATCTCTTTTTAACCCTTGATTTAACCGGTGACTTCATACATACACAATTTACCTGGTGAAGTCCCCAGGACTCTCGGAAATAAAATCGTAAATATAAAATGAAATTATCCCTTTTTTTAAAAGAAATACTTGTAATATTTATTTATTAGATATTTGGTTTTACAATGGCATAGGTTTTTAATAAAAATTATAGAATCACGACCTTTTAAGGAACTTCTAGAATATGGCACTTGTAACAAAATTACGAGACCCAACTTCTAGTCTCAACATTTCAAAAACAAAACAATTTTTAAAGTAATTTTTAAAGAAATATAACAAAAACATAATCAATTCTTATAAAAATCAAAAAAAAATCTTGGTTTGAACAAAAAAAAACGTGTTGGTAACACAGTCATTGCATACTTGTAACAAAATTACGAGACCCAAATCTACTCTCAACATTTCAAAAACAAAACAATTTTTAAAAGCAGTCTTTATATTTAGTGTTATCCGAACCATCATCATACCTATAGATTTAACATGATTTTAAAACCCTTTTTACATTAGCTCCACTCTGGAGGTCCTGAGGAGAATAATTTTCCTCAGGTTTCTCAGTGGAGCATCATTTTACTCAACTATGAGTCACAAGCTGGCCCATAATGGAGTGAAAACTTGTTCATGTTTTGATTGCAGTTAAGCAAGTTCTTAAAATAGGATTTAAAATTCCACAGAATGATTCATAGTGGAGGAAAAACATTTCATGTTTTTTTTATATTCCGACTGCAACTGTTCATGTTCTAGGTAGAGATATCTAAAATTCACATTTTCCCCACAATGGAGAAAACCTTTTTTATGTCCTTAATTTAGCTATTCTTCTTCCCGACAAAATCAAAAGGCAGGTGCAGACTCACAGTGAAAAACCTTTTTCATGTCCGACTGCGACTATTCATGCACTGCACAGCGGTATCTAAAAATTCACATGTTTACCAATGGTGGACAAAAACCTTTTTCTTTTTACGAATGAAGTTATTCAAGTTCTCGAAGGGGAAATTTAAAAATCCACCGCATAATTCACTGTGAAGAAAAACGTTTTTCGTGTCGCGGCTTCATGGCTTCGCGGCTTATCTCCACTGTGAATCAGCGAGCGCGTTCTTAGAAGTCCCTATTAAAAACATAAATAGTTGCAGTCGGGTAACGAAAAGGTTTTTGTCCACTGAGGGCTTACATGTCATATTTTAGATATCCCTTCCGATAACACAAATAGCGGCAATCGTGACATGAACAAGATTTTCTTCCTTGTGGGTAAATATGTGACGTTTTAGTTGTTATTTTGTAGAACATGAATATTTGCAGCCGGGACACGAAATGGGAAAACGTGCGTATATTTTAGATTTATTTTTTTAGTTCGTGCAAAGTTACACTCAAAACATGAAAAAGGGTTTTCTCCACTGTGGAAAAGCGCTGTGGATTTTTAAATCTCCATTTCGAGAACTTGAATAACTGAATTCGGAACAAGAAAAAGGTTTCTGCCCGCTATGGGTAAACATGTGAATTTTAAGATACCGTTTTGTAGCGCATTAATTGTCGCAGTTGGGACATGAAAAAGGTTTTTTATTACAGTGAGTCACAAGTGCTGTTTAAGTAGATTTTAAGAGAAGAAAAATAGTTGCAGTATCGATAGGAAAAAGGTTTTTCTACAAAATGTGTAAACATGTGTATTTTAGTTTTCCCCTCGTAGTACTTGAATACTTGCAATGGGAACATGAAGAAGGGTTTTCTCCACTATGAGTCAGCAAGTGTTCCTTAGGATCCCATGCCCAGTCATAATGAAACCAACTCGTAAACACCTTAGAAAGGTCATTAAAAGCTAAAAAAAAAAAAAATTAAAATAGCCAGTAATCCTAACCTAACTTAACCTATTTAACCAATTTTTAAATATTTTTTTATCATTACTCTTAACAACCTTTATGAGTTGTTTATCAAAAGCTTGTGAATCATAGTGGAGTAGTGTTGCTCCATAGGGAAACCTTAGAAAAATTACAGTCCTTATGAATTTCTCAATAGAGCTGATGTAAAAAAGCTTTTGTTGTTAGACTTAAAAATAAAACAATTATCTTGGTAATATGTTTTTTTTTCTTTAACATAGGTTGTTTTGAATTACAAGAATGCTGTAAGTATAATTTTAAGTTTACAACCTTGCAAAGTATTCCTCGACAAGTTGGCTTACCATAATTCTGAAGCTCCAAACCGTGACGGGAGGCAGTGGCGGTCCGTCCTGTTGTTATTATGCCAATTGTGCTTTTCGCTGTTCTTAAAAATTTAATTTACAGTAAAGTAACGCTCGTACAGTAGACTCCAGCATGCGTGCTGAAGTCCTGGGTAGGCACAAAATATATTGTATAATATTAAATCAGATTAGGTGCATCAATGTGTTGCTCGTGAAAATGTTTGAATAATTAGACCCATTTGTCCACGTAATCAGTTTGGGTCGTCGTTAAACTCCATTTTTGAGAACTTGTATAACTGAATTCGGGACAAGAAAATGGTTTTTGTCCACTGTGGGTAAACATGTGATTTTAAGATTTATCTTCATAGTACATGAATGAACATGAACATGAAAAATTTTTTTCTTCATTATGAGTCAGCAAGAGACTTCTTAGATATCCCTTTTAAAAACAGTTTCATTTAGGACTTGAAAAAGGTTTTCTCTTTTGTGAATCGTACTGTGGATTTTTAAATCTTCCTTTAGAGAACTTGTATCCCTGCATTCGGGACAAGAAAATGGTTTTTGTCCACTGTGGGTAAACATATGATTTTTAAATTTATCTTCATAGTACATGAATAGTTGCAGTCGGAACATGAAAAAGGTTTTTCTCCACTATGAGTCAGCAAGTGACTTCTTAGATATCCCTTTTAAAAACAGTTTCATTCAGGACTTGAAAAAGGTTTCCCTTCTGTGAATCGTACTGTGGATTTTCAAATCCTCCTTTTGAAAACTTGTATAACTGCATTCGTGACAAGAAAATGGTTTGGTCCACTGTGGGCAAACATGTGATTTTTAGATTTATCTTCATAGTACATGAATAGTTGCAGTCGGAACATGAAAAAGGTTTTTCTACGCTATGAGTCCACAAGTGACTGCTTAGATATCCCACATTCGAAGCAAAGAACTGGTTTTACTGAAACATATAAAAAAATTAGATATATTACTGCCTACAGTCCTTAATTATAGCTACATTCAGAACATACAAATGATTTTCCTGCAATTCTGGCTGCACATTTTCTGCAACCAGAATTTTGTAATTGCACTTTGAACACCAGTATGATTTCCTTCAATACACATCACTAGATGAAACCACAACTGGAATTTTTCGTTGCATTCTGAACCCAGATCTAGTTTTAATTTCGGTTGAATTGGCATGCGGGGAAATAAAACTACACACAGATCACGAAAACGGCTTTCCTCTATTTCCGACAGTACAAACTATGCAACTTGGATTTAATAAATACACTTCCAATATGAGAAACGCATCAGCAAATGAAATCACACCTAACATGTTTTTTTGCGTTCTTAACAAAGAGCTGGTTTTAATTACAGGGTGAATCTCTACGCGTGGATTTCAAACTACACTCAGAACGTGAAATTGCTTTCCTCCAATACTGGCAGCACAAATGCAACTATAAACTGTAACTGCATTTCAAACACGAGAATGGTTTCCCACGAAACGCGTAAGCAAGATGAAACCCCACCTGGAATTTTTTCGTTGCATTCTGAACACAGAATTGGTTTTAATTTTAAAGTGAGTTTGTTCGCGGAGAATTAAACAACACTCAGAACATGAAAATGGCTTTCCTCCAATTTAGCATCATAAAGTACTTACGCAACCAGAATGTTATAAATGCACTACTTACGCGAGAAATGCGTCAAAAAATAAAACTACACCTCAAATGTTTTCGATGCATTCTTATCACAGAACTGTTTACAACATTTCTTGTCTTTATTTGTGACTCCTGATATAATTCTTGTCCTCTCGTTTATATAGTACCATCCGTAAGTGGTATCATCATATAATTGGTTTGAGCATAACCACTGTCACCTAACAATATTTTGTTGTCAAATTTTCTCCGAAGAAAACTTCATTTCAAGGCAGAATTGTCCCTTATATTAGAATCATGGGCTGATCTATGCCACCGTGCCTCAACATCGAGGAATTGTAAATCAGCTGCAGCTACACACTGCGTAATAATAGAAAATACCTACCCTTTTCTATTCCTGAAAATCTCTGCCATACTTCCGCCAGGAGAGAATAAGCGCACATGAGTGCCATCAATGGCGCCACATACTCGAGGAAATTTCGTTATTCTGTAAAATTCTGCTGCTATTCTCTGCCGCTTCTCGGAATTATTAGGCATCTTGATATTTTTTTTATACAGAGAGTGATGGCTTGGGTAACAAGGTGAGCTGTGGACTAGTCGACGCCAATCACGTTGCCACAAGTAATTAATTGACTCCCTATTGCATAAAATCTCAATGTGCATAATACTTGATTCATAGATGTCACAGCATTGTTTTTTTTTTGGTGTTGAAATTTCAATTTATTGCACTAATAATGATGTCGTTTCTTTAATGAGACGAAATCTTCTTTGAAACTTTTTGGCACTGAAAATAATAATGTATCAAATAAATTTGTTCTTGTGTTTACTTCTATCACTATAAACGGTCTAGGTACCTACTTATAAAATCTATAATTTCTTCGTCATCGTCAGAATACAAATCCCAAATGTCCATCGTAAATACAAATTAATTAGATAGATAGGTATTTGCAGTATCAGACAATCGGAAATCGAAGAGATAACCTATATGTACATTTTACATTGTCACTACGATACTGACAGTAGCTAAACACATAACTCAGTTAAACAGACCTTTTTGAGTAATATTTAATTTTGACAGCTCTAATATCTACAAAAAAAATGTTTTCGATGAATCGGTGATTCGATGAATTGATCATTCGATGAATTGATTTTCGATGAATTGATTTTCGATAAACTCGTTTTCGATGAATTTGCTTTCGATGAATTGATTTTCGATGAACTCGGTTTCGATGAATTTGCTTTCGATGAATTGATTTTCGATGAACTCGTCGGTTACCCGGTTTTAGATATAGATTTTATCGGTAGAGCAAATATCGTGGTACACACTGTTTATTGTTGTATTGTTGAATTGTTTAATTATGTCGTGTAATTCATGTAATGTCATAATAAACGAGTGTCTCACGTTTATACAGAACAAGGCCGATACTCTCGATGAGATCGCCATCACGCAATTATGTATTTCTACCTTCTCGGAGGAAGACGTCAAGGAGGCAAAAACCATCCTATTTGACAAGCTTCCGGAGAAACGCACTCTGCGGAAAGGAGACGGCAGAATAAGCACAGATCTTCAGGACATCCTGAGGGCGCTGAAGGAGACAGACCCCGACAAACTGCCTATATTCGTCGACAGCTACACAAATTGCCTCCAGTCAACTTTGACAGTGTGGACGTATCTAAACTTCTAAAGGAGCTAAATTTCATGAAAACAGAGATAATTCTCATCAAAACTGAACTCAAAGATTCGTCGGTCACAAGAAATGATGATTTAAAACAAGAATTGGCTTCACTAAGAGAACAAATAACAAAAATGCATTCCCCAAACATAC
Source organism: Limnephilus lunatus (assembly GCA_917563855.2). NCBI lineage: Eukaryota > Metazoa > Arthropoda > Insecta > Trichoptera > Limnephilidae > Limnephilus > Limnephilus lunatus. The sequence goes on along the minus strand of OU830592.1, from coordinate 105,119,979 downwards.
AAAGTGACTTAGCTGAGAACTCGCAACAAAATAGTGGCAAAAGCGTAGGTAATTTACAAGTTGAAAGTAAAGTAATACCGACAGAAACGTCCTATTTATCGACTGCATCTAAGAACGCACACAGTAATGGAACTACCACACACACGAAGACTACACAAGAACGCACAGAGCGAAGGAGCAGTGATCGCCGCGAACAACCGATTTCGGACTTTGAACCTAGGCCCGAAAACACAGCAAATAAACAGGAAACGCGCGATCACGGCCCGCGGTCCCAACCCCGGCCATCCGCGACTGACGAAAACGGATTCACATTAGTAACGCGGAAATTCAACCGAAATTTGAGAGGGAAGGCAACGTCAACAACATTAAAATCAGCTGACATACTCACGTCGGTATACATTTCGAGGTTTACGGTGGAAACTACAGAGGAAAACATCAATGCTTATGTACCTAGTAGAAAAAAGGGTCTAGAATGTACCAACATTGATAAAATCAAGCCTTTTCGACCTACGCCATTTAACACCTTTAAACTCACTGTTAAAGCGAGCGAGATAAAGAAATTCCTGGCAGAAGAACTTTGGCCGGAGGGAATTGCATTCCGAAAATTTATAGAACCGCGCATACCTACCAAACATCAAAATGACAAGCAATAACTTAAGAATTATATCCGTGAACTGCAGATCGGTTCGCAGCTCTTAAAAATTTATTCATGATCTCTGCGAATTACATGATATTATAGTAATCCAAGAAACTTGGTTACTCCCTACAGATATCGAATTCTATCTCATATTCACCCGGATTTTAACAGCTTGGGAACGTATGCCGTGAATATCGCTGACGGGCCACTACTTGGAAGACCTCACGGTGGAGTGGGGATAATTTATAGACAACATCTTAGGGTTACCGCAATCCCGATGAATAACTGTCGGATGGCCGGAATCGAGGTTAGTTTGATTACTGAAACTTTAAGCATTTTTACAATTTACATGCCGACTTGTTCAACTGACAACTTTGAGGAATATTCTAACTGCCTTGCTTCCTTACAAGCAATAATTGACGAAAAAAAATATACATTAATACAATTATAATCGGAGACTTGAACGCCAATCCCGATTCTCTCTTTGGAATGGAGCTAATATCTTTTTGTCAAGAATTTGAATATATATGTGCTGACATCGAAATTTTACCTTTGGATTCTTATACATATATCAGTGACGCACACGGCATCACCAGGTGGTTAGACCATTGTCTAGTTACGAAAAATATTCTGAAGCAAATTGTCGATATGAAAATACACTACGATACCTATAGATTGGACAGATCACCGTCCTCTCGAGCTGATCTTAGAAACGGAAGTACTAGCAAAAACGGAAGTGTTTAATTCTGTATCGAGAGATCCAGCATTATGGAATCCGAATAATATACGGGATATCGGACAATGTAACTCATGCTCGCAAATCCATCTCGTCAAAATCAAGTCACAAAACACAATTCCTGAAGACGGTGGCAACCCTGCACGCACAAAAATAAAATACCTCTACGGGAGTATAGTAGACGCCCTTCGAAGCAGTGCCATTTCTGTATTTACCAAGTGCATTACCCAAACACATAAGCAAGTATGTGGGTGGAATGAATATGTAGCGAATAAATACAATGAATCCAGACAAGCGATGTACACATGGATAATGAATGGGAGACCACCCGATGGTCCTGTCGCAGGTCGCAGAGGATAGAAGGGCAAAGCGTGCCTTCCAAACAGCACTTAAACAATGCCAAAAGAACTCGACTCAACTTTAGATGGATAAAATAGCAAGGGACTTAGACAATCGGGACTTCAAAAAATTTTGGAACAAGTCTAATAAACTGTAGTGGCTACGTCACAGGCACCCCCACCTCAACATTGTCGCAATACATTTTACCGCTGGGACTAACCAGCCAGTCATTAAACGCACTAGCTCTGAAGTAGACGTGTTATTCTTTTAACTCCCAATGTGTTTCCTCCCACACACACAACCAACATAGAGGTACCTACTGTACACCTCCAAAGTGGTGACCCCGACGTGATCTACAAGTGTGTGTGTGGGAACAATAGAGTGATAAGAAAGTGCAATATTATCTCGTGAACATTAAACAACAAGTGAGTCAGAGACATCTAAACAATGGCTTTCAGCCCAAGTAGTGTATCCAGGGCTGCCCCCGAACCCGAGTTGAATGTGGTTAATGTGAATGTGGTTAAGTTGAATGTGGTGAAGCAAACATCTTCAGCCATCGAGACGTTGACTCGGACCGTTGAAAAGTTACAATTGGAAATAGCGAGCTTACGCAGAGAACCACGAGGCCGCGAGCGACAACGTTCGACTTCCAGGGGCCGCCGGACAACTTCTCTAAATCGTTTCCGTGCACCACAGCCTGGGGATTCCAACTACCTGTGTTGGTACCATTATAAATTTGGCGCTAAGGCTCAGAAGTGTCAAGATCAATGTACTTACAAGGCAAAAAACGAACATTGACGCCCGCGATCGAGATAGTTGGCGTTGATAATACATCTCGATTATGTGTTACCGACCGCAAAAGTGGTATCAGATACTTAATTGATACAGGCGCCGATATTTCCGTCCTTTCTTCTCGAAAATTTCACTCATCAATACCTACCGATTACAAACTATATGCAGCAAATGGAACCCAAATAAATACGTATGGTGAAAAATCTCTCGTTCTCGATCTAGGACTACGCAGACCTTTCCGGTGGACGTTCATCGTTGCTGATGTCAAACAATCTATCATCGGAGCAGATTTTCTACGGGCAAAGCAGCTACTCGTAGATCTTCATGGAAGGAAATTGGTAGACAAGGTGACAACCCTAACCACCAATACATCCATTACAAAGGATTCAAATGAAAATATTTACGCAGTAGACATAACAAACCCATATCACAAGTTATTATTGAAGTATCCCGAGTTAACAAGACCGGAATCTTTAAAAAATGCACCGAAACATGATATTTGTCATCATATTGTGACTACAGGCCCACCTATTCACGTTAAGGTACGTCCACTAAATCCTATCAAGTACAAAGCAGCCAAACAAGAATTCGAACACATGCTCGAGCTCGGAATCTGTCAACAATCCAACAGTCCGTGGGCGAATCCCTTACACATTGTAGATAAGGCAGACGGCGCGATTCGACCTTGTGGTGATTATCGCTTATTGAATGCCAAGACAGTCCCGGACCGATATCCGATTCCTCGCATATTAGATTTCACTTACGCATTGCACAAGCGACAAATATTTACAAAATTGGACCTATGCAGGGCATATCATCAAATTCCAATTGCAACCGAAGACATTCCTAAAACAGCAATTTTAACTCCTTTCGGTTTATACGAGTTCACTAAAATGAATTTTGGTCTCCGCAATGCGGGTCAGACTTTTCAAAGGTTCATAGACATGATATTTCGTGGACTGGACTTCGTTTTTGCTTATTTGGATGACATACTAATAGCGTCAGAAAACGAAGAACAACATTTACAACACCTTCAACAGGTATTATCCCGTTTGGACGAATTTGGCTTAACAATTAACGCAAGCAAATGTGAATTCGGAAAAAAGGAGATTAATTTTCTTGGTTACTGCGTGACAAGTGATGGAGTTACCCCTAATGAAGAAAAAGTTAAGGCTATTGTCAACTTCCCTCAACCCAACACTATCGAAGAACTACGTCGATTCCTGGGAATGATGAACTTCTACCGTAGTTCTATCCCTAAAGCTGCACAAATGCAAGGCCCGCTCAACGCATTCTTGCACAACTCCAAAAAGAAAGACAAAACACGAATTGAATGGACAGCATCTGCAAATGAGGCATTCCAACAGTGCAAAGATAGTCTAAAAAGCACTGCTACACTGTTTCACCCTGCTCTCGACGCAGGTTTAGCCCTAATGACGGACGCTTCTGAGACATGTGTCGGAGCTGTATTACAACAACTAGTCAAAAACAGCTGGCAACCACTGGGTTTTTTCTCGAAGAAATTGAGTGAAACCCAACAGAAATACAGCACCTATGATCGCGAGCTGTTGGCCATTTACATGGCAATCAAACACTTTCGCAGCATGACGGAAGGAAGAGAGCTGACGATATATACAGATCATAAACCTCTTACTTTTGCTCTTACAAAGAAAATTTCAACATCCGACACACCTCGAAGAATCAGGCAACTAGATTTCATTTCACAGTTTTGTTCTCAAATTAAATATGTTCCAGGTGGTGACAACCCTGTCGCAGATGCCCTTTCACGAATTCAAGAAATCACCTTACCTAGCTTGTTTGACAGCAAAGAACTAGCAGACGAGCAAAGTAAAGATAAAGAATTACAACAGCTAAAAAAGCAGAGTAATGTTCAATTTAAACTGATTACTTTGCCAAATTCAAATTGTCCAATAACTTGTGAAGTTTCAACAGCACGTGTAAGGCCATATCTACCAATGAAATTCCGCGAAAAAGCAATGGCCTCCGTTCATAACATGAGTCATGCGGGCATCAAAGCAACTCGACGTTTGATTACGCAGCGTTATTTCTGGTCTTTAATGAACAAAGATATAGCAGTGTGGGTAAAAAAATGCTTACTTTGTCAAAAAGCAAAAGTCAGTAGGCATACCATATCACCGCTGGGGGAATTCCATGATGTATCTCGATTCGAACATTTGCATATCGACATCATCGGACCGCTTCCAATTTCACAAGAAAACCGATATTGTGTAACGATGGTAGACAGAGAAACATCATGGCCAGAAACGATTCCAGTTAAAAACATTTACGCCGAAACGATAGCTGACGTTCTGATTGTTCATTGGATTTCAAGATTTGGTTGTCCGACCTTTATCACGACTGATCAGGGCCGGCAGTTTGAGTCTGACTTATTTAATCAACTGGTAAAGAGACTCGGCATCGAAAAGATTCATACTACCGCTTATAACCCAAAAGCCAACGGGAAAGTAGAACGCTATCATCGTACTCTCAAAGCTGCTATCATGGCAAAATGTGAAGGTAACGCACATTGGGTACATCAATTACCAATCATACTATTGGGCCTCCGATCAGCCGTCAAGTATGATAAAGGCTACAGCCCAGCGCAAATGGTGTATGGTACATCTTTAGCGATTCCTGGAGATATTTTCGTGCCTTCGAAGCCGAAAATAAATGACACAGAATTCAACAAAAGACTGATGGACCATTTCCGAAACGTATCATGGCCAGAGGGAAGAGTCGCTACAGACCAAAGACACATTTTTATTCACCCTGATTTAACAACTTGCTCCCATGTTTTCCTCAGAAACGAAGTAAAGAAAGCTCTCACTCCACCGTACAAGGGTCCGTATGAGGTTTTCGAAAGAAAGGAAAAGTATTTTAGCTTAATAATAAATTCAAAAAAGGTAAACGTGTCTATCGATAGACTTAAACCAGCAATATATCAACCTATTAATGTTTCCGAAAAAAATAAACCAGCTAACCAAACATTATTCAGGGCAACTACTGAGTCAGCTGTAGACAGGGCAGGACGATCAACCGAAGTGGAAAGTGAACCGGTACTCTTAACCCCGTCAGCAAAATACGCTACACGTGCCGGACGAACCATAAAAAAACCAGTACGTTTCTCCTGAAAATGTACATTTATAGTTTAAAAGGCGAATGCGCTCAGTGTAAAAAAGTGTACAATTAAAATTTTTCGTGCTATTTTGTGATAAATATTTTGAATTATTTTTTCCTTTTTTTGTGTGTGTAATCATTCTTATGTTTTATAATGACACTTTATTTATTGCTTGTGGTTTTATGGCATATGATTTTTCTTCGACAATTTTAATGCACCATTACAAATATTTTGTACAATGTATCCTTTACAATATTTAAATGTATTATGTATTTTTCGCAAATTTTGAATACTTTTTGTGTTTGTTTTACAATCCTTGACAATGTTGTTTTAATTCTATTTTGTTCGTGTAATATGTGACCATCTCACTTGGAGGGGAGGCATGTAGTGGCTACGTCACAGGCACCCCCACCTCAACATTGTCGCAATACATTTTACCGCTGGGACTAACCAGCCAGTCATTAAACGCACTAGCTCTGAAGTAGACGTGTTATTCTTTTAACTCCCAATGTGTTTCCTCCCACACACACAACCAACATAGAGGTACCTACTGTACACCTCCAAAAACTATTGAACATGTGCAGCAAAATCTCGTGCAATATAAACGGAGAGTCGAATCCGGAAGTAATTGCAAACATCTTTAAAGAACACTTCGCAACTACTACGCCGACTATTGACTCAAACGAAATGCATTTGACTGCGTATGATGATATTGATCCCATCGTCACAACGAACATGATAAAATCGGCCATTAGTAATATGAAATCTGGAAAGTCTGCCGGGCATGACGGATTAAGCACCGAACACTTCAAACATGCAGGGGCAGCGATTATGGAACTAATGGCAACACTGTTCACCGACATCCTAAAGAGTGGCTATCTACCTAAAGACATGACAAAAACAATTATAGTACCGATAATAAAATCTAAACTGACAGACGTAACTCTACAGGAAAACTACAGACCGATCTCCATCGCCACGGCTATCGCTCGAATATTTGAACGAGTTCTCTTGGAACAAGTCGGATCCCACATAAAAACGAATGATAACCAGATGGGCTTCAAGAGAGAGTGCTCTACGGACTCTGCTATTTTTTGCGTAAAACGTACGTTGGAATACTACAGGAAGAATAAAACAACAACTTATGCATGCTTTTTGGATCTTAGTAAGGCTTTTGACCGAGTTTTCCACCCCTTATTGTGGAAAATACTAAAAAAAAGAGGTATACCTTGGAAAGTGGTAAAAATTCTCGAAATTTGGCACCGTCAACAGGAAAACCTTGTAAAGTGGAAAGATGGATTTTCAGAACCTTAAGGAAGAAATGGCAGAAAAGGAGAAAAGATTGGCTACGGTGGAGGTTCACCTGGCAGACATTGAACAATCAGCCCTGTTAAACAGTATTGAAATAAGCGGCCTTAAATTACAGGAAAACATACCCCCAGCCCATACTGTGAGCCAGATCGCTGAGCTCGCAGGCGTTACCATATCACCAGAGGACACCTTTAAAATTACAACTTCCAAACCAAACAACCAAAAAAAAATCACAATTAATTTTGTAGACAATAAAAAAGTACACATCATGTTAGCTGCTAAACATAGTGACCCAATAAAAAAATTCAACGGGGAAGGAGCCCAATACGTCTATCTAAATGCGGCATTAACACAGTACTACAAAAATTTACATTGGAACACCAAACAAAGAGCCCTAGAAAAAGAATATAAATATGTTTGGGTTAAAGATGGAAAAATTCTTATAAGAAAAACTAAAGACTCAAAGGTTATCGAAATAAGACATCTCAACGATATACCTATTAAGATGATTTAAAAAAAAAAAAACCCTATATACACTCCATCTACTCTATATCTTTATAATGGCCTCTTTCACAACGGAAACACTTGAAAAACTGATACCTCAACCAATAATCACCACAAATACCTGCATGTTAAACCGTATACTCCAGGACGAGTTCCCGATCCTGAACATAATTCATCAAAACATTCGAAGTATTAACAAAAACTTTGAGGATTTCACTGTGCTGATAAATGAATTAATTTTAGAACCTGACTTATTAATCCTCACAGAATGTTGGATAAATTCCTCAACATATGTGCATAAAAACATCAACAACTACAAAGTCTTCAATACTAAACTTCACAAACATCAAAACGACGGAGTAATTGTATATTGTAAAATTAATATGGAATGCAAAATAGAAGAAATTGAACTACAAGACGCAAACTGTTTGAAAATAAAACTCGATCAAGATACATGCATCTTCGCTATCTACAGATCGCCTTCATCTGCAAATTTATCACCATTTCTTGGATCACTAGACTCCATACTACTTCAAGAACGAAACATCAGGAACCTGTTCATTATTGGGGATATTAACATTAATATACTGGATACTGGAAGGCAACATCCACAAACACAGGAGTACCAATTACTCCTCCTCTCCCACGGGATGTCTGCCGCAATAAGGGAACCAACAAGAGTGGATCACAAAATGAATAAATCAATCCCCTCGCAAACTTGCATTGACCACATAATGGCAAAAACGAATAAAAAATACTCCACAATCATACATCAATCCACCATCACTGATCACTACACTTTAATTCTTAACATTCATGCAAAGAAAAATCGACCATCGACTCAAAATTTAACGTGGAATAAACGTGTTATAGACTATACAAAACTAAAAAAATCACTACAAACTGAAACCTGGGAGTCAATATATAAAGCTGAAGACATAGAAGTTGCTTGGAAAATGTTTATTGAACACTTGCAATTAAAAATACAAAACCACACTTCAATAAAAACTTACACGTATTCACACAATAAAATTATCAAAAAAGCTTGGATCACACCTGGCCTACTTAAATGTATAAGAAAAAGAGACAAGATCCATCAGCAAGTAAAAAACAATCCTTATGACTTTTCTTTAAAACTATTTTACAAAAACTATAGAAACATCTGCTCCAATCTTACTAAATCGGCTAAACAAAATTACTACAGATCTAAAATAGATCAATCCAATAATAATCCAAAACTTATCTGGCAAATAATTAAAGAAATCACCTACACAGATCAAAACAAAACAAACCCATTGGAAGAAATCAACACAGATAACGGTACACTCTCGGTCAACAAAAACGTACATAAACTAATTAACTACACAAACAACTTTTTTGCAAACATAGGCTCGAATTTAGCGAACAAAATAACCAAACCTCAACACTTTAACCCGAACATAAACAAACACCCAAATCCACAAAGTATTAAATTTGCCCTAAAACCAATCACTAAACAAGAACTAACACTAATGTTATCTAAATTCAAATCAACATCCTCATCTGGTAGTGATGAAATCACAATGAAAACAATAAAATTCTTACAAGATGAAATTACCGAACCGATACTCTTTCTAATAAACAAATCTATCACAGAAAGCAGATTTCCATCTCAACTCAAAATAGGGACTATTACACCAATCTTTAAATCAGGAAATCATAAAGATATCAATAACTACAGACCAATCACAATTCTAAACACATTATCTAAAATCTTAGAATTAACAGTTAAAACTCAACTCGTCGACTACCTAGAATCAAATAAACTATTATCACCAAAACAATTTGGCTTCAGAAAAAATTTAGGAACATCCAACGCCATAGCCTTAGTAATTGAATATATTAAAAATTCTCTAGACTCTCATAAAAAATGCATTGGCATATTTCTCGACCTTTCTAAAGCGTTTGACACAATAAATCACTCACATCTTTTTGAAAAACTAGAGAACATAGGAATTACTGATAATGAACTAATATTTTTAAAAAGTTACATGGGAAATAGAAAGCAAACTGTGAAACTTAACAACATAACCAGTGAGTGTATTGATGTCAAATTCGGGGTGCCTCAAGGAAGTATTCTGGGTCCGATTCTGTTCCTTATTTATATTAATGACCTATGCCACATAGAATGTGACGGAGAAATCATCAGTTTTGCGGATGATACTGTTCTCCTAATAAATGGGAAAAATTGGGCAGAAACATTTAAGAAAGCAGAAGACACACTTAAAAGAATTAAAAATTGGCTAGACTACCATTCACTTACACTTAATGCTAATAAAACCAAATTCATCACTTTCAAAATAAAAAATAAGAAAAACTCTGAAGAAAACCTGAACATGAAAATTCATAGTCAGCATCACTTAAATGAGCATTGTAATTGTCCTTCATTAGAAAACGTTGACCATATAACGTATCTGGGTCTAAAAATTGACCAAAACTTAAAATGGACCGAACACATTACCTATTTAAATAATAAAATTAAAAAACTAAGTTATTTTTTCAAAACTATTAGGAATGTCCTCATTAAAAAAGACTTAATCAAGATTTACATGGCTCTCTGCCAATCACTGTTAGAATACGGTATTATCGGATGGGGCAGTGCAAATAAAAACATACTAAATCCACTAATTAAAACTCAAAAATCCATAATGAAAATTATACTGAAAGTTCCTGTAAGAACTAGCACTGATGAAATCTTCAACAATCTTAACATCATGTCAATTAAACAACTGTATTCTAAAACTATACTCATTTACATTCATAAGTACAAAACCCAAGAAATGACAACTTACACGTACATTAGAAACACTAGATCTCATGGTCAAAAACATATCCAACAAGTAACTACTAACACAACATTTGGGCAAAAAAGCTTCTTGTATTATGGTATTAAACTTTACAATAAAATACCACTCTCACTTAAAAACCTCAACAGTATAACATTTAAATCTCAAATAAAAAGCTGGATACTAAATATAGGGAGAACAGAAATAGAAAATATACTGATATCAAATATAGACTAAAACCGAATCTACTGATCTGAATTAAAAAAAAAACACAATTTTATTTAATTTTTAATTATTTAACAAAATACTACATGATACCTATACGTTTATAACAAATTCATATTAATTTCTTATAATTAAAATATAATATGTAAATGAAATCCTCAGCACGGGAAATCCCAGTGAGGATATCATTATCTTTAGATGTTTGTAAAGAAAGAAAAACAATAAATCATTATTATTATTATATTATTATTATTTCCTAAAGAGTGGCGTCAGACAGGGAGGATGCATGTCCCCGATATTGTTCAACCTGTACATGGAAGAACTCACCGACAGGTTAAACAATGCAAGGGTAGGTTGCCAAATCGGAGGACAGTGTTTGAACAACATCAGTTATGCGGACGACATGGTCTTGATGGCACCATCTATAAGGGGCCTACGTATTCTTCTGAAGATCTGCGAGGAGTTTGCTGAAGAAACAAACATGCTTTATAACCCCACTAAAACGGCTCTACTGGTCATAAGACATGGACAAGGACCAAAGAATATTCCTCCAGCTACCCTGAACGGTGTGAACCTGCAGTTGACTGAAGTAACTAAATACCTTGGACACATAATCACCAGTAATCTGATGGACGATGATGACATCGATAGGCAAAGAACAGCTCTCAGCGTAAAAGCAAACATGCTCAGCAGAAGATTCCGCCTTTGCAGTACCGCTGTAAAAAGGACGCTATTCCTTTCCTTCTGCGCAACGCTGTACACGTGCGAACTCTGGGCAAACTACTGTTAGCAATAATAAAACGCTAAGTTAATATTTATGATGAAATATATTGTCTCCACGTTAATTGACAATAACAACATTCAAGAATCAGCAAGATTATGTTCCGCAATCCGCCATTTGTAAATCCAGCAGTTCGCTGTCCGCGTTGTAGGTTGTAGGTAGATCTTCTCCATTGCCGCCATCCAGGAAGCGTCCCTTCTTTACCGGCCGCAATAGCTGGTGTAGTTTCCTTGTTGGCCGCCAGAGGCGATAGCAGTACCTCTGGCGGCAGATGAGCGGCAATATTTAAATATGCTGCTAACACTACAAGAAGAGTAGTATAGAAAGACTTCGAGTTCAGTACAACAACGCTTTCCGCATAATATTTGGTCTCCCCAGATATTGCAGCGCTTCCCGGATGTTCATGGAGGGGCGAGTTCCCGGCTATGCAGCCCTTATTAGATCCAGGGTGGCAGGAATGAGGGAAAGGATAAGCAGCTCTGGAAATATCCTCGTCATGGAAGCCCGCCTCAGTCCATCATCCAGCATTGATGCACACTGGAGAAAAATACTGGCATCTAATGTGGTCACAGAATTCTAAAAGCTAATTATTATGATTTTATTTTGTTATTTCCTTTGTTCATGTATTTTGCTTCTCTATTTAAAATGTATATTTTATAACCCTTATGGAATGTGTGGGATTGCACTATTCTCCCCACATACCGGAATAAACATTTATTTATTTAATGCATAAAACAAAACTAAAACGGCATTGTTAAGGATACTTAAAACTTATAATTACAGCTCTATTTCAACACTACTGCGAGTGTATGAACTTTTGTAAGTAGTTTTTGACATTTTAGGTACTGTTATTTTGTTAATAAAAAAACTCATTGGTAATACAATAAAATGCTTTTTGCTTCCGCGTAACACGCCACAAAAATAAAAATAGTGTGAAGTAAATTTGCAACATGGCGGCGCGGAATCGCGCATCGGTGTACTGTGATTGGTCAATTGGTGGAGGTTGAGCAATCTAGCCCGCAAATTTTATTTCGCGTCAAATGAGATTGAACTAATAAGGAGTTTGACCAATTAAGAACTCACTTTTAAATATTGTTGTGGAGTTTGACATTTTGAAAAGCTTATATTTAATTGTATAAGGCTCGTAAAACTATTTTTTATTTATCTAACGACGCGAAATTTTATCCTTAACATTATTGCATTTAAAACTCATTTTTGTTAAAATGGTCGTTTGCGCAATTAAGAACTCGGGCGACGACCTGTTCAGTAGTAAAAGCTCGAAGATATCGATCTAGGTATCAGTTCATTTATGGTGACTAACTTCCTGGTGAGAATTCTCCCTGTCTTCCCTCTTGGCCCTAGTGTAGATCTTCAGAACTAATTCCACAGGTGGCAGCATTCATTAAAGAAAAAGATTTATTGCCCCTCGCTCGACTCGGCGATGTCCGGTTTTTTTCTGGCCTCGTAATGGTTTGGGGTTTTACTAGCCAGGCAATGTTGGGTCGCATTTGTTCGTTTGCCATTGCTGAAAATATCCTGGCTTACCAATTTTTATTACGCTTCTTTGGCTTTCGCCGCTAGTTACAAATTTTATTATTATATTATCCTTCTCTAAAATTATACGACTACTTCCTGCCTAAATATTTTAATATCTCTTGTGTTTACCGCCTTATTCACGCTAGTTAAAAGCCAGCTGGGAAAAGATCGCACATCTTTTCAATTCTGTGAATTTTTTGGCATTAAAATACCTACAGGTACATCAAGATGTATACAGAAAAAATGTATCAAATCTATGGAGTCAAAGACACGGGTTACCGTATAAAAAAATTAAAATTGGTACATTTTTATGTTGGTATACAATATCGGTTGTTTTGCATTATTTACGACATTCGAAAACACGCATTTATCGAAACAGTAGATAATTTATCGTGCGCGATCCTCGCATGAGTTAACTTTTGATGGGTTTCTTAATACACCAGACTAAATGAATATTCGGTGAACTTATATTATTTATTTAAAAACAATAAACAGTACATGTGAGTTATTACAGTTTCAGTTTGGAGAATCTAGCAACTAGAGACGTTTAGTCCCTTTAATGATAAGTCGAAGATAAGCCTTCGTTAGAAGTCGGTGGTCTCTTTTATAGCAGCAGACGGCCGAGTCCATTGTAGCTGATAAACGTTTATTGGTTTGGTGCAGCGCCGGATGCGTGGTTCATTCAGTGTTATCTTCAGGTCTGTCAGCTTCTGGATTAGGTGACACTCCTCCCCTTAAATTCGAACTCCTCTTCTTCTTGATGAGGGGTTTGATGATTTTCCATAAGTATAAGGAATGCGGCTACTGTAATAATGCAGCCTCTGGTCAGTGATATTTGTAGCATCCTTTCGAGTTGATTTGCGAAAGGAATAGTTAGTTCTTGCATTTGCATTTTTGTAAGTTCTTGAATTTGAATCCGTGAATTTGAACTTGTAGTTATTTTCCTTGTTGCAGTCATCTAAGGTTATAATCTCCTTGTTGCTTATACTCCTGGTGTCGGTCATCTCTTGGCATCTGTCGGCTAAAAATACATCTTTTCCATTCTTCAATATTCGTCTTGGGAGGGATGTGGGTATAAGGCAGTTGTAATCAATCAATCAACATACAACAACACACTCGGTGACAGTCAGGCGATTCAAAACAGAGATAAAAAATTAAATAAATCTAATTAGAACCCATAGCAAAATAGTAAAAAGTGCAGAAAACATTTAAAGTATTACCGCGCGTGTATACGCGTAGTTTTGTAATAAAAATAAGTGATTCCGTTGCCAAAATCCATAAATCATAGTTGGTAATCTCAAGTGAATTTAGTGATCAATAAAAAATAACTAACAACAAATCACTATTATACTTGTGCCTGTGTAAATCTCAAATAATATACAATAATCCAATTAAATAATACTAAACATAGTGATTCTAAATGAATTGTAAATATAAAACAATTTAAATAAGTGAAAAAACGTTCATTCCAGTGACACAAAGTTCGATACAGCATAATTCAAAATAACAACTACAGAGCTTTACAGTTTATATTGTGATTAAAAGGCACTGCCAATATACCGAGAGTAGTCCAGTGGGCATCGCATTTGGCTCCGTTTCTACTCACCCTCAGTTCGAAACCGAGTGATTCCAAAAATTTTTGTTATTTCTTCTTTTATTATTAATAATCCTTTTATTAATATAATTTGGAATAACGATTAGCACCATCTACCCACATATCTAATCATATTGCAAAACTATAATAATTCAAAATGAGCAGACAGAAAAAACCAGCGACATCTTGCGACGCAGAGGTAAATGACACACCTTCAATCAAGACTATTTCCAAACCAAAGACTTCTCTCGAACCTTTGGAGAACGAAGTGCTATGCAAACTTCTGGAACAGAACACACAAATTCTTGCAACACTCGCGATCATGCAGAAACAATATGAGGATATTATATTACGTTTTAACGGTCTCGAGGATAAAAATAAGATGTTGGAAAAAAAGAACTCTTACCTCGAAGCAAGAGTTGAAGCTTTGGAAACTCAAATAGAACATTTCGACAGACAAAATAAATCAAAAAATGTGGAAATAAGGGGGATCCCGGAAATCAATGGGGAAAACTTAAAAAATATTATATTTAATATAAAAAAAACCACCAACACAAACGAGGATAACAATATCGATGCAGCGTACCGCATCACTCAAAAATTGACCAAAAATCAACCCAGACCTATCGTTATCAAATTCAAAACCCACACGGACCGCGATGATTTCCTGAGTGATATTAAAAAGTTCAATAAACAAGCGACAACTCGAGAAGACACTCTAAACACCACCCTCATCGGAATGTCAGGACCCAGCTCTCCGATATACATATCAGAACACCTGACTTTTCACGCTAAACACTTGTGGTTTCTTGCACGAAAGGCTACGCGCGAGAACTTTTACAAATTTGCTTGGACCAGGGGAGGCCAAGTGTACGTACGTAAAGACGTTGGAACACCTGTCATTATTATTAATGACAAAAATAAACATCTTCTGTCTCCCTCACCCAGTAATCTGTAAAAAAAATCGCTTAGCTACAAAACCTACTTTTTTATATTATTATATTACTTTTATACGTTTTTATATTTTATTAATGTCTTCAGTACAAACAATAGTAGAATATTATTTAAAATTTCTACCTCAAATGCATTATCTTCAAACCCAAATTTTTCCATTATCACTGCATTAAATGTTAACTTCAACCTCTTATATGAATATGTTGAACCCGTCTACTACTTCAACCTTTACTTTTATGTATTATTATATTATTTGAAATTCTTTATTGAGATGTCAAATCCATTGTTATATTTAATGCGACTTATGACTGTGTTTTGTTACAAATATTACTAATGGTAGAAATAGCTGATCACTTGGATAATTTGTGTCAAATTCCATGTATAGAAACCAATAGTGCTCTTGCAGTTCAACAAATATTAACGAAATCGGCCCTAAAAATTTTCTCTATGAATGTCAGAAGTATAAACCGAAATTTTAATGACTTAATGATAGTTCTCACAGACCTAAACTCTGACTTTGACATACTCATTTTAAGTGAATGCTGGATCAATGACAATTACGTCCCCAAAAATATAATAAACTATACCCACTACAACACACAGAGTAACACAACTCAAAACGATGGAGTTATAATATACATAAAAAATCACATATCTCACACAGTAAATGAAATAATAATCAATCACTCTAACTGTCTCAAAATAGTCATAGATAAGCGCATAACCATTTTTTCTATATATCGATCACCAGGCACATCTAACATTACCCCTTTTCTAAATTCACTAAGCCTATCTTTATCTTCTGTGAGTGATTGCGACAATATCCTTATTATTGGTGACCTCAATGTAAATATAATTAATCCCATGCATCCACAAGCCAGTGACTATTTAAACCTATTAACTCTTCAAGGTTTCGTCCCAGCCATCACAGCACCCACCAGAGTATCTGGCTCGTCTGTAAGTTGTATTGATCATGTATTTTCAAAATGTAAACTAAAAACTTCATCTCTCGTTTACCAATGCACTGTCACAGACCACTACGCTACCATAACTTCTCTTTCTCACAAAATACACAAACCACCACCGCATGTAATCCCTCAAAAGAAAATATGCTACACCACACTTTTTGAGCTGGTCTCTCAGGAAGATTGGTCAAATCTTTTTAAACTGAATGATCCCAATTTGGCCTGCGAATCTCTTGTCGAAACACTACACAACCATCTAACCAACGCTACATCCAACACAACTCCCAAATCAAAACACTATGATACTAAACTCAAACCTTGGATTACTGTTGGTATCCTTCATTCTATCCGCAAGCGCGATAAGCTACATGCGCTCTGTAAAAAAAATCCCAACGACCATGAATCTAACTTATTTTACAAAAAATACAGAAATGTTTGTAAAAAAATTACTTCAAAGGCCAGAGAAGATTACTATAAAAAAACAAATCAAAAACGCCGAAAATGACACGAAAAAAATATGGAGTATAATTAAGGACATATCCTACACCAAACAAACGACTTCTCCCATCAATAATATTAACATTGAAGGCCGATCACTAGTAAACACGGTAACCGACGAGTTCATCGAAAATCAATTCATCGAAAGCAAATTCATCGAAACCGAGTTCATCGAAAATCAATTCATCGAAAGCAAATTCATCGAAAACGAGTTTATCGAAAATCAATTCATCGAAAATCAATTCATCGAATGATCAATTCATCGAATCACCGATTCATCGAAAACATTTTTTTTGTAGATATTAGAGCTGTCAAAATTAAATACTCAAAAAGGTCTGTTTAACTGAGTTATGTGTTTAGCTACTGTCAGTATCGTAGTGACAATGTAAAATGTACATATAGGTTATCTCTTCGATTTCCGATTGTCTGATACTGCAAATACCTATCTATCTAATTAATTTGTATTTACGATGGACATTTGGGATTTGTATTCTGACGATGACGAAGAAATTATAGATTTTATAAGTAGGTACCTAGACCGTTTATAGTGATAGAAGTAAACACAAGAACAAATTTATTTGATACACTCAGTGCCAAAAAGTTTCAAAGAAGATTTCGTCTCATTAAAGAAACGACATCATTATTAGTGCAATAAATTGAAATTTCAACACCAAAAAAAAAACAATGCTGTGACATCTATGAATCAAGTATTATGCACATTGAGATTTTATGCAATAGGGAGTCAATTAATTACTTGTGGCAACGTGATTGGCGTCGACTAGTCCACAGCTCACCTTGTTACCCAAGCCATCACTCTCTGTATAAAAAAAATATCAAGATGCCTAATAATTCCGAGAAGCGGCAGAGAATAGCAGCAGAATTTTACAGAATAACGAAATTTCCTCGAGTATGTGGCGCCATTGATGGCACTCATGTGCGCTTATTCTCTCCTGGCGGAAGTATGGCAGAGATTTTCAGGAATAGAAAAGGGTAGGTATTTTCTATTATTACGCAGTGTGTAGCTGCAGCTGATTTACAATTCCTCGATGTTGAGGCACGGTGGCATAGATCAGCCCATGATTCTAATATAAGGGACAATTCTGCCTTGAAATGAAGTTTTCTTCGGAGAAAATTTGACAACAAAATATTGTTAGGTGACAGTGGTTATGCTCAAACCAATTATATGATGATACCACTTACGGATGGTACTATATAAACGAGAGGACAAGAATTATATCAGGAGTCACAAATAAAGACAAGAAATGTTGTAAACAGTTCTGTGATAAGAATGCATCGAAAACATTTGAGGTGTAGTTTTATTTTTTGACGCATTTCTCGCGTAAGTAGTGCATTTATAACATTCTGGTTGCGTAAGTACTTTATGATGCTAAATTGGAGGAAAGCCATTTTCATGTTCTGAGTGTTGTTTAATTCTCCGCGAACAAACTCACTTTAAAATTAAAACCAATTCTGTGTTCAGAATGCAACGAAAAAATTCCAGGTGGGGTTTCATCTTGCTTACGCGTTTCGTGGGAAACCATTCTCGTGTTTGAAATGCAGTTACAGTTTATAGTTGCATTTGTGCTGCCAGTATTGGAGGAAAGCAATTTCACGTTCTGAGTGTAGTTTGAAATCCACGCGTAGAGATTCACCCTGTAATTAAAACCAGCTCTTTGTTAAGAACGCAAAAAAACATGTTAGGTGTGATTTCATTTGCTGATGCGTTTCTCATATTGGAAGTGTATTTATTAAATCCAAGTTGCATAGTTTGTACTGTCGGAAATAGAGGAAAGCCGTTTTCGTGATCTGTGTGTAATTTTATTTCCCCGCATGCCAATTCAACCGAAATTAAAACTAGATCTGGGTTCAGAATGCAACGAAAAATTCCAGTTGTGGTTTCATCTAGTGATGTGTATTGAAGGAAATCATACTGGTGTTCAAAGTGCAATTACAAAATTCTGGTTGCAGAAAATGTGCAGCCAGAATTGCAGGAAAATCATTTGTATGTTCTGAATGTAGCTATAATTAAGGACTGTAGGCAGTAATATATCTAATTTTTTTATATGTTTCAGTAAAACCAGTTCTTTGCTTCGAATGTGGGATATCTAAGCAGTCACTTGTGGACTCATAGCGTAGAAAAACCTTTTTCATGTTCCGACTGCAACTATTCATGTACTATGAAGATAAATCTAAAAATCACATGTTTGCCCACAGTGGACCAAACCATTTTCTTGTCACGAATGCAGTTATACAAGTTTTCAAAAGGAGGATTTGAAAATCCACAGTACGATTCACAGAAGGGAAACCTTTTTCAAGTCCTGAATGAAACTGTTTTTAAAAGGGATATCTAAGAAGTCACTTGCTGACTCATAGTGGAGAAAAACCTTTTTCATGTTCCGACTGCAACTATTCATGTACTATGAAGATAAATTTAAAAATCATCTGTTTACCCACAGTGGACAAAAACCATTTTCTTGTCCCGAATGCAGGGATACAAGTTCTCTAAAGGAAGATTTAAAAATCCACAGTACGATTCACAAAAGAGAAAACCTTTTTCAAGTCCTAAATGAAACTGTTTTTAAAAGGGATATCTAAGAAGTCTCTTGCTGACTCATAATGAAGAAAAAAATTTTTCATGTTCATTCATGTACTATGAAGATAAATCTTAAAATCACATGTTTACCCACAGTGGACAAAAACCATTTTCTTGTCCCGAATTCAGTTATACAAGTTCTCAAAAATGGAGTTTAACGACGACCCAAACTGATTACGTGGACAAATGGGTCTAATTATTCAAACATTTTCACGAGCAACACATTGATGCACCTAATCTGATTTAATATTATACAATATATTTTGTGCCTACCCAGGACTTCAGCACGCATGCTGGAGTCTACTGTACGAGCGTTACTTTACTGTAAATTAAATTTTTAAGAACAGCGAAAAGCACAATTGGCATAATAACAACAGGACGGACCGCCACTGCCTCCCGTCACGGTTTGGAGCTTCAGAATTATGGTAAGCCAACTTGTCGAGGAATAATTTGCAAGGTTGTAAACTTAAAATTATACTTACAGCATTCTTGTAATTCAAAACAACCTATGTTAAAGAAAAAAAAACATATTACCAAGATAATTGTTTTATTTTTAAGTCTAACAACAAAAGCTTTTTTACATCAGCTCTATTGAGAAATTCATAAGGACTGTAATTTTTCTAAGGTTTCCCTATGGAGCAACACTACTCCACTATGATTCACAAGCTTTTGATAAACAACTCATAAAGGTTGTTAAGAGTAATGATAAAAAAATATTTAAAAATTGGTTAAATAGGTTAAGTTAGGTTAGGATTACTGGCTATTTTAATTTATTTTTTTTTTAGCTTTTAATGACCTTTCTAAGGTGTTTACGAGTTGGTTTCATTATGACTGGGCATGGGATCCTAAGGAACACTTGCTGACTCATAGTGGAGAAAACCCTTCTTCATGTTCCCATTGCAAGTATTCAAGTACTACGAGGGGAAAACTAAAATACACATGTTTACACATTTTGTAGAAAAACCTTTTTCCTATCGATACTGCAACTATTTTTCTTCTCTTAAAATCTACTTAAACAGCACTTGTGACTCACTGTAATAAAAAACCTTTTTCATGTCCCAACTGCGACAATTAATGCGCTACAAAACGGTATCTTAAAATTCACATGTTTACCCATAGCGGGCAGAAACCTTTTTCTTGTTCCGAATTCAGTTATTCAAGTTCTCGAAATGGAGATTTAAAAATCCACAGCGCTTTTCCACAGTGGAGAAAACCCTTTTTCATGTTTTGAGTGTAACTTTGCACGAACTAAAAAAATAAATCTAAAATATACGCACGTTTTCCCATTTCGTGTCCCGGCTGCAAATATTCATGTTCTACAAAATAACAACTAAAACGTCACATATTTACCCACAAGGAAGAAAATCTTGTTCATGTCACGATTGCCGCTATTTGTGTTATCGGAAGGGATATCTAAAATATGACATGTAAGCCCTCAGTGGACAAAAACCTTTTCGTTACCCGACTGCAACTATTTATGTTTTTAATAGGGACTTCTAAGAACGCGCTCGCTGATTCACAGTGGAGATAAGCCGCGAAGCCATGAAGCCGCGACACGAAAAACGTTTTTCTTCACAGTGAATTATGCGGTGGATTTTTAAATTTCCCCTTCGAGAACTTGAATAACTTCATTCGTAAAAAGAAAAAGGTTTTTGTCCACCGTTGGTAAACATGTGAATTTTTAGATACCGCTGTGCAGTGCATGAATAGTCGCAGTCGGACATGAAAAAGGTTTTTCACTGTGAGTCTGCACCTGCCTTTTGATTTTGTCGGGAAGAAGAATAGCTAAATTAAGGACATAAAAAAGGTTTTCTCCATTGTGGGGAAAATGTGAATTTTAGATATCTCTACCTAGAACATGAACAGTTGCAGTCGGAATATAAAAAAAACATGAAATGTTTTTCCTCCACTATGAATCATTCTGTGGAATTTTAAATCCTATTTTAAGAACTTGCTTAACTGCAATCAAAACATGAACAAGTTTTCACTCCATTATGGGCCAGCTTGTGACTCATAGTTGAGTAAAATGATGCTCCACTGAGAAACCTGAGGAAAATTATTCTCCTCAGGACCTCCAGAGTGGAGCTAATGTAAAAAGGGTTTTAAAATCATGTTAAATCTATAGGTATGATGATGGTTCGGATAACACTAAATATAAAGACTGCTTTTAAAAATTGTTTTGTTTTTGAAATGTTGAGAGTAGATTTGGGTCTCGTAATTTTGTTACAAGTATGCAATGACTGTGTTACCAACACGTTTTTTTTTGTTCAAACCAAGATTTTTTTTTGATTTTTATAAGAATTGATTATGTTTTTGTTATATTTCTTTAAAAATTACTTTAAAAATTGTTTTGTTTTTGAAATGTTGAGACTAGAAGTTGGGTCTCGTAATTTTGTTACAAGTGCCATATTCTAGAAGTTCCTTAAAAGGTCGTGATTCTATAATTTTTATTAAAAACCTATGCCATTGTAAAACCAAATATCTAATAAATAAATATTACAAGTATTTCTTTTAAAAAAAGGGATAATTTCATTTTATATTTACGATTTTATTTCCGAGAGTCCTGGGGACTTCACCAGGTAAATTGTGTATGTATGAAGTCACCGGTTAAATCAAGGGTTAAAAAGAGATAATGTGATGCGAAGTTAATTGTGGAATAATTCAGAGAAAGCAAAGTAAAACATGGCACTCATGGCATGATCAAGTGGATCAAATACTTAAGTGCCATCAATGTTGGACCACGCCAGGAGATCGTTTACCGACAAATTATTTTAAAGAGCACACGTTTAAAAGTATCTCCTACCTGCAGTATTCTTCCGATACTGTATACCGCAACGCAACCATGAGACGATTGCATCAAATGCATTCGGGACAAGAAAATGGTTTTTGTTCACTCTGGGTAAACATGTGATTTTTAGATTTGTGTTCAGAATACATGAATACTTGCAGTCGGAACATGAAAAAGGTTTTTCTCCACTATGAGTCAGCAAATGACTTTTTAGAGATCCCTTTTGAGAACTGTTTCATTTAGGACTTGAAAAAGGTTTTCTCTTCTGTGAATCGTACTGTGGATTTTTAAATCTACCTCTTGAGAACTCGCATAAATGCATTCGGGACAAGAAAATGGTTTTTGTCCATTGTGGGTAAACATGTGATTTTTAGATTTATCTTCACAATACATGAAAAGTTGCAGTCGGAACATGAAAAAGGTTTTTCTCCACTATGAGTCAGCAAGTGACATCTTAGACATCCCTTTTGAGAACAGTTTCATTTAGGACTTGAAAAAAGGTATTTCTCTTCTGTGAATTGTACTGTGGATTTTTAAATCAAACTTTTGAGAACTCGTATAAATGCATTCGGGACAAGAAAATGGTTTTTTCCACTGTGGGTAAACATGTAATTTTTATATTAATCTTCATAATACATGAATAGTTGCAGTCGGAACATGAAAAGGGTTTTTCTCCACTCTGAGTCAGCAAGTGACTTCTTAGACATTTTTTTTGTGAACAGTTTCATTTAGGACTTGAAAAAGGTTTTCTCTTCTGTGAATCGTACTGTGGATTTTTAAGTCTTTCTTTTGAGAACTTGCATAAATGCATTCGGGACAAGAAAATGGTTTTTGTCCACTGTAGGTTAACATATGATTTTTAGATTTATCTTCGTTATACATGAAAAGTTGCAGTAGGAAAATAGGAAACGGTTTTTCTCCAATATGAATCAGCAAGTGACTTTTTAGACATCCCTTTTGAGAACAGTTTCATTTAGAAATTGAAAAAGGTTTTCTCTACTGTGAATCGTACTGTGGATTTTTAATCTTCCTTTTGATTTTGATAACTTGTATAACTGCATTCGGAACAAGAAAATGGTTTTTGTCCACTGTGGGTTAACATATGATTTTTAGATTTATCTTCGTAATACATGAAAAGTTGCAGTCGGAACATGAAAAGGGTTTTTTCTATGAGTCAGCAAGTGACTTCTTAGACATCCCTTTGGAGAACAGTTTCATTTAGGACTAGAAAAAAGTTTTCTCATCTGCGAATTGTACTGTGGATTTGTAATCTTCCTTTTGATAACTTGTATTACTGCATTCGGGACATGAAAATGATTTTTTTGGTGTCTCTTTGTAGAACATGAATAGTCGCAGTAGAAACATGTTAAAGGTTTTAGGTCACTGTGAGTCAGCAAATGATTTCTAAGAAGTTTATTTGTACAACGTAAGTAAATGCATTCCAGTGTTGCTAAATATGTGAATTTTTAGATACCTACCGTTTTATAGCGCATGCATGGTCGGGACTTGAAAAAGGTTTTTCTTCACTGTGAGCCGGCAAGCGCCGTTTTAGTTTTTTTTTTCGAGAAGAAGAGTTGCATCCAGGACAGGAAACTCAAAACTTGCCGGGACTCCGGGACCCGTGTCTGAAACCGGGACAATCCCGGTCAAATCGGGACGTACGGGAAGCCTAAAAATAATAATAGGTACTTAAACTTTCTTATTTTCGAACGGAAATAATAAATTGCTCCACTACCCCTGTATTACAAGTTGTAGCTAGCATTAGCACCCCGCACACTTCCATTTCGGAGCGACAGAGTCCCACCCCGCTTCAGGCCGCCGCGCAGGAAAGTCTCGCAGTTGACAAGTGTGGGCTTCCTCAGAGCTGCAAAGAATCTAGGTATTTTTAAGTTCGCAGGTTACACATATGAGGTATGTAAGTAAAAACAAAGCAAAAAATAATTAAATAAATACCATTTATAATATACCATTAGAGAATGCATGTGCTTTGTGCTGAGCACATTATATTTTAAATTTAAATATTATAAAATTACTGTAAATAAAAATGAATCAAATTAAAATTACAAAATCAATTCAATCATATCTCATAATTTAAAAAACTATATATTTTTATACAAATTACTAAGGTTCTCGACGTCCGTTTTATAGTTAACACATTCATATTTGTTTATGAAAACCATTTTACTAATTAATCTTTGATGTAAATTAGTTTCCTTGTCCAAAGTTTGATTATCAATTTTTTTTATATATAAATTTACTGTCAACTTTTATTAACCAATGCTTTTTTAACTTCTCGGTCCGCTCAGCATTTCTCTCAAATATCAACAAAATATATTTTTTCGATGAATTGGCGATTCGATGAATTGATCATTCGATGAATTGGTTTTCGATGAATTGATTTTCGATGAATCGGTTTTCGATGAACTCGTTTTCGATGAATTTGCTTTCGATGAATTGATTTTCGATGAATTGATTTTCGATGAATTCGTTTTCGATGAACTCGTCGTGAACCCTAAAACCGTCATATTGAAAATTAAATGTATTGGAGGTGATTCCTCGGGTCACACTTAGTGTACAAACTTCAAACTTTCTGATAATTCATTCATTCTACAGTGATTTCAAGTGTCTTCATTTCGATCAAGTGACAGTTGTTGTGAAATTCAGAGTTTATTGTGTTAAGAACTGTGACTGCTTATAACAAAACTCATACTGCCTATTACAAATTACAAATAACATAAAATAACAGTGAAACATCATCAACATAATATATCATACATCATCAACATGAATAACATCTGTCAAGAATGTTCCGAACCTACACTTTCTGCCGAGTCTATTTTTGTGTGCATAACCAATGACGTTATATTATAAATAGACTCGCCATAGTCTCACATACTCACAATATAATGTGGAAAGCAAGCAACACTCTTTTGTTTTCAGCGGTTTTCAATATAATTTCTAAATTCAAAACTTTATTCCCGTGTGATAAAGATAGACAATCAAAGAATGCACGTGTGTGAATGTCATAGATATACTATAGTAGGGCATTACTAACCCCTAGATTGATATCTTCGGGCCTTCTCCTAGTAAGTTTTTTGTCATCTCACTGTCACCAACTTAACCACGGAAAACACCGTTGGTTCTACCGTAGACAATAACATAGAGGAAGTTCAAGGCGTTCAAGGCCATTTGTCACCATAGACAATATTGCACTCTACTCACGACCTACTTCATCAATTCATTAGCCAAATAAAATATTTAAAAATAAAAATACTTGAAAGCAGAAAAATGTTTTGTTTCCCCTAAAAAACAACTTTCCATTTGACAAAGCCTGAGGGAATGAGCTTTAGATAATGTTTAACAGCTCATTTTCTCAGCAGGGAGCTTTGTCAAATGGAAACCTGTTATCCTGAGGAAAACAATCAAGCGTTAGTAAAAAACCTAAAATACTTGAAATATTAACTTCTTATAAAAGGAAAACATTTTCCAATAATGATTATGGTTTTCTACAACGAATTTACATTTTTCTGCTTGAAAAATGATAACTCGGGGGTACATGTTTAACTACTTTTTATTTTGAGAAAGACAATCGATAATAGCACATAAAAACACTGGTTCGGTGAATTCGAAGAATTGAAAAAATATATCGACGCCGGAAAGAAAATATGGCTAAATCAACATACAGCTGTGACATTAAAGATGAACCTACACAATAAGCTATATTGTTTGTTTACATACGTTCATCTTTGATGTCACAGCTATGTAGCGCTTTAGCGGTTTTTCATTTCCAGCAGTCACCGTACATATCTTAGTTCTTGTAGAATGTAATAAAAATCTATTTCCTTTCAACCGAAATAAAACAGAATATACCTTCATCGAGGACCTAGCCAGCCCACAGTAAAAACCGCATCATGTGTTCTGAAAAAAAAAATATCACATTAAACAAAGTTTGTGAACAAAACGTACAATATTTTTCCCTTGTGATGACATACTTTGTTCATCAGAAGGGAAAAATATTCTCCCATCTGTTCACACATACGTGTTAAAATCTGGAGTGATCCTTTTAAATAAAATCTCGTTCTATTTACAAACTTTTCACTTTTATTTCAACTTATTGAACATGGACAATTTATAAGAAACAAAACGGTGAGAATAACAACTGTTACACTAGCTCCGACTTATTTGCTGTTTTATTGCGGTTATTGTCGAGAAAGAACATAAAACACATGATGCGAGCCTTTTTAAAGAGTAACACACCTCCATCAAAACAACCAGTCATTTCACAGGAGTGGGAGGCTAGAAGATAAAACGAAATCTACAATATCGATCAATATCCTGATAATCATCCATAAGCAAGGACTCACACCATTTGGGTGAAACATAGTAAGCTGAATTAATCGACCACAGATGTCGGTAGCCTTTAATTTTTTTAACATATTGCCCGGGCCAGGATTCACAAATTTTATTAAAATTTTGGAATCATAATCTATTTAAAATAAACTATAAAACAAACAAAATAAACCAAAAAATCCTTAATCTAAGTACCTATACCACAAAAATACTACTTAATACAATAATTCAAAATAGCATAAATGAACTAAAAACCTTTTTTTTATATCCTACACTGAACTTATAATTTAACTGTATAAATGCTGTTGAATTACTCTATTAATTAACTAAAAATAACTAAAAATTATTAATCCTATTAAATAACTAAAATATTCAAATGACTAAATTACACAAGTGTACATGCTAAATTTTACATATTTAAATT
Organism: Limnephilus lunatus; assembly: GCA_917563855.2. Classification (NCBI taxonomy): domain Eukaryota; kingdom Metazoa; phylum Arthropoda; class Insecta; order Trichoptera; family Limnephilidae; genus Limnephilus; species Limnephilus lunatus. Next base: position 105,092,988 of record OU830592.1, on the reverse strand, counting down.
GTCCAATAACACAAAATAATATTGTTTACACTGAACACAACACAATTATTGTTCTTTTTTCTTCTTTCTTCTCAAGTCTTCTGCTTGATCCATCCAAGGTGTAGTCGAGAAGATAAGTACCATAGTGTAAGGTACATAATCAATCCTTGGTAAGGTCCGGGATGTCAATTACAGGTTTAGTATCTGACTCCAGGGGCATCAGACATATCTTTGTGATGGGCCTCACAAAGATTCCTTGAGGTGTTTTTAGGGTAACAACTCGTACTACTCCATCCGCTCCAGGGTGTGTCTGCAGAATTCGGGCCATTTTCCATAAAGGTGGAGGTAAATGGTCTTCCTTTAAGATCACCAGATCGTCTTTTTGCAGTGCCCGTTGAGTGCTGGTCTGCCATTTAGTCCTCTTTTGCAGTTCCATCAGGTAATCTTGCTTCCATCTAGACCAAAAAGATTGAATTAGCGAACTGATCCTCTGATATTGAGTTAGTCTGTTGTCTGGTATCGCCCGGACGTCTCTCTCCGGAATGATAGAGGATTCAGTGCCTATAAGGAAATGGTTTGGGGTGTATGTTTGGTAATCATGGATGTCATCGGACAAGGAAGTTAATGGACGGGAGTTCAGACAGGCCTCAATCTGACAAATTAAGGTATACAAGAGTTCAAAGGTTAATGAAGAATTATTAGTGATTCTATACAAATGGAACTTTGCTGACTTAACTGCTGCTTCCCACAAACCTCCCTGATTAGGGGCTCGAGGGGTTATGAACTTCCACTCAATACCTCTGTTCACTAAATAATTTTGAATCTTGTCGTTGTTTTCCCTCAAACTGGTGTACAGCTCTTTGAGCTTGCTGCAAGACCCTCTAAAGTTACTAGCATTGTCGGAAAAGATCTTTTCAGGTTGGCCCCTACGGAAGATAAACCTTTTTAAACTGTTCAAAAAAGCATTGCTAGATAAATCCGAAACTAATTCCAAGTTGTAAAGCAAATAAAGATACATAAATACGATTTCACGAGGGAAGCTTTTCTCAGCGTCCCACTTTTAATTGGAATTGGTCCGGCATAATCGATTCCAGTGATTGCGAAAGGACGACTCGGCGTGATTCTTTCGGGTGGTAAATTTCCCATGATTTGATGACCGGTTCGGGGACGACATCTAAAACACACAATACATTTATGTCATATCTTTTTAATAGTATTTTTTCCCAAAGATAGGCCAAAATTTTAGTCGTATTTCAGCTAACAGAGCTTGAGGTCCTGCATGTAAGTTTACATAATGGTAGTGACGTATTATCAATTCAGTTAGCTTATGTTTAGCTGGCAAGATAATTGGGTGTTTTTGTTGGTACGATAACTGTGTAGCTAAATTCAGCCTACCGCCCACATATATTAGACCATCATGTAAGAAGGGATGAAGAGATTTTAAATTACTTTTTCTGTTGACGATGCCATGGTTTTTTAATTCCTTCAATTCCTTTTGAAAGGCGTGTATTTGAGCTGATCTCAGTAGACATTTCAAGCTTGATTCCAATTCAGCTACACTTAAATTGCCTGAAATTCTACCTTTAACACTTCTGCAGTTATTGACAAATCGCAATACATAATATGCAGTAACTCTTTTCAATTTAATAAATGATGAGAATTTTTTAAATATCTCCCATTCTTGAACATCCGTGGATAATAGAATATTTTTGCTTTTGAGTTCCGGAGGGTTTGAACACGAAATCTTTGATATAGGCCAAGCGTTGACTCCTTCGGTCAACCAACTTGGTCCATTCCACCATATTGCAGAATTTATCAATTTATCTGTAGTGGTTCCTCTTGAAAGTATATCCGCTGCATTGTCGGCTGAAGATACGTGTCTCCGTAGGTTTTCTGTGTGTTCAGAGTTAAAATATTATTATTCAACCAACTATTTACCACTCTTAAACCTATATTGCATTTGTCAAAAGCTTCATCCCAAGTTTTTCCCTCAAATATTAAGGCAGTGTCATCTGCAAAACTAACAATGTTACCAGGAATATTAAGACGGCATAAATCATTTATATAAATTAGAAACAATATTGGCCCAAGTACACTACCTTGCGGGACTCCAAAGGAGATGGATTTACTATGGCTTAACACATTATTTATCTCTACTTGCTGTTTTCTATCACTAAGATAAGACCTGAACCAATCCATTGCTGTATTATTAATGCCCAAGGATAATAATTTTTTAAGTAGCAATTCGTGGGAAACAGTATCAAATGCTTTTGATAAGTCCAAAAACACCGCTATAGCTTTGTTGCCATAGTCCAGCGCGCTTATAACATTAGTCAGTACCTTTAATACAGCATCACTCGTACCTTTATTCTCTCTGAAACCGAATTGATTGTCGGAGAGTATTTTGTATTTTTCTAACAATGAAACTAATCTTGACTTAGCCAATCTCTCTATTACTTTTGAGAGAGTATTAAGCAAAGATATGGGTCGGTAATTGTTAACATCTAGGTGGTCTCCACCTTTGAACAGAGGTATAATCTTAGCATTCTTACAATGAGAAGGAAATATTCCATTCTTAAAACTAAGGTTAACAATATGAGATATGGGACCAGCCAACACAGAAACATGCTGTTTGTATACCATGATACTTAAGCCATCAATACCACAGGAAAAAGACATTTTTAATTCATTTATCACTTTTGAAACTTCGTAAATGCTAGTAGTTTTAAATTCAAAGCTATCTTCTGAAAATTGACTACAAGGTATAAAATTGTTAACAAGACACATTTCGGTAGTTTTATTTGCACTGCACAATTGTTTTGCGAATCTAGGACCAATATCACTGAAAAAGTTATTTACGTGATTAGTGATTATATTTGGATTCTCTTCCATTGAGATAATATTGTTATTGATTTTTAATTTTTTTATAGACACTTGCTCCTTTTGTATATTTACAGCCTCCTTTATAATCTTCCACTGTTGCTTGGTATTTCCATTTACGTTGTCCAGTTTCCTTTTGTAATATGCTTGCTTTGTATATTTTATAATTTTTGTACACCAGTTTCTATATCTTTTGTAATAATCCAGCAGTTGAATGTTATTTACATCTGTTCGACATTTGTTGTGTAATTTGTCTCGGGTTCTGAGACATTTAATAATTCCGTCATTTATCCAAGGTTTTAAATATTTCATTTTATGCTTTACACTTCGTACAGTTAGATGAACAACTTTCTACATGCATTTTTAAACATTTTATGAAATTTTCAGCAGCTAAATTAACATCTTGCGATGACAGTACTGACTGCCATGATTCCTCCTTTAATTTGACCTTCAAAAGATTGTTATCGATGACAGTTTTTATGTTTTCATTATCTTTTGCTATTTTCTTTAGTGTAAAGCTCATAAATCTCAGCAATATCACATCATGATCTGTTATGTCAGTAGTGAAGACAGCTCCCTGTGGTTCAAATTTAGATTTTACCATAATATGATCGATGCAGCTTGAAATGGTAGAAGAAACTCCGGTAGGTGAATTTATGAATGGCTTCAAGCCATGAAAAGCCAAAAGAGAGAGGTATTTTTGAGTTTTCATATTGCTCAAATCCAAAGTATTAATATTTATGTCGCCACATAAAATAATCTCCTTATTTTGTATTGATGTAGAGTCAAGCAGTTCACTCAGTGATTCAAGGAAATTATCTATATGAGCCAGGGACGGAGATCTGTAAACAGCTATTACACACAAGGTACTCGATATCTGCATTTTTAAGCAGTTTGCTCCAGGGAAAACAACTTCCTCAACAGTCGCGTGAACATTTTGTTTTACATAGGCAACTACACCATCATTTTGCAAATAGTTATTATTTGTGTTGTAAACTGCGTATCCGGGGATGTTAGGTATATTGGTAAAATTTTTCAGCCAAGCTTCTGTGAAAACGAGTACCTCGGGACGATGCTCAATACCATCCAGCATGGTTATGGTTTCATCAACGTTTTTGTTTAAACTTCTAACGTTCAAACAAAGTAAAGAAAATTTGGAATGTTTTAAAAAGTTTTTGCAAGTTAATGAATCTTTAATAGTTAAATTAGATTCTGTATTGTCTTTCAAGTCGATGTATTTTCCAAAATCGATATCCATTTTTAATGTTGAAAATATTTTTCGGTGCCTTTCACTATTAAACTTCTATTATAATCTATTAAGGTCATCTTCGTGTTTAATTTCCTTGATTTTTTTTCCTTCTTCTTCTTTCATCAGAATGGCTCCATTTCTAAACCAAATGTATTTGTATTTTAACTCTTTTCCCTTAGTTTTGGCTTTCCAGAGAAGTTCCTTGAAGTAAGGAGATAGTGATTCTCCTAGGAAAACCTTTTTTTCATGATTAGAAATTACCTTTTTATTTGCTAATAATTTTAATCTAGTTTCTGGGTTTCTTATTTTAAGGATATTTTTTTTCGGATGTCCTGGTCTTCTGTCATATTGTCTTATTGCGGAGGCAATATCCTCTGAATTTATTTTGATATTAGCACCTTCTATCAGTTTTATAGCGGTTATTTTGGGATGTTCTTCAGTCTTTTCCTCAATGCCTGTTATTTCGATACAGTCATCAAGGTTCGACTGTTCCAAGCAAGCCACTCTGGTTTCCAGATGCTTAATATTTTTGCTTTTATTTGCCAAATCATTTTTTAAACGTTCAACGTCTCCTTTAACCTCATTCATGGAGTCTAAGCGGGTAATTATATCGTCATATTTTTGACAAATGAATTCGGTAGTTTTTTGAAATTCTAACATTTTTTTGTCAATGTTTTCGAGGATTTGGGTTTTTATTTTCTCTAATTTTACATCTACGTAAGACGAAAATTTTGAAAAGGCATCTTCTTCTGTGTTAATGTCTTCAGATAGTGTATTCATTTTGTTTTTGGACCTCGTGGTTGTGCATAAATTTTCTTGTTGTTGGGAACCGGTTTTTTTGCTCAAACTCATGGTCACCCTAGCAGTAGTTTGTATTGTATATCGGCAGAAATAGTACAACACGTAAGTACTGACTGAGACAGTACAGCGAGCAAGCTGTATGGTCAGTGTAAGAAAGATGGCGACGGTTTTGGCCAATCACAAGAACTCCAGTAACTGTCAAATATATTTCAAATACACTGTCACTATTTTCCGATATTAATTATTCGAAATTCACTTGAATAATGTAATTGCAATGTTCAAAATTTATATCACTATTAATGTAGTGGACACTTGGGTGAATCTCGCAAGAGTTTCGGATTGTATTGTATACTAATTATACACAATTATGCGATATTTTTATGGATCACTTAAACTGTGTGTTATTTAGTTCGGTAGGTAGGTATATAATTGTTAACATTAGTCCTAGGTACCATGTAAAGAAACAAATAAATAAATAAATATATATTTTATATGCTTATGTTATACATTCGCTGCAATTATACGTACACTTTATACGCCTATGCTTATATTATAAATATTTTATATGCTTACGTTATACATTCGCTGCAATTATACGTACACTTTATAAGCCTATTCTTATATTATAAATATTTTATATGGTTATGTTTAATATTCACAACAACTAAATCCTTACACCACTTATACCTATGTTTATGTTAATTTTACTATACTATATGCTTATATTATAAATTCCCAACAAAAAAATCCTTATATCACAAAGCTAACACTATATACTTTATAATATATGCTTGTGCTTATGTTCTGTACTCTTTATGTGCTATTCTATATCCTCTTTATATGCTTATGTTTTATAACATTTTAAATATTAGTTTCAACCTATTATTATTTTAACCGCTGTGACTAAACCGTTTATACAAGTAACTATGTTTTCATTACAAACAATATCAGTGGTAGAAATACCTGAACTAAATTTCGCGCAAAGCATCTATGGTTTCTCACGAGAAAAGCTACACGTGAAAACTGGTTTAAGTTCGCCTAGACAAAGGGAAGAAATATATATGTCCGCAAAGATAACGGGACACCTGCTATTATTATTAACGATACAAACAAAAACACATTGTCCCCCTCAATCAATAACAAATAAACAAAGCTCTTTTAGATATACTCGTATAACTTACAATCATATGGTTATATTTTTTCACACAAATCTATATGTAAAACACAGAATCAAGGAGTATATTATGTTGTGTCTCAACATGCTCGTGCCTTATATTATTTATATGCCTTTGTTATGTAATCGCAGCAAATATATATATTCTGTGTACACTTACGATTAATTATATATTTTTTTTATTTTTTTTTTTTTTATTTATTATTTCATATATTTTTACAAGTTACATAATACAGCCAATTTTTTAAACTACCATACTAGGCTATTGCCCGTGCTGTGGTAGTCATATATGATACATTATTTTAAATAAACATGTAATAAAATATATAAAAAGGAAAGAAAAAAAGAACATATTTAGGGATAAATAAAATTAAATATAAATACTAATACAGATAAAAATATAATAATTAGAAGAAAGCTGAGAAAAAAGTGTATAAAGATATTTAAAAAAAAGATTGAAATAAAAGATAGAAATAAAATTTGTCAAGTATTCTTCCCATTGACGTATGATATCTTGGTCGATGATATGTTTATGTTCAGTTTTGAAGTTCTTTCTGCGAAAGAAATAGGAGAATATATGCGCCAGAGTAGTTTTTTTTTAAATATAATGTTAAGCTCTTATGTGTTTTTTGAAGAAATCTCTTCCTTTTTCAGATATCCAAAGTTTTAAATGGGATTTGAAAAGAGATTTAGAATTATGTGACTTTATGTCGGCACTCAAAGCATTATATATTTTAGGAGCGATGAACCAGAATTGTCTTTGAGCGAATGAGGTTTTAGTTTTAGGGACCACGCAGCCCAGGTTTGATGAGAAACGAGTGTGTGCTTGATGTTGTGGAGCAACCAGTTGGTTTTTTTGCCATGTGTAACATACGCTAATCTGAGTAAATAACTGTCGAATATCTAAGACCTTGAGTTTAGCAAAGAGTTCCTTTGAGGGATGGGTAGGTTTGCATTTAAATATGATTCTCAAAATTAGTTTTTGAACTTTAATAATTGGATTGATGATGGATTCAGCACAACCACCCCATCCCACAATACCGTATGTTGCTATGGATTGGAAGAGGGCAAAGTATACGCTTCTTATGGTCTGTAAATCTAAGATAGACCTAAGGGAGCAGAATATATGGCAGAGTTTACGGAGTTTTTTAACTGTGTCACTGATATGGGCTTCCCAACGTAGTTGATTGTCTATGATTAGCCCCAGATATTTAACTACCTTTGATGATTTAAGGACAGAACAAGTGCAATTAATATTAGGTGTGGTTACGGGATTGTGTAAATTAAGTGAGCATGAATGAATGATAGGTTTAGGACAGTTGTTAGGTAAAATATGTTGACGTATGGAAAATGTCATATATTGGGTTTTGTCGATGTTAAGAGTGAGGAGGTTAGTGTCTAGCCAATGCTTTACTATTATTAGGGCATTATTAGTTTTTTTAATGACGGATTGCCATGTTTCGTCTTCGAATATTAGGACCGTGTCGTCGGCAAATGATAATATCTTACCTCCAATATTCATGGCACATAGTGAGTTTATATATATGAGAAATAAAATTGGTCCTAGTATACTGCCTTGGGGTACACCATATGACGCAGGTAATTTATTGCTTATATGTATTTTATCAGATTGGATGAGAGTTTGTTGTGTTCGGTTTATAAGATAGCTTTCAAACCATGTGTAGGCTATTCCTGTTATTCCAATCTGCTGTAGTTTTTTTAGCAGTAAGGGATGGGAGACCGTATCGAATGCTTTTGCCAGATCAAGAAAAACAGCAAGTGGTTTGCGACCAATGTCAAGATTAAGGGAAACAATCTTTGTGAGGACGGCTATTGCATCTGAAGTGCTCCTACCTTTTCGAAAGCCATATTTATTTATTTATTTATTTATTTATTTCAAAAGCATACGGCACAACATGTACCATTAACATAATTATATTTTTATATATTAAAATACAATAACAGAGAAAGTAACATATAAATGTAGAGTTAAATCTAAAAACAAAGGTAAAAAAAGGAGTTAAGGTAATAAGTAGTAAAAAAGTAAGATGTATAAAATGAAATTATAACATAAAGCATAAAATCTGAGGTATAATGTAAAAGTAAAAAGCTTAAATATAGGAAATAATATAGTAAAAAGTAAAATGTATAGACTACAAGATATCTTTAAAAATAATAAAAAAACACAAAAGTTATAAATATGAAAAAGTAAAGAGTTAGAAATGCTCTTAGGAGCAAAAATAAATAAAATAATATTATAAAATTTTAAAAACATAAAATAGTTTTAAAGTAACTATGATATGTTTCTAATCCATAGATATTAGAGTGCGTACTGGAAGGACACATTATGGTTACATGATTATTTTATGATTACGTGGTGGTACTAGCAGACAAATTTTGTTTAATGCGTCTTTTGTATGAAGACAGACTTCCGGCATGATCGATATGAGCAAATTCATTACCTAAAGTGTGTAAACGATGTATTATTGAATTTTGTTCTGCATTACTGAGAGTATTGTTGCAATAATATGGTGTTTTTAGTCGAGTTGTTCTACTAGGAACATGATAATTTATTAATGAAACTAGTTCAGGGGAGTCAAACCAGTTATTGTTTATTTTAAATAAGAAAATTAGATCATTAAGTATTCTTCTATCTTTTAACGATAACAGTCGCATTTTTTGTAAAAGAGAATCATAGTTAATTTCATCCACAGGAATTCCTAATTTAAAATTTATTGAACGGAGAAATTTGTGTTGGATTCTTTCAATGGAAATTGCATGACTTTTGTAGAAGGGGTTCCATATGGGAGAATTATATTCTAAATGACTTCTAACTAGAGTTGAATAAAGCATTTTAAATGTATAGATGTTTTTGAAATCTTTCGATATTCTTGTAATGAAGCCCAACATTTTCATCGCCTTACTTGTAATGATATTAATGTGATTAGTAAATAATAGTTTTGTATCAAAAGTTATACCGAGGTCTCTTATTTCAGGTACTGACAATAAACTATGGCTGTTCAGTGAATAATTGTATTTGATAGGGTTTTTTATTCTGTAAAAACTCATGATTTGACATTTCTTAATATTAAGTGTAAGTTTGTTTATGGTACACCATTCTACGAATTTTAAAAAATTTGATTGTAGGGACAAGCAGTCGTACATATTTTTTATGATTTTATATATTTTCATGTCATCGGCAAATAATAATATATTAACATCAGAGAATATGGAAGTGACATCATTTATAAAAAGAATAAACAATATTGGACCAAGGTGCGAACCCTGAGGCACGCCACTAGTGGCTTCAAATTCGTAAGACAAATGTTCTTTAATAAAGACAGTTAGTACACGTTTTGATAAATAATTCTTAATCCAGAGTAATAAATTACCACTTATTCCTAGTTTTGACAATTTATTTATAAGAATTTTAATGCAAACCTTATCAAAGGCTTTACTAAAATCTGTATAAATCGAGTCAACTTGTTCTCGATTAGCAAGGGCACCTGAGATAAAATGTTCGTACAGTGTAAGGTTAGTTAAGGTAGATCTTCCAGAGACAAAACCATGTTGAAATGATGAGATGTTAAATTTAATGGAAGAGCATATTTTTTGAAGAATTAACTTTTCAAAAATTTTTGGTATCGACGATTGTATGCATATTGGTCTGTAATTTTCAACTAAAGACTTGTCTCCGCTTTTAAATATTGGAGTGAGAAAGCTATTTTTCCATATTTGTGGGAACTTGCCTGTTAAAAGTGATTGATTAAATAGTAGGGACAGTGGGTAAGAGACACTAGCCCCACAGTTTTTAAGAAATACGGGGGGAATTTTATCTGGCCCTGAGCAAGATTTAGGTTCCAGTAGTTTGATACATTCTGCAATTTCTTTAATCTCAATATGTATCCGAGACAGTTGTAAATTTATATCTGACTCGAAGTTTGGAATTTCATCATCAGGGATATCTGTTTCATACACATCCTTAAAAAAGTCAGCAAACAAATTGACAATTTCATTGATTTTACAGGAAGTTTTCAGTTTGTAGTGCATAGTTTCAGGTATGCCTAGGTTATTATTATTTTGGGATTTACAATAGTTGAAAAAATGTTTTACATTCTTAACAATAGAAAATTCAACATTCTTAATATAGTTATTATAACAAATGTTTGATAATTTATTACAATCTTTTCGCAGTTTGCTGAAAATTGTAAAATCAGAAAGACTTTTTGTTTCTTTGTATATTTTATGGGCTTTTTTCTTATCAATTACTTTGTTAATGAGGTCCTTGCTAAACCAGCTAGGGAAATTTGAGGATAATTTATAACTAATCGGAACAAAGTTTTCTATGGCTTTATATAGATGATCATAAAAGGCTTTAATATTTTCATCAAGGTTACATCCTTCTAGAATAGACCAGTCAGTGTTATATAGATAATCACGTATTGCAACATAATTGGCTTTATGAAAGTTGAGAAATTGCGTCTGGTTTTTAATTTGGCATTTTAAAGGGTTATATAATATAGTAATGTCTAAAGGTGGGTGATGAGAATCAGGGGTAAGAACTGATTCGAGTGACTTATCAACCGCAGTTGACATGTCGGTACAAAGAACAAGATCAAGTAATCTATTATTGTCATTTTTTACATTGTTTAATTGAACTAGGTTAAGGAAATCACATAATTCAACTATTTCTTTTTCGGTTTCAGATAGGCTAGGGTTTTGTGATACTTTAGAATCGTTGCGGGTGCCCCAATCGATTTTTGGTAAATTGTAGTCACCGATGATAGTGATTTTACTGTTTGGAAATTTGTACGACAATTGTTCAATATCCTCAAAATGACTTTTGTATACACTTATGTCCGATGACGGTGGAATGTAAACACTGCCTATGATATTTTTTTGATTTTTACCGTTTATTGGTTATCCGACAGTATTTTGTTATCTTCGAGGAATTTACAGAGTCTACGTTTTACCGCTTTTTCTACAATTTTAGATATCGTGCTTAGTAGGGATATCGGTCGGTAGTTATTTACAGATAATTTGTCACCTGCTTTGAAGATTGGGATTATTGTGGCCTGTTTCAAGGAGTCTGGAAAAATGCCAGTTTTGAAACTTAAATTGATAATGTGTTTAAGAGGGGAGACGACATATTTTTGGATGTTTTTAATAATTTTTGCCGAGATGTGATCTATACCGGTGGAGTTACTATTTTTAAGAGATGCTATTAGTTCTATTATTTCAGGTTCAGTGGTGGGAGTAAAATGAAATGGGTTATAACTCAGAGTATCGATAGGTATATTGTTGGCCAGGTCTTTCTCTGAGTCGCAGTTTCTGTCCAAAATATTTTTTGCTAAGTTGGGTCCGATATTGGAAAAAAATTTATTGAAATGGTTAGATATTTTTTTAGGTTCAGAATTTACATGTATTGTTCGGTCTTCGATATCAACCTTAACAATAGGTGTGTCGGTTTTATTAATATTAGTTATATCTTTTATGATGTTCCAAATTTTTTTTTTATCATCGGTAGCTTCACTGATATTTTTTTTTGTAGTAGTCTGTTTTAACCTTTTCAATTATTCTTTTGCAATGGTTTCTATAACGTTTGTAGAATATGAGAGAATTATAATCATTGGGGTTTTTCCTGCAGAAGTTATGTATTTTATCACGTTTTCTAATACAATGGAGAATACCAGCAGTGATCCATGGTTTCAGTTTTGTTTCCGATCGTTTTTTTTTACATTTTGTATAAGATGTTGCATTGGCCAAGTGGTTTTGTAAAGTATTTATAAAAACATCGCATGCAGAGGTGGGATCAGTACATGAATAGGTAAGTTCCCAGTTTTCCTCCGAGACATGATTTAGAAGAATTTCATAAGAAATTTTTTCTTGGGGTTGAGTGTTTTGGGGCGGTTTATGTTTTTTTTTGGTGATGGAAGTGATAATTGCATAGTGATCTGTAATAGTTGATTGAAATATAATTGATTTATTGTCTAGTTTACTCTTAACAAATACATGATCTATACAACTGCCGTTTTTTGAGTCTGGTTCTCGTGTTGGAGCGGTGACAGCAGGGAAGTATCCTAATAAAGTTAATACATTTAGGTATTCATTGGCTTGAGGATGCATTTTGTTGATTATGTTTATGTTCAGGTCACCTATTTATTTTTATTTATTTATTTATATTCTCACCATACATTTTGTTGTTGTTTTTTTTTACATAAATTAACCTCACTAGGACTAATGCCTGTATTGAGGTTAATAATTATAATTTGAGGATGCATTTTACATGTAAACACAATATAAATACACTACTAAACTTTTAAAACACTAATATTACATACTAATTACCCATCTATAATTACCATTTAAATAGTTTTATTGACATACTGTAATATGATAATATAATATAATAATATGAAGACCAGATGGGTAATTTGAGAATGATTTGTAACAATATTTTATACCTGCCAAAAGCAAAGTAAGTTCAAAAGAACTAGGGTGACACTTCGATTTGTGCAAATGGAACTCAAATATCTTATTATTTTAAAAAAAAACTTATTATTTAAAAAAAAATCTTATTATTTAAAAAAGGACAAGGATGAAAATATAGTATGCCAATCCTCAGTCAACATAAATTTCTTAACATTATTTTTAAATTTAGTTAATGAATTGGAAGACTTGATGTAATCTGGCAGAATATTAAACATAAGTGGAGCCTGATATAAATAGTTTCTTTGGCCAAAAGATGTTTTAGTATGTATTGCCACAAAGTTCATTGTTGAGCCAATTCTAGTGGTATGGGTTTGTTGGGTTCTTTCTGCAGATTTAGTATTGATAAAAAATCTACAAATTATTTTAATGATGTACAGCTGTTTTATACACATAACATTAGATTCCTTGTAAAGTAGTTTCGATGGATAACGAAATTTTTTTTTGTACATGACCTTAAGAATTAATTTGTGAGCAATATTTAGTGGTTCTACATTGGACTTTAGACAGGATCCCCAGCATACTATATTGTAAGAAAGTCGAGATTGGACTAAGGCATAATAGACAGATTTTAATTTCTCTTTATCCAATATATGACGAAGTTCTTTAAAAATATAGGTAAGTCTCCTGATATTTTTTGTTAACATATCAATATGGTCGTTCCATCTCAAATATTTATCAATAATTACACCTAGGTACCTAATACAGTCTACTCTTTCTAAAGGGTGGCAATTACAATTTTGCAGACAATTGTGTATAGTTATATTATGAATGTAGGATGGCTGACTTTTTGATGATATGCTAAAAGTTACATATTTTGTTTTTGATGTATTCAAAGTTAAGATGTTATTATTTAGCCAACTCTTTACTATTCTTAATCCTGAATCACATTTTTCAAAAGCATCTTTCCAGGTTTTACCCTCAAATATTAAAGCAGTGTCGTCTGCGAAACTGACAATGTGACCTGGAATATCTAAATTACACAAATCATTAATGTAGATTAAAAACAATATTGGTCCAAGTACACTACCTTGTGGAACCCCAAAAGAGATTTGTTTGCTTTTGCTTAAATTATTATTTATCTCTACTTGTTGTGTTCTATTGCTAAGATATGATTTGAACCAACTTAATGCTGTACATTGAATTCCAAGAGAAAATAATTTTTTGAGGAGTAATCCATGGGAAACCGTGTCAAATGCCTTTGATAGATCTAAGAACACAGCTAAGGCTTTGTTTCCATGATCCAGGGCACTAGTAACTTTCGACAATACCATCAATACTGCATCACTCGTTCCTTTATTTTCTCTGAAACCAAGCTGATTGCTAGAGAGTAATTTATTTATTTCTAAGAATGATACCAATCTCGACTTAGCCAATCTCTCTATTACTTTTGAAAGCGTGTTGAGTAAGGATATAGGTCTATAATTATTGACATCTAGTTGATCTCCACCTTTAAAAAGAGGAATCACTTTAGCTTTCTTACAGTGAGAAGGGAACATTCCACTCTTGAAGCTAATATTAATGATATGAGATATGGGACTAGCTAATTCGGATACATGGAGTTTATATATCATAACACTTAAAGAATCAATACCGCATGAGAAAGACATTTTTAAATCATTTATCACATTTGTCACTTCATGAATGTTAGTTGGCTTAAAAACAAAATTGTCCCCGGTAAAGTGAAGTTCAGATTTAAAATCATTTACAAGAAGCGTCTCACTTGTTTTATTATCACTGCACAAATTGTTAGCGAAACTTGGACCAATGTCTCTAAAGAAGTCATTCATATGATTAGTAATTTTATTTGGACTCTCTTCCATTGAAGTAATAATATTGTTAATTCTCATTTTTTTTATGGTAGTTTGCTCTTTTTTAAGGTTTATAGCCTCCTTTATAATGTTCCACTGTTGTTTAATGTTGCCATTGACGTCATCTAATTTTCTTCTGAAATATGCTTGTTTTGTTGATCGTATTATCCTAGAACACCAGTTTCGATATCGCTTATAATATTCAAGCAGTTCCAAGTTAAAGATTTCTCTTCTGCACCTGCTGTGCAATTTATCACGTGTTCTGAGGCATTTGATTAATCCAGAATTTATCCATGGTTTTAGCTGTTTCATGATATGTCTCTCTTTTTGTACTGACGTACAACTTTGCACATGAGTTTTCAAACATTTAATGAAATTATCAGTTGCCAGATTGACGTCATTTGTTGACAGAACTATATCCCAGGATTCCTCCTTTAATTTGGTCTTCAAGAGGTTGTTGTCAACAACAAATTTAGGTTTTGCATTATTATTTGAAATATTATGTAGATTTAAGCTCATAAACTTCATTAAAATTGCATAATGGTCGGTTACGTCAGTAGTAAAAGCCGCTCCATGTGGTTTAAATTTTGATTTTGCCATAATATGATCAATGCAGCTTGATTTGTTAGGAGTTACTCTTGTTGGTGAGTTTATTATGGGCTTCATACCATGAAACGCCAGAAGTGATAGGTATTTCTGTGTTTTTATGTTCTTCAAATCAAGGGTATCAATATTTAAGTCTCCACATAAGATAATCTCCTTATTTTGCAAGGATTCAGATGCAAGGAATTCATTCAATGAGTCAAGAAAGTTGTCTATTTTAGTCTGGGATGGAGATCGATAAACAGCTATTAAACATATGGTATTGGATAATTGCATTTTCAAGCAGTTTGCACTGGGGAGAGCAATTTCCTCCACAGTAACCTGAATGTTTTGCCTTACGTAGATAACTACTCCATCATTTTGCAAATTGTTTATCATTGTTTTGTAGACTACGTACTCTGGAATGCTAGGCATATTAATTACACTGCTCAGCCAAGCCTCTGTAAAGACTAGTACATCCGGACGATGATTAATGCAATCTAGCATAGAAACAGTTTCATCAAAATTCTTGCTTATACTTCTAATATTCATGCATAGTAAAGAAAATTTTGAATCTTTCAAAAAATGTTTGCAAGATAATGAATCTTCAAAAATTATGTTAGGTTCAATATTGTCAGACATATTAATTATGTTTTCTATATCATCCATTTTTTTTTTTTTCGGTAAAAGTGTCAGACTTTGGGAGATGATTACGACAATTTATTCAAATCATCTTCGTGTTTGACGATTAGAACTCTTGAAGATAGTTCTGGGTTCTTTTTCACACAAATTTTATTGTTCCGAAACCATACAAATTGAAATTTAGCTTCTTTAGCTTTTTGTTTAGTTTTCCAAAGAAGGGCTTTGGAATATGATGTTAGAACTTCTCCAATGAAGATGTTGCTGTCCTTCAATTGCTTTATACTTTTGCGTGCGTTGAGAAATTCAGATTGGGATTTTTCATCTTTGAAATGGATGATCATCCTCTGAGCTCCGGGTTTATTAATAGTTTTATCAGGATATTGAGTAACTTTATTTATTCTACCTGGTTCAATCCGAATGTCAAATTTTTTTATGAATCTTTCCACGGTTTCCACGGAATTTTCATTCATCAAGGTTTCCAGGCCAGACAATTCAGCACAATTATAGCTTACATTTTGTTGTTCCATGTCAGCAAGACGAATTTCTAAATTTTTTATTTTTAGATCTTTGATAGAATTTGCGTTTTCTAAGTTATCCACATTTTTTTTTAATTGCATCATATTTCCGATGTTATTAGTTATTTCATCATATTGTTGACCAATAAATTCAATGCTTTTTCTCATGTCGGATATCTCAGATTCGAGATTTTTTTTCAATGTTGATGATTCAAGTTCAATTTTTGCAAAAACTTGTTGCTTAAATTCTTCCATTTTTTTATCCATATTGTTACGATACGCCCTTGAAGCGAGTAGTTTCGAGAACGCGAGCAGCTAGCCCACAGCTGGCCGCCCCCCTCTTCCCCCCCATATCCTGTCTGCCTCTCCTTACCGCCCCGCTTGCCCGGCGACGCGGCAGCCCGCTGTCCGCTGCGCTCGCCACAGACGAAATCCGAGCGCCTTGGCGAACGGACACGCCAGCGGCTCACTTTAAGCCAGCGGACCCAATTCAACGGCCGCGATGTATTATTGAAGTACCTTTGAGTATAATTGGCCTTTTGCCGCACCATAGTTCGGTCTATTTAGACTATGAAAGTGCCTGATGAAGCTGCCACATGAGACGAGGTTCCTGCCAACCTACATGTAAGCTGTATCTTGATTTCCTCTTTAAATGTTGTCCGTAATTCAGTGAAATGTAGGGCCCCGTGGAAATCACGACTCGGAGAGTTTCGTTTTTGAGAGACAGTCAGAGAGAGTTAAACACTTTAGCTAGGTTTGTGTAATTTGCATTTCTTGTAATTGAATTGTACTGTAGAAACCTATGTATGTGTTTGAGTTTACAATACATGTCTAAATGATTTAACATTGTTATTATTCTGCTACGGCGGGAGGATTGTTGGCCAGTGAGGATCCCGTGGGTCACCGAAGGATGGAGAGAAGTTCCCTAGCCTTGAGCTGCCCACCCCCTGAATAGAGAGTACCCTTGTCCCGCTGAGAGCTAGCCAGGGACGTGTTGGTGTGCTGATGTTGGTTTAGAAGCCGACATCGGGGTACCCTAACAATTGGCGCATCAACGTCGAGCCTTGGAATTTTTTTTTTTCTCTATCCCGGTCGCTTTGCGGGACCCTTGTTTGTCAAAATCCTTCCCGCACAACAACTATTTTGTAAACATTAATTATGCCTTGTCATTCTACAGTGAATCCTGTGAAAAAACCACAGAAACCAATATGTAAATTAGATCCATAACGGATCTGATTGGAATTATAAATTGCATCGCAAGTTGAAACAACGGCCATTTTGAGTGCCCGAAGCGCCGCGAGTCTGATTGCGCGCGCATCGCCAGGCGGCGGGCGCGTTAGCAACAGTTATTTCGCGCCCAAAATCCAACGGCTTTTGTTCCAAGCGATAGTCCGGATTGCGCGCAAATGCCTTGTTCCCGCCGATACCCCAACCGACTGTTGCTAGGCTGCGTTTTAAATCCAAACCGTTTTTTATGACTGAACTGGGTTACCAACGGAAATCATCATTATAAATTTGATTCTGGAACCCCAGTTATTTTGCGAATTCCTTAATGAAAATTTCGGACTTACGTATTTTTATTATTTCTGCACAATATACCAATTGGCCCACTTGTGTCTGTCAAATTAGTACAATTTAATGTTTCTCCAAATGGACAAAATAATGACTTTCTTTCCCCATTGTACATTATAGGTACTGTTTTTTTTCAGCATAAGTGAAAGTGAATTGTGTTTTTTCCTTACATAAGTGAAAAGTGGAATAATAATAAAACCAATGACTGATTCCATGAATAAATAAAATAATTTTAATATGGTTGGATGCAATAAACCCCATATTCAGTCATTTTCATCCGGAAGTTTGTCCTTTATTTGCCAGAAATGTGCCTTTTGTGAACTTTAGTGCCTTTCTCAGTGCGAGGTGCTTTGTGAAAATAAAAAACCTGTTTTCTAAAGGTCAGTCCTGGAAAAATTTTTCTAAAATAAATAAATACTTGTGAATTTCACAGTTTTCTCAAAAGTGGTCAGTAAAATACAAAAACCTTTACCACTAAGGTCTTTCCACGCAAAATTTTTTCTCGTCTGCCCTCTTTGACAAGAATTCTGGTGTCACGTACACAAAACACATTTGGAAGTGCCAACAGTGATCACCAAGTGAAAAGTGCCTCACAAAAATTAATTTTGCGCTTTCTAAAGGAAACCCCTGGCCAATTTTTTTCTTCTCCTCACCACCCAGGAAACTCACAATGAAGGACAAGCAAACTATTACATCATCCAACTTGGGTACCATTCCCAATGTGCATAGTTTATCCAAAGCCCACTTACAAGCTGCTTTAAGGGATAGAGGACTCTCGCCATCAAGCAAATCTAAATCTACATTGAAGGCATATGCACTTTTATTCAACAAAAAGTACATTAGGAGAATAAATCTCGCCCCCTCCAACGAAAATAATTCATGTTCGGCTACGCAAGTTTTGGATAATCTTGACAAAGAACCTACGCCGCATGTAATGATAAAACAGGACGTCGCACCCATCTTGACACAAGATAAAACTTACGATTTATCCTCTTGGAAAGTCAAATATAATGGCGTCTCCGATGTGCTGGATTTCATTGACCGTATTGAAGAAACGGCTACAATCAAAAATATCCCATTCGAGATTCTACGGAGAAACTTTATAGAACTCATCTCCCCAGAATTAATTCCGTGGCACCGCATCCAAAAGACTAAATGCAAAGATTGGAATAAACTCAGAGCTGCCCTAATCTCTAGCTTTGGAAAAAAGGAGGCCCAGCACCGGATCAAACTATCTCTACTATCTATTAAACAACTAGTAGATGAACCTGTGGCTACATTCATAGAAAGGGCTGAATCCATCAACATCAAGCTTTCACATCCTGTTCCGGAAGCTGAACTATTACCAGTCATAACTGATGGCCTTTTAAGCAAATACGAGAACATCATCACCTCACAGAAAATTGCATCCCTGGCCCAGCTAAACGAAGTCTGTCTCCTCCTGGAATCGTACCAGGATAGGAAAAACATAAAGAATGTGTCGAATAATGTGGTTGTGCCAAGCCGTTCGTCTGGTTTAAAGCCAGAATTCGACAACAAAAAAGTGTGCTCCTTTTGCAAAAAAGTAGGCCACCTGGCCGCTACTTGTTTCAAGCAAGCAAGACTTCTGGAATCCAAGGAACCCCGAACCTCCAAGAGACACCACTCTAGGGACCGCTCTCCTCCATGCGACGAACTGCGCAACATTTTTAAGAGATCAAGGCACAATGCAGAAAGGTTACAAAACCCAAGCGATGTCAGACCTCAGGTGGATTTCTCCAAGCCCCCACCAAATTTCTACATGAAGAGGCCAAAAAACTAAATAATAACCTCTCAGGTACCCATTCTGAACCAAGGTCTAAAGAATGGACTGATTGGTTATCACACATTAAGTATTTTAACCAGACCTTAAATGTTTCCTCGGTTTGTTGCAAACAAGCTAAAGATGGGAGACCCTATGCTCTTTTCTCTGTTAACAATGTGCCCTTTTCCGGATTACTTGATAGCGGTGCATCTGTCAGCTGTCTTGGCAACAATGCTCACCTGCCTTTTGTTAACAGTGATTTTAAAATTTCGCCACAAACAACACACCTGACGACTGCGGATAATGTTTCCCAGCCGGTCATCGGTACCCTTGCACTGCCAATTAATTGTAACAATAAAATAATTACAATCAATTTTCTAATAGTGCCCTCTATATCCCAGAATTTCATCCTTGGCGTTGACTTCTGGAAGGCTTTTAACGTTGCTCCCCAAGTATTTAATACTCTTGGCGAAACCTCCACTGCTGCTCAAATTAGTGAGATCCGCACAATAATACCTCACGAAAATTTAAGCACGGACCAAGCTCTCCAACTAAAGGAAATGGTCAATAAATTCGAATCAATATCTTTCGAAAAATGTGGATTGGGTTTGACAAATTTGGTAGAACACCACATTAAAACCAATGGCCCACCCATAAAGCAACGTTATTACAACTTAGCCCCCCAAAAGCTTAAACTTTTGGAAAAAGAACTTGATGAAATGTTAAAAATGGGTGTGGTGGTTCCCAGCAGAAGTGCATGGACCAACCCAACTCTTTTGGTTTCTAAAAAAGATGGCTCCGCACGTTTCTGTCTCGACAGTAGACGTTTAAATTCTTGTACGGAAGCTGACGCATACCCCTTACCTTACGTCCACGCGACCTTAGATCAACTGCGCAACGCCAAGTTCATCTCCTCTGTTGACCTAAGCAAAGCTTTTTGGCAAATACCTTTGGACGCAGAATCGTGTGAAAAAACTGCTTTCGTTGTACCTGGTAGGGGAATGTTCCATTTTAAAAGATTACCCTTTGGTCTAAAGAACAGCCCCGCCGAATTACAAAGACTGATGGACAAACTCTTCGGTCCTGAAGTCGATAACAGCCTGTTTTGTTACCTTGACGACCTCATCATCGTCAGCGACACCTTTGAAAAACACCTATTAATGTTGGAAAAGGTTTTTCAACAACTCAAGTTCGCTGGTTTAACCATCAACTTGAAGAAGTCTGAATTCTGTAAGTCCCGTTTACGTTATTTGGGATTCATTGTCGACGAAAAAGGTCTAAGAACAGACCCCGCCAAGGTGGAAGCCATGGCAAATTTTCCCCGACCCAAAAACGCGAAAGAAGTCAAAGGTTTCCTTGGACTTGCAGGTTACTACAGAAGATTCATCAAAGACTTTTCCACAATTGCAGCCCCCTTAAATAAAATTACCGGCACCCGTAAAGGTGTCAGCAACTTCCGATGGTCTGCTGAAACTGAAGAAGCGTTTACAACTTTAAAAAATGCCCTTCAAAAAGCCCCCGTTCTGAATTGCCCGGATTTTGCACTCTCTTTTACCCTCCACACGGATGCCTCCAACGTAGGAATCGGTGGAGTCCTAACTCAAGAATTCCCAGATGGCGAACACCCTGTAGCGTATTTTTCCCGTACATTAAATAAACACGAGAAAAACTACGGAATTACCGAAAAGGAGTTATTGGCTGTATTGGATTCTGTTCACCATTTCCGCGGTTACATAGACGGTAGCAAATTTACTGTAGTCACAGACCATAGTAGTTTGAAATGGTTGATCTCTTTAAGTAATCCCTCCGGTAGACTCGCTCGTTGGGCCTCCCGTTTGTCGCAATTCAATTTTGATGTTGTACACCGTAAAGGCGCGGACAATATTGTTCCTGACGCTCTTTCAAGAATTGAATTGGCTTCATTAAATGTTGACACAATTGCCCCCCCTCCATCCACAAAAGATGAATGGTACTTGAAAATCTTCGAAGGTTGTAAAAATAATCAACAAAAGTTTCCTAATTTTATCATAAAAGAAGGACAACTATACCGTAATTGCAAGGCACCACTATCCATCCTCGAAGATTACTCTTGGAAACTTGTCGTTCCCCTCGAAGGAAGAGAACAAATAATAATTGACAATCATAGTACTCCCGACTCTATACACCCAGGAACTTTCAAGACGTATAAAAAGATTTCCTTGAAGTATTACTGGCCTGGTCTTTTCAAACAAATTCGCAATTACATCTCTAAATGTGAAACTTGTAAAGCTTATAAACATAGCACGGCAGCACCTGCCGGCCTAATGGGTAACCCCAAACGCGCCGACAGACCCCTACAGTCATTGTCAATGGACCTCGTCGGACCTTTTCCTCGAAGTTATGCCGGACACATGCACATACTTAGTGTAGTGGATGTTTTCACCAAATTCTGTTGGATCTTCCCTTTAAAAAGAGCCAATGCGTCCGCCATCATCAAACTTCTGGAAAAACACATTTTTATACCTTACGGAACACCCAGAACCGTAATTGTTGATAACGGAAAACAGTTTATTGCCCAAGAATTCAAAGAATTTCTTGCCAAATACGGAATCAAGGACATTTATTATAACACCTTGTACACTCCCCAAAATAACACTGTCGAACGTTACAACCAAACAATCAACACAGCTCTAGCTATTCTAGTTGATAAAGATCAACGCACTTGGTGTAAAAACCTAGATAAAATTCAGGCCGCTATGAACAACACTGTTAACCTGGCCACTGGTTACACACCTTTCTTCTTAAAACACGGTATGGAACAAGTCGTCCATGGTTCTCTACATAGGGACACAAACTTTCCTACGTCATCTGCCACCACAAGCAACCCTACCGCAGATTATGCCCATCGCTTGGAAGAACTGTCGGCCATTTACAGTGAAGTCACTGATGCTTTGCTCCTGGCTCACCAAAAGAGTGCGGACAGATATAACTTACGTAGAAAACATGTCACCTTCAATACAGGAGACATAGTTTGGAGAAAGAACAACACACTTTCCCAAGGAGCCATGTACTTCTCTGCTAAGCTGGCACCACGTTTCGTGAAGGCCAAAGTCCTAAGGAAAATATCAGACCTAGTGTACTCCTTGTCTGACTCATCTGGAAAGCACATTGGTAATTACCACATTAAGGACATTGTAAAGTCTGGAAGTGAGGAGTCAAGTAAAACTGCCCCCACTATCTCAGCAAACGTAAAATGATCCAGTATGCATCACCTTTTTGTAAGCTTACAGAGTCTTACTACGTCAGGCGTGTATTGTGTCAATCACATGCCCATCGTTTCATAAATGAAACAAGTTGTAAATTATTTTGTAAATTAATGCGTACTCTCCTTGAAGTTACTTTCAAATGTTGTTTTTGCACTGTTTTTTCTTGCCCTCACGACAATTTTTTTTTCTTTTATTTTTTTCATCTGTTCTAAAACTGATCACTTTGGAACGGAGACACTTTTCGAGTTTCAATGTTTGGGAAGTCGCGAGCCCATTTATTGTCTCAACACGTACACTACGCAATGTTCATGCCACGTCATACCCTGCCTTGTCATGTAATTTTGTAATTTTTTTATTTATTTTTTTTTGTTGCATTTTTGTCGTGTGGAAAGGAACTTTCTCATTTGTTTATTTTGTTCATGTAAAGTAGTTGACAATTGCCCATCGGCGTGTCGTTCTAGAAGTCGGGTTTTGTAAATTCCAAAGTGTTAAATTCCGACTCAGAACCAGTTAATTTTTTTACAATTTTTCCTTTTATCTTGTTCATCATGAGTTGTAAAACCTTCCGAGGTATCTCTAGCATGAAAATCAAACAGTGGTTACTTACATAGTCGCCCCTCGTGTATATAAGTTTTTTTCAATTTTTTCCTCTTAAATTAAAAATTGATGGCGTCCTACCCAAATTCATGCTCTTGTACCCAAATTGGATATCGACACGTCCATTTTGGAACTTGTATTTATAAAACCAATGATTGGTCTTTATAACCCTGTATATAAATCAATTTGGCTCGTTTCAACTAAAGTACGTAAAACCGAATCATCCGGTCTTTGGTTGTTATAACAAAGCCACTGCCTTTTTGTTATTTTGTTTTTTGCTTGTACGTTACGTATGTCTTATATGACACGTTTCAACCCTACGAGACAGGTTAATAAAACCTTATGGTCATCCTGATTTTGGAATTCACAACTTTTAGGTGTCCATTTAACCAAGTATTTGCAACCCAAATTGCACATAACCTGGTATGTTTGTAACTGCACAAAGGGTATGTAAAACCGTAATTGGTCCCTTTTCTTTGGTCTTCCTCACTGCAGGTTGCCACAACAGACAGTATGTAAAACCATTATAGGTCTGTCTTTGTTTTAAATACTTGGTGTAAGTAGAATTATACTCTGCCATCACCCTTGTATTTTGTAACACATGAAGTAGCATCAAATTGTCTATCTTCTCTGTCGTACGCTCTTGGGCTACGGAGTTAGTTAATCTAACGAATCTTTATAAAATGTGTTAAATCAAGCATCGTTAACGTTTATTGTGTTGTATTTAAACGTAACCCTGTTACATTATAGGAGAGATCCTTAAAACATCCACCGTCATAGGAGAGATCCTTAGAACATCCACCGTTATAGGAGGGATCCTTAAAATACCTGCCACGATACGAGAAGTTCGTCATAATCACTTTTGCTCATAGCTAAATGTTATTGAGTTGGTCGTGTGACACATTTGTCATGAGCACCGTTTTGTACAATCTGTTTTGGTCGTGTGTCATTCATTTGTCATGAGTACCACCCTTTCTGTACAATCTATTTTGGTCGTGTGTCATTAATTTGTCATGAGTACCGCTTTTGTATTTTGGTCGTGTGTCATTCATTTGTCATGAGTACCGCTTTTGTATTTTGGTCGTGTGTCATTCATTTGTCATGAGTACCGCTTTTGTATTTTGGTCGTGTGTCATTCATTTGTCATGAGTACCGCTTTTGTATTTTGGTCGTGTGTCATTAATTTGTCATGAGTACCGCTTGTATGTATAATTGTGTACAACCCTTGTACACGAGACGTGGAGACGTAATAACAATACTTACCGTGATTCGTGCGAACGACATAATATCGGCCTTGCCATCTTCTTTAAGAGGCATTGTATAAACTCTTGACTTCTGTCTATAATTGAGTTTTATCTTGTATGTACTTACATGTTTTTGTACACTATACGTGGAGACGTTAAAACACTTACCATGAGTCGTGCGAACGAAATAATATCAAACCTTCTGTGTGCGATCTACGAAACGTAGTCCACAACCCTTTGTTATCATTCAACGCCAATGCCCGTGGACCTCCTGTTTTTTTACTTCTTGGCAAAAAGGAAAGAAGCCCAGGAGTATCTACTATCCCAAAAGGACTAGTTTGTAGCTTCACTGCTAACTATGGGGCATAGTGCTGTGGGAGTTAATCGATTGAGCACAAAACCACCCAACTCGTTGTCTGGGGAACGGATAAGAAAACCCCCAGGTTTGTGAAATTGGAGCAAGGGTCTGTCTTTTCTCACAATCACGCAGGAGTTTTTAAAATGACCCACTAATCTTTTGCCCAATACACGCAAAAGATTAGTCTCTTTGTTAATGTGTATTCAAATTTCTCCTCATCCTTTTAACAATTGTAAAGAGTCAGGAAATCTGCTGGTTGATCATGTTTCATTCTCACATGGAGTTTGAAGTGGAAATTAGTCCAGTCTCTAGCAAGTTTCGTCACTCAACTCCTTTCCTTTTCCTTTCCTTTCTCCTCACCATCATGTTCTCAGGTATATGTTATGAAGAGGAAAATCTGTTGTTAACCATAATTCGCCCTCACTGGGAGTGCGAATCGGTAAAATAACCAATTATCAGCAGGCTTTCTCCCTCACTCTCTGCATATGTCTCACCTTTTGCTCTTTTTCTCAATTTTACGAAACACATTCATGAATGTTGGATATGTACGATATGCACTTGGCGTACCGTCTGTCTCCTTTTGACAACCTTTATTCATGAATTGGTTTCTCTGCTTTACCGTGACTCATTCACGACTTCTTTGTCTTGCTTTTTGAAATTCTACAAAAAATGTTACCACCTTTATGTTAACATAGGCCATGGAAGGCCGGTTGTTTTTTTTAACCAAGACATATTGTCACTCGGCAAACGCCAAGTCATCCTGGTAAAGGAAAATGTTCATGTAATCACAATGTAGTTAGAAAACTCTCTCTTCGTCACTCTCTGGGTCGGTGGTTAAAACTTCGTTTATTTCATTAACTGGACACATTTTGTTTCTCTCCAAACCTTTTCTTCATTGGTCCCTAGGCAGGTAAACTTCAAGAATTTTGCTCTAATAATAATTTCTCCCGGATTAAAAAGAAGCCCAGGCGGATGTCATCACCAACAGCCAAGCTGAGCTCCACTTCCTGACAGCACGCGCTGTGGTTACTAGGTCCCTCCTGCTGCCATTTTTCTACGCATTTGTTCCTGAAAGCACAGACCATACCACCCATATGTATGTTGTTTTGTCGTGCCACAGCAAGTTGAGTTGTCCCACTATACATTATGACACTCTGAACCACCTTTTGGGCACGCTAGCTCCTAGGTTTGTTCTTACTCTTGCTATCAATGCCAACCATGTCGTCTCTTGCGCTGTCATGCAGTGACGCATATATCGTCATGTGTAAACCATCATTACCTTGACCTCCAGTATTCGCTGAATGCGTACCAATACAAGTTATGTTGAGCTACATTATGCTTCAATAACCATTATATACGATCCGTGTTTACCTTAATAAAACTTTAGGATTCGTACTGGCATGTCTGCAGACACTGGATTCTCCTCTTCAATGACCTCTGTAACCATAGTCGCGGCACAGCAACCACAGTCTCCACTTCTTGAACTTCGACGTTTTCGACGAAACCAAGTGTTTTCTAAGGCCCAAGTGTACTTTTGAGTGTTATCTCAAAGGGGTCTGATTACAGTGATAATGTAATCCTTAAAATCTGTGAAACCACGTCCTCCTCTTCGAAATTCTCCGAAACCAAACAAATCCACGCTTCGCAAACTTAGCTCCCAGACCAATGAAACCTTAGAATCACACAGGCATTTTTGTTCTTGTTGTTTTTTGTTCTTCGATTGTACAAATATGAATTGTTATTTTTCAATTGCATAACCATGTATTGTTATATTTTTCAATTGCATAACCATGTATTGTCATCTTTCAATTGCATAATCTTGTATGTTGTTTCACACCATGTACTTTCACCAAAACTGTTCTTTTCCAAACATTGTATGTACCCCTCACCCATTCCCTACAAACATTGTGACCTAAACTATAACATAAATTGCATGTTCTAGCTAGGCATCTCTCAAGCAACGAATCTCTCAAAAAACCCCTATGGAAGTTTAAGAGGATTTTTTTTATCCTACAGCTCCATTGCCACGTCGCTTTTTTTCCGAGCGCGGGGGGAAGTGTTACGATACGCCCTTGAAGCGAGTAGTTTCGAGAACGCGAGCAGCTAGCCCACAGCTGGCCGCCCCCCTCTTCCCCCCCATATCCTGTCTGCCTCTCCTTACCGCCCCGCTTGCCCGGCGACGCGGCAGCCCGCTGTCCGCTGCGCTCGCCACAGACGAAATCCGAGCGCCTTGGCGAACGGACACGCCAGCGGCTCACTTTAAGCCAGCGGACCCAATTCAACGGCCGCGATGTATTATTGAAGTACCTTTGAGTATAATTGGCCTTTTGCCGCACCATAGTTCGGTCTATTTAGACTATGAAAGTGCCTGATGAAGCTGCCACATGAGACGAGGTTCCTGCCAACCTACATGTAAGCTGTATCTTGATTTCCTCTTTAAATGTTGTCCGTAATTCAGTGAAATGTAGGGCCCCGTGGAAATCACGACTCGGAGAGTTTCGTTTTTGAGAGACAGTCAGAGAGAGTTAAACACTTTAGCTAGGTTTGTGTAATTTGCATTTCTTGTAATTGAATTGTACTGTAGAAACCTATGTATGTGTTTGAGTTTACAATACATGTCTAAATGATTTAACATTGTTATTATTCTGCTACGGCGGGAGGATTGTTGGCCAGTGAGGATCCCGTGGGTCACCGAAGGATGGAGAGAAGTTCCCTAGCCTTGAGCTGCCCACCCCCTGAATAGAGAGTACCCTTGTCCCGCTGAGAGCTAGCCAGGGACGTGTTGGTGTGCTGATGTTGGTTTAGAAGCCGACATCGGGGTACCCTAACAATATATTTTACAATTTTTCCAAATTGATCCTCGTTACACACGTTACACAAACACCTATCATGTAGGTGTTTTGGCAGTGTTCTATGTTTGATAATGTTTCTTGTAGTGAATGTAAAAATGGGGTTATATTGTGTGTTGTTGGAGATCTGTATATGGTAAGAATTGTTATGAGACTATCTAGTTGAATTTGAAGACAGTTTGCGTTTTGAATTCTGACCTCTTTGACTGAGTATGCCTAGCCTGAGTATACTTTATATGCCTAGGTATGTAAAATATTCGCAACAATCAAAGCCTTATATTGCTTGTATACTTAATATGCTTATGTTTTCGTTTCATATTCTCTATAATATGCTTAAGTTTTATAATCTTTATAAGCTCATGCTTTACTTTCTTAATATGATTATACTTTTTTATTTTTTATATGCCTAGGTCTTATATTCGCGAGAACTATATGACTATATGTATACTTTATATACCTTTTCTTATTTACTTTATATGCTTATGTGAAATATTCGCAGCAACCAAACCCCAATATCACTTGTATACCTTATATGCTAATGCTTCTGTTTAACATTCTTTATAAGCTTATGTTTTATATTCTTTATATGATAATGTCTTATATTAGCTACATGCCTAAATTCTACATCCTTTTTATGTTTATGTTATATATTATTAATACACTTATGCCATATATTCCCAACAACTAATAAGACACACGTTTTCAAAGTCCGATGAATAATATTATTACGGATGAACTAGATAGCACTTATAATATAGCAGAAAAAGTATGTAATAATGTCGACGAATGTAACCTTCTGTTCAAAAAAAAGACAAACTCATTAGTCATTATGCACTTAAATATAAGAAGTATTTACAAAAACATAAATGAATTATTATGTACTCTTAGTCTCTTAAAAACTGAACTCGACTGTATTGTTTTGACTGAAGCCCACCTTAATACAGTAAATATAGATAATATACCACAATTACCAAACTTTACATAATGTATTCGCACGAAAACACACATTACCAAGAATAGTGGCCTAGTTATTTACGTTAACCAAAAACATCAAGATATATCTTATAAAGAAATAAACATGACTCTCACGAACTACATAGCATTACAATTAAAAGTAAATAATCAGATTTTTCAAGTTATTGCTGTATACCGAACCCACGGTTCAAAAACTCAACAATTTATAGAGAACCTCAAAGATGTTATTAACAAAAACAAATGTCAAAATACTATAGTGACGGGTGACTTCAATATAAATATAGGTCATAATTCAAACAGCGTCGAAAAAAATGATCTACTTAATACGATGGCTGAACTGAACTTCATTTCATGTATAAACGATTACACTAGAGTTGTGCCCCGACAAAACCCATCATGTATTGATCACATTTGGACTAAGGCTGACACAACTACACAATTAACACCTGTCATTTGGAAAACAAACATTACCGATCACTACACGTGTTTCTTAATTCTTGATTTTAAAAAAAAAATGGCATTTTCCAAAACCGCATTACAACAGTATAACATACAACTTCTTGAACAAAAATTGAAATTGGAAAAATGGGAAGAGACATTAAACCCTGAAGATACCGAAAAATCTTCAATTTTATTCGAAAAAACACTTCGCGAACACATAATAAACGCAACTAAACATAAAAACGTCAAACTTAAATCAAAACATAGAAAAATTAAGCCCTGGATCACCCATGGAATAGTTACCTCAATTAGGAATAAAGAAAAACTGTTTTATCAAACCCGAAAACAACCTAATGACTTAACTTTATTACAATCATATAAAAAATACAGAAACAATCTTACAAATTTGATTAAAACAACAAAAGAAAATTACTTCAAGGTAAAAATTGAAGATAGTGGTAAAGACAACAAAAAAGTTTGGGCTACAATTAATAACATTATTGGCAACGGTAATAAAAATAAACAAATAAATAAAATAACTTATGACAACGAAACAATGGACTCAATAAAAGAACCAACTAAAATTGCAAACATTTTCAATAACTACTTCGCTAAAGTCGGAGAGAATCTAGCCAAAAAAATCGACTCTTTCCAATCTAAAAATACTTCCAATACATCCACACAAACTTGCCAAAATACTTTCGAAAAGTTTGAAAAATGCACCCAAATAGAAATAGAAAAAATTATAATGAACCTACGAGTTTCCGCGAGCCCTGGTTTTGATAATATCACAAGTAAATGTATTAAAACAAATGAGACAATTAATATCAAAACCAATTGCACATATCATTAATAACAGCATACAACAAGGAATTTACCCAAAAATATATAAAAATACAATAATAACCCCAATTTTCAAATCAGGAAATAAATCTGACATCTCAAACTACCGTCCCATATCTATTATATCTAACGTAGCAAAAATATTTGAAAAAGTCGTAAAGTCACAATTAACTAAACATATCACTTCAAATGAAATTATTAATGATAACCAATTCGGCTTCAGAGAAAATTTAGGTACGCAAGATGCAATTGCAAAAATAACCTCTATAATCTATTGTTAGCAGCATGTTTGAATATTGCCGCTTCACACGTTTACGGCTCCAGAGGTACTGCTATCGCCTCTGGCGGCCAACGGGGAGACTACACCGTCTACAGCGGCCGGTAAAGGAGAGTACTACCAACAACACGGACAGCCAACGGCTGGATTTACAAATGGCGGAACACGGAATATAATCTTGCTGATTCTTGAATGTTGTTATTGTCAATTAACGTGGAGACAATATATTTCATCATAAATATTAACTTAGCGTTTTATTATTGCTAACACTATAAAGCTCTTGACTCGGGAAATAAATGTTTAAGTATATTCATTTAAGATTTTGAGGTGAATAGTGAACACGAAAGTGAAACTGAAGAAGAAGCTGATAGTTCAGACGCGCCCTCAAATTCAGAAAATGTTTTTGACCGTCTACCTTCAGATTCAGAAGTTGAAGAATATGAAGAACTACGTCCAATAGATGAAGAATATTTAGAAGATGTGCCATTGAAGTACCGGATGCGAGGAAAGTTTATTGGAAAAGATGGATCTACTCAGTGGCAAGTTCTTGCGCCAACGCAACGTGTCCGCACAAGATCCCATAATATTGTTTATCATTTACCAGGACCTATTGGCGAAGGAAGATCGTGTACATCTATGTTAGAAGCCTGGGATCTTATGATTCCGGAAACTTGTCTACAAAAGATAGTCTATTCCACTAATATTTACATTCAAGAGCAGAGATCAAAATTTTCCAGAGAACGCGATTGTAAGAGTACAGACATTGTGGAACTTAGAGCTCTTTTAGGATAACTATATTTCTACGGAAGACTGAGAAGCGGTCACCTGAATACAAGAGATCTCTGGGAAAAGGATGGAAGTGATTGCGATGTGTCCATTGCCACCATGTCACGAGAGAGGTTCCATTTTATACTGCGAAATTAGCGTTTCGACGATATTCGAACAAGGGTTGAAAGAAGACAAACGGATAAACTGGCGCCTTTTCGCGAGATTTTCCAAGAGAACGTTGACAATTTCAAAAAATATTACAGCGTTGGCAACGATGTAACGATTGATGAAAAGTTGGAGAAGACTCGTGGTCGGTGCCCATTCAGGCAATATATACCCAGCAAGCCAGGTAAATATGGCATAAAAATTTTAGTGATGGCTGACGCGCGAACCTTTTATACCAATAACATGGAAGTCTACGTTGGAAAAAATGACGGTCCATATGATCACAGCAATTCACCAAGAGATCTTATCAAGCGCTTGGTAGAAACTATAAGAAACAGCCACCGAAACGATGTGATGGATAACTGGTTCACCAGTTTGCCCCTATTGAGTGACTTGCTCAATGATTATGGATTGACAGCACTCGGCACTTTGAGGAAGAATAAAGCTGAAATCCCACCTGTTTTTACGACAACTAAGGGCCGAGATATTCACAGCTCCCTTTTTGGGTTTCAGAAAGACTGTACTGTAGTCTCGTATGTCCAAAAAAAAAGTAGTGCTCTTGGCTTCAACTATGCACCATGACGGCAAGAAAAGTTCTGAAGAAAACAAAAAGCCGGAAATGATTATGGACTACAACAGAACAAAATGTGGTGTCGATGTTGTAGATGAGATGTGTGCTACCTACTCAGTGTCACGGGCAACCAAAAGATGGCCATTAGTACTCTTTTATGGTCTTCTGAACGTCAGTGGCATCAATGCGTACGTTGTTGTGAAAGAAAATAAAGATCATAGCGGATTGGTTATGGTCCAGAGAAGAATTGCCTTGAAAGATCTGGCTTTGAGTCTTGTGATGCCGCATATAAAAAAGCGATCATCGGTACCTAATTTGTCATCATATATAAAAACTAAAATAAAGTTTTTGGTCAGTGACGACTCGAATGACGAACACACATCCGCCAACGCTGACTCATCCAGGTCGCGTCCGCCTATATCTGCTTCTCGCTGTGCTGTTTGTGAATGGAAGAAGGATCGGAAAACGAAGACGGTTTGCGAATTGTGCTTCAAAAAGATATGCCGCGAGCATACAACCCCAATATGTGAGGATTGCTATGATAGAGTGAAGTAGTTTCGTTTTTCGCAAAATATTTGAAACAGTTTGTTTAGTGTTGATTATCTCAATGTTCACTCAGTATAAAGGTATCATTATTTTTTATAATTTTAGGAGTGTACCTAGTTTATTTTCGATACCGATCTCAATTTTGCCAAATTTGTAAGAAAAAAAAATATTATTGTTGATTTTCGTAAGATTACTAAGTATTTTTTTT
Source organism: Limnephilus lunatus (assembly GCA_917563855.2). Taxonomy (NCBI): domain Eukaryota; kingdom Metazoa; phylum Arthropoda; class Insecta; order Trichoptera; family Limnephilidae; genus Limnephilus; species Limnephilus lunatus. The sequence goes on along the minus strand of OU830592.1, from coordinate 105,060,424 downwards.
TTATTGTTTTTTAGAATAAACTCTAAATACAAAAAAATAAACATTAAAACTTGCATTTGTAGTTTTATTTATGAGCAATAGTACCAATAACACAAATACATTGTCAAACATTTATTTATTTATTTATATGCATACATATTACAATAAGTTAGAAAATGATACTTTGTCTGTCCAACTGGGAAGGATACCCGTTTCAGGACAGCCAAATTGTATATTCAGTTCATAATATTTTTAACATGTGAATGGTTTCTTTCAAGATATCATAAGATATCTTAGGATATCTTGAAAGAAACCATTTATATACCCAATATATTATGACAAATGATATATAAATACATTTTTTTTTTATATACGTAACTTTTTTATATACGTGACTTTATTTGTTCTATTTTTTTTAAGAGAAAAAAAAACTAGAACAAATAAAGTTATGATGGGAATAAAAACATATACATGAAATAAAGATATGAGCAAAAAAAATATATAAATTTAAGTACAGTGAGATATGTGTTATCAATAAGTTACAATAAGAAAGAATACAAACATAATATAAAAATGTATTCAACCAAAATTTAAAGTAAGGTGATCTTAGGTTTGCAAAATTGCAATAATAACTTTCAGTAACACCTTAGTATGTTTCGAGTTCCAATGCGCCGCAGCGCGCTGTTACGATGGCACGAGTACCTTCAGTACCTCCCACTGCAAGTTGCAGGACATAAATATAGGTGCGCGACAGAAGACTGGCTTCGCGCCCGGCCGTACGTGTAATTTCGCACGCCCGCCGGTGAAACGCCCCAAGCCTCCACTGAACACGTCCTTATACCTTGAAAAATCGAAAATATTTTTTTGATTATTCTTAATTAAATAATTGTCATATTCTAAAAGCCTCTTACTTTTATTCCTGAAGAAGTGAACATGGTTCACGAAACATGTTGATAGTGTACAATAAATAAAGTGATGTAAACTAAGTTATTTTCTTTTAATAAATTTTTATATTTAATTCGGCAAGCTACTGTCTCCCCAATAAATTCGTAATGCCGCCGTCAATTACATAGAGATCCAATATTTTTTTTATACCGTTTCATGTAACGTGTGTTTGAAAAACACCTATTGGCTGTATTTTAGAACCATTATAAAATCTAAGTGATAGATTACATTTCTTTAAATGCAAACTCCCGAAAAAACGTTCATATGTTACTTTATTTATACACGAAATGGCACTTCCCGTGTCAATCTCCATCATCAGCGGTTTATCCTCTATAATGATTTCTTTACGTACCGAGTGACACTCCTGGAGGGACAACTGGAGGATTTCTTCTTCATCAAGTTCGTTTTCTTTTACGAAGTACTGGTTCTTGGCTCGAGCATTCCTTCCTTGTTCACTCTTCACAGCTCCCCTTGAATCTCACACTGTTGAACGCCTCTCGGTACGGCCTTCCTCTGCTGGCCGCCGCCCATCCTGATCTCGCTTAGGGCAAACACGCCTCAAGTGGCCCTCCTGTTTGCACCAGCTGCAGATGTAGGTCTTGAACCTGCACCTGACCTCTTCGTGGTTCTGTCCTCCGCATATCCGGCAGCTGCTCTTGCCAACGGTACCCTGTCTCATCTCCACTGAGTTCCTGATCCGCGTCTCCGCTAGGGCATGTACCGCCCCTAGCCCCGCTGATTCTTCCTTGCTTCCTGCTGCACCCTCCACATCCGCTGCATTTTTCTCGGCCGCTTCCAGAGCGCTTGCTAACGCAACGGCTTTAGCATATGTCAGCGTCTCCTCAGAAAACAGGCGTTGTCGAATCACGTCGCTGCGAAGTCCGCACACCAACTGATCTCGCAAATTCTCGTCTAGTTTCTCCTCGAATTCACAAAATCTTGCGTATTTTCTCAGAGTCGCCACATACTGTGAAATGGACTCCTCCCGCTGCTGCCGGGTTTGTCGAAACTTGTATCTCTCCGCCATCACTGACGGTTTCGGTTGAAGATGATCTTGCATAACTTTTTTCAGGTCTTCGTATTTCATTTCAGTTGGTCTCACCGGGCTACATAAGTTGGCCATGAGTTCATATGCAATATCGCCCACCACTGAAATTAATGTGGGTACTTTTAATTCTTGGACCGTTTTATTCACCAAAAAACTACTTTCTAGTCTTTCACAGTAAGTGGTCCAATTTCCATTGATCACATCATATTCATTGAACTTAGACATCGTTGTGCACTATTATCACAATCTAACCGCAATTTAATAAAATTTATCCTCGTCGCCAATGTAATTAATGTACTTGGATATGGAGGTAAGATAAACACACATCTGGTCGCAAGGATATTTATTCCGGAACTGGCCGGTTGTAGGTAATGTTTGATGTTGCCTACGCAGTAGGTAGTATACCATATTACACATATTATCATTTCAAAACCAAATATTCCCGTCCCCGAGAAGAAATTGAAATTTCTTATCTACGACCGATGGTAGATCACACATTTTCGAGTATTGATAAAAAAAATCTAATAACAACCTTTAATTAACAAAACGACAAACAATTATTCAATATTTGTGCAACGAACAACTTTAACGAAATTAAAAAATAGTAATTTCAGTTTAAAATAATTCTAAAATTAGTACATAACGAATATATTCCTAAGATAAGTTATCGAAGAACTATCTTTCATAGCAACCGACACTGCGGTAAATCGAACAAAAAGAAAGGAGAAAACAAACGAAAATGAAAACCATAAATAAAAAATTTAAAAAAAAATGTTTCAAAGTGGTAATCAGGGGCGTATAACTCTGTCAAAATTTGTGTCCTGTTACCATAAATAACTCTTACTCTAGCGAAAGTGCCAGACACCACAGACAAAGCTGAATTTTAGATAGGTCTGTAATTTTGATTTTCGCCATCTCTCGCTCTCTACGTGTGTCAGAAAGAGATGCTCATACACCTACGTCACTAAAAAAAAAGGTACCAAATGTATGTATTATTTATGGTACCAAATGCAGGAAACCGCACACCGCACTATCTGCAGGAAATAGACTCGCATCTATGGATTTGCCATCCGCCATGTTATGTTTATTTACAGACGCCGTTGCACGTTGTTTTAACAATTTACCGATGAACATATTTTATTCAAAAAATGCTTACATGAATTCTAGAGGTGAAACAAGTGTTTAGTGTTGATCAAGAAATCAGGTAATTAATTACATAAAACATTATTCACCTTAATTTATCTGCAAATCAATATTTGAGGTTAAAATATAGAGGTTTTTTGATTTTATCGTAAAGGCAAGCTTATGGGTACTAGTGGTTTAATGTTTTTCCATATTTCGTTTCAGAAAATGTTCTACCACCTCATAAAAACGTTGTTAACGTATCGAAGCCTATACTTTAGGAACATTTCATAAGATTGTTAACGTCAGATTTGTGACCATCATTGTGAGAACATACATTGTGGCTGGGGATGCGATGATGTCGTCTCTCTCCTGGCATGCCGCTTGAAGTCCCGAAAACCCTCTGGACAGAAGGAGACATCGTCTTTCACCCCAGAAGAGATCGTCTTTCACCCCAGAAGATAGGCGGAGGCTTGAAACGTCAACGTTAAAAATGCCCATCTTATACAAGACTTCATACAAGACCTCGTACAAGGTAAAATTGATAATGCTTTAAAACAAACTATTACACTGTTTCCCCGCAGGATAGGCAGAGAGGACGGACCGTCAAACAACTCAGTCTTGGCATACACTCCTTGCCTTGTTCAATTTTACTTTAAATGTATGTGGGGTATTTAAATGGTAGCATTCTATACAAAATGCTGTTTAGTGAACATAAGTTTATCAGTAGTTGTCATGCTAAATCTTAAGTAATATTTGAGATACAAATATTGTAAAAACTGTTTTCAATTTTCAGATATAACAGGAACACCAGAGGAGAGTTCAACGTCCCAGCTGAAGATACGTCGCATGATTCCAAAGAAAGGTGACTGTTTATTTCTCTATTTGCTACGATTACTTGCACATACATAGGGTCAAATAATGCTCGTAGAGCTTTAGTTTAACCTCTCGTTCTCCACCATAAAGAAAGAAAGGCCCTGTTGCAGACGATTATTAACAACTTGCTCTCCGCCATAAGCCTCTCACTTATTTGGACTCACCGAACTCATGTAAACCGACTAACACATACTATTCTGACTCTTGAAGTGGCCCGTCGCATATAAACTTTGTTCATCACAAGTATTCTATGTTCCGTTCCCAAACTTTGTTTAATGTGACATATTTATTTCAGAAGAATGTTGCAGTTTTTTTATCAGTTGTCATGCCAAATCTTAAGTAATATTTGAGATACAAATATTGTAAAAACTGTTTTCTTCAATTTTCAGGTATAACAGGAACACCAGAGGAGAGTTCAACGTCCCAGCTGAAGACACGTCGCATGATTCCAAAGAAAGGTGACAGTTTATTTCTCTTGCTATAATTACTTGCACATATGTAGGGTCAAATAATGCTCGTAGAGCTTTAGTTTAACCTCTCGTTCTTCACCATAGAGAAAGAAAGGCCCTTTTGCAGACGATTATTAACAACTTGCTATCCGCCATAAGCCTCTCACTTATTTGGACTCACCGGACTGATTTAAACCGACTAACACATAAAATTCTGACTCTTGAAGTGGCCCGTCGCATATAAATTTTGTTTATCACAAGTATTCTATGTTCCGTTCCCAAACTTTGTTTAATGTGATATATTTATTTCAGAAGGCATGTTGCAGTTTTTGCTGTGAGATGGCTGAAATATATCCACGGAAGGTATTTCATATTTTTGTGTAAAGCATTTTATGTTTTTGTAACACTTATCCATTGTATTTGTGAAAATAAAAATAATATTTAAACATGTACCCCGAGTTTTCATTTTTCTAATGCAAGCATAATTTCAAATTTTGCCGCTCTAAAGCATTTTTATTTTTTATATAATTTATTGGGCTAATGAATCCATGAAGTAGGACAGAGCGATTATATTGTCTATGGTAGACAAATAAAATTCCTCTATCTTTTAGTCAATTCGCGCCACGCAAGTCATTTTGACAGTTAAGTTTGACGACCAAATCACTAGTATGGAGAAAGCCCGAAGATATCGATCTAGGGGTTAGTATATTTATGGTGGTAATGGAAAAAATTTGACAATTGGCCGACGAAACGTTCCTTGTGGAGTTTGCACAACCCGTACGATTTGATCCGGATGACCTTCCTCGGTGCGTCCCAGTGGCCAGTGCATAGATAGAATTTTTCCATCATTTAATAACACCAAATCTCCAACATTAAGATAAGTGATGAAGTTATCCACTTTCTACGTTGTTGAAGGGTGTGCAAATATTCTTTTCTCCATCGATTCCAGAATGCCTGAGTTATTTTTTGCAACAATTGCCAACGTGATAACCTATTCATCGGTACTTCAGACCAATCAGGTTCCGGAACCGATGTAAGAGGACCCCTATTAAAAAATGACCAGGCGTCAATGCTTTAAGTTCAGATGGATCAGAAGACAATCGAGATAATGGACGAGAATTCAAGATGGCTTCTATTCGACTAAATAATGTTGCTAATTCCTCAAACGTGAGTACTTGTTCACCTATTACTCGTTTTAGGTGATATTTCGAAGATTTTATTCCAGCTTCATATATGCCTCCAAAGCGAGGTGCAGAAGGGGGATGAAAATACGATTTGATTTTCTGCGTGGTGGCAGCAGATGTGAGATAATCATGCGCTGTTAAGTATTTGTTAGGGCCCACAAAGTTTGTCCGTTATCACTAATGATACAAGAACATAATCTCCTTCTGGCTAAAAAGCGATCCAAAGCTGCTAAGAAAGCTTCCGAGGATAAATCAGATACAACTTCTAAGTGTACTGCCTTGGTACTTAAACAAATAAATAAGCACAGAAAAGCCTTCAAAACTTCGGCTCCTCTACGCCTACTTTCCTTTATTGAAAACGGGCCACCAAAATCCACCACAACGTTGAGGAAAGAACGACCTTCACGAAATCTAAGTTGGGGCGAATCTCCCATAATTGGCTGTACCCCAACAGGACAAGCCTTAAAACATGTTACCACACTGAATCATAAACACGTAAACACCTTCTCGACAGGTTCTCCTAGTGAGGTGTTCACGAAACATACAACATTATACCTAAACCAATTGTTTCACCTTCTCAAACCTACCTTACACCCAACATAATAAAATGTTATATTAATTAATATGTCAAAATGTTTTCCAAAATATATTATGTTAACATATTAAATATAAGGTAAAAACTGTAATATATTGTTAGCAATAATAAAACGCTAAGTTAATATTTATGATGAAATATATTGTCTCCACGTTAATTGACAATAACAACATTCAAGAATCAGCAAGATTATATTCCGTGTTCCGCCATTTGTAAATCCAGCCGTTCGCTGTCCGTGTTGTAGGTAGGTCTTCTTTACCGACCGCCATAGCTGGTGTAGTTTCCTTGTTGGCCGCCAGAGGCGATAGCAGTACCTCTGGCGGCAGATGAGCGGCAATATTTAAATATGCTGCTAACACGGCCATACTGACCACTGCTTTGACCTCAAAGCAGGAAGCTAAAAGAAAAGAAAAAAAAATATTAGAGGGATTGAAATTTTTTTCAACCCCATAATGGTACTGACAAACAGATTACCCTGCTCGCCCTTCCTGACCATTGCAGAAATTTGTTCCTTAGGTCAATTCCTCATATTTTCATATGCGACCATCACTCTGTGAGTGCTGCCATTGGGTCTGGTACCCACCACGTCAAAACGATCGTTCGGCTAGACTTCAACCACCTTATAAGGCAAGCTCCGAAACCGACCTTTCAACTTTTGTACACGTCAAAACGATCGTTCGGCAAGACTTCTACCACCTTATAAGGCAAACTCCGAAACCGACCTTTCAACTTTCTGTACCCCGGATTTCCCCCAGAAATCCGTATCAAAACTGTATCGCCAACGCGAAACGAAGGTTTAATTAACCGTTTCGCATTGAATCGTTTCATCTGCCGCCTTTGATCTGCATCAAAAAGCATGAATCGGTTCGAGTTGAACCGTTTCATCTACCGCCTTTGATATTTATCAAAAAAAACCCTTGTCTCAGCACGCAAGACCATAAGGTCCTGCTACTCACCAACCTGTGAGTTTATGAATCGGTTCGAGATGAACCGTTTCATCTGCCGCCTTTGATATTCATCAAAAGAACCCGTGCCTTAGCACGTAAGACCATAAGATCCTGCTACTCACCAACCTGTGAGTTTATGAATCGGTTCGAGATGAACCGTTTCATCTGCCGCCTTTGATATTCATCAAAAGCACCCGTGTCTCAGCACGTATGACCATAAGGTCCTGCCACTCATCAACCTGTGAGTTTATTAATCGGTTCGAGATGAACCGTTTCATCTGCCGCTTTTGATATTCATCAAAAGCACCCGTGGCACCCCAAAAAGGTACGCCATCGCCAAAATTGTCATGATGACAACTTTCATGCTTGTTTCTGCCTCTGCCTCTAATCGGCAGTTTTTTTCATGAAGCCATCCTGGAGAGCAATAACACGCAGCATTCCGTTCACGCTCTTCACGAAAGATCATAGTAAATTGATCTACCTGCTCAACGCAACAGCAAAAGACATCTCCATTTTCTAAAAACCCCGGGCTCACATATCACATCGCCCAGTATCTCATTTTCCAACCAACATTTAAAATAGTTTTTCACATATTTTGTGATAACATTCCTCTTCCATGGAAACCAGTATTTGTCCCGGACGGCAGCCAGTGTTTGATTAACGCCTCGATGTCCAATCTCATCATGAAGAATCCAAAGAACGCCACATCTGACATTTCTAGGGGTTCACCATTTAGATTATCTTCGAACCATTCAACATCGAATCATTTTGATTATCTCCGAATCATTTCAAACCACTATGAATCATTTCGATTAACTCCGAACCATTTCAAACAACTTCGAACCACAACACAAGGTTTCGACATAGATAGTCGGCATAATCATAATTCAACATGATTACAACTCCTTTTCGCCACACATAAACGGGCTTTAATTTTCGCAAACATATTCCCTTTTAGTTATTTCGTAAAGCCATCTGGGATGTCCACACTCAAAGCAAATCACCAAATTGATCCTCTTTTTATCAGCTAGACGGCTGCCAAGATCAGACTGTCATCGCCGCGTAAACTTTCAGCATCGTAATTTTGAAACATTTTGAGGTTCCGAACATTTCACCAATTGCCATCAAGAGATCATATCCATCTGCTATCTTCTGAACCTGTAGTCAGTTTCCCTGATTCACCTTGTATTTCGGTTTATGCGCTCTGCATAATGCTAGCGACTTTATTTGACAACCGCTGGTTGACATTTTGTACAAATGTCTTCGATCATAAAATTATGCTCACGATGATGAACACGAAAGGGAAAGGTCTTTTTGACAAATCCATTGTAGCACAAATGAGTTTTCAAGCACCAAATTAAAATTTTCAATGCGTCCTTTCGGCGGGAACACGATCCACGCATTCCTCCGACATCGGGCATCAATGCATCTGTCATCACTGTAATTACGCGGAATTTTTACGTAAATTCACAACAGAAGTCCAAACATTTCACATATATTCAGAAGTCCGATACACCGATTGTCACTAAATCACCGGCATCAAACATCAAAAAGTAAACAAACTCGAGAGACGCCGTGATGGCCGCCGTTTGTATACAAAACACGAGTTTTTGTCAGGTGAACGAAACAAAAGCCAATTGACACTTGCTTTTACGAATCCCACTTCTGATGTTAGCAATAATAAAACGCTAAGTTAATATTTATGATGAAATATATTGTCTCCACGTTAATTGACAATAACAACATTCAAGAATCAGCAAGATTATATTCCGTGTTCCGCCATTTGTAAATCCAGCCGTTCGCTGTCCGTGTTGTAGGTAGGTCTTCTTTACCGACCGCCATAGCTGGTGTAGTTTCCTTGTTGGCCGCCAGAGGCGATAGCAGTACCTCTGGCGGCAGATGAGCGGCAATATTTAAATATGCTGCTAACAATATAGAAATAAATTTACTAAGACGCGACCGAATGATGTTTCGAGCGGAAACAATCCAACATTTTGATTGTAGAATTGACAATAATGTCCTAGGCCCCACATTAGGGTGGTTACAAAAAATCAATGTTGGAATTGTTTTGTGCTGACCCCCCTAAAAGCTGCCAATTGGCTAAAAAATTAAATTGGTGAAGTTTCAGCTCAATTGGATAAGGTTAACCCGTGCCTCATCAAGGTTGAAGTTTAACTTTCCATATATTTTTTTAAAATAAAATACCTAACAATATTTAATTACATGTGCTGTCCAGATTTTGCTTTATTTATTTTCTCAATTGGTACATAAAATGGGTGTAGTTAAAACTGTTTTCAAAATAAATACGGCTCAATCCAAATTGAAAATGATGGATTTACGAGAAAAGAAATGCAAAAAGGTATAAAAAACAAGAAGAAATAATGATAAGTTTTTAGGTTTTCACGGCCAAAAGCATTTTCGTTGTTAGTTTTTGGGGTGTTATGCCGTGTTGCGCTACCTCCTACTATAGCCGACGTTTCGGACAGCGTTGCAGTGTCCATCATCAGGGCAGATCCGGTAGATCCGACGATGTGTAATTGTTAGTGTAAAGTGTGTGATTATTTACTTGGAAGCGATACCGTGTCGCCAGCTTCAATTCACTACGAGCTGGTAGGTATTTCAGGAGAAAGGGAACTGCGATTTTAGTGAAAGCGCAGTATTTACGTTAGCCTGGGGTCCGTCCATGTGAGAATTGCCGACGAAAGTGGCGCCATCCTTATTAGTATACTTAGACATGGAGTATGCTATAGTAGGAGGTAGCGCAACACGGCATAACACCCCAAAAACTAACAACGAAAAAAGAAGAAATAATGTTTAAAGTTTTATAATTTAAAATATACAAAAGAAAGCGTTATGAAAGAAAGAAGTTATTATTTTTATTATTTACATTTACAACTAATTATCAGATTAAGGTGGCTTAGATAACGTGGCTTTTGAAGAGTCAGGAAAAAAATTTCGACATTCCGATACAACTTAATAATAATAATAATAATATTTTATTTGGAAAACAAACAGCTTTACAAAGATACATAAAAAGAAAGAGTGCTAAAATAAAACAGTAAGCCCCGTTTATAATGGGAATAAGCCGTAAGAATAGGCCGGTGCCGTAATCTGTAAGCTGTAATATTTTAGAACGTCGTTTATAATTGGAATGGGAATAGAATAGAATACCTACGCCCCTAAAAGTGACTTTGCCGCTATTACTTGTCTACGTCAACTGTCAACCGATAATATTTTATACTTTGTTTTATATAAATAAATATTGAAACGATGGATTTGTCGGACATTGTTGCATGTGGAATGTTTTTGTTTATTTTGGGGCTAGCATATACTGCATATGGAGACGCACAGTTGACGAAAAAAATACAAATAAATAACGTTTTCTACGACAATTCTGTCTTTATAATCTTTTTCTTTCTTGTTATATAAAAGACGAAATTGTTTGACCCAAGAAATCAATTCCGCGTCATTTATATTCATTTTTTATATTTATATTAGATCATTTTCGTCTTCAGCAAATATACATAAAATAAAATTATTGTTCAACTAAATGGAATATTGAATCCAAAACCATAGAGTATCGATCGAAAATACATAAATCTCCGCATATATCTAAGCTTTCTGCAAGCCGTAACCGTAAAAGATAAAGTTGAACCATCTTTTCGGTTATGGAAAAAGTTAACGGCTTATTGCCATCTATTATAAACGGATACACAGGTTTCCTATCTTCCAACTTCTACGGCCTACGGCTTATTCCTATTATAAACGGGCCTTTACTTTTGCGATTTTTTTCTTTAATCTTCTATTTTGTCTATTCGTCATTGTCTATGGTTATGTCAAATGTCCATTTTCGGCGTCCATTTTTCTTCCTAATAGCCGGTTCACACTGTTCAACATTTGTTGATCAACTCGACAATTGAAAGCTAATTGACAAGTGTGAACACTGTTTCAACAAAGTTGATCAAGTTTTTTGTTGACTAGCTAAAGTTGAAAGCCCGTCTACTTTTGACGTTCAAGTATGACCATCGCCATCTTGGTATGACTCATCGATCAAGTTTCACAGAGAATCGACGAGTATGAACACATGTTTCCACTCGCTTGGGTTTTTTCGCGGGCAAAAGAACGTCAAACGTGTTACTTTGTTTCTACCGTCATGGAATCCGTAACGAAAAAATATCTGAAATGGTCGGATGATTTGATGTTCAGGTTTTTGGATCTGTACCAAAGCCATCCCTGTCTTTGGGATCAAAAGAAAGAAGTATACAAAAATAGGAATGCCCGTGATACTGCGATAAATAATATTATTTTTGAAATGGGTATTGTGGAACTGACGCCGACCGACGTAAAAAATAAAATAAAAACTATTAGAACGATGTACAAGAAAGAACTAGGATTAATAAATAAATCAATAAAATAAATGTTGGCAAGCAGCTCATCAAATTGTTTTTCTGTCATCCTCAAGTGATTTCTATATCCTTCGGAGTCTTCTAGGGCCATCTCTTTCAAAATTGTGTTGGATGCGCCTAATTCACTCCTTCTCATGATCCATTTTCTCGCCCAAATATGACGTTTTTTATGCTTTTTCATTATCTCGAGCTCGTCCCGCAGAACATCACAGAGACGCACGCACTGACAATTTCAGTTGACGCCATCTTGAATGTCAAATTCGGTTCAACTTAAATTGAAACGTGTGTTCATAATCTCATTCAACTTTTAACGTTCAATAAAAGTGGATCAACAAAAATCGAAACGTCTGAATGCGCCCTAACCCTGAAACCTGAAACCTTCACACACAGTGATTGATGTTCCACCGTTCGAAGTAATATTGTGTTTAACTACACAATAAGTATTGTGTTGACTGTTGCGTTTTTTTCGTATTAATACGAAAAATCTAATTTTTGGCTTTTAGTCACTTATAATTAGGTATAGTTTTTTGTCCTCTTTGAGTTCATTTTTTGCTGACCAACTCCAGTAAGTGTTATTTTATTTGTGGTTTTATTTCCTTTTGCCCCAATGGCCTTTGCCATGGGGAAGAAACCCCCTGATCCCGCCCCCCCTGATCCTTCAAATTTTTACATTGGCAGTGAGGTAGATATAGTAGATATTCAAATTCCATCTTCTACTCCTAAAAAGAGGAAAGTTTGCGACGTCCCAAAAACTGATTCGTATCAGGTCTCAGTTCCTGTAGCTTCTCCTTCCTTGTATCCGACTTCGGCAAAAGCTCCCTTTATAGTTTATGTGCAAAACAACTCTCCTGGCCACTCTTTACATCCCCTTGAATTTGGTAAATTCATTGGAAAAAAACCACTTGGCATTTCCCCAGGTGGTATCCGATCCGAGGGCAGATTTCGCATTTGCGTCGACTTCACATCCTCGTTTAATGCCAATAAATTTATTAATTCCATAGACTCCCTTTCTGCGAAAAAGTTTAAAGCATACATCCCTTCCTTCAATATCTCTCGCTTAGGTCTCGTTAGAGGTATTCCCGTAGAACTATCTGAAGAAGAGCTTATTTCAGAATTGATTATTCCATCATCTTCGGGAAAAGTTATTAAGACTAGGCGTCTTAATTTCAAAGATAAATCATCAGAGTCTGTAGTTTGGAAACCCTCCCAAACTGTAGTTCTGACATTTGAAGGACAGTCCCTTCCCTCTCATGTTTATTTATTCCACAACTCTCTCCCAGTGGAAATTTATTCATTCCCGACAATTCAATGTTTTAATTGTTGTCGGTTTGGCCATTCGAAACAATCGTGCCGCTCTCTTCCTCGCTGCTTTAAATGCGCAGAAAACCATCTAGCAGACCAATGCCCTTCCTCTTCCAATTCCCCCATTTGCGTCAATTGTTCAGGCTTGCACACAGCCATACATCCATCCTGCCCCGAACTTTCTCGCCAAAAAAACATAAAAAGTTATATGGCCTCCAATAGTGTTTCTTACTTCCATGCCTCCAAATTAATAGCTCCTTCTAAAAAATCTTTTGCTGAAGTTGCCTCTCAACCCCAAATTAGTACTTCTTCAAACTTGTCTTACAGGAAGACTGTAATGACAAAATCCGCTTCTCGTCCGATTAAAACCCCCGGATATGATCAATTTGGTCACAACTCCCAGCTCTTGTTCCCAAATGGTAACAACAGCGCTCTTTTTACTCAAAACCCTGTCTTTTCTAACAGCAATTCAACTAACAGCAGTTCTTTCAACCCTGATCTAAAAGCAAATACCATCAACAATACTTCTAGTGACAATTCTTCTTTAATTCAAACACTTGTCATGTTACTCATCTCAATTATTAACAATAATAATTCTCTACCGTCCAACGCTGCCTCATTACTCTCCTCCTTGTATTCTCTTCTTCCCAATGGCTGCCCCAGCAGCAACAATTCTGCAGTGGAATTGTAGAAGTGCCTCCTCCAATAAGGATGACCTCATCCGCCTTCTACATTTACACTCTATATCGATTGCTGCCGTCTCTGAGACTTGGTTTAAGCCATCTCAACTCTTCAAGGTGAGTGGCTATCAATGTCTGCGGGATGACCGCATTGATGGAAAGGGTGGTGCAGCCCTTTTCATCAAAAACTCTCTCCCCTTCTCCCCTATTTCCATTAAACCCCCAAATTCATCCTTCCAATTAGTGGCAGCCACTGTCTCTAATATTACATTTGTATCTCTCTATATTCCCCCTTCTACCCCATTTGACCTTCCATTGTGGGTCCACATGCTTAGCAAAATATCTTCTCCCTTGGTTGTTCTGGGTGATTTCAATGCCCACTCCCCACTCTGGGGCTCTTCTTCCTCGGATCCTTCGGGTATCAAATTAATTGACCTTTTAGACTCCTTGAACATTTGTCTCCTAAATGACGGATCCTCAACAAGGTTTAGTCATCCTGGACAGAATCCTAGTGCGGTGGACATATCCCTCTGTTCCCCGAGTATCTATCCTCTAATTTCCTGGCGAATTACATCAGACCCCTGCGGCAGTGATCACTATCCCATTATTTTGAATTTGGCTCAACGGTTGGATACCAACCACTTTAAAAGTAAGCCCAAATTTATCACAAAACAAGCCGATTGGTCCCATTTCAGAGACTCTATCCAGGGTCATACCCTCTCCCTGCCTCCCCCTACTTCTGATAACTGCACCTCCTCTTATAAATCTTGGACTGATTCCATTCTAAAATCGGCTGACAAGTCTATCCCCAAATCATCTCCTGTAGGCTCGAAGGCTCGCGCTCCCCCTTGGTGGGATGAGGAATGCCTTAGAGTGCTGAAGGAGAGAAAAGCGGCCAATAAGACGTACTGCCAACAGATGACTATGGATAATTACATCTCAGCCAAGAATGCCCAAGCTGTTGCTAAACGCACTTTCCGTTTAAAAAAAAAAACAGCTGGCGTAATTTCTGTACTAATATATCCCCTGCTACTCCAGCAGGGGAGGTTTGGTCCATGATTCGCAGGTTTAGATCTTCCTTTTCCCTGCCAAAGCCATCTCATAATTCTGCTATTTGGTTAGATGACTTTATTAATAAAATAGCTCCCCCATATGTCCCTAACTTTGATGAACTTCCCTCTTTAACTTATAATCTAAAATCTTCTTCATGGTTAGATGCTCCTTTTTCCATTGATGAGTTAAAAAGAGCCACGGAAAACCTCAATGACTCAGCTCCGGGCAAGGATGAAATACTGAATACATTCATCTGTCATACTGATGACAATTCTCTTACCTACTTTCTCTCTCTCATCAATATTTTTCTTGATTCTGGTATTATTCCCCCAGACTGGAAAATTCAAAATATCATTCCCATTTGCAAAAGTGGCAAAGATCCAAGTATAGGTTCTAGCTACAGACCTATTGCTCTCTCTTCTACTCTTTGCAAAGTATCTGAAAGAATGATTAAGAATAGATTGGACTGGTTCGTAGAAAAAAATCAAATTTTTTCCTCTTCCCAGTTTGGATTTAGAAAGGGTAAAAGTACCCTTGACAACCTTTCCTCTCTTGTTACAGATATCAAATTAGCATTATCCAAAAACGAATATTGTATTGCAGTGTTTTTAGATATCTGTGGAGCATACGACAATGTTTCTATCCCTATCCTGAAAGAAAAGTTACTGGCAATAGGTATTCCACCTAAACTGGTCCAATTCATTGTCAATTTGCTCTCCCAGAGAACTATTTTTGTAGATGGGTCCGAATCCTCCCCCCACATAAGACACATATTCAAAGGTCTCCCGCAAGGGTCAGTCTTAAGCCCGATATTGTACAATATTTACACATATGATCTAGAAAAATCTATTCAATTCTTGTGCAACATACTTCAATATGCTGATGACTTGACTTTCTACAAAATATCCCGCAATATTTTTATTGCAGCATCCGCCATCAACAATGCTCTTAGAAAACTCTTGGCATGGTTAAATAGTAATGGTCTTGAACTTTCCCCTTCCAAAAGCAAAGTTGTCATCTTCACTCGTCGTCGAAAGCTCCCAGATATTCAGGTGATATTTGGCGATGAAATCATCCCTATCACTAAGGAAGTTAAGTTCCTGGGAATGTTTTTAGACTCAAAGCTTACTTGGAATTCTCACATTAATCATGTCATAATGAAATGCGAAAGTAACATCAATCCCCTTAGATTTCTGTCCGGAGTGTGGTGGGGATCACACCCCTCATCTTTAAAACTTCTGTATAATGCTCTCATCCGAAGCCATCTCGATTACGGATCTTGTCTGTTTGATCCAATGTCTACTTCAAATTCGCTTAAATTAGATAAAATTCAGTCAAAATCTTTTCGCCTTATATTAGGAGCTATGAAATCTTCCCCAATCAACGCAATGCAAGTTGAATGCTGCGAACCTCCCTTAAATATTAGAAGGCGATGGCTAGCAGAAAAATATATTTTCAAAACATGCTCAATAACGTCCCATCCCTTGATTCCCAAACTTCAATTGTTAAAGTATGAGGTTAATTTGAATCCATTTTGGAAAAAACATTCCCCTCCCCTTCTCTATGATTGCTTCAACTCTTTCCTGGATGTATCCTCAAACTCCTATCGCAATGAATCTCTCCCCTTATACTCATATCCCTATGAAAGTCTTACTTTCTATCCGAAGGTGCACCAATTTATAGGAATATGTAAAAAAAATATAAATAACTCAGCTCAATCCAATAATGCAGAATTCAACAAAATTATTGAAAATAACTGGCCAAATTATATAAAAATTTTCACAGATGGTTCCAAACTCAGTTCGGACTCCCATTGTGGAGCCAGTGTCTATGCATCTCACAGGAAATTGTGTTTCCCACACAGACTTCCCAAAGAGTGTTCCATTTTCTCTGCTGAATGTATAGCTATCATAGAAGCTTTGCGACTCGTCAAATCTCTCAACATTAAAAATGCCCTCATCCTTTCAGACTCTCTTAGCTCTCTACAAAAAATAAGCGCATCCCCTCTCAATTGCAGTAGCGACTCTCTTACCTGCTCTATCAGAGACCTCCTGCATTCCATGTCGCTGGCTCAAGTGTCAGTGGTCTTGGCCTGGATTCCAGGACACCTCGGTATTGTTGGAAATGAAATAGCTGATTCTATTGCTAAGGATTCCATTGTCCACGGTCCATTAAGCAGTATTCCTATTCCTGTTAGAGATTATTTCCCTATTTTAAAAAATAAGTTACAATGTCAATGGTCCTCTGAATGGAAATCATCCTCTCTAATAAAAGGTCATCAGTACTCATTAATTCAACCTTCTATTCCTGTCAAGCCCTGGTTTCACAAATACACTTCCATGCCTAAAAAATACATCTCTTCCATAACTCGAATGCGTCTAGGTCATACTTGTTGTCTTAGTCATCTCTCCAGATTCCACATAGTCAATTCGTCTTATTGTGATTGTGGTTCAGAAGATACTTTAGACTTTAGACCATAATTTTTTTGAGTGTCCTATCAATGACCAATTTCCAAATTTCATACTTGAATTGATTAAAACTAAAAATTGAATTCCCTACCAGTGTACCCTGTCTTCTTAGTCTAAACTCTCCTGAAATTCACTATTTGTTAGCAAAATTTATTTATAAAAATGGCCTTAACATTTAAGCATCTATCTCATTTCTTTCTCTTCCATATGTATGCATTTGTTCTTGCATTGTTATTATGTACAGTTGTACAGGTTCCTATTTTTGGGAATCTGCACATCTTCATACACTACGTTTTTTGTAATTACTAAATACCATCTCTGTATGTTTCTCTGTATGGAGGTTGTGCAGGTTCCTATTTTTGGGAACCTGTACATCTTCCTTCTCTACAATTTGTAATTACTATTAATTCCATCTCTGTATGTTACTCTGTATGTATGTTGTGCAGGTTCCTATTTTTGGGAACCTGTTCATCTTCCTTCTCTACAATTTGTTATTACTATTAATACCATCTCTGTATGTTACTCTGTATGTATGTTGTGCAGGTTCCTATTTTTGGGATCCTGTACATCTTCCTACTGTTCAGTTTTGTAATTACCATTAATACCAACTCTGTATGTTAGTACAACTTCTACAATCATATGAATATTAAAATTTGTCTTGGCCCATTGTCTATATTTACTAATATGATTTATCTATTCCATTTAAATAACTGTAAATGTAACTAATTTTAAAAACTGGTAATGTATTGAAAATGTTAATAATTTTAAAAACATTGATAATGTAACTAACTAATTTTAAGAAAACTGGAAATGTAAATAATTTTTAAAAAATGTAACTAACTTTAAGAAATGGCCAAGATCACCCTTAATGGGTGAAAGCCAAATAAATAATTTAAAAAAAAAAAAAAAAAAGTATTGTGTTAACTGTATATATTTGAGATTATTTCTAAAACCATAACAATTTTATCACAAAGATCTTAAAATTCAAGCACTTCCTTTCTTGTAACGTTTGTTCAACGCTTTGGAATTGACAGACACGGTTCGCCTTGTATGTAAGTAAGTTCTTCATATATTGACTTTGTAAAACTTATGTTCCCTAATTGGTGCTTGTTTATTGTGAGAATATTTTCCTTGGCGCTTAATTCATCAGTTTTTACAGCATTTGCGACATAATCTATGCTTAGTGCCAAAAGGTTAAATGTCAAAATTATTATCGATTTTTCGCAAATGCAGTTCAAACCTTCTGTGATTTGGAACAGTTTAAATCTCTAGAATAATAGAAAACTTTTGCCATAGATCAATTATTTTAAGTGCATTTAGTTCTTCTTAATAGTACATGGCACTTTTATTTTAATTTTATCTACACAATGACGATATACATAATATATAGACTAGCCATTGTCTCACAAACTCAAGATAGATTTTATTTTTACATTAGCTCCACACAGGAGGCCCTGGGGAAATTAATTTTTTTCAGGGCCTATGTCATCTTCAGGGGCGTGCACAGAGTTTTGATCAGGGTAGGCAGTAAGAAAATACAGCAAGTTTCACAGATTAAAATTTCCATATTCTATCAGATAATTTCAGAATTAAAGTACGACAAACGTTTTTGAACCGACAATTAGCATTTATGAAAGACAACTATTTGATAGAAGTACATAACAACAGATGTTTTTGTCGTCACTGATTGCCATTTGCTAATTTTGTTCTAGAAAGCACTGCTTAATACTAACAAAATACCTCATAGAAGCAAATTCAAAACACAGGCACAGTTCTACTCTATGCTTCGTGCATTTCGTAAACATTGAATCATGTCTTGTATGAAGTTTTTTTTTTTTTTACATTAACTCCACACAGGAGGCCCTGAGGAAAATAATTTCCCATCATATGTCATCTTTGAGGATGCTGTGTGGAGGGTCTTTTTGAGGAAAGGAAGGAGTTAACGTGGGTCTTGAAGAGACTCATGTTGTAGGAGGGAGGAAACACAGAGGCCGGTAAATCGTTCCACAGCCGAGCTGTTGAACTCAAGAACGAATCGTAAAAACGACCCGTTCTCATGTGACTAATATCGACTGTGTACAAATGTTGGGCGCGTGTTTCCCGACTATGCACCGGTGCCGAGGGGATCAATGACGCTAGTTCCTCGGAGCATCTTCCATTGTAATACCGGTAGAACAAGGACAGCATTCCCACCTGACGCCTATGCTCTAAAGATTGCAATCCGTCTGTTAAGATGGGAGAATCTATCAAACGGACCGCCCGTTTCTGCACAGAGTCAAGGGTTTTTTTTAGGTATTTGGGAGCTCCAGACCAGAGGTGGCTGCCAAATTCAACCGTGGGGCGCACTTGCGATTTGTACAGGGTTAGCAGTGGAGTACTATTAAAGTATCTGCGGGCCCTGTACAGTACGCCCAGTTTTTGAGAGGCTAACTTAACTCTGGTTTCGATGGAGCCCCCATACCTGAGCTGGTCACTTAGAGTTACACCAAGCATATCAATGGAGGTCCTGTTCGGAAGAATGCTTCCGTTGAAGGAGACTACAGTTTATGCCGCGTTTGTAGTATGCCGTTTGATGTGTCGCTCGCGTAGTTTCGGTTGCACAGCTTTTTCGAGCTAATTTTTGAAGGTGTGTATTTATTTTTAGCAATAATTTTATAAATTATAATATTATTTACATGCTTATATTTTACAAAAATGGCAGGGTAGGCAGTGCTTATGTGCCTATATGGAGTGCACGCCCCTGGTCATCTTAGGGGGGTGGAATGGTTTTTTTCTGTATCGTGGGGGGGGGGGTTTTAAGGAAGGGAAGGAAAATAAGTTCTTAGAAGGAAATAGGTATGAGGGGTGGGTAAGAATCTGGGAGTCAGGATGTCCAGAGTGACAGAAGTATGAATCCATTCCGCCAAACGCGGTGAAAAGCGAGGTGAGGTGAGGTCGATAGATTTCAGCTGGAGAGGATAAAATACCTACTTCAACCTGTCTCTCGCGATCCTGCCCACACGTGGCAGCTGGGCAGACAAATCGGCCGCTAAGACCTGGACAATCCTCACCCCATTAACTCGGGCTAAGTCACCAAACATAGCGAACCACTTGGGGTGACCTATGGCAGAGGTTTTGGTTATCCAATAAATGGTTCCCGTGCGGCGGTACCCATACCCGCCTCTCAAATTGATTGTGGCAGGTAAGAAACACTCTTAAGTTTAAGTTAGTTTTAAACAATCCAATCATGTTGCCGGTGGTCGGTACACGCGACGGATTTTTCTATATAAAGATATAGAAAAATCAATTGCATGCCGTGCGTGCATTGCGGCCGGCGCGGACAGATACGCAAACCGCCTGATACAGCCGGCCCCGCTTTCTACCCCTCCACCCTCAATCACCTTCAACCTGGGTACTCCGTACCAGACATAAGACTTGATTACCGTATAGTATAATGTGTTCTGAAAACATGTTTTAAATCAGTGAAAATAATCATGTTTGCATATAATTTATAACACATTGTATTTACAATGCTTAAAAGAAATCATATATTTTTATATAGGTACATAAATAATATCTAATATTGTAAATTTAATTATAGTTTCTCCTATAAGTGTACTATGTATTAACATAACTTCATATATTTATGTTGTAAATCTTATTGTAATTCCTCCATCTTGTTATCACGTACCTGATTTACACTTTTCAATACTACTAACTTACCTACTTATCTCATACTCTGTAAATCTGAATATATTATATGTTTCCAGGTTAATTCGGTAAATCCGATTATAATATATGCTACAAAATTACTTTATCTACATTTTCACAAAAAACAAAGTATTTTTTTTACATTAACTCAGCACAGGAGGCCCTGAGGAAAAAAATTCCCTCAGGGCCTATTTCATCTGCCTGAGATGCTTTATGGAGGGTCTTTTGAGGAGAGGAAGGAATGAACATTGGTCTTGAAGATACCCAAGTTGTAGGAAGGAGGAAACACAGAGGCCGGCAAATCGTTCCACAGCCGAGCTGTTGAACACAAAAACGAGTCGAAGAAACGACCCGTTCTCGTGTGACAAATAAAAAAATAAAAAATCTATAAAAATATAATATAAAAATATAATATTAAAGATATAATCTATGGTCAAAACTGAAGTGACAGCTGCTTGAATTTTAAATTTTTTATTTAACGTACAAACCGCAAAATAACATCTAAATAAGTCTGAAAAGTGTGTGAAATAGTGAAAAACAATAAAGTGCATCGGCCAAAAGCCAAAATCTACACTCATAAACCACTTTCACGGCTATTTCTATGTCACCGAAAAAAATAACAACATTGTACTGTTATGAATTGATCACTAAAATATCTAATAATACAGTTACAGTACACCACAGTGCAATTACTAGTGTTTTAAAAAACAGTTACAGTACACCACAGTGCTAATTACTAGTGTTTTAAAAGAAAAAAACAGTTGCCCAATTCGATAACTTAATAGTGATATAATTAGAATCAATAACAATCTCGAAACTGTGCGGTAGAATTCATTTCCAATTAACAGGTACATTAGTACATTATACATGTTAACCAGATTGCCTGCCCACAGGCGCAACGAAACTGCGGAAAAAATAATTTCAATCAAGTACCTAATTACAGGTTACCCTGATTACCTGCCCACAGGCGTTACTACCAAATCACAGATTACCCTGATTGCCTGCCCACAGGTGCTACTACCAAAACAGTATAAACAAATATAATATAAAAAAATATATATATAATATAAACAAATAACAAGGGAAAAGAGTTTTGAAGATCAAACAAATACAGGCGCTTATACTAACAAAATACTAACTAACAACATCGTTCATAATGGCTACCTCAAGTAAAGTGCAAACACGATCAAAACCTTCTGAGACACCACCACACACTGATGCCGGTGAAGAGCAATATGAAAAATTTATCAAATATGTAGACAAAAAGATGGATGAAATAAAGCAGCAACTCTTCAAAAAAATGGAACAAGAGACATTAAACATAAAGAAAAATCTAGAACGTGAAATTTTAGAAATGAAAAAAAGTGTAGATTTTATAAGTCAACAATATGATGATATGTCAACCAAGGTGGACACAATACTTCAAATTAACAAAAAAGTCGAAATTTTAGAAGAAGATAACAACTTCAAAGAAATCAGAATCAATAACTTAGAAACCCGGCTGGCTGAAATGGAACAGGTCAGTACGAGCCTCAACTGGGCGGAGTTTGCGGGTGTAATAACCCTACCGAATGAAGAACCGCTGGACACCATAAATAGATTATTTAAGGAGATTCAAATTAATATTGAACCACAGAAGATAAAAAGAATAATCAGGTATCAAGATCGTTCACAGAAAATGGAGGGTGGAACTTACAGATATAAAGTTCACCTTCAAGATGAGGATGCTCAGCAGAGAGTTCTGAACTCCCGCAAGAACGCTAGAGAGAAGAATATATTTGTAGGCGAACTATTAACCCCGTACTTTAAAGAGCTGCTGTGGAAGACAAAGCAAAAAGCTAAAGATAATAATTATCTCTATACTTGGTTTAAAAATAACAAAATACTCACAAAAAAGAACTCTGACCATACTTCAAAAATAATAAACGTTAAACATGTCAGTGACTTACAGCTCATAATACTGGTTACATTCTTTTTAACTGTCTACTGCATAGATGACTCCAACAATTACAAATGGACTCACTACTAAATATTGATTTTGATCCACCCTATAACGAAGAACATGTATTCAATAATTCTCAAGATTTCAAAGTATTCCACACAAATAACTCTTTAAATATAATATCCCAACATAATGAAATACAAACAAATAATATGTCCCACGAACAACAAATATATTTCTTGTGTCCTAATTATATTAGGATTTCTTATATTATAATCACTTTTATTACTATATCAATTATTAATCATCATCAGAATGAATGTAAAGAATATTGGATATGTAAATCTCTAGACCGGCCGCGCTCCCCCGAATGCATAAACCACTCTAATTCTAACCAAACTAAACTAAAAAATCTCCAAACCCATCATCTACCAAACATTACATCTTACAATTGGAAAAATTGTATATTAAAGATTGCAAAACCAAAAACTATTACGACTCAGTATAAAATTGTAATATCCATAGAAACTCTCAACTCAATTAATTTTAAATGGATGATTTCATAGCTAGCCAAATAGAACTTCTACAAAATCCATGAATACGAATGTGCAAGCACAGAGACATGTAATGAATTTTTCCCACACAAATTTAACGGTTTATTCATATTACACAAAAAAATTCGTAGTATTTTCCAAAATTTTGATGAATTTATTATTAAAATCAGTTAATATTTCAACCAGACTGTATAATATTAACAGAGACATTTACAAATGATGAGTCACCAGCTTTTCAGCTTCCTAACTATACATAAATCCCGACTAAAATAAATATCAATAAAAATAGTGGAATCGCAATATTCGTTCACACCGAATTCAGTATTGTCACGATTTTAGAACACCCAATATTACTGACTAACTGTATTCAGATCGAAATTAAACTTGATAAATATATTTATCACATTATTGCCATTTACAGAACACAAGAATCAAATATTTCACATTTTATAACTCAACTAAAAAATATCTTACTACCGCTTAAAAATAAAACCTGTTTTATCGCGGGCGATTTTAATATTAACATTAACGAAAAATCCGAAAATATTTTCAAAAATGAGTACCTAAATTGTATGACTGAATTAGATTTTAAATCATGCATAAACAATAACACTAGAGAAGTACACGGACAAAAATCGTCTTGTTCAGATCATATTTGGGTAAACATAAAATTACAAAACCCATATAAAATTAAAACAATGGTTTGGCAAACGAATATTACTGACCACCACACTTGCTTATTATTGTATGAAAATGAAATGAAATCACAAATAAAGGCTCCAATTACTATTAAAAAAAATCAAATATTGCCACTTTAGAGGAAAAATTGAAAGCAGAAACCTGGTGTACTATATTACAATCTGACGATGTCGAAAAATGCTCAAATATGTTTGAAAAACAACTTATGGATCATATTTAAACCTCCACAACAGAGGTTTCATTATACACAAATTCAAAATTCAGACGTATAAAACCTTGGATCACTTGTGGCCTAATAAAATCTATTAGAGAAAAAGAAAGGCTATATAAAAATACAATTAAAAATCCACACGATGAAAATGCTAAGATAGTTCTCACAAAATATAGAATTAAATTAACAGCTCTAATTAAAAAAAGTAAAGACGACTACTTTAAAAAAATGATCTCTACTTCAGGAAACAATCTGAAAGTTATTTGGAAAATGGTAAATTATGCAATTGAAAATAAGAAAAAAAATAATTCTACAAAATATTTAAAACATGAAAATAATATCATAGATGTATCCAAAGACCCAAAACTAACAGCAAACATTTTTAATTCTTATTTCTCTAAAGTAGGAAATAATCTCGCCGAAAAAATCTCTAAATCTTTACATACACCAAAACATATAACAACTAATACACAAAAACAAAATACGCTATCTACTTTTAAAAAAACTACTGAAACTGAAATACAACTTGTAATAGAAAGCATGAAAGACGGATCCTCTCCAGGTTTTGACCACATTTCTGTGAAAATTCTTAAAGCAATGAAAATGTATCTACTGGAACCACTAAACCACCTTATTAATCTCAGTATGACTAAAGGCATATTCCCAACAAATTATAAAAAATCTATAATATCCCCTATCTTTAAAACCGGCGACCCGCAAAATGTTTGAAATTATCGACCGATATCCCTAATATCGAATATAGCAAAAATATTTTAAAAGATTGTGAAAAAACGGGTTGTTGATTTTCTAGAGAACAATAAAATATTACATTCCAATCATTTCGGATTCTTAAAAACAAAAAGCACACAAAATGCAATAGCAAATGTAACATCATTTATATACTCTGCACTTGATGAAGGAAATAAATGCGCAGGAATATTCATAGACCTAAGAAAAGCATTCGATAGTATCTCACATGCAAAGCTTATCAAAAAAATGAAATTATATAACATTAACGATAAAGCCGTCCAATGGATAGAAAGTTATTTGAACAATCGTGCACAATTTGTTAAAATAAATGACCAAACTAGCGACCAAGAAACATCAAATTTTGGTATCCCACAGGGCACCGTGCTGGGACCAATATTGTTCATTTTGTATGTAAACGACATATTTATTCAACCATTGCATGGCCAAATTATCTCTTACGCCGATGATATAGTTCTTTTAATAAAAGAAAAAACATGGGAAAAAATTAATCTAAAAGCCACAGAAGACATAAATAATCTAAAAATATGGTTTGACAATAACCTCCTGTCGTTAAATAGTGATAAAACATATGTCATTCCTTTCGAAATTGACACTAACATTGTACCTCCAAATCTTCAAATATTCTTACATAATCATTCTCTCGCACAACACGATACTAATCACTGCCGACAAAAATGTTCACTTCTGAAAATAGCGGATAAAATCACATATCTTGGAATAATCATAGATAAAAACCTAAAATGGAAAGATCATATCGGCCATACAATAAAAAGAGTTAGGAAGTTAATTCATATATTCTTACGGATTAGAAACTTCTTATCAACGAAAAATCTATACTCAATATACTACGCATTAGTACAGTCTATTCTTCAGTATGCCATTATCAGTTGGGGAGCAGCTTACAAAACTAGTCTGACCCCCATAGAAATTGTTCAAAAACTAATAATAAAAATTATACTTAAAAAACCTCTAGACTTCCCAACTGATTGCATATTCGAAGAATTCAAAGTCCCAACATTTAAAAACTTATTTATAAAAAATTCAATCGTACAAATTATAAAAGAAAAAGACAAATACTCATTCATAACCGAAAATCGTACTAGACCTAAACATGTATTTGTATGCCCCAAATTAAACACTTCATTTGCCCAACACCATTATACTCACCAAGGAAAGTTCTTTTTTAATAACCTACCAATAGAAATCAGAAGCATAAGAAACAAAGTTCAATAGAGAAGTCCAGTCCATTTTTTTTATTTTTTTTTATGAAAAATTACCTTCTAACTTAAATTACTACATATTTTTTTTTTTTTTTAGAGTTAGTTTTAATAGTTAAAATAATTTTTAAAGTTTTAATTTTTGGAGATCCCTCGAAAACACCCATATCTATGGTGAATTTTGTGACGTCATCTACTAAAATAACGATTCACTATTTTATGATTGTTATGTTGGTTTTCTTGAATCTCACATAGATTTGCGCAGGCGCGCGGCCATCTTGTTTATTATAACGCGTTGATTGGCTAATGGCTTATTTATTGCAAATGGCGAAATCAAATTCTTTGCAAAACAATGAATGACGTTGATGAATTTTACTTACAGTTGTTTTTGATGATAATTTTCGTTTAAATGATTAATTCACTGTGATATTAGTGTAATTCAACATAATTACCAATGCTGCCTTTACTTTTTTTCAGTTTTAGTCCTTAAATAATGTTTTGTTAGTGATTTAGTTTCGTTCGGTTTTTAGGTTACTGACATTACATAATCAAAGGTTACTTCTCTATAATTTTTATGACTTTTCCGCGTGAATTTAATAAAACTTCCATAAAAGTAATATTATTTAATAATGTTAAAGCCTTATGCATATGTAAATAAATACAAATTCGAGAAATCAACGCATTAATTGCGTAAAACCGAGTCCAAGATGTCAGATTTTTTCAGTTATTTTTTCGGAATTATTATAATATTTTTTTATCGTTTTTAATTGTATGAACGAGATAAAAAGTGAAGTGACAGTTTTATTCCAAATTCATAAAGTAAGAGGACTGTATTTTTTAAATTTTGAATTTTCCTAATTTTTTCGACCATTTAATAGAATAATATATTTACATTCGGCTGTTTTTTTTAAATTTTTTCATTTTGAAACTTAAAATACTGCATTTTTCAAACACAATCGTATATGTCAGATACAAAAATCTAAAAGGCAATTCTATCAACTTTCTATAAAGGTATATGCTTTTACGACATCTTCAAAAATAAGAAATATATAGAACATTCGCTTGTGTCATACCTAAATTCCTTTATAAATGACCCAAATGAATTACAGTGAATCACCAGGTGAATTTTCCATCGTGACGTCACCATGACAGCATTACACAGCATACCAACTTAACGCTGTGTTTTAACGAGAGTATTAAAAATGCACTTTTTAATATTTTTTTAAAAAATGTACGTTTAATATTATTAAATAAAAGTTATATATTCAGAATCAGAGTTTATTGGTCTATATGAACATATTTTTTTAAAGCCATAATATTTTTCACTGGAGTTCCTTATTGTTGAACTCCATCAAAAAGTATTTTAGAGAATGTCACACTAAAAATCACACTTATTTTTCTTCTTACTGAATACATCTATGTTTGTATCTTTTAGTTTACGGGTCTGATTGCCATGTGTCGGTATTAAGTTATTAAGTGCACCTATATATTGAAATACATGACTATAGTAAATAGTAATTGTACATATATATATATATTTTTTTTTTTTTTGTTTAAAAAGAAAGACAAACATTCCCGGGTTACGAATAACCCAACAATGTTTGAAAATCTCCTACTACCACCACAGAAAGCCGAAAATGTTGCTTGTGTTGTGATGGAGGACTTAGCCAGCAGAGGAATCGAACATGCGACGCCCGGGTGGGACCCAAGCACTATGCCCACTCAACCACTGACCGGTCATATGAAATGTATTAACTGTATTAACTGCATTGTATTAACTGTACACGTGACTGTATTTGTACATGTATGAAAAAATGTAAACTCTTCTTCCATCCACAAGCTAATGCTTTTAATGGAAGACCAGTAATATTATAATATTTAGCAATTTTAAGATAAATAAAAAAAAAATAAAAATAAAAAAAAAAAAAAAATTTAAAAAAAAAATGTCAACCGTGTACATATGTTAGGCACGCGTTTGGCGTGTTTCCCGACTATGCACTGGTGCCGAAGGGATCAATGACGCTAGTTCCTCGGAGTATCTTTCCTAACAGACGAACTAGGTCAGACATGATTCTTAGCCTCCCTCGGTGCAATACTAATTCTAAGCAGAACTCTTTCATCTATCGTGCGTCCAATACTTTTAACACACAATACAAAAATTTGAAATATTTAATTCTGCACCACATTCCTTAAAATCACACAGACGCTCTCTCGATACTTAAATAATAAATATGATAAAAATAATAGCCACCAGTCACCATTATATTAAAATCTTTTTTTTTTTCTCTTTTAATTTTTTGTTTACTCATATTTTTATTACTATACCTCAACCTAACCCATTCTCCCCCCCCCCCATCCTACCCCCTCCCTATTCCCCCCTAATTAACTTGCCTCTTGAAATGTAATTTTTTTTTCTTTAGCAAATATCTATGGAACAACTACACTTGTATACAATACCCATGTGGAAACCTGTAAATGGTTCAATTATTGTCACTTAATTACTATTATGCTCTGTTATGAATGTAAACTGTTGGTCTCCCAAATAAAATAAAATAAAAATAAAATAAAATTGTAATACCGGCAGAATAAGGATAGCATTCCCACCCGACGCCTGTGCTCTAAAGATTGCAATCCATCTGTTAAGATGGGAGAATCTATCAAACGGACCGCCCGTTTTTGCACAGAGTGGAGGGTATTTTTCAGGTATTTTGGAGCTCCAGACCAGAGGTGGCTGCCAAATTCAACTGTGGGGCGCACTTGTGATTTGTACAGGGTTAGCAGTTGTATACTGTTAAAGTGTCTGCGGGCCCTGTACAGTACGCCCAGTTTTCGGGAGGCTAACTTTACTCTGGCTTCGATGGAGCCCCCATATCTGAGCTGGTCATTTAGGGTCACACCAAGCATATCAATGGAGGGCCTGTTCGGCAGATTGCTTCCGTTGAAGGAGACTAGATTTTCATTTCGATCCCTTGTAGACGTAATCAGACAAGATTCGGTCTTTGAAACATTGAATTCAACGAGATTATTTTTATCCCAAGAGAAAACACTCTCGAGGTAACCGTCCATTCTTTGTTTCAAAGCCTTCCGACCCGTTGGAGTTTGTGAGCCCTTTGGGGGCTTGTCAAACAAAAAGCTATCATGGACTGTACTGTCATCCGCGTAAAAATGAATTAAATGTATGTATATTGTATATATATATGTTATGGTTAAGGTTTTCACGGGTGTAAGATGTAGAACAATTTTCTCGGTTTACCCGTAGTCCTTAAAAGGACTTTTTAACTCCTGACGTTTCGGACAGATCACACTGTCCATCTTCAGAGGCCTTATGTCTTGAGTTTTTGTCTCAAACTGATAGCTTTCGCATATCTGTTCGGTCCAGAAGCTAAGACTTAAGTGATTGCAAGTCACTACTTATGTCTAGAAAGAAGTACCCGGGTTGAAGGTGATTGATGGTGGAGGGGGTGGGGGGCGGGGCCGGCAGTAGATACCTGATTGGTTAAGCTAATTGGAGATACTACTGGTAATTTCGGAAATGCCGTTTTTGGGGGATTTTCATCGATTATGACTTTCCAGGTGTTGGGAATTCTGATTGAGTCATTTCTAGCATTCATATTATTTTTATGTTTATAGATTTCTATCGCTTCGCGGTAAATTCTTTTTGGTTCATCGTATATGCTAGCTATTGTTGTTGTATTATTAAAGTCTATTTTATGACCTTCATTAAGGACGTGTTGAACTATGGATGAAGTTAAGCGTTTATTAGTGACATCTACTTTATGTTCTGCAATTCTACATGATGTTTTTCTATTGCATCGTCCAATATATACCTTTTCACATGCCCCACAAGGTATTTTATAAATACCATGTGACTCAAGTGGAATGTGGTCCTTCGGACTTCTTAATAGAGACGAGATTTTATTTTCCGATTTATAAATAGTTTTGATTTTATTGCTTTTGAGGATTTGACTGATTTTATCTGTCGAGCCTTTGATGTATGGGAGAATTGCTATAGAAAGGGGTTCTTCTTCCGTTTCAGGAATAGTTTTTTTGCTTTTATTTATGGATTTGTCTATTAAATATTTGGAGAAGCCGTTTGCTGTAAGAGCACCACTAAGTAGACCTAGTTCTTTATGAATATGATCTTTATCCGCTAGTCGTTTTGATCGTGTGACTAGGGTATTTATAACTGATGATAACTGAAATGGGTTATGATTTGAGTTGGCGTTGAAGTATCTATTTGTATTTGTCGGTTTACGATATACGGTATGGCCAAGGCTGCCGTTCTTTTTCTTTTTAACTAAAATATCGAGAAATGGGAGACAATCATTTTCTTCGATTTCCATGGTAAATTTAATATCTTCATGGATACTGTTCAAATGAATAAGGAAATTATTTAATTC
This sequence comes from Limnephilus lunatus, assembly GCA_917563855.2. Classification (NCBI taxonomy): domain Eukaryota; kingdom Metazoa; phylum Arthropoda; class Insecta; order Trichoptera; family Limnephilidae; genus Limnephilus; species Limnephilus lunatus. The sequence continues at coordinate 105,029,886 of OU830592.1, read as the reverse complement.
AATTCCGTGTTGCCAGATAATGAAGGTATCATCTACATAGCGAAGCCATGGTGAAGGTTTCAAAGGAGCGCTCTCTAATGCCTTTATTTCAAAGTACATCATGTAAATATTAGCGATTACCGGGCTGAGGGGTGAGCCCGTCGGGGCCCCTTGAATTAGCTTATATATTTGTCCCTTAAATTGAAAATAGGTATTTTTAAGGCAATGTTCCGTCAGTGTGATAAAATCAGTGGGAACGTCTAGTTTTGATTTAATTAACTCTAATGCTTCATGTATTGGTATTTTTATGAACAAAGAGGCTACATCGAAGCTAACTAAAATGTCGCCCTTGTTTAAAGTTATATTCGAAATTTCAACAATTTCAACAATTCAACATTTTTTCTCAACATTTTTGTTCTCAACATTTAACATTTAATCCGCCTCTGATCCCACTCCATCCTATCTTGCCCCATCCCACCCCATTAGGGGCCATTCATCCACAAAAATATTTTCTCTTTCCTATTACGCCCCCTTTGTTGTGGCAAATGGAACCCCATCGTGGTATTCGTGGTATCCCGTTACGCCCCCTCCGTTGGTGGCAAATGTAACCCCATCGTGGTATTCTATGCGATACTTGTCAAAAACGATAAATGGTCAATGTAACATAATGTAATGTAATGTAACGTAATTTAATATAGTGTAATGTAACCTAAACGTGTAATCCCCGTGACGAATGTCATCGGAAGGAGGATCCGGTGGCCACCATTTCCATCCCAATACCCTGAGATTATTAGAATGATCAACATTCTTGAAGATTTCATAATTGAGACAGTAATTCAGCGATAGAAAGGCGCGAAATCTTGGTTTATTAAAATCCCACTTATATAGTTCAGTTTTTTCAGTTTCAGTGCCGGCAACCCGGGCGTTTATTTAGTTTCATGGTTATTTACATTGTTTTCTTTTCTTTTACCCGCCTCACTAGACAAAGTCTGTTCCGAGGCGGGTAAATCACATCTATGTTTGTTCCAAAAGAAATGTGTGTTTAAACAAATATATATATGTATGTGGAAAGATAAAAAAGATAAATTATATGTTGGTATATTAAATATTTACACACATACTTTGTTTTTTTTAATTTTTTTTTTTTTTTTTGTTAGTTACATTTCCATGAGAAGATTGCATATGTTACATAGATAAAAGTAAATTAAAATTTTGTGACAGTTGAATATAGCGGTTACATAATAATTAATATTGCAAAATTGCAGTTTCTCGTGTTTGTTTTATTTGAATATTATATAATTTCGTGAGAACTTGTATGAAATGTTATTTATTTAGAATATTTTGAATGTCTGTTCTTTCCTTTTCATTGAACCATATTATAAATCTTTTGAACAGCCAATTCAATTTATTTGGGGTGACGTAAGTTTTTGTTTGTGTTAGGAAGGTATTGAAAATGTGTGGTGGTAGGTAAGATTCGTGTTTTTTTGCAAAAGTTGATTTGATATGGGGAACTTTAAAGTGCTTATTAATTTTTGCTCTTGTGTTTTGCGAGTGAGGTATGTGGAGATGTGAAGTTTTGACACCGTTTTTGTGAATGATCTTCCTTATGAATAGTTTATTTATGTCTAGTAATTTGTTTTTGATCATTAGCTGTTCCGTCGGATGTTGGTAAGGTTTTTTAAACATAATTCTAATTATTGTTTTGTGATTTATTTTAAGAGAATTGAGGTAAGTATCTGCTGCTTCTCCCCAAACTGAAATTCCATACGTTAAAATACTTTGACAGAGTGCGAAATATATATTTTTTAGTTGATTTAATGACATGATGTTTCGTATTGTTTTGAAGATGTATGATAATTTTCGTATTTTTTTTGATAATATATTAATATGGAGATCCCATTTTAGTTTATGGTCAACAGTTAAACCTAGATATTTAATATTGTCTGCATAAACAATTTTGTCACAAGTACAGCATGTGTTATTTGACGAAATATTGGTGCAGGGGTTAAGATGTAGTTGTGGTTGGCTATGTGGTTGACCAGCCTTTGTTTTGCTAAAAGTTAAATATTTGGTTTTTGAAATGTTCAGTGTTAGTAGATTATTTTGTAGCCATTTATTTACTACAGTCATCCCTGTTTCTGTGTTTTTGAATACCTTTTCCCATGATTGTGCCTTGAACAAAATTGCAGTGTCGTCTGCATAACTGATTACTTTGTACTCAATTTTTCCTAGGTTTATCTCAGTTAGACTATTTATATAAATGAGGAATAGTATGGGACCCAAGACGCTGCCTTGCGGTACTCCATACCTGATATCTGCTTTGTCACTGCTGTATTTATTTATTTTTACCATTTGTTGTCTCTTTTCAATGTAGCTGACAAACCATTTTAGCGGTTGACCAGTTATACCGATATTTTTGAGTTTTTGTTGTAGTAAGTTATCCGAAATAGTGTCGAAAGCTTTTGCTAGGTCTAAGAACACCCCTATCACCTTTGATCCGCCATCTATGCTTTTCACTATGTAATTGGTTAATTCTGATAAAGCATCTTCTGTACCCATTTTGGCACGAAATCCAAATTGGCGGCTTGAGAGCAGGTTGTGTTTTTCAAGGTACGCAAGTAATCTTTTTTTCATGGCTTTTTCTAGAAGTTTAGATAGTAAGTTTAGCAGAGTGATTGGTATGTAATTTAATATCAGAGTTTTGTCTCCCGATTTATGAATTGGAGTAATACATCCTATTTTTAAATGATCAGGGACAATTCCGAGCCTAAAACTTTGGTTGAAAATGTGTTGAAGCGGTATAAGTATGTATTCTCGTAGATTTATCAGTATTTGATTGGAAATGTTATCCGGTCCCATCGCGCAATTTGGTTTGAGAGATTTAATAAGATCCGAGATTTCCTTTGTATTTACTTGATAAGCATTGAACGAGTGATTTGGTCGTATGGAAGAGCAAAGTTTGTATAAAGAGTCTTCTGATGTACAGTTTTTTTGAAGAATTTTTTCCGCTAGGGTAGAGCCAACTTTTGCGAATTCTGTGTTAATAAAATTAGCTATTTTATTAAGTTCATTGTTTGTTAAGACTTTGTCTCCGTTTATTAATAGTTCTTTGATATTCTTCGGAGTGGAATAAGTAATATTTCTTACAATTTCCCAAATTTTTTTTGGATCATTTTTTGCGATTTTTATTTCTTTTTTGTAATATTTGTATTTGGCTTGTTTAATTAACTTATTACACAGGTTTCTATACAGTAAGTAATCTTGCTTTAGTTTGTTATCATTCGGGTTTTTGTGGACTCGCATATGCATTGCATCTCTTTTGTGAATACTGTTGACTATTCCTTTCGTGATCCATGGTGTTATTTTTTTTTCTTTATGAGTGTAGTTCTTTTTTGAATTTTTTGTGGTGTGTTTGGTTATGTAGGTTTCAACCGTATTTATAAATGTGTTCAGCGCTGTGTTCGGGTCTATTTCATTTAGTACATTAGTCCAAGGTTCATCGTGAATATCTGATTTTAGGGACTTAAAGTTTATTTCGTCTTTCATGTTGTCATTATTTTTTTTACTTTGTTCTTTGTTAAGAAGTATGTTTAATGTATTTGTGAAATGGTCAGTGACAGTTGAGCGAATAATGGATGAAAAAGTTTATTTTCTAGTTTTAGCAAATATGTGATCGATGCAGGATTCGGAGTGTGATGTAGTTCTTGTTGGCGAGTTTATTGTAGATTTAAGTCCTTAGTGAGTAAAAACATTTAAAAATTCCGTAGTTTTTGGTTGGCAGTTTAATATGTTAATGTTCATGTCACCAGCAATAATTATTTGTTGAGTTTTTTTATGTTTTTCAAGAAGTTTATTTAATGAATTTAAGAAAGGGGCGAGATTGTTGTAGCATGGTGGTCTGTATATAGCGAATATAGAAAGACATGGGCCAAGTGATATTTGAATGCAGTTTGCTTCAGTTATGTTAATTTCTGATATGGAATATTTTATTGAATCTTTGACAAAGATTACTATACCATCATTTTGATTTTGGTGTCTTGTGGTCTGGAATGTGGTATAGTCCTTTAAGTTTAAGTTGGTGTGAGAATCACCTAACCAGCATTCACATAGGATAATGATATCGAAACTTATATCTATTTCATTTAGTAGGACACAGAAACTATCAAAGTTATTTTGAATACTTCTTATGTTTTGACATATTATGCTTAAACTGTGTTTTCCTGAGACAAGGGTTTTGTATTTTTTTGCTTGGTTAAAAGTGTATTCTGTGTTATTTATTGTTTTTAAGTCAAAATTCAGTGCAGAAACCATTTATTACAGGATGAAAATAGAAGTTTTGGATGGAAAGCCATACATGATAACGTACATAAGATTTGGGAATGTTTAGGGTTATTATTAAGTACGAAGTAATATAAGGATACAGTTTGGCGCCTGTTTCAGGAACAGTTTCTGGTTGGTTTTCCTCTAGTTGTTCTTCAATGAGGTTGGTGGTATTTTCTGAGTTTAATTGAGTTGCTTGCGAGTCGATTGATCGAAGGCGAATATATACTCGCCTTGTTGTACTCCATAAGTAGGAGAAAAGGTAGTTTCTTGCAAATAGTTTGTAGAGATATAGTCTTCTTGTAGTGTGGGTGGCTAGATGTTCATTTATGTGTATAGGTTCATGTCGTCTTTCGTATCCTGTTTTGTTAATGTTCCTTCTCTCTTTATTATTCTCAGTTTTTTTATTGCAATTTTTATCTGTTTCCAAAAACTCATCTCGACCATTTGTATTTTTAAATTTGATTATAATCAGTTTTGGAGTTGCATTTCTCAGAGATGCTAGTTTTTTTGGTATATCAGGTATTGGTATATTACGGTTAATTACCGTTAAAAAATTGGTTTTTATTTTTGTAGAAGCCATAATAAACATATTGAGTAAATAGTGTACTATTTTTTTTTTTTCTTTTTAAATCATCTTTGTAGGTAAATCGTTTAGGTGTCTTATTTCAACCACCTTTGAGTCATTTGTTTTCCTTACCAAAATTTTTCCCGATTTTACCCATACATACTTAAATTCTTTTTCTTGTGCCCTTTTTCTGACATTCCAGTGTAGATTTTTATAATAAGGTGTTAGTGCTGCATTGAGGTAAACGAATTGGGCTCCTTCCCCGTTAAATTTTTTTTATCGGATCACTATATTTAGCAGCTAACATGGTGTTTGCTTTTTTGATGTCTGCGAAATTAATCGTGATTTTTTTTTGATCATTTAATTTGTTGGTTATGATTTTATAGGTATCCTCTAGTGCCATTTTGACGCCCGCGAGCTCCGCGATCCGCGTCACAGTATGGACTGGGGATAAGTTGTCTTGAAATTTTATACTGTTTATTTCTATACTGTTCAATAGTGCTGATTGTTCCAGATCTGCCAGGTGAACTTCTACTGCAGCCAATCTTTTTTTCTTTTTCGGCTAGTTCTTCCTTGAGTTTATTTACTTGATTTGGTGTATCCATGATTTTTGAAAGTTTGTGTATTATGTCATCGTATTTTTCGTTAACTTAAGTTAGTAAAGCTTTTTATTTCTTGTAGCTCTGATGCAATTTTGTTGAGCATAACTTCCTTCATTTCTTCAAATTTGGAATTGATAAATTCCAAGATGGAGTCGCTGTCAATGTTAATCATCGACTGATGAGCCTCCGACGCAGAGTCCATTGTGCCAGGCGCGTTTGTTAGTGGTGATGATGTTGTCAGTACTTTCTTCACATTCGAGAACTTGCTGCGAGATTTGGACATTTTCTTGATGATATAATTAATTATTTAATTCGTAGGAAAATTTCAATTTTTTGTTCATAAACGCCCCTTATTAAAATAATTAAAATTTGAAACATATAATTTAGTTGTTTAGTCTATGACAAAAACGGCACTTGTTTTTCACAAATTCAAAAACCATAAATTGTCTTTGGTTAACAATGACTTGTAATTTGGCATATATTTATTTTAACAAAATGTGTAGTTATTTTACACTGCCACTACCGGATAAACTGTCACTTTGTTTTACGTAACACTGGTTTTTTGGTTTTTATTGGATTACTGTGTTGATTTGCTTAATTGTCGCTTATTTTGGTATAAAGTTTGGAGCTGTCAGAATCAGCTGTTGTTTGTTTACGGTTATCCATAGAAAAAAAAAGAAGAAAAAAAATTCAATTTGACCTTGTTTGGTACGTTCGATGACTTTGGATTTCGTTTGTTGAGCTTGTTACAGACTGGAAAAGCCGGTGACCAGGGGGGTATAACTCCGAACTTTTTCGTCAACCGGTTTAAGCATGGTAAAAGTGGTACGACTGTGTGTGACGTCGATTTATGAAGTGCGTAAACTACTACGTACTATTTGACACTGGCCAGACATTCCATGGGGTGAAAAGCCATTTAATCATAATTTAAAAGAAGGAGAACTGTTGACAGGTAGTAAAATCTAACCTAAAATTGACGTTCTCAAATCATCACACATCATTATCACGTGCTCTCAACTTCGACTCAACAATATTCGTTATTTTTTTGTAAAATGCCTCCTAAAAAAATTCAGTGTTGTGTGAAAGGATGTGTAGACGCATATTCAATGCGGCATAGGCTTCCATCCAGGGAAAATAAGGAGAATTTGTTTCGGGAATGGTTGATGAGATTGGCAGTTGTAATTCGAATACAGGTGGGAAGCTGTCTTTGTTTATTGTTTTGTTCGTTTGTGTTCCTTATGTATTGTACCTATACTAATATATCTATTTTCATTTTTTAGACCGCATCCATACACTACCAAGATGCGACACGAATTTTGTTGCCCAAGAGCATAGTTACATCAAAGGTACCTATAAATCTCTTAATAATTGAATAGCCCCGTTTTTGTGAAAAATCACCTCAAGGGTGATACAAACGTATATTGCGTAAACGTAACATTGCTGTACAAACTTATAATACATTTCTACAATCTTAATTCTAACTACAAACTAGACAAACCAGGTGGGAAGCTGTCTTTTCGTATTGTTTTGTGTTTCTGATGTATTGTTTCTATTTTCATTTTTTAGACCGTACACCACTAAGATGCAAGACGAATCTTGAAGTTGCCCAAGAACATAATTACATCAAAGGTATAAATGTCTTAATAATAATAATATTGTATAGCGCCGTTTTTGTGAAAAATCTCCTCAAGGGCGCTGTACAATCTTGTAATACATTTCTTACTTCTAACTAGACGTTGTATGAATGTAAACGAGGCAAGTAATGTGTGCCAAGACTGTGAATGATGAATGCTTGGAGCAGGCTGCAGTATTCACAACCAAGTGAATCAGATACTTGAGTTGGGCCATATCAAGAGTCAGAATAATAGAAGAGCATCTATGAGACGTTGTATGAATGTGAACGAGGCAAGGAATGTGAGTCAAAACCGAGTTGTTTGGTGGTCCGTCCTCTCTGCCTACCCCTGCAGGGAAACGGCGTTATGGTTAGGTAGTTAGGAAACTACATATGCACTTATATTACATGTACTTACAATTATATATCTTTCAGTGTCCAGGAGTGATGGATGTACAAATCCATTCCTCCCAAGGGTATTGGTTATCCAAAAAATGATTCCCTGGGCGGCGGTACCCGTGCCCGCCTGAAATTTAAGCTCATTACGTAACGTAAAATATACACTTATTATTATACTAATAAACAACCATACCTAATAATACATAATAATCTAACATATAATAATCTAATAACATTTGCATGTAAAAGCCTTCTAGGCATTAATAAACAAATAAAATATTTGGTGAAGGTAAATAAGAATACATAATAATCTAATATATAATAATCTAATAACATATGCATGTAAAAGCTTTCTAGGCGTTAATAAATAAATAAAATATTTGGTGAAGGTAAATAAGGAATCTGGTTAAAGAGAGGTAAAGGTAAAGGTAAAAAAGAAATAATATTCTGTTTGGTTCGCAAACGTTGGATATAATGTGTTGAATATGTTCATTTCAGAAGTATCCACTGAGCCCACCTTTACACCCACCGATGCCATTTGGATCGACGAGATGAAAAAAGCTTGCGAAGGTATACATCTGTTTTATATTTCGTGAAAAGAAATAATATTCTGTTAGGTTCGCAAATGTTGGATATAATGTGTTGAATATGTTCATTTCAGAAGTATCCACTGAGCCCACCTTTACACCCACCGATGCCATTTGGATCGACGAAATGGACAAAGCCTGCGAAGGTATACATCTGTTTTATATTTCGTGAAAAGAAATAATATTCTGTTAGGTTCGCAAACGTTGGATATAATGTGTTGAATATGTTCATTTCAGAAGTATCCACTGAGCCCACCTTTACACCCACCGATGCCATTTGGATCGACGAAATGGACAAAGCCTGCGAAGGTATACATCTGTTTTATATTTCGTGAAAAGAAATAATATTCTGTTTGGTTCGCAAATGTTGGATATAATGTGTTGAATATGTTCATTTCAGAAGTATCCACTGAGCCCACCTTTACACCCACCGATGCCATTTGGATCGACGAGATGAAAAAAGCCGTGATGGTTATTCTTGTATTTCCTGTTTATAATAAAATACTAAAACATGTAATTGAGTTTTCATTTCTCTGTTGTAAACCAGAGAAGTGTCAAAATTCGATATTGTCGTAGGAACGCTAAATATTATTTGAAATTGTTCTTCCTGTTTTAAAGGGATTGGAATTTCAAGTAATTTTAGAATATTGTTACGACAGTTGGTTTCTTAAAGCAACGGGTTTCCATCTGACAAAGGTCTGTCTAGAGAAATTGAGCTGTAAAGAAAAGTAAACTCATTTTCTCAGGGCAGCGCTCTGTCAGGTGTAGCTCTGATGCTCTGGGGGAATATTTTGACATTTCATTTTATTTTTGAAATAATATTTTAGGCAATCGAATTGGGTAGGTACCGAAAGAGAATTATATTGTCTATGGTCGATCCTTTTTTTTTTTGTTTCTTCTATCCTTGTCGATGGTATGTGTGACGTCGCTTTATAAGGTAAAAAAAAATTGTCGTAAAATATTGTTGCGCATCTTATTTATGCGCTCATCTATGGTGATTTAACGTCGAAAAATTGTCTATACAAAAGGTATCAAGTTATCAATCTAATGACTGGTTTATTTATGCCGGTGACATTAGTATCCGAAGTTAGCACGTTGCGTTCTAGCGATAATTCGTAACTCTCATTTGCTGTCAATGGTTTGAGAGTACGACAGGCCAGAATGTAGGCAGAGATATAAGTCACAGGGTGTAATGGGTAAACCGGGATGAGTTCAGATAGTTGATAACGCCAAAACATTATTTGGAACGCGCGAATTGGCTCTTGAAGGAATGTTTGGCGATACATTTGCAGTTCCTTAGCAATTAACACCACAGATGGTATACGAAAGTTTTGCAGAAGTTTAGCAATGTTCGTTTGAAGCTTGGGACCGATAAGTAAGGCATCATTTGACGATGATTCATTCACCTCCGTCACTGAGGCATCGAAGACCACTCGTAACTTAGTGGTAACAGTGCTCGGACGAAGAATGCAATGATGAAGTATGTGATACCTTCCCTTGAGTGTCATGTGACCATTGTGCGAGCAGTCAGTCATGAAAGCGAAGTACGGTTCACGCAAACTGAGCATTGCTGTATGTTTATGTTCCAGTGAATGGATGATGCGCGAAGAGGGTTCGCGCCAACCTGGGGATGCGATATCCTTATCCTTTTCTCCAAAATAAGGCTACGATGGATTGCCCCGAAGGGTCACGTGAGTGATCAGTGTGATACACTTGGTCACGACGTTTTTTGGTGGGCTGTGAAGACTGAGGAAATGTGTCCAACTCCCTCAGTCTCTTGACTTCTTCGGGGAGACAGTCCTGGTTGGTTTCGATGAAGGAGTTTGTTTTACGATCGGTAGAAAAACCAACCGAACCCTGAGGAAGCACACCGAATGGTGAATTAACAGCTGAAGGCTGGTGAAGATCACCTGCTAATTGGGATCTCGATAGAGATGGCAAGATCTCAACATCTCGAACTAGGTCAGTTGGTCCAGTATCAGTTGTCAGTTTGTGACAGTCAGGGTCAGCACGAGGTATGTCTTGGAACAGATGACAGGATAATTGGTCAAATTGAATCGTTGGCGATGGAAGTAACTTCGTGTTGAAGATAGATTGTCCCTTAACATCGACATCTAAAATAGTGACACCCGACGTGGTTGTAGGAGATTGGCTTAAGCCACGGATTCTCCGAGAGCTGACTGGACGCTCGGCAGTGCGATTGTTAACGAAGTGTGCTTGACTGTCTGAATCGGACAACGGACGAAACGTTTGAAATTTGTCGGATGGATCACTATTGCTAATATGAGCAGTTGGCAAACGTACGATGGAACTGTCACCAAAATTTGCGAGGTAAAGAATTAGAGGATCGGAAATATAAACTCCTTGAATCGTAAACGTGGTGGCTCGTTTGCACTCCTCTTCAGAAGGAATGTTGTCTTTCCTATGAAGAAGAGTATGATGCTTACGATGACATTTCTGACAATCAAACACAGATTTGCAATTCGTAAGAGCATGAGAAGGCGTGAGACAATTCAGGCACCATCGTTGTGCCTTGGCGAATTGAACGCGTTCCTGAACCGATTTGAAAGCAAATAATTTGCATTTAGCGATACGATGAGTTCCCTCGCAAAACGCGCACTTTGAATAAGTGCACGCAGTCAAGGACCCTTTGATTTTAGGTTTTGCCTTCTTCGTGTCACAAAAAAGCGATGAAATTTGTGTTATGACAGCTTGATTAACTAACAATTTTTAATTACATAAAAACAAGTAAGTGGTAAAAAAAAATAAAAAAAATAAACATATATATTTTACTATAATATATATGTTTATTTTTTTATTTTTTTTTACCACTTACTTGTTTTTATGTAATTAAAAATTGTTAGTTACCAGCCTCAGAACAGACTCTGTCTAGTGAGGAGGGTAAGGAAAAAAAACTGTTGTACATAACTAATAATAAATAAACGCCCGGGTTGCCGGCACTGAAATTGAAAAAAATTGAAATTGATTATGATATGATAAAATGTTTTGGTTCGATACGATAGTTTGTACGGGTTCCGAGTTTAAATTTTGATTAGTTAATTCCTTGTGAATTGCGACGATTCGGAAATGCACGTTGTCAAAAGCTTCGCGAACTTGATTTTCAACTTTCGTGTTCGCCTCATCTAAGGCTAAAATGTCAAAATGAACCCTTTGAAAATCATCAACGATACGTTGCAACCTTGTATAATACGCTACAAAAAGTGGGTATTTGGTTCCATCTTGCAAAACACTTTGACCGACTTCATACATTTTGTTAATTCTGCTAATAGCTACGTTACGTATACGATGCATACCTTGTAAAGTTCTAGCCATGTTTTAACAATAAAGAAACGTACACACGAAATAATCTAAAACACGTAATGGTAGTAATAAATAGAATTCTTTTATATTTAAATATACGCTAGGTAGGTAGTAAACAATTAAGAACTAGTTAGGTACCGAATTCTATGATTCACTGTTTGAAATTCACTGTGTTCGAAATGACATTTCAATCTACGAAATATTTCATAGCATTCTTTCGTTTTGCCAAAGAAAGAATTTGATATCTAAAGATTTGCTGGTTTCCGGCACCATAAATGTAATGATCAGCCCTGGTGGTAAAACCATACATGGGTTAGAGTTTTCACTCTATGCGTGCTTTGCCTGTGGATCTCGATATAGTATGTTAACTGAAACAAATGGCGAAGGTATTCACAAGAGCACTTACGATAGTTAGTTGGCGATCATGCCCGGTTTGAGGTCCCTCGTGGTCGATTGGCTTTTGTCTGGATGACAGTTTATAACGATAAATTTTTATTTATTAATTATAATGTATTACAAAAACATGATAAGTAACACATTATTCCAAATGAGTTGAGAAGAAAACTCATTACGGGAAGGACAGATAGATATAAGTACATTTTACACAGATATTACACGTTTAAAAAATACAATATATTGAAAAGGAAAAAAAATACCTATATATATAAATAAATAAAAAATGCATTTTCAAGAAAAGAGATTTTAGAAATACTGAGAGACATCCATACACATAAAACATAAAAAACCAAACGTATGAAGGCGAGCCAATATTCACTGGTTTAAATACATTTTCAGGAAATATTCTTTAAGCGTTTTAACAAATATTTTTTTGTTAGCTACTGAATGCTTTATTTTATTAGGTAATGCATTGTGAATGAGATTGTGTGTGTGTAGAGTGGATTTGATATTTGCAAAGATTGACTGACGAAGGACCTTGAATTTTGTATTACTGTTTACTGCTTGGAACGAGGAAAAAACATATGCTGCATATAAAGGAAAGGACTCACCGAAACAGGATAAAGAACTTGTATGCTGGCAATTTTGTCTTCTTTCTCCCCGTCCAATTGGCACTGAAAACAGCAATAAGCGTGCGTTTCGTGTACACGGCGAACACGGCGGAATTAGGTTAACAGGTAGATTCAGCGGGAGCACAATGGCTATAGTAGGTATATGTTGCGGCGCGGGCTGTTGATTGCAGACTGACGTGGTGAAGGTAGTTATAGGTGCGGATTTTGGGAACAAGGTAGGACAGGATTTGCAACAATATTAATACCAATCCCAAGCAGTAACAGTATGTATGTGTGCTATGTAGGTGTGTGTATGTGTAGGTATATGTATTGGCGTAACCATGCCCCCCGCCTGGAAGGGGATGAAAGAATCCACTTCCATAAACCAAAAGAGTGCCAATACGTTTCAACGCGCAAACAAAAATTATAATGACAAGCGGTAGAATGTAATAAATTATGTAAAAGTTAAGAAATTATTATGTAAGTTATATAAATGCTTTTACCAAATGGTCAAAATGACTGATATAGCAAGGAAATAAAAAAAATAAAAAACATTGAAACGAAAAATATGATTTGAAAGGATTCAATAAATAATACTGAACCTGCGGTAGATAAAACTAGAAGTAGGGTTTGGTACCTATTTAACAATGAAACTAATCTAATTGATTTTTAAAAATTAAAGTATTATGAACTAACTTCTAAGATGTCGTTAAATCTATTGTGACGGTAAGGGACAGAGTTTAACAACGGCCCTGCGGTATGTTCTTTATATGATAGTAGTCTATTATTAAATTGACTACATTATCCCGAGCGGGCAATAGAATGGGATGACGACTGTCAAATTCTGTTTCAGCGTTACTCAATCTGCCTCCTACCCTTAGAATTCCGTCATGAAGAAACGGATTTAATTTCGCAATCGCTCGCCGAACCTTCTTCCCATCTTTGACTGCCTTTATATCTTCGGAGAAATGTTCTTGCTGTATAGAATTTATAACAGCGATTTCTGCAACTAAGATATGGCTTAATTCGAATGCTCGTGGTAATTTATTAATGAAACGAAAAACATAAATTACTATTCGAATTAATTTCGGCCATGAACTAACACGAGAAGTTAGTGCACACAATAACGGTGGAGCAATTGTTTTGGGGCGGTTATTGTCTTGAACGGACATCAAAATTTTTGTTTTTAATTCGGGTGGATCAGATATCGATTTCGTATCAAAACGTTGTAAAGGCCAATCACTTTTAGGTAATTGGGCAAATACGGGACCGTTAAACCATAACGGATGGTCTATTAGCTGAGCGGGAGTAAGACCCCGCGATAAGCAGTCGGCGGGATTGTCTTGACCTCTTATATAATGGAAGCATTCAGCCCCAAGATGGTTTTGTATTTGTGAGACGCGGTTGGCAACGAAGGTCTGCCATTTTGCAGGCGGTGAATTTATCCAAGCTAGAGCAACTGTGCTGTCGCAAAAAGCTAAAGTCGTATGATCTTTCGAATTTGATGTGTAGGTATTACTGACCGTATGCATTAATCGTGCAAGTACTAGCGCTCCACATAGTTCTAATCGCGCAAGTGAAATCGTCTTAGCCGGAGCGACCTTGGATTTAGCGCATAATAAATTAATTGTGGTTTTATCAGTATTCGGACAGTAAACATGTAAGTAAATAACACCTCCATATGCGCGTTCGCTTGCGTCTGAAAACCCGATAAGCGTTAATACACATTGGGGTTCGATTCCTAAAAAACGAGGAATTTTAATAGATTGCAGTAATGGCAATTCCTTTTTAAACTGTCGCCAAAGTGTGACAACTGTTTCAGGAGGAGTATCGTCCCAATTCAGGTTATACTCCCATAGAGATTTAATTATCAGCTTAGCCAATAATACAACTGGTGCGGCGAAACCCATCAAATCCCAAAGACGAGCAATCGTCGAGAGAATATTTCGTTTAGTACACGTTCTTTCGTCGGTGTGTACGACAAATACAAAATGATCAGAAGCGGGTATCCAATGAAGCCCTAGTATTTTTAGGTTTTCATCGGGATTAAATTCCACATGTTCCTTAACACGACGAGCTGTAGGAATCGTGGATAAAAACTTTGGAGAATTAGAAGAGAATTTTACAAGGTCGAATCCTCCGGCAGCGAATAACTGAATTAATTCCGTCGACAACTCGGTAGCTTCCTCGACTGATGAGCAACTGGTGACGAAATCATCCATGTAGAATGAGCCATTTTCCACCAAGTTTGCCGCGAGTGGGAAACGAGGTTTTTCATGCGTTGCGAGTTGACGCAGTGAACGCATAGCCAAAAATGGGCTACAAGACATGCCGAAAGTGACGCGATTAAATTCGAACAATTGTAAAGGGTCACTATTGTTAAATCTATACAGCATGCGCTGATAACGACGGCATTCTTCTTGCACTACGATTTGTAGGTACATTTGTTTTATGTCAGCGGTTATAGCTATTGCGAACAATCTGAAATTGAGGATAATGCGAAACAAATCACCTTGTAAATTCTTTCCGGTATGTAGGATGTCATTAAGCGAATAACCCGAATCGGATTTCATACTCGCGTCTAGCACCATGCAAATTTTAGTAGAAAGTTTATCTTCACGAACTACAATATGATGCGGTATAACGTAATGAGGTAAGTCAGAATTGTCGACCGGCGAAATGTACCCTTTCTGTAGGTATTCGCGCAATATTTTGTCATATTCTAACTTTATTGCGGGTTGAGATATCAAGCGGCGTTCGAGAGATCGAAACCTGCGTTCGGCGGCGGGTAACGATTCACCGAGAACAGAGGGACTGTTTCGAAACGGCAACGCGACGATATAACGACCTGCCGTGTCACGAGAGGTAGTGAGTTTAAAAATGTCCTCACACTCTTGTTCATCAGGCGTTAAAAACTTCTCATCTGGAATGTCTTCCAATTCGAAGAAGCGCGACAGGCAAAAATCATTATTTTGCGTGAACGTACAAAATGATTGCGTGGCGTTTATACTTGGGTTTTCAATCATCGTTGGGGCAGTACCCAAGATGAGATATCCCAAAGTGGTTTCAATAGCAAATGGCTGGCCGAGAGAACCTGATATTTTGTTTGCCTTTAGAATGCGAGCAAATATGTCACATCCTAAGATAATATCAATCTCACCGGGCGTACAGAATGTTGTGTCTGCTAAGGGCAAATTGTCAAGATACGACAAAGAGGAACGGTTAATGTTAACAGTAGGCAACTCACTGGTTATAGTTTCTACTACATATGGTTTAATCGTATACGACTGAGTGATGTCATAGCGGGAATGTAACTTTAAGCAAGTTACGCCATTTGTCACATTTCTTACGTCACCTATTCCCGTGACGTAAGTACTTGGAGATGACCGCACCGTAAGATTCAAGCGTGAACAGCATTTGCGCGTAATTATGTCCCTTTGGGAGCCGCTATCTATTAGAGCCCGTAACGTCTGTACCTGGCCCTTAGCGTCTCTGGTAGTGCAAACAGCCGTTCCTAAGAGTGCAGTAGTATTTGCACTAGGGCATGAATTTGTTACACATAGCGAAACCGGATTCAAAGAATTTAAGTTATCATTATCGGCATCTGCTTGTAACGCGGGAGATGGTATTGGGTCTGTTTGTGACTTTCGCCCATCAGTTTGTTTGAAATGCAATAAACTATGATGGTTGAGCGCGCATGTTTTGCATGTACTCTTTGATTTACAAGCTTTCGTGATGTGCCTAGTACTGAGGCAGTTCACACAAACTCGAATATTCGATGACTTAATAAAGTTAAATCGATCGCGTGGTTCTAGACTTGTGAATTTAGTACATTGGTATAAAGGGTGCGATCCCTTTTGACAACAAAAACAAATTTCGATGGAGTGATTATCGATTTTTTCGACATTAATAAATGCCTTTGCGGAATTAGTTTTTAGCGGTTTAGCGGTATAATTAATATTTGAGCCAAGGCGGTTCGAGGTCGGTTGCGTGAATTGCGCGCGGTTGAGAATTCGTTGCTGTTGTCTTACAAAGTCGATTAGTTCCGCGCTGGAAGGTAAATTTTCATTATTTTTAATAGAAGATTCGAAAGCCTTTACAGTCTCTATGTCAAGCCGTTTAAGACCCAGTTGTAGCAATATGAATTCTGCGAGGTCTTTTATTTTTAATTGCTTCAGCGCGGCGATGTTAGCGGAGTATGCATCTGCGAAATTCTCTAAAGAAGCGGGCGTGGCCGAGTTAACTGGAGGCAATTTCAGCAATCGGTCAAAGTATGATTCAGCAAGAACGCGTTGATCATTATACTTAGTACACAATGCGTCCCAAATAACTTGATAATTTGTACCAGTAGGCGTAATAGTTTTGCAAATATTTAATGCTTTTCCGGTTAATTTAGACATCAGATACTGCATCTTTTCAGCATTATCCAGAGAATCATTCAAATGTATAACCGAATTATATGTTTCATAGAAAAGAGGCCAATTATCTAATTTTCCGTCGAAGCACGCTATTTCCAAAGGCGGTAACTTAATTTGACGGCGAGGTTTCGCAACTGGATTGGACAGCATATTTGCTTCGGTATATTTAATAACCCCGAAGAGTTCTTCAAATGCATTTAATTGAGAGTATTCAGCAATTGCTTCCGGATTCAATTCCAGTTCGCAATCCACCTTTTCATCTAAAATTGTTATAAATTCAGAACGAATTTTTTCAACAGTAGTTGCGCCTGACAAAAAAGATTGGCGATTGCTAATGCTTTCCGAAGCTTTCCTTATCTTGTCATACACCGACTGTAAGCTTGCAAAGCTAGCTGATAGTTTAGCATTTAAACGTTTGAGACGTCTTTCGTCCCGAGACGACCCGGATGACGCGCTTGTAGTCATTTTATTTATTCCGGTTATATTTTACAAAATATGAGACGATAAACAACTAAAACTGCGGTTAAAATAATGTGTCTGTATTATTTATGCGGAATTAATTAATTAATATTTAATAAATATTTAATTAATTCACAGTGATAACCGCACGGGGTTAAATTGACTGGTGAGCTGTGAAAGGTTAACAGATGCGCCGTGCACTATTTTATTTTGCGTTTATTATCATTAACAAATTATAAATATTACGATCGTATTATTCTATTTGTAATGTAATCCAATAATATAAACAATACGAATATTAAGAAATAATCGTATTATTTATAAGGTAGGTAATGCGATTTGATTAGCAAGATACAATTACATGAGTTATCAGAAATAAATATCAAAGCAGTGTCTTGTATCTATTTATTCTAACAGCGGGTAAATATGTTATTTCCAACCATAATACGATAGGTATAAAGAAACAAATTACTCATGTAGGTATATCAAACTGCGGGTATGCGGGTAATTATTTATATGCGGTATTGTAAAAACGTATTCACACTCTGCTGGATTATTATCTACTAATATTATGGTTCAAAAATGTCCGGCTCGTTTGGATCAAGATGTATGAGATTGTGTGTGTGTAGAGTGGATTTGATATTTGCAAAGATTGACTGACGAAGGACCTTGAATTTTGTATTACTGTTTACTGCTTGGAACGAGGAAAAAACATATGCTGCATATAAAGGAAAGGACTCACCGAAACAGGATAAAGAACTTGTATGCTGGCAATTTTGTCTTCTTTCTCCCCGTCCAATTGGCACTGAAAACAGCAATAAGCGTGCGTTTCGTGTACACGGCGAACACGGCGGAATTAGGTTAACAGGTAGATTCAGCGGGAGCACAATGGCTATAGTAGGTATATGTTGCGGCGCGGGCTGTTGATTGCAGACTGACGTGGTGAAGGTAGTTATAGGTGCGGATTTTGGGAACAAGGTAGGACAGGATTTGCAACAATATTAATACCAATCCCAAGCAGTAACAGTATGTATGTGTGCTATGTAGGTGTGTGTATGTGTAGGTATATGTATTGGCGTAACCACATTGTATTGTCTATATGCGATATATTGTAATGAGTAAATACCAAATTTAGTTGTGTTGGTAGATGATGCTAAGTGTATTTGATTTTGGGATCGTGTTTTGTGCTGGTGTATGTCTGAATTAAAGGCTGGTCTGATGTTAGTGTGTGCGGATCTATGTATGATTTGTAATATTGCACTAGTGATATTGTATTTAGGTAGAACCGTAAAAGGAAGTATGTTTGTCTTTGAATATATATGTTTGATATGTGTATCCCACGGTAGGTGGTAGATATTCTTTATAGCTCGATTTTGAATCACCTGTATATCTGATATTTGTTTTTTAGTAATAGTGCCCCAGATACCAACTAAATAACTCAGATGGGAGTGAATCATCGCATAGTAAGTGGCCCGTAGTAGAGATATGGAGAGAAGACCTTGGAGTCGGTACAGAACACCGGTAATTGGGGAAATTTTTGATTTCACATGCTCAACATGGGAATTCCACGTAAGTTTAGAGTCTATTAATAGCCCTAAATATTTCGTAACTTCCATATTTTGGAGTTTATCAGTTCCAAGTGAAATATTCATGGACTCATAATCCTTATTACCGAAAGTTAGATCGTGCGTTTTTTTATATTGAGGCTCAATTTATTAATACGGAGCCAATTAGCTAAAATTGAGACATCTACATTCATTAGAGACTCGAGGTCACTCAGGCTTTTACTGTGATAGTAGATTACAGTATCATCCGCATAAAGTCGGAGTTTTCCAGAGATACCACATTTAGTTATGTCATTGACATATAGCAAGAAAAGCAGAGGGCCAAGAATTGATCCCTGTGGCACTCCACATATGATTCTACCTAAGCCACTCGAGACCCCTTTGACTTCGACAAGACAAAATCTATCATCTAAGTAGCTTCGGAGGAGGTTTAGGGGCTTCCCAACAATTCCCAAATATTCCAATTTCTTTAAGAGTATTTCATGATTGACCGTATCAAAGGCTTTTTTGAGATCTATAAATATGGCTGCCACATATTCACCCTGGTCTATATACTGTTGAAGGGTAGAGATAAAATCAAAGGCGGCACATTGAGTACTAGAATTTTTCCGAAAGCCATATTGTTGTGGTGTAAGGATATTATTCGCAGATATGTATTTAAGGAGTCTATCTTTGATTATGGTCTCAAATACTTTTGAAAATACCGATATAAGTGATATAGGACGGTAGTTAGAAATACATGTTTTACAGTCTCCTTTATGTATAGGTATTATTTTCGCAAGCTTTAATTCATTTGGAAACTTTCCCGAGGACAGTGACCAATTAAAAAGTTCTGCTAGGTGACCCGCTAGTTCTTCTTTACAAGCCTTAAGAACTGATGGTGTTACTCCATCGAGTCCCGGTGCTGCTTTCAGCTTTGTTTTAGAGATGATCCTCAATACCTCATCTTTGTTTGTCCTAGCCATGTATAAGGATTGGCAAGCCTTCGGTTCTACAAGGACGGTATTGCAGTCGTCCGGGAATGACGGAATGGTAGCTGCTAACTTTTCTCCTATCGAGAGGAAAAACTCATTAAATGCCGATGCTATTTGATCCGGATCCTTAATTTCGCAGTCATTTACGATGAGGGATTCTATTTCGTTGGTTGGTTTATGTGCTCGGTTTGACAGAATAGAGTTTATGATTTTCCAAGTTTTAGTAGGGTTATTTTGGTTTTGTTGAAAGCTGTTCGCATAATATTTGTGTTTTAGACTTCGCCTATAATTAGCAATGGTATTTCTCAATCCCTTTTTAAGTGTTACAAGAGTAATATTACCAGGGTCTTGTTTCCACTGTTTGTGAATCTGGTTTCGTTCTTTGATTAAGGAATTTAATTTGGAATCAAACCATGGAGTATTCAGTTGTTCCCGACTTCCTAATCTTGTTTTTGGTTTGGTTGTACCTGATTCTATTGCCTTTTTAATGTGGTAATTGAATATTTTAAAAGGGTCTTCTGAGTTGCTTATGTCGATCGTGAAATTGTTATCAAGAAGATAGGATTTTACTGCCATACTGTTGATGATAGGTCTCGTAATCCGGGATTTGGTTCTATTATTAAAACATTTTTTTAAGTTGTTCTTATAGTCAACAATAAGTATGCTATGGTCACTAAGTGGATCTAATATTCGATATAGTAGTCTGAATGTTTTGCCTATTTGATATGAAGTGATCTATAATTGTGCTGCTTGTATCAGTAACTCTCGTGAGAAATGTTTTGTTGTGTATTAAAAAATTGTAAGATTCTAAGTTGTTGCAAAAATTTAATGAAGAGTGTGTGGATATAGATACGTCAATGTTAAAGTCTCCGAATATTAATGTATCTTGTCTACTTTCGTTCAGTATGTTTTCTAGGTGTATTAAAAAATCCTGCATGTTTGTGTTAGGTTTTCGATAGATAGCATAAATGTTGACTGGTTTCCTATCACTGCTACAAAGACTTATACCTAAAAAGGAATTTTGATTTGAGAATTTTTCAATAACTGCACACTTCATAGTATCAATTACATATATTGCTACGCCACCTCCTCCTTCGTTGGGGCGAGAGGCAAAAACACTTTTGTAACCACTCAAGGAGTAAAAATTTTCCTCTCCAACATTAAGCCACGTTTCAGTGATGACGAGGACGTGCACAATATGCAGCGAACTTCTAACTTTTTCTTCGATCTCATCAAATTTATTACGGATGCTTCTCGCGTTCAAGTACATTATTCGTAGACAGTTCATCACGGGATTATAATCCTCGATGGTGAGGCACTTATGCTCATGTATGTTACACTCCATAATCGATTGTTGCAAGATCCTTTTTCAGTGCAGCTTGGTAGGCCGGGCAGTTGTCCCTGTCTCCAGTGGAATGAGCAGCTGGCTTACCAAATCTGGTACATGTAGCGCAGACTGGATCGGAAGCGGCATTTGGGCAGGATTCGCGGGTGTGCAATCGGCTCATGTTTTTTTTTAAGAGCGCGCAGGAGCGCCGAGAAATTTTAACGATAGGTATTTGTAAAAATTATTTCTATTTCGTTCATCTCAGCGGGGACAGCAAAAGCGCTATCGGTGTATTGGTGAACCCCAATGCGTGTGTGTGCGTGGCTGCAGGTGTTGGAAGCACGAATCGCCGCGCCGCGCCCGCCAGCGACTTTGCGTTCTTATTATTTCATTTACTGTTATTCATTTATTCCAAAAATTAAGTAGGTGCCTAGGTACATATTCGTAATAAAATAGCGAGGTCTACATTATTTAATATTGTATTGTACTTAACTTTATTATTATTATTACTTACTACAAATACATGTGACTGCCTGCTCCGAGCTCATCTTCTGCACACGCACAAGTCAATGAGACTTGTGGGTGCGTGTATACAGGTTGCTGCCTGCTGCAACAGATAAGTCAATACGCGTCGCGACTTGAGCGTGCGTATTCCTATATAATAGATATCTTCTGCGCTCATAGTTCATTCATCTTGTTACTATTAGTAAAGTAAGATGCACGCTGTTTTGGTTTAGTAATATCGGGAGATTCATACCATCTTTTTTTATAAAACGGCAGCATAGGCGCAGTAGGTACATCACGTACTTTGTGATTGTATAGTGTTTTTATTTTTCGCTGGCTGCATCACTCTACTGTTTTTGACTAGCCTTTTTACTGGAAACTATTCTACGTCAAATACAGACCTTCGAATTTTGACCCTGAAACCCCCTTGAATATTGAAATCTGTTTGGTCATTTCTCACGATTTACACATATAGGACATATGGTGAGTAGATACCTACTAAACTATTCATAAATTATTCATAAACTATTATTATAAACATAAACTATTCATTCATAAAAACTCAATATTACAACACAATTTCCTTTTTTAATTAAACATATAAATATCGCTAAAAATGTTGTTGTTTTTTGGCTCTCCCTGAATAACGTAAATTCATCAGTTTTGACTGTATGCATAAAGTGCATTAGTGCAAGTCGGTACATTTGTTAACATATCTAGTAACCTATAATAAATATTATTCTACGTCTTAGGCTGCGTATACACACGCCAGCCGAACAACGGATTATGGGAAAGGAACGAAGCAAAAGCAAACTGCCCGAAACGCTGCGCCGCTTGCGGTTGCTTCGTACCTTTACCATAATTCGTGGTTCGGCTCGCGTCTCTGTCCGCAAAGAGTGGCGTGCACTGATTTTTCAGTGGGCTAGAATCCTAAGATTGAAAATACGACATTAATGATGTTGTCGAAGCTGAAAATTATTTTTTTTCCGAAATTTCAATTTTCAAATTCTGTGCACGCCACTATTCGCAAATATATACGTAGCATAAGATATGTGTATTTAGAAATTGAGTTACATAAAATCGACTACTATATTACCTACCTTCAACTCAAAAAATTTTTTCTTACAGATAAATAATGGGTAAAAGAAATGGAAACAAAGCGCGTTTGTTTTTATCTACTAGACGAAAAAAACCGATTATTAGTATCAAACGACAGATTCATGTTGCACCACGTTCGACATCTAGGTAAGTCGAAATATCGCTTTCCTGTCACTCTTACTACTGAACCTTCCTAAGGTTACCTTTACGTACGTAAAGTTTTTTTTCCCGTAAGTTGCTCACATAAGAGAGTTATGGCAAAATTACCAATGGGTATCGTTTACATTGATAATTTTGCCATAACTCTCTTACGTGAGCGACTTACGAGAAAAACCTAAAGATTTATGCTATGAGAGCCGTGTATTATGTAGCATGTATAACGGGAAAATGGGATGGACAAATTTAAATAAATAAATCATTTGCATTTACAGGGATATGGATGTCATCGATACTACTTTTGGAAACTTAACTACATCTTCACTAATGCGTGAAAATTGTGCATCGTACTATTGCAAGCCGGAGAAGTATACTGATGATCCAAATTTAGTAAGCGATCTTCGAGATTGTGGAATATGGACTGATATCCAACAATTCTTATTGTCTCTAATAGCAAATGCAGAAAGTCTTATTATTGACGTGACAAATAACACTGTGGAGCAATTCAACAACGTTATCGCCAAATTTATAGGTGGAAAAAGGGTAAATTTTACTACAAGAGGATCTTACCAAGCAAGATGTTTTGGAGCAGTAACTTCGTGGAATAGTGAATTGGCAACCCATTCAAGAATACAAAAGAAAATCCAAGGCCACAGTCCCGGCAAATACACGAAGCACTTTATAGAGAGAAAACGACGTTCGAAGGAGAATAAACAAATGTGTCGAAAAAAAAAACTAAAGTATAATGAAAATACGACAGAAAAAAGAAAAAAAGTTACAGGGCCCGATGAAAATTATGGTCAATTGGAATTAGAACCAGATATGCCACCTGAAATATTTGAAACGAAAAAAGAGGAATTTCTCAAAGAATTATCTTCAACCAATAAGGAAGAGCTCGAACGGAATACGGTAGGCCAAAGCAATAACAATCTGTGGGCAATTGAAAGACGTAAGCGGATAACGGCGTCTAACTTTGGAAAAATATATAAGCTTCGGCAAAAAACTTCAGTTACGGGAGTACTAAACTCTTTACTGTACTCACAATTCAAAGGAACTATGGCCACAAATTATGGAAAAGAAAATGAAAGCCTAGCAATAGAGCAATTTTCAAAAAAAAACAAGTTTTCAGGTATCCGCTTGTGGGCTATTTATCGATAAAACCAAAAACTTTTTAGCGGCAAGTCCGGATGGCCTTATCGGTGAGGATTCTATAATTGAAATTAAATGCCCTTATAGTATAGCAAATATGTCACCAGAAGAGGGAATTGCACAAAAGATAATTGATTACTGTAAATTGGAAGACCATTCTTTAACATTAAAACGGAATCATAATTACTTCTACCAAGTACAAGGCCAGTTACATATTACTCGTCGTAATTATTGTTATTTTGTTGTGGGGAGTCCAAAAGGTTTGCTGTATGAAAAAATTGAGAGGGTCGATGAAATCTGGCAAAAAATCGTTCCACTGTTAGAAAATTTCTACCACCAATGCCTTTTACCAGAAATAATTGACGGTCGCATACCAAGAAATTTACCGGCGAGGGAAAGGTCTGGACCATAAATTGTTTTAATTTCATTGTGTAGATGTTAAACAGTAATTTTTTTTACAATAAAGCGTTTAAAAACAAAAAATATTAGATCATTGAAGAAGATTGAAAATGTCAAGTGATGTAGGAGGTATTCCCAAAAGTGCATTTTTCTGTAATAATATAACGTATTAAAAAAGTTAAATAAAAACTAAACTAGTTATGTGTATGTACCTAATATGTAGCACAATAAACAATATGGTGCCTCTTATACATAGATTTCAATATTCATTTGTATAATATGATATTATAATAACATAATCGATTCAACAACATGTGGTAGATGCATGTACCACTGAACATACGCTGTACCAGCATTCCATCAAATGATCAGTGGTGTATGTACTTACCATCACACATTTTCTTGTAAAATATAATTTTTTTGAAAAAAAAATCTAGAACAATATATTTAGTCAAATATAAAAGTTTTTTTTTGGTTCGGTAGTTGTATCTTAAAAAAAGTGTCCTATAAAGGGATAATATTATGTTGAGTACAACCTTCAAAAGTTATCAAAAAATATTTTAATTAATTTTTGTGTTCCATATCCAACTCGGCAATACGGAACGGAATCATCTCGGGGTCTGTCTGTAACAGGTGTTTTTTTTCAATTTTTTTCCATTAATTTATTTGACGTAAACAAATTAAATTTGTCACAATAACTTTAGTAAATAAGCTCGGTAAGTATTGGCACACTCAAAATAAGTCACCAAACAGAAAAATAATTTAAAAAAAACATCGATAACTCGGGACATGACAACACTAGTGGACTAGTGTATCGATATAATTATTGAGAATGTCACATCACTTCGTTGACTGTATACGTATTCAACAAAACCCTCTCCGCCCCCCCTCACCCCCGAATACTGAGAGAAAGGGACACATGCACCTCAGCCTGATAATACCTAAATAAAATTGTCAAAATCGAGGTTTTGTAGTCCTCATTTTTCTACTCCAAAACTGAACCAATTTCCAAGATTTTTTTTACCAAATGTATTGGAAGAAAACATTCTATGTCTGTACGTTTTGCTTTTTTTAAAAATACATCGTCTAATTTGTATACTGAACGTTTGTTGATGGCGTTAAAAAAAGGCAATTTTAACAATTTTTGAAGGGTTATAACTCCTATAAAAAGTAACTTATCAAAAAAATCAAAACGTACCGACACGCTTGCGGTCAATATTCATATTATGTAAAAAAAATATTTTCTCTAGTGTCAAAATTCAGAGAGGGAAATGAGGAATACGTTTGTATGGAAAAAACACCACCCGGTTTCCTCTTAACTTGTCCGCATAAGTTTCAGGTACAATATTCATGTTATTGAAAAGCGATTTATTTTCCTGCATTATTTTTTTCATTTCATTAAAGTTTTGGGTGACTATTTTTGTGAGCGGCCGGTGAATTTTTAATTCGCCCTTCATTTCATTATTTTCTGCCACTAAATGAGCTATAATGTTAAATAAATTATCCATTCCTTCATTTATTTTTTCTTTTTGGCCCATGGAAATTTTTCCTTTACGTTCTGAGAGGGTTGTCTTCATGGAATTAATTATTATTCTCGAGTTAGTAAGTGCGTTACTCACTTGATTTGTCTCTATCAATATAGACTTTTCTTCCTCATCATCTCTATTATTCTCCGAATCAGACAATAAATTATCGTCCTCTTGTTCGGTTGGGGATCTTGGGGTCATAAAAGATTTCGTAAAAGGGTCTGAATTTTTTACTCTGGGTGTTTTATTTCCCTTTTCCATGTTTAAAATTCCAATAATTTTAATAAATAAATAATTTAATATTTTATACACCTACTGCCATCTGTTAATGAATATCGGTAAGTAGTATTTCTTTAAATTAGTATATTTACCGTCATCTATTATCAAGCCTGTTTGCAGTTTTATTTAATTTTCCTACTACTTTACTGCCATCTATTGACTGGTAGGGTATCTGGTTAAAATGATTTTTGGTTTAGTGTATGTACGCATTTACCGCCATCTATGAACAGGTAGTTTATAAATACAATATTAAAATAAAAGATTTTGGTTTGTTCGAGGATCGAACCCTTCTCCGAAGATACGGGAGCCAAACACTTTACTCCGACGCCAAATCACTGTTGAGTGCCAGCGAGATTAAAGGCAACATTAAACAACTGTCAACGAAATGTACTAGGGTGTATTTCAGTTGTTTTTAACATAAACACTGCAATTATTGTTTAATTCACAATTCAAATTTGTTAAGCATTCACTTATTGCCAGATTTTTTTTTTATTTTTCCGATGTGTATTGTTTTATTTAGTTCACTTATTAAAGTTTAGACTATCTTTTAGTTCACTTATACAGAATTAAAGTTTAGACTTTCAGTTTTGATATCACTTTTGAGGCACTCCTCGTTCGAGTATCGATAAAACAGACACACGAGGACATAAATTCTGCACAAAGTTTTATTATACACACAAAATTTCAGTTTGTTTACCACTTTTAGTACGAATTCTCAAAACATTTCTAGGTGATAAAATCATAGGTAGATAATCGGTAATTGTTCCGCTATTGAGTCCACGCTCAAAACACACTTTAAAAAATTAAAATAAATTGTACTAGGTAGATAATAGTGAGTAATAAGTAATTCAGTAACCGGAATTTAAAAATATTGCGTTTTAATGATTATTTTGTTAACTTTAAAAATGCGAAATGTCATTTTTCAAGGACCGCCATGTTATTAATTACGACGATGAAATATGCACTTTTAAAAGGAAAAATCACTCTCTGTCAGTTACACAATAAAAAGTACGAATTTCTATCTTCGAAAATGATAAATAATGCGTATTAATCATTATTTTGTTAGGTTTCGTAAATTCAAAGAATCATCACTTATTACGCGTGCATCACGCGAGACGCAAGCCTATATGAAATGTGAAACTGTTCCTTAAATATACCAAACCACCCACAACTGTTCCATGTGAAACATGTTTTACATGCAATTTACAAATGAGCCAACCTAAAAATAAAAGAAAGCATTCACGAAACGAGTAGCTAGAAGCGATACATAGACGATATTATTACGAAAGTACCTGATTTCCCAAATTACGTATGTAATTATTTTAATACCTAAAACGACAATAAATAAAAGAACACGCACGCGTTTTTCTTTTCAATAACACCCAAGTTTTGAAAGGTTTGTACTGCAAGTAGGATTAGTATTATAGACAAGTTTGTACCTGTATTTATAATAGAAGAACATGGAAAGAAATGTATTAGAATTATTAGACATACCCGCTAGACAAACCCTGCTTTGCCAAACAAACCATTCAAAACCTGGGATGTTTTTTTTAAATTATGATGACATGCGAGTTTATTTAAAAGAATTCATTTTATAAGCACTATATTATCAAGTATTTATAAAATAAATTCACCAAAATAAACTCTAAACAATTTCGGTAATTATTTTTTATAAATAATACACTCACTTTTGTATCACAAACCACGTTACACAAACCTAGCGTAGCCGCTAAACTACTTGAAAACTGGGATGTTTTTCTTGCCTTGACGCGAGCAGGCGGTATAAAGGGGCACTTTCTTTTGTATCACAAACCATGTTACACAAACCTAGCGTAGCCGCTAAACTACTTGAAAACTGGGATGTTTTTCTTGCTTTGACGCGAGCAGGCGGTATAAAGGGGCACTTTCTTTTGTATCACAAACCATGTTACACAAACCTAGCGTAGCCGCTAAACTACTTGAAAACTGGGATGTTTTTCTTGCCTTGACGCGAGCAGGCGGTATAAAGGGGGCACTGTATTGGCGTACCGTCGCGAAAAATCCGCGACGTAATTTCCGACAAGTGTGGCGCCGGTCTTACAATGGTTTCGGAAATAATTCAAATTAAGTAGGTACCTACTTTCGTTGTAGTAAATGTTTTTGAATTTTTAGGTTGGCAGTGTGTATTAACAATTTGCGTATTGCAGTTTCACACGGCACAAGAATGGCCTTCTTATTTAAAAAGATGGCGGTCCTTGAAAATAACATTTCGCATTTTTAAAGTTAACAAAATAATCATTAAAACGCAATATTTTTAAATTCTGGTTACTGAATTACTTATTACTAACTATTATCTACCTAGTACCTACAACTTATTTTAATCTTTTAAAGTGTGTTTTGAGCGTGTATTCACTAATGAATGGCGGTCCTTGAAAAATGACATTTCGCATTTTTAAAGTTTACAAAATAATCATTAAAACGCAATATTTTTAAATTTCGGTTACTGAATTACTTATTACTAATTATTATCTACCTAGTACAACTTATTTTAATTTTTTAAAGTGTGTTTTGAGCGTGGACTCAATAGCGGAACATTTACCAGATAATCTGTCAATTTTTTGGAAAAGGTCACTTTATAAGCATATCTCGGTAGAATACCGGAAGACAGACACACCGGGTGATAGCCCGAGAAATTAGTATTTGTAGCAAATTTGTTTCGATTTAGACACTATTTCATGTTATGATTCTGCAAAAGGCTTCATGATTAATTACCGGCGGTAATTTTACTTTTGAGTCTGTTTGCTTGTCCGATAAAAACGATAAGGTGTTGACAGAAGCTTGACGATAAGTAGACTGAATACACTTATTAGTCTCCTTGACAACGTTTGTTAGTGGACTGATATTAGCCAGGGTAGGCACCCAAGTGCGAACTCACCAATAGGTTTGAATTCTGGCCTTCGTATGTGAAACAGAACAAACCCATCGAAATCCAATTAGGCGTTACGAAACAATAGTAACAAAAATGGATTAACTAAACATTCAAAAGTAAACAATTTATTATTGGCACCTGTGTTGAAGGCACAATTATTTAGTTGGTACCATAAATAAACCAATCCTAATATTGCCTGTCTTTAAATAAAGGCTTCATTACAGTATCAGCTTTGTATCTTTATATGAATGATGAAAAAATATATTTTTTGAAGTATTTAAATGGGTCATTAAATATGTCTATTTCATTATTTGAGCAGTGTACAGTGTTATAATATCTTAATGTTCGCGGGTTTAGGGGAGAAATATCCTGTATTTGTATGGTAGATTTTAATATAGAAAATATCTTGCATCCTCCTTGTTGAATTTCTTGGTGGTGTGTTGATGTTATTTTGAGATAAAATGTTTGGTGTATCAACTGATGCATGTACAATTTTGTGTAAAAGCAATAAATCGGAAAGTTTACGTCTGGCTGTCAGAGAGTGTTGTTTGTAGTGTAACATTCGGTCATTGTACGTTCCAAATTGACCAGATAAACCTTCGCGATAAGCAATTACACGGGTTTATTTTCTCTGTATGGATTCGATTGTTTTTTGTAGATACTAACTAACTAACTAACCATCACGCCGTTTCCCCGCAGGGGTAGGCAGAGAGGACAATTATGGTACAATTTTTTATCTTACAACTAACATGGTACAATTTTTTATCTTACAACTAACTAACTAACTAACTAACCATCACGCCGTTTCCCCGCAGGGGTAGGCAGAGAGGACGGACCGCCACACAACTCGATCTTGGCCCACACTCTTTGCCTCGTTCACATTCATACATCGTCTCATACATGCTCTTCTATTATTCCGACTCTTCACATGGCCCGACTCAAGTATCTGATTCACTTGGTCGTGCCATGTCTTCCTCGGGCGTCCGCAACTTCTTCTACCATTCACATTTGCATCATATATTCTCCTTACACTCCTTTCCTCGTTCATTCGCTCTACATGCCTATTCTTACAACTAGCAATACATAATTTTTTTTAAACATGTTATAGTTATGTTAAACACATCTATATCCGCTGGTAGAGCATTAAGCAATGTCATACCTCTTGTCATGCTATGTTAAGTCCTTTGAATATATAATGTCTAGATAGAGAGTTGCGCTGTAATTCCGACAAAAACAACAGGCCAGATTTGAAACACTAGTGTGTGTGATACGCACACAACTATACCAGCTCCCGAGTATTTCCCATAAAAGTGTAAAAATATGTTTTGATTTTGCGGAACCTATAATTCTTTTAATTTAGAATTCATTTACATAAGATAGTTTCTATATATAATGATATAAATGAAAAGAAAATCATTGTTAAAAGAGATTTATTTTTATTTGATTATTTTTAACAAAAAAAGACAACGAAAAGCATTACAAACGTTTTTTTTAGATAAATAATAAAGACAAAATACATTTAAAAAAATTACGTTAAACAGTTGTTTTGATCAGAGCAAATAACAGTTGTTTTAGCTGGTTGCCAGCTCCGCGGCTTTTTCTTATTATTCTATCCACTTACTTCGTAATATAGGATCATTAGGTATTCTGTAAAATATGTATGAATAAAATTAAAAGTTTACTTGATACTTCACCAAACAAACCTGTCACATTTTTTGTAATTATAATAGATAAATTTCGTATCTATAACTTTTTTAAATATAGTGTCAACGCGAAGAATTTACAAACACTTAAACATAAAGGCAAACTTTCACATTTACAATATTATTATAAATGGTGTACTTTTGGGTAATTATTAAAAACCTATTTTAAAATTAACAACGCACTCATGGGGAAATTTAATTTGAAGAACAGGCAACCCTGTAAACATGGCGTCAAATAGCGTTGTCCTAAGATATCCAGTAAAGACTTTTTCCTCACGATGACACTAATTGTAACTTAAATTCAGTCAATTAAATACGACCTTCAGAAGGTAAGAGTAAAAAGGCCAAATGAGCCGTAGTACTAGTAGCTAGAAACATGAAGGGTATTGCAAAGCCCTATCTAGTTAGAGGATTACGAAAGAATCCGTAGAATCAAAAAAAAAAAAACCAAACTGTCAGACCAAATTACACTATTAAAACTGAATTGTTTCTTTTTGCAAGTGGTTATTTAAAGGTAACTTACCGATGACAGATAACATTTTTTTGTTGTTTTCAATCGTCCTTTGTAATTCCTACACACTGTTATACCGCAAATCGTCATTTTCAAATGACACACAACACGTGTTTACCGCACAACGATAGTGTCGCCACTGAGCGGACAGGACGAGCTTATCAGTGAACAGTTCACTGATATTTTCTTTGACGTTTCGTCGCTCAAGCGTTCTATCTAGACATAATATAATCAAAGGTTGAGCCATGACATCTGTCCGCCCCTGCGGTATGTAGAATAGGACGTGTCTACGAGTTCTACAGTATTTGTCAGGAACGAATAAGCAGTGTTACCGAAGCTCCCGATTTTACGGGAGATCTCCCGATTTTTCACTTCATCTCCCGATCTACCGGAATGGGCATCCAATCTCCCGATTTTTCGAAGTTCTCATCGATTTATCGTTTCTGGTCGATTCTTTGTTTATGGTCTGCTTATGGTCTGGTATTAAAAAAAACTAAAAAATTCACCGGATTCGGGTATAATTACAAAATACTGCAATCTAAGTATATCTCTATTATAGACACATACAAACCGATCATCTATGTATTATGAGCTGGAAATTATAATTTGTTACGAAACGCAGAGGTGCCAAACTGGATTTTCTTACGGGCCATTTATGAGATGTAGCGTGTGTAAGCGGGCCAAAC
The DNA here is from genome assembly GCA_917563855.2 of Limnephilus lunatus. Taxonomy (NCBI): domain Eukaryota; kingdom Metazoa; phylum Arthropoda; class Insecta; order Trichoptera; family Limnephilidae; genus Limnephilus; species Limnephilus lunatus. The sequence goes on along the minus strand of OU830592.1, from coordinate 104,997,829 downwards.
AAAAAACTAAAACCCATACTCAATTGTTAAAAGGGAGGGTAAAATGGTAAATTATCTTGAGCCGGATGCCTGACTTATTTTGTTTTTGATAAGCTCATTGATGTCGGGTGTCATATTCGTGGTAGTTATTTTAAGAATCGAAAGGAGTTGTTCATCCGTATGCCTTGAGCGATGTTTGTTCTTATTTATTTTCAAAACGGAAAACATCTGCTCGCGTAAATAGCTACCAAACAAACACAAGATAAGTGCTGTATGCTTTCTTTTATTTGGATGTACATAACAACACATTTACTGCAATTTTTTAAGGTTAAAATTTTGGCAAGGATTAAAATCAAACTTCCTTTAAAAAAGGTTTTTCTCCACTGTTAGACGGCTTGTGGATTTTTAAATGTTCCTTTAGAGAACATGAATATTTACAATCGGAACAAGAAATAGGTTTATTTCCACTGTGAGACGGCTTGCGAGTTTTAAATGTTCATTTTGAGAACATGAATAATTGCAGTCGGAACATGATAATGGTATTTCTCCACTACGAGTAAACTTATAAGTTCCTTGCTCTTATAAGTTCAAGTCCTTAACTTATAAGTTCGTGCTCCTTTCTAGCACAACCATAGCAATCGGAACATGCAAAAGGTTTTTCTCCATTGCGAGACGGCTTGTGGACTTTTTAATGTTCCCTTTGAGAACATGAATAGTTGCAGTCGAGACATAAAAAAGGTTTTTCTCCACAGTGAGTGAGCATCTAAATTTTATGTTGTCACTTCCAAGAACGTAAATAGTTGCATTCGGAACATGAAAAAAGTTTTCTCCATTGTGAAACAGCTTGTGGGCTTTTAAATGTTCTTTTTGAGAACATGAATAGTTGCAGTCGGAACATAAAAAAGGTTTTTCTCCACAGTGAGTCAGCATGTGGATTTTAAATTGTGAATTTCGTGAACATGAATACTTGCAGTCGGAATATGAAAAAGGTTTTTCTCTACTGTGACACGGCTTGTAGACTTTTAAATGTTCCTTTTGAGAACATGAATAGTTGCAGACGGAACATGAAAATGGTTAAATTGATTAAAACTCGTTTAGGTAGCGGTAACAATTTCCATAATTTCATTAACAATTTTAATTTGGCCCATGCACTTTTTTTTTATGATTCTACTGATATTGTAATAGTGGGTATTTATTAATAAAGGATTACTAATCAGTGTTCCGTTATCAAGGATCTGCCGCCAGGTGACAGGTGTTTTGAAAAAGCCCATGAGGTGGTTGATTGATTCTTAAATAAAATGAAAAATATAAAAAAGGTTTCGTTTCATTAAATTGTATACATCCTAAGGACAAAGGTCATCGCTCACTTTTGAAAGTCAGTAGGTAAAATGAATTTTGGCGTCTCGTAAAGTGACGGGTGATTTTACATCTGGCAACTCAGCACAAATTTTTGTGAAATTAAAAACCTTGCCAGACGTAAAATAAGTCCCCGTTAGGGAAAATTGCGTTATTCTATTATCTACAATAATCGTGTGTAACGGCGCTGCTTATGGGTTTTTTCGTTTGTTGTCAAGGTTCTGCTTCAGAATAATAAAAGGGAGTCGGATTATTGACAAGAGAGAAATTTAATAATAATAATTTAGGTCATCTCCCGATTTCTTCCAAATTCTCCCGTTTTCTCCCGATTTCTCCCGATTTTTAGGCGAAAATTCTCCCGATTTTGAAGTTTTGGGTTCGGGAACACTGCGAATAAGCCACAGCATGACAGGAGATATGGACACACATATGTGATGCCGTGTATTTCGAAATGAATAAATATCTTTGTAGTATGACCTCCATGTTTGTTCAATAAATTATTGTCCTCGTAAACAGCAAAATACGTAATATTATGCAAAAACTTCATGTACCTACGTACTTTAAACGTTTAAGCCTTTACGTAATTAGTAATTACGTAATTGAAGTAATTTATGCTTTTCCGTTAAACCTATTGCTCAGCTGCCCTCTGTAGATATTAGTCCAACCTACGCTCCATAGATATTAGTCACCACTGGGACCGTCATAGATATTAGTCCGACCTTAGCTCTGTAGATATAAGTCCTCACTCTGAAGTTAATAGATATTTGTCCAACCTATGAGCTGTAGATATTCGTCCGACCTACAGGCTGTAGATATTAGTACCTGGAGTCGTTTAAAATACATTTAGAATAATTATTATATTCTTGTTAATCTTGTTTCAAAACATGAATTAATGAATTTGACAAAATTTCATAGCTCATGGGAATTGAATTTCCGTTATAAAAAATTTCTGTTTCAGGAATATTTGTTTTGGCTTGAACCAATTACCAAACGCTACCGCAGCAGGGCCATGGATCTACTAAATCCTGAGACTGTTTCCATCAAGACGGAACAAGGGCCCCAGGAAGAAGGCGGAGGTGTGATGGCGTATACGGTTATAGATTTCGACTTCCAAGAAGTAAAGAAGGAATGTTTGCAATATGCGGAGGGTGCTCGGACAGACAGTTAGTTGCATTGAAAATATTAAAGCGTGTATAATTTGGAATATTTACGTAATTTTACAACTCGCACCAAGTTCCCGATTCCTCAAGTTCATGATAAACGCGAAAGTTTGTACGGATGTATGTGTGTTTGTTACTCTTTCACGCAAAAACTGCTGAATTGATTTTATTTAAACTTTACAATAATATAGCCCATACATCAGAATAACATATAGGCTATATATAATGGCGAGCTCTGGCGTGATGAATATGCAATATGCGGAAATTACTCAGACAGTTGGTTAGTTCCGTCGAATATAATAAAAATGTAGCATATTTAATTGGTAATACTTCACTTAATTGTATTCCTTGCAGTAAGTTCCTTATTCCTTAAGTTTATAATTTTTTTATTAATTCTAAGGAACACTTATTATTATACACTAAATATGCCTAAATATATATGGAAGTAAAATCTTTTCCATTGACTTCTTCAAAAGATTGGTCCTTCTTAAATCATCGGCCCCTGAAGCGGACATCTGGGGTCATATTTTCTAATATTGACCCTGAAGTTTCTTATTCAAATTCCCGTCCCTAGATGGCAACTGATGGGTATCTTTAATCTTCCAAATTAATAGTTTTTTTATTAAAAAAATAATATATATTTATAAAAATTATCGATGTTTGTATTGTCGTTTTGTTTTTGCAGGCAGCACTAATAAGGAGTCAGTTATCATCAATGCGGATCTTGGACAACGAGAAGAAGATAAAGAGAGTTTTCCTTATATGGAAATGGACATATATCAGCCGAATGTTAAAAAAGAATGCTTAGAACGCGTTGAAAGAATGAACCTGGCAGCAGGTAAAACCGATTGTTATTGATTTAAATTGAACATTGTAATTATGCAGTATCCATTTTTTCCACTTGAAATAATAGCGTTAAAAATCTTGTTTATCCGTAATATTTTTCAAATTTGTCAACAGATCTGCAGAGGCATACTGTGGATATACGATACTCTTGTCCTCATTGTAACTACTCCTGCTCTCATAAGAATAATTTTGTTAGTCACCTTCGCACCCATACTGGAGTTAAATCTTTTGCATATTCTGAGTGCAACTATTTATGTTCTAAAAAAGGCAGTCTGACGATCCACATGCTGACTCACAATGGAAAAAAACCTTTGTCGTGTTCCGAGTGCAATTATTCATCTTCTCAAAAGGGCCATCTGACCATCCACATGCTGACTCACAGTGGAGAAAAACCTTTTTCGTGTTCCGAGTGCAACTATTCATGTTCTCTAAAGGACAATCTGACGATCCACATGCTGACACACAGTGGAGAAAAACCTTTTTCGTATTCTGAGTGCAACTATTCATGTTCTCTAAAGAGCAATCTGAAAACCCACATGCTGACTCACAGTAGAGAAAAACCTTTTTCGTGTTCCGAGTGCAACTATTCATGTTCTCAAAAGGGCCATCTGACGATCCACATGCTGACTCACAGTGGGGAAAAACCTTTTTCTTGTTCCCAGTGCAACTATTCATGTTCCCAAAAGTGGCATCTGACGACACACATGCTGACTCACAGTAGGTTTAAACCTTTTTCTTGTCCCCAGTGCAACTATTCATGTTCTCTAAAGAGCTATCTGACGAGACACATGCTGACTCACAGTGGGGAAAAACCTTTTTCGTGTTCCGAGTGCAACTATTCATGTTTTCAAAAGGGCCATCTGACCAGCCACATGCTGACTCACAGTAGGGATAAACCTTTTTCTTGTCCCCAGTGCAACTATTCATGTTCTAAAAAGCACAATCTGACGAGACACATGCTGACTCACAGTAGGGATAAACCTTTTTCTTGTCCCCAGTGCAACTATTCATGTTCTTCAAAGAGCTATCTGATGAGACACATGCTGACTCACAGTGGGGAAATACTTTTTTCTTGTCCCCAGTGCAACTATTCATGTTCTTAAAATGGCATTCAGACGATCCACATTTTTTTAAATTTATTTTTTTAAATTTTTTATTTCAAATGTTCATATATATAACAGATTTAAGAAAGAAAATATTTGGTTCTTAAAAACTAATTATAGATAAAGTTATTTCTTGTTAATGAATCTTCCCAATTTAAAAGAGAAAACATTTCTCGTGTTTGAATTGGGGAGTTGTGCTATTATAGAAAAAGATAAAGTAAAAATAATATTCATATATATATAATATTTTTTTTTTAATTTAGAAAATAAACTTATGAATGATAACAAATATTGATTAATAAATTTACTTACATACCAGTTACTAAATTAGATATACATGATACATGTAGTATAGATAATTAAAAGTAAAAATAATATTATTACATTTCTCGTAATAGGTATGTGTTAGATGGTAAGTACATAAAGTTGATTCTATAGATGATTCTAACATGCTGACACACAGTAGGGAAAAACCGTTTTTCGTGTTCTGATTGCAACTATTCATGTTCTGAAAAGGGCAGTCAGACGATCCACATTCTGACACACAGTATTTATGTTCACAAAGGGGACATTTGACATGGAACATACTGACTCACGGTGGAGGAAAACCATTTTATTGTTCTGATTGCAACTATTTATGTTCTCAAAAGTGTAATCTGAAAACCCACATGCTTACTCACAGTAGAGAAAAAAAAATCTTCTTTCGAGTGCAACTATTCATGTTCTTAAAAGGGCAGTATGACGTTCCACATGCTTACTCACAATGTCAAAAGCATACACTCTCGAAAGCATAATCTGACTAGGCATATGCCGACTCACAGTGGAGAAAATTCTTTTTTACGTTCCAAGTGCAATTAATCATGTTCTCGAAAAGCCATTCTGACGAGCCACATGTTCTATTGCAACCACTCATGTTCTCAAAGGGGCAATCTGACTAGCCAAATGCTGACTCACTGTTAATAAAATTCTTTTTTTGTATTCGAGTGCAACTATTCATGTTCTAGAAAGGGCAGTCTGACGATCTACATGCTGAATAACAGTGGAAAAAAGCCTTCTTCTTGTTTCGAGTGCAACTTTTTATGTTCTCAAGAGAGCAAACACACGAGGCACAAGCTGACTCACAGTGGAGAAAAACCTTTTTCTAATTCTGAGTGCATTTATTTATGTTTACAAAAGTGCGAACTAACGTTGCATTTTTTTTTCGTATTTTGCCTGCTGTTCTTTATTTTCCCGAAGAGACGTTAACAAGACCCTCTTTTTGTTCTAGACATTAACAAATACGAAGTATTCAAATATTAGCCTACTCTTAAAGTGTTAATGATTGTGGAATATTAGGGAATATAGGGATGGTCCGATGCTCTGTACGAAACCCGCTTGCACAGCGCGGGTGTAAACTTTGCGCCCTAAAGTTTAAGTTTATACTTACGGAATTCAATATTTCGTTTGTGTGGAAGCACTATATTATATACACAAAACAAAATTGATATACTTTATGCTATGTATCTTCTCTATAACATTATCGCTAGAAATATAATGCCAGGTTATTCAATATTGTTACCAAAACAAATTGAGGTCAACCCTAATGGGCTATTATTGGACATGAATTATTAATATTCATGATATTATTATTGCTGCGAACTTATTTAAACTTGCATTCAAAATCAATTTCAATTTTAACAATAAGATAGGTATAATAATTGCGAATATCAGTGTGAGATGCAATTGCCAGGGATAAAATTTCGTACGAATATTTTAGTTATTAAATAATTATTTTTTCTTTCTTTATTTTTGGCAGAATCTCGTTATGAACCTCCTTGAAGTTTAAAGTCAATTTTTTTTTGTGCCGGCAACCCGGGCGTTTATTGAAATAATAATATTTTATACAAAACAAGTAACCCGCCTCACTAGACTAAGTCTGTTCCGAGACGGGTACATATTTATACATATATTTACACATAAAACTTACACATACATATATATCTATACACACACATACATACATATACATATTTATACACACATATATTTATACACATACATACATACAGGTATTCGCATACATGTATATAATCATTCACATAGATACGCATAAAACATAAGTACATATAATCAAACGAGAATTATTGGGAGTTATAAAGTTATCACGGAATTGACATATTTTCATAAAACCAAAAATTCATCATATAAAACATAAGTACATTTAATCAGATGAGAATTATTGGGAGTTGTTATAAAGTTATCACGGAATTGACATATTTTCATAAAACCAAAAATTCATCAGATACATATAGATATGCTAGAATCTAGATATAGAACTATTAAACTTCAACAAAATAATATAAGTATACATATGAGGTAATAAAAATATAAACATTCGTAAAACAAAAGCAGTATTTATAGTTAGAATAAATTTCTGTAAGTAACTAACACATATATGTAAATAAAGAGTCACGATTAAGACTAAGATAAGATTTATTTATTTTATTTATTTATTTATTTATTTCAAGACTTGTTTTTACATTAAAAAATGATAACATTTGCAAGGTTAAACAACATTTTTTTTTTATTCTACTACTCCATAAGTTGAGCTCTGGGAGCTCGTGTTTATGGGAGGAGTATTTATTCACACGCAAAAAATAAAATAATAATAATGTTCTGATTAAATGTTTAAATAATATTCAATGAACTTGTGAGATAAATACAAATATTAATTGACATAGATTCGTAATTTAGGAAAAAAATTGTTATACAAGGTCAATACTTTTTTTTTTAATATTAAATATTACAGTTAAAGTAAGGGTAAATTAAATTAGATTAAATTAAGGGTACAATATATCATTATCCAATTTCAGTGACTTAATTTGTTTTTTGAATTGTTCATATTTCAATGTTTCAGTTACACTAATTTTGTTTTTAGATAATAATATATTGTACCATCTTACACCTAGATACATATAGTGGTGCTGAGCCGTGGTAGTTCTAAGCATAGGGATGGCTATAAAGCCATTCGTTTTAAATCTATTGCTTATGCTATCAGAGGGGTGAATTTTTTTAATAAAATACTCTTTATAAATTTGATATAAGGCATTTCTCTTATACAATTCTGTGATGGATGGTACATTAAATTCTCGAAATATCTCTAGAGTAGGGAAGTCGTATGGTTTCCTAAGGATGATTTTTATAATTTTTCTTTGAATTATGATTATGGGTTGTAAGGAAGCTTTAAAGGCCCCTCCCCACCCAATAATGCCGTACTGTAATAAGGACTGAATTAATGCAAAATATTCAATTTTTATGGTTTTCTTGTTTAAAATATTTCGTATGTTATAGAATACATAGATAAGTTTTCTTATTCTTTCCACAGTGAGATTGATATGATCTTTCCATTTAACATTTTTATCTATTAAGATTCCAAGATATTTTATACTAGATTTATGATTCAGCTTAGCGCAGTCCGTATTACATGTACCGTCATTTGCACAATTTTTAGAATGAATTGTTATGTTAAATAAATTATTTGGCACATCTTCTTGTAGAGAGAATGGAATATAATATGTTTTTTCTGTGTTGAGTGATAATAGATTATTATCGAACCATTTTTTTATAACCTTCATGTCTTGATTGGCTGCATTGGTAATATCATTCCACGTCTTTTTTTCGATAATTATTACTGTGTCGTCAGCAAAAGATATAAGTTTTCCATTTAGTGATAATTTAAACATTTGGTTTACGTAAATTATAAATAAAATTGGTCCAATAACAGTCCCTTGGGGAATCCCAAATTCTAATGTTTCATCTATACTTAGTGAGTTATTTAATTTTACTTTTTGACTTCTTTGAGTTAGATAGCTTTGTAGCCAATACCTAACCTTACCAATAATACCGATATCGTTTAATTTATTAATTAGTTTTTTATGGGAGATACTATCAAAAGCCTTGCGTAAATCAATAAAAATGCCAAGGCATTTGTTTTTTTATCTAATGCATTATATATAGTTGAGGTTAGTTCAGCAATGGCATCATAAGTGCCTAGTTTCTCTCTAAATCCAAATTGGCTAGGACTAAGTATTTTATTTTAATCAATGTAGTACATGAGTTGCTTTTTTACGATCTTTTCAAAAATTTTTGCAATGTTTAAGACAAGAGATATAGGTCGATAATTTTATATTTCCTCAGGGCTGCCTGATTTAAAAATGGGTGTTACGATTGATTTTTTATAAATGGAAGGGAATATTCCACTATTCAAACTAATATTTATAATGTGTGTAATTGGAATGCTTAAAAAATTGTTGTATTTTTTCAATATTTCTACTGTGACTCCATCAAATCCTGGTGCAGATCCACCTTTTAATTCATTTATTATATTTTTTATGTCATTTGTTGTTACTGGTTGGAAAACTGACAGATTATTTTGTTTAAGGCAATCCTTCTCGATATCATCTATTTTATCATTTTCATCGATCCGTTTAGCTAAATTTTGAACGACGTTAGCAAAATATTTGTTGAAGGTATTAGCACATTTTGTCGATTACTAGTAACTTGGTGATGCTAGCCCTATTTTTGTGTAGTAACCACGTATTGAAATGTTTATACAACCATTTTAAATAGAATTACCGTATTATCTGCGTAACTTATTACCTTGTAGTCGATATGTGCCATTTTAATATCAGTAAGTTCATTTATGTACATTAGAAATAGAAGAGGACCAAGTACACTACCTTGAGGGACACCATACTTGATTTCTTAATGTATTGTTAGCAATAATAAAACGCTAAGTTAATATTTATGATGAAATATATTGTCTCCACGTTAATTGACAATAACAACATTCAAGAATCAGCAAGAATATTCCGTGTTCCGCCATTTGTAAATCCAGCCGTTGGCTGTCCGTGTTGTAGGTAGATCTTCTCCAGTGCCGCCAGCCAGGAAGCGTAAGTAGTTCCCTTCTTTACCGGCCCCCATAGCTGGTGTAGTTTCCTTGTTGGCCGCCAGAGGCGATAGCAGTACCTCTGGCGGCATATGAGCGGCAATATTTAAATATGCTGCTAACACGGCCATACTGACCACTGCTTTGACCTCAAAGCAGGAAGCTAAAAGAAAAGAAAAAAAAATATTAGAGGGATTGAAATTTTTTTTCAACCCCACAATGGTACTGACAAACAGATTACCCTGCTCGCCCTTCCTGACCATTGCAGAAATTTGTTCATCCGGTCAATTCCTCATATTTTCATATGCGACCATCACTCTGTGAGTGCTGCCATTGGGTCTGTTACCCACCACGTCAAAACGATCGTTCGGCAAGACTTCTACCACCTTATAAGGCAAGCTCCGAAACCGATCTTTCATCTTTTGTACACGCCAAAACGATCGTTCGGCAAGACTTCTACCACCTTATACACCTTAGGCAAACTCCGAAACCGACCTTTCACTTTTCTGTACCCCGGATTTCCCCCAGAAATCCGTATCAAAACTGTATCACCAACGCGATACGTAGGTTTAATTAACTGTTTCGCATTGAATCGTTTCATCTGCCGCCTTTGATCTGCATCAAAAAGCATGAATCGGTTTGAGTTGAACCGTTTCATCTGCCGCCTTTGATATTTTTCAAAAGAACCCTTGTTTCAGCACGTAAGACCATAAGGTCCTGCTACTCACCAACCTGTGAGTTTATGAATCGGTTCGAGATGAACCGTTTCATTTGCCGCTTTTGATATTCATCAAAAGCACCCGTGTTTCAGCACGTACGACCATAAGGTCCTGCCACTCACCAACCTGTGAGTTTATGAACCGGTTCGAGATGAACCGTTTAATTTGCCGCTTTTGATATTCATCAAAAGCACCCGTGCCTCAGCACGTAAGACCATAAGGTCCTGCCACTCACCAACCTGTGAGTTTATGAATCGGTTCGAGATGAACAGTTTCATTTGCCGCTTTTGATATTCATCAAAAGCACCCGTGGCACCCCAAAAAGGTACGCCATCGCCAAAATTGTCATGATGACAACTTTCATGCTTGTTTCTGCCTTTGCCTCTAATCAGCAGTTTTTTTCATGAAGCCATCCTGGAGAGCAATAACACGCAGCATTCCGTTCACGCTCTTCACGAAAGATCATAGTAAATTGATCTACCTGCTCAACGCAACAGCAAAAGACATCTCCATTTTCTAAAAACCCCGGGCTCACATATCACATCGCCCAGTATCTCATTTTCCAACCAACATTTAAAATAGTTTTTCACATATTTTGTGATAAAATTCCTCTTCCATGGAAACCAGTATTTGTCCCGGACGGCAGCCAGTGTTTGATTAACACCTCGATGTCCAATCTCATCATGAAGAATCCAAAGAACGCCACACTTGACATTTCTAGGTGTTCACCATTTAGAATATCTTCGAACCATTCAACATCGAATCATTTTGATTATCTCCGAATCATTTCAAACCACTTTGAATCATTTCGATTAACTCCAAACCATTTCAAATAACTTCGAACCATAATACTAGGTTTTGACATAGATAGTCGGCATAATTGTAATTACAACTTCTTTTCGCCACACATAAACGTAAGGCGGCCAACCGTCCCGCATTCTGCGGGACCGTCCCGCATTGACAGCTGTAGTCCCGCATTGCAATATTTACAAAAATAGTCCCGCAAATCGTCTAAAGCGTCCCGCATGCCCCGCATTTCTACATTTTGTTGGTATTGCCTATGGTAGTCAATTAAACTTCCTCTATATTTAGACTATTTTAGCTATTTGGTTACGTTCAAGACGAAATTAGTCCTTAGAAAAGGCCCGAAGATATCGATCTAGGCATTGGTTTATTTATGTTAAAAGCAAGAGTCAAAGAGCGCCAGTATAGTAGTGATTGAGTTGTTTTGTTTACGAATTAGTGCATGCCGTGATCCCTAATATTAATAACCCATATTTATCATTCAAATCAAATCAAATAATTTGTTGACCTTGCCGCCGACCGCGAAAAAGCGATTTTGTAAGTTCAGTGAAAACTTGCGAAAAGAATTTCATTTTTGGCAAAAGCGTTTACCTTCTTTTTTTTAATATAGTTTTACTTCGCCGCATACACAAATAAATTAAACCAGTTTTGTATTCAGAATGTTAAATTCCAGTTGGATTCGTCTGCTGACATATTTCGAAGGAAAATATTCTCTTATTCGAAGTGCATTGGAGGGAACCTCACCACTTTCCAGTTAGAAAAATATTCTCTTTTTCGAAGTTTATTTGTAAAATTCTAGTTGCAGACTATGTGTGAGCTGTCAGAATCAAAGAGAAACCATTTTTTAATCTCTGTGTAGTTTTAATTTGCCGCATACAGATTTAATTTCAACCACTTATATGTTCAGAATGTAAAATTTCGTCTGCTTACATATTTCGAAGGAAAATATCCTCTTATTCAAAATGAAGTAATAAAATTCTAGTTGTAGACTATGTATGTGCTGCCAGAATCAAAGAGAAACCGTTTTTATGTTCTGAGTGTAGATTTAATTTAAACCAGTTTTGTGTTCATAATTTGAAATTCCAGTTTGATTCGTCTGCTGACATATTTCGAAGGAGATTATTCTCTTATTCGAAGTGCAGTTATAAAATTCTAGTTCCAGACTATGTATGTGCTGCCAGAATCAAAGAGAAACCATTTTAATGTTCTGCGTGTGGATTTAATTCGCCGTATACAGATTTAATTTAAACCACTTTTGTGTTCAGAATGTAAAATTTCTGCTGTGGTTTCATCTGCTGACACAATTCGAATGAAAACATTCTCTTATTCGAGATGCAGTTATGAAATTCTAATTGAAGACTGTGTATGTGTTGCCAGAATCAAAGAGAAAACATTTTCATGTTCTGAGTGTAGTTTGAATTCATCGCATACAGATTTAATTTAAACCAGTTTTGGGTTCAGTATATATCAACAACTTGCATATTTATCCTATTTCATGGTTATCAATCTCGATTTCCGAGATGAGATAGCAGTTATAAATTGTGGTAGAATTTATAAACATGATTTTTATTGGAAGAATACTCTTTCTCTCAATTATATGGTTATAAAAATCGGAATAAAGTGAGGTCGTAATAAAAATTATAAAAACCATTTTTACCCCCCCCCCCCCCCCCCCCGGCTGACACCGACGCCACGTGTCCCGCATTGATATTTTATAAAGTTGGCCGCCTTAGTTATGTAGTATTTCTACGAGATCTTATAGATAATAAAAGAGGAGGGGGTTTGATTATTGCGTTTAAGAAACACCTGACAGTTAAAGAGATGAAGGATTGACGAGTGCTAAGGACCTGTGAGTGACTCTTATACCTAACTAAAAATTCTAAAATGATCAATTTGTGTTGTGTTTATATTCTACCTGGAGTCAATCGCACACGTAACGTTTATAACTTTATATATAATAATGTGATCTTTGGGCTCTTCATCACGATGATAATTTTCTTATAGCGGAAGATTTCAATTTACCTCAAATAGACTGGTCTATAAGTAACGAAAATAGTATGAAAAAAGTAAAAAGTCATCATTCAGAAATAATTTCAAGAAACTCTGACACTCTTTGTTTTACTGATCTTTCACAATATTGTACTATCCCGAACAACAGGCACAAATTTTTAGATCTTGTTTTTAGTTCTTTTCCTGTCATAGTAGCACACACCTCTCAACATCTTATACCTCTCAACATCTTATACCATAGCAAAAAACTAAAAAACAAACAGAACAGATTTTCTAGACTTACAGGATATTATCAAAATGTACGGGGAATGCGTACGAAATTGCACCAACTTAAAACTAACTCCCCAATCTTCTCACACGACATTCTGTTTTTAACTGAAACATGGTTAAATGCTGATATCAGCTCGTCAGAATTAGGCCTACATCAATATACAACATATTACAGCATTCAAAAAAACTTTGATGAACTAATTCTAAAAATAAATAATTTAATTAAAAAACCGGACTTTATAGTGTTAACCGAAACATTCACGAACGCTGAGTCACCGCCTTATCACTTGCCCGAGTACAATTATATCTCTACCAAATTAGACATTAACAAAAACTCGGGAATAATAATATTTGCAGGCAATAAATTTAGTATTGTTAACATAATAGAGCACCCAATACATTTGGTTAACTGCATTGAAGTACATTTCAAACTCGGCAAATCAACATATCATCTAATAGCTATCTATAGAACGCATAGCTCGAGTATTATTACGTTTATTAATGACCTCAAATACATATTATTAAAATTAAAAAATAAACTTTGCTTCGTGATAGGTGATTTTAACGTGAACATCAATGAAAAAATAGAAAATAATAACAAAAATGAATACATCAATTGTATGACTGAACAAAATTTCATATCTTGCATAAATAAAAATACTAGAGAAATAAAAGAACATACTCCATCTTGTTTAGACCACATTTGGACAAACATAAACATTAAAAATCTTCACAAATTAAAATCTATTGTTTGGAAAACTAACATAACTGATCATCATTCATGCTTACTTCTGTATAATAATAATATTAAACATAAAAAACATAATTTAATAACCAAAAAATCAACAATAGAAATGACTATTCTCTCTGAAAAACTAAAAAAGGAGGATTGGAACAATGTTTTGAGCAGTGATGATACCGAAATATGTTCGACTAACTTTGAAAATATCTTGTCACAACACATTAAAAATTCGACAACTGAAATAACACACATAAAATCAAAATTAAGATGTTTAAAGCCTTGGATTACCAAAGGCAGTGGCGTACCGTGGGGGGGGCGGGGGGGGGGGCGGCCCGCCCCGGGCGGCACTTTTGGGGGGGCGGCAAAATTTCACAATCAATAATCATCTTATAAAAATTTGGATTGGGGAAGTCGCGGGTTCTATTCTCGCGTCAGGACTTAAAAGTTTTTTCTAGTTTATAGTTTCTTAACATCTTTCTTAAGTTTTATATACTGTTAAAATCAAAATATTAATGACAGACGTTTTGTTTTTATTTCTAACACATACATTATTTTTAAATAAAAATGTAAATGGCAACAGTATCATTTTAGCTCTAATTGATAGTCGATTTGTGTTTTATATTCGTGAAGCTTTGTGCGCCCTGCTGAAAGCGCAAGAAAAATTACACTTATATGGTTTTCTTCCACGTATATATCACGGTGATATTTTTTAAATTTATTATCACAGAAAAGTTAAATAGCTGACAGGTGTGTGCATACTTATTCGAATTGCAGTTATAAAATACTAGATGCACACTATCTTTGTGCTGCCAGAATCAAAGAAAAACCATTTTTATGTTCTGAGTGAAGTTTTAATTCACCGCATACATATTTAATTAAAAGCAGTTTTGTGTTCAAAATGTATAATTCCAGTTGTGGATTCATCTGACGACACATTTCGAAGGAAAACATTATATTATTTAAAGTGCTTTATAAAATTCTTGCAGACAATTTATGTGCCGCCAGAATCAAAGAAAAAACATTTTCATGTTCCGAGTTTAGTCTTAATTCACCGCTTAGAGATTTAATTAAAACCCCTTTTGTGTTCAGAATGTAAAATTCCAGTTGTGAATTCATCCGACGACACATTTCGAAGAAAAAACTTATTTGAAGTGCTTAATAAAATTCTTCCAGACAAGTTATGTGCCGCCAGAATGAAAAAGTATATCTTTTCTATAAAAAATATAAAAATAAATTAACATCTTATATTAAAAAAAGTAAAGAAGAGTTTTTTAAAAATAAAATATTATCTTCAGAAAATAACCATAAAAAAATGTGGAAAACAGTAAATTTGGCCATAGACAATACAAAAAAAACACAAAACATTAAGTACATTGAACACGATAAAAAAGTTATAGATGCCAATGTGCAACCTAAACAATGTGCAAACATTTTTAATTCCTTCTTTGCAAATGTTGGAAAAAATCTTGCGAAAAATATTCATAAGCCTTCTAACCCGGTAAAACAGAAAAAATATAAATTTACAGAAACGTAATATACTTTCAACATTCGAAACAACAACAGAATGTGAAATCTTAAAAATAATAGAAAATATGAAAGGAGGTTCGTCTCCCGGTTTTGATTCTATTACGGCACATATGTTAAAATTTATGAAATCTTACTTAATAAAACCCATCACTCATTTAATAAACTTAAGTTTAACAAAAGGGATATTTCCAATGAACTACAAAAACACAATAATCTCACCTATTTACAAATCTGGAGATCCACACCAAGTAACTAATTATCGCCCAATCTGTCTAATTTCTAATATAGGAAAGATATTTGAAAAAATAGTAAAAAAACAGTTGGTAAATTTCCTAGATAGTAATAAAATAATACACAAAAACCAGTTTGGTTTTATAAAATCACTCAGCACACAAGATGCTATTGCTAACGTAACTTCATACATTTACGAAACAGTAGATAAAGGTAAAAAATGTGCGGGTATATTTATTGACCTCAGAAAGGCATTCGATAGCATATCTCATGAGATGCTATTAAAAAAATTAAATAATATTGGCATAAAAGGCAACGCGATTAAATGGATCACCAACTGCTTAAAATACCGCCCGCAAGTGGTAAACATCAATCATGTTAATAGCGATCAAGAGCTTTCAAGCTTTGGAATCCCCCAAGGTACAGTGCTTGGACCAATCCTATTTACTATATTTGTAAACGATATTTTTTTTCAACCTTTACATGGTCAAATTACATCATACGCCGACGATACAGTATTAATAATAAGTGGAAAGACTTGGGAAAATGTAGAATTAAAGGCCATAGAAGGCATTAACACGCTTAAGAATTTTTTCGACACTAATTTACTATCACTAAATAGTGAAAAGACATTTGTAATTCCATTTGCAATACATTTAAACGATGCTCCCAAAAATTTTAACATTGTCATACATGAAAATACTAAAATTCACAGCCAAAACTACTGCAAATCAAACTGTACAATATTAAAAACAACAAATAAAATAAAATATCTAGGAGTAATTATTGATAAAAATCTGAAATGGAAGGAACAAATATGTCAAGTAGTAAACAAAATTAGAAAATTAATATACATATTTTTGAGAATTAGAAATTTTTGGTCAATAAAATATCTAAATTTAATCTATTATGCCTTAGTTCAATCCATTTTACAATACGCTATTATTAGTTGGGGATCCGCATATAAATGTAACCTTGTTCCAATAGAAATTGTACAAAGAACACTTATTAAAATTATATTAAAAAAATCTTTGGACTACCCAACAGAACGCCTATTTGATGAATTCCAAGTACCTACATTTAAAGATTTATATAGGTATTAAAAATTCATTAATTCAAATTATAAAATAAAAAGATAAATATCAATTTTTAAACGAAAACAGAACGCGACTTAAACATGTTTTTATATGCCCAAAACTAAATACGCCTTTTACACAACACCATTACACTTACCAGGGAAGAACTTTTTTCAATCGTCTACCAGAAGAAATCAGAAGCATTAATGATAAAACCCAAATACTGCTCTCTGTCAAGAGACATTTTAAAAATATTCTGATGAAAAAAACTAATGCCACTTAATTATCCTTACAAATATCCTTAGTTTTCCATAATATTCTTTCTTTTATTTAAATGTATACAAATATGAAATATCCTTGGTTTTCCATAATATTCTTTCTTCTCTTTAAATATATACTATTACAACACACATATATTTATGTAAATGCAGGGGCGTGCACAGAGTTTTTGATCGGGGTAGGCAGTAGGAAAATACAACAAGTTTCACAAGTTAAAATTTCCATATTTCATCAGATAATTTCAGAATTAAAGTACGGCAAACGTTTTTGAACCGACAATTAGCATTTATGAAAGACAATTATTTGATAGAAATACATAACAAGAAGAAGTTCTAGAAAGCACTGCTTAATACTAACGAAAAAACATCATAGAGGCAAATTCAAAACGACAGTTCTACTCGATGCTTTGTGCATTTCGTAAACAATGAATTATATCTTGTATGAAGTTACCTCTAGTCAGAAATAATTCCTGCTTAGGCCACATTTTAGTGAGGCAGTCGGAGGGCGCGCGTGTAGATTATTTGTGAAAGTGTGTATTTATTTTTAGCAATAATTTTGTAAATTATAATTTTATTTACCTGCTTATATTTTACAAATACGGCAGGGTAGGCAGTGCTTATGTGCCTATATGGAGTGCACGCCCCTGTGTAAATGAATTATCTAAGTACTAAGTAATAACCACATTTATGTACACTCCTTTTCCATACACAAGCATATGCTTTAAATGGAAAAGTAGTAAAAAACCTAAGATGTAAAATTATCATTTAGCAACATGAAAAACATATTAATGAAAAAAAAAATAATTAAAAAAAATATATATAAAAATATCGTTCTGATCGAAATCCTATTACGAGCAAAAAGTCTAACGGAGGAGGTGTGATGCTGTGCGTATCTAAGAATATATCATCTACTAAACTACCGGTAAAACACAAAAGTGTTGAACAAATTTTTGTATTGCTCAATATACCTAATGGAAAAATTATTATCGGCTGTGTCTATATCCCACCTGCCTCGGATTTGCAAACGTATAAAAATCACAATGAGGACATAGAAGTACTCAAATTCAAATATCCTAAAGCAAAATTCATTATTGCTGGTGATTATAACCTTCCTAACTGGACCAGCCAAGATGACAACGGACCTGCTACAAACCAAGCCGATTTACAGTGTGCTAAATGTAGTGAAATTCGCAATATGTCTTTATTCTTGGGACTAACTCAATCAAACAAGATTTTCAACTTTAACAATCGAATGTTGAATTTAGTGTTTTCAAGTGATTCGAAAATAGTGGTTGCGCTATATGACGAATTATTATTACCATTCGATCAACACCACCCACCGTTGGACATTATCATAACAAATAGGCCTTTCACATCTTCAAAAAAAAACAAGTGCCCCATCGTATAACTTTTCCAAAGCTGAATACCATCATATTACTGAGTACCTTACCCAAACAGATTGGTCCTTTTTAGATGAGGAAAATAATATAAATGATCAATTAGAATACTTTTACTCGATTTTAAATACCTCTATAGAAAAATTTGTTCCCAAAGTTAGCTTTACATCATCTAATTATCCGAAATGGTTTACAAGGGAACTAGCTAATTTAATTAATAAAAAAAAAATGTATCCACAGAAAATATAAACATACCAGAAATCCTAACGATTATTTAACATTTACTAAACTACGAAAACTATGTAAGGAATTATCAATAAAATGCTATAGTGACTATGTTAACGTAATAGAAAATGAGGTACATCATCACAATGTGAAAAAATTCTGGAATTTTACTATATCTCAACGAAAAGACAACTGTGGATATCCTAATAGCATGTTCTTTAAAGAAAAATGTGCCGACAGTATTGAAGGTATGGTTAATCTTTTTGCTGACTCTTTTAAAAGTGTTTACGACAAAGATATTCCCGTCAATGCAGTCTTCAGTACTTCAGTTGAAGAGTCATTAAACCTAAACCAATGTTTCATAAAATTAGAATCCATAGAAAGAAGCATAAAAGCATTAGATAGTAATAAATCTGCCGGACCGGATGGTATTCCTCCCATATTTTTAATAACTTGCATTGATAATTTGATATATCCCTTACATAAACTTTTTAACAAATCCTTAGCGTCTGGCTGTTTTCCGGCTCTATGGAAAAAGAGTTATTTAACGCCCATTCATAAAAAAGGCGACAAAAGCGATATATCAAACTATAGACCTATTTGTATTATGTCTGCTTTACCCAAACTTTTCGAGTCATTAGTATTAGATACCATTGTAAAACCTATCAACAATATTATTGTTCCTAACCAACATGGCTTTATCAGAGGTCGATCTACCTTAAGTAATTTAACTATATTACATATCCGAATCCCTTAGTTTGAAACAACAAGTGGATTCTATATACACCGATTTCAGTAAAGCATTTGATAAGGTTCGACATCACATTCTTATATCCAAACTCCGACTGTTCAAATCATCAAAGGTAGTTTATTGACATGGATTATCAGTTACCTCAGTAATAGAGTGCTTAGTGTCAGGATTAATTTTATAGAATCCTATGTATTCGAGGCCACAAGTGGTGTCCCGCAAGGGTCCAACCTCGGCCCAATATTATTCTTAATATTCATTAATGACATTGTAAACATATTTAAAGATGTACAAGTCCTAATTTTTGCAGATGATCTAAAATTGTTTAAAAGAATACGAAATATATATGATTGCCTAATTTTACAAGCTAATTTAGATGAAGTTTTTAAATGGTGCCAACAAAATATGTTATTTTTGAACATTGAGAAATGTCAAGTAATACGATTTTCCAGAACTCATTCTCATATCTTACAGGAATATAATTTAAATAATGTTAACTTAATACCAGTATCACAAATTCGTGACTTGGGAGATATATTCGAATCAAACTTGACATTCACAGCACATATAGATGATATCCTTCCTAAAAGAAGAAAAAACTAAGTCAGTTAGGCTGGAAGGCGAGATTGCGGAACTTAAGAAAATTGTTAATCACCTGGACAAAAGGAATAATAACCACGACCAACAGCTGCTCGAAAATAACATTGAAATCTTCGGCATCTCAGAAAAAACTAACGAGGACCTTGCTGACACCATTATTAAAGTTGCAACTAACGTGGGATGTACGATAAACAGACAAGATATTATTTACGCTAGCAGGATGAAAATACGTCAATATCCTCTACCCGATGGTCCTGGACTTGCTACCCCCCGCGATCATTGTGGCCAAATTTGCCAGCAAGAAATTGAAGGACGAATTGATTGCTGCCATCAAGACGAAGAAGGGACTCGACTGCCGTCACATAGGTTTAATCGGAGGAAAAATATTTATCAATGACCAACTCACAAGGAAAAATAAATATTTATTACGTTCCGCGAAAGAGTTCAAAATTGCTAATAACTTTAATTTTTTATGGGTGCGAAACTCCAAGATATATATAAGAAAAAACGAAACATCTCCCGCAATCCTGATATCTTACCCTGCTCAATTATTAAACCTGGTGTAACTACAAAAATTTGTATACTTCCTATTCATTTCACTTACATTTCATTAAATTATTATTATCTTTCTTTTAATCCCGCGCAAACAACACATCATAACAACACACTCATTCTACCCATATCAACAGCTAAAATGTTCAACAACCGTACCTACACATTCGCACATTTAGCATATTATCCAGCGACACACTCGCCGAATGCATATTCCAGTGGACTTGTGGCAGACAATAATAAATCGGTAATTTACTTCTTTCTCCAATGTTGGAAAAAATAATCATTTTTTACCAAAACGCACGTGGCCTTTGTACTAAAACGAATGAGTTTTATCACAATGTTCTTATAAATGAATTCGACATAATTTTAATTACTGAAACATGGTTAGTAGACAGTATATCTGACAACGAGCTCTTCGATTCCAGGTATATTATTTATAGAAAAGACAGAGACACGTCCCTCACGGGTAAAACCAAAGGAGGCGGTGTCGCAATTGGTATAAAAAAAAAATTTACTGTACATTCACGCGAGTCGTGGAGCTCGGAGGCTGAGGACATTTGGATTTCACTAGTATTAAGAGACCCAAAACGACGTATATTTAATATTCACATCTGTTGTTCGTACTTACCTGGAGTCGGTCCAAAGCTATCAAACACTCAGCGATTATCCTTTTTCAATAGTCATACATCCAGAATATCCGATCTAACCACAAACTATCCAAACGATATCTTCCTACTAATCGGAGATTACAACATGCCTAATATCAATTGGAACACCACACATCATCCCCGCGGTAGGTACTGACCTTTGCTCCACCACCCTCCTAAACTGCCTATCTTACTCGGACTTAAAACAATACAACCACATTCCAAATAGGCACGGTAGACCGGAACACTTGACCTAGTGCTCTGTAACACCACAGTCTGCGTCTCTCCTGCCGACTCCCCTCTGGTTCAGGAGGATACACATCACACATCCTTAATAGTCGAACTCAATATTCACTCCCCCACAACTACTTCCTCACCCCAGACGATCAAATTATTCAATAAAGTCAACTATGACCTAGTCAACGACGCTCTGTCAAAAACTGACTGGTCTCCTGTCTTAAACGCACAGGACGTCAACACGGCGGTTAAGAGCTTTTATTTAATCATTGACGCCTTAATAGATAACTTTGTTCCAAAAAAAATTCTGAAACCAAACAAATTCCCAACGTGGTATTCTTCGGCTCTTATCAACATTACAAAAGAAAAGCTCAAATTCTTTCGAGCCTGGAAACGCCACAAGAATCCACTAGATTACCAAACCTTTTCACTGCTCCGAAAACGACAAAAGAAAATCGCTGCTCCAGTGGCGTACCGTGGGTATCAGCCGCCCGGGGCGGAGGAAAATTTTGCCGCCCCCCCCCCCCCATATATAGGTACTTCTTCAGGGAGGGGGGGGGGGGGTAGTAATCCTTTTTTTTTTTTTTTTTTTTTTAAATTTATTAATTAAATCTGTATGCGGTGAATTAAAACTACACTCAGAACGTGAAAACGGTTTTTCTTTGGTTCTGGCAGCACATAAATTGTCTGCAACTAGAATTTTATATTTGCACTTCGAAAAAAGTTATGTTTTCCTTCGAAATATGTCAGCAGATGAATACACAATTGGAATTTAACATTCTGAACAATAAAACTGGCTTAAATTTTATCTGTATGCGGTGAATTAAAACTACACTCAGAACATGAAAAAGGTTTTTATTTGACTCTGGCGGCACATAACTTGTCTGGAAGAATTTTATTAAGCACTTCAAATAAGTTTTTTCGTCGAAATGTGTCGTCGGATGAATTCACAACTGGAATTTTACATTCTGAACACAAAAGGGGTTTTAATTAAATCTCTAAGCGATGAATTAAGACTACACTCGGAACATGAAAATGTTTTTTCTTTGATTCTGGCGGCACATAAATTGTCTGCAAGAATTTTATAAAGCACTTTAAATAATATAATGTTTTCCTTCGAAATGTGTCGTCAGATGAATCCACAACTGGAATTATACATTTTGAACACAAAACTGCTTTTAATTAAATATGTATGCGGTGAATTAAAACTTCACTCAGAACATAAAAATGGTTTTTCTTTGATTCTGTCAGCACATAGTGTGCATCTAGAATTTTATAACTGCAATTCGAATAAGTATGCACACACCTGTCAGCTATTTAACTTTTCTGTGATAATAAATTTAAAATATATCACCGTGATGTATACGTGGAAGAAAACCGTATAAGTGTACTTTTTTGTGCGCTTTCAGCAGGGCGCACAAAGCTTCACGAATATAAAACACAAATCGACTATCAATTAGAGCTAAAATGATACTGTTGCCATTTACGTTTTTATTTAAAAATAATGTATGTGTTAGAAATAAAAACTAAACGTCTGTCATTAATATTTTGATTTTAACAGTATATAAAAGAAAGATGTTAAGAAACTATAAACTAGAAAAAACTTTTAAGTCCTGACGCGAGAATAGAACCCGCTACTTCCCCAATCCAAATTTTTACAAGATGATTATTGATTGTGAAATTTTGCCGCCCCCCCAAAAGTGCCGCCCGGGGCGGGCCGCCCCCCCCGCCCCCCCCACGGTACGCCACTGCGCTGCTCTCACATACCACAAATATATTTCACATTTAGAATATGCCGTACAAAAGAATGTAAAAAAAATATGGAGCTTTGTCAAAACGCAAAGAAAATCTCCTTCCATACCTGAACACCTAACATACGGCTCTAGAATCGCACACAATAGTAAGGAGATTACAGATCTGTTTGCTGACTATTTCTCTACCGTCTTTACTGATCATACCCAAAATTTTGCATCCGATGTTCACGAACCTGATCCACTGAATAATATATCTATAACCTCAATTACAATCAATGACGACATCACCTACAAGTATCTTTCATCCATTGACATTAACAAAGGACCCGGTTTAGATAGTTTGCCTGGTATCTTCATACGTAACTGTAGTAAATATATCACTCCTCCGGTCAGTGCAATTTTCAAAAAATCATTAAGTGAAGGAACTTTTCCTCATAAGTGGAAGTCTGCCGTAATAACTCCGATTTTTAAAAAGGGCGACAAACATGACGTTACAAACTATAGACCTATCTCTCAACTTCCCATCTTAAGTAAAATTCTCGAAAAAATCGTTTACGACCAACTTTACCCGACTATCACAACAATAATTACACAGAACCAACACGGATTCATGAAAAATCGGTCTACAACATCTAACCTGGCCCTTTTCGTCAACTATTTGCACAACAATATGGACGAAAGGGTGCAGGTCGATGCTATGTATACCGACTTTTCAAAGGCCTTCGACCGCGTTATCCACTCAATTCTGTTAAATAAACTCAGTCGTCTTGGAATACACGGTGACTTGTTTAGATGGATTAAATCATACATCAGCAATCGTAGTCAAGTTATCTCAATAAATGTAGTTTTATCCAAAATTATCAAAGCAACCTCGGGTGTCCCTCAGGGTTCCCATCTTGGTCCGCTCCTCTTTAATATATACATAAATGACATAGGCTCATGCTTCCAACACTCTAAATTTTTAATGTATGCAGATGATATGAAAATTTATAAAACGGTTCGCTCTCCATCGGACTGTAAAGAGCTACAAAGTGACTTAGATAGGCTCTGCAACTATTGCACAGCTAACTACTTGGATCTCAATGTTTCTAAATGCCACACTATGTCCTTTACTAGAAACAAGCATATAATTAACTTCCGCTATTCACTCTGCGATGAACCCGTGATCTCAAAAAATGAATGTAAGGACCTAGGAGTATATTTAGACAGTAAACTTATATTTAATACGCACATTGATTCAATCACTGATAGATCCTACAAAATGTTGGGTTTCATACTACGTCTGAGTAAATTATTTAAAAATCCAAATACGCTAGTAATGCTTTACTCCTCACTAGTCAGAAGTACACTGGAATTTGCATCGCCTGTCTGGAATCCCAAATACACCCAATACGTCAATAATATAGAGCGCATACAAAATAAATTTATTAAGTATCTCGGTTATAAATACAACAATAATTATATCTGCACTCTCCAATCCCTGAAATCCAGGCGAACGGTAGCCGACATGACATTTCTCCATAAAATAATACATAACGAAATAGACTGCCCAGAACTCCTATCCCAAATAAATTTTAACATCCCATCTAAAAGAACTCGCCACGCCAACCTTTTTTACACAACCAGTAATAATACGAACGCTGCAGCCAACTCCCCCATATCCCGCATCCTTCAAAGATTCAACTCAATTCAAACAAGTACAAATATCGACATATTTTTTGATTCCCTTCCTTTATTTAAGAAAAACATTTCTAGCACACTGAACTTGCACACATAACACACACATCCACACCCTCATACACACACACACACACACACACACACACACACACACACCCTTACCCCTCTCCCTCAATAATTTATTAATTTATTAATTAAATATAGGTAAAATGCATCATTTGTCACATAAAAACATATACTATATAACAGCGACATGTCATTAATTATTGTATTAACTCTATAACTTGTAACTACTTTCTAATATGTAATTATGTACTGTTTGTTTCTGCAAAATAAAATAAAATAAAATAAAATAAAAATAACTAATAAGGCTTTAAAGATTCTTGGCTTCCTTTGTAGAACCCTAACTGATTTTAAGTCCTTGTATTGCATGAAAACACTCTACATTTCACTAGTTAGAAGCCAAGTGGAATATAATTCACCTATTTGGTCTCCTTTCTATAAAGTACACTCTAACAAATTAGAACGGGTTCAACACAAATTTCTTAGGTACTTAAATTTCAAACTCAAAATTCCAATAGAAAACATAAATTATGTAAATTTGATGTATCGACTTAATTTAATTACGCTGTCTGACAGAAGAACCATTTCAGATCTAATTTTATTATACAGAGTCATGAACAACCTTATTGACAGCCCTGCCATCGTTACTGCTATTAAACTCTATGTACCGACAACGAATACTAGGCAAAGTACAACATTCTTTTGCGACACTTACACAACCAACTATCAATCACACACGCTTACCAATAGGATGCATAATTTGGGCAACAAGTTTGGTGGTATTATATAGGTATATATTTGCTGATTCCCTGTATAATCTTAAATGCAAATTAAACCAACACTTTGTGGAATCCTACAAATGATTGTAACGGGTTTAATATGTATATTTAACGATTTGATGTGTTATTGTAATGCTATTGTCATGCTATTATGTTATTGTCAAATATTATATGGTTTAAAATATTTCTTTACGCCATGTTCTTCAAAAACTACTTATATAATATATTTTTAATTTTTCACTTTTATAACTTTTGGTATAAATTCTAACTCGATAACTCAAATTTTATATTGTTTAAAACATTTCTTTACGCCATGTTCATCAAAAACTACTTATACATATTTTTAAAATTTTTAAATTTTTTACTTTTATAACTTTTGGTATAAATTCTAACTCGATAACTCAAATATTATTTTTTTTTTAATATTTCTTTACGTTATATTCTTCAAAAACTACTTGTATATACTATTTTTTTAATTTTTCACATTTATAACTTTTGGTGTAAATTCTAACTCGATAACTTTTGTAAAACTTATTTATAATCTATGTAAAAGCCCCCATGGGCGTATAACAATAATAAATACCTGAATGTAAACATCACAAATATTCACTGTTGCAAATCCACAAAGATCATTTCAATACTATAACAAAAATCACAAAAATAAGTAACCGATCAAGATCACGTGTCAACCTAGAAATTTTATACCTTGATAGGTATAGATTATATACCTTGATATAAAATTTTATACCTTGATAGGTATAGTGGTGTTGAAAAGCACTAGTTTTAATTTTAGGGATATCTATCCCTAAAATTAAAACTAGTGCTTTTCAACACCACTATACCTATCAAGGTATAAATTTTTTTAATGCCCTCCCAAATAAAATCAAATCTGAAGAAAATTATAAAGCCTTTAAATCAAAAATAAAACAACTACTAGATCAACCCAACACAAATTATAAATTTTAATTTCACAGAACGAATTTGAACCGATTAGTAGTAATTGATCAAGTCTTAATTAGGATATTTGATACTTTAGTTCAAAATTAATCATTTAATTCCTTCATTAATTAACAAAAAAAATATATATAAATTAATGTATTCTTCTCATTTGCACATATTCTCTTAAAATATTTCATCAGCATTTGAACTGAAATGTAGCGATTATTGTTGTAACTTAACATTATGTACCTACCCCTGCAATTATTATCAGCTAATCCAATTGTTAGAATCAACTATATGTACTTACCATCTAACACCTACCTATTACGAGAAATGTAATAATATTATTTTTACTTTTAATTATCTATACAACATGTATCATGTATATCTATTTTAGTAACTGCTATGTCAGTAAATTTATTAATCAATGTTTGTTATCATTCATAAGTTTATTTTCTTAATTTAAAAAAAAGATTATATATATATATGTATATTATTTTTTCTTTATCTTTTGCTATAATAGCACAACTCCCCAATTCAAACACGAGAAATGTTTTCTCTTTTAAATTGGGTAGATTCATTAACAAGAAATAACTTTATCTGTAATTAGTTTTTTTATGAACCAAATATTTTCTTTCTGTAAATCTGTTATATTTATATGTACTTACCTATATTTCAAATAAAAAAAAAAATAAAAAAAAATGAATTTAAAGTTAGACATTCCCATGGTAAATAACATTAGAACGATGTGGAATAGTGTGATAGAGGATGTGGAATTTTTAAGGTTTAAATATCCCAGTGCCAAACTTGTTTTAGTGGGTGACTATATCTTGCCAAATATATCTTGGAACCATGATGACCCTGAATTGTCTGGTATTAATATGTCAACTGCCAATCTTAGTGAGAGAGAGATTCTGGGTATGTCGAATTATTTATCAATCCCACAACTAGCGGAGCTCGGTCTACCTAACCACAGTATCTACCGAGTTGACCGAAATCGGAACACCAGCTCTAAATCAAGAGGAGGAGGCGTCCTGATAGCAGTTAATAAAAAAATTTCATCTAAATTATTAAAAAACAAAACAATGATGTTGAGCAAATTTTTGTAATGTTAAACGATAAATCCAAAAAAACTATCATTGGATGTGTATATATTCCACCAAATTCTAATGTAATAATGTATAAAAATCACTGCGAAGATGTCGAGCTACTCAAATCTAACCACCCTAATCACAATATTATAATTTGCGGTGATTATAACCTACCCAATTGTAAATTTAATGATTTGGATTACTTACCATTAACGGAGTGCGAGAGTGAAATCTTAGACATGTCTAACTATTTAGGTCTATTTCAATGTAACAATGTGCCGAATTGCAGTAATCGGACTCTTGATTTAATTTTTTCTACTGATAAGGATATACAAGTCTATGAGTCAGCCGAATCCTTTGACCCAATTGATAATCACCACCCTCCACTTACAATACTAGTACCCAATACAATAGAGTGTGCCCCCTTAATTAAAAATTGTAGTCGTAATTTCATTAATGCTAATTACCAGGACATTAATCAAGCACTTAACAAAGTAAATTGGTCTGTTCTCAAGGAAGGTGATCTCAACTATAGCGTAGAACTATTTTACTCTCAACTGAATAGTATCATTTCCGACACAATTCCTCTAATTCATCATAAAGTACGAAAGTATCCGATATGGTTCAGCAAAGAATTAATTCAGTTAATTGTTGTTAAAAAAGAAACACATAAAAAATATAAAGAACACAGAACAATTCCCAACTATATGGCATTCAACAATATTAGAAGAGATTGCAAAAAAATGACAAAAAGATGTTATAATAATTACATTAATTCGGTTGAGAACACGATACTTCATGATGTAAAATACTTTTGGAAATACACAAAATCAATGAAAAACAACGATGCTGGTATTTCCGGTAATATACCTACGTTACGGACAAAACAGCTCCAGTAAAATTTATGAAATTGTTAACATGTTTGCTGATTACTTTAAGGACGTGTATGAACCTGATATTCCTGATGACTCAATTCCGTACTTCAATTCGGATATAAATTTAAACTTATCGCAAATACACATCGATATTGAAAACATTATAGTCTGTATTAAATCACTTGAACCCAAAACAAGCTCGGGACCTGATAAGATTCCTTCCATCTTACTTAAGAATTGCGTCCAAAGTTTATCTGTTCCCCTTAATATACTGTTTAACAAGTCTCTCTCTACAGGACACTTTCCACAAATATGGAAACTTAGCTACCTAACTCCTGTATATAAAAGTGGTGATAAATCCTTTGTTGAAAATTATCGGCCTATCTGTATTCAATCGTCTATACCTAAACTTTTTGAAAAATTGATTCTTAAGAAAATCAGCTTCTTTGTAAACCCTTGTATCGCAACTTGTCAACACGGCTTTATTTCCGGCAGATCAACTTTGACTAACCTAACATTATACGAAAATTTCATTTCTAATGCACTTGCCAACAAACAACAAGTCGATTCTATATATACCGACTTCAGTAAGGCGTTTGATAAGGTCTGTCTTAAAATCCTCATTAATAAACTTTTGAAACTCGGCATTAATGGAAACCTTTTATCTTGGTTTAAGAGTTATTTACTAAGGCGTCTGTTAATTGTCTGTATTAATGGTCACTTATCCTACACGTTCGAAGCTACCAGTGGCGTGCCCCAGGGTTCTCATCTTGGTCCTTTACTTTTTAATTTATTCATTAATGATGTATCAAACATATTCACCCGTGTTCTCATTCTAATGTTCGCTGATGATATGAAGATATATAGAATTATTGATAATATCGAGGACTGTCTGACACTTCAATCTAATATTAATAGCTTTTATGATTGGTGTCTTATAAACAAATTAACTCTCAATGTAAAAAAATGTCAACTTATGAGATTCCACAGAAAAAAAAACCCTTTGTTGTTTACCTACTTTCTCAATAATCACATCTTATTATCTGTTGATGAAATAAGGGACCTTGGTATAACCTTTGACACTAAATTAACATTCATTAAACATATTAATAATATAACCAGTAAAGCAATGCAAATGTTAGGATTTGTCTTACGGATTTCAAAGGATTTTAAAAATTTAAAAACTGTCAAATTACTTTACACTTCACTTGTTAGAAGCCAATTAGAATTTAACTCCACCATTTGGAATCCTTACTACAGTGTGCATGAGAATTCCCTTGAGCGAGTCCAACATAAATTTTTACGTTATATTAATTTTAAATTGGGAATATTCATCGAAAACATTAATTACCCCTCTCTGTTACAATTATTGGGACTCGATACATTAAAAGAAAGAAGAATTTGTTCAGACCTATTTTATTTATTTAAAATCGTTACCAACCTGTTGAACTCCCCTGAACTTCTTTCGTTAATATGTTTCCATGTACCTAGTCGATCAGTTCGTTTCAAATTAACTTATCATTGCAACAATACAGGATCTAATGCTGAACTCAATTCTATAATGAATCGCCTGCATGTACTTGGAAATAAATATGTTTTGGATGAATCTATAAACATTGCTAGTTTAACCTCATACAAACACTACTTAATCAAAACTGTCTGTCAGCGCTTTTCAGCTTGATTATAATCAAATACAGTTTTAAAGTATTAATTTCTTAATACATATTGTCAGGGATTTATAATATGTTGTATTGTATTTATAATAACCTACTCGTTGTTGTTTTTATGTTGATAGTACAATTTATATTGTTCTTTTTTATGTATTTTATTTTTATATTTTTTTTTTCTATGTATATTCTGTATTCATATGTAAAATAATTGTAATATTTTTGTAAAAGCCGCTTTAATCGGCGTTAATAATAATAAATAAATAAATAAATAAACACTGTCGCTAATATAAATAGTCGCATTCTTGATCTAGTTTTTTGTAGTGAGCCCACGGCTAACGTATGTAAATCTTTAGAAGAACTATTACCTGTGGACGTTTACCATCCTCCTCTGGATATAGTTATTCCCTTTGTTAACAACACTTATCTCAAAAATATCAAGCCATCTTATAACTTCTCTAAAGCAAATTTTAAAAAAATTTCTGTTTGCTTAAATACAACAGACTGGTCCTTTCTGGAAAATACAGATATTAACGATAATGTAAATAAATTTTATGCTATTCTTAATGATGCTATTGCAAATTTTGTGCCTCTTCGACATAATAGAATTTCTCATTTTCCAAACTAGTTTAGTCCCGAATTGATCACTTTAACATATCGTAAGAAAATAGCTCATAAAAATTACAAACGGTCCAGACTGTCGAGTGATTACAATGAATTTCAATTGTTAAGAAAGAGTGTTGTAAAATCTCAAAATTGTGCTATAAAAATTACATCGACAAAATTGAAACTGATATTCGTGTAAATATAAAACAGTTTTGGAATTATACTAACTCTCAAAAAAATAATAACTTGGGTATTCCAACTACTATGAATTTCAATGGAAAAATTGGATGTAATGATGAAAACATTGCAAATCTATTTGCTGATTATTTTAAGTCTGTGTATGAAGAGGATATACCTAGCAACGAAATTCCAAAATTCTCATCGAATCTTAGCCTGGATATATCTGAAATACGCATAGAAATTAATGATATCAAAAACCATGTAAATTTGTTAGATGCTAGAAAAAATGCAGGACCTGATAATATTCCACCAGTGTTAATTAAAGAATGTTTAAATGGCATAACTGTTCCTCTTTTTCTAATTTTTAACCAGTCACTAGAGACAGGCAGTTTCCCTGATACATGGAAACACAGTTTTCTAACACCCATTTTTAAAAAAGGGGACAAAACGGATGTAACAAATTATAGGCCAATATGTATCCAATCATCGATTCCCAAGCTTTTTGAAAAAATTGTACTCTATAAAATATCTACAAATATAAAAAAAATTATAACACCCTACCAACATGGCTTTTGTTCAAATAAATCTACACTAACCAATTTACTAATTTCCGAAAACTTCATATCTAAATCTTTAGCAAACAGGTGCCAGGTTGACTCAATATATACGGACTTTAGCAAGGCCTTTGACAAGGTGTGTCACAAAATATTAATCAATAAATTGGCGACACTTGGAGTTTATGGTGGCTTATTAATTTGGTTTGTTAGTTATTTGTCCAAAAGAAGTCTTAGTGTGAAAATAAATGGCACACATTCGTACAAATTTATAGCAACAAGTGGAGTGCCGCAAGGCTCCCATTTAGGGCCCATTTTGTTCATTATATTTATAAATGATATTGTTGATATATTCACAAACATAAACGTGCTACTGTTTGCTGATGACATGAAACTATATAAAGAGATCAACAACATTAATGATTGTATTACACTTCAAACTAATTTGACATATCTTTTTGAATGGTGCTCTATCAACAAACTAGCATTAAACATAAATAAATATCAGTTCATTCATTTTTCCAAAATAAATAATCCTATATTTTTTCAGTATTCATTAAATGATGAAAATTTAAATTGTGTTAATGAAATTATGGATCTAGGCATTATGTTCGACAGTAAACTCACCTTTGTATGTCATATTAATAATATTATCAACAAATCCCTAAAGACTCTTGGCTTTGTTTTAAGAGCTGCACAAGATTTTAATGATTTAGGCACATTTATTATGTTATATAAAACCCTTGTCAGATGCCAACTTGAATATAACTCTACGTTATGGTCTCCCTTTTTCAATATTCATTCAGACAACATTGAAAAGATACAACGGAAGTTTCTAAGGTTCATAAACTATAAATTGCGTATTCCTATACTAAACATTGATTATAATTACCTCCTGGATAAATTTTCTCTCTTGAAACTTTCAGAAAGAAGAATAAGCACAGATTTAATACTGTTACATAAAATACTGCATTACAAAATTGACTGTCCAGAATTACTTCAATTTATCAATATCCATGTACCCAAAAAATCATGTCGACATTTATTACCCTTTTACTTCAATAACACCAGGACACTAGCTTATCAAAATTCTCCATTTCCTAGACTTCACAGTCTCGGAAATAAATATTCTAATCTAGGTGATATATTTCATCTTAAAACCAATCAGTATAAATGTTGCATATTCTATCACTTTTATTCTTCTAGACACAAATAGATTTACATAATTTCTGCAGTTTTTTGTTTATATTAAATGTGAGACTTCTTATCATTTTTACATATGTACTTTTTATTTTATTATGTGGTTTTGTTTTTATATTGTATTACGTATTTTCTTTTCTCATTGTATTATATTTTCTTCATTGTTTTTATACTCAACTTATAAAGTATAATGTAAAAGCCCATCAGGGCGTGTAATAAATAAATAAATAAATAAATAAATTATTCGGTGTTGCTCTCTTAGAAAATATATTTTATGGCTGTTAAGTTTTTGCTGAATGTAGGTACCACCACAAAACCAATAGGGTACATGCAGTATATGTAATATAGTGTTTTCAATGCATTTAATACAAGTAAAAAAAATAACTAAACTCGAATATCACACCTAAAACCCCCGAAAAAATTTATTAAATTAATTAATTCACTTTTAAAGTTGTATGAAAATTCATATATCAAAAACGAGTCATCATTGACTTGCGAGATTGTGACGTCACAACGCACCCACCTAGTCCCACGTCAAATTGTTTTTGACAGTTTTTGTTCCAGTTGCTATGCTGGTTTGAATAAGTTTGATAGTCATAATCGTTTAGTTATGCATCCTAAGCACATTCGTTTGTGTAAAACATACATTGTAAATACATACTATCATGACAGACAGTGGTTTTCTACAAAGACAGTCTGACAATTTGCCAAAAATCGACGCGATTATAATGGCAGTTACATGTACCTTTTCATCGCATGACACCGCTTTTTACACATAATAACATTATTTGTGACGTTTATAAATAGTTTGTTTGGTGTTGAAGATGTTGTATTTGTACACTTTAGTACAATACAGTATTTATAAACGGTATCTACGGACATTTTCTTCGATAAACAAATGATCAACTGCAGACTGATTACTGGATTACGACTTGCGACTTATGACATCTGTCAAGAAGTGCGCAGTGACGTCACAAGCCAAAACCGCGCGAAAAGGGCGTTTTAGCGCTAATTTGAAAATTGAATATTCAAAACGTTATTGAAGGACTATTTCCTATCGTAAAAATTTTTTTTTTTGAATATTCCAGTTTGTAATTTTTTTCTTTAATTTTTGGTAAAACAAAAAAAAAATGTGATTGTACCCTATTACGAGTCAGCTTGTAGCTAGTAAAGTTGTGGACCTTTCAACTTTTTCCGTAGATTGTCAACAATCTGCTAGTTCAATTCAATTCAATTTTATTATTTCATAAACATTAAAAAATTTTACGTTTCATTGCGTTTTTAAAATACATTTGTACATTTGTACTACATTGAACACAAACTATACAAGCATTAATAGAGCTTGCCTTTTAAAGGCTAATGCTAAATATGTCGATATCCGAATTAATCATGTTTAACAACAAGATTGCTCTCCCGACCGGCATGATCATTGGCAAATTAGTCCTGCAGGCCGAAAGACAGAACAGTCTATGCTGTCGGTGGCGAAGATACCCATTGGGTACATAGAAATGAATGCTCTCGATGATAGCTGAGTTTTCAAACCATCCGCGAATCAATCGAAGAAATGCGTATCAATGTATACATCTCTTCTGACCCGTAGATGGTTCATTCCGAGCATACCCAAAATAAAGTCGGTACGATAGAGCCACGGGTAATAGCCGTACTCCCTCATGTACAGAAATCTCAGAAATTGTTTATCAATTAGCAAGTAACACAATGACACTGAGCGAGTTTACTAACAGATAGTGAATTTCCCAGATAGTAGCTTGTTAACTCGCCGTGTGTCATCGAGGCTTTAATGGCCAGAGACGCCAAAACGCGCGCGGATTAAAATTTAAAAAAAAAAATATTTGCGATTTTAACCCCTACCTATTTATAATAATAATAATAATAATAGATATTAATAGTTTATTCCAAAATGTGTGCAGGGGTAGTGCTATGCAATACATTCCATATTTTGAAACAAAAAATGGGTTTGTCAAAAATAAAAATAAAGTAAATAACATATAAATAAATTTAAAAAAACGAATAAGCATGAAAAACATGAGAAAAATAATAATAAACAGTAAAATTAATTCATGCGGCTGTTTACGGAGGGTATTTCATCGTCTCCCGTCTCCAGAGGGCCATCAGGGGGGACTCCAACCAGGTAGTTATGGCGGTGATGATTGCATTCTTCGATTGGCGTAGTCTGCGCCATAAACTTCCCATGCGGTGGCGGATAAGTGCTCGGAAAGTGTGCACTCGTCCCTCCAGGAACATTTCAGTAGCACTGCAGTATCTCGGTAGGCGGGAAAAGTTGACGGTACGCGTTGTTGTAAGCAACCTTTAAGAAACTGTATGAAAGACAAGGTCAGAATAGCTTCCGCCAACATCATTCTTGTTATAGCCAAAAGTTTCATTCACCTGGCAACACTATAATATTTTTAAATGAATTTATCTGAGGAATTTGAATGTCAGATTAATATCCATAAATATCATGTATTTGTATGGTAGATTTTAATATAGAAAATATCTTGCATCCTCCTTGTTGAATTTCTTGGTGGTGTGTTGATGTTAATTTGAGATAAAATGTTTGGTGTATCAACTGATGCATATACAATTTTGTGTAAAAGCAATAAATCGGAATGTTTACGTCTGGCTGTCAGAGAGTGTAGTTTGTAGTGTAACATTCGGTCATTGTACGTTCCAAATTGACCAGATAAACCTTCGCGATAAGCAATTACAAGGGTTTATTTTCTCTGTATGTATTCGATTGTTGTTGTAGATACTAACTAACTAACTAACCATCACGCCGTTTCCCCGCAGGGGTAGGCAGAGAGGACGGACCGCCACACAATTCGATCTTGGCACACACTTCTTGCCTCGTTCACATTCATACATCACCTCATGTAGACACTATTTATAAGTTAATTATGTTAATGGCACTTTTTTTAATAATTTTACGACAGACAGGTAAGTCCAATTATGGTACAATTTTCTTACAACTAACAATACATAAATTTTTTTAAACATGTTATAGTTATGTTAAACACATCTATGTCCGCTGGTAGAGCATTAAGCAATGTCATACCTCTTGTCATGCTATGTTGAGCCATGACATCTGTCCACCCCTGCGGTATGTAGAATAGGGCGTGGCTACGAGTTCGACAGTATTTGTCAGGAACGAATAAGCCACAGCATGACAGGAGATATGGACACACACATGTGGTGCCGTGTATTTCGAAATGAATAAATATCTTTGTGTTATGACCTCCATGTTTGTTCAATAAATTATTGTCCTCGTAAACAGCAAAATACGTAATATTATGCAAAAACTTCATGTACATACTTTAAACGTTTAAGGTTTTACGTAATTAGTAATTATGTAATTGAAGTAATTTATGCTTTTCCGTACAACCTCTTGCTCAGCTGCCCTCTGTAGATATTAGTCCAACCTACGCTCCATAGATATTAGTCACCATTGGGACCGTCATAGATATTAGTCCGACCTTAGCTCTGTAGATATTAGTCCTCACTCTGAAGTTCATAGATATTTGTCCAACATATGAGCTGTAGATATTCGTCCGACCTACAGGCTGTAGATATTAGTACCTGGAGTCGTTTAAAATACAGTTAAAATAATTATTATATTCTTGTTTCAAAACATGAATTACGTATGCGACTTCAATGTTTTGACAAAATTTCATAGCTCATGGGAATTGAATTTCCGTTATAAAAATTTTCTGTTTCAGGAATATTTGTTTTGGCTTGAACCAATTACCAAACGCTACCGCAGCAGGGCCATGGATCTACTAAATCCTGAGACTGTTTCCATCAAGACGGAACAAGGGCCCCAGGAAGAAGGCGGAGGTGTGATGGCGTATACGGTTATAGATTTCGACTTCCAAGAAGTAAAGAAGGAATGTTTGCAATATGCGGAGGGTGCTCGGACAGACAGTTAGTTGCATTGAAAATATTAAAGCGTGTATTATTTGGAATATTTACGTAATTTTATAACTCGCATCAAGTTCCCGATTCCTCAAGTTCATGATAAACGCGAAAGTATGTACGGATGTATGTGTGTTTGTTACTCTTTCACGCAAAAACTACTGAATTGATTTTATTTAAACTTTACAATAATATAGCTCATACATCTGAATAACATATAGGCTATATATAATGGCGAGCTCTGGCGTGATGAATATGCAATATGCGGAAATTACTCAGACAGTTGGTTAGTTGCGTCGAATATAATAAAAATGTAGCATATTTAATTGGCAATAATTACTTAATTGTATTCCTTGCAGTAAGTTCCTTATTCCTCAAGTTTATAATTTTTTTTATTAATTCTTCTTCTTCTTCTTTATGTGCCTTATCAGGTCCCCCCGACGTTGGCGATCACTCTTGAAAAGGTCTCTCTGTCTTGCGCTGCCCGGAATAGCTCCTCCACACTTCTAATGCCGGTCCACTCTCGTATGTTTCGCAGCCAAGACATTTGTCTCCTACCAGGCCCTCGGCGACCCTCTATCTTGCCTTTCAATATTAAATGGAGCAAGTGATACTTCTCCCCTCGAAGTATATGACCCAGATATGAAATTTTCTTGATTTTAATTAATGTAAGCAGTTCCCTATCTGCTCTAGCCCGCCTGAGAATTTCTATGTTGGTGATCATGTCGGTCCATGGGACCTTGAGCATTCTCCGGTGAAGCCACATTTCGAAAGCCTCTAACCTGTTCATGGTATTTATTTTCAAGGTCCATGTTTCACAACCATACAGCAAGACCGACCACACATAACATTTTAGCATTCTCTGCCTTAATTTTAAGCTTATATTGTCATTGCAGAAGAGGGATTTCATTTTTATGAATGCAGTTCTTGCTGCTTCAATTCTGCACCTAATCTCTATATCTGGGTCAAGATTCTCCGTGAGGATACTGCCGAGGTATCTAAATCTCTCCACCTTTTCGACATTACAACCATTTAACTGAATCATTGATCCAGAGTGATCTAGTCGTCCAAAAGTCATCCATTTAGTTTTATTGACGTTGATTGTTAGGCCCAGTTGCTCACCAGCATTATTAACAAGATCTAATAGGTCTTGGAGGTCACTGATACTGTCAGCTAGTAATACAGTATCATCTGCATATCTTATGTTATTAATGACAACTCCGTTGATCTTGAGACCCTTCTGGGTATTACTTAGGGCTCTTTTGAAGACATAGTTGGAATAAAGATTAAATAATAGTGGCGACAGGATACATCCTTGTCGTACTCCACGCTGAATGGCGATTGCATTAGATCTCTCATTCCCATGTCTTATTTCTGCTGTTTGGAACCAATACAGGTTTTTAATGAAATTCTGGTCTTTGGTGTCAACGTTACAATCAGCAAGCATTTTCATTAGGTCAGCATGTTTTACCCTGTCAAATGCCTTTTCGTAGTCAATAAAACAGGCAAAGACTTCCTTTCTTTGGTCACGACACTTTTGCAATAGTACGTCGACAGAAAATAATGCTTCACGCGTACCGAACGCATTTCTGAAGCCAAACTGAGTGTCATCTAAGTCCTGCTCGCACTTATCGCGTATCCTGGCATGTATTATTTTAAGGAATAATTTAAGGACATGACTCATCAAGCTTATTAATCGATAGTCACTGCAATTCTAAGGAACACTTATTATTTATACACTAAATACGCCTAAATATAGATGGAAGTAAAATCTTTTCCATTGACTTCTTCAAGAAAATGGTCTTTCTTGAATCATCGGCCCCTGAAGCGGACATCTGGGGTCATATATTTTTTTTATTTGTAAGAAAAAAACAGCTTATATACATATAATAGAAAGATATATACATGTGAACTGCAGTGAAGCCAAAAGAGTTTCTTATGCTAATATTGTTTGGAGATAAAGTTTTATTTTACCTTAAACTAAATTTTAGGCTTAGGAAGGGGAGAGGAGGGGGATGGGAGGGAGAATATAGGATATGGATATGAGATGCTCTCGATACCTACCACTCCCGTATCAATCCAATATCGCACTCGTTACTTCTATTCGATACTTCTGAAGGTTTAAATTAAAAATGTCTACGTTGTAAAACAATTCGTTGTATTGCGCACATATTCGAGGAATCGGGGAATTTTTTCTAAGGTTTTTCTGCAAGTGGGCAAATAAAGTAATTTTTATTGTCGGGTAAATCTTGAAGGAATATGGATTTTTATGAAATTGGTAAGCTATGGCGAGTCCAGGCTAGGTCTGTTTAGAATTTTAAATAATAAAATTTGATCAAAAATTAATCGTTTTTTCTAATATTGACCTTAAAGTTTCTTATTCAAATTCCCGTCCCTAGATGGCAACTGATGGGTATCTTTAATCTTCCAAATTAATAGTTTTTATTAAAATAATATATATTTATAAAAATTATCGATGTTCGTATTGTCGTTTTGTTTTTGCAGGCAGCACTAATAAGGAGACAGTTATCATCAATGCGGATCTTGGACCACGAGAAGAAGATGAAGAGAGTTTTCCTTATATGGAAATGGACATATATCAGCCGGATGTTAAAAAAGAATGCTTAGAAAGCATTGAAAGAATGAACCATGCAGCAGGTAAAACCGATTGTTATTGATTTAAATTGAACATTGTAATTATGCGGTATCCATTTTTTCCACTTATTGAAATAATATCGTTAAAAATCTAGTTTATCCGTTATCTTTTTCAAATTTGTCAACAGATCTGCAGAGGCATACTGTGGATATACGATTCTCTTGTCCTCATTGTAACTACTCCTGCTCTCATAAGAATAATTTTGTGAGTCACCTTCGCACCCATACTGGAGTTAAATCTTTTGCATGTTCTGAGTGCAACTATTTATGTTCTCAAAAAGGCAGTCTGACGATCCACATGTTGACTCACAATGGAAAAAAACCTTTGTCGTGTTCCGAGTGCAATTATTCATCTTCTCAAAAGAGCAATCTGAAAACCCACATGCTGACTCACAGTAGAGAAAAACCTTTTTCGTGTTCCGAGTGCAACTACTTATGTTCTCAAAAGGGCCATCTAACGACACAAATGCTGACCCACAGTGGGGAAAAACCTTTTTCTTGTTCCCAGTCCAACTATTCATGTTCTGTAAAGAGCCATATTACGAGACACATGCCGACTCACAGTGGAGAAAAACCTTTTTCGTGTTCCGAGTGCAACTATTCATGTTCTCAAAAGCACAGTCTGACAAGACACATGCTGACACACAGTGGAGAAAAACCTTTTTCGTGTTCCGAGTGCAACTATTCATGTTCTCAGAAGGGCTATCTGACGACACACATGCTGACACACAGTGGGGAAAAACCTTTTTCGTGTTCTGAGTGCAACTATTCATGTTCTCAAAATCGCAATCTGAAGAGACACATGCTGACTCACAGTGGGGAAAAACCTTTTTCGTGTTCCGAGTGCAACTATTCATGTTCTACAAAGTACCATCTGACGAAACACATGCTGACTCACAGTGGGGAAAAACCTTTTTCTTGTTCCCAGTGCAACTATTCATGTTCTGTAAAGAGCCATATGACGAGACACATGCTGACACACAGTGGGGAAAAACCTTTTTCGTGTTCTGAGTGCAACTATTCATGTTCTCAAAAGCACAGTCTGACAAGACACATGCTGACACATAGTGGAGAAAAACCTTTTTCGTGTTCCGAGTGCAACTATTTATGTTCTCAGAAGGGCTTTCTGACAACACACATGCTGACTCACAGTGGAGAAAAACCTTTTTCATGTTCCGAGTGCAACTATTCATGTTCTCGAAAGAGCCATCTGACGAGACACATGCTGGCTCACAGTGGGGAAAAACCTTTTTCGTGTTCCGAGTGCAACTATTCATATTCTCAAAAGCACAATCTGACGAGACACATGCTGACTCACAGTGGGGAAAAACCTTTTTCTTGTTCCCAGTGCAACTATTCATGTTCTGTAAAGAGCCATCTGACGAGACACATGCTGACACACAGTGGGGAAAAACCTTTTTCGTGTTCTGAGTGCAACTATTCATGTTCTCAAAAGCACAGTCTGACAAGACACATGCTGACACATAGTGGAGAAAAACCTTTTTCGTGTTCCGAGTGCAACTATTCATGTTCTCAGAAGGGCTTTCTGACAACACACATGCTGACTCACAGTGGAGAAAAACCTTTTTCGTGTTCCGAGTGCAACTATTTATGTTCTCAGAAGGGCTATCTAACGACACACATGCTGACACACAGTGGGGAAAAACCTTTTTCGTGTTCTAAGTGCAACTATTCATGTTCTCAAAAGCGCAATCTGAAGAGACACATGCTGACTCACAGTGGGGAAAAACCTTTTTCGTGTTCCGAGTGCAACTATTCATGTTCTACAAAGTACCATCTGACGAAACACATGCTGACTCACAGTGGGGAAATACCTTTTTCTTGTTCCCAGTGCAACTATTCATGTTCTCGAAAGAGCCATCTGACGAGACACATGCTGGCTCACAGTGGGGAAAAACCTTTTTCGTGTTCCGAGTGCAACTATTCATATTCTCAAAAGCACAATCTGACGAGACACATGCTGACTCACAGTGGGGAAAAACCTTTTTCTTGTTCCCAGTGCAACTATTCATGTTCTGTAAAGAGCCATCTGACGAGACACATGCTGACACACAGTGGGGAAAAACCTTTTTCGTGTTCTGAGTGCAACTATTCATGTTCTCAAAAGCACAGTCTGACAAGACACATGCTGACACATAGTGGAGAAAAACCTTTTTCGTGTTCCGAGTGCAACTATTCATGTTCTCAGAAGGGCTTTCTGACAACACACATGCTGACTCACAGTGGAGAAAAACCTTTTTCGTGTTCTGAGTGCAACTATTCATGTTCTCAAAAGCGCTATCTGACGAGACACATGCTGACTCACAGTGGAGAAAAACCTCTTTCGTGTTCCGAGTGCAACTATTCATGTTCTCAAAAGCGCAGTCTGACGATCCACATGCTGACACACAGTGTTTTCACACACAATTTTTCGTGTTCTGAGTGCTACTATTTATGTTCTCAAAAGAGCAATCTGAAATCCCACATGCTGACTCACAGTAAATAAAAACCTTTTTCTTGTCCCCAGTGCAACTATTCATGTTCTGAAAAGGGCAGTCAGACAATCCACATGCTGACACACAGTAGGGAAAAACCTTTTTGGTGTTTCGAGTGCAACTATTCTTGTTCTCAAAAGGGCAGTCTGACGATCCACATGCTGACACAGTGGGGAAAAACCTTTTTCGTGTTCTGAGTGCAACAATTTATGTTCTCAAAAGAGCAATCTGAAATCCCACATGCTGACTCACAGTAAATATAATTTTTTTTTTGTTCGGAGTGCAACTATTCATGTTCTCATAAGGGCCATCTGACGAGACACATTCTGACTCACAGTGGGGAAAAACCTTTTTCTTGTCCCCAGTGCAACTATTCATGTTCTTAAAAGGCAGTCTGACGGAGCACAAACTGACTCATAGTGGAGAAAAACCTTTTGTTCCGAACGCAACTATCACGTTCTTAAAAGGGCAGTCTGACGTTCCACACGCTGACTCACAATGTCAAAAGCATACACTCTCGAAAGCATAATCTGACGAGGCATACGCCGACTCACAGTGGAGAAAATTTTTTTTCACGTTCCAAGTGCAATTAATCATGTTCTCGAAAAGCCATTCTGACGAGCCACATGTTCTATTGCAACTACTCATGTTCTCAAAGGTGCAATCTGACTAGCCACATGCTGACTCACTGTTAAGAAAAATCTTTTTTCGTATTCGAGTGCAACTATTCATGTTCTTAAAAGGCAGTCTGACGGAGCACAAACTGACTCATAGTGGAGAAAAACCTTTTGTTCCGAACGCAACTATTCACGTTCTTAAAAGGGCAGTCTGACGTTCCACACGCTGACTCACAATGTCAAAAGCATATACTCTCGAAAGCATAATCTGACGAGGCATACGCCGACTCACAGTGGAGAAAATTTTTTTTCACGTTCCAAGTGCAATTAATCATGTTCTCGAAAAGCCATTCTGACGAGCCACATGTTCTATTGCAACTACTCATGTTCTCAAAGGGGCAATCTGACTAGCCACATGCTGACTCACTGTTAAGAAAAATCTTTTTTCGTATTCGAGTGCAACTATTCATGTTCTAGAAAGGGCAGTCTGACGATCTACATGCTGAAAAACATTGGAAAAAGCCTTCTCCTTGTTCCGAGTGCAACTTCTGAAGAGACGTTAACAAGACCCTCTTTTTGTTCTATTCATTAACACATACAAAGTATTCAAATATTAGCCTACTCTAAAAGTGTTAATGATTGGTTAATATTAGGGAATATAGGGATGGTCCGATGCTCTGTACGAAACCCGCTTGCACAGCGCGGGTGTAAACTGTGCGCCTTAAAGTTTAAGTTTAGACTTACGGAATTCAATATTTCGTTTGGGTGGAAGCACTACATTATTTACACAAAACAAAATTGATATACTTTATGCTATGTATCTTCTCTATAACATTATCGCTAGAAATATAATGCCAGGTTATTCAATATTGTTACCAAAACAAATTGAATTAGGCACTGTTTTGCAAGTAAATATTTTAAAGTCTCAATTTTTTGTTTCCTTTAATAACTCGAAACGTGTACATTCATTTTCAGAATCATTGATTCATAGTACAATTCTATCCACATTATAGTACAAGCTCATTCCACATTTATAGGAACTTAAGCAAGAGACTAATAAAATCGGCCAAAGAAAATTATTACAAAAAGTTATTTTACGAAAATAACTTTACTCCAAAACGTTTATTGGAAGCATTTCGCAGTATAACTAAAACAAAAATAAATAAATCTTCCGATATTAAATCATTGAACATCAATAACGTGAACACCTCGGACCCAAAAATCATTGCGAATTTCGCCAACAATTATTTCACGTCAACAATATTAATTC
Source organism: Limnephilus lunatus (assembly GCA_917563855.2). Taxonomy (NCBI): domain Eukaryota; kingdom Metazoa; phylum Arthropoda; class Insecta; order Trichoptera; family Limnephilidae; genus Limnephilus; species Limnephilus lunatus. Next base: position 104,954,037 of record OU830592.1, on the reverse strand, counting down.
AACAGAATCCGATCTCGCTAAGTCAACAATTTCTGATTTCGGTCATAAATTAGACAATATCCAAACAACTTCAAACGAAGTCATGAAAATAATTGACGAACTCAAGTCATCGAATGCTTGTGGTTCTGATAACGTCTTATCAATTCTGCTAAAAAATACTAAATCCTTCATTGCAACTCCAATCGCGTATATTTCCAATCTAAGCTTCGATTCAGGAAAATTTCCAAATCATTTAAAACACTCTATTGTTATACTGCTTCACAAAAACGGATATAAATCGAAGATACACAATGACCGGCCAATTTCTGTGCTCAATTCTGTCTCGAAAATTATTGAGAAAATTTTAAAGAATCGTGTCAGTCATTACCTCGAAAAAAATAACATCCTTTCCAATAGACAGTACGGCTTCAGACCAGGATTGAGCACTGAAAATGCCATTACAAACCTGACGAAAATCATCTCCAACAATATCGATAGAGGAAGAAAATGCATTGCGCTCTTCTTGGATCTAGCCAAAGCGTTCGACACTATTTCACACAAAATTCTATTAAAAAGACTTCTGCCGATTGGCATTCAGGGTCAGCTACTTAAGTGGTTAGGTAGTTATCTAGAAAACAGGAGCCAAATAGTGAATATTAACGATACTCTAAGCCAGGGGTGTCAAAGATACGGCCCGCGGGCCGCATGTGGCCCTCGGGCCCTATCAATATGGCCCGCGACCATTTTAGTTTAGCACCATCCAGTGAATTGAACAGTTCTGCAATTTTGGTATTGGTTAGCGACTATATAGTGCACTTAACACACCCTCATGATATAGATATCGCACATAAACAATTATTATGCCTTGTTGTCGTTTTCTGTCGATTTGTCAACCTGGAGTGCATACCACGGTGATGTATTAATCTTCTCCAACAATAAGGAAGTTGAGTCCATTTTTTTTATTTTTTTTTATCAATGTTCGCATTCAAACTTAAATACTGTTTTTTTTTTTTTTTAAAGTTCGTTTTCATAGTAAAATTAATTCTCAAAGTTTAAATTTTATTAAGCCCGCCAAAACGAGCGGATCCGAGCGGTAAGAAGCGGGGTGTGGGTGTGACGTCATTTGAACTGAGAAAACTCCGTCGCTTGGGCATTTTGTATGGAGATTTTTTAAATTCTTCAATAAGAAATTCCAGTAATTTGTTTTATCAATGTTAACCGTCTATCAGAATTGTTGTTATTTTAAAAAAAGAAAATTGATCAAGTTTTCATGGTTAAATTAATATTTAAAGGTAGAATTTTTGTTTCTCGCGCCAAAACTCTTCACAAACACGGTATTACCAACGCTGGCCGATCGCCGTTGGTTGAAGTATCACCCGCCAATTCAGACCGCCGCGCAAAAAAGTAAAGACCGAAAGTAAGATAACGGTTTACAGCGCAGTTGACTGTGAGACTTTTCTGCGCAATCAATAAATTTAATATACTTGCACAAAACTAGTAAGGTTTACGGCGAAACATCAGATGTCAGATGAGTAGAGAATACGTAATGATTATTATTTATACTGAAAAAATGTATTATACTTATTGTAACATACAAATGAACACAATTAATAATTTGATGTATTTACTTGGAAGCTTTAACTCCACAAATTTCAGCACTTATGTGGTCAGTATTATCTATTTTAAATATAAAATCAACATGTCAGAATCAACGATTTGTAGGTAGTCGGACTGGCCTTGAATATATCCGATTTCTGACATGGTATGTGGTTTTTTAAACAAATTTTGCATTACATAAGCTTTGTTTACTAAACCATTAAATATACCAAACCACCCATTACTAAACTTAAAAAGACTTTTAGGGGATATAATGCAAAACCGTTTGGCCCATAAGTAAACGACGTTTGGCCTATACACCTCTCTCATCATACACAAACCATCTCTCGTGTAATAGAAAGAGATGCACCGTAGACATTTCGGTGATCCGCTCTTTATACAAACTGAGGTTCCAATGACAACAGAATTCTTTCGACCATTCATGAAGCGTTTTTAGTTCGTAGCTTTTTGATGGATTTTTAAGAAGGTTTAATTAATTCTAAGAATAACAATATAGAAATATATTTATATATTTAGAATCGATATTTTTTGATCTACATGAACATATTTTTTATAAGTCAAAATATTTTTCACTCCTTATTGTATCTCACTGTCTTCAGCTATTTCCTCAATGCGCCTAGTCACAGTGATAGCTGACAAAGTCACAAATCTTCCCCCCAAGCTGTCTCACCGTGGAGAAAAACCTTTTGTATGTTCCGATTGTTTTGATTGTAAATATTTATGTCCTAGAAGGGTGACTTTAAAAACTCACAAGTTTACTCATAGTCGAGAAAAACCATTTTCATGTTCCGACTGCAACTATTCATGATCACAAAAGGAACATTTAAGAGTCCACAAGCCGTCTCACAGCGGAGATAACCTTTTTCATGTTCCGACTGCAACTGATCAAGTTGTCGAAACTACTACGAATTTGACACCCGAAATCAATGAGCTTATCAAAAATAAGAGAAGTCAGGTGTCCAGCTCAAGATAATTTACCATTTTACGCTCCTTTTTAACATTAATGAAAATTTATAATTACTAGGTACATATCTCGCTAAATAAAGATTTTAACAATTGAGTATGGGTTTTAATTTTTAGTCTGGCCCGCTTTCACACGCTAAATCTTATAAACGGCCCTTAAGAAAATTCAGTTTGACACCCCTGCTCTAAGCGATCCAGCTGATATATTATATTCCCGGCGGCGGTGAATTCAAGAAGAGACCCCGGAAACTTTCGGATTAAGTAGGTAAAGCACAATTCCTGCATGAGGAAGCCATGCGCAGGTCACATCAACGGCGACCGATTACGCCCGCAAAACTTACGTTGGGCCGTATTAACTTTAAAAAAGATCTTACATCAAGATCTGGTTCGCGTTTCGCGACGACAAAATAGGTAATCCCATAATAAAATAACACAAAAACTATCACATAAGTGACTTGTCGAATTCTCTGTCGGCTTCCCGGCGGCGGAGAATTCAAGAAGAGACCCCGGGAACTCTCGAATCTAGTTGCCACACGCAAAAATAAAATAAACAGCGAATCAACAATTAACGTAAGCCGACAGGTGGAGGTTTATTAGGTCGGGAGAATAATTATTAGTATATAATAATTATTATCGTGACACTCTTCCCCTCCGTAGAAAATTATCGTAACACACGACATGCTGGGAGGAATCCAATAGTTCCACTTACTACTATGACATCCCTTGCTCAAAAACAATATTCTTACCTAGGTCCAAAAATGTTCAACCTTATACCCGGTTCTTGGAAATTGAAAAGTGGAAGCGTCCTGCGTAAATTAGTCAATGATTGGATTATGAACTTACGGAGAGTCGAAAGTGAACGTATGTTGTTTAACTGATAAACAAAATCACCTAACTTTCCTGATCACTAGACCAAAATTCCTACCACACTTCATTGAGTTCTGATATTGCTGCGCAATGTTTCCACATCCATTTTCATGTTTTTATACCTGGGATTTATGTTTTTGCGCCCCTGCGGCCTGTGGCTCCGTGTAGGTCTACGTACATCACTGTTGTATCACATGCACGTCGCAGTGTCGCACACTAACTCTGTGTGAAACTTGGTACCTTACTACGGTAATGATTTATGATTTATAATAAATAATCAATACATAACACAACATGTGTGACGTACGTAGTAATGCACCAATTTCACCAAAGTAGCACTAAATAAGGTACTATTTATTTATATTCATAGTTTCTGTTTCATAGTTTGTATCTATATTTATAGGTTATTGTTTTATATATTTTAGCAAGAGTGGTTCAGGCCATGAGCGCTGTGTGTATTCGTATTGTCGTATAATATAATATGTTTTGCAAACTTGTATTAATTTAGTTAAAAAAAATCATGTTTGCACATAATTTATTAACCCCCCCCCCCCCCCCCCAACCCCCCAAACACTCCCCTCCCCTTCACCCACCCCCTCAACGTAACAATCAAACACGCGCTATAAATCTTATCTATCAAAGGGATCTCCATAGCAACCAAAACAAATAACAATTCGTCTGGACAATAAACCTATAATTGTATACAAATTTCATAATCAACTTCCATCCATACAAACTTTCGCCTTTATAATATTAGTAGGATTGTAGTTACAACGCTTTAAAAAAATCATATATATTATTACATGCATAAATTATATCTAATATTGTAATTTTTTGTATAGTTTCTCCTATAAGTGTACTATATATCTGTAAATCTGAATATATTATATGTTACCAGGTTAATTCGGTTAATCCGATTATAATATATGCTACCAAATTACTTTTTCTACATTGTCACAAAAAATGTATGTATATATGTTATATACGTTTTCTTTATTACACAACTTAGTTTCAGAGAAAAAATGAAATTTTTTGTTTTTGTTTTTGTTATGTATTTATGTACATTTCTTGGAATAATATGAACTAAACCTGTCAATTTTTCTGTCCTGGAACGGGAAACTTTCCTAGTTGGACAGGCAAAGCTTCCTAATATGTAATTTGTACTTTATTTTGTATCTATCTATAATAAAAATTTAAAAAAATTAGTGAACATTTGATATTTTGCCTGAAAACTCCTCGAGTAAAAATCTTTCTGATATTTTTCCTAGATTTTTATTTTCAGTGCCCTTACTGATTTTATTGTCAGAAAGATTCATTTCATATGTAATTTCTTCCAGGTATTGGTCACCAAATTGTAAATTCTCACCTTCATCTACGTAAATTTTCCTCAAATCTTGGGTTAAGGGAAACCTTATTTTCCGTGTTTGATGGCTTTTCCTTAGAGAATTCTTAATTTTGGTATAAACATCCATAGTCGTTATGGCGGTGTGTTTGCTTGCATGTTTCAAATCATCGGGAATATCAAATACATGTCCATCAAGTGACTCGATTTAGGTTACGTAGATCACATTGGTTTTTCCATCCGATGCTGCTGACACTGTAAATGTGAATCGTAACTTTTCCATTTTTAACGTAATTGTTTCTCTTCACTAAAAATGTAGTTTTATAAGACAATTTGCCTATTTGTTGTAATTTTTTATTGGTAATGTGACAAATCAAATCATGAGTTGCTTTGCTAACAAAGAAACTACATTTAAAGTTATTTGTCTATCTTTAAAACATTATATCACTTTATCAATTATAAACTTATTTTTCAATATTTTGATTACTTCAATCTCTCCTACACAGCTACAATGACATTAATACTGGACGCGGGGTAGAAATCTCAAAGTGGGAAGCCAAACACAAGACGATTGTAGCTGTCTCTATTTCTAGTACTCGACGCGTAGCGTCGAGTGAGGTCGTGTCTTACCAGTAAGTAAATTGCATTGCAAAACGCCAATATGCCCTCCTGTGTGATGAGAAAATGCTTCAATTATACGGCAAATAGTCGTTAAGGCGAAGGAATAATACTTCGTTTGTAAGTACACGCAAATTACTTATTATTATAAATATTACAATTAATTTTCATTCATTCCTTCCCTGTCCATTGTGTAACCTGTCACATCTCTATGAATAAACTATGACTAGATTATTGTAACATGTCTATGGTCTACTTCACTTGTGTAATGTCAGGGAGCTAATAAAGAGCTGAATAAAATGTCGTCTGTGTAATAAGTCACAAGTGTTTTAATATCATAAAACCCACATTGAAACATTGTCCCAGGTAAAGAAATGTATATTTCGGATACTTTGTCTAGAGCCGCTTTGAAAGATCATTATATACCTGATTATGAGTCTGATCTACATTGTCATGTCAATTCAGTCTATATGAACTTAGCTATCACTGAAGAATATCGTAAAAAAATAAGTAATGCTACCGCATTGGATGAAGCTATGCAAACATTGAAAAAATAAATTTTAATGTATTTTATGTTTTATTTTATTTTATAAATTAAGAAGGGGGATGTCACATCTCTATGAATAAACTATGACTAGATTATTGTAACATGTCTATGGTCTACTTCACTTGTGTAATGTCAGGGAGCCAGTGTTACCGAAGCTCCCGATTTTGCGGGAGATCTCCCGATTTTTCACTTCATCTCCCGATCTACCGGAATGGCATCAAAATCTCCCGATTTTTCGAAGTTCTGAGCGAATTCGTTTCTCATCGATTCTTTGATTATGGTCCGCTCAACAGATAACTAATTGTGTATGGTAAAAAAAATCATAAGATTCGGGTATTAACCAAAATAATTACAAAATACCGCAATCTAAGTATATCTCAATTATAGACGCATGCAAACCGATCATCTATGAATTATGAGGTGGAATTTATAATTTATTACATAACGCCTCTTCGAATCAGAAGGTTTTCAGTACTTTGTTCTACGAACTTAATGTATATTTTTTTAAATTATGTCCACCTCAGACCCTGAATCCGATCATGCAGGTTGGCCTGCTCCTAGCAAAAAAGTTGCAACAAAGACATCAACGTTGCCTCTGAAAGAGATGCACGATAACAAGGCGCTCAAACTCTTTTCATGTCCTGACTGCAACTGTTTTTCTCCTCGAAAAAATAACTAAAACGGCACTTGCTTACTAACAGTGATGAAAAACCTTTTTCATGTCCCGACTGCAGTTATTCATGTTGTACAAAGCAACTTCTTAAAAATCATTTGCTGACTCACAGTGACATAAAACCGTTTACATTTTCCTATTGCGACTATTCATGTTGGTTCTACAAAGAGGCACCAAAAAATATATATATTTACCCACAGTGGACAAAAACCATTTTTTTGTCCCAAATGCAGTTATACAAGTTCTCAAAAGGAAGATTTAAAAACCCACAGTATAATTCACAGAAGAGAAAAACATTTTTCGTGTCCTGACTGCAACTATTCGTGTTCTCAAAAGGGATATCTAAGAAGTCACTTGCTGACTCATGTAGAGAAAAACCTTTTTCATGTTCCGGCTACAACTATTCTTGTACTACGAAGAGAAATCTAAAAATCACGTGTTTACCCACAATGGAGAAAAACCATTTCATGTCCTAACTGCAATTATTCTTCTTCTCGAAAAAAACTAAAACGGCACTTGCTGACTCACAGTGATGAAAAACTTGTTCATGTCCCGACTGCGACTTTTCATGCGCTACTAATGGTATCTTAAAATTCACATGTTTACCCACAGTGGACAAAAACCTTTTTCATGTCTTGACTGTAATTATTCATGTTGTACAAAATAACTTCTTAGAAATCATTTGCCGACTCACAGTGACATAAAACCTTTTACGTGTTTCTACTGCGACTATTTATGTATTATTATGTTCATGTTTTACAAAGAGGCGCCAAAAAATCGCTTGTTTATCCACAGTGGACAAAAACTATTTTCTTGTCCCGAATGCAAGATCGCGAAAGGAAGTTTTTTTGCAGTTATTAAAATCCTCATCGCGATTCACAGTGGAGCAAAGCCATTTTCATGTTCTAAGTGAAACTATGCATGTACTACGAAGATAAATCTAATAAATCGCAAGTTTTCCCATAGTGGACAAAAACCTTTTTCGTGTCCCGACCGCAACTATTCATGTTCTCAAAGGGACGTCCAACAAAGCACTCGCTGATTCACAGCGGAGAGAAACCTTTTTCGTGTCCTGACTGCGCTTTTATAGGCTAAGAACAGTTGATGATGTGAATCTATCGCTTTTGAGGAAATTATAGTAACTCACTTTAACAACACTGACTACAGCAATTTGTGTTTATGAGTATTTCGTGTTTTAAGCACGTGAATACTGACAACAAAAATAAAATAAAAATGACGTACAATACAGTCGAGGGATTCCCCGTAAAACATAAACGAAAAGGCTTGCCAACTTGAGCATTCCATAGTTTTTTATTTAAATAAAATAAAACATGTTAAGTAACGCGTTTTTCGAATCCCCCTCCCGCACATATAACGCACAGTAACATTAAACAAGACCCCCCCCCCCCCCTAAATTTCGTTACGTACTTGAATACTTGAACGGCCCCCAAGGTCGAAGTTTCACAAAAATTTGTCCTGAGTTTCCAAACGTAAAGTAAGTCTCCGTTGAACGTTAGGGAAATTTGCGTTATTCCACGGGCAACATCTACAATAATCGTATTGATGGCGCTGCTTATGGGTTTTTTCATTTGTTGTTAAGGTTCTGCTTCGGAATAATAAAAGGGATTCAGAATATTGACAAGGGATGAATTTTATTAAAATAATTCTGGTCATCTCCCGATTTCTTCAAAATTCTCCCGTTTTCTCCCGAATTCTCCCGATTTTTAGGCAGAAATTCTCCCGATTTTGAAATTTTGGGTTCGGGAACACTGCAGGGAGCTAATAAAGAGCTGAATAAGCATCTAAATGCGAAAAATAAGCAGCTCCTATAAGTTTAGATCTAATTTCATCAATGTTTCTTAATGGAAAATGCTCTCTCATTATACAATTATTAAGTTTTCTAGGATCTAGACAAATTCTTAATTTACCTGACTCTTTGACTGTTATGACCACAGAATTTACCCAAGAAGTAGGTTTAGTGACCTTCTCAATGACCTTCATCTTTTCCATGCGATCTAATTCCTCACGAAGACTGTCTTGTAAAGCAAAAGGAACTTTCCTCGGAGGATCAACGCATGGGACAGCATCTTGGCGAAGTTTGAGATGAACGACAATTTTTATTTTTGTAACAAAATTTAGCAAAATGACCAAAGGAATTACATGACCTGCATCTGACATTGACGGCTGGACATTTGAATTTATGATGTTGACCACATCTTCCACAGCGTATATGCCCACTTGACATTGACGGTGATGATGACTGCGACGTAGACCCATGACAATTGTATTGACTTGACATTGACGGTGATGATGACTGTGACGTAGACCCATGACGATTGTATTGACTTGAAGATCCATAATGACTTGGACTTGATCCTCTTGGACTTGATCTTCTTGGACTTGATCTTCTCGGACTTGACCCCCTCGTTGCACTTCTATGCCGACTAATCTGATGGATATGTTCTGGATTTGTTTGATGTGCAATTTTTTCAGCATTCCTTTGTGACATTATTATGGTTCTTGCAATTTCTACTGTTTTTTGAAGCGATAGTGTAGAATCTTGCAGAAGACGTTGACGTACATGACTTAAATTTGAGTTCATATTCGCAATAAAAATATCTCTTACCAGAGATTCCCTTAAATCTCCAAATTCACATTGCTTGCTTATATTTTGAAGATCAAATAAAAAATTGTCGATATTCTCAGCATTATTCTGACATCTTGTGAAAAATGAGTTTCTGACCATTGTTAAATTCTTTTGTGGTAGAAAATAAGCATCAAATTTTTCTTTTACTTGTTTAATTGTTACCTCTTCAATATTTATGTTAAATGAGTTAAATATTTCCATGCCTTTTGATCCGATGGAGTGTAGTAAAATAGCTATTTTTCTCTTTTCTGATGCATCCTCCAGGCCTGATGCCAGCAGGTATATTTCAAATGATCTCCACCAATCCTTCCATTCTTGATTATTATTCATACTGTCTGAAATAATCAGACTTGACAATGCATGAAAATCATGCTGCATGTGAACTTTTGAATCCTTCGACATTCTGTGATATTATTATACACTTTTTATACTTATGACACTTATTATTTTTATTATCCCACTTCTGACACCATGTTTCAATGTGGGTTTTATGATATTAAAACACTTGTGACTTATTACGAAGGTTGGCCAAATGGTAAAGATAAAGTTCACTGTATGTTAAAATCATATTATAACTTTCAAGACGAAATTAATGTCATTAATGATTTGATTTTTAAGGGTAATAAATTAATAGTTCCACAATCTCTGAGAAAAGAAATGTTAAATAAGATACACGAAGGACATCAAGGAATAAACAAATGTCTAAGATTAGCTAGAGATATTTTATATTGGCCTAATATTACTGTGGATGTCAAAAATTTAATTGAACAGTGTCAAGTATGTAATAATACACTTAAAATCTATTTTTTCGCGTCATGGTATTCCAATGTCTTTAGTATCAGATGGTGGACCGCCATTTCAATCTATTGAATTTAAATCATTTTTATATGATTGGGATATAGAACACGTAGTTACAAGTCCATATCATTCACAATCTAATGGTCAGGCAGAGAGTTCTGTAAAAATTGTAAAAAATATTCTAAAAAAGTGTAAAGAAACAAATGCAGATCCTTATATCGCTTTATTGCATTATAGGAACACACCGAAAGCCAACTTACCGTCACCTGCTCAATTATTAATGTCTAGAACTTTGAGAATGAATATTCCTTTAACTCAAATTAAATTAAAACCTAAGGTTGTAAGATTTTCAGATTATAAAAAGTGTGTTGATAAAAATAATTCAAAAAATTCCAAATATTATAATGAAAATGTAAAACCATTGTCTTTGTTAAAAACAGGGGATCATGTATACTTTAAGAAAAATCCCAAAAGTAATTGGCTACCAGCTGTCGTTAAAGATATATTCAAATGTAACAGGTCTTATATTATTGAAGATAATTATGGTAATAGGTATAGACGAAATAGAATACATTTAAGACTCAGATACAATACTGGAATCAATAATGACCATCTGTCCATGCGATCTAATCCAGCACAAGAAGCGAAAGAAGCTGGAGATGAGGGACAGGTGGGAGAAAATAATTCACAAAATCCATATATTACGAGATATGGAAGAGTTGTCAAACAACCGGATAGGTATTGTGACATATGAAATTTTAATGTATTTTATGTTTTATTTTATTTTATAAATTAAGAAGGGGGATGTCACATCTCTATGAATAAACTATGACTAGATTATTGTAACATGTCTATGGTCTACTTCACTTGTGTAATGTCAGGGAGCTAATAAAGAGCTGAATAAAATGTCGTCTGTGTAATAAGTCACAAGTGTTTTAATATCATAAAACCCACATTGAGTGAGAGTATCTTGTTATCTCAGTCACACCCATAGGTCACACCCGTGATGTGAAAGCAGTATTCGGCGAAGAAATTAATAAGCCACCCTTCCATCTATTCTATGACATTCACACACGTACATTCTTTGATTGTCTGTCTTTATCACACAGGAATAAAGTTTTGAATTTAGAAATTATACTGAAAACCGCTGAAAACAAAATAGTGTTGCTTGATTTCCACAGTATATTTGTGAGTATGTGAAACAATGGCGAGTCTATTTATAATATATAACGTCATTGCACAGCTAGACAAAAACAATCATGTTTTTTCTGTCCCCATGACAACACCTTGACATTTGAAAATTCGAACATACAAGTATTTAAGTTACAACATTACGTCTTTTTTTTGTCTGTGGCAATTCACCCTAAATAGAGCGCTATGTGCCGTTAAAAGGGATATGGTTATATTTTATGAAAAATCTATAAGGCATAAGGCATAGACACCTTTACAGTATTACTAGACGTGGCCTTGGAGATCCGGCAACGCTGCTAGTAGTCGTGTAATTTCTAGTTTCGAACAGTTTTTCCCTCTGATGTCTACGTGTTGTTGATATTGTGATAATGAATTTTCATTGAAAATTGTATGATTCGGTTCTTAATCTGTAATCATTGTTTTAATAAAACTTCAAGGTAACGTTTAAACACATTTTTTTAGTTAATATTACATTTAATATGATGTTAACTATCGTTTTACACGTTACAAGCATCAACGCGTCTCCGCCAGTATTTGCAGTGTTGTTTTTACAAATTCTTTACGAAATACACGTGTTTTATGATAAAAAAATATTGTGATTATGTTCAGACTAGACTCAGTTTTTAGTCACCGTTGAATGTAGTGTTTATTCACCCTTTACAATAAATATTATGTTTAATAATGATGTGTGATATGGTTTTACACTTTTCAACTGTCGGCGTATAATAACCTATAATAATGCTTATGTTGTTTTTCAGATTCTAACGAAGTACACGTTGTGTAAAGATTTACGTCACAAAATATTGTGATTAGAGTTTATAATCATCATTGAATAAAGCTACAAGGTAACGTTTATTCACATTTTTACAGTAATATATCCATAAGTAGTAATTTCTATAAAGAGATATAAGTGCAATCAATGATGTAAATATTGCATTACGTAAACTTGTTTAACGTAAGTCGCTACATTACTATTTTACACTTTGTCAAACACTATTCAAAGCGTATATTAGGTAATGTTTTATATTTCTTGTTTTAGAGAAATGAGAGAGCCTGGAAGATGTCAAACCATGACATTGATTTGAAAAATGGAGCTGAATCTGTGACGACAATGCAAATTTGATTTGGCCATCGGTGAAGTGACAGATGGAAGTCCATGTGGAATCTACATAAATATTTACATATCAAAACGAAAATCCTTCATTGCGACAAGAATGTTATTTAACGACAAATAATCAAATTGATGTGTTTCTGAAAAGAGACATTTTTTAAATTGTAGTGAATTTGTTGACAGTTTAAAACTTAATTAACTGTGGACCCAGTACGGAATGTACAAGTAAGTCATGTGAATATTATTAAATTTTACACTTTAAATGTAGACTACAGCAGTCCACAATGGAGTGCTGATAACAACCCTGAAGCATGGTAGTGAGGCGTGGAATTAGCAAAGGAAGGATGAAAGTATACTGGATGCTGTAGAAATGAGATCCCGGAGGCGTAGGATGTACAATCTGTTTTTATGTCCCGCTAAAAACTCTTCAACATTATGGCTCTGGCATCATGAAATATGACTGGAATTTATTTTATTTATGATGTTGTTTAGACTGAATGCTGCAGAAATGTGATCCCTAAACGAGATATGTGTGGTAAAACCGTGACGACCAAGTAAAATATGTGAAGATCCGCAAAGAATACAAGGCTGGTTTAGCATAATGAGTAAGATTAAGAAACGAATGCTTAAATGATTTGGGCATGTAAAGCGGATGAACAAAGAAAGGAGTGTAAGAAGAACAAGCTTATGATGCTAATGTGAATGGTAGAAGAAGTCGAGGACGAATGAGGAAGACATGGCAGATCAAGTGAACCAAATAGATAGCATGATCGAGTCAAAATAACAGAAGGATATTTCTATTGATATGCTTGGTGTAACTCTAAATGACCAGCTCAGGCACGGGGGCTCCATCGAAGCCTGAGTCGAGCTAGCCTGTCAGAAGCTGGGCGTACTGTACAGGGCCTGCAGATACGTTAATAGTACACAACTGCTAATCCTTATAAATTAGAATTTAGCTGCTACCTCTGGTCTGGAGCCCCAAAATTCGTGAAAAAAACTCTGTGCAGAAACGGGGGTCTGTTTGATAATTGCAATCTTTAGCGGAGCATCGTCAGGTAGCTATGCTGTCGTTGTTCTACCGGTATTACAATGAAAGATGCTCCAAAGAACTAGCGTCATTGATCCCTTTGGCACCGGTGCATAGTCGGGAAACACGCGCCCAACATATTATGTACACAGTTGATATTTGTCATATGAGAATGGGTCGCTTCTACGACTCGTTCTTGAGTTCAACAGCTCGGCTGTGGAATGATTTGCCGGCCTCTGTGTTTCCTTCCTCCTACAACATAGAAAACTTCAAGACCCATGTTCAATCCTTCCTCTCCTCAAAAAGACCCTCCACACAGCATCTCCAAAGATGACATAGGCCCCCAGAGGTAAATTTATTTCCCCGGGCCTCTTGTGTGGAGTTAATGTAATAAAAGAGTGGTATGTACGAGTACGAGACGATGTGTGAATGGGACTGTAGCAAGAAGTTGTTTATAAAAAAAATAATGCACTCCAGATCATGATTTGGAATGGATATTGCCAGAAAAATTAATTCACTCATTTAATTTACTATGTAATTTAAATAATTATTAGTATTTAGTAAATTGTTTCTCAGGCTAAAAATAATGATAAAATGTATGTTGTGAAAGATCACCCCTACGACACTTACGCATTGTTCGGTTGTTCAATGAGTTGTTTTGTATCTCAATAACAGATTTACATACACTTCCATTGTATTTATATTAAGGTTAAACGTCACGCACGTTATAATCTACTAAAAATTCAATTTTCTATCGGTGACTCAATCCAATATTGTATTTTTCAGCCTTTCTTGAAAGATTTGGGTTTGTTTATGAACAAAACTATTTATTTATATTCTAATTAAATATGTACGATCACGCACAATTAATTTACCTTAATATTTTAAAGCGTAACGTGCAAAAAGCATTAAAAACCTCAAATAATTTGAATGGCGCCATCTGTGAATGCGTAGATTATAACGTATGTGACGTTTGACCTTAAGGTTAAACGTAACGTACGTTATAATCTAGGCATTCACAGATGGCGTCAATTAAAATATTTTAGGTTTTTGACACTTGCAATTATTCTATAAAATATTAAAGTGAATTAATTGTTTGCGCCCATACATATTCAATATGAACTAGAATAAATATTAGATTATACATAATACTAAATAAATATAATCATCATCATCATCATCAAACAGTATTAATAGCTTACCATCTGTGTGTTTGAATTTCAGAACCCGGCTTCGCTGCATGTCTGAGCCCCGCCATACGCGCCGCGCTACAAATAACATCTGTGTACATGGAATTTCAAACAAAGCTACCTTTCTAATTCGGTTTTAAAATCAAGAATGTGGCGATAGATGGCGCTACTTCCGTTAGCAGTCTCTTGTGGACGTCTCCCGGGCAGATGCAAATACTATGTATTAGTGAATTTGTTGCATCTCTCTGGATATATGGAAAGATTGACGGTAGTACTTAGTTGCATCACCCAACTATGTATGTATTACATATGACGTCATTGCCCGTCCCGGTTACTTTGCCCCGGTGACTAGCTATGACAGTGGATCCGAGGAACGGGCTGTTTTCGGGACCAGTTCCTATTGGATTTATAAAATAGTCAATGGTCACCAACACTAACCAGGCGAAGCCGAAGCAAAAACCGCCCGCAGTTCCTAGCAGCAAAAACCTGCGGAGCGGGTTTTTAACTGCTAGTACCAGAATAATGTCCACAAACCCAAATCTTTCAAGAAAGGCTGACAAATCCAATTTTGTATCTGTGACTCCATCCATAATGTGTTAGCCGTTCTTGAAAGATTTGAGTTTGTTTATGGACAAAACTATTTATTTATATTCATGTTAAGGTTAAATGTCACGTACGTTATAATCTACGCATTCACAGATGGCGCCAATCAAATTATTTTAGGTTTTTAATACTTTTTGCACGTTACGCTTTAAAATATTAATGCAAATTAATTGACGCCCGTACACATTTAATTAGAATATAATTATATAGTTTTGTCCATAAAAAAACCCAAATCTTTCAAGAAAGGCTGAAAAATACAATATTGGATTGAGTCACCGGTACAAAATTGAATTTTTAACCTTGAAATGGACTTGTTTATGGACAAAACTATTTATTTATATTCTAATTAAATATGTAAAGGCGCGAACAATTAATTTACCCCAAAATTTTAAAGCCTAACGTGCAAAAAGCATTAAAAAGCTAAAATAATTTGATTGGCGCCAAAAGCGTTATTTTCTGTAAAATAATTATATGCACGCTTATAAAAGAGTAGAATATGAATTCTTTTGACAATCACCTTAACTTCACTCAGGAGGCCCCTGAGGAAAATAATTTCCCTCAAGGCCTATGTCATCTACAGGGGTGCTGTTGCATCCGAAGCTATCTTCGAAAATGACAGCCTCAAATGCAACTGGCGATATGGACTGTAAATTACGAAATACGAAAAAGAAAATTGATTGCAGCTGAATGCTTATATGTGTGCTGGTAAATTGTGGACTACAAGGAAGTAAGGAAAACCAAGGCACTTACCAAATTAGAAGGCGAACACATAACTTACAAAAAACACTTCCTTCCAATGTCACAAGTCGACTTGTAGTAGTCAATTGTTGGTTATTATTGTTGTCACGGTTCCCAGCTTTCTTCAGCAATGTGACATGGTTGGGGAAGGTAGGAAGGATAAAAATGACATCCCGGTAGGTACTGTGCATATTATCACTTCAAAACCAAACAGGTGCTGTGTAGTCTTTTTGGCGAGAGGAAGGTTGTAGAAGGGAAGAAACACAGAGGCTGGAAAATCTTTCCATAGCCGAGCTGTTGAACTTAAAAACGACCCATTTTCACATGACAAATTTGAGCCTTGTACTGATACTGTACTACGTGAGCTATGCACGGTGTCGAAGGGGTCAACGACGCTAGTACCTCGGAGCATCTTCCATTTTAATACCGGTAGAGAAAAGATTAGAAGCATTTTGCTTGTGGATAAAGCAATAAAATAGTCGTAATACAACAGCATAATTAATCTTCTACCTAAATGCTATTCAAGTAAATGTCAAGTTTTCTCTTAAACATGGAAAAATAAGTTTGTTTTTACCGTAATCAGTTTTCTATATGATACTAACTGGTACTAGGCATGCGTTGCAATGCCATTCAAAAAAATAAATTGATTCTCTGTATGCCCCCGTTCACGTCCCGCGTTTCCCTTCCACCTTCACCGCCTTACCCCTCCCTTGTCACCTCTCCTGCGAACCCCCCGTTCCCCACCCCTGGCTTTCCTCCCTGCCACTAAAATATATGAAATACACACATTTTTATTTATAAAAATTTCATAACGCCATACATATAGACTATAACCTGTACGGGCGTGCGCGCAACAAAGCACTAAAGTTTTATTGCAATCGGATATCGGAACTGTATGGCAGCACATAAACCACAGTGGTTGAGGGCAAGGCTCTTGACTCACAATCCGAAGGTTGCGAGATCGAATCCCGGGGTGGCAAAATAAATTTTATTTCACAATTAATTCATTTAAAATAATATGTATATAGTATATTGCCGACACGTTCCAGAGTGGAAGATACTCTCCGTATCGCCCTGGTGTAAGACCACCATTCAGAATTGAAAGGTTGCTTTAAATGGCTTTAGCCGAGTTTGGTGACCAGATCTGAATAGCCAGGTACTTCCCCACCTTTTTCTTTCCCATATCCTTTCCCTCCCCACTACCTTCAGCCTCACAACATACCCCAATTGGGGATGCCATAGTCACACTGGCTCCAGACGGGAGTAGCGAGACTCTCATGAGGTATTCACATAAAAAAATATATATATGCATTTAAAATCCTCAATATTACATATCTATTGATCGCCATCGTTTCTTAGCAATATTTGAATAACATAAAATAAAACATAATCATGGCTTACTCTTGCACTCCAGTTGTATTTTGGTAATTGTAATTACTTTTCTCTTTGTATTTTGGTTATTGTAATTATTTAATATTTGGTTATTGTCATTAATTGTATTGTTAATTTGTATTTTGTTCTAAGAAAGGAAGGGTTCTTCTGTAATTGGTTGACAATAAAATTAAAGAAAGTGTTTTAAAACAGTAAGTTTGTTTTAATTAATAGGTACGTATGTATACTTATTTAATTTTTTTTATTAATACATAAAACATACATCATACCATTAAAATCACCATAATTTTCTTACCGAACCTGATTCTTTACTTTTTACTGTAAAGTGCCTTTATTGTAAAACCATAAAGTATCTGCTTTTTTAATGAATGCGGAACTAACTTTTTATTGGCGAACTTTATTTCTAAATTTTAACAAATCCTTTTGGCATTTATTTAAATTAAATGGTGATGACATCTAGCATCATAATATATGCAGGTAAAAAATTCTAAACTATTATTATCTGATCCATTTGATAACTTTGCTGTTTTAAAAGAATCGTTTTCTTCTGATTAAAATGAATGTTGAATGTGTAAAATAAATGTGGGGCCTAATGCCCGCTAGAAATGCCCAAGCTACTGAATCGCCCCGAATCCCTGGGACCGGGGATGATTGTTTATTCATTTCGTGGTGTAAAAAATGCTGTATCAATATTTTGACTTTTTCATTAGATAGGAAGGCAACGATCCTATACTATGTAACTTTAATTGTTATTTTAATTTTTTTGCCCTGATTCTATCTATCGTCCTACTGACAGCTATGATCTTATGAATTTCTTTGTTTTTTTTTGTTTTCTTCTAGGAATGATACTGAACTTTTATTATATTAACTGTTTATTATCAAACAGGCTAGAATTGTACTGCTTCTTCGTCTGTACTGTTACTCTCTCCCCAAAATGGGGTCGAATAGCCCCCTTGTCCCTGCCTGGCACAGGTGGTGTCTTTGTTTCATATCTTAAGTAAGCGCCTAGTTTCCTGCACTATCCACTGCACCACTCCTGACGTAGCGATAGAAGTGAGAGGAGGGGTTTCTTTCGACCCCGATCTCCAGTTCGCTTGTGGTCCTGTCGGCTGGAGTGAGTTACTTAGTTCCCTGGGTTCTTCAGAAGTCTCTTCTCCACTATCCCACTGTCTACATAGGGGTCACGTCTGGCCACTGTGGTGCCGGGGACGGTGTGAATGATTTGAAGGACCACCTTCCCATTGCACTGTCTCTCGATAGAGCTGCCTGTGGCTTGCCAGAAGCTCTAGATGCGGTTCTTGTGTTGTACACTGCCGTAGGAACGTGTTTGAATATGCTTTTACTTTATAATGTATGTTCCTCTATATATATATTATTAGTGGAGATATATATATATGTATATCTCCACTAGCTTCAAGAACAGGAACAAACTGCCTCGGAAGAGAACTTTAAAGTTTTTGGTATGTATAAATGTAGGTTGTGCCGTGTAGGGACAGTCGGGGGCTTTTAGAATCATTTAACAGTAGCTTCGTTTTAAAATCAAAAGTAGAGTATTGACGTGAGAACCGGTAGAGGAATCCTTCTGGTCCTTAAAACGTTTTGGGAAAGTGCCATCACTCTATATCCAGAGCACCTAACGTCGGTATTCAGAACATTCAAATAAGAGAACTTTCTGGTACGTAAATCAAATTACCAAAATTGACATAGGCAATTCTACCATTAACGACCGGAAATATACATTTCCTCTTCGAAAATCCTACTACAAACGCATGAAATACAACAAGTCTTTCACCTGTCAAATATAACCTTGGTTCGCATCCGGTCACACCATACTCTAAATGCATTGTTGCCACGTCTAACACCATGGCTTGACTTCACTTAAGAACGGCTGTGCATAAGGGCATGGGAAATCTCAAATATTTAAGTCAATGAACTTGTATAGAACTGAAAAAACGCGAGAATCATTAAATGAAAGCAAATATGGAATACTAAGGGGAGATTGGTGGGTGATATTAATAAGTAAACGATAAATGCCTTTGAAGGACGAATGATTTTTACAAAAGAATACATTATCAAGAGTCTCATTTTTCACGCCGCACTGACAGAGTGGACTATCTAGTAAGTACTCGAATTTTAAATAAGTGAGATGCAATAGAGCAGTGACCGATTCTCATTCTCGAGATACAGGAAATAAATCTTTTGGATTTTTTCTTACCGTGGAACCAAGGTTTACTTGGAATATGATTTTGGATTCCAGCATAAAAAGCACCAGTTCGGGTTTTCGTATCAGCCCAATTCACTTCCCAGGAGCGAATCATGTTGGATTTAACACTCCCGTTTCCGCGGTGCGATTTTAGTCTACAACGCTCTTTAAACATCAATAACTCCTTAAATATGTTATTCATTAAACCTACATTTTAGGCATTCCTAAAAAATATATTTTTGCATTCGTGAAAAATACTTAAAAAATTGTAATGATTCTGTATAAAATGATAAAAATGTTTTCCTAAATATCGACACATTTCTGTGTCAGGTAGAGACATCAAATTTCAAATTTATATGGGAATAACAGAGAAAACAAAACATTAATTCATTCCAACCTCATAAACCTACGTGCAATATTACTACCTATCTCTTTTTAGTTATGTATAACAAAAAGAGATGTAAAATAAAACGTTTAAATATTTTGTCTATCTGTAGAACTATTTTACTTCTCAAAGTTGACATGATATTACGTGTGTCGTCTCTTTCTAGTGCATTAATTTGAAATGTCTAAAAACAGAGATGACAATATTAATTATCTTACTGCAAAAAAATTAAGTTGCTAGACTTTCCGTTTACATTAAAAAAGAGCCACAAAAAAAAATAAGGAACTACGTCGGAAGGTTCGGCCGACCGACCATCTTAGCCTCAAACCAGATTAATTTTTTAATCCCTTTCTGCATATTTCCTTGAAATAAAAAAAAAATTCCTAAAATTGACGACAACATGGGACGAGTGTAGGCAATTGGACAAAAGGGATGTTTTTTGCTTAGTTTTATGGGTTTTGGGTTATTTGCAGGGTCATGTCACATTAGTTCATAATAAATGTTTATAGGTATTATCAAATCTTATTTTTATCAAATAATATTTTCGTGGAAGACTTGATTTTCAAGGATGTAAGACAATGACAATGCAGTGTTTTTTTTACATTGGCTTCATACAGGAGGCCCTGAGGTAAATAATTCCCCTCAGGGCCTATGTCATCTTTGGGAATGACCTGTGGAGGGTCTGTTTAGGAAAGGAAGGTAAGGAAGTTCAGGGAAGGAAAAGGTTATAAGGGACGGTAGGAATCTGGGTGTCAGTGTGTCCAGGAGTGACGGACGTATTAATCCATCACTTCCACTGCGGTGCAAGGCGATGTTCCGAGAGATAACAGCTGGAGAAGTCAAAGATACTCCGGCCTGCCATGCAGCTGGTAGGCAGATGCATTCGCCGCCAAGACGCGGACAAACCTCAACCCACGAACCCGGGTACCCCTACTAAGTCACAAAACGTAGTGAACTACTTGGGATAACCAATGGCAGAGGTTTTGGTTATCTAATAATAGTTCCCGGGGCGGCGATACCCATAACCGCCTCATTGAACTGGCAGAGGAAGAATGAATGTAGATATGTGTATAAATGAGATTCCTGATATGTACCTATGTGTTGTAAAACCATATAGTAAAATTATGGGTGTAGCCATGTTAAATTGTGAAGATCTGGAAAGGAATACGAGGCCGATAAAAATCATAATAATTTTCACCTTTTTATAGCACCACTTCTATAAATAAAATAAATGTGATAAATATAAAAATATATGTGATAAATCACCTTTAGTGCACTTGATGGGTAGGATTGAAAGGTACGCTTAGTTAGTTAGGGCATTAAAAAAGGAATATATGACGCGAAGTGAATTGTGGAAGAAGTCAGAGAAAGCCAAGAAAGTCATGGCATGATCAAGTGAATCAAATACTTTCAGTCGGGCCACGCCAAGAGATAGAATAATAGAAATATACAGATAAATCATTTTAAAGAGAGTACGTTTGAATGTATCTTTTACCTCGCTGTAGTCCTGCGATAGAGTGCACCGTAACGCATCCAAGCATCTATTTATTCAGATTTATCTGTATTATACGATTTATGAATGCGAATGAAGCAAGGAGTGTGTGTCGAGACAGAGGGTTTTGGTGGTATGTCCTATCTACTCAGCACGGCATGATGTAATTTCGGTATCGAAGACTATACTTCAACCAAAATACGATTGTAAACATTTATTACTGCACCACCATAAAACTCTTTTGTGAGGGTCGGGTGCAATATTTAGAATCTTACCTACTTATTTTTTTTTACTAAAACTACCCCCATAAAATAATTATTTATTTCTTTCCATTGAAACAGTAGTTAAGTCAGTGGCGTACCGTGGGTATCAGCCGCCCGGGGCGGAGGAAAATTTTGCCGCCCCCCCCCCTATATAGGTACTTCTTCAGAGAGGGGGGGGGGTAGGGATCCTTTTTTTAAATTTTTTTTTTTAAATATTTATTAATTAAATCTGTGTGGCTTCACCGGAGAATGCTAAAGGTCCCATGGACCGACATGATCACCAACATAGAAATTCTCAGGCGGGCTAAAGCAGATAGGGAACTGCTTACATTAATTAAAATCAAGAAAATTTCATATCTGGGTCATATTCTTCGAGGGGAAAAGTATCACTTGCTCCATTTAATATTGAAAGGCAAGATAGAGGGTCGCCGAGGGCCTGGTAGGAGACAAATGTCTTGGCTGCGAAACATACGAGAGTGGACCGGCATTAGAAGTGTGGAGGAGCTATTCCGGGCAGTGCAAGACAGAGAGACCTTTTCAAGAGTGATCGCCAACGTCGGGGGGACCTGATAAGGCACATAAAGAAGAATAATTAAATCTGTATGCGGTGAATTATAACTACACTAATAACGTGAAAACGGTTTTTCTTTGGTTCTGGCAGCACATAAATTGTCTGCAACTAGAATTTTATATTTGCACTTCGAAAAAAGTTATGTTTTCCTTCGAAATATGTCAGCAGATGAATACACAATTGGAATTTTACATTCTGAACAATAAAACTGGCTTAAATTTTATCTGTATGCGGTGAATTAAAACTACACTCAGAACATGAAAAAGGTTTTTATTTGACTCTAGCGGCACATAACTTGTCTGGAAGAATTTTATTAAGCACTTCAAATAAGTTTTTTCTTCGAAATGTGTCGTCGGATGAATTCACAACTGGAATTTTACATTCTGAACACAAAAGGGGTTTTAATTAAATCTCTAAGCGGTGAATTAAGACTACACTCGGAACATGAAAATGTTTTTTCTTTGATTCTAGCGGCACATAAATTTTCTGCAAGAATTTTATAAAGCACTTTAAATAATATAATGTTTTCCTTCGAAATGTGTCGTCAGATGAATCCACAACTGGAATTATACATTTTGAACACAAAACTGCTTTTAATTAAATATGTATGCGGTGAATTAAAACTTCACTCAGAACATAAAAATGGTTTTTCTTTGATTCTGGCAGTACATAGATAGTGTGCATCTAGAATTTTATAACTGCAATTCGAATAAGTATGCACACACCTGTCAGCTATTTAACTTTTCTGTGATAATAAATTTAAAATATATCACCGTGATATATACGTGGAAGAAAACCGTACAAGTGTAATTTTTTGTGCGCTTTCAGCAGGGCGCACAAAGCTTCAAGAATATAAAACACAAATCGACTATCAATAATTAGAGCTAAAATGATACTGTTGCCATTTACATTTTTATTTAAAAATAATGTATGTGTTAGAAATAAAAACAAAACGTCTGTCATTAATATTTTGATTTTAACAGTATATAAAACTTAAGAAAGATGTTAAGAAACTATAAACTAGAAAAAAATTTTAGGTCCTGACGCGAGAATAGAACCCGCGACTTCCCCAATCCAAATTTTTACAAGATGATTATTGATTGTGAAATTTTGCCGCCCCCCCAAAAGTGCCGCCTGGGGCGGGCCGCCCCCCCGCCCCCACCACGGTACGCCACTGAGTTAAGTGACATCTTTGCAAATGATTATTACATGGAAGGAAGTAGCAATAAATATACATAGATGGTTAGTTTTCAACGAATTGAAGGTACAATTTGCAACGAATGTTAGGATTCTTTGAATGTTTTTAAATATATATTTTTTACTATTTTAGAACGCTCAAAGTGTCTTTGTTTAACTTTCTATTTCGATCATTTTCTAAAATGCATTTTTTTCATAATAACGGCATGCCGCCGCCCCGGAAACCATTTATTGGATAACAAACACTTCTGCCATACGTGACCTCAAGTAGTTTGCTACGTTTGGTGACTAAGCAGGGGTGCCCAGGTTCATGGGGTAGGTTTGCTTGCGGATCTTAGCAGAGGATACCAACTGGCTCTGCGTGGCTGGCCGGGTTGGGAGAGACTGGTTGAGGGAGACCCTTTGACCTCTCCAGCAGGACTCTCTCGGAACAGCACCTTGTGTCACTGATGGAGGGTTGATTTTATATGTCCGTCACCCCTGGATATACTGAACCCCGGATTCATATCCCCTCATTTCCTAA
The DNA here is from genome assembly GCA_917563855.2 of Limnephilus lunatus. Taxonomy (NCBI): domain Eukaryota; kingdom Metazoa; phylum Arthropoda; class Insecta; order Trichoptera; family Limnephilidae; genus Limnephilus; species Limnephilus lunatus. Next base: position 104,930,100 of record OU830592.1, on the reverse strand, counting down.
AAAGACCCTCCACATTGCGTCCCCAAAGATGACATAGGCCCTGAGGCAAATTATTTTCCTCAAGGCCTCATGTGTGGAGCTATTTAAAAAAAATACTGTTCGTCTGCACTACTAATTTTACGATTTATTGTAGATTTGCTATAGGCTATAGACAAATGCATTACATATGTAGGTAAATATAATAACAAAGCCTCTGTTTTGCTTTTTTGTAGAAAAAAAGAAGTGTTTCATATATCTAAAAATACCTTCGACTCTGTGCAAAAACGGGCGGTACGTTTGATAGATTCTCCCATCTTAACAGACGGATTGCAATCTTTAGAGCACAGGCGTCGGGTGGGAATGCTATCATTATTCTACCGGTATTACAATGGAAGATGCTCCAAGGAACAAGCGTCATTGATCCCTTCGGCACCGGTGCATAGTCGGGAAACTCGGCAAACACGTGCCCAACATATGAACACGGTTGACATTTGTCACATGAGAACGGGTCGTTTCTTCGACTCGTTCCTGTCTTCTGTGTTTCCTACTTCCTACAACATGGGTCTCTTCAAGACCAATGTTCATTCCTTCCTTTCTTAAAAACGACCCTCTACACAGCATCTCAGATGACATAGGCCCTGAGGGAAATTTTTTCCTCAGGGCCTCCTGTGTGGATTGAATGTAAAAATATATATATATATATCTTTTACATTAACATTTTTAATTACATTTGGTATGATAAACATGTCAGATTAATGTTTAAATAAGAATTTACTAATTGGTTTTTGTCGTTATGTTTCTTTCAAATAAATGTTTTTAATTTGCTATGTAAACTATTTACACTCATAAAAGAATTTTTTTTCTTCTAACAATTCCTATAATAAATCAATTTCTCAAACATATTAAAACATACAAGTATTATAAAAAATACAAGTGTGCAGTTCACACTGGAAGAAGCGAAACCTTCAGAAAATTAAAGTAGGTAAGAGTGGGGAGGCTACGATGCACCGCATAAAGAGGAGACCGATTATTCTAACTCATTCTCTATAAATGCCATATGCATGTGTTTGTCTCTTTTTAGTGTCGCTTTTTCGTTTCAACCAGGTTCAAATCACAACGGTGCTGAAGAATTTTCACTTCGAAATAATTGTAAAATTATTTTTTTCGTGGTTTGCTTATGCGTAAAACTGTACTTTTTTTTAAATTCGAGTATTCTGTAAGTATTGTATATTTCTTGTAATCTATTTCTCTACGCAAGTGGTGTTAAAACCATTCAATCTGGTATTAAATTAGCTAATCAAACATTAAAAAAACTCTTTACGATAAAGTATTTTTGTAAATATATTTAAAAAATGATAGTAGGTCGGTGTCAGCCCTTACCAGTACCTAGCGCATTCCACATATACATGTGGCTTTTTGAAACAATAGTGTTACTCTGAATGCTAACGTGACCCTAGGCGGTCGGCTGTCACAAGCGCACGCCTCACTGGGCGTTGCAAATAATATTAGATTATTTATTATGAATGATGATTTTTTTAATATTTCAGTTATTAAGCACAAAATCAATGTTTTTTTCTTACAATAAATTAATATAAGCCATATAAAAAATATTCACATCAATATTTTTACAAAAAACCCGAAATAATTTCCAAATCGCATACAGTAACGCTGTGTAACATGACGGTTTGTCGAGGGTGTTTTTAGCATGGTATTGGAAAGGTTAAGAATAGAGAAGACGTCAGAGAACGGAATTCTAAAATCTTAACGAATAGAGCCGGAAATTGTTCAAAGTTTAGCGAGAGAATCAGCTTTCTCGTTACCTTCAATTCCTAAATGCCCAGGGATCCAAACCAATATTGTATCGAAATTTAGTTCATTTAATGATTTGAGGTTATTTTCGATATTACAAATAATGTAGTCTTCTGGATAATGAATGATGTTTGAGGAAATTTTCAGTACTGCACTTAGAGAATCAGTGCACAGTAAGGCTCGACGAATATTGAGTAGCCGGATTTGAATTAAGGCTTGTTCAATTGCGAAGCATTCTTCAGTAAATATAGAAATTTCTTTAGGCAATTTTTTTTTTTTTAAGTTTTCTTTATTCATTAGATTTTTCATTACATACATTGGGGATTTTTCGACCACCATGCTAGGCACATGCCCGTGTTGTGGTGGTCGATTTTATATACGGTAGGTACAATAACATATGAAATATGAAGAATGTCAAAGAATTAAGAAATTATATATATAAAATTATATGATATTCAAATATACAAAAAAAACATAAAAGAATTTAAATTGCTATTGTTAGCAATAATAAAACGCTAAGTTAATATTTATGATGAAATATATTGTCTCCACGTTAATTGACAATAACAACATTCAAGAATCAGCAAGATTATATTCCGTGTTCCGCCATTTGTAAATCCAGCCGTTGGCTGTCCGTGTTGTTGGTAGTACTCTCCTTTACCGGCCGCTGTAGACGGTGTAGTCTCCCCGTTGGCCGCCAGAGGCGATAGCAGTACCTCTGGAGCCGTAAACGTGTGAAGCGGCAATATTCAAACATGCTGCTAACACGGCCATACTGACCACTGCTTTGACCTCAAAGCAGGAAGCTAAAAGAAAAGAATAAAAAAAAAATATTACAGGGATTGAAATTTTTTTCAACCCCAAAATGGTACTGACAAACAGATTACCCTGCTCGCCTTTCCTGACCATTGCAGAAATTTGTTCACCCGGTCAATTCCTCATATTTTCATATGCGACCATCACTCTGTGAGTGCTGCGATTGGGTCTCTTACCCACCACGTCAAAACCATCGTTCGGCAAGACTTCTACCACCTTATAAGGCAAGTTCCGAAACCGACCTTTCAACTTTTGTACACGTCAAAACGATCGTTCGGCAAGACTTCTACCACCTTATAAGGCAAACTCCGAAACCGACCTTTCAACTTTCTGTACCCCGGATTTCCCCCAGAAATCCGTATTAAAGCCAGGAATAACGTCAAACGCATGTCCAACTTTTTCTTATATTCATAAATGACCTTGGCAAAACTGTATCGCCAACGGGTTACGAAGGTTTAATTAACCGTTTCGCATTGAATTGTTTCATCTGCCGCCTTTGATCTGCATCAAAAAGCATGAATCGGTTCGAGTTGAACCGTTTCATCTACCGCCTTTGATATTTATCAAAAGAACCCTTGTCTCAGCACGCAAGACCAAAAGGTCCTGCTACTCACCAACCTGTGAGTTTATGAATCGGTTCGAGATGAACCGTTTCATCTGCCGCCTTTGATATTCATCAAAAGAACCCGTGCCTCAGCACGTAAGACCATAAGGTCCTGCTACTCACCAACCTGTGAGTTTATGAATCGGTTCGAGATGAACCGTTTCATCTGCCGCCTTTGATATTCATCAAAAGAACCCGTGCCTCAGCACGTAAGACCATAAGGTCCTGCTACTCACCAACCTGTGAGTTTATGAATCGGTTTGAGATGAACCGTTTCATTTGCCGCTTTTGATATTCATCAAAAGCACCCGTGTTTCAGCACGTAAGACCATAAGGTCCTGCCACTCACCAACCTGTGAGTTTATGAATCGGTTTGAGATGAACCGTTCCATCTGCCGCTTTTGATATTCATCAAAAGCACGCGTGTCTCAGCACCTATGACCATAAGGTCCTGCCACTCACCAACCTGTGAGTTTATGAATCGGTTCGAGATGAACCGTTCCATCTGCCGCTTTTGATATTCATCAAAAGCACCCGTGTCTCAGCACGTATGACCATAAGGTCCTGCCACTCACCAACCTGTGAGTTTATGAACCGTTTCATCTGCCGCTTTTGATATTCATCAAAAGCACCCGTGTCTCAGCACGTATGACCATAAGGTCCTGCCACTCATCAAACTGTGAGTTTATGAATCGGTTCAAGATGAACCGTTTCATCTGCCGCTTTTGATATTCATCAAAAGCACCCGTGGCTCAGCACGTATGACCATAAGGTCCTGCCACTCACCAACCTGTGAGTTTATGAATCGGTTTGAGATGAACCGTTTCATCTGCCGCTTTTGATATTCATCAAAAGCACCCGTGGCACCCCAAAAAGGTACGCCATCGCCAAAATTGTCATGATGACAACTTTCGTGCTTGTTTCTGCCTCTGCCTCTAATCGGCAGTTTTTTTCATGAAGCCATCCTGGAGAGTAATAACACGCAGCATTCTGTCCACGCTCTTCACGAAAGATCATAGTAAATTGATCTACCTGCTCAACGCAACAGCAAAAGACATCTCCATTTTCTAAAAATCCCGGGCTCACATATCACATCGCCCAGTATCTCATTTTCCAACCAACATTTAAAATAGTTTTTCACATATTTTGTGATAACATTCCTCTTCCATGGAAACCAGTATTTGTCCCGGACGGCAGCCAGTGTTTGATTAACACCTCGATGTCCAATCTCATCATGAAGAATCAAAAGAACGCCACACCTGACATTTCTAGGGGTTCACCATTTAGAATATCTTCGAACCATTCAACATCGAATCATTTTGATTATCTCCGAATCATTTCAAACCACTTTGAATCATTTCGATTAATTCCAAACCATTTCAAATATCTTCGAACCATAATAGGTACTAGGTTTTGACACAGACAGTCGGCATAATTGTAATTCAACATGATTACAACTTCTTTTCGCCATACATAAACGGGCTTTAATTTTCGCAAACATATTTCCTTTTAGTTATTGCAATAAGGCATCTGCGATGTCCATACTCAAAAGCAAATCACCATATTGATCCTGATTTGTCAGCTAGACGGCTACCAAGATCAGATTTCGTCATCGCCGCGTAAACTTTCAGCATCGTAATTTTGAAACATTTTGAAGTTCCGAATATTTCACCAATTGCCATCAAAAGATCATATGATCATATCCATCTGCTATCTTCTGGCCCTGAAGTCAGCTTTCCTCAGATTACGCGCGTAGCACAATGCTGGCGACTTTATTTGACAGTCCTTTGTCGACATTTTTGACAAATGTCTTCGATCATCAAATTAGGCTCACGATGATAAACACGAAAGGGGAAGGTCTTTTGACGAATCCATGGAACCACAAATGAGTTTTCAAGCACCAAATTAAAATTTTCAATGCGTCCTTTCACTCCTTTCGGCGGGAACACGATCCACGCATTCCTCCGACATCACAATAATACATCTGTCATCACTGTAATTACGCGACATTTTTACGTAAATTCACAACAGAAGTCCAAACATTTCACATATTTTCAGAAGTCCGATACACAGATTGTCATTTAAATAACCGGCATCAAACATCAAAAACGTAAACAAACTCGAGAGACGCCGTGATGGCCGCCGTTTGCATACAAAACACGAGTTTTTGTCAGGTGAACGAAACAAAAGCCAATGGACACTTGCTTTTACGAATCCCACTTCTGATGTTAGCAATAATAAAACGCTAAGTTAATATTTATGATGAAATATATTGTCTCCACGTTAATTGACAATAACAACATTCAAGAATCAGCAAGATTATATTCCGTGTTCCGCCATTTGTAAATCCAGCCGTTGGCTGTCCGTGTTGTTGGTAGTACTCTCCTTTACCGGCCGCTGTAGACGGTGTAGTCTCCCCGTTGGCCGCCAGAGGCGATAGCAGTACCTCTGGAGCCGTAAACGTGTGAAGCGGCAATATTCAAACATGCTGCTAACACTATAGAGTAATATGAAAGAGTTAGGAAGAATATGGTAGAATATAAAATAATATGAAAAGTATAAAACATAGAAATCATATAATGATGTAATAATAATAAATAAATCATACAAAGGTATGTAATAATGGGCCGTTTTCTGAGTGATTCCAACACGTGGAGAGAGATGGCAGCACGGTGTTTACCGGTCCCGCTGTCATCTATTTGTTGACCAAATCTATGGACTGGCGTATATACGTATATACGCATACTATGATATTATTGAATATCATAGTATGCGTATCTATACTATGATATTATTGAATAAGTAAAAATTAATATCAGTGAGTCCAGTCCAAAGAAGGAAAAATTAATATCAGTGAGTACGACCCAAAAAGCAAAATTATATAAAAAGTATTCTACAAAATACAGAGTTATATGTATCAATATACATTTCTACCAACAGTACATAATGTATAAAGTGTTCCCGAATTATTTGAATGACAAATTTAACCGAATATCTAATAATAACAATAAAAATGGTGTGTTAACAAATCCTGTACATCAAGCTAAAATGGCGTGGTTAAAAGCAGACTTGAAAACTGCTTAAAAACAACGAAATAACTTAAAACTAAATATTAAAATCCTTCACACCGAACTAGTCTATGAACTCCACCCAGTAGAATGGGATCTTTTTGATGACAAAATTAGAAGTTTTGCGTCAGTGAAAGCTTATAAAAAGAAGATTACCCTGGAAAATAAACTCAGAAGATTGTGCGAGTCGGATATACACATCAATAACCAGACGACAACATCATCTCAAAAATTTTATGAACGCGTACAGAATCTCTCCTCTGTACAGTTCTCTCAACAAGAAATGGAACTGCTCTCCAAAGGTTTAAAATATAACCTAAAATATACTAGTAAAACTTACAATAGTGCTGTGGAAAACGTTGCGGTAGACATGGAAACAGCATTATTTAAAGCTCCGAAACCATACCTCTACAAAAGTGCCGAGGTCTTACGAGACCTTATCCCAAGATACCAGCCGAAGCAGGACCAAGAAAACATACACGCCAAGAATATCCGGGATAAACTGAAGAAAGAAGATTTAATATTAACTAGAGCGGATAAGGGTAATACAGTTATCATTATAGATAAAATAGAATATAACCATAAAATCAACGACTTTCTTAAATCTGATAACTTTGAAGTTTTAAAAGTAGATCCGATTAACAAATACCAAAAAATCCTTAAAAGTACATTAAACGCGTGTAAAACCCCAATATTCAAAGATGATACCTATCACCAGGTTAAATTCCTAACAAAGAACCCAAAAATCCCCAGGTTATATGGCCCATTAGGCCGGTTGTAGCATGTTGTAATGCCCCTAATTATAAAATTGCTTCTATTCTTACAAAGGTAATTAAGAATACCAATATATTTCTTCCAAGACACACAATTAAAAATTCCCATGAACTAATCGACCACTTAAAAGATTTAACTGTCCCTAGCAACTGTAAACTCATTTCTTTTGATGTGGTGAATTTGTTTCCCAGTATTCCGATAATAGAATGTAAAAATATTATAAGCAATTTAGTCAATAGTTCTAACTTACATAAAGATTTTGCTGTAGATATTATCCAACTTATCGATGTTTGCTTGAACCATAATAGTTTTAAATATAATAATATAATGTACCGACAACGTGATGGATTGCCGATGGGGGCACCCACAAGTCCGCTTATTGCAGACATTTTTATGAATAACTTTGAAAACAATATTTTTGAACTTAAATCACCATTGTTAAAAAATATAATTCTATGGAAGCGCTATGTAGACGATATTATTTGTATGTGGTCTGGTACAGAGCGTCAGCTAAATTCCTTCCTAACACTCCTCAACTCCTTACATACTCAGATCCAATTCACACTAGAAGTAGGCATAAATTCGACACTCAATTTTCTAGATCTCACCTTATCGATTATTGATAATAAAATGAAATTTAATATTTTTAGAAAACCTACCTTCACTGACACTGTAATCCATAATACGTCCAACCACCCAATCTCCCATAAACATTCAGCATTCCACTCTATGATCCACCGATTAGTCACTATTCCTTTATCAAATGTTAATTATGCTAATAAATTAAGTAAAATAAAACTAATAGCTCATAATAATGGATTTGAAACAGGCCTTATTGATAGAATCCTAGCAAAAAAATTAAGATTAATTTCCATAAATAAATACATTTACAATAGTCCAGTAATTTATATCAATAATAACCTTAACCAACAATGGCGAAGAATTTTGTATATTAATAACCTTTCCTCTTCTTGTACTATTAAATTCCCACCTGAAATCAAACCAGCATTTTATACTAATAACAACCTAGGAAAATTTTTAATTAATGCCAAAGACAAAGAGGATGTTCTAAGCCACTCGGGCATTTATAAAATTAATTGTAATGATTGTGGCGCGTTCTACATAGGACAAACGTCACGCAATGTAGAAACTAGAATTAAAGAACATTTAAGATGCCAAAAAAGTTCAGGTTTTTCGGAATTCGCAGAACATTTAATTAATAAAGATCACACGTTTAACCGGGATACGGGTATTAAAGTGCTACACAAAAATGGGATAGGCTTAAGATTAAATAATTTAGAGGCGTTGGAAATTAAAAAAATCGGTTAATTCAAAGGCCGACATCATCAATAATCAACTTAATTTAACATTCAGCCCTATTATAAGTATGTTTCCCGTTATCCCACACTCTCCTCCCCCACTTCCCTCCCATAACTGACGCACTGTCCCACTCTAATTTACTGTCTCTTTCTTTCTTAACAATTTATATATATTATAAGTAAGTTTGCCGTTATCCCACACTCCCCTCCCCCGCACGACTGTCGCACTGTCCCGCTCTAATTTACTGTCTCTTTCTTTCTCAAACAATTTTGTATATATATATGTATTGTTAGCAATAATAAAACGCTAAGTTAATATTTATGATGAAATATATTGTCACCACGTTAACTGACAATAACAACATTCAAGAATCAGCAAGATTATGTTCCGCAATCCGCCATTTGTAAATCCAGCCGTTCGCTGTCCGCGCTGTTGGTAGTACTCTCCTTTACCGGCCGCTGTAGACGGTGTAGTCTCCCCGTTGGCCGCCAGAGGCGATAGCAGTACCTCTGGAGCCGTAAACGTGTGAAGCGGCAATATTCAAACATGCTGCTAACAGTATATTACTCTGTACTTGTTAGTATTTTTATAACAGTCCTGAGGATGGTACGGAGGTACCGAAACCGGTAAACTATAAAATATCAATAAAGTGACCTAAAACAAAGTATTTTCTTTTTATTTATTTAAAATGTCAAGTCACAATGTGTTTGCTTCTTTTGAAAAATCAATATTAAATACATAACATATATAATAAGACATTTCACCATTATTTATTAGTGGTATTCCAGACTTTTGTAAGGATTGTATTTATACGCCGTGTTAGAACTTAGACCTATTTAAGGCCTATTTATCACTGTTCAAAATATTGTAAAAAAAGTGAATAAATAAAACTTTTTAAGGCTTTTCCTTTCGGGACCTTAAAAAAGTATTTCTGGTGTCAGAAGAAAGTGGGATTTTATATTCCATAGTACAAGCTGTCCTGTCAGCCCATCATTGTCAAACCAATTGTTGAAGACAAGTTGGAGGATTCTGTCCCCCGAGTGTCCACCAAATAGTATTGCTCATCACCGTACCGTGTACGTGAAGGATTGGAAGCGGAGGATTCTGTGCCCCGGTCCCATCACATTGCTGCCGAGAGGAAGATCGCGGAGGATTCTGTCCCCGGGTGCCATCACACTGCTACCGAGGATCTTCAAAGGGTGATCGTCACCAGCCTAACCAGTCATCAGCATGAAGGCGATTCTACTGTAAGTGTTTGTCGATTTTCACCGTTCATCGTTGGACTCCATCCAAGCAGAAGAAAAGAAGTCCACCACTCATCTTTATTTCTAATTATAATTTTCTAATTAATTCTTATTCTAATTCTAAATTTCTAATTCTATTTTTTGTAATATTTTATATATCAATTCATAACTCGATTACAAATTCATATCAAATCTTTTCCAATTTAATATCTAAAATTAAGTATATTTAAATGAAATGGCAAAACCAGAAGCAATAACATCACAGTCCAATAACATATCTTTAGACTTAGTTGTTAAATTAATATCTGAATTTGATGGTAATCATAAAAGGGATTTTCATACATTCATTGAAAGTTGCAATGATGCCTGGACGTCAGTTAACGTAAATCAAAAAACATTCTTATTGAAATTCATAAATAGTAGAATATCGGAAAAAGCTAGTCTAATTATATCCAGCAGACAACTTAAAACTTGGCCTGACTTAAGGGACTTCTTAACTGAAAATTTTGCAGAAAGTAAACTATTTTCACAAATACAGCTAGAATTACAATTATGTATCCAACACAGAGATGAATCCGTTACCAATTTTACACAAAGGATAGAAAAAACGTATTCATCATTATTTAGAGCAGTCCTTGCCGACTTTTACGATGAAACACGTAAAGGTCAAATAGAACTTATCAGTAAAATGGCTTTGAATCAATTTTTAATTGGCGTAAAACCATCAATATCCGCTTGCATACGTAGTCAAAAACCAAAAACTTTTGAAGAAGCATCATTCCATGCTGTTAAGGGCCAGGTATCAAACCGCGCTAACGCTGCAGTTAGGTATTTCTTGTACTTGTAGACAAACACGGCCGCAGCTGGCCGCCTGCGTCTGACTAGAGGAGATGTGGGTATACTAGACACTACGGACTTACGAAATAAAAATATACTTGCCTTATAAAATTAAAATTTAGTTTCTACTATAATGGATACAGCTTAACATACTAAGAATCATATTGTGGAATAGCGTGGATAGCTCATAGAGACATTTGCGCCTGGGTCAAACTGCCCATTCACTGCAGTTAGGTATTTTTGGTAGTTGCAAACAAGCTCGGTCGCCGCGAGCCGCGAGCCAGCCGCTCGATCTACTGTGTATTTCGGTTAGATTCAGGCACAACTGGTCAGCATTTAGATAAAATACGGAATAAAAATACACTTGCTTTATAAAAAAATTAATTTATTTGCAACATAATTGACACAGATCGACAGACTATAAATCATATTATGCAAGTGCAAGGATACATAGACTTTTTTTAGCCCCTGGACCTTTACAGACGTCTTAGTTTTTGACTCAATGTGACATAGAATCTCATGGTGTTTTGATGTGGAAAAAAATTCTGGTTCATATATGGTTTGTTTTCAATTGCAGCCAACACTTTCCTAAAAAAACATTAAATTTATTTGTAATAATACAACCCAGAATTTACCCAACATCGAAATTCATTCGATTTATCAATGGATCTGACAGCCGTTGTTTTCAATAAAACTTAGTGACTATTTGAACGGAATCGGTAGAGAACTCAAAATGGTTGTCGAAATTATGCATTTTGACATTAAATTCGAGTTCGGTGAACCTCAAACTCCTTAAACCTGATTTTGAACCAAATCGTCAAAGTACTTAAGATATTCAAGATGGATGCCGAAATTTTGCATTTTGACATTAGATCCGAGTTCAGTGCACTTCCAAACGCCCGAATCCTGATATTAGGGGCCATTACACGTACACTTCCGACCGCGTGCCTCGACCCCCAGGCTAAAGCGGCATGCGACCATCCCGCCGAATCGCCGTGTCCGCCTGCAGGCCGACCCCTTGCGCTAAAAAGTCATCCCACTTCCGCGGGCAGGCCAAACCTTCAGTTCTGACCATAGATTATAGAAGCTCCATACAAATGTGCACTCACGAAGGTGGATGTCTATGGTGTTCGCCAAGCAGCCCGCCGAAACGCCGTGTCCGCCTGCCGGCCGAACAGGTACACTATTTTGGGTAAAAAAGTCGCCACAATTCCGCGGGAAGGCGAAATCGTTGGAAGGGTGACCTTGGGCGACCCTCGCGCGGAAGTGTACGTGTAAAGTGATTTTCAAGCGTTCGGAGCGAACTGTGGTGTGTCGCGGGACATGTCGTGCAGTTCAAAAGTTTTTGCTGCGGTTTTGACCATATCGATGATACCTATCACATGCTTGTCAGCTGTCACCTATCATGTTTTGACAGTTTTAGCGGCGGCGACAAATTATTTATACGAATGAAATTGTAAACCAGTATTTTAATAAAAAATTATCATTGACGCTACAAGCATATTATAATTATTTTGATAATGTTTAAGGGTGAAGTTAGTTATTTTCATAAGTTAATTATTTTTCATATTATTTTCATTAGAACGATGCCAAAAAGTGAATTTACAATAAATTGTAAAAGAACTTAAGTGTACTTATTTTACAATGGATAGTAAATGTTTGGACGTACTTTGTGTGACAGAGAGTATGAATGCAGCATAACGATAGGCTCGTCATCTGGTCTGGGAGACCAGATACGGAGAGGGCTTGTCAGGGTGTTGCAGCGCTACCATAGCGCTACTGTGTCCCAGAATGGTGGAATGTATGTTGGAATATGATTGTGTAAGTCCGAGAATAATGTGGATCCGATTCAAAATTGGTTTGACAAGGGTGACTTAGACTGATGGCATTATTTAGCGTTGTTAACTGTGTTAGAGAGAGGTGCATAATTTATTAGTATTAAGATAAATAAAACATTTTTGTTACCTTATAAAACATATTTTTATTTACATACTACATTAAAAAAAACAGAAGAAATAAACTATAGCTGTGATAACTTATAAAATTAAAGGTTGTCTCGGTTATGCTAGGATTTAAAAAGTTGATATTTTTTATACTAACTCCACACAGGAGGCCCTGAAGAAAATAATTTCTAAATAATGCTGGATGGAAGGTCTTTTTGAGGATAGGAAGGACTGAACATGGGTCTTAAAGAGACCCAAGTTGTAGGAAGAGGAAGCACAGATGCTGGCAAATCGTTCCACCACCGAGCTGTTGAACTCAAGAACAAATCCTAAAAATTACCCGTTCTTGTGTGATAAATGTCATGACCGGACAGTGGCTGAGTTGGCAATCCAACAAGCGTCCCACTCGGGCATCGCGTGTTTAATTCTTCGGCTGGCTAAGTCCTCCATCACGACCCAAGGAAAATTTTCGGCTGACTGTAGTGGTAGTAGGAGATTTTCAAACATTGTCAGGTTATTCGTAACTCGGGAATGTTTGACTTTAAAAAAAAAAAAAGCATGTCAACCGTGTACATAAAATATAATCTATATTTTTTAAAAAGAAAGACAAACATTCCCGGGTTACAAATAACCCGACAATTTTGCTTATGTCGTGATGCAGGACTTGCCAGCCAAGGAATGGTACAATGGGACTCCTGGACGCGATGCCAACTTAGCCACTGGGTCGGTCACGACATTAGTCACATGAGGACGGGTCATTTGTATTTCTCGTTCTTGAGTTCAACAGCTCGTCGGTGGAACGATTTACAAGCCTCTGTATTTCCTCCCTACTACAAACTTGGGTCTCTTCAAGATTCAAAGCCAACTCAGTCACTGACCGGTCGCGGGAACATATGTTGGTGATGCACACAACTCAACAACTCAACAACTCAACTAGCACACTGTGATGATTGACACCTCTCATATAAAAATTATAATCTTTTACTATGACTGGAACAGCACTTTCAAATATGTGTGAATTAAAACCTCTAAAATCATGAAAAATTTACTTCTTTAATGGCCTATATGTCGTAATATAAAATACATAACGATCATCCAGTTGATTAGTCAGACAACTCCGAAAAATCAATATTTGAGTTGAGTATGCAGTTATTTGTAATACTCAGTTTACCCATAAACACCATCAAATCAATTATAATGCAGAAAAACCTGTGAATTAAACAAACTGTTGATGTTTTTTGGGTCACTAGTAGGATATTTCAAAATTTCATACTAATATACCGGGCCGTTATGCCTCCCGGGGTTATTTTGTATCATTTTTAGTATATAAAACACAGACAAGTGTAAATAATATTTGATTTATAGTGAACATTTAAATGTTCCTTTCCTCATTATCCCAAAACTTAGTATTTTGAGATATCTGATAAATCAACTGGACGATCAGTATCTGTTGTAGATATTTTATTCACATTTGGATTAAAAAAATTATAATCAGTTTGTTTGAGTATTTTGGGCTCAAATACAAATTTAAAATTTGTTTGAAAAAGGCTGGGCAGCCGTTCCTCTTAAATGGGAAAATCGCTTTCCGGCTACAAAAACATTAACTTATTTGTTTTCATTTAATTGAAAATACTTTTGGCAATGAAAATCTAAAATCATATCTGAACTAACGTGGTTTATCCTTTAAGATGATAAGGTTTGTCCTAGATGGCTCTAGTTTAATTATTTTAGGAAAAAACACTTTTTGCAACTTATGCTTAAAATATCAAGATGAATTAATTGTTTGCACATATAGCACCTCAACACAGGCGTGACCTAGTGAGGTTATAAACTGAATTGTTAACAAAAAATAAATATGTATGATATGAATAAATAGTTTTGTCCATAAACAAAATCGATTCTTTCAAGAAAGGCATACAAATATAACATTGGAATGAATCGCCGATACATTATTGTATATAAGGGTTGTTATTACATTGTTAGTTGGTTGATACATTATTGTATATTGTACGGGACAAGAAATTCAAAGCAAATTAGACTGCCGACAAGAAAAAAATCAAGCACCCAGAAATCTCTGATGTACTAGGCCGTCCAACTGTATAACAACATCCCGAATGAAATTGAAATTACTGAGATAGAAAATATAAATAAGTTTAAAAAATAATTACAAAAGTATGTCTACCTCAATTATTGTCTTTATTTATGTGTAATATTTAAAGAATGATTATGTTTACCAACCAATGTAAATGTTTATATCTTAATAAAATATTAGCACACACAAAGATGTGAGCTAACTTAAGATTAATAAATAAATAATCTGTACAAGTATTTATTCCTTTCTTGAAAGAATTGAGTTTGTTTATGGAAAAAATTATTTATTTATATTCATATTGTATATGTAAACCATTAATTCCACTTAATATTTTAAAGCAGAGGTTCCCAAAGTTCCTGGGGTGCCGCGGACAGAAGTCAGGGGTGCCGCGAGGCGCCCCTGATGTCTCTACTAAAAATCAAAATTGACATGAACGAATACAAACATTTTATGGAATGGAAAATCACCCGCGTGGCCGGTCCGCGTTCTTGGAATGGATTGGGTGGGAGGCACAGGAGTGGGGATACGGTTGTGGTGCTGCGCTTGCAGCGGCCGCGTGCCGCATTCACTTGTAGTTTTTTCATTCAAGATTTCATCATTCAGAAAAAAACTACAAGTGTGGAAGAGAAAAATGGGTGATGATGGAGGCAAAGATTGTTTTCCAATATTGCAACAGTACATGGCCCATGGCGGAATTAAGGTTTCAAATAACTTGCTGACCCTTCTCACAGAGCACCTATCACAGTTAACTGACTGGTTTGCCAAGTACTTCGCAGAAGACCAAGTGGAGAAGTTTGTATGGATCCAAGATCCATTCCGTGCTCAAGCTCCCCAAGATTTTACTACGCAGGAAGAAGAAGATTTAATTGACCTCTCGACCGACAGCAGCCTAAAAATGAAATACGCTTGTTCAGATTTGACGGAGTTTTGGATATCAGTCAGAAATCAGTATCCGATTCTAAGTGGAAAAGCTGCAAGGGTCCTCATTCCCTTTGCTACTTCATATTTGTGCGAAGCTGGATTTTCAGCGGTTGTGGTTATAAAGAGCAAATATCGCTCAAAAATAAATGTGGAAAAAGGGGGGGGGGGCTAGAGAATTGTGCTCTTGGGGTTGACACTCGGTCCCGAGGCTACCACAGATAGACATTATATGACAAGGGTGCCGTGAGAAAATTAAAATTTTCTAAGGGTGCCGCGACTTGGAAAAGTTTGGGAACCCCTGTTTTAAAGTATAACTTGCAAAAAATGTTTTTCCTAAAAATAATGAAACTAGCGCCATCTGTTGTGAGAGTAGATTTCGAATTCTTGTTTCATTCACCCTTTGCAAGGGATCATGAATTCATCCATGTTATTGAGTTGTTTGGATTGATATTTTGCAAAATGTGGAAGGCATCATCTACCAGTAGACTCACTTTGAAGAGTTTTTGCATTATTATTTAAATGCAGGTTGGCTCGAGATTTGAGGAACCTGTTTTTTGACATTGCTTAACTTTAACATTGCTTATGTAAGGAATATTCAGGCACTTCTACCAATAGAGATGCACCTGTGCTAGTTTTATAATACCCATCATGATATGAAGGTAAAGAAATTTCTCTATTTCTTCAACTGAGGTGCATACGTTAACGACTCAACTTAGTCTGCTCTACCGTATTGTCAATTATATCATTGTCAAAAAAAATAATTTCAAATATCCAGCAGTAAAATTTTCAGACAGGTCAGAAAAGTTAAAATTGCAGGTTGTGTCTTGAGTATCAATGTAGCGCTGCCTCCAGTGAAGGTCTCGGTTCGTCATTGCTCTTGGCGGATGGATGAGGATGTTCATCAGTGGGGGTCTGCTGGCAACTCTTCGCCCCATACTGGTTCTGTACCAGCTCGTACAATCTGAAATTAAGTGTGGTCCTTGATAAATAACTTGTACACACATTATTCATTACACAGACTTTTGTAGATAATCTTTCAATAACTTGTTTATATTAATGGGACAATACACTTTTATTAGAAAGTTAATAATAATTAAGATAAAGAGCTGTTTAAAATGGGGCCCTCAGCATTGGTAAGCCACACAGTGAGGCCAACATTATTAAATTATAAAAATGTAAAATATTAATGCTTGAAGATACGACTTTGCACGCAGAGGACACTATATTTAAAACACTGGACATTGCATGATTTTATATTTGCTACCCCCTGTGCCAAAAGTAGCATTAACAAACTTCAGGCGGGCGAAAACCAGGAACCCGTTGGTGAAAATGGGAGTTGTTTTAAATCGATGTATCTAATTTTTTTTTCTGTAGTTTGTAACTGTACAAGTTTTGTCCAAAATTATAGCCTAATTCGTAATAGGGATCCAAAAACAGAAGTTTAAGTCAGTGTAGGGACATTTAGTGACCTTTTTGTGTATAAAAAATGTTTGTATTTTATTACTTCACAAAAAAATTGCTTTTCACTTAGGTACAAATTATTACAAAAAAACGAACAATTTGATCTCTAATGCCAAAGTGTAAGTTTCCTTGTGATAAAAATTATTCCACACAAATGACAAGGAGATAAGAAGATTTCCCCGTCTTGTATCACATATACATATATATTATATACATATTTATATGTTTTTACATATACATATAGTTGGAACCCTTACCAAGAAATTGGTGTACAATCTCTACATATAATAAATTAAAGTCCTCCGACTGTCTATCTGTCTGTCCGCGATAAACTCAAAAATGACTTAACGGATTTTCATGCGGTGTTCACCAATAGATAGAGTGATTCATGAGGAAGGTTTAGGTATATAATTTAAGTTTTTGTGTAAATTGGTTGAAATATATAAAGAAGAATGTCTGCTGGCAAGCGGGCGGTGTTGATTTGATTTGTATGCAAATGAACAGATGGCGGTGGTTATAAAGGTTGGGTAACCATCCAGTAGATGGCGTTGTATTTCATTAGCAACAGCAACGCGTGGCCGAGTCAGCTAGTATTCATATAAAAATACTTGACACCATTACCTTTCCAGGTATTCAAGTAGAACCGGCGTAAAATGTAGAACTATCCTTTCCACCTAAAGTGTTTCAATATAGTAATTATAGTTATATATTATTAAGTATATTCGTATTGTCGTATAAAATAATATGTGAAAATAATCATGTTTGCACATAATTTATTACACATTGTAGTTACAATGCTTAAAAAAATCATAAATATTATTGCATACATAAATTATATCCAATATTGTAAATTTGAATGTAGTTTCTCTTATAAGTGTACTATGTATTATAAGTTCACACTTCTAAATACATAACTTCATCTATATTGTAAATTATATTGTGATTCCTCCATCTTGTTATTAGGTTTTTATCACTTTTCAATACCACTAACTTACCTACTTATACTTATCTCATACTCTGTAAATCCAAATATATTATATGTTGCCAGGTTAATTCGGTAAATCCGAATTCAATATATGCTACCAGGTTACTTTTTCTATGTACCTACATTGTCACAAAAAAAGTATGTATATATATATTTCTTCTTTATACAACTTAGTTTCAGAGAAAATAGATTTTTTTTGTTATGTAATTACATATACATTTCTGAAGGAATAATGGGAAAAAATTCGGTTTATGGGAGGCGGTCCCAGAACATTTTTTTTTTTTTATTTATACTAATTATGGGCCGGAAAATCCGAATGTGAAAGAATTTTTTGTCGGAAAGCAATATTAACTGAATTAAACGACTTTAAAATTTTTCTATACACTGACACAAAAGCACGTAATTTTTAACATATTCTGACATTTCAAGTCATATAAAAACAAGAACTATACTAATTATGTGCCGTAAAATCCGAATCTGAAAGAATTAGGCGTCGGCAAGCAATATTAACTGAATTAAACGACACTGACACTTTCTAAACACTGAACACTGATTACGAAATACGCCATTTTGAATGCACCCCGACACTAAAGTCATAGAAACATACCTTATAAATCGCCAAAATCATCTTCGTCCGTAGTATCTTTATCAAATTCGCTAGTCTCGAAGGGTTCCTGTTGATTGCGCGGGTCATATAAGAGTCCAGCTAAGCGGTAAAACTCCAGAGTGGGATCTTGCAGGCGTTCTTTGCAACTTTTCAGAAACATGTATCGAGCCTTACCAAACTTGGATTCGTCAATTTCTACGATCTTACCAGGTCCACCGATCTTTTCTAAGCGACCAAAGTAAGAAGCAAGTATAACTTCCCGGCAGAAAGAGGACCAATCTACTAAGGCTTCCTGCGCCAGCTCTAGCTGTAAGCCAGTAAGCCGTAAAGACGCACCTTGCACCCAAAAATTAACGAATCCAAGAATTTTCCAAATTGGCAAATGAGACCTTGCAAAAAACGTCCCGGTTCGAAACCCCACCCTTTTGTCGCACCGTTTAGCCTTCTTCTTGTTTTGCGTCTTCTTGTTGCCATGGCAAGTCCATCGAAAACCATCAACACTAAAAAAAACCCTTTCTTTAACACACTTTATAAAATAGAATATTCGCAGATAAAAAAAAATGCAATAACAATGTAAATAAAACCTCACCGATCTTCTTCCGACCTCAACTTCAACGCTTGCCCGCAATCCATACAATTATAAGTGCCACTTTGAGGAATGAGGCCCCATTCCACTAACTTCTCTAACATTTGGTTTTTATCCCCACAAATCTCATAAATTTTCACTATATTCATAATTACGTTGAATTCACAGCGACTCACCAACAAAGTACCGGCTACCGGAAACCGGAAACAAATGTACAAAAACACGTGCCGGCAGTGTTACCAACTATCAAAAATATTTATCCCTAAAACGAAATAAAAAAATTAAAATATTATTAACGTAAAACTTTAAGCCACGATACCTCCTCACATGATAATTCATCACATAACACATTAACCTGATGAATTAAGACTATCTCAACGGCCATATTCTTAAACCAAAAGTATGAAAATTCGTAGTCTTAAAAAGTTGTGACGTAGACCGGTCACCAATATCAATGTTCTTATATGAATCAATGTGAATAGATAACAGCAGAAAAACATACCTTAAGGTTTGTGTAACATGGTTTGTGCCCCTTTATACCGCCTGCTCGCGTCAATTTAAAAAAACATCCCAGTTTTCAAGTAGTTTAGCGGCTACGCAAGGTTTGTGTCACATGGTTTGTGCCCCTTTATACCGCCTGCTCGCGTCAATTTAAAAAAACATCCCAGTTTTCAAGTAGTTTAACTCGGAAGGAAGAAATAAACGGCTAGAGACAATAAAATTAAATCACTAAAATTAAATTGATATACATATTGAATTTAAAAAAAATACTCTGAAACCAATTGTGTTTTAAATGTACAATAGGTTTTCAGGCAAGTTTTTATTATTTATGCGTTATACTCGATACGAAAAAAAGAAATTTACATTGAAATTTTTTTTTACTTTGAAAAATTTTTTTTTACATTGAAATTTTTTTTTTTACATTGAAAATTAATTTTTTAAGTAAAAAAAAAAACGCGGCGTTTTTTTTTTTACTTAAAAAATTAATTTTCAATGTAAAAAAAAAAATTTCAATGTAAAAAAACTTGTCTAAAAGCCTTTATTCATTTTATTTTCAGAATTTCGTCAAAGTAGTGCTTACGTACCTAATACGCATGTTATTTATTTTACTTAACTTCTAGCTAATCGTTATTTTATGGTAATGATAAATATATACGAATAGAGGTTTGTTAATATTATAATTCTGTTAATATTATAATTATTATTATTTATTATAATTCGTAATAACCGTGGCCACCTAGATCGAAAAATTACCCTTAAATTATAAACATGTTATTTTACGTTATTGATATTACTGCTTAATGGCAACACTTAATTTTATCTGTTGTAACATCTTTATTCTTTTTCTATGTTTTCAAGCGAATTCGAGTGTCAAAGTCCTTCAAAATGTCTTCTTTTTTTTCTGTGTATAGCAAATTTTAAAGTCGTGTAGTTCAGTTAATATTGCTTTCCGACAAATAATTCTTTCAGATTCGGATTTTCCGGCACATAATTAGTATAGTTCTTGTTTTTATATGACTTGAAATGTCAGGATGTGTTAAAAATTACGTGCTTTTGTGTCAGTGTATATAAAAATTTTAAAGTCGTTTAATTCAGTTAATATTGCTTTCCGACAAAAAATTCTTTCACATTCGGATTTTCCGGCCCATAATTAGTATAAATAAAAAAATAAAAATGTTCTAGGACCGCCTCCCGTAAACCGAACTTTAGCCAACAACAATTTATAATTTTGCATACCGTCATTGACAGCAAGTCTTTCTTCAACAAATACGTCCACCCATTCCTCGTCAGCGGTGTCACGGTTTCGCAATTCAGAATTCTTTCTAATGTTCTTCATTTTCGTCTTTCAACTCCTTGGCAGAGATCAGCCGCAGAGTTAATCATAATCCACCTCCACCATGTAGGAGACATTTTCTGCAAACGATAATCAAATAAAATGTATGAATTACAGACAAATGTAAGTCTTCCTTCTCATCAAAACACATAGTAATGGATATATTATATATTATCTGGAGAAATAGTCGAAAAAATATTTTTAATTTTTGAACTGTCAGTTTTGAAATTTTATTTGCTCTAATGACCAGTGTTGTTTCGAAATTACAAAATAATACTCTGGGACAATAAAAACATACGTTATCTTTTCGCTTTAATTATATTTTGCTTGTAAGTATGTACATTTTTCTAACAAAAAAAAGTAATGAAATAAAAATATAAAAACCTCATGACAGTCAATTGACATATGACACATAAATATACTAACCCATATGACAGTTGACAGCGTTGACAGTTATCCTCGGAGACATCTCGGAGAACTTGGAGGCCGGAGGCCAAAGTAATGCAGTGTTGCCAACTCTCAAAAATAGGCACTGGAGCCTTCCTAAACTATTTTTTATTTAAAAAAAATTCAAAATGGATTTGAAATCAATTCCATAGCTTACCTGGATCCGGAGATATTTATGATGAGGGTAAGATCGCCTGTTTCAACCTGTTTAAAAAACGCGCCTCACAGTCTACACTTTAGCTTCCTAGAGCCGATGAGACCGAAGGGGGTGCGAAGCGTAATGAAATAGCGCTCCTGTAGAGGTATTGGCGCGTATTAAACACGGATACCGCCAAAATCGAGTTTTTCGGTCTTCCCCCAATTCCCGATTTACCCCAACTCAATCTATATAAAAAAAAACAATACGATGTACCGATAAATTGTATAACAGTAGAAAAAAAGGAAACATAAAAAAATAAGGTAATTATAATTATACATACGGTGTGCCAGGTTTGGGCTAGAAGAAAAAAAAAACTGAAAAAGACACAAGTAATTTAAAAGAGACAAAAAAGAGTTAGCTGAAGAAAGGAAGATAAAACAGTATTTTAGATACAATACAATTTAAGCCCATTTTAAAAAATTATTTTGTTAATTTATATTTAATAAAGTTTTTAAACTTACAAAATGATGTTACTAAAAATTTTTCGATGCGGCACAACTTATAGGATTAATGTAACCAAATAAAACCTTAGTCAGCCTTTTGCCGTAAGCGAAAATGTTTACTAAAACACGGAAAGGCTATTGTTTTTTTTTTTACATGAGCTCCACACAGGGGGCCTGAGAGAAATAATTTCCTTCAGGGCATATGTCATCTTTGGGGATGCTGTATGGAGGTTTTTTAAGGAAAGGAAGGAGAGGAGAGTTCTGGGAAGGAAAAGGATTTAAGGGGTGGGTAGGAATTTGGGGTTCAATCTGTGCTGGTCATCGTCTCCAAGACCTAAACAAACTCACTCCATGAACCCGGGCACCCCTTCTAAATCACCAAACGTAGCGAACCACTTGGGGTGACCTATGGCAGAGGTGTTGGTTATCCAATGAAAGTTCCCGGGGTTTTGACGATACTTTATAATTTTTCTTAGTAAATTAAAACTAAAACATTGGATACGCCCGGGTTCAATGGAGTAATTCACATTTTATTAAAAAACGTCGGATTTTCCATTATTTACGTCAATTTAAGGTCGGACTTTCGCAAAAAAAAACAATACCTATACAAACTTCAACTTAAATTTTCACAATATACAAACTTCGAGTATACAGATCGACGCAGTTTTTTTTTCGAGTAAAATGGCATCAAAAACTGAAAATCGACCAAATGTTGGTTACGTCAATTAGCCTTTCTTTTACACACTGGAAGAAATAGAAAAAAAATCTCAATGTAAATCCATTTTGTAATACAAAATACCGATGGTAAAGTAAGAATGATGTGTACTATAAATGACTAAATATAATATATAGTTTTTCGGGAACAACTTGCTAAGAGAACCATTTACCAATTTTAAAAGAATTGCGCCTTAACTACTCAGAAGATTATAAAAATTACTTACATACGAACTGGGAAATTTTCGATAGTTTACTTGCAATGGTCCATTAAAAATGACTAATACTGTTATGAGAAAATACATATTTATTATTAGAACAATAACATTTCACAGCCACATTGAAATTTCTTGCGACTGGTTGTACTTCCGAATAAAAAATAAAAAATAGTATCTGCATTAATTATACTAATTATTCTCGAAACGTGCAAAGCTATTTTAGAAGTTGATGATTAAACCTAGATGGTATTTTTTGCAAACAAATCCCGGTTTGAAAAAAATTTTTTTAAAAGATGGAAAAAAAAATTCCTTCACAAAACTCACTAGCTTGTTATATATAACTAGCAGGGATACCCGGCCTCGCTCAGGGAGTAATGTATAACTAGTTAAGTACCCGGCATCGCTCAGGGAGTTGATTAAGAAGATTGAACTGAATTTCGAACCCACGATATGTCTGGCTTTATATACCCCTACCTATGAGTAGCCCCACGCCCCACCCATCCAAAAAGGCTTCCAATAGTCCACAATGTTCCAGAACATTCGAGAGTGATCTTGAATGATCTGGATGTTCCCGAACGTTTCAGACTATTCCCGAACATTCCACAATATCAGAATGTTCCGGGATGTTCTGGAATGTTGTGGAATACTCTCGAATGTTCTGTAATATTCTAGAAATTTCTAGAGTGCGAAACTTCCAGTACTTACATCTTCAAAAGCACGTCCTTCAGGTAAAAACGGGAACCTTCTTCGTGAATGGGGGTTAGGGGGCACCACACCGTATTACTCCTTTGATCGTACTGGGACTCGTTTCTGAGTTTTAGCGGCACGTACATTGTACATTATCTTGTATAATATAAAGGTACTGATTATATGTATATTTGCCTTTTTTTGTTTATTGGTAGGTTTATGTAATGTGACGCCATTTCCCAAAAGTTTAAAAAAAACATATTTCAGGGATAAGCAAACCACGTTTTACCATGTTTTTGAGGATAAAAAAATATTTTTAGAAAGACTTCATTGAAAATTTAAATAGGAAAATACTTATTAAAAAAACACCATACATATACTATATATATACATACCATATATATACATAACTTTTATTTTTTGTTTTATCAAGCTTACTTTACAGATTTCTATTTTCAATTAAATATTAAGATTAAAATATAAATAACAATAATAATGAAAAATTACGGTACCTAGAGTAGGTACCTTATTAAAGTTACTTATATGGTTATATTCAAATCATTTTACTAATTTATTCATATCATTATTAAATAAAAAGACGTTGTGAACCCGTACACCCGTACTAAAGTTCAAGAACTACATTCCTGAATTCGGCATTTCACTCACGCGACCCATGCAAAAAAATCATATCCACTCAAAAGTAGATCATTTGGCGACCGCTAAAAAGACATGCCTTGTTCGATATGGTTTTTTGAGAAAACCGTGGAGGTTTAAGGCCCGTTTATAATAGGAATAAGCCGTAAGCCGTAGGCCGTAAGCCGTAAGCCGTAGAAGTTGGAAGATAGGAAACCTGTGTATCCGTTTATAATAGATGGCAATAAGCCGTTAACTTTTTCCATAACCGAAAAGATGGTTCAACTTTAACTTTTACGGTTACGGCTTGCAGAAAGCTTAGATATATGCTGAGATTTATGTATTTTCGATCGATCCTCTATGGCTTTCGATTCAATATTCAGTTTAGTTGAACAATAATTTTATTTTATATATATGTAAAGGCAATATATTCCATTTAAATTTGAATCCTGTAGTGTCAGTTGGAATGTATTTATCAATTGTCACTTGTTTTATTTTCTATTATTTTATTATAAATAAACATAAATGTCGTTTCTTTGTTAAACTTTGCAACACAAGTGTTTTATTTATAAATCAATAGAAAAGAATTAAATCATATTATATATATTTGCTGAAGACGAAAATGATCTAATATAAATATATAAATGACGCGGAATTGATTTCTTGTGTCGAACAATTTCGTCTTTTATATAACAAGAAAGAAAAAGATTATAAAGACAGAATTGTCGTAGAAAACGTTATTTATTTGTGTTTTTTTCGTCAACTGTACGTCTCCATATGTAGTATATGCTAGCCCCAAAATAAACAAAAACATTCCACATGCAATAATGTCCGACAAATCCATCGTTTCAATATTTATTTATATAAAACAAAGTATAATATATTATCGGTTGACAGTTGACGTAGACAAGTGACAGCGGCATAGTCACTTCTATGGGCGTATTTTATTCTATTCCGATTCCAATTATAAACGATGTTCTAAAATATTACGGCTTACAGATTACGGCACCGGCCTATTCTTACGGCTTATTCCTATTATAAACGGGGCTTTAAACGACCCAAAAAAACCACGCATCTGGTAACAATGAATGGTAGATAAATTAATTCTTGAATAAAATCAGTCGGCATTAGTATATTTATGGTCGGCAAACAGCCATAAACAAACAAAAAAAGTGAAAGACATCTCGCGCGACACCCGCTCCAACCCTTACGTGTGTTGGCTCAACCGGGCCAAACGCTGATACGAACTGGCGGGTGACCCGAGCGTTTCGCCTGCGAGTCGGTCGCCTTTACACGCACGTTTCCGCCAACGATTCGGCGCGAACTGTAGTGAGACTCGCAGGCCAAACTCTACGTCTAATGGCCGCTATTGAACCAAATCGGTAGATAACTAGAGAAATTCAAGATGGATGCCGAAATTTTCCATTTTGACATTAGATCCGAGTTCAGTGCACGTCCAAACGCCCTAATCCTGATTTTGAACCAAATAGGTAGATATTAGAGAAATTTAAGATGGATGCCGAAATGTTGCATTTTGACATTAGATCCGAGTTCAGTGCACCTCCAAACGCCCTTATCCTGATTTTGAACCAAATAGGTAGATAACTAGAGAAATTCAAGATGAATGCCGAAATTTTACATTTGGACATTAGATCCGAGTTCAGTGCTCGCCAATACTCCCTAATACTGATTTTGAACCAGATCGGTAAAGAACACGAGAAATTCAAGATGGATGCCGAAATTTTGCATTTTGACATTAGATTCGAGTTCAGTGCACTTCTAAACGCCAGAATTCTGATATTGAACCAAATCGGTAGATAACTAGAGAAATTCAAGATGGATGCCGAAATTTTTAGATGTCAAAATGCAAAATGACTTCAGTCCACCTTCAAACTACCTTTGATAGAAATCAGTAAAAAATTTAAATGTTGACATTATTACCTTATTCTCCTTTTCTTCCATTGGGTGGGTCTATTTTTATGGCACGGTAAGCAAGGCTTCCTTTATTTTTACCCATTTTGAAGGTACATGAAGTTTAAAAACAAATAAATAAATAAAATCTGTAAAACTGTAAATCAAGTTAAAAATAATTTATAAGATAATAATAAATATATTTTATTTCTACTTACCCGGTTTCTGTAACACCTATCTCCTCAATGATTTCTTCAAAAATCAAAGACACAGCGAACAAAATTGCCGCGAAAAAAATATGCGTGCTCCCGCCGTGACCGCTTTCTCACAACTGAATGAATTCTGTGAAATTCAACAGACATTTAGACATCGCGCGGCGAATATTATTCCGCCATACATTTTTGTATGGCGGAAGATAGTTGAAAAATTCAGAAAGTTTAGGCGAATTACAATAAAAATCTAGATACACTGAAGTGCTTTAAATTTAATAGCGTGTTTTAACATAATGTTTACTCTGAGATTACGGAAGGATTTTTGTTTACAACAGGTTCAGGAGAGATAATCGCGAAGGCCTTTTTCAACGTTTTAACTAAAGTTGCAGCATGTATAACTTATAGAATTTGTAAGATTACAGTAAAAAAAGTTTAATCACTAGTAACTTTACACATTTTTCTAACTACCCCTATATAATTTTCTAGTATTGCTGCTACTAGATGCGGATGCTACTGATAATGCGGAGCGATGTTTTCCAAACCCTACCCTTAACGAAGAAAAATTATTTCAATATCGTGAAATGCATCAATCAACCACGCAAATAAAAAATAACTGTAGTTATTGTAAAAAATCAGGGCACAGCTCATTAAATTGCTATAAATTACGTGATAATTCAAATCGTCAAGTAAATCATTTTCAATCAAAAACCAACCGAAATAATTATAACTCAAATAATTATAACTTCAAAAGCGACAATTCAAGTTCTCACCATGAAAAAATTTGTAATTATTGCAAAAAAATCGGGTCACATTATATCAGAATGTTGGAAGATAGAATACAACAATAAAATGCGACAACATTCTAATTCGAACTATAATTCAAATACTGATTCGAACTCCTTAAACTCCAAATCGCCCGCGATACCTACCCATCGTCGGAGCATAAACATAGCAAGAGTAGAATTCTAAATCTAGATACAACGTCTTATGTTAACCTTTCCCATACCATGCTAAAAATACCCTCGACAAACCGTCATGTTACACAGCGTTACTGTATGGGATTTGGAAATTATTTCTGGTTTTTTGTAAAAATATTGATGTGAATATTTTTTATATGGCTTATATTAATTTATTGTAAGAAAAACACATTGATTTTGTGCTTAATAACTGAAATATTAAAAAAATCAAATAAATAATCAAATATTATTTGCAACGCCCAGTGAGGCGTGCGCTTGTGACAGCCGACCGCCTAGGGTCACGTTAGCATTCAGAGTAACACTATTGTTTCAAAAAGCCACATGTGGAATGCGCTAGATACTGGTAAGGGCTGACACCGACCTACTATCATTTTTAAATATATTTACAAAAATACTTTATCGTAAAGAGTTTTGTTAATGTTTGATTATCTAATTTAATACCAGATTGAATGGTATGGCAGTACTTATTCACATTACTTATTTCACGCGTATGGTATCCCAGATGACCAACACTAAATGACACCGATTGCCCCGAGATAGGATCATATTATTATTCCGATTCTAGTACTCGATCCGTCCGGTTGCACGGCAATTTTACCTCACTACCAGTTTGTACACGAATCTATATTCGTTGTAAATAATATTTTAAATAAAACTTAATATCGTGGATAACTAAGTGTTTTCAATTAAACATCATCATTATTATAAGTCTGAACACAAGACCACGGTTTGGAAGTGCCGTGATCTCAAGGAGCATTTTAACCTCAATATCGGTAAAGTATGAAGGCAAACCTGCCTGACGTGGAGAGGACCTCTTCATCAAATACTCTCCATCCACTCATACATCTACGAATAAACACTTCCAACATTGGTGACCCCGAGAATTTCTAATGATAATGATGAATACTGCCAATACGGAGGATTGAGTACTGGAATGCGGAATCCTGGACACCCCAATCTTGTGAGTAACATTTCAATTTTTTAAACTTAAATTCAGTAGGTCCAGTATGTACATTAGAATCATATGAAGATAAATCAGTAAAGAACATTATTGTCCAACATAGTTCATTGGTTATTGTCCACCAAATTCAGTAGCGTACGAAAATACCTACATCCCGCTACTACTTTATTAATAATGCTTCCCCCGCAACTCATTACTTGTTTATGTGGATAGTATATTGCCGGTAAATATCATTTTCAGATAAACAAGAAGCCCAGCAGCTAAGGCAGAGTATCCTAACCAACAGACGCGATTTTGCAGACAGACCCAGGTACCCGGATGCCAAATACCCGGATGCCATATACCTGGAGATCCTACACCACCCCACAGCATCCACCGCAGATCGGAGTAAAGCAAGTAACGCAAATTCAACTTCTCACAGTGATCCTTGTTAATAATTGATAATCCGAACATTTCAACGAAATTTAGCAACCCAGCGAGAATATGCAAATATTGTTACACGGTATAAATTTTTAAACTGCACTTCATCAAAGCATTATTACAATTACAATATATTTGTACTAACATTTCAACGCAAAGATAAGAGATTTGTAAAAGATTTTGGATATCATCAACTTAACTTTTCAGACCTGGATTAGATTTATTGTTATTTTGTTTTATGCACAATTTTGATAATTTTATCTGCATACCTACACGGTCTATCAGTACTACTACTGCTTTCGCCATTGCCTATCACTTGCCATATTACAACGTCAATATGCCGCTAGAAGAAACAGCATCAGGAACCAGCGCCAATTACACAATAATGGATCCAGTCATAAACTCCGTATCAGTTAAGCTACCCCCCGTCTGGTGTGACAACATACAGCTCTGGATTGCCCAGGCAGAAAGCCAGTTCTCCAACTCAAGAATCAAAGATGACACCACGAAGTACAACATTATTGTCGCCTCCCTGGACATCGAAACCCTCAGGACCGTCAGCGATGTCGTCATCAAGCCACCAGCAACGGACAAGTACCCTACCCTAAAATCTGCACTCATCACGAGGTTGCAAGATTCCGAAGGAAAACGTCTCACCCGACTACTAACCGGATTACAGTTGGACGACAGGAAACCATCCGGACTGCTTCGATTGATGCACGAACTCGCCGGTCCCGAGCTCGCTGAAAGCGCAATCATACGCACTTTATGGCTACAAAGACTTCCCCAACATGTACAAGCTATATTGACCGCACGGCCAGACGACAATCTACTACAACTTGCGTCAGCAGCCGATAAAATCCTGGAAATCTACCAGACGACCGAGTGCGGAGCGATAAACAAAAATCAACGTAGAGATAACAATTACAGAGAAGATCCCGACATCACTTCCGTTCTTCAGAGCCTACGTGAACAAATTTCTGCACTATCTCTAGAAGTCAATCAACTAAAGTCAAGTCGCAGAGACAGTCATAGCCCCGTACATCATTTTTATAATCGGCGTAATCCTAGCCCCCGCCGAGAATGGCGTCATCCACCGACATCGTACTCCAATACCGACCGCCAACATCGATCCCGGTCGAACGATCGAACGGACAATAACAATGAACTTCACAAAACAAACGACTACTGCAGCAACCATAAAAAATTCGGGGAGAAAACATTCAATTGCATTCAACCATGTACTTTCAAGAGCAACAAGTCGGGAAACGCCAAAGGGAACGCGCAGTAGAGGCATGCGACCGTTCTCAGAATTCCTACCGCCTCTTCGTTTATGAGCTTGTGTCACGACAAAAATTTTTAATCGACACAGGAGCCGATATTTCAGTGCTACCGAGGACACATCGAATGGCTAAAAACACCATCACTACAGATACATACCGAATCCCACTGTACGGCGTCAACGGATCCCCCATAAAAACCTACGGTTCCCGGACTATCGATCTGCAACTCGGCCTACGACGTGAAATAAAGTGGACATTCATCGTCGCTGACGTCTCAAGAGCAATTATCGGAGCGGATTTACTGCATCACTACAACCTGAGTGTCAACTTAAAAAATGCTACCTTGACGGACCAGTCCACGGGACGACAGATTCAAGGAGTAAAATCCCAAGGACCCTCATCCGGTATCTCGACGATATCTACAAGCCAGAAGTACCGGGATATATTAAATAAATACCCGTCATTAACTCGTCCCAACATGCAAATCCAAAACGTTCAAAAACATAACGTCACACATGTAATTGAAACACGGGGACCTCCCGTAACAGAACGAGCTCGCAAGCTGGCACCACATCTCCTAGAAGCTGCCAAAAAAGAGTTCAGGTACCTCATGGAGCACGGAATCTGCCGCCCGTCCAAGAGTAGTTGGGCGAGCCCATTGCACATGGTTAAAAAACCCAATGGAGAGTGGCGTCCGTGCGGGGACTACAGGCGCTTGAATGCAAGCACAATCCCCGACAAGTACCCAATCGCTCAACTTCATGATTTTTCACACAAATTGAACACAGCGAAAATATTTTCAACAATAGACCTAAAGAGAGCTTATTACCAGATCCCGGTGGAAGAAGCCGACATCCCTAAAACTGCAATCATCACTCCATTCGGATTATACGAATTTACAGCGATGCAGTTCGGACTGTCAAATGCAGCACAAAGTTTCCAGAGATTCATGCATGCTGTCACGCGTGACTTAGACTACTGTTTCACCTACCTGGACGACATCCTCATAGCCTCCAAAAATGAAGAGGAGCACATGAAACACCTAGATGCCCTTTTCCAACGCCTTTCCGACAACGGACTAGTAATTAATTTAGATAAATGTAAATTTGGTTTGCCCATTGTTGATTTCTTGGGACACACAATATCGCCGGACGGTATTACTCCCGTCAAAGAGAAAGTGAAAACCATCGTAGATTTTCCTCTACCCAAGACAGCCAAAGGTTTGCGTCGTTTCCTCGGGATGCTGAATTATTATAGAAGATTCTTGAAGAACTCTATCAACACACAAGCCAAACTCTTCGATTTCACGTCAGGATACAAGAAGAACGACAAGAGAATTCTCACTTGGACTCCGGAACTGACGGCCGCGTTCGAAGAATGCAAAAACCAGCTGGCCAACGCTACCCTGCTAGCGCATCACGACCCCAAGGCGAAAATCGCCATAATGGTGGACGCCTCTGACCTTGCGATTGGCGCATCCCTACAACAACTTAATAACAACGAATGGCAACCCTTAGGATTTTTTTCGCGTAAATTCACTTCTGCCCAACGTAAATACAGTACATTCGACCGAGAACTGACAGCAGTTTACGAAGCAATAAAATATTTTAGGAATGACATAGAAGGTGGAAACTTCACAATCTACACTGATCATAAACCTATAACATTTGCGTTCAACAAGAAACGCGCCTCAAGTTCCCCGCGACAAGAGAGACAACTTGATTTCATTGCCCAATTCACCACCGACGTTAAACACATTTCCGGTCATCTAAACACGGTAGCAGACACGCTGTCTCGTATAGAAGAGATAAACAGCCCTCCTGCTATCGATTACAGACATATGGGATTAGAGCAGAGTCACGACGACGATCTAATTAAGGCACTTGAGGACTCCTCCCTTGTCTTAAAAAAAATGATAATTCCCAACACGAATGAATTATTATGGTGCGACATCTCTACAGGTCGTGTGAGACCTTTCGTTCCTCAAAGTATGAGAGAACAAGTAATAAGTAGCGTGCACAACATATGTCACCCAGGCACCACTGGTACCGCTAATAGCGTACGTCAGAGATTCGTCTGGCCCAAGATGTCAAAGGATATCAAAACCTTCGTCAAACATTGTGTCGCTTGTCAAAAAGCCAAAATATCACGACACACAACTGCACATCCAGCAACATATCCACTTCCCGAAGATCGATTCCGAAACATCCACATTGACTTGGTCGGTCCACTGCCAGCTCGCAGTGAGTATAAATATCTCCTAACAATAATAGATAGATACACTCGCTGGCCAGAGGCAGTTCCCCTAAAGGATATGACGGCAGAGACGGTAGCGACCGCTCTAACCACACAATGGATTGCTCGACACGGAGTACCGGAAACAATCACTACGGACCAGGGACGACAATTCGAGTCAGGCCTGTTCAAGAGCCTCACGCGGAAATTCGGAATCAAGCAGACACGAACCACTGCCTACCATCCACAGGCAAATGGCATAATAGAAAGATGGCACAGAACACTTAAAGCATCTCTTATGGCTTATAGCAACCCGGACTGGTTGGAAAACCTCCCACTAATACTTCTTGGTCTTAGGTCCACCGTTCGCGAAGATCTGAAATGCTCACCCGCAGAAATCACCTACGGAAGAACATTGAGATTACCATGTGATTTTTTTACTACAACTCCCCGCGAAGAACCTGACACCTACATAAGAAGACTGCAAGAAAGATTTGAAGAAATCAAGCCTACTCCCACTAGTAACCATAGCAATCGAAAATTTTTTGTCCACAAAGATTTACCTAACTCGTCACATGTTTTCCTTCGCACAGACGGCGGAAGAAAATCACTCGAGGCTCCCTATGACGGACCTTATGAAGTTCAGGAACGAGACGACAAAACATACGTTATAACTATCAATGGAAAACCTAAAAGAGTTTCGGTCGACAGACTCAAACCTGCATTTTTCCAAAATTCTGAGGAAATACCGCAAAAAACGGCAAGCACACCGCCCACAATAACAACAAGAAAAACACGCTGTGGAAGACACGTACATTTTCCTGAAAGGTACCAGTCGTAAAAGTAATACTTGGCAATACTTCAATGAAGAAAGTTATCGTTTAAACAAATTAATTAGAAAACTTATATTGATGTATCTAAATTTTATTATACGATTTGTATCACTGTATCTCATAATTGATTAAAATTCTAATGCACTACTGTGAAATAAAACTAAGTTTATTTAGGTATTTAGCTAGCGAAACACCGCCATATAAATTATTGTATTATTACGTAGTCAGTATTTCTAACAAATAATAATAATATATCAATTCATTTTCGTATCCCGAATTCTGAACAGTATACAGACTACATTTTATTTGTAAATAACTAATTAATAATAATAGTAAGGTATATCAAATTTAGCAAATAAGTTATCCAACCTGTAAATAATTCCTGTTAATTTCCGATATCTATTAATTTTACGTAGTGTTATCTTATTAAAAAGAAGCCACATATTAGATCGGACCGTCATAAATGCTAACCAAACTGTATCTGTTTAACAATAACAATATAATAAATAATAATTCGACATTCCAATACCACTGTGGAACTACGTACCTAAAGTCAGGTAGTAAACAAAGACAGCACTTGGAATTCGAATTATTATTTTCCCTCGATTAAAAATGAATTCACTCCTTAGTCTAAGATTTATAAAGTTAATTTTGAATAATATGGTTCATGTATTTTATTTATATTTTAATATTACGCATAGTTAGTTATGTTTACTTTAGTTGAAATTGTATAAACGCATAATAAGTATGTACCGAGTCAGCCAGCAGCTACTCGCCTTTGTAAATAATCACCGTTACGCATTCTAGCAGTACCTACCTACCTCAACACTATATGTCTAGCCGTAAGAAGGAACGAGTAATAATAATTTTAATCGGTCAATACCGACTGAGAAATAGGTACTTACTCCTATTACTAATGATAATTAGGACTTGTAAATAAATAACATTATAATTTTAAAACATTTTGTATCTTTTGTTATTTTTTCTTTTTATAGGCATGTTATGTTCAAAGTTAATGATGTAAATTTAGAATTGTTCACAAAACTACTTATGTAAAAATTATATTTTCAACTATGAAAAACATTGTATATAGATATGTATATCTCAATAACATACTAAACCCTATTTAGGTGTATATAATTATTTTCTTTTCGTATGCCATATTTTGTTATTCGCGTGCAACGCTGGTGGGGAGGTATATGGCAGTACTTATTCACATTACTTATTTCACGCGTATGGTATCCCAGATGACCAACACTAAATGACACCGATTGCCCCGAGATAGGATCATATTATTATTCCGATTCTAGTACTCGATCCGTCCGGTTGCACGGCAATTTTACCTCACTACCAGTTTGTACACGAATCTATATTCGTTGTAAATAATATTTTAAATAAAACTTAATATCGTGGATAACTAAGTGTTTTCAATTAAACATCATCATTATTATAAGTCTGAACACAAGACCACGGTTTGGAAGTGCCGTGATCTCAAGGAGCATTTTAACCTCAATATCGGTAAAGTATGAAGGCAAACCTGCCTGACGTGGAGAGGACCTCTTCATCAAATACTCTCCATCCACTCATACATCTACGAATAAACACTTCCAACAATGGTTTTAACACCACTTGCGTAGAGAAATAGATTACAAGAAAAATACAATACTTACAGAATACTCGAATTTTAAAAAAAATACAGTTTTACGCATAAGCAAACCACGAAAAAAATAATTTTACAATTATTTCGAAGTGAAAATTCTTCAGCACCGTTGTGATTTGAACCTGGTTGAAACGAAAAAGCGACACTAAAAAGAGACAAACACATGCATATGGCATTTATAGAGAATGAGTTAGAATAATCGGTCTCCTCTTTATGCGGTGCTTCGTAGCCTCCCCACTCTTACCTACTTTCATTATCGGAAGGTTTCGCTTCTACCGGTGTGAACTGCACACTTGTATTTTTTATAATACTTGTATGTTTTAATATTTTTGAGAAATTTATTTATTATAGAAATTGTTAGAAGAAAAAAAATTCTTTTATGAGTGTAAATAGTTTACATAGCAAATTAAAAACATTTATTTGATAGAAACATAACGACAAAAACCAATTAGTAAATTCTTATTTAAACATTAAACTGACATGTTTATCATACCAAAATGTAATAAAAAAATGTTAATGTAAAAGATATATATATTTTTTTACATTAACTCCACACAGGAGGCCATGAGGAAAAAATTTCCCTCAGGGCCTATGTCATCTGAGATGCTGTGTAGAGGGTCGTTTTGAAGAGAGGAAGGAATGAACATTGGTCTTGAAGAGACCCATGTTGTAGGAAGGAGGAAACACAGAGGTCGGCAAATCGTTCCACAGCCGAGCTGTTGAACACAGGAACGAGTCGAAGAAACGACCCGTTCTCATGTGACAAATTTCAACCGTGTTCATATGTTGGGCACGTGTTTGGCGAGTTTTCCGACTATGCACCGGTTCCGAAGGGATCAATGACGCTAGTTCCTCGGAGCATCTTCCATTGTAATACCGGTAGAATAAGGATAGAATTCCCACCCGACGCCTGTGCTCTAAGATTGCAATCCGTCTGTTAAGATGGGAGAATCTATCAAACGGACCGCCCGTTTTTGCACAGAGTCGAAGGTATTTTGAGATTTATTAAACACTTTCTACAAAAAAGCAAAACAAAGGCTTTGTTTTATATTTACCTACACATGTAATGCATTTGTCTATAGCCTATAGCAAATCTACAAAAAATCGTAAAATTAGTAGTGCAGACAAACAGTATTTTTTTTTTATTTAACTCCACACACGAGGCCCTGAGGAAAATAATTCGCCTCAGGTCCTATGTCATCTTTGGGGACGCAATGTGGAGGGTCGTTTTAGGAAATGAGGGGATATGAATCCGGGGTTCAGTATGTCCAGGGGTGATGGACGTATAAATCCAACACTCCATCAGTGGCACAAGGTGCTGTTCCGAGAGAGTCCTGCTGGAGAGGTCAAAGGGTCTCCCTCAACCAGTCTCTCCCAACCCGGCCAGCCACGCAGAGCCAGTTGGTAGACAGACGTATCCGCTGCCAAGATCCGCAACCAAACCTACCCCATGAACCTGGGCACCCCTGCTTAGTCACCAAACGTAGCAAACTACTTGAGGTCACGTATGTCAGAAGTGTTTGTTATCCAATAAATGGTTTCCGGGGCGGCGGCATGCCGTTATTATGAAAAAAATGCAATTTAGAAAATGATCGAAATAGAAAGTTAAACAAAGACACTTTGAGCGTTCTAAAATAGTAAAAAAATTATATTAAAAAATATTCTAAGAATCCTAACATTCGTTGCAAATTGTACCTTCAATTCATTGAAAACTAACCATCTATATCCTTCCATGTAATAATCATTTGTAAAGATGTCACTTAACTACTGTTTCAATGGAAAGAAACAAATAATTATTTTATGGGGGTAGTTTTAGTAAAAAAAAAGTAGGTAAGATTCTAAATATTGCACCCGACCCTCACAAAAGAGTTTTATGGTGGTGCAGTAATAAATGTTTACAATCGTATTTTGGTTGAAGTATAGTCTTCGATACCGAAATTACATCATGCCGTGCTGAGTAGATAGGACATACCACCAAAACCTTCTGTCTCGACACACACTCCTTGCTTCATTCGCATTCATAAATCGTATAATACAGATACATCTGAATAAATAGATGCTTGGATGCGTTACGGTGCACTCTATCGGAGGACTACAGCGAGGTAAAAGATACATTCAAACGTACTCTCTTTAAAATGATTTATCTGTATATTTCTATTATTCTATCTCTTGGCGTGGCCCGACTGAAAGTATTTGATTCACTTGATCATGCCATGACTGTCTTGGCTTTCTCTGACTTCTTCCACAATTCACTTCGCGTCATATATTCCTTTTCTAATGCCCTAACTAACTAAGCGTACCTTTCAATCCTACCCATCAAGTGCACTAGAGGTGATTTATCACATATATTTTTATATTTATCACATTTATCATATTTATTTTATTTATAGAAGTGGTGCTATAAAAAGGTGAAAATTATTATAATTTTTATCGGCCTCGTATTCCTTCCAGATCTCCACAATTTAACATGGCTATACCCATAATTTTGCTATATGGTTTAACAACACATAGGTACATATCAGGAATCTCATTTATACAGCATATTATCTACATTCATTCTTCCTCTGCCAGTTCAATGCCTCACGTTTCAATTTGGGAGGCGGGTATGGGTATCGCCGCCCCGGAAACTATTATTAGATAACCAAAACCTCTGTCATTGGTTATCCCAAGTAGTTCACTACATTTGGTGACTTAGTAGGGGTACCCAGGTTCGTGGGTTGAGGTTTGTCCGGGTCTTGGCGGCGAATGTATCTGCCTACCAGCTGCATGGCAGGCCGGATCGAGAGAGAATGGTTGAGGGAGTATCTTTGACTTCTACAGCTGTTATCTCTCGGAACATCGCCTTGCACCGCAGTGGAAGTGATGGATTAATACGTCTGTCACTCCTGGACACACCGACACCCAGATTCCTACCGTCCCTTATAACCTTTTCCTTCCCTGAACTTCCTTACCTTCCTTTCCTAAACAGACCCTCCACAGGTCATCCCCAAAGATGACATAGGCCCTGAGGGGAATTATTTACCGCAGGGCCTCCTGTATGGAGGCAATGTAAAAAGAACACTGCATTGTCATTGTCTTACATCCTTGAAAATCAAGTCTTCCACGAAAATATTATTTGATTAAAATAAAATTAAATAATACCTATAAACATTTATTATGAAATAATGTGACATGACCCTGCAAATAACCCAAAACCCATAAAACTAAGCAAAAAACATCCCCCTTGTCCAATTGCCTACACTCGTCCCATGTTGTCGTCAATTTTAAGGAAATATGCAGAAAGGGATTAAAAAATTTATCTGGTTTGATGCTAAGATGGTCGGTCGGCCGAACCTTCCGATGTGGTTCCTTATTTTTTTGTGGCTCTTTTTAAATGTAAACGGAAAGTCTAGCAACTTAAGTTTTTTGCAGTAAGATAATTAATATTGTCATCTCTGTTTTCAGACATTTCAAATTAATGCACTAGAAAGAGACGACACACGTAATATCGTGTCAACTTTGAGAAGTAAAATAGTCTACAGATAGGCAAAATATTTAAACGTTTTATTTTACATCTCTTTTTGTTATACATAACTAAAAAGAGATCGTAATATTGCACGTAGGTTTATGAGGTTGGAATGAATTAATGTTTTGTTTTCTCTGTTATTCCCATATAAATTTTAAATTTGTTGTCTTTATCTGACACAGAAATGTGTCGATATTTAGGAAAACATTTTTATCATTTTATACAGAATCATTACAATTTTTTAAGTATTTTTCACGATTGCAAAAATATATTTTTTAGGAATACCTAAAATGAAGGTTTAATGATTAACATATTTAAGGAGTTATTGATGTTTTAAAGAGCGTTGTAAACTAAAATCGCACCGTGGAAACGGGAGTGTTAAAGTAAAAAGTCCATGTTCACGATTTTCTTAAGTCCTCAGTATGTTAATCGATACCGGTGCAGACATTTCCTTAATTTAATTATCTTCGATTCAAGAAAATGATATTCCTATTGATGACACTGTAAAACTTCAACTAAACGGAATAAATCAATCTTATAATATAACCCAAACTATCGGCACTATAAATTTAAAACTAAGTATTTGCGATAAAGATTATTATCACAATATGCATGTTATTCCGGAAAATACCAATGTTTCACTGGATGGATTAATAGGTAACGATTTTTTACGAAAAGTAAAAGCAAAAATTAATTTTCAATCAAATTCCCTGCAATTTCATGAGTGTGATATTCCATTGTATCACAGTTCTAATCTCCCACATTATACAAACTCTTACCCAAATCAGAATAATTCAAGTAATTCTACAGAAAATTATTTGACTGTTAAACCAAAGACGGAAACGATTATCGAATTCAATGTACAAAACCCTGAAATTTTCGAAGGTTTGGTACCTGAAATGGAACTCTTAGAAGGCGTTTATTTATGTAGATCCATTGCAAAGGTCAATGAAAACAAAAAAGCATTTACAACCATTCTTAACAGCACGGAAAAAATCGCAAAAGTTTACGAAATGAACCTAACACTTGAGCCTTTTGATGAAACAAAAGCTAGATTATTATCAGATAATAATGGAGAAACTATAAAAACAAATTCAAATCAAATCAAAGCAAAAGCGTATATTGCACACAACGCATTCTAACTCATCTGAGAGAAATTCTCATATATTGCCATCCTTGCGCATTGATCACCTTAATAACGAAGAACCAACTTCTCTTTTATCCATTTTCAAAGAATATAACGACGTATTTTACGTAGAGGGAGACAATCTCTCAAGTGCCTCTGCCATTCAACACGAAATAAACGTAAATTCAGACATTCCTATTGCTGTCAAAACTTACAGATATCCCGAAGTGCACAAAAACGAAGTCAAATCTCAAATTAACAAAATGACAGATCCAAATATTATAAGAGAATCTACATCTCCATGGTCATCACCACTACGGGTAGTTCCAAAGAAGCAAGATGCTGGTGGAAAAACAAAATGGCGAATCGTTATCGACTACAGACGGTTGAATAACATTACTATATGAGATGCATATCCGCTCCCTAATATTAACGATATACTAGATCAATTAGGTCACTCAAAATAATACAACTCTCGACTTAGCGTCAGGTTTTCACCAAATTAAATTATTATCTTCAGATTGCGAACTAACCGCATTCTCTACTCCTTTTTTGGTCACTATGAACTATGAATATTCTAGGATGCCTTTTGGATTGAAATTTGCTCCAGCCACGTTTCAAAGACTGATGAATAACGTTCTATCAGGACTTATAGGCATAAAATGCTTAGTATATATCGATGATATAGTTGTTTACGCGGATACCATAGAAAATCATTACGTAAAACTTAGAGATATTTTCGTTCGTTTGAGAGAACACAATTTAAAACTTCAACCCGACAAAAGTGAGTTTATGAGAAATGAGGTTGCTTATCTTGGACATATAATAACAAAGATGGTGTAAAACCAGATCCAAATAAGATATCAAATCATTTCTAGGACTTATAGGGTTCTATAGAAAATTGATCAAAAACTTCAGTAAAGAAGCGAAACCCTTGACAAATCTTTTAAAAATGAATACTCAATTTCTTTGGTCCAAGGATCAACAAGATTCTTTTGATAAATTACGTAATCATATAATTTCAGAACCAATATTACAGTATCCAGATTTCAACAAGACATTTAAAGTTACAACTGACAGTAGTAATTATTCTATTGGTGCTGTATTATCGCAAGGCGAGATACCTAACGACTTACCAATTGCATATGCATCACGAGCTCTCAATAAAGCAGAATCCAATTACTCAACTACTGAAAGAGAATTATTATCCATTATTTATGCAGTAAAGAATTTCAGACCTTACATTAACGGTGTAAAATTCAACATTATAACTGATCATAAACCCCTTGTTTGGCTATTTAACGTTAAAGATCCAGGTTCTAGACTCCTACGTTGGAGATTAAAACTAGAAGAGTGTGATTATACTATTATCCACAAACCCGGTAAATATATAACTCATGCAGATTCACTGTCTCGTATAGATCACAACCAAATTCTCTCAATTCAAATCGATCCTAATCCTAATTCTTATGAAGATTTCATAAAAAACCATAACACTAATAATATTTCTGAAAACACAAATATTTCAGAATCTGGAGAAAATATTCTGTCACGACAAGACAACATTTAGTCATTTCATTTCTAAGGACAAGGAATTTTTCAATCCTTTATCTGAAACCATTAAAAATAAAATTAATAATTACTCGGAAATTAATAAAACTAAATATCTAATCAGCGACGTACTGTATTCAGATGTTAACAAATATAAAATATTCAATTTAATTATTAAGGAACATTTTTAATATAAACCTAGTTATCCACATATGTTTCAAGCAAGGCCGTAGCCAGAGAGGGGGTTTTATCCCCCCCCCCCCCCCCCGAAATTGACTGAACGGTGCGCCGAAGATTTTTAAACTTTTAACTTTTCACCTTTTTTTAACATTTGAGAATACAACAGGAAAGTATTTCGCTAATGCAATTTTATCTGAATTAAAATCTTAGGGTGTAGTTTGCGAATATTTAATCGGACAAGAATATGATGGAGCTTCTTCGATGAAAGGAAGTTTTAAAGATGTGCAGGCAGTAATTTGTAAGTCACATTCAGAAGTCTTATACGTTCATTGCAGCTCACTGAAGTTGAATTTGGCTCTATGTCATTCTTGCCAGGTTCAGCCTATTCGAAATTCTATTGGTACCTACTAAAACATCGATTGGAAATTTTATCATGTCCTCGGCAAAACGAACTGTTAAGTGCTTAG
This sequence comes from Limnephilus lunatus, assembly GCA_917563855.2. Lineage (NCBI taxonomy): Eukaryota > Metazoa > Arthropoda > Insecta > Trichoptera > Limnephilidae > Limnephilus > Limnephilus lunatus. The sequence goes on along the minus strand of OU830592.1, from coordinate 104,888,558 downwards.
AAGTAAATATTGGAGGAAAAATCCCTGAAACACAATGGAAAACCCATTGAAAATCATGATGGGTTGATAAGATTCAAGGAAATCTATAAAGTTAATATTGATACACTCGAAGACTTAAACAGTGACATGGATTATGAAACACCATCAAAGGCTTATTCTTTTCTGAGACCAGTCATTTCAAGTAATTTTGCTATAAGCTTATGTTGCTTAGCCACTGTTTGCTTCGCCGTCTGTAGTTATTATTATATTTTGGAACTAGCGTTCCTTCATTCTTTGTGAACCTTGTATTATGTTCATGTTCCACTTTCCTCTTATAATCAGACTCAGATGAATCAATAAGTTGTACCATAATAAGGCCTGCACCGGTAATATTGTTAAATTTAGATACAACAATGATATGTTTCGTCTCTGAGAAAAAATATGTTTTTGAACTAATGACTTACCCATAGAATTTTGTACTATGCTTCTACAACATATTCATGCTTTATGCTCTATGAATACAAAGAGTATGAACGGAAGAAAGAAAAACCATCCTGTGAAGTACTGTAAATTTGAAAACACGACTTAGCCGACAATCCCAGAGGTCATGCATCGGCGCCAGGGTGCGGCAAGCGCCCCAAGTGTCCCATTTAGGCCTAACACTTTTTATAAACTATATTGTCACTGTTTTTGATAAAAATGCTGAAGTGCTCTCAGTGGTGAAGGAGGTGTCTACTAATATCTACAGGAATTCCAAAGAGCCAAAGGGAGTACGAATATCTACAGCTCAAACTGCTGACTAATATCTATGAGAACCAAAGTGAGGACGAATATCTACAGCACTGGCAGAGGTTGGATTTGCAATTTTATATAGCATATTGACATAAAGTAATATTGAGTATGCAGTTTAAAAAACTAAATTTATGTTATACAGCGGTAAATTGGATAATACGATACAGGAAATGGAAAGATTATAAATGGATATTCTTGGAATTAGTGAACTGAGATGGACTGGCAGCGGCATACACCAACATGAGAAGGGAAATCTATACTACTCAGGAAGTGACCCACAGGACAAAAATCGTCGAAACGGAGTTGCTATATTTGTCATGGAGAAGTATGTAAAATTTGTTAAGAATTTTGTACCCATCTCGGACAGAATAATATTATTACAATTACACTGTCAACCCATCAACATAAATATTATTCAAGTGTATGTACCAACAGCGGAAGTGAGATATGACGGTGATGTGGAATCTTTTTATGACTCACTAGCCAGTACATTGCAAAGCTTGAAAGGAGGAGAAGCCAATTTTGTCACTGGAGACTTAAATGCCAAAATTGGTGAAAGTCGCCGCTCTCGTATAGTTGGTGAATATGGCTTAGGCATAAGAAATCAAAGAGGTGATAGACTATATGAATTCTGCCAGGATAAAAATATGTTTGTATTAAATACTTGGTTTCAACTCCCGAAAAGAAGGCTTTATACATGGAGATCACCTCAGGATGGAACAATCTATGATATTGTCAGGAACCAAATTGACTATGTGTTAGTAGACCATAGATTCAGGAACTCTGTAAAGAGAGTCACCACGTACCCTGGTGCGGACATTGGTTCGGACCATGTTTTGTTAACTGCCGATATTGTTTTATGCTTAAAACAAATTTAAAAAAGCCCAAAAACCAAATTAAAATAGATATATCGAAACTCCAAGAAGAAGTGGCCAGAAATAGGGTATATCAGACTTTGAACGATAATATTAGACTATTCCTTTGTGATCCATCGATAGAAATACAAACACAATGGGATAACCTGAAGTCAGTTATATGCGAAACCTGTGATAAAAATTTGAAAGCTGATAAGTAAATTAGAAAAAAGAATTGGATGACTGACCACATTTTGAACTTAATGGTTGAGAGACGTAAACACAAACATAATGAGACACAATATAAAAACTTACAAAGAACGATTAGATGTGAAATTAAAAAAGCCAAAGAAGAATGGATGAAGTCACAGTGTGAAGAACTAGAGTCGTACGGTCGTAGTCACAATGCATTCAAACTTCACAAAAAATTGAAGGAAATTACAGGCCCTTCTAGAAGAATTACTCCATCATGTTTAGTTGACGATTCCAATAAACTGATATTGGATGAAAAAGATATTTTACAAACGTGGGAAAAGTATATTCATGATACATTCAAAGATATTAGACCTGACATTAATATTCCTAACGATCAATTGCATGGACCATCGATTTTGAAAATCAGAAATTCTCAGAAATACCAGACGATATTCCAGTTGAGGTGTTGAAGCTCTTTGATAATGAAAATGTTGACTACGTGTTGAGGTTATTTAACTCTATATATGACACAGGGAATATACCCCAAGATTGGCTAAAATCCACCTTCGTGACAAACAATACCCTAAGAAGTGCAGTGACTATCGATTAATAAGCTTGATGAGTCATGTCCTTACATCATTCCTTAAAATAATACATGCCAGGATACGCGATAAGTGCGAGCAGGACTTGGATGACACTCAGTTTGGCTTCAGAAATACGTTCGGTACGCGTGAATCATTATTTTCTGTCGACGTACTATTGCAAAAGTGTCGTGACCAAAGAATGGAAGTTTTTGCCTGTTTTATTGACCACGAAAAGGCATTTGACAGGGTAAAACATGGTGACCTAATGAAAATGCTTGCGGATTGTAACGTTGACACCAAAGACCAGAATTTCATTAAAAACCTGTATTGGTTCCAAACAGCAGAAATAAGACATGGGAACGAGAGATCTAATACAATCGCCATTCAGCGTGGAGTACGACAAGGCTGTATCCTGTCGCCACAATTATTTAATCTCTATTCCAACTATGTCTTCAAAAGAGCCCTAAGTAATACTCAGAAGGGTGAGTATTCATAAAACTGAGTGTCAAGATCAACGGAGGTGTCATTAATAACATAAGATATGCATATGCATGTTTTAATGAACGGCAAGGACAAAGATAATAGTCTATCTCACTCGGGAATTTATTCATTTCAATGCAGCGACTGTCCCTTTTTTTACATAGGCAAAACACGACGCAATATAAACACCCGTGTCAAAGAACACCTTAGACGTTTACACAGCTCTGGATTTTCGGAATTTGCAAACCACTTGATCGAAAAAGACCATAAATTTGATAAAAAGACAGGCGCCACACTAATTCATAAAAACAACATCGGTATTAGGCTAGACAATTTAGAAGCACTTGAACTAAGGAAAGCAATAAACACTAACAGTAAGGTAGTCAATAACCAACTAAATTTAAATAAAAGTCCCATACTAAGATTGTTCCCTATTGACAAAGAACACGCCCGTTCCCTTCCCAATTCTCCATCTACACCTATACCTACTTCCTCCGTTACTTGAGGAGTCCAGCCCATTTGGTTAAATCATGTATTAGATATAACACACATGTTAATTAATTTTAGTAGAGATTGTACTGCCCTGAAGAAGCTACGGTTGTAGCGAAACCCGGTCGGCATAAAGTATATAAAAAATAAAAGTGGTGTTTACAAAGTTATTGTTTTATTTTAAATTATAAGATATGCAGATGATACTGTATTACTAGCTGACAGTATCGGTGACCTCGAAGACCTATTAGATCTTGTTAATAATGCTGGTGAACAACTGGGCCTACGTCAATAAAACTAAATGGATGACTTTTGGACGACAAGATCACTCTGGATCAATGATACAGTTAAATGGTTGTAATGTCGAAAAGGTGGAAAGATATATAGTATAGTATCCTCACGGAAATATATAGTATCCTCACGGAGACTCTTGACCCAGATATAGAGATTAGGTGCAGAATTGAAGCAGCAAGAACTGCGTTAATAAAAATGAAATCCCTCTTCTGCAATGACAATATCAGTTTAAAACTAAGGCAGAGAATGCTAAAATGTTATGTGTGGTCGGTCCTGATGTATGGTTGTGAAACATGGACCTTGAAAATAAATACAATGAAGAGGTTAGAGGCTTTCGAAATGTGGCTTCACCAGAGAATGCTCAAGGTCCCATGGACCGACATGATCACCAACACAGAAATTCTCAGGCGGGCTAGAGCAGATAGAGAACTGCTTACATTAAATATACTTCGAGGGGAGAAGTATCACTTGCTACATTTAATATTGAAAGCAAGATAGAGGGTCGCCGAGGGCCTGGTAGGAGACAAATGTCTTGGCTGCGAAATATACGAGAGTGGACTGGCATTAAAAGTGTAGAGGAGCTATTCCGGACAGCGCAAGACAGAGAGACCTTTTCAAGAGTGATCGCCAACGTCGGGGGGACTTGATAACGCACACAAAGAAGAAGAAACAAGAATTGAGACATCTCTGGAGAAAGCGATAAAGGATTTTGTCAACTACATGTTATGCAAATCACAGATCGCGGGAGTTTTTGAAAATATTTCAAAAAAAAATTTAATGCATCTAGGTAGAATTTGGTGTAATTCGACAACTTAGCAAACTTATTTGTGTAAATTGTACCGAAATTCGACAAAAAGTGTCCAGTGGTTAATTATCAAAATATTGGAAAAAGGTAGATCTTGGGAGCTTGTAGTCCCCTTTCCGTCCTGCCTGGGTTATTATCTACAAAAAAAGGTTCCTTCAGACTCGCAACTTTTGTGTCCCATTTCCTTTTGATTGGTGTTGCAATATTTCCAATGGAAATAACCGGTGCTTACTTTTGAGATTATTTTCATTAATCTTCTATTTTGTCTATCCACCGTTGTCTATGGTTATGTCAAATGTCCTTTTTCGGCGTCCATTTTGCTTCGTAACCCTGAAACCTTCGCACGCAGTGATTGATGTTCCGCCGTTCGAAGTAATATTGTGTTTAAACTACACAATAAGTATTGTGTAAAGTGTATTCATTTGAGTTTATTTCAAAAATCATAACAATTTTATCACAAAGATCTTAAAATTCCAGCACTTCCTTTCTTGTGACGTTTGTTCAACGCTTTGGAATTGACAGCCGCGGTTCGCCTTGTATGTAAACTTTAGCCGTAAGTTCTTCATATATTGACCTTGTAAAACTTATATTCCCTAATTGGAGCTTGTTTATTGTGAGAATATTTTCCTTGGCGCTTAATTGATCAGTTTTTACAGCATATGCGACATAATCTATGCTTAGTGTCAAAAGGTTAAATGTCAAAATTATTTGGTAAATGTTCCGCTATTGAGTCCACGCTCAAAACACACTTTAAAAAATTAAAATAAGTTGTACTAAGAAGATAATAGTTAGTAATAAGTAATTCAGTAACCCTAATTTAAAAATATTGCGTTTTAATGATTATTTTGTTAAGTTTAAAAATGCAAAATGTCATTGTTCAAGGACCGCCGTCCATTATTGAGTCCACGCTCAAAACACACTTTAAAAAATTAAAATAAGTTGTACTAAGAAGATAATAGTTAGTAATAAGTAATTCAGTAACCCTAATTTAAAAATATTGCGTTTTAATGATTATTTTGTTAACTTTAAAAATGCGAAATGTCATTTTTCAAGGACCGCCATCTTTTTAAATAAGAAGGCCATTCTTGTGCCGTGTGAAACTGCAATGCGCAAATTGTAAATACACACTACCAACCTAAAAATTCAAAAACATTTACGTAACAAGTTGTTTCAAATAATATAATAACAATTAATTGTTGTAAAATAACCTACCAAGAAAAACATCCCAGGTTTCAAGTAGTTTAGCGGCTTTGTGTAACATGGTTTGTGATACAAAAGAAAGTGCCCCTTTATACCGCCTGCTCGCGTCAAGGCAAGAAAAACATCCCAGTTTTCAAGTAGTTTAGCGGCTACGCTAGGTTTGTGTAACATGGTTTGTGATACAAAAAAAGTGCCCCTTTATACCGCCTGTTCGCGTCAAGGCAAGAAAGACATCCCAGTTTTCAAGTAGTTTAGCGGCTACGCTAGGTTTGTGTAACATGGTTTGTGATACAAAAGAAAGTGCCCCTTTATACCGCCTGCTCGCGTCAAGGCAAGAAAAACATCCCAGCTTTCAAGTAGTTTAGCGGCTACGCTAGGTTTGTTTAACGTGGTTTGTGATACAAAAGAAAGTGCCTCTTTATACAAAAGTGAGTGTATTATTTATAAAAAATAATTACCGAAATTGTTTAGAGTTTATTTTAGAGAATTTATTTTATAAGTACTTTATAATATAGTGCTTATAAAATAAATTCTCTAAAATAAACTCGCATGTCATCATAATTTAAAAAACATCCCAGGTTTTGAATGATTTGTTTGGCAAAGCAGGGTTTGTCTAGCGGGTATGTGTAATAATTTTAATACATTTCTTTCCATGTTCTTCTGTTATAAAATACAGGTACAAACTTGTCTATAATACTAATCCTACTTGCAGTACAAACCTTTCAAAACTTGGGTGTTATTGAAAAGAAAAACGCGTGCGTGTTCTTTTATTTATTTTCGTTTTAGGTATTAAAATAATTACATACGTAATTTGGCAAATCAGGTACTTTCGTAATAATATCGTCTATGTATCGCTTTTAGCTACTCGTTTCGTGAATGCTTTTTTTTTTATTTTTAGGATGGCTCATTTGCAAATTGCATGTAAAACATGTTTCACATGGAACAGTTGTGGGTGGTTTGGTATATTTAAGGAACATTTCACATTTCATATAGGCTTGCGTCTCGCGTCATGCACGCGTAATAAGTGATGATTTTTTGAATTTACGAAACCTAACAAAATAATGATTAATACGCATTATTTATCATTTTCGAAGATTGAAATTCGTACATATTATTGTGTAACTGACAGAGAGTGATTTTTCCTTTTAAAAGTGCATATTTCATCGTCGTAATTAATAACATGGCGGTCCTTGAAAAATGACATTTCGCATTTTTAAAGTTAACAAAATAATAATTAAAACGCAATATTTTTTAATTTTCGGTTACTGAATTACTTATTACTAACTATTATCTACCTAGTACAATTTATTTTAATTTTTTAAAGTGTGTTTTGAGCGTGGACTCAATAGCGGAACATTTACCATTTTATGTACACAATGACAATATACATAATATATAGACTAGCCATTGTGTCATTTTTTTTTTACATTAGCTCCACATAGGAGGCCCTGGGGAAATTAATTTTTATCATGGCCTATGTAATCTTATGGGGGTGGAGTGGTTTTTTTTCTGTATCGTGGAGTAGTTTTTAAGGAAAGGAAGGTAATTAAGTTCTTGAAAGGAAATAGAGTGACAAAAGTATGAATCCATTCCGCCAAACGCGGTGAAAAGCGAGGTGAGGTGATGTCGATAGATTTCAGCTGGATAGGATAAAATTCCTACTTCAACCTGTCTCTCTCGACCCTGCCCACACGTGGCAGCTGGGCAGACGAATCGGCCGCCAAGACCTGGATAATCCTCACCCCATTAACCCGGGCTAAGTCACCAAACATAGCGAACCACTTGGGGTGACCTATGGCAGAGGTTTTGGTTATCCAATAAATGGTTTCCGTGCGGCGGTACCCATACCCGCCTCCCAAATTGATTGTGGCAGGTAAGAAACACAGTTTAAGTTATTTTTTGTTGTTGTTAGTTTTTGGGGTGTTATGCCGTGTTGCGCTACCTCCTTCTATAGCCGACGTTTCGGACAGCGTTACAGTGTCCATCATCAGGGCAGATCCGGTAGATCCGAAGATATGACTAAAAACTAAAAACTTATCTACAGTTTAAGTTAGTTTAAAACAATCCAATCATGTTGCCGGTGGTCGGTGCACGCCGTTGCGTGCCGTGCGTGCGTTGCGGCTGGCGCGGACAGATACGCAAACCGCCTGATACAGCCGGCCCCGCTTTCTACCCCTCCACCCTCAATCATCTTCAACCCGGGTACTCCGTTCTAGACATAAGACTTGATTACCGTATAGTATAATGTGTTCTGAGAACATGTTGTAAATCAGTGAAAATAATCAATGAAACACGGTAATTAGACTTGAACAGAAGCAATTTATTATTGATAAAACAAAAGCGTGTAGGTACACTACAGATCCTAGATGTCGGTAGTTTAAACATTTGAAGTATTTTATTACCATAGATCAATACCATAGACAGTAGTCAAGTACCGCCATATCGTGAATCGTCAGTCCATACATCAGTCTATTAACAACCATCGTAACGTGTCGTACCGTGACATTTCGCTCCTATCGTAAAGTATCGCTGAAATGTTATTCATCTTATAGTCCAGTCAACCTGTGTTTTTAGGTAGAACTAAATATTATAAAGCTAATTTTGGTAATTCTTCGGAACAAACGTCAACGGTTAATACGGAATATTTATTTCATAACAATCAATCATAATTACACAAACCCGATAGGATAAACCCTGCTTTGCCCTCAAACCATCCAAAACCTGGGATGTTTTTTAAAATTATGATGACATGAAGTTTTATAAAAAAAAGTGCGTAAAGTCCGTTGACGTTTGTTCCGAATATTTACCCTAATTTTTTTCCCATCGACTACTACTATTTAGACAAGTGTTTAGCCAAAAGTCCCCGCCCCTACCCCTCTTGCTCCCCCCCCTGTGCCCCCCTAAATATGAAAAGTGTAAGGGTTTCGTAAATCGCGTCTATCTCAATTATTAAACAACATTCTTTGCTTTAACATTGTCTACAATTAATGTACCATTAACTTTCGTTGTAACTTTTACCGTTTGTTTGTAATTCGTATGAAAAGGTAAAGATTTGTATATTTTTGGCACGTAATTTTCCTTTTTGTCTGAGATCTCTTTATACCGACATTTTATGAAAAAATGTTTCCTACAAAAGTTATAGCTCCTACTATTACCTTTAAAACGATATAAAATAGCACTTACTTTGTTGGCGATCCAGCGAGATTCAGCCGGTGTAATATAGAATGCGTACTCGGTCATAGCGGGTTCGGTCGAGGTGGGGACGGCCGGCGCGGCGTTGCAATGCAAATATTGTTTTATAGTTTATGTATAGTGAGAGTGTTTTTTTATCTTTAAGGTACACTATTGCATTTTCTATAAAAAAAAACAAATCGAATCTCAGTGAAACCTAAATTACTCACCTTTTAAATATGTTTCAAATAATAATAAGTCCTTGTATACAGCTAAAAGAGGTATTTTAAATAGTTTTTGGTTTGAAAATGCATGTAATATTTTTTTAAGATGTTTTTTAGAACAAAATAATTGAGGTAGCTTAGTTTGAAGTAAAAAATATATTATAAACCGTGGATTACCCATGGTCTTATAATATCTGTACGACATAAACAAGCCCTTTGCAAGTTAACTACCCAACAACCAAATAATAAAAATTTACTAAACATTTTTAAGGCATATAAAAACAAACTTTCATATATTATAAAACACAGAAAAGAGAGTTATTATAAACAAAAGATTGATCAGGCGGAAAATGATAATAAAAGAGTGTGGACGGTTATAAATGAAATAATTGATAAGAAAAAATGCAGGAATAATGAAATCAATGCTATTACTCACGATAACTCGAAAATATGCTGTCAAGAAAACCCGTCAAAAGCTGCAAATATATTTAACACATTCTTTTCAAACATATGAAAAAATCTTGCAAATCACATAAATACCAACCCAATTTCAGATTGCAATATTGATACAGAAAATAAAATAGCAACATTTCAAGCCACAACAGAGGATGAAATAGTATCTATCGTAAACGATATGAAAGGAGGTTCTGCACCGGGATTTGATGGAGTTACGGCTAATATTTTAAAAAATATTAAAAATCAAATTTCTAAACCATTAATGCATATAGTAAATTTAAGTTTCCAAAGCGGTGTGTTCCCGTCTATTTACAAACAAACTATCATTACTCCAATATTTAAATCTGGTAATCCAGAAGAAGTAAGCAACTACCGACCAATATCAGTAATCTCAAATATAGCAAAAAATTTTGAAAAGATAGTAAAAAAAAGAATGAACCAGTTTATAAAAGGTAATAAAATAATTGATGAAAATCAGTTTGGATTTATGGAAGGTAGAAGCACACAGGATGCAATTGCAAAATTAACTAGCCTTGTTCTCAATTCATTAGATAAATCATTCAAATGTATTGGAATTTTCATAGATCTCAAAAAAGCGTTTGACAGCATATCACATGACAAACTCGTAACTAAATTAAGAAACATTGGATTAAACGGTACAGCTCTAGAATGGATAAAAAGCTACCTTTTCAAACGCCCTCAAGTCGTAAAAATCAACAATGTGCTTAGCCAACAAGATACAAGTAATTTTGGTATACCTCAAGGTACAGTCCTGGGGCCGTTACTGTTTATCATCTATGTAAATGATATATTCACACAAAGAATAAACGGCAAAAATAATATCTTATGCTTTTTTAGTTATTTATTAAGTTAAAAGAAATACAGATTTCGCTTTGTTAACTTAAGTGTACATTTCTAGGAACAAAAATAATATATATATATATATATATATTAATAATTATATATATTAATCATTGGCTTCGCTTATCTGATTCCCTACCTATCTTTGTCTAAATTTCAAATTGTGCATTATCTGTGAATTATGTAAACTGAGATGGATAACCTAAGAATTTATTACCAGAATGTCAGGGGTTTAAGAACAAAACTTAATGAAGTTTACTTAGAAATACTTAATAACAATTTTGATATTATTATTCTAACAGAAACATGGTTGAACGACTCTATTTCTGATGCTGAAATTTTTGGCTTGCGTTATAATGTTTTTAGAAGGGACCGTAGCAGTTCTTCTAACCACAAAAGTGACGGAGGGGGTGTATTAATAGCCGTTTTACGAGAATATCAAACTAACCGCTGTAAGCATTGGGAAAGTACCTTGGAAGACTTATGGGTGACCATCAAATTCAGCCAGAACAAACTAACGAGATGTCTCTACATATGTGCTGTTTATATACCTCCCCCGTTGCTTGTTGATAATTTTGAATATCTTTTAAAAAAAATTGGCAATGCTATGGAAGCAGTTGGTGAATCAAATACGTTAATTTTAGGAGATTTCAACCTGGGAAGCATTGGTTGGACCCACAATGAACCCAACCAGACTCATTCCCTATCTCCAGAAAATTATAATACTGACATTGGTAACCATCTTGTAAACTTTCTTGCCCTAAATAACCTCAATCAATTCAATGGCATTGCAAATAGTAACTGTAGAATCTTAGATCTCGTTCTATCCAATTCACAAACAATACAAGTCAGGCAAAGTACCGAAATCCTAAGTCGCATTGATAAACACCATCCACCTTTAGAGATTGAATATAGTTTTGATTTCAAATTAACAAAAATGCTAAAGAATAAAAACTTACTTAAATATGATTTTAATAAGAATGATTACATTCAATTCAATCAGGAATTACAAGAACTGGATTGGGCACTACTTTTACCTGATTTCATGCCGGTAGACGATATGGTTTCTTTATTTTACACTCATATGTATCGCATAATTGAGAAATGCGTAACCAAATTTGTAAATCGTAACAGGCAGCATCCCATCTGGTACTCACCAGACTTAGTTAAATTACTAAAAGAAAAAAATAAATTTAGAATTCTCTATAAAAAATATAAGAATCCACGTGATAAAAACTCTTACGAACTCTTACGCACTCGTTGTTCCAAACTCATTAGTAATTGCTACTTTAAACACATTGAACAAATCGAATCGTGTCTGGTTAATCATAATAACGTTAAAGCTTTTTGGAGATTTGTCAAACACAAGAAACAAAACATAAGTACTATCCCCCAAAACATGACGTTTGGAGAAAAAAAGTCGTCAAACGGCGAAGAAAGCAGCGAACTATTTGCTCAACATTTTTCATCAGTGTATGAGAAAGATGACATTAGAAGCAACGAAGAGACTCAACCTCAATCTGAATCAATAGACCATTCGAACAGCTCTCTGCACACAGTAAACATTAGTGTACACGATGTAAAAAGAGAAATGCTAAACCTTGACCAGAGCAAAGGCCCTGGCCCCGACAAAATTCCACCACTCCTAATAAAAAAATGTGCACACAGTCTCGCACTCCCTCTGACTATCATTTACAGAAAATCATTGTCTTCATCCATTTTCCCAACAAGATGGAAACAGGCTAATATTGTACCAATACCTAAAAGCGGAGACCTTCACGAAGTCACAAACTATAGACCCATCTCTATTCTCTGTACGTTTGCAAAAATTTTCGAAAAATTAATTTGTCCATGTCTAAATTATCATCTCAAAAATCTTATAACTCCAAAACAGCATGGTTTTCTCTCCCAGAAATCAACATCCTCTAATTTACTTTGCTATGTCAATACCTTAACCGAAGCTGTCGATAGAGGTCAACAGATAGACACAATCTATACAGATTTTAGTAAGGCCTTCGATAAAGTAAATCACAGATTATTAATTCGTAAACTCAAACAAATGGGTGTTCATGGTACCTTGCTAAACTGGTTTTACTCCTATCTAACTGACCGCATACAAAGAGTAGTATTTGATGGCTATGAGTCAAGAGGATTAGAAGTGCCATCTGGAGTGCCGCAAGGGTCCCATTTGGGCCCAATCTTGTTTCTTGTTTTTATAAATGACTTGTGCAATGTTATTTTGGATTCTGAAATTTTGTTGTTTGCTGATGATTGTAAGATATTCAAAGTTATTCATACATCACTAGACTCAATACTTCTCCAAAATGATATTAACAGAGTTTCAAAGTGGTGCAACAACAATAGAATGTTTCTAAATTCTTTAAAATGTGTTCACATAACTTTTACACGTAAACACAATCCTATTCCAACTCAATATTTTATCGACGGTACTAAACTCCAGGAAGTCGCAACCATTCGGGACCTAGGCGTATTATTTGATAAAAAACTTACTTTCACACCTCATATCGACAACATCATTTCTAGATCCTTGAAAATGCTAGGATTTATCAAACGAAATAGTAAACATTTTCAAAATCCTATATCAAAAATAACGCTGTACAATTCCTTCACCCGCAACGTGTTGGAGTACGCAAGTGCTGTATGGAGTCCAACCTACAAAGTTCATATTCAGCGAATAGAGCGAGTTCAAAAACATTTTATGTACCACCTAGCGTATACCGATAAGCGAGCTCGATCACTTCCTCACTACACCGATAGACTAAAATTCTACAATGTACGCACCCTTGAACAGAGAAGACTAAATACAGATTTAAATTTTCTTTTCAAAATTGTTAATGGTTTAATAAACTGCCCTTTTCTACTTCATCAAATCAGGTTCAATGTTCCTAGAATTGGTTCACGACTTGTAAATCATGTTCCGTTAAATATTAAAAAATATCGAACTAAGCTGGGGTATGACTCAGCTTTATCAAGAATGTGCCGTAATTTTAATGAGGCTTATAAAAAACATTCAATTAATTTGACAATGTCAACATTGGCCAACTTCAAATCATCTATTAACAAGATTTAAAGCTCCTTTGTATATTTTTATATAAACTTATAAACTACACCTTTAAACTTATATTATAATATTATTGTTCTAAAAACTTGTTTCAAAATTTTGTAATATATGGTATGTGTGTGTGTGAATGATTGTATATATATGTAAGTATTATGTTATCAATGTTGTGTTTGTCTTTAATTAGTGATAGCATCAACCATGGTTCAGTGTAATTGTATCTGTGAAAGCTTTCATGTAAATCACTGTTGACAAACCTAATAAAAAAAAAAAATAAATAAAAAAATAATTATGGTTTACTACCTAAGTAACATATTTTCTGTGATGATCTCGCCTTTGGGCCTACGAAATAATTCTTTTAAAATTGAGAGATCGATTTAGAAATATATTTAATTTTGTAACAGGGTATGGTTTCAGAATACGATTCTCTGTTCCAACTCTTAAGGGTGATTTATGAAACCGGGCCATTAATAGGAAAAACACGTGTGCCAAAATACTTTGGTTGGATGAGGAATCCTAAAGGATATATCATTATCAAGTCAGGGGCGGCCGATGAATGTTTGCCCGAGTGGTGACTGACTTTAACGCGAGCAAATTGATTTGCGAAGCAATTGTCTTGTGAATTTTCTATGGCAGTAGGGAATTGAAAACTAGGCAATAAAGAATAATCTTGGTGCATTTAAATATACTAGAGCGACGCGCCGATTAGGGGTTAAAATATTTAACATATTTGTCAAAATAAGATTGCAGAATTCGTTAAATAGTGACGCACGCAGAAAGAACGAAAACGTGTACAGACAATGCTTATATAATGTTATTATATAACCAATAAAGTCGACGCAAGTAATTAGGACGAGTAGTGAATTGAAGTGCGCCACTGAGCTCTTCTTTTAAGCGTTATTGGGATACTTTATGACTCCGGCGCAGACAAAATTAGTTTACACCGAAAAAAAAAAAAACATGGTTCCTACACAAAATTCTCTGAAATAATGGTTATAATGTGACATTTTTTGACTATTAAACGTTGTTTTCAGTTGGAAAAAATGGAAGTTGTTTTCAGTTGGAAAAAATGGAAAAAATGTAATAATAAGTAATTGTCGAATGAAACACTAGTATATATTGAATTATTTGGCGGGTATTAGATAAGCCGCCATAGCTCAGTGGTCAAGAGCACCTGACCGGCAATCAGAAGGTCACGGGTTCAATTCCCGTTGGCGGCCAGTATCTTTTCTCGGAAGATTTTTTCAATGTAGATGAGTGTTTCAGGCTGATAATTATTGATTATAATATTTGTTATCTACCCTTTGTGCTATGCATAAAAATCTTGTTTAAACGTTAGTTTATCAATTAAAAATAATAATTAATATTTGACAAGTTAAAGTATTTCAGCAATAAATGCAGACATAATTAGTCTCGACGCCACCTAGCGGGAGATTTAGTATTAACAATACCTCTCTCACAAAAATAAAGTTGGTTGTTTTCAGTTGGAAAAATGTAATAATAAGTAATTGTCGAATGAAACACTAGTATATATTGAATTATTTGGCGGGTATTAGATAAGCCGCCATAGCTCAGTGGTCAAGAGCACCTGACCGGCAATCAGAAGGTCACGGGTTCAATTCCCGTTGGCGGCCAGTATCTTTTCTCGGAAGATTTTTTCAATGTAGATGAGTGTTTCAGGCTGATAATTATTGATTATAATATTTGTTATCTACCCTTTGTGCTATGCATAAAAATCTTGTTTAAACGTTAGTTTATCAATTAAAAATAATAATTAATATTTGACAAGTTAAAGTATTTCAGCAATAAATGCAGACATAATTAGTCTCGACGCCACCTAGCGGGAGATTTAGTATTAACAATACCTCTCTCACAAAAATAAAGTTGGTTGTTTTCAGTTGGAAAAATGTAATAATAAGTAATTGTCGAATGAAACACTAGTATATATTGAATTATTTGGCGGGTATTAGATAAGCCGCCATAGCTCAGTGGTCAAGAGCACCTGACCGGCAATCAGAAGGTCACGGGTTCAATTCCCGTTGGCGGCCAGTATCTTTTCTCGGAAGATTTTTTCAATGTAGATGAGTGTTTCAGGCTGATAATTATTGATTATAATATTTGTTATTAAACGTTGATATATGCATATTGGAAGATGTGCTTATCACTTGAGATTTTAAGAGGTGACCAATGCATTGATGGAGCCACACAAGGGGATGGGAACAAGGTAGTCGGGGAAAGAATCTGGGGACGCACGGTTGGGATTGAAATCGTCGGGGTTTAATGCACGGTGGAATAATGGCTCTGTGCGCGTAAACCGGGAAAAAATCATTTAATTAAAGAAAAATATACCACGCGAATAAGGGAGTCGGGGTAGAGAAGTGTTAGAAGGAGTCGGGGAAAGAACCTGGGGACGCACGGTCGGGATTAAAATCATCGAGTTTTGATAAACGGCAGAATAATAATTTGGTGCGCGTAAACCGGGAATAATTCAGATAGTAATATATAATAATAATAAGACAGTCGGGGAAAGAACCTGGGGACGCACGGTCGAGATTAAAATCATCGAGGTTGAATACACGGTAGAATAATAACTCTGTGCGCGTAAACCGGGGATAATTCATTAAATTAAAGGATAATAGTCGCGAGGAGACCAGCGCGGTGCTTCTAAATCGGGGATATTTCATTTTAATTAAACAAAGGATATTTCGTTTTATTAAACAAAAAAAGAGTCCACGCGAATAAGGAAGTCAGAGATTGAGGCTTGCGAGTTCATATCGGTGAAGTTAAATAATATAATTGGTAAATTGAGGCGGTCGGGACGTACTTTCGGGGCATTTATCAGGGTCAGGATAAAATTTAAAAAAGAAATCGACGCGAGAATTGTGTTTGACGGCTGCATCTTGGAATAAATAACTGCATGACGGGTTGTGTTTTAGAAGTGCTTGTTTGAATTAAATATTATTGTAGTGAATTGATTTGTGAAATTATTTTGTGCAACATGGCGAATTTGGTAAGTTTGTATAAAATTATTAACATATTTAGTACGGGCCTTGCAGGAAAGAGTCAATTAGGGTTTATATACAAGCCTTAGGAATCTAGGACCTTTTTTTGTCGAGCGTTGGGGAACGAGGAGCTTTGCACGTTTCCGGGTTGACCGGCTAGCAAGTACCTTTGTTGGGTGAAGTTATTCTTGAGACAATAACGTTGTAAAATAATAATTTTGGGAGACAATTATCTGAATAGCATTTGAAGCACAAAGTGCGCTTTCGGGCAATAAATCTTAGACGAGAGACTTCATTTAAAAGACGGGATTTTGAAACCACAAAACAGTAATAAAATCCTTTAAAAGTGCTTTGTTGGTGATCGAGAAAACTAGGTTACTGGGTATTCTCCAATACATAACGGGTAACAAAATAAATAGGTATAGAATATAGGTATAAATTAATGTGTAAAGCGCCTTTGAGGTGATAATTATTATTTACGAGTCTCGCAATAATATTTTAAACGTAGCTAGGGGACTATATTCAGGAAAGGGTTTTAGAAAAAAAAGCATTAGGTAATTTAACAGTTTATATAATGGTGCATAGCATGGGCACTTTTGATTACTAACAAAATCTGACATAATTAAATTCCCACTCCTAAAAATTTCCCATATCTTATTCCAAATTTTAGGTATCACGACAAATCTATTACATAGGACTATACGTAGACTTGGTTCGATATCTTATCGTATAATCATCACCTTTTTGGTTTACGCTTAGGTAGGTATATTTCATTCGATATATTCGATTTAGCAAAAACTTTCATTGTCGGTTGAATGAAGCCGTCGGTAGGTATTCATATTTTAAGCGTAATGCGTTATATCCACCTACATAAGTAGCAAACCTTTTATTATCTCCCTCACACTAGAAGTAGGGATCATCCAGCATCAGGGTGGGAATGTACTCTGGACGAAAGCGCAGCAGGGGAAATAGAAGGAAGGGAAGCCAGATTCACGACCTGGTGCCTTTCATTCTTGGACCCAGCACCCTGGAAGCCGAGCTTGACATTCCTTTCTTTGAGCTGATTTTTGAGTTTGAGCTTGGGGTACGCCTATCGTAGAGCATATGCCCGTGACAACATATTGGGGAAGGTCCCAAGTTACGCTTGTGTATGTTATGCGAGAGGACGTATTTTTCATTCAAATCAAATACCGATGCCCATCGCGATTGCAGGCTGGCGCATGTTTCTGTAGCGTGCCTAGGAAAAACGTAATCAATATTTCTACTGGTTCGACGTTTCTTTGTTGGAATCCGGATAAGTTTTCTTAACTCCCTCACACTATGAATAGGGACCATCCAGCATCAGGGTGGGAATGTACTCTGGACGAAAGCGCAGCAGGAGAAATGGAAGAAAGGGAAGCCAGATTCACGACCTGGTGCCTTTCATTCTTGGACCCAGCACCCTGGAAGCCGAGCTTGACATTCCTTCTTTGAGCTGATATTTGAGTTTGAGCTTGGGGTACGCCTATCGTAGAGCATATGCCCGTGACAACATTTCGGGGAAGGTCCCAAGTTACGCTTGTGTATGTTATGCGAGAGGATGTATTTTTCATTCAAATCAAACATCACTGATGACCATCGCGATTGGAGGCTGGCGCATGGTTTTGTAGCGTGCCTAGGAAAAACGTAATCAATATTTCTACTGGTTCGACGTTTCTTTGTTGGAATCCGGATAAGTTTTCTTAACTCCCTCACACTAGGAATAGGGATCATCCAGCATCAGGGTGGGAATGTACTCTAGACGAAAGCGCAGCAGGGGAAATAGAAGGAAGGGAAGCCAGATTCACGACCTGGTGCCTTTCATTCTTGGACCCAGCACCCAGGAGGCCGAGTTTGATATTCCTTCTTTGAGCTGATATTTGAGTTTGAGCTTGGGGTACGCCTATCGTAGAGCATATGCCCGTGACAACATTTCGGGGAAGGTCCCAAGTTACGCTTGTGTATGTTATGCGAGAGGATGTATTTTTCATTCAAATCAAACATCACTGATGACCATCGCGATTGCAGGCTGGCGCATGTTTCTGTAGCGTGCCTAGGAAAAACGAAATCATTATTTCTACTGGTTCGAGGCGGCGTGCTGGACGGAGAACGGGACTATTGAGGACATGAGTGACTGCCAAGGCGAGGGTCGGTGACATCAAAATCTTCCTTAATTAAATTCATACATCGCCAGATCAGAGGAGAGAGCGGCCCCACCGATCTCCTGACATTGCCGATTGTCTAATCAACTTCGGTTTAATGTTTATGCCGATGCTTTAGGAGTTAATGGAACTCAAGTCATCGGCATGCTGAAGAACTTCAACATCATCATCAATCCAGAGTAGGATGTCACGTTCCAAAACCTCGTGCCACCCACACATTTCCTGAACAGTTCCTGACATCGGCTATCACGCCATTAATCGGAGCAGACCCTCATATCAAACGGTATGAGATGCCCTTCCATCATCATCATCAACACATTTATAATTTGGCGGCGTATTGGTCGATATTATTCCCATTACCACTCTATGATCCAGAAACACACATCAAACCCTTTCCCGACAGAAGGCAAAACATGTCGATTTTCATTCGTCGCTTGCGACCTTAACATTCTCTGGAGGAGTTGGAATTGGAAGCTGATTTGGCGGTCTATGACCATCACCTTATCAGTTGGGCTATGGAGGAGTCCAATTATTTAAACAGCACATGTTCTGTCTCATGTTAATCCAAAATACCTACCCGTAGAATCAAGTTAACAAAATAAAACAAGCTTGCTAACTAACAAACTGCATCTAGAACTGTGAGTGTAGAATTATTGCACTCCGTACTGCTTTGAGTGTAAATCTTTTGTTAGAATATACATAAATGTCAAATTATTTTCATGACAGCATTTTATAGAGCCGCAGAGAGTACGCGACATCGCATCGAAAGGTAGGATCTTCTCAATTCGCCGTTTGAATGTAAATTTATATACTAGATGCTAGGAGGGAAAATGCAGATTACTTCAATAAAAATAGTCGTCGATGAGCGTAGGTGTATAACAGGTGCTAGGAGAGGAAGCTGGATGAATATAGATAGATAATTAGTTATTTTTCAAGTTAGTCAGACCCAGTCATTGTTATTCGAAGCCTTGCAAATTGTAACACGCCATACCTAAAAGAACAAGGGTTTACCACAAATAAATTATTAATTAAATTGGATTAACTATACCAAACGACTAAAACAAAAAAGTACACAACGTTGTGGGGTTAATTACAAATTGATTAATTAAGAGCATCTCGTCACGTTTGCATAAAAGTATTACGTGATGGGGTTGAGAAGGCGCTGCAAAAGGAATGCAGGGGAGAGTCGCGAGAACGGGCGAGCTACGAGTTTTTAAAGACCGGACGGGGTTGCGCCGGCAGGGTAGCTGTAGCTGCACTTTGGATGAGAAAAATTGATAGGTTTTACTTCGTAGGGGGGGGGGGGGGTTATCACACTACCTAAGTAACATATTTTTCTTAAGTAAGAGAATTTTGGTTTTGCTCATTGATCTTGAGGGCAAACAGTTTTTTCTTAAATATATTTATTCTATTTACGGTTGTCAGGCTATCAGGAAGGAGATTATAAATGTGTACACCCTCATGGCCTATGTTTCTTTTACCACACTCTGTCTTTGCTGAATTTGTATATAATTTATTATGTTGTCTTGTGTGGTGGTCATGTACTTGTGATGTTTTCATAAATGAAGTATTTGTGTGTATGAAGCCATTTTGGATTTTGTGAATTAATAGGCATATGTTGTATTCGTACAGTTTTCTAATTTTAAGTAAGTTAGTTTCTTGGTATACTCTTTTGGTGGGGGTATCTGGTGTATAGTTAAATAGTTTTTTTATAACTTTATTTTGTATTATTTGAATTTCGTTTAGATATGTGATGTTTGTGTTTCCCCATATTTCTATGAGATAATTTAGATGGGATTGAATTAAACTAAAGTATAATCCCCTCTTTACTTGTATTGGTAGAAGATGGGCTATTCTGCCAAATACACCAATTAGTGGGATAATTTTTTATTTTACTTTTTGTGTGTGGTGTTTAAAAGATAATTGTTTATCGATATGAAGTCCCAGGTATTTTTCACTATCTGAAATTCGTAGGTTTTTTCCTTCTATTTGCAAAGGTTTATGAGACGGCGTTTTTCTTTTTTGTGAACTTAAGATCATGTAATTTGTTTTTTTTTTGTGTTAATAGTTAATATATTTTTAATTAGCCAGTTATTTAATTTATTAAGATCCAGTTGGGCTTTTTCAAGTAAGTTTTCTAAGTTTTTACCAAAGTAAAATATAGCAGTATCATCCGCGTATAAAAAAATTTCCCCATTTAGGTTTAACTGACAGATATCGTTAATGTATATTTGAAACAAGAGAGGCCCTAATATGGATCCTTGTGGAACACCATAATTTATATCATTGTGTTGACTGTTTTTGTTATCCAGGCTGACATATTGCTTTCTGTTATTTAAATACGATTTAATGAGTTGAAGAGCAGGGCCGGTTACACCTATTTTTTCAATTTTTTCTAGTAGTATCTCATGACTCACGGTATCGAATGCTTTTTGGAGATCTACGAGGATTGCTATAGCGTAATTTCCATTGTCTATGCTGGTTCTTAGTTTGTTTATTAGATCATTAGTTGCAGAAAGAGTATTTGATTTTTTTCTGAAACCGTATTGTTTATTATATAGCAGTGATTTGTTTAACCCTTCGAATAATAAGAAAATAATATCTGTAACCTTCTGCCTGTCAAGGTTCGCGCACAAAATTCCTGGTTCTTGCCATGCATCTTAAATTTTCCTATTTATGGGTTATTTTTTAACCCTTTTGCAAAAACAAAAATTGTTCTAAAATTTAGATAAAATAATCTTTCCGATGTGTTTATTAGAAATCAACTTTATTTTTCTAAATATTAAAATTTTGATATTGAAAATGTAAATTAGCTAAAAAATGCATACCTGCGAATATTGGAATTAAAGTACTTAAAATAGAATAAACTTAAAATTTTAAATACAGATTCCTTTTTTTAACAAAATTTGTAATAAAACTGTCACCTCACTTTTTATCACTTTCATACAATTTTATTTTAAAATTAAATGTTTGTTACGTCAAAAATTGGCTCGAAATAAAACCGTCACTTATGATCGGGTTTGTAAAATATCTCAACAACATAGCTCATATAATCCTAATACAATGAGAAGCATTATTTCTTTGGCTCTCTAACATAAAAGAAATCACAAATATTCGCATGACGGGAAGAGAGATATATAACTTTTAATAATGCACGGTCGCTCTGGGACAATCTGGGTCTCTTGTTATTATAACGGCATATGATGTTTTGGGACAACTTGGGTCTCCTGTGATTAGAAGGGTTAATAAAAATCTGTTTAATCTTTCATGGATTACATGTTCAAAAATTTTTGATAGAATTGGTAAAATTGAGATTGGCCGATAATTTGACGTATCCGTTTTTGATCCAGATTTGTATATTGGTATTACCTTCGCAATTTTAAGGCAATCTGGAAAAGTCCCCTCTGTAATGCATTGGTTAATTAGTTTTGAAATAGGGGGAGCCAATAGTTCGGACCGATTGAGTATTGTCTTACATTTTATTGAGTCATAGCCAGCACTTGCATTTGGTTTAAGCAATTTAATAATTCTGTTTATTTCAAGCTCCGTGGTAGGTTGAAGATATAGTGATTGATTACTATTATGCTCTAACGTTGTTTCGTTAGCTGTATTGTGTGCGGGCTTATTTTTTATGTTATCAGCTAATGAGGACCCAATGTTGCAAAAGTAGTCGTTAAAGTGTTTACATATATCATCCCAACATTTGTACACAGTTGATAGTAGTCACATGAGAACGGGTCGTTTTTACGATTCGTTCTTGAGTTCAACAGCTCGGCTGTGGAACGATTTACCGGCCTCTGTGTTTCCTACCTCCTACAACATGAGTCTCTTCAAGACCCATGTTAACTCCTTCCTTTCCTCAAAAAGACCCTCCACACAGCATCCTCAAAGATGACATAGGCCCTGAGGGAAATTATTTTCCTCAGGGCCTCTTGTGTGGAGTTAATGTAAAAAAAAAAAAAATCTTTATTTGAGATTATTTCATTATTGATTATTATCTTGTTACAAGATTTGTTGAGAGTTTTTGACTTGTTTGTTAGTATGGTATTAATTAGATTCCATGTTTTCTTTGAATCATTTTCACAATTTTTAAAGAGGATGGTGTAGTATTTTTGTTTTAAGGTTTTTTTTTAGTAATATTATTACGTATATTTAGGAATTCAGTTTTTAATGGTAAGCTTCCCGGTTGTTTTTTCAGTTTAAGGTGTAATTTATTTCTTTTATTAATTAGTTTTAAAAGGTCTTTGGTTATCCAATCCGGGTGACATTTATTTTTTTGTTTTTTTTTGTGTACTATTGGAGTTTATTTTATTTTTGAGGTAGTTTACAAAGTGGTTAAAATTTGATATCGAATCCTCATTTACGTTGAAGTGAAAGGGATTCTGAAGGATATCCTTTTTTAGGGTATCTAAGTTAATACGTTTATATTCATACGAAGACGTTTTGGATGAAGTGTGACTGTATGTGTGTAGGACATCCAGGAGTAGTATATTATGATCGGATATTGCATTATCGCAGTTTGTTAGTGAGTACGAAAGTGTGATGTTGGAAAGTTTTTTTTTTTTTTTTTTATTTATTTATCTATAATAAAATATAATTACAATGGTTTTATGTATATGCCTGTCTCACTAGGGTATACCTGTGTCGAGACAGAAGTACATGATCTATGATTGTGTTAGTGTTATCTGTGATGTGTGTCGCGTGTTTGTTGTTTATTTTATTCAGGATGCTATAATTATTTAATCTAATTGTGTACTTGCGTGTTTGAGTATTTGTTAAGTCAAGTAAATTTATATTAAAATCTCCAAAAATAATGCACCTTTTGTGTGCTTCAAGTTGGGGGCTAAGTTTATCCAAAAAGCCTTGATAATTAGTACTAGGCTTTTTATACACTACACCTATGTTCAAATTAAGTTTGTTTATATGAATCCACAGGAAGTTGTTGTCGGAGTCGTGCACGTTGTTGATTACATTATAGTCCATGGTATCTTTGATAAATATTGACACTCCACCTCCAGCTCCTTGTGGGCGGCAGGATGCTTCATGCCGGTAATCTTCAAGATTAACGTACTTTACTTCCCCTTCTTTCAGCCATGTCTCAGTCATCAGAATAATATTGATACTGGAATTTGTGGATTTAAGTAGACATTCTATATCTTCAATTTTACCTTTTTAACTTCTTATGTTAAGGTACATGAATGAGAGAGATGTTTGACCTTTTGAAGTACAGGGAGTTTTATATTGGTCCATTTTTTAAATTCTAATGTGTTTCTTTAATTTTTGTTTTCTTCTCGTCTACCTGATTATGTTGTTTCCGTTCTCTGCTTCCGGATCCCAATTTTTTGGAGTCTGCGTACATTTGCTGTTTAATGTATTTTCAGGGCGATTTCGTATTTCTTGGTATGCTATTTGGTCGGTGAAACTAGCATGTTTAAACATTAGAACTATTTTTTTAATTTCATAATTCAGCTTGGACACATTAAGGTACCTGTTTTCTGTGACTGGGTGTATAACGATGTTTGTGTGTTTAAGATTTTGTATTATATAGTGGAGATTACTTAACAGATTTGTCGGCGATTTATCTTGTTTACCTGGGCACAGAATAACGGTATCCGTGTTCGTTAAGTTTTTGCTTTCATGAAGCACATTTGACATAAAATTATCAATCGTAGCATCCGGATAAATATAACTACTGCATTTTGCACGAATCGGTAGTTTTTTTTCAATCTTCTCCTGAGACGTTTGCCCTGTTCGTCACCAAATATCATAATGTTTATTTCTTCTTTCTTCCTCCAGAGGCGGACTTCTCAATATTGTTTCCACTCCCTCGGAAACCGTACCTTGGTCTGCAGACGATGGCGGTTGAGTGTTGCTGGTTGATGTTGGTTTTACATAGTTTAAGGAATTCTCCATTGATTTAATTTCATTAATATTTTTGTCTATGTTTGAAATCCTAGTTATGGTTTCACGTTGAAAATTTTCTAGTAGTGAATAGATATTGCGATTTTTTAATTCTGCCTCGAATCCCTCCATTTTAGAGTTGAAGAACGTTAGCGAAGCTTTAAATTCTGCGAACTCGGTGTAAATCGCCGTCACTTGAGTCTGGACGCTCTTGAATCCTAGCAATTCTGTTTTGATGTGTCGAAGTTCAGCCATAATTAAGTCGTGCTGCGTTTCTCCTTGTGTGAGTCCAGGCTTGTTGGCGCTGGCCGCAGCGCTATCCTTTCCCGTGGATCTCGTCGTACTTCGCGTGTCGATCTTGCAACTGCTGCACTTAACGGTTGCTCGTTTCTCCTGTGTTAGCTTGCGGTACTGCGCCTCTCCTATTCCACCGCAGGCGAAATGTAGATTTTCTTTGCAGCAAGAGCAGTAAAACATTGACTCCTTCGTCAATATTGGTTCAAGACACTTGAAGCATGCTATGTTCTCCATTTCGATTTATTGTATTAATATGTGTTTATATTGTTTTATATTTATGTTGTTGTATATTTATATTTGTTTATATTATATTTGTTTATACTGTTTTGGTAGTAGCGCCTGTGGGCAGGCAATCAGGGTAATCTGTGATTTGGTAGTAACGCCTATGGGCAGGCAATCAGGGTAACCTGTAATTAGGTACCTGATTGAAATTATTTCTTCCGCAGTTTCGTTGCGCCTGTGTAAAATAAATATTCTTAGACTGGAAAACCTAAAAAGAGTGTACTATGCAATTGTTCAATCTATATTACAATACGGTATTATAGGATGGGGAGGAACATATGATGTTATTTTAAATCCTCTCAAAATAGTTCAAAGATTAATAATTAAGATTATATTGAAAAAACCATCTACATTTTCTACCGAATAAATCTTTTCAATATTCAAAGTAACTACAATAGACAATTTATATAAAAAATATTCAATACTACAAACTTTCAAAGAAATACAGCTAAAAAAATTACATTTCAATATCTCAGCAAGATATCAAAACAATATTAAAATCCCAAAATTTAATACCAAGCACATCCAAAATTCCTATCTGTATCATGGTATAAATTATTTCAACAAACTCCCATTAGAAGTAAAAATTATTGAAAATAAAAGTAAATTCCAAACTAAATTAAAAAATTACCTGAAACAACTGTAAGAGTTACATTACTATTTCACTTCATTTAAATCTTTTAATCGACACATCTCAAGTTTCTCTTTATTACGGTGCTCCAGATTTTATGTCCGGGTTGAATCTTTCCCAAATGAAAGACTAAACCCTTCCACACACTTTTCCACAAATGAATATCTAGTAAATTAACGCAATGTAAGTGCACTATATAAGAATAAAACAATACAAGAACAATACGTCAATCCACCAGAAACATAATGGGAAAATATTTCACCGACTCCAGATATTTTCATATCAGAGGGTTCGGCTCTGATGAAATCCTAACTGATCCGATAAATCCTACATATCCCTCAATATAAATATTTAAAAAATCTTCCGTAATCCTACATGTATTTAAAATGACCGACTTTTGCATTTTTATGTACAAATTTTTTGACAAATCTAATACGCCTAAATTTTGAATGAGAGAGCTAGGTATAATGCCAGTAGCCGAAATAACAAATGGTAATATTTTTATAGTCTGAGAATGCCAAATTCTTTTAATTTCATTTCCTAAATCTGTATATTTTCTTAATGTATAGTAAATATGTAATGTATAGTAAATAGGTATTTAATATGGAAATAATACGATAGATGGCGGTAAGCATTTAGCTTGCGCCATAGCTCGCCAGATGGCATTAGTGTACATGAAGTGGTACTAGAGATAGACTTTACCAGCTCCTGAGGTGGGAGCGCAGAGATATACCTACCCCCGAATAGTAAACAGTCGTAGCTATCCAGCTAGGTTATTAAAAAGTAATAAACACATTTATATTAAAGAACCTTTGTAATAATTAATATCTGCCGAGGAAAGGGCAGATATAACAACTGGCGCAGCCGTTAAAAGTATAATTGTGTGGGAAGTTACGCGTGCGAATAATAATTTGTGCTGGGCACGGAGGACTAAGTCACTGCGGAAGTGACTTGCAGTTTTGGCAAAGGAATCGGAAGAGATTCTGCTCGGGATTAAGGAGCATTTGTTTCCGTGGCTACGGGCTGGAAGAAGATTTTTTGTTTTAGGAACAAGAAGAAAAATACCGCAAGGAGGCGATCTGGTTGTGGATCATTGGATTAATCGTGTCAAGGACTTATCATTGGATTAATCGTTTCAAGGACTAACCATTGGATTATTCAGAGGACAAGGATACAACCCAGAGGGAAGAAGAGTTCCTGAGTTAAGTTCTTTTGTTTCTTTGAGAGGGATTATTTGTTATTGTTGTTGTTTTTTTTTTTTTTTGCCGATCTATCTGTTGGGAGTTATGGAATCGGGTAGAATACCTCCGTTTTGCCATCTCTCCGGAGACTGGGAGTTGTTTCGACTTCGGATAGAGCAATTTTTCGTGATTCATGATGACAAAGCGTCTGGTGAGAAAAAACGGGCTTTTTTATTGAATCTCCTAGAATCAGAAACGTTAACCTTACTAATTAATCTGTGTTTTCCAAGTAAAGTAACGGACTTATCTTTTGATAAACTTTTAGCGCTTCTCGACAAACATTGTAACAAAAATCGTTTAGTTTTTAAAGAACGGGAGAATTTTTTTTTAGCGAGACAACAAGAAGGCGAGACGGTTAGAGATTTCGCGGTGAGACTTCGTTCTTTAGCAACGTATTGTCAATTTGAAACGAGGCTTGAAAAAAATCTTATAGACATGTTTGCAATCGGGTTGTTACCGGGTCGCGCGAAAGAGAAAATTTTTGTGGAAGGGCAAAAGTTATCGTTTAATGAAATAGAAGGACTTGCAGTTAATATGTCAACTTTGGATAGTGTTAATACGGTTAAATCAGAAGTAAATCTGGTAAAAAAGCGAGTTATTAGCGATGGGTTTAAGCGAGATCAGCGTAGGGAACGATCGACGAACCGAGACGAGCTACGAGGTAGTTTTAACAGGAAACCAGCATATAGGTTAGGATCAAATTCAGGTACGAATTTTAGATCACCCTCTGGTAATGTTAAAAAACAGTGTTTTATTTGCAAAAGGAATGATCATCTATCGTTTGATTGTAAATTTCGTAATGCGAAATGTTTTAAATGTAAGGGCGTTGGGCATTTACAGAAATTTTGCAAGAATAATCCTATAAATCCCATTTTTGAAAATCACAGGGATAGTAAAGTTTTAGTTGCGTCAATTAGTCCTATCACTGCTGAAATTGAAATTAATAACAAGAAGTTTACGGCAATGATTGATTCAGGTTCATCTTTATGTGTGATGCCAGAGTGTATTTTTAAAAGACATTTTAGCTCAATCATTTTGTCACAAGACAAGCGAATTATTTCAGGTTATGGAAATAATCGTTTAAAAATCGTAGGAAAGGCGATTTTTGATGTGAAATTCAAGGGTAGGAACAAAAATATTAATTTTATTGTAGTAATAAATGGAACAGAATTAATTGTGGGTAGAGATTTTATGGAATGTTTCGATCTTGGGATAACTTCTCAGGAGACAATTAATTCAGTGACAGTACAAATGAGGAATTTACATGTTGGACAAAAATGTCTAGTCAAGGACTTCCGTCAGGTGAATAAAGTTTGTTGGGTTAGAGGTATTGTAGAAAGGAAAGTGGGAAAAAAAGTTTATATCGTTAGAATCTGTGGTACTCCGTTGACTTGGAAGAGGCATATTGATCAGTTAAGGAGTTTATCTGTGAAATGGGAAGAGGAGAATGTAGAAGATAACCCACCCACCGCGTCTGAGGTCACGAAATGCGCTTCAGACGAGTTGGGGACCTCAGCTTTGTTGAAGGGGCTAACGGGGTGTTCTCTTGATTTCAGATTACCAGCGGATGATCGAGAGCAAACTACTCAACCAAGACCTTGGGACGGGAGGCTCCGCTCAAGGCGTTCATAGAGGTCCCTCCCAGAGAAACAGAAGTACTTAAGTTGAAGTATTTAAAATCATGACTATGTTTGGTTGAATTTAGTGTTTAAAATCGTGTAAAAATGAAATATTTAAAATCCCATTTTTGTCAATTGTATAGAATCATTTGTAATGAACATGACTTGTATTTATTGTAGCCAGGGGCTTGAGATTAGGTCGGGGAGGGTGTAATGTATAGTAAATAGGTATTTAATATGGAAATAATACGATAGATGGCGGTAAGCATTTAGCTTGCGCCATAGCTCGCCAGATGGCATTAGTGTACATGAAGTGGTACTAGAGATAGACTTTACCAGCTCCTGAGGTGGGAGCGCAGAGATATACCTACCCCCGAATAGTAAACAGTCGTAGCTATCCAGCTAGGTTATTAAAAAGTAATAAACACATTTATATTAAAGAACCTTTGTAATAATTAATATCTGCCGAGGAAAGGGCAGATATAACATTTTTTCAGAAACAGTTTTCTGAATATTACAAGAATTTGGAATAGCGACATCAATGATAAAAGTTATTTTCTTAATTTTGTCATGTAAAACTATATCGGGTCTATTATGACTAATTGTTCTGTCTGTCAGAATAGTTTTATCATAATAAATTTTATAAAATTCATTTTCTAAAAATGAATTTGGTTCATATTCATAATATGGTACATTACGGCAGTCAATCAAGTTATGTTTAATTACCAAACTTTCGTGAATTATTTTTAAAACTTGATTTTGCCTAAATGTATACTCGGACGGCGCTAATACAGAACCCCCCGATATAATATGTTCTATAGTTTCCGGAAAAGCCAAACATTTTCTACATAAATCATCAATTTGATTTGCATCTTTGATGATATGCTTCCTATAATTTTTAGTATTAATGACTCTATCTTGTATGGCAAGCATAAAGCCTTCTATTTCTGCGCTCAACTCTCCAATACTCAACCATTTGTTTGACGAAAATTTGTCAACATATGTTTGGTTGAGATAATTGAAGTGTTTTGCGTGAAGAATTTTATTTGACCAGGAATCTAATAATTCCTGGTTGGTATTTATAAGAATGCTGGCATTCTCGTCGTATAAATTTAATGGTGAAATATTTCTATCTGCCTTGCAAATTATTTTATGCATTTCTGAACTATCAGCTTTCCTATGGAAAAAATTTCTTAGCATTTCTACCTGATTATGTTTTAAAGATGTTATTTTGACTATACCTCTACCTCCTATATCTATTGTTAATAGTTGCAATATTATTATTCACCTACTCAAATGATAACATTGATAACATAATTGAGTATGAATTCACTCACCAAACACAAGAGCCTTGTCTCTTTATGGTGAGGAAAGGCTTTTATTACATTCATATTACAAATCTGTTTAATATGTAAAAAAAAAATGTATAATTATTGTGAAAACAAACAAATATTAAATTTTTTAAAAATTTAAAAAAGCAATTTCCCCGCAGGGGTAGGCAGAGAGGACGGACCGCCACACAATTCGATCTTGGCACACACTTCTTGCCTCGTTCACATTCATACATCGTCTCATGTAGATACTATTTATAAGTTAATTATTTTAATGGCACATGTGGTGCCGTGTATTTCGAAATGAATAAATATCTTTGTATTATGACCTCCATGTTTGTTCAATAAATTATTGTCCTCGTAAACAGCAAAATACGTAATATTATGCAAAATCTTCATGTACGTACTTTAAACGTTTAAGCCTTTACGTAATTAGTAATTGAAGTAATTTATGCTTTTCCGTACAACCTCTTGCTCAGCTGCCCTCTGTAGATATTAGTCCAACCTACGCTCCATAGATATTAGTCACCACTGGGACCGTCATAGATATTAGTCCGACCTTAGCTCTGTAGATATTAGTCCTCACTCTGAAGATCATAGATATTTGTCCAACCACATACAGCTGTAGATATTCGTCCGACCTACAGGCTGTAGATATTAGTACCTGGAGTCGTTTAAAATACAGTTAAAATAATTATTATATTCTTGTTTCAAAACATGAATTAATGAATTTCACAAAATTTCATAGCTCATGGGAATTGAATTTCCGTTATAAAAAAATTCTGTTTCAGGAATATTTGTTTTGGATTGAGCCAATTACCAAACGCTACCGCAGCAGGGCCATGGATCTACTAAATCCTGAGACTGTTTCCATCAAGACGGAACAAGGGCCTCAGGAAGAAGGCGGAGGTGTGATGGCGTATACGGTTATAGATTTCGACTTCCAAGAAGTAAAGAAGGAATGTTTGCAATATGCGGAGGGTGCTCGGACAGACAGTTAGTTGCATTGAAAATATTAAAGCGTGTATAATTTGGAATATTTACGTAATTTTATAACTCGCATCAAGTTCCCGATTCCTCAAGTTCATGATAAACGCGAAAGTATATACGGATGTATGTGTGTTTGTTACTCTTTCACACAAAAACTACTGAATTGATTTTATTTAAATTTTACAATAATATAGTTCATACATCTGAATAACTATATATAATGGCGAGCTCTGGCGTGATGAATATGCAATATGCGGAAATTACTCAGACAGTTGGTTAGTTGCGTCGAATATAATAAAAATGTAGCATATTTAATTGGCAATACTTAACTTAATTGTATTCCTTGCAGTAAGTTCCTTATTCCTCAAGTTTATAATTTTTTTATTAATTCTAAGGAACACTTATTATTATACACTAAATATGCCTAAATATATATGGAAGTAAAATCTTTTCCATTGACTTCTTCAAGAGATTGGTCCTTCTTGAATCATCGGCCCCTGAAGCGGACATCTGGGGTCATATTTTCTAATATTGACCTTGAAGTTTCTTATTCAAATTCCCGTCCCTAGATGGCAACTGATGGGTATCTTTAATCTTCCAAATTAATAGTTTTTTATTAAAAAAATAATATATATTTATAAAAATTATCGATGTTCGTATTGTCGTTTTGTTTTTGCAGGCAGCACTAATAAGGAGACAGTTATCATCAATGCGGATCTTGGACCACGAGAAGAAGATGAAGAGAGTTTTCCTTATATGGAAATGGACATATATCAGCCGGATGTTAAAAAAGAATGCTTAGAACGCGTTGAAAGAATGAACCAGGCAGCAGGTAAAACCGATTGTTATTGATTTAAATTGAACATTGTAATTATGCTGTATCCATTTTTTCCACTTATTGAAATAATAGCGTTAAAAATCTTGTTTATCCGTAATCTTTTTCAAATTTGTCAACAGATCTGCAGAGGCATGGATATACGATTATATACGATTCTCTTGTGGATATACGATTCTCTTGTCCTCATTGTAACTACTCCTGCTCTCATAAGAATAATTTTGTAAGTCACCTTCGCACCCATACTGGAGTTAAATCTTTTGCATGTTCTGAGTGCAACTATTCATGTTCTCAAAAGAGCATTCTGACGAAACACATGCTGACACACAGTGGAGAAAAACCTTTTTCGTGTTCCGAGTGCAACTATTCATGTTCTCAAAAGCGCTACCTGACGAGACACATGGTGACCCACAGTGGAGAAAAACCTTTTTCGTGTTCCGAGTGCAACTATTCATGTTCCCGAAAGGGCCATCTGACCATCCACATGCTGACACACAGTGGAGAAAAACCTTTTTCGTGTTCCGAGTGCAACTATTCATGTTCTCAAAAGCGCTACCTGACGAGACACATGCTGACACACAGTGGGGAAAAACCTTTTTCGTGTTATGAGTGCAACTTTTCATGTTCTCAAAAAAGCAATCTGACGAAACACATGCTAACACACAGTGGAGAAAAACCTTTTTCGTGTTCCGAGTGCAACTATTCATGTTCTCTAAAGAGCAATCTGAAAACCTACATGTTGACGCATAGTAGAGAAAAACCTTTTTCGTGTTCCGAGTGCAACTATTCATGTTCTCGAAAGAGCAATCTGACCATCCACATGCTGACACACAGTGGGGAAAAACCTTTTTCGTGTTCTGAGTGCAACTTTTCATGTTCTCAAAAGAGCAATCTGACGAGACACATGCTGACACACGGTGGAGAAAAACCTTTTTCGTGTTCTGAGTGCAACTATTCAGGCTTTCTAAAGAGCAATCTGACGATCCACATGCTGACACACAGTGGGAAAAAACCTTTTTCGTGTTCTGAGTGCAACTATTCATGTTCTCAAAAGAGCCATCTGACGAGACACATGCTGACTCACAGTGGGGAAAAACCTTTTTCTTGTCCCCGGTGCAACTATTCATGTTCTCCAAAGGGCAATCTGAAGATCCACATGCTGACACACAGTGGGGAAAAACCTTTTTCGTGTTCTTAGTGCAACTATTCATGTTCTCAAAAGAGCAATCTGACGAAACACATGCTGACACACAGTGGAGAAAAACCTTTTTCGTATTCCGAGTGCAACTATTCATGTTCTCAAAAGCGCTACATGACGAGACACATGCAGACACACAGTGGAGAAAAACCTTTTTCGTGTTCTAAGTGCAACTATTCATGTTCTCAAAAGGGCAATCTGACGAGACACATGCTGACTCACAGTGGGGAAAAACTTTTTTCGTGTTCCGAATGCAACTAATCATGTTCTCAAAAGTACCATCTGACGAGACATATGCTGACTCACAGTGGGAAAATACCTTTTTCTTGTTCCCAGTGCAACTATTCCTTTTTTCAAAAGGGCAGTCAGACGATCCACATGCTGACACACAGTAGTAAAAAACCTTTTTCGTGTTCCGAGTGCAACTAATCATGTTCTGAAAAGGGAGTCTGACGATCCACATGCTGACACAGTGGGGAAAAACCTTTTTCGTGTTCTGAGTGCAACTATTTATGTTCACAAAGGGGCCATTTGACGAGCAACTTACTAACTCACGGTGGAGGGAAACCTTTTTCTTGTTCGGATTGCAACTATTTATGTTCTCAAAAGGGTAATCTGAAAACCCACATGCTGACTCACAGTAGAGAAAAAAAATTCTTGTTCTGAGTGCAACTATTCATGTTCTTAAAAGGCAGTCTGACGAAGCACAAACTGACTCATAGTGGAGATAAACCTTTTGTTCCGAACGCAACTATTTATGTTTTTAAAAGGGCAGTCTGACGTTCCACATGATGACTCACAATGTCAAAAGCATACACTCTCGGAAGCATAATCTGACGAAGCATATGCCGACTCACAGTGGAGAAAATTCTTTTTCACGTTCCAAGTGCAATTAATCATGTTCTCGAAAAGCCATTCTGACGAGCCACATGTTCTATTACAACTACTCATGTTCTCAAAGGGGCAATCTGACTAGCCACATGCTGACTCACTGTTAAGAAAAATCTTTTTTTGTATTCGAGTTCAACTATTCATGTTCTAGAAAGGGCAGTCTGACGATCTACATGCTGAATAACAGTGGAAAAAAGCCTTCTTCTTGTTCCGAGTGCAACTTTTTATGTTCTCAAGAGAGCAAACACACGAGGCACAAGCTGACTCACAGTGGAGAAAAACCTTTTTCTTATTCTGAGTGCATTAATTCATGTTTGCAAAAGTGAGAACTAACGTTGCAATTTTTTTTCGTATTTTGCCTGCTGTTGTTTATTTTCTCGAAGAGACGTTAACAAGACCCTCTTTATGTTCTATACATTAACAAATACGAAGTATTTAAATATTAGCCTACTCTAAAAGTGTTAATGATTGTGGAATATTAGGGAATATAGGGATGGTCCGATGCTCTGTACGAAACCCGCTTGCCCGCTTGCACAGCGCGGGTGTAATCTGTGTGCCGTGTTTAAGTTTATACTTACGGAATTCAATATTTCGTTTGTGTGGAAGCACTATATTATTTACACAAAACAAAATTGATATACTTTATGCTATGTATCTTCTCTATAACATTATCGCTAGAAATATAATGCCAGGTTTTTCAATATTGTTACCAAAACAAATTGAAGTCAACCCTAATAGACTATTATTGGACATGAATTATTAATATTCATGATATTATTATTGCTGCGAACTTATTTAAACTTGCATTCAAAATCAATTTCAATTTTAACTATTAGATAGGTACAATATTTGCGAATATCAGTGTGAGATGCAAATGCCAGGGATAAAATTTCGTACGAATATTTTAGTTATTAAATAATTATTTTTTCTTTCTTTTTTGTGGCATAATCTTGTAATGAACCTCCTTGAAGTTTAATGTCAAATGTATATTTAACTTGTGACCAACCTTTGTTACCGTATGTTTCACTAAAATTTGTTTTCCATATTGCTCATTCTGCGTTTACTGTACATTTTATTAAAATTCTAGTGTACCAATCTAGGCACTGTTTTGCAAGTAAATACTTTAAAGTCTCAATTTTTTCTGCTTCCTTTAATATCTCGAAACGTGTACATTCATTTTCAGAATCATTGATCCATAGTACAATTCCATCCACATTATACTCCAAGCTCATTACAAAAAGTATAAGAACTTTAGCAAGAAACTAATAAAATCGGCCAAAAAAAATTATTACAAAAAGTTATTTTACGAAAATAACTGTACTCCAAAACGTTTATGGGAAGCATTTCGCAGTATAACTTAAACAAAAATAAATAAATCTTCCGATATTAAATCATTGAACATCAATAACGTGAACACCTCGGACCCAAAAATCATTGCGAATTTTGCCAAAAAATATTTCACGTCAACAATCTTAATACAACAGAATCCGATCTCGCTAAGTCAACAATTTCTAATTTCGGTCATAAATTAGTCAATATCCAAACAACTTCAAACGAAGTCATGAAAATAATTGACTAACTCAAGTCATCGAATGCTTGTGGTCCTGATAACGTCTCATCAATTCTGCTAAAAAATACTAAATCCTACATTGCAACTCCAATCGCGTATATTTCCAATCTAAGCTTCGATTCAGGAAAATTTCCAAATCATTTAAAACACTCTATTGTTATACTGCTTCACAAAAATGGATATAAATCGCAGATACACAATTACCGGCCAATTTCTTTGTTCAATTCTGTCTCGAAAATTATTGAGAAAATTGTAAAGAATCGTGTCAGTCATTAATTACCTCGAAAAAAATAACATCCTTTCCAATAGACAGTACGGCTTCAGACCAGGATTGAGCACTTAAAATGCCATTACAAACCTGACCAAAATCATCTCCAACAATATCGATAGAGGAAGAAAATGCATTGCGCTCTTCTTGGATCTAGCCAAATCGTTCGACACTATTTCACACAAAATTCTATTGAAAAAACTTCAGCGGATTGGCATTCAGGGTCAGCTACTTAAGTGGTTAGGTAGTTATCTAGAAAACAGGAGCCAAATAGTGAATATTAACGATACTCTAAGCGATCCAGCTGATATTAACCATGGTGTACATGGGTCAAGAAAGCACTCTAGGACCACTTTTGTTCAATATCTATATAAATTAATTATGTAACAGTTCATTTGCCGATCACATTATCACTTTTGCCGATGACACAGTATTATTATTTGAAGGCAAAAATTGGAATGAAGTACATAATAATTCAGAAATTTGTATTAACAAGGTTAAACAATGGCTTGACAATAATCTCCTCACTCTCAACACTGACAAAACTAAATTCATCCGCTTCAGTGCAACTCAAGCGGGACAACCAAGAGATACTCAAAGAATAATTAAACACCATTGCAATGACCCAAACACTTGCAATTGCAATACCTTAAAATATGTGGATAGCATAAAATACCTAGGAGTTATGGTAGACAAGAATCTGATATAGAACGAACATATCGAACAATTCTTGATGCAAAAACTCTGAGAAGTGTTTATTTTGCTCTATTCCAATCTATATTAACATACGGCATTATAGGATTGGGAGGTTGTGCAGCATCCATTCTCTACCCTCTAGTAACCGTTCAAAAACTTTTTCCAAGGATCATCTTCAAATGTTCCCCCTATCATCCATCAGAGCCACTTTTCAAGAAGCTCGCAGTATTAGACTTTCGTCAACTGTATATGAAAATAGCTCTCATACATATATGGAAAAATGGTCTTATAAATTCCACACAAAAAGATATACTCACACGCTACTCAACACATGGAAAATGCAAAATACCTAAAACAAAAACCACATTTTCACACAGACAATACTCATACATCGCACCTAAAATATTCAACGAATTAAATAACGACATCAAAAGATCTGATGCAATTACTCATTTTGCATGCGGTATCCAACAATGCATATCTGGAAAGGGGCGAAATTTCTTTAAAGATTTTCTTCAAAGAACATAGATTAATAACAAAAATTGCCATAAAATAGACAAATATTTATATTAATTTTTTTACATTAAATACTTTTTACCATCTTCTTTCCATTCATGAGCTTAAACTGTTCAACACCACTGATAAGTCCGATGTACTCTACTGCCTTATTTGTATTCT
Source organism: Limnephilus lunatus (assembly GCA_917563855.2). Classification (NCBI taxonomy): domain Eukaryota; kingdom Metazoa; phylum Arthropoda; class Insecta; order Trichoptera; family Limnephilidae; genus Limnephilus; species Limnephilus lunatus. The sequence goes on along the minus strand of OU830592.1, from coordinate 104,851,485 downwards.
GCCTTGTTTGTATTCTGTTGAGACAAAAGTTGTTAAAATAAGAATTTACTGCACTAAAAATAGGTTGAATACATGAATTTATTTGTACAAAAATTACTAAAAATTTAAACTCCTTTTAGTTATTATCTATTTTAGGGAAACCAACAGCTTACAATTGGATTAATTTATACATGTATAATTTACCAAACTGAGAAACCATTTATAGTTTTCCTCATCATACCATTATATTGTGTCTAGAAATTAAACAGTAATCTTGCAACTAAAAAATATTATTTATTAAAAGAAAATAACTTAGTTTACATCACTTAATTTTTTGTACACTATCAACATGTTTCGTGAACCATGTTCACTTCTTCAGGAATAAAAGTATACTTTTATTCCTGAAGAAGTGAACATGGTTCACGAAACATGTTGATAGTGTACAAAAAATAAAGTGATGTAAACTAAGTTATTTTCTTTTAATAAATAAATAATGACATCACAAAGTGACAGCCTTTTAGAAGAAGTTTTCTTCGAAAAAAAAATATATATATATATTGGAGATGTTGAAGTTGAGAAGATGGCGGTAAAATCGATTTGTCTCTTTAAAAAATTCGAGATAGTAGCTATTCAGTAGATATTCATGAGTCCTTTAGTATTCCTGCTCCCAGTTGCCTGTTGCCCGTTTGCTGGATCTCATCCAGTTGCATGTTACCCGTTTGCTGGTGCTATCCGTTGCCAGTTTCCTGTTTGCTGACTCTGATGGTCAGTTTCCTGTTGTCTGTGCTTGTTTAATGGCAAGTTTCCTGTTTGCTGACTCTAATGGTCAGTTTCCTGTTGCCTGTGCCCGTTAAATGGCCAGTTTCCTGTTTGTTGACTCTAATGGTCAGTTTCCTGTTTGCTGTGCCTGTTAAATTTTTTTTTTTTTTAATTTTTCTTTATTTATTAAATACAAAAATAGAGGTAACATTAGTGGATTTTTCGACCACCATGCTAGGCTGATGCCCGTGTTATGGTGGTCGATAATTGCTACAAGTGTTTGTTTTACTTGTGCGTAAGTAAGGAAAGTTACGATGGACTGCTACTGTTGGCGAAATCACACTTATTGTGTGGCGTCGCCGTTGTTTTTCGAATTATCTCTGTGAAATGTGCATGGTTGATAGCACTTATATGCCTTCTCTCCATATCTTGCTTGCGCACTACAATATCCATTGGACGATTTATGAGGAGATCTTCCTCGGGACCCTGTCCTGGGTCTCCATGAATTGCTTGGCGTTGAAGGTGACTGATGGTTGTTATAGCGTCTTGGACTTTGATGTCTTCGCCCGCGGAAATTTGTTTGATGAATGTTGTTATTCATTTTTAATTGCTTCATTTCTTCAGTCAACGCTGTCATCTGATTCTGTAATTGAAGAAGGATTGTGTTTTCGCATTCTATCCTTGAAGGTCCCGTTTGGTTTTTGTTGTCAACTGCAGTACACTCTGTTGTCTGGTACACATCGATAATTTTGTCAGCCGCTGATGCCAACTGCTCGAGAGTGTTATCCGGGAGAGCTGATAAAATTGCCTGTACATGTTGAGGTAGCGCGTTTTTACTATGTTGCTTTCTGCAAGGGCTGGACCGGCAAGTTCCAGCATGTGGCGTAATAAACCCGTCGGCTTTCTATCCTCAAGTTGTATACCCAGATCCAGAGATTACAATAAGAATTGTAATCTCTGGAAATAACAATGTATGAAAAGTATTTTTGCAACAAAATTCGCCATATATTGATTATGTGTGTGGTGTGTTTCACATTTAAAACTTTAAAAATCGCTTATTTAATTGTTAAAATTTGTCTCGCAGACATAATATGTGGTCAAAATTTGAAATGTGACAATTCATCTGTTTAAAATTTGCAAATTAAATTTTAATTTCGCAGCAATGCATCAATAATATTACTGAAAGTACGGATTATCAGAAAAGACAGCAACTCATATTGTAATGATCAATAGTGATCTTCATCTGCTAGCAATGTTTTATTGCTACAACAAAATAAGAACACGCGCACACAAATAAGTAACTTGTAACATAATTATTTGCACTTTTTTGAAAAAATTTACGTGGATTATCCAGGGAACGATGGTGAGCACCAAACTCCTGCCGCCTGCGTTCTCTGCGATCGTACAGCGAGCTGTGTCAGCTTCAGGCTTCACGCTGCACTCTGATGTCGGCAGCTGGTTCCAGAATCCATTCTCACTTAAATAGATTGTTACAAAGTCATTAGAATTGGTGTTATAATGATCATTTTAGTAGATTAGTTGGATGGTATATGAAATAATATTTATTCTTAAAATTAACTGGGACATTTAAACTACTGATGCTAAATTATGGAAAAAAATATACTAAAATTGGAAAAACTTACGGAAACTTGCCCAGGACGTTGACTTGTGAACTCCGGTCGGATTACCTCGTACAGTACAGTTTAATAATTTACGTATTCGTTCGGAAAGTCACCAATATGGATATATTTGATCCACGCCGTATGATGCATTATCAGAATGTTACAACAATCCGGCGCGTGGGTCTTTACCATGGGGATTTGTACGGGAATGATACACGAGGTTTTAACACTCACGTTTATTAAAATAGTAAATACAATATCAGAAGGTTTTTAGATTAGTTTAGATTGTAATTTAGTTCGTAATATTAATGCGACAAAGAATTTATGATAAAATGACGAACTATTCCGATCGAGATTCACAAGCCAAGTAAGCCTAGAAAGTTCGTTCGCGAGTGACAGGTGGTCGGTTCGTAAACCGGCCGCGCGTGGCGCTAATGTAGCATATTTCCAGAGTAAATAATTTAAATTAAACAAATGTCGCATCATTACTATGAACACCACAGATCGATACAACGTTTTTACCGTTATCGTTAGAATTTTGATTAAAATGGTAAACGTTTTCAGGAATAGGGTCTACATAGACTTTCATACAATTTATATCAACATATTCATTTGTTGAGTTTAAAATAGTGCAATACGATTTATTGTTCGCACGACTTTGGTTATAGCATTGATATTTTTTTTATTATATTATTTTATATATTTTTTAAATCATTTTTATCGTTATTATTAAGCATTATTATTATATTATTTTATGTATTTTTTAAATCATTTTTATCGTTATTAAGCATTATTATTATATATACCTTCGATAGGTATTTTTTTTATTATTATCCCTTCTTTTATTTCAGTGTTTAAAATATCAATTTTGAATAAGAGTTTTATAGAAGAATTGTTTTTATTATTAAATCTTTATTTTCAAAATCAATTTTTGCATTTTTGCTTTTTAAAATGTCGTTCCCTTAAATTCATTATACCCAAGGTTTAAAATTTCACTATTCATCGTGTGGAAATCGTGAATTTATTTATTTATTTTATTATTATTAGAACAATTCCAAGAGTTACGATCGATTTTTCGATCTACTGATTGCCCGATTTTACGGTGCTAAAGCCTATCTCAATAAATTTGCCCGAATTTACGGTACCGAGACTATTTGTCTCATTAATTGTCTCATTTTGAGAGTCTTTTTTTTTTCATTTGCACATTTCCGAGATTCAATCGAATCTACTGATTTTTGTCCGAATTTATACGGCACCGAACCCATTTATCTCAAAGTGGTCTAAAGATCACGTCTACATGAGATGGTGTTCGAGACATGAAAATGTCTTTTTATAAATAAATAATACCACAAAGGTAACCGAAGCCATTTATCTCAAAGTGGTCAAGAGATCACGTCTACATGAGATGACATTTATAAATAAATAAATAAATAATACCACAAAGGTAATTGGAAATGGCAAGATAATGCGAGATGGCACATAATATATAATGGCAATATATATTATAATAAATCTTTTTTTTTTTTTGAAGTTAGCATGGAATGTTCTAATATACTCCTGAGCGTAGCTCGTGACTTACAGTAGACCGGCTCGGGGTTCCACTGCAGATCGGGAGTTAAAATGATCCACTTTCGAATCGTATTTCCTTGGTTGGGAAGACGGTGCTCCAGATTTTATGTCCGGGTTGAATCTTTCCCAAATGAAAGACTAAACCCTTCCACACACTTTTCCACAAATGAATATCTAGTAAATTAACGCAATGTAAGTGCATTATATAAGAATAAAACAATACAAGAACAATACGTCAATCCACCAGAAACATAATGGGAAAATATTTCACCGACTCCAGATATTTTCATATCAGAGGGTTCGGCTCTGATGAAATCCTAACTGGTCCGATAAATCCTACTGATCCCTCAATATAAATATTTAAAAAATCTTTCGTAATCCTACATGTATTTAAAATGACCGACTTTTGCATTTTTATGTACAAATTTTTTGACAAATCTAATACGCCTAAATTTTGAATGAGAGAGCTAGGTATAATGCCAGTAGCCGAAATAACAAATGGTAATATTTTTATAGTCTGAGAATGCCAAATTCTTTTAATTTCATTTCCTAAATCTGTATATTTTCTTATTTTTTCAGAAACAGTTTTCTGAATATTACAAGAATTTGGAATAGCGACATCAATGATATAAGTTATTTTCTTAATTTTGTCATGTAAAACTATATCGGGTCTATTATGACTAATTGTTCTGTCTGTCAGAATAGTTTTATCATAATAAATTTTATAAAATTCATTTTCTAAAAATGAATTTGGTTCATATTCATAATATGGTACATTACGGCAGTCAATCAAGTTATGTTTAATTACCAAACTTTGGTGAATTATTTTTAAAACTTGATTATGCCTAAATGTATACTCGGACGGCGCTAATACAGAACATCCCGATATAATATGTTCTATAGTTTCCGGAAAAGTCAAACATTTTCTACATAAATCATCAATTTGATTTGCATCTTTGATGATATGCTTCCTATAATTTTTAGTATTAATGACTCTATCTTGTATGGCAAGCATAAAGCCTTCTATTTCTGCGCTCAACTCTCCAATACTCAACCATTTGTTTGACGAAAATTTGTCAACATATGTTTGGTTGAGATAATTGAAGTGTTTTGCGTGAAGAATTTTATTTGACCAGGAATCTAATAATTCCTGGTTGGTATTTATAAGAATGCTGGCATTCTCGTCGTATAAATTTAATGGTGAAATATTTCTATCTGCCTTGCATATTATTTTGTGCATTTCTGAACTATCAGCTTTCCTATGGAAAAAATTTCTTAGCATTTCTACCTGATTATGTTTTAAAGATGTTATTTTGACTATACCTCTACCTCCTAAATTTCTTGGTAAATTAATACGTTCTATAGCTGAATTTGGATGATGGCAATGAAATTTAGTTAATGTAGTTCTAATTAATCGTTCTAAGCTATCTAAATCTGTATTAGACCATTTAATTATGCCAAATGAGTAAGTTAATAGAGGTATTGCCCAAGTATTTATCGCCTTTACTAAATTTTTAGCAGATAGATTGCATTTCAAAATTTTTCTGATCCTAGTTTTAAATTTAATCCTAATATCATTTTTAATACTAGTATGATCTAATCTATTTGATTGCGGATATCCTAAATATTTATAAACCTCACCCCCTTTCATACTTTCAATTTTGAAATTTCTAAATATACCCTCGTCTCCATCTACAATTTTACCTTTCTCTATATGGATCGTTCTACATTTATCTAAACCAAAAGTCATTTTAATATCATCTGAAAAAATTTTAACTACTTTAATCATTTTCTCTAAATTTGGTTCAGAATTCGAATATAATTTTAAATCATCCATAAATAATAAATGAGAAATTATATTTCTCTCTCTAGTATTACCTTTAATTTTTATTCCAAACTTGCTTTTAATTAACATTTTAGATAGAGGATTTAATGCTAAGCAAAACCAAAGAGGACTCAATGAGTCTCCTTGAAAAATCCCTAGAATTATTATTATTATTAGGAGATGCAGAATTAGAATTTTCGTTTTTATATTTTAATTTTCTGCACTCTTGTATTAAGTGACCAGGTTTTTTGCAATACCGGCACATTTTATTATTTGTATTATATTTTGGTCCTGAATTTGGACTAAATGGTTGACTATAATTGGGTTTATTATAATTGGATCCCGAATTTGGGGTAAAATTTGTATTATTATTATTTTTTTTTTTTTTACGAACATTACTTTACGTTTATCGAAATTATCATTTTTATTTTTATTTTTATAGCAATCGTAATTATATTGTCCCGATTTTCCACAAATCGTACATGTTTTAATTGAGTTATTATTATTATTAATTTTTACGAATGTTACTTTACGTTTATCGAAATTATCATTTTTATTTTTAGTTTTATAGCAATTGTCATTAAAATGACCCGATTGTCCACAAATCGTACATTTTTTATTGAATTATTATAATAAGTCTTGGACGAATTAAGTAATTTGTTTATTGTTTCTTCTTCTAAGGAGATAGTAAAAGCTTCATTTAAATCTTTAAGTTCCGTCCAATTATTAGTTACAAGATTAGCGCGTTTAACTTCTGCTTGCCCTTCTAATGAAGTTAGAATATAAGAAGGTAATGTATTTTGTTGATTAGTCGTAGATAACACTACATCTCTGTTTCCGTTATAAGTGTTAAAATCTGGAGTGATCCTTTTAAATAAAATCTCGTTCTATTTACAAACTTTTCACTTTTATTTCAACTTATTGAACATGGACAATTTATAAGAAACAAAACGGTGAGAATAACAACTGTTACACTAGCTCCGACTTATGAGCGTGCATTATATTGCGTTTATTGTCGATAAAAGAACATAAAACACATGATGCGAGCCTTTTTAAAGAGTAACACACCTCCTTCAAAACAACCAGTCATTTCACAGGAGTGGGAGACTAGAAGATAAAACGAAAATCTATAATATCGATCAATATCCTGATAATCATCCATAAGCAAGGACTCACACCATTTGGGTGAAACATAGTAAGCTGAATTAATCGACCACAGATGTCGGTAGCCTTCACTTTTTTAACATATTGCCCGGGGCAGGATTCACAAATTTTATTAAAATTTTGGAATTATAATCTATTTAAAATAAACTATAAAACAAACAAAATAAACCAAAAAATCCTTAATCTAAGTACCTATACCACAAAAATACTAATACAATAATTCAAAATAGCATAAATTAACTAAAAACCTTTTTTTTTTCCTACACTGAACTTATAATTTAACTGTATAAATGCTGTTGAATTACTCTATTAATTAACCAAAAAATAACTAAAAATTATTAATCCTATTAAATAACTAAAATATTCAAATGACTAAATTACACAAGTGTACATACTAAATTTTACATATTAAATTGTCCAATAACACAAAATAATATTGTTTACACTGAACACAACACAATTATTGTTCTTTTTTCTTCTTTCTTCTCAAGTCTTCTGCTTGATCCATCCAAGGTGTAGTCGAGAAGATAAGTACCATAGTGTAAGGTACATAATCAATCCTTGGTAAGGTCCGGGATGTCAATTACAGGTTTAGTATCTGACTCCAGGGGCATCAGACATATCTTTGTGATGGGCCTCACAAAGATTCCTTGAGGTGTTTTTAGGGTAACAACTCGTACTACTCCATCCGCTCCAGGGTGTGTCTGCAGAATTCGGGCCATTTTCCATAAAGGTGGAGGTAAATAGTCTTCCTTTAAGATCACCAGATCGTCTTTTTGCAGTGCCCGTTGAGTGCTGGTCTGCCATTTAGTCCTCTTTTGCAGTTCCATCAGGTAATCTTGCTTCCATCTAGACCAAAAAGATTGAATTAGTGAACTGATCCTCTGATATTGAGTTAGTCTGTTGTCTGGTATCGCCCGGACGTCTCTCTCCGGAATGATAGAGGATTCAGTGCCTATAAGGAAATGGTTTGGGGTGAGTGGTTGGTAATCATGGATGTCATCGGACAAGGAAGTTAATGGACGGGAGTTCAGACAGGCCTCAATCTGACAAATTAAGGTATACAAGAGTTCAAAGGTTAATGAAGAATTATTAGTGATTCTATACAAATGGAACTTTGCTGACTTAACTGCTGCTTCCCACAAACCTCCCTGATCAGGGGCTCGAGGGGTTATGAACTTCCACTCAATACCTCTGTTCACTAAATAATTTTGAATCTTGTCGTTGTTTTCCCTCAAACTGGTGTACAGCTCTTTGAGCTTGCTGCAAGACCCTCTAAAGTTACTAGCATTGTCGGAAAAGATCTTTTCAGGTTGGCCCCTACGGGAGATAAACCTTTTTAAACTGTTCAAAAAAGCATTGCTAGATAAATCCGAAACTAATTCCAAGTGAACAGCCTTGGTTGAAAAGCAAATAAAGATACATAATTACGATTTCACGAGGGAAGCCTTTCTCAGCGTCCCACTTTTAATTGGAATTGGTCCGGCATAATCGATTCCAGTGATTGCGAAAGGACGACTCGGCGTGATTCTTTCGGGTGGTAAATTTCCCATGATTTGATGACCGGTTCGGGGACGACATCTAAAACACACAATACATTTATGTAATATCTTTTTAATAGTATTTTTCCCAAAGATAGGCCAAAATTTTAGTCGTATTTCAGCTAACAGAGCTTGAGGTCCTGCGTGTAAGTTTACATAATGGTAGTGACGTATTATCAATTCAGTTAGCTTATGTTTAGCTGGCAAGATAATTGGGTGTTTTTGTTGGTACGATAACTGTGTAGCTAAATTCAGCCTACCGCCCACATATATTAGACCATCATGTAAGAAGGGATGAAGAGATTTTAAATTACTTTTTCTGTTGACGATGCCATGGTTTTTTAATTCCTTCAATTCCTTTTGAAAGGCGTGTATTTGAGCTGATCTCAGTAGACATTTCAAGCTTGATTCCAATTCAGCTACACTTAAATTGCCTGAAATTCTACCTTTAACACTTCTGCAGTTATTGACAAATCGCAATACATATGCAGTAACTCTTTTCAATTTAATAAATGATGAGAATTTTTTAAATATCTCCCATTCTTGAACATCTGTGGATAATAGAATATTTTTGCTTTTGAGTTCCGGAGGGTTTGAACACGACATCTTTGATATAGGCCAAGCGTTGACTCCTTCGGTCAACCAACTTGGTCCATTCCACCATATTGCAGAATTTATCAATTTATCTGTAGTGGTTCCTCTTGAAAGTATATCCGCTGCATTGTCTGCTGAAGATACGTGTCTCCATCGATCTGGATCACTAAGTTCTTGTATTTCAGCTACTCGGTTTGCAACGAAAGTAGCCCATCTCGTAGGTTGACCTTTCAGCCAGCACAACGTTATCATGGAGTCACACCAATAATATGTGTCGATCTCCACTATATTTAGCGCTTGTTTTACATTTTTTATTAATTTCGCCAGTAGCACAGCACTACAAAGCTCCAACTTTGGCAGTGAAATACACTTCAATGGTGCTACTCTTGATTTAGACGTTATTAGGTGTGAATGCCACTTACCGATATGGTCCACTGACACCATGTAAACGCAGGCTCCGTAAGCCTTCTCAGATGAGTCGCAAAAACCGTGTAGTTGTAGATATTTAGATTGCCTGCAAATAATTTTTCTTGGTATTTTCAACACATTTAATTGAATTAATTCTTGAAGGTAGGACCTCCAGGGTGCTAATATTTCATTAGGCAATGGATCATCCCACGCTGCTTTAGACTGCCATAACTTCTGCATTATCAATTTGGCTACAACTATAATCGGTCCTAGCAGACCTAATGGATCAAAAGTTGATGCAATGCAAGATAATATCTGTCTTTTACTCTCGGTTCGACTTGATGGTTTCATTATTACATAAGAAAAATAATCAGATTCATTATTCCATCTTAATCCTAATATTTTGTCAGTCTTTGGATTGTCAGTAATAATTTTTTCAGAATTGCCTGATTCGGCAATCTTAGCTTGGCCCGACTCGGCTGACAACTCCAAGACATTAGACCTCCATTTCCTCAAGGTCATCCCCGCAGACAAAAAGATGCTGATTAATTGCTCTTTTAACTCTCTACAGGATTCCATGTCATCTCCTCCGGTTAACAAGTCATCCATATAGAAGTCATTTTCTATGACCTGACTAGCTCTAGGAAAATTTACATTGTTATCCATACCAATTTGCCGTAGAGTTCTAGTGGCTAAGAAGGAGGAAGGCCCCAGACCATATGTGACTGTCTTCAGACGGTAATGCTTGAGCACCTTCTGCGGCGACTCGCGCCATACTATCTTCTGCAGGTCACGGTCCGCTTCACACACGTTAATCTGGCGGTACATCTTCTCGATGTCGGCCGTCAGGACCACTTGATGTTTCCTGAAATGCAATAGTTGGGTGTATAAGTCCTTTTGTATAACAGGTCCTGTCATCAAGGCGTCATTGAGAGAAATTCCATTTGAAGTTTTGGCGGAGCCGTCAAAAACGACCCTCACTTTAGTAGTAGTGCTTGATTCTTTTATTACAGCGTGATGAGGTAAAAAATAGGATTCACGATCCCCCTTTGACTGGTCACACACCTCCATATGACCCAATTCCTCATATTCACGCATGAATTGTACATATTGTGTCTTCAATTCGGGATTCGACACAAATTTTCTCTCTAAATTTTTAAATCTTTTTTCAGCAGTGAGCAATGAACTTCCCAGCTGATCAATGCATGCCCGACGCGGTAAACTTACTACGTATCTACCGTCGTCTTGTCTGGTATGAGTACTAGCAAAACTGGCTTCACAAGCCTTTTCTTCATGATTTAGAATCTTAGTGGGATTAATCTCCTCCAATTTCCAAAATTTTTCTATTTGATGACTTATTTTATTTATAGATAAACTACAAAAATCTGATACAGGCCTTTGCTTGGGGTACATGTTGATCGGTCCTGATATGATCCATCCCAGTTGCGAACGTTGAAGTGTTGGTCCCGACTCGAGTTTCAATCTATCGTTGGTTAGGATTTCCCAAAAACTTTCCGCGCCCAACAGGATGTCGATGGGTGCAGCTATATTGAAGTTCGGGTCAGCTAGCTCCAATCCTCGTGGTAGCTTGAAGACTTTTTTCTCCATTGTCACTTGTGGTAAGTTTGTTGTAATCTCCTGTAAAATCAGACATGATATTTCGCGTTTATAATCAGTATTAAGCGAAGTCATCTCCACTGAAATTCTCTTTTTTATGTGTGTGATATTATTATGGATCCCAGAGACGGGTTTGTTTATCAATTCACATTGTAAATTTAATTTATTAGCAAATTCAGCTCTCATAAAATTTGACTGGGCCCCTGAATCAATCAGAATACGGGCTTTAAAAATCTTATTGTTACTACCCACAACTCCTATGTTGGCAGTTGACAATAATATTATTTTTTTTGCTTTATCCGATGCAGAAAAATTTGATACTGAAACCTCGTTATCAGCATCCATATTGGAGGCCTCCCGCAGAGGTACCTCATTGTGTAGCAAGGTGTTGTGGTTATCTTTGCCACAGCGCCTGCAATAAAGGTTTGCCTTGCAACTCTGTGCATGGTGACCCACCTTTAAACATTTAAAACATGCTTGGATTGATTTCGTAGCATCAATCCTCTCATGTAATTTCAATTTTATAAATTTTTTGCAATAATAAATTTGGTGACCTTTCTCGTTACAATAAATGCAGTTGTTAGCCTTTACCGCTAAAAATACTGATGAATCTTTTTTGTAATTATTGTTGCTTATTTGTGTTTTATGTAAGCTAGAAATCTTTTTCTCAGAAGCGTTCATAAGTTCCAATACTTGTGCCCTAGCAGATAAACATTTTAAGAATTCCTTTAACGTATGTAATTCGTCTTGCAATGTATATTGCTCCCAATTTTTTCGGGTAGATGCGTCTAATTTATTTGATATTGTATAAATAATCAATGGATCCCATTGATCTACCTTGATCCCGATATTTTGTAATGCCTTTAAACTAACGTTTGTTTCATCAATTAAATACCTCAATGCTACAGGCTCTTCTTGTTTCATGTCTTTTAATTGAAATAGAGATTGGATGTGTTTATGCGCGGTAGTTCTTAAATTTGCATATCGTTCATTTAACAATTCCCAAGCGGAAAGGTAATTTAATTCGGAAACTTCTAGATTAGCAATTATCTTCAATGCGTTTCCCCTTAAGGTGGATTGCAAGTAAAAGAATTTTTGCACATTGCTTAAAGTATTGTTATTATGGACTAAAGTCTTGAAGGTTTCGACGAAATTAACCCAATTTCTCTGATCTCCATGAAATTCCCGCAATTGAAGGGTGGGTAGTTTTATTTCCACCTTACTTTGATCGACGGATTCGATCGCGCCCTTGGCCGTTGCCAAAACTGAGAAATATTGGTTTTCGAAAGCTTCTCGTTGACTATAATTTTCAATTTCGTCTGAATCCGGTAACATTTCAATTTTCAGTTGAACTGCTTCGAATTCATCTAGCAATGATTTCACCCGATCATATCTTAATTTAATTTCATTTACCGACAATGCATTTAATGAATCTGCGAACCTAGTCAATTTTCCCTTAATCACGCCACGTTTGCTTATTAATGATTTCATATTTTCCATTTTTGATTCTATATTGTTACTATTGCTTGACAATTATTTTATTTGAGCAAAGCACCCGTTTGAAAGAATACCAATGACAATCTTGACAATACTATTTGAGAACACTATTCAAGTAATATTATATTATTATTCTCAAGTGGGTAGTGATTTTATTTATAATAATGACTCTATTTAAGATAAATCTCGTTTAAATACATGAGGTCTGAATAAACATAAGATAGATGTGATAGGAAGACACTGAATACTTATCTCAGAATTGCTATGTGGTCCACTTTCCTTAATGATTTCCAGGTTCAATCAATTTTGTATTTTTTGGCTGCTGGTTCCTTGTTTTTTATTTATATATACAATCTCCTGATTGTAATCCGGTGGAAGGATCAAATGTTAAAATCTGGAGTGATCCTTTTAAATAAAATCTCGTTCTATTTACAAACTTTTCACTTTTATTTCAACTTATTGAACATGGACAATTTATAAGAAACAAAACGGTGAGAATAACAACTGTTACACTAGCTCCGACTTATGAGCGTGCATTATATTGCGTTTATTGTCGATAAAAGAACATAAAACACATGATGCGAGCCTTTTTAAAGAGTAACACACCTCCTTCAAAACAACCAGTCATTTCACAGGAGTGGGAGACTAGAAGATAAAACGAAAATCTATAATATCGATCAATATCCTGATAATCATCCATAAGCAAGGACTCACACCATTTGGGTGAAACATAGTAAGCTGAATTAATCGACCACAGATGTCGGTAGCCTTCACTTTTTTAACAATAAGGTTTTATGAATTTAAACAAAACAGGTAAAGTTAAGATTGTTTCGTTAGATGTGGAAGTAGTTGATGAGACTGAAGCAGTAGTCATTTTTAATTTTTATTTGAATTATTTGCTATAAAATAAATTTATTTTGTTTTATTTTTGTTTATACGATTTACAAACGTTTCGTTTTTATGAATTTAATATCTGTTACGCGAAATTATTTGAATTATTTTTAAAATTTTATTGAAATCATTTGTTATAAAATAAATTTATATTTATTTTTACGATTTATGTACGTTTCGTTTTTATTAATTTAATATTTGTTACGCGAAATTATTAGAGTTATTTTAAAAATTTTATTGAAATCATTTGGTATAAAAGGAATTTATTTTTATTTTTACGATTTATATACGTTTCGTTTTTACTATTTTAATATTTGTTACGCTAAATTATTAAGATTATTTTTATGTTGGAAGAAATAGAAAATATTTTTATTTTTTTAATAAAAATATATATTTTTACTAATGTATGGTTCACGGTACAAATAGTAAGAAGGAAAGGTTACACTTATGTACGGTTCACCGTACATAAAGTGAAAAGAAAAGCGTTACACTAATTATGACATGTCTAAGAGGAATTGGGAGCAAAGAATAAAAATTTCTACAGGACAAAAATTTTTATGTACTCACAGTAGAAAAAGGAGTGCCCAATTCATCTTGAAGAAAAGATGGAGTGCTCGTCGTCGGGAGTATCAGGATCGGATGTTCACCGTAGACGCTGGACTGCGCGAAGCTTCCGTGGTCTCGTTATTGCCTTTTCTTCTTTCTCCAGGCTCCGTCGATGTCGTGAGGTAGACAGGGTTTAAGGTGAGAGCCGCACCAGCTTTCCGAGGAAAGATTTCTCCGAGGAGAATGTCTGCCAAACTAGTCTTTCGTGTCCTTTATAGAAGAAGGAGTCTTCCGTCGTCACAGAAGATCCTTGTGTGAAGAAATATCAGCTATCCGTTAGCTGTTGATAGCGATTAAACTATCTGATAGTGATTAAACTATCAATGATGATGATAGCGATTAAACTATCCCACTTCTGACACCAATTTTGCTACGACCCTCGGTTGAGGACGCAGGAAAATAATAATAACTCCTTCGCAGCGAGCAGTGTCGAGAAAGTCTCTCCGGTTGTCTTGATGGTTTTACAGATGAGGTAATTAATATCTGCAGTTGTGATACAGATGTAGATGATGTCTTGAGTCTTGAGGTAAGTTGGGAACAGTTCCGTGTAGGAATGATAACTTGGTAGTTTTAATAGAAGAACTTTATTTAAAGATGTAAGTATTAATTAATGTTCCACGGAATGGAAAGCACAATCAATTCAGCAACACGATGTACACCAAACTCCTCCTCCTGCATCGACCATATTATGGTTAAATCAAACAACCAATACACCTCCGAAATCCACATGTCATCAATTACAGATCACTACGCCACCTCTTTCACTATGAGTTCCAAACACAACGTACAAAACAAACCTTCATCTAAAATAACGAAGAAAACAATTAACTATGACAATCTTAACAAAACGATTAACTCTAAATCGTGGGACACACTCTATAACAAAACTAATATAGACGAGGCCTGGAACTACTTCTCTACCTACCTTCAAGACATCCTTGTCCAAAACACCAAAATCACCACAATCACCATTCCTAAAGCGATCAAACCTCTCAAACCGTGGATAAACCATACTATAATCAATTGCATTCGGAAACGCAATTCCATACATAAAAAATGTGCCACAAACCCATATGATATCACACTCCATAATTTCTACAAAAGATATCGTAATATCTGCACACAAGTCATTAGGAAAGCCAAAAATCTATATTACAACAAAAAAATTTCCGAATGCAACAATGACCCTAAAAAAATATGGAAAGTCCTCAAGGAAGCTACCAATTCAAATAAAGCCACCGACACCTTAAACTCTCTCAATATAAAAGATATCACTGTAGACTTTACATCGAACCCCAACACAATTGTCAATTACATAAACCATTACTTTACAAACATAGGTCCGGAACTAGCAAAAAAAATCCAAATAAATAACGATGCGCTTGGTCCAAGTGACCACGCGACCAATAATGATTTCCCAACCCGCTTTGTTCTTAAAACGATCACAGAGAAGGAAGTTTCTATAGTAATAAACTCGCTTAAAAACTCTTCATCAACCGGCATTGATGAAATACCCAACAATGTTCTTAAAAAAATTGCCCCTGGTATACTTCAACCATTAACGCATCTACTTAATATTAGCATCCGCCAAGGGCTATTTCCCTCCATTCTAAAACAAGGTCTCGTTATCCCTATTTTTAAAACTGGCTCCAAACTTGATATTAGTAATTATCGTCCTATTACGTTGCTAAATTCCCTCTCAAAAGTATTCGAAAAGATCGTCAATAATAGTCTCATGGAATATCTCGAAACCAATAACTTAATATCGCCGCGGCAATTTGGTTTCAGAAAACATAAAAGCACCAACGATGCTATAGCCACAGTCACTGACCATATTTCTGGCCACCTGGATAAGGGCTTGAAATGTCTATCGGTATTTCTCGACCTATGTAAAGCATTTGATACAATCTCACACAGCAAATTAAAACGCAAAATGTTTAATATAGGTATTAGGAACAAAGAATTAGGCCTCCTCTCCAGCTTCTTATCTGACAGATCCCAATGTGTTAAACTCAGTACCACAAAGAGCCAGAATTTGCCCATTAGTTACGGGGTCCCACAAGGCAGTGTTATAGGTCCAACCCTCTTTCTAATATATATTAACGAGTTATGCAACCTAGATATCGATGCCACTATTATCAGTTTCGCCGATGACACTGTCCTACTCTTCCAAGCAAAAGATTGGCTTACCGTTTATTCCAAAGCGGAGGAAGGAATTCAACAGGTAAAATATTGGCTTGACTCGAACATATTAACTCTAAATGTACAGAAAACTAAATACTTACTGTCTAGTCTCACCAATATCCCAAAGTCAAACCTACCCCCGCCATTAAAAATACACGTATGTAAATATACATCTCTAAACCGGAACTGTGACTGCCCATGCTTAGAGCAAGTAAACATTATCAAATATTTAGGAGTAACCTTCGATACACACCTAAATTGGAAGCAACATATACATAATACTACAAACAAAATCCGCAAATCTATACACTTTTTCAAACAAACACGCAATTTCCTTAACCTAAAACTTTTAAAAACAGTATATTACTCACTGTGCCAATCTCACATCGAATACGGAATTTTAGCCTGGGGTAATGCATATTCCAATGCCCTTGATCCCGTCATGAAAGCACAAAAACTAATCATAAAAATAATTCTAAAAATGCCACTTACTACCAGCACGGATACTATATTGAATTCCTTCAACGTTATGGACATAAAACAGCTCTACTCAAGATCCATACTAATTAATTTACACAAAAACAACAAAACACTATACAAAGCTACACAAACAATACACAATACCCGAGCCAAAAACAACGAACTTCTCCAAACTCCTTTTTTCAAAACCACCTTCGGGCAAAGACACTCTAAATACATAGCTTGCAAACTATACAATACACTACCAACTACGATCAGACAAACTGACTCCTTTACAAAATTCAAACAAGATATTAAAAAATGGATTATAAGTATTGGACGCCTCACTATTACAAACATCTGTAAAATAAATCACACATAGACAAAAATAACTATACCAATACAACCTAACCCATATAAAATAAATGAAAATAATAGAATCCTGTCAAATTGACCTTTAAATAGATTAGGCAGAATTTACTTCTCTACTTCATCTCCAACATTTATAAAATAACTCTCTTTAAAAGATTTATCACCCTTCCAATCACCTTTCTGTTTTAATTCTATTCAAAGTGATATGTATTTTACCTTAAATATCCTTGTAACTACAACATTCATTTATATACCTGTACGCCTGTCTCGACACAGGTATACCCTAGTGAGACAGGCATATACATAAAACCATTGTAATTATATTTTATTATAGATAAATAAATAAAAAAAAATTAAGTATTATTAGTAACTTATAATTAAGACAATGTCAATAAGAAGTGAACTGAATGAAGTGAACAAAAGAGTGAACGAAGTGAACCTCGAGAAATGCTAAGTCCTCGTTTATATAGGTACTATTTTCAGTATTCCCTAATAGAGGAATGGTGGGGAGACTCATAGGTAAGTACCTACTAGGCACAAAAAATGGGTTACACAGGAAATCAGTTTTTGGTGTTAATCCCTTCGATATTTCTTAATCGTTTTCAATTAAAAATAATGTGTTTGTTGGAAACGCATGAGTGCATAAAAGGTTGACATTAATATGTGTGATTTATAGCATAGGGCTGTAGAATATAACAGTACCTTACTACGGTAATGATTTATAATAAATAATCAATATACAACACAACATGTGTGACGTTCGTAGTAATGCACCAATTTCACCAAAGTAGCACTAAATAAGGTACTATTTATTTATATTCATAGTTTCTGTTTTATAGTTTGTATCTATATTTATAGGTTATTGTTTTATATATTTTAGCAAGAGTGGTTCAGGCCATGAGCGCTGTGTGTATTCGTATTGTCGTATAATATAATATGTTCTGCAAACTTGTATTAATTCAGTTTAAAAAATCATGTTTGCACATAATTTATTACATACTAGCTTTGGCCCCCGGCTTCGCACACGCGCCACCCCCCCCCCCCCCCCCCCCCCCCCCCCCCCCCTCCCAAACACTCCCTCACCCCTTCACCCACCCCCTCAACGTAACATTCAAACACGCCCTATAAATCTTAACTATCAAAGGGATTTATTGTTATCAAGTTTAATTTGTAGAGTTCATTTTAATTTTAATTTATTTAATATATTCAATAATTAATATATAAAATAAAAAAAATATATATAATAAAAGTTAATTAAATTCTTTACAACTTCTTTAATATAAATTTATTTTCTTTGTTGAATATTTTAGACGACATGAAGGAATGTTTGATGAAAAATGTGAGGTAAAATGATTTTTTTTTAAATATCTACGTTTGTAGAACGTGTAACTCAAAAACGGCTGGGATTTCGAAAATTACATAAAGGATACAAGTTGGAGATGATTTTATGAGCTTTTACTTAATTTAAGAAAATTTTCCTCTGCAACGCACCGTTTTCGAGATATAAGCGGAAACCTGAAAATTGGGACCTCCCCCCCACCCCTTAACTCACCACCTAGACGTCAGGACTTTTAGTATGTTTACACCATTGATATATATACACTAGATCAGCAATGACCGCGCCAACGCATTGCCACTGTATATATGTCCAAAAGCATATGCCCATCTAACTAAGGCGGCCAACTTTACAAAATATCAATGCGGGACACATTGGCGTAGCGTGGAGGGGGGGGGGGGTAGAAAACCTTTTTTTAATTTTTTAATTACGACCGCTTTAGGCAGATTTTTTTTTATAACCACAGAGAAAGAGTATTCTTCCAATAATAAACATGTTTGTGAATTCTACCACAAATATATAAGTGTTATCTCGGAAATCGTGATTGGTAACCTTGTAATAGGATGAATATGCATCTTGTTATTTAATTTGTTGTTAAATTCTAAACCTGGCTTTTATTCTGGCAACACAGACGTACTCTTCAACTATAATTTCATAGCTGTTCGAATAAGAGATTGTTTTCCTTCGAAATGTGTCAGCAAATGAATCCACAGCAGAAATTTTACATTCTGAACGCAAAAACTGGTTTTTAATTAAATCTGCATACGGCGAAAATTAAAATGGTTTCTCTTTGTTTCTGACAGCACACACATAGTCTGCAATAAGAATTTTATAAATGCACTTCGTCGGGTGGGGTCCCCTCCAATGCACTTCGAATTAGAGAATATTTTCCTTCGAAATATGTCAGCAGACGAATCCAACTGGAATTTTACATTCTGAACACAAAACTGGATTACATTAAATCTGTATGCGGCGAATTAAAACTTTATTAAGAAATAAAGGTTAACACTTTTGCCAAAAAAAGAAATTCTTTTCGAAAGTTTTCACTGAACTTACAACTTACAACATCGCTTTTTCGCGGTCGGCGGCAAGGTCAACAAATTATTTGATTTAATTTGAATGATAAATATTGGTTATCAATATTCCATGTCACGGCATGCACTAATTCGTTAACACAACAACTCAATCACTACTACACGGGCGCTCTTTGATTCTTGCTTGTTAACATAAATAAACCAAGCAAACCCTAGATCGATATCTACGGGCCTTTTTCTAGGGACAAATTTTAACCAAATGGCTAAAATAGACTAAAGATAGAGGAAGTTTATTTGACTACCATAGACAATACTAAAAAATGTACGAATGCGGGACATGCGGGACGCTTTAGACGATTTACGGGACAATTTTTGTAAATATTGCAATGCGGGACTACAGCTGTCAATGCGGGACGGTCCCGCAGAATGCGGGACGGTTGGCCGCCTTACATCTAACGTCAGTTCAGTACTAAGTGTCAGGGGCGTATGGCGTATATGTTTGACTTGACCTTGAAACTGCAAAACGCGAGACCAAATTCTTATAGATAAAGCTGAATTGTAGATAGGTCAAACTTTGTGTTGTGTCAATTAAACCATGGATTAAACGGACATGACTGTCATGAATTCGTCCAAAATCGTATTTGAATTTGCATTGTTTACGTCGCCGATGGGCATATTTCGTTCAAAAATCGTTTAAATGAATTCCAGAGGTGGAAAAATGGTTTAAATGTGTCCGCAATTGATCCAGAAAACAGGTAATTACATTAACATTCAGCTAATTTATCTATAAATCAATTTGAGGTTAAATGACATTTGTATTAAAAAATATGCTTTCAATTTTACTTAAATAAGTCACGTACGCCTCGAACGTCATACAAATGTCTGTTAATGTTATATTATCGTTAAAACAAGCTTATGGGTCCGAGTGGTTAATGTTTCACAAATTTTGTTTCAGAAAATGTTCCAGTCTTTGAAACTTCACATTAGGAACATCTTATAACATTGTATGGCAGACCATAACATTTTTATCGGCAGGTAAAATTAATAATGCTTTATCTAACTAATTGTCACGCTGTTTTCCCGCTGGGTATCCAGAGAGGACGGACCGCCAAACAACTCGGTTTTGGCATACAATCCTTGCCTCATTCACATTCATACATACTATTATATTATTCTGACTCATGACGTGGCCCGACGCAAGAAATGATTCACTTGATCGTGCCAGGTCTTCCTCTGGTTTCCCCGACTTCATTACCACTCACATCTGCATCATAAATTGTTCTCCAATGATCATACGTGTTTTTTTCATTCTTCATATGTATGAACAGATGGGAGAATATTTTTCCCTTCTGATGAACAAAGTATGTCATCACAAGGGAAAAATATTGAACGTTTTGTTCACAAACTTTGTTTAATGTGATATTTTTTTTTTCAGAACACAAGATGCGGATTTTACTGTGGGCTGGCTAGGTCCTCGATGAAGGTATATTCTGTTTTATCTCGGTTGAAAGGAAATAGTATTTATATATTTAGAATATGTAGATTTTTATTTCATTCTACAAGAACTAAGATATGTACGGTGACTGCTGGAAAGGAAAAACGGCTAAAGCGCTACATAGCTGTGACATCAAAGATGAACTATGTAAACAAACAATATAGCTTATTGTGTAGGTTCATCTTTAATATCACAGCTGTAAGTTGATTAAGCCATGTTTTCTTTCCGGCGTCGATATTTTTTTTCAATTCTTCGAATTCACCAAAGCAGTGTTTTTATGTGCTGTTATCGATTGTCTTTCTGAAAATAAAAAGTATTTAAACATGTACCCCCGAGTTATCATTTTTCAAGCAGAAAAATGTAAATTCGTTGTAGAAAACCATAATCATTATTTGAAAATGTTTTCCTTTTATAAGGAGTTAATATTTCAAGTATTTTAGGTTTTTTTCTAACGCTTGATTTTTTTCCTCAGTATAACAGGTTTCCATTTGACAAAGCTCCCTGCTGAGAAAATGAGCTGTTAAACATTATCTAAAGCTCATTCCCTCAGGCTTTGTCAAATGGAAAGTTGTTTTCTAGGGGAAACATAAAACATTTTTCTGCTTTCAAGCATTTTTATTTTTAAATATTTTATTTGGCTAATGAATTAATGAAGTAGGTCGAGTGCAATATTGTCTATGGTGACAAATGGCCTTGAACTTCCTCTATGTTATTGTCTACGGTAGAACCAACGGTGTTTTCCGTGGTTAAGTTGGTGACAGTGAGATGACAAAAAACTTACTAGGAGAAGGCCCGAAGATATCAATCTAGGGGTTAGTATATTTATGCTAAGCAGTGTTACCGAAGCTCCCGATTTTACGGGAGATCTCCCGATTTTTCACTTCATCTCCCGATCTACCGGAATGGGCATCCAATCTCCCGATTTTTCGAAGTTCTCATCGATTTATCGTTTCTGGTCGATTCTTTGTTTATGGTCTGCTCATCAGGCAAATAATTGTCTATGGTTTAAAAAAAAACTAAAAAATTCACCGGATTCGGGTATAATTACAAAATACTGCAATCTAAGTATATCTCTATTATAGACACATACAAACCGATCATCTATGTATTGACCAGAATAATTATAAAATGCTGCAATCTAAGCATATCTCTATTAAAGACCCTGCATTATAAATTGTGAGCATGAGGTGTGTAAATTCCCCAAGCTCTCTGGGCTTAATACCCAATATACGATTAGGAAATCCTAAAATGAAATTCTACCTGCGCGAACAAATATATCACAAAGGAACAGAGCAGTCTTACACTCCAAGAAAAATAACAAATTCACCAACCTTGATTATGCAATTCTCTGCAGCTCGGGAGGCCTCCAAATTTCTGATCAATAAGTGTAATCCTTTTGTCTTGAATCGCGCAAGTAATTAGTTGTCCATTACAACATGTTCAATTTCACAATTAGTCTGTTGTCAACATTTTATACAACAGAAATCAGTTTCTTGTCAATGTTACAAAGAGGAATTTTCCATAATGAAAAAAATAACAATATCCAAACAAACGCACAATGACAGTTTTTTTATTTGCTCTATTTTTGAAAATCAATCCATTTCAGGTTCCTTGTTAATTTCAAAGAGCGAGTAACTACCGTTCCCTGTGATAAAAATATATTTAAATATTTTTTCGAACAAACAATAAAAAACAAATTATAATGCTTAACCAGACCCATACACACCGATCATCTATGTATTATGAGCTGGAAATTATAATTTGTTACGAAACGCAGAGGTGTCAAACTGGATTTTCTTACGGGCCATTTATGAGATGTAGCGTGTGTAAGCGGGCCAAAAAAAAACTAGAACCCATACTCAATTGTTAAAAGGGAGGGTAAAATGGTAAATTATCTTGAGCCGGATGCCTGACTTTTTTTTGTTTTTGATAAGCTCATTGATGTCGGGTGTCATATTCTTGGTAGTTATTTTAAGAATCGAATGGAGTTGTTCATCCGTATGCCTTGAGCGATGTTTGTTCTTATTTATTTTCAAAACAGAAAACATCTGCTCGCGTAAATAGCTACCAAACAAACACAAGATAAGTGCTGTATGCTTTCTTTTATTTGGATGTACATAACAACACATTTACTGCAATTTTTAAGGTTAAAATTTTGGCAAGGATTAAAATCAAACTTCCTTTAAAAAAGGTTTTTCTCCACTGCGAGACGGCTTGTGGATTTTTAAATGTTCCTTTAGAGAACATGAATATTTACAATCGGAACAAGAAATAGGTTTATTTACACTGTGAGACGGCTTGTGAGTTTTAAATGTTCATTTTGAGAACATGAATAATTGCACTCGGAACATGATAATGGTATTTCTCCACTACGAGTAAACTTATAAGTTTCTTGCTCTTATAAGTTCAAGTCCTTAACTTATAAGTTCGTGCTCCTTTCTAGCACAACCATAGCAATCGGAACATGCAAAAGGTTTTTCATTGCGAGACGGCTTGTGGACTTTTTAATGTTCCTTTTGATAACATGAATAGTTGCAGTCGAGACATAAAAAAGGTTTTTCTTCACAGTGAGCGAGCATCTAAATTTTATGTTGTCACTTCCAAGAACGTTAATAGTTGCATTCGGAACATGAAAAAAGTTTTATCCATTGTGAAACAGCTTGTGGGCTTTTAAATGTTCTTTTTGAGAAAATGAATAGTTGCAGTCGGAACATAAAAAAGGTTTTTCTCCACTTTAATTTTAAATTGTGAATTTCGCGAACATGAATACTTGCAGTCGGAACATGAAAAAGGTTTTTCTCTACTGTGACCTGGCTTGTAGACTTTTAAATGTTCCTTTTGAGAACATGAATAGTTGCAGACGGAACATGAAAATGGTTGAATTTTAATCAAATATAACTCGTTTAAGTAGCGGTAACAATTTCCATAATTTCATTAACAATTTTAATTTGGCCCATGCACTTTTTTTTATGATTCTACTGATATTGTATTAGTGGGTATTTATTAATAAAGGATTACTAATCAGTGTTCCGTTATCAAGGATCTGCCGCCAGGTGACAGGTGTTTTGAAAAAGCCCATGAGGTGGTTGATTGATTCCTAAATAAAATGAAAAATATAAAAAAGGTTTCGTTTCATTAAATTGTACACATCCTAAGGACAAAGGTCATCGCTCACTTTTAAAAGTCAGTAGGTAAAATGAATTTTGGCGTCTCGTAAAGTGACGGGTGATTTTACATCTGGCAACTCAGCACAAATTTTTGTGAAATTAAAAACCTTGCCAGACGTAAAATAAGTCCCCGTTAGGGAAAATTGCGTTATTCTATTATCTACAATAATCGTGTGTAACGGCGCTGCTTATGGGTTTTTTCGTTTGTTGTCAAGGTTCTGCTTCGGAATAATAAAAGGGAGTCGGATTATTGACAAGAGAGAAATTTAATTATAATAATTTAGGTCATCTCCCGATTTCTTTCAAATTCTCCCGTTTTCTCCCGATTTCTCCCGATTTTTAAGCGAAAATTCTCCCGATTTTGAAGTTTTGGGTTCGGGAACACTGATGCTAAGTGTGACGCCGACGGAGTTGAACCGGACGATACGCGATCAAAACTATCTCCAAAATGGTTAAATGCGTCATAAAAAAATGCGATTCATGGTCAGAAAAACATAATAAAACAAGCGGAATTACTTTCCACACCTAAGTTTATTGTTTAAAGGTTCGTATTTAATTAAAAAACGCAGAAATAGAAACAAAATGTCAAATACTCTAATATAGGTTCAGTGTTGCCACTAAGAAGTCGTTTTGGTTTTCCCACATTAATGGGAGAATACATAAATTATGGAATAAGTTACTATCGAGGTAACCATATTAAAATATTTTTATTTTCATACAAAATAATTCATTAAAACTTATTTTAGTTTATTAATCGACAATTTAGTAATTATATTTTTTAAAGTATTTTATATTCATAATTTTGCAGAGTACCTACCATAAAGATGCAGCACGCCATGAGAAGTGGGTGGAAATAATTCTGCTGAGAAAAGAACTTTGAAAACACTTTTGAAACACTTTCCGTTTGAGTATTATATACTATTGGTACAATTAAAATAATGTAACAAAAAATGTCTTAATTATTTCGTTAGTTATGCTTTCTTTTAGTCATATAATAAAAAACACATATTAAAAATAATTAAAATTAGCTTATTTTATTACAAACTAACGTTAAAAAAAACCTATTTTATTGTTTATTTTGGGTAAAATTTCTAATGGTAGGCAACACCGACCCGCAGTCCAAGGTTTGTGTGTTCTGTCTTTGTCTAATCCTTTATTCGGTATTGTTCTCGTGACTTGTGCAAGTGAGACAAATATATGTTTACTTTAAAATGTTTAGTGGTCTCAAAGCTACGTCGTCGCGGTTGTAAAGTGGTTACGCTCAATGGTTTACACCCTAAGCACCCTAAACAATTTTTTGAAGGAATCGCTTAGGTTCCTGCTCACGCACCCTAAAACCTTTTGGATCATTCATTGACTGGACGAACTTGTCTTAAGCAAAGTAGATTCAGAATCAAATTGAATTTGAGGACGATTTACGCAGATTATTGTTTATAAATGAATATGTTCGTAAAAAGAAAAATAAATAAGTTAAAAATAGAAGAAAAAGTATGGTAAAAAAATTCTGTTCCCGTGGTGAAATTTGAGTCCTCAGTTTTCCGCTTCTACCACGAATTTCCTGACACCGTGTGTACAAGGTAATGTTGCATGTCTATAATTTGCGCAACGTTTGGTATTAATGCTAGTAAATTATTGTTCATAATTAGGTCACCGTAATGTACCACGGGTTTCCCACCACCGTGTATATGTCGCAGGCAAACCGTAAAATCAGGCCGTTCTTGATGCGTCTGAGGCACTCCACGATCTGCTGCCAGGCACTTCACGAAGTAACTAGGCGCACCATGATCTGCCTGATTTTACGATCGACCGCCGACATATATAAGGCAATGAAGTATGCGTGTAACTCGCGCAACGCCGGGTATGCAAGTAAATTATTGTTTATGATTACCACGGTAATAACAATGAACCTGTCACCGTAATGTACCACGTATTTTTCGACACCTTGTATATGTCGCAGGCCAATCGTAAAAACAGGCAGATCACGATGCGATGCAGGCACATCACGATCTGCCGCCATTTCACGATGCAGCAGATCATGATGTGGCTAGGCGCATCATGATCTGCCTGATTTTATGATCGGCCTACGACAAACATATGCAAGGTAATGTTGCGAGCGTATAATTCGCACAACGCCGGGTATTAGTGTTAGTGAATTATTGTTTATAATTACGTCACCGGAATGTACCACGGGTTTCCCGCCACCGTGTATATAAGGCAATGTTGCTTGCGTGTATTAATGCTAGTAAATTATCGTTTATAATTACCGCGGTAATTACAATTGAATCGGTCACCGTAATGTACCACGTATTTCCCGACACCGTGTATACACGGTAAGGCTGGGTAGTATTGCTAGTTTATAATTTATGGATAAATCGGTTACCGTAATATCCATGAATCACAATGTATTGAAGTTATTACCCATTTACATTGATCAAATATACTTTGTCGAAGCCCATTTACGCGTACATAAAAATATATATATATAATAAAAATTTGAATTGCACATACCGATGAAACTTCACAGTCATTATTTACTTTAGAATGTTGATTCTTTTCTCTGAAAATTAAACATAATGTTATAAAAAATACACAATAAATCTGACAGATTCGTTCCAACGACCCTGTAGCATATAAGGTATGTACAACGTAAATTGATTATTAAATATTACTAATCTTTGTTTTTTCTCGTTATATTTCTCCCAGTTATGTTTTTGGTGTGGTAATTTTGATTTTTTTATGAAAGTTCTCTCTTTATTGATTTTTGTCCCCATTTTAAGCAGACGAATAAATTTAAAATGTTATGAACTGGACCGGCGCGGACAACACGGCGCTAACAGTTTTGGTTAGCGCCGTGCGCGTCAAAATACAGAATAAAATATTCACAAAAGCGTGTCGCAAATTCAACAGAATTATATACTCGGGAAAATATTTTTGGTTAAAAATTATTTCTAATATTTTAATAACGTCTTAAGTTAAATTTCTGTGTTAAAAATTCTGAGAGAAATCAATTTGTAAGTGTGTAATAAATAAGTCAAGTTGTGGTATTTTCGGCATAAAACGGGTGCTTGGATTTTTATTTTAATGATTTTATTTGAAGTTAAATTAAAATTCTAAATCATAGATTGCCTAGATAATGAAGAGTTTTATAATACTGTTGAGGGAGCGGGCAGCGATCGGCAGAGACGGGGACGATTGAATGAAAAGGCGTCAGTCGATGTGATGAGTCAGTCTTTATTGCTGCTACGTAGCGATGGTAAAGTTGGTGTAGAGTAACAGTGTAGACAGAGCGATGATGATTATGAGGCTCGTAGGTGTTGAAGTGAAGAAGGTCGGTGATGCAGTGGTGTAGCAGAACTCGTGTCTGCATGTCGCCAGCATGTAGTTGCACACCGTGTTGGTGGAGATGACCTTGACGTCCAGGATGGATGCTCGACGCGGTGTCGCGGAGATGGCTGCGGTGAGGAGGATGAAGTCTCAGTGGCTGAGAAGTTGTTGCACAGGTCCGGCACGTCGCCGTGGACCTGGCGGTTACCGCACTCGAACGTTAACACTCGATGCACTGTCAGTGGCGTACCGTGGGTATCAGCCGCCCGGGGCGGAGGAAAATTTTGCCGCCCCCCCCCCCCCCCATATAGGTACTTCTTCAGGGAGGGGGGGGAGGGGGGGGGGGGGGGGGGGGGGGGGGGTAGTGATCCTTTTTTTTTAATTTTTTTTTTTTTAAATTTATTAATTAAATCTGTATGCGGTGAATTAAAACTACACTCAGAACGTGAAAACGGTTTTTCTTTGGTTCTGGCAGCACATAAATTGTCTGCAACTAGAATTTTATATTTGCACTTCGAAAAAAGTTATGTTTTCCTTCGAAATATGTCAGCAGATGAATACACAATTGGAATTTTACATTCTGAACAATAAAACTGGCTTAAATTTTATCTGTATGCGGTGAATTAAAACTACACTCAGAACATGAAAAAGGTTTTTATTTGACTCTGGCGGCACATAACTTGTCTGGAAGAATTTTATTAAGCACTTCAAATAAGTTTTTTCGTCGAAATGTGTCGTCGGATGAATTCACAACTGGAATTTTACATTCTGAACACAAAAGGGGTTTTAATTAAATCTCTAAGCGGTGAATTAAGACTACACTCGGAACATGAAAATGTTTTTTCTTTGATTCTGGCGGCACATAAATTGTCTGCAAGAATTTTATAAAGCACTTTAAATAATATAATGTTTTCCTTCGAAATGTGTCGTCAGATGAATCCACAACTGGAATTATACATTTTGAACACAAAACTGCTTTTAATTAAATATGTATGCGGTGAATTAAAACTTCACTCAGAACATAAAAATGGTTTTTCTTTGATTCTGGCAGCACATAGTGTGCATCTAGAATTTTATACTTAACTGCAATTCGAATAAGTATGCACACACCTGTCAGCTATTTAACTTTTCTGTGATAATAAATTTAAAATATATCACCGTGATGTATACGTGGAAGAAAACCGTATAAGTGTACTTTTTTGTGCGCTTTCAGCAGGGCGCACAAAGCTTCACGAATATAAAACACAAATCGACTATCAATTAGAGCTAAAATGATACTGTTGCCATTTACATTTTTATTTAAAAATAATGTATGTGTTAGAAATAAAAACAAAACGTCTGTCATTAATATTTTGATTTTATCAGTATATAAAAGAAAGATGTTAAGAAACTATAAACTAGAAAAAACTTTTAAGTCCTGACGCGAGAATAGAACCCGCGACTTCCCCAATCCAAATTTTTACAAGATGATTATTGATTGTGAAATTTTGCCGCCCCCCTAAAAGTGCCGCCCGGGGCGGGCCGCCCCCCCCCCGCCCCCCCCACGGTACGCCACTGTGCACTGTCTATGTATGGGTGATGTTACTGATACAAGCGTGGACTGGAACTGACTGACTGACTAGCGCGTTGTCGCTGCGCTTTATATAGCCGACCGTGTGAGTACCCGGAACGTCAAGTAATGTTGAGCCACCGCGCAAAGCGGAGAAGCCTCTGGAACATTCCGCGGCCGTAAGAATGTGACGGCTGTTAGTCGAGGCCTTTCGCTGCGCTTCCCGAAATGTTTAGCAGTGTGCGGCGTGAAACACTACAATGTAGGTAGTATGTACATTTAGAGAATGTGCTTGCTATATCAGTGGCGGCGCAAGGATTGTGGCAAAAGAGGGCGACCGTTCTGGTCGCCACACTGTATTACTATTTGGTATGATATATGTATTGTATAATAACTTTACTCGTTTGAAAATTAACAAATATTGCCATCGACCAACAGTAAAACTATTTTTTTATTAAAAAAATGTTAACTTTTTCAAAATTTAAAACATAACTTTTCTACATAAAATAACGATCTTTCGAAATCAATTTATCGTTTTTCTGTAAAAAGCTTCGACACGTCTATGAGCTCATTCAAAAATGTCATTTTTCAGCTTTGTCTGGTTACTAACTCTTAAGAAGTCCGAGAAATTAGACGAATATGAAGAAAAAAACAAAAATATAGAAATACTGATTAA
Organism: Limnephilus lunatus; assembly: GCA_917563855.2. Lineage (NCBI taxonomy): Eukaryota > Metazoa > Arthropoda > Insecta > Trichoptera > Limnephilidae > Limnephilus > Limnephilus lunatus. The sequence continues at coordinate 104,821,817 of OU830592.1, read as the reverse complement.
ACAACTTCAAGCAGAAAATAAAGAAATAAAACTACACATTAATAGAATGGAGCAAAATGAAAAACAAAACAATATTGAAATACAGGGTGTTCCTCTTAAGGAAAATGAAAATATCACAAATGTATTTAATAATATAATAGACATCCTCAAATGTGATAAAGAAACGATTAACGTGTCAAATATTTTCAGAAGCAAAAATAAAAACCCGATGAATAAAAATACTGCCATAGTAGTATCCCTACAAAACAAAGAAAGTAAAGACGTAATTATAGCACATAAAAAAATATGGTATTGTGGCGACCAGAACGGTCGCCCCCTTTTGCCATAATCCTTGCGCCGACACTGATACAGCCAGCGTATTCTCGAAAGTGTACAATCTACCTACAGTTGTAGTGTTTCCACGCCGCACACGGCTAAACATTTCGAGAAGCGCAGCGAAAGGCCTCGACTCGCAGCCGTCACATTCTTACGGCCGCGGAATGTTCCAGAGGGTTCTCTTCTTTGCGCGGGCGCTCAACATTACTTGGCGTTCCGGGTACTCAACGGTCGGCTATATAAAGCGCAGCGACACCGCGCTAGTCAGTCAGTCAGTTCCAGTCTCTAGTATCAGTAACATCACCAACACATAGACAGTGCATCGAGTGATAACGTTCCAGTGCGGTACCGGCCAGACTCTCAGCGACCCACTGCCGACTGTGCCGGTGCATCATCAACCTTCGAGGACGCAACAAGCGACACAATTGCCCGCGACATAAGGCCCGCCGCACCTTCTTGTCACGCAGGCAGCAACTTCTCAGCCACTGAGACTTCATTCTCCTCAGGTTCACCGCAGCCATCTCCGCGACACCGCGTCGAGCATCCATCCTGGACGTCAAGGTCTTCTCCACCAACACGGTGCGGAACAACATGCTGGCGACATGCAGACCCGAGGTCTGCTACACCACTGCATCACCGACCTTCATCACGGCAACACCTACGAGCCACATCATCATCGCTCCTGTCTGAACACTGTTACTTCACACTAAATTTACCATCGTTACGTAGCAGCAATAAAGATTGACTCATACATCGACTGACGCCTTTCATTCAATCGTCCCCCGTCTCTGCCGATCGCTGCCCGCTCCCTCAGTATTTTATACGCAAAAAACATGAATTTTGAAGAAAACAACACTATATATATTAACGAACAACTGACCCAATTTAATAAACACCTACTTTACCTAGCTAAATCGTCAAGACTTGGGTACAAATTTATATGGGCAAAAAATGGAAAAATATGGATGATAAAAAATGAAACATCTCCAATCTTACTCATAAGAACGCCAGAAGACATCCCCTCCGAATGAAGGATAATAAAACCACATAGCAAACTACTATTAACCTTTCAAAATGTCTGAAGAAAACTATACATACGAAAATTATAAATGTAATAACCCATGTGGACTAAATCACCTATTTAAAAATGTTAATTTCTCGATCTTAAACATGAATATTAGGAGTATAAGGAAAAACTTCGATGAGCTCTGTGTACTTTTTAATAACCTAGATTTTTCTCCAAGCGTAATTGTTTTAACTGAAACTCAAATGAAACAAGTAATTCCATATAACTTACCAGAATATACAACAATTTCATCTGCCTGTAAGCATACTGGTCATGATGGAGTTACTGTCTTCTGTCACAATACTCTGAAAAATGTTGCCGCTGAATTTATTGAATTTAAAACAGCCAATGCAATAAAAGTAACCTTTTGTCAAAACAACTATAAATATCATATACTAGCCATATATAGATCCCCTTCATTAAATGATTTTCTATTTGTAAAAGAACTAAAATCTTTTGTTAGTAAACTTGACAGAAACAATTTCACTTTTTCCATTGTGACAGGAGACATTAATATAAATATTAATGATAATAATACAAATGTGAATTGTAAAAATGAGTATCTTGATTGTTTATCAAGCTCTGGACATATGTCATATATTAACTCACCAACAAGAGTAACCTTAAGTCACTCGGCATGTTTAGACTACATATTTGTCAAGTCGCACAAGGCGGTTAATATCATCTCTTCAATTCTCAAAACAAATATCACAGATCATTACCCGACCTTTTATGGACACCATTTCAAAAATACTCCTCTAAACCAAAATTCTGAAAATCTAGAAAAAGTAGACATTGATTATGTAACTCTAAACTCTTTACTTCGGTCAGAAAACTGGGAAAATGTGATATCAATAGAAAATCCACATCTCGCACTAGAGAATTTCTATAAAACTCTGAGAGATCATACTCTAAAAAGTGAAAGTAAAATAGTTGTCACTAACAATAAATATAAAAAAAATTAAGCCTTGGATAACAGTTGGATTAATTATATCAATTAAACAAAGAGATAAATTATACAGAGAAATGTTTAAATATCAAATAGATTGTCAAAAGAATAATCTCAGAACAATGCCTTATCTGAAAACAAAATATCTAATGTATCGTAACTTACTTAATAGGCTGATACGAAACTGCAAAAAGAAATACTATAGTTATGTTGGTTTCTTTCGAAATAGTTAATTTATTTCCAAGTATTCCAATAGAAGAGAGTAAAACCATTATTAATAATTTGTTAAATTCTTCAACTTTGCCTAAAGACCTAATTCATGATTTTACTTTATTATTTGTTGTTATTTTTAAACAGAATTACTTTCAGTTCAATAATACAATATTTAAACAAAAGGATGACTTAGCTATGGGAAGTAGTACGAGTCCTTTGATTGCAGATATTTTTGTTAATAATTTAGAAAATAAGATTTTTAATAGCGGTGCGTTATTACTTAAAAATGTGTATTGTTGGAAAAGATATGTCGACGATATATTTTGCATATGGTTAGGTTCAGAAAGACAATTGAACATTTTCTTAAATTTTTTAAATAAATTACATAAAAACATTAAATTCACACTGGAAATTGGTAAAGATAAGAGTTTAAATTTCTTAGATTTAAATTTAACATTAACAGGTACTAAAATAGATTTCAATATTTTCCGGAAAGATACGTATACTGATATTGTTATACATAATTCTTCAAATCATCCCTTTTCTCAAAAACTAGCGGCTTTCCACTCTATGATTAATAGATTAATTACAATTCCTTTGTCAGCTCTTAACTATAATTTTGAATTAAATCTCATAAAACAAATAGCAATTAATAATGGCTTTTCTACTAATTTGATAGATGAAATACTAAATAAAAAAATTAAACAGAATTTTTTCAAATTATATATTTACCCTATTTCTAAAGATAACAATAAACATTGGCGTAGAATTTTATTTGTCGACAACGATACGTCAAAAATTATTAGTAAAAATATTCCCGGTACTATTCAACCAGCGTTTTACACAAATAACAAATTGAAGAAATATATACTCAACAATAAAGATAGCGAAATTAAAACAAAAAAATCAGGGGTTTACAAACTCAATTGTAATGATTGTAGTTTGTTTTATATAGGTAGAACTTATAGAAACTTTGAGGTTAGGGTTAAAGAGCACCTCAGAGCACTAAATGGCAATAGCGATTCTGAGTTCGCAGACCATTTATTAAAATATGATCATAGCTTTGACATAAATTCAGGTCTTCAAATATTACATACAGGATATAAAACATCGCAAATCAATAATTTAGAAATTTTAGAAATAAGAAAAAATGTAAATTCCAAAGCTGACATAATTAATAAGCAAAAAATTTTTGTTAACCCTGTTTTAAATATCTTCCCACTTAACCGGCCTTTTACTTCTAATAGCATGGTAATCCCCAATTCTTCGAAACTCCCACCATTGTCAACCCTTCCCCCTCTTTCAATTCCTTCTCTCCATATGTAATCTATAATTAATTTTTTAACTTTAGTATACTTTTATTCCTGAAGAAGTGAACATGGTTCACGAAACATGTTGATAGTGTACAAAAAATAAAGTGATGTAAACTAAGTTATTTTCTTTTAATAAATAAATAATGACATCACAAAGTGACAACCTTTTAGAAGAAGTTTTCTTCGAAAAATTAAATACTATAGTATACAAATTGAAAATGCTAAAAATAATACAAAAAAAACTTGGAATATTATAAATGAAATTGCCAACAAAAAAGGTATGTCTTCAAATATTGTAAATGAGGTTATAATAAATAATGAAATAATAACTAAAAAATCGACCATTGCAGAAAGCTTTAATAACTATTTTACAAATGTACTAGACGTAGTACTTGAATCATCCGGCATTAATGTTAATGATGCTCATACGGAGACTTCTCCTCAATTAGATTCAAATAATGATTCAATTAACTCTATAGAATATTTTTCTCCCATTACATTTAAAGAAATTGAAAAATATATTGATACTCTAAAACCATCCAACTCTAAGGGTAATGATGGATTATCTTGTGATACGTTAAAAAAATAAAACAACATGTCCTAATTCCATTGCAACATATTTTTAATACATGCCTCAAAAATGGTCATTTTCCAGAGCAATTTAAAATCTCCACCTATTCATAAATCTGGAGATAAGAATAAATTAGATAATTATAGACCAATATCTCTTGTTTCAAACCTCTCGAAAATATTCGAAAAATGCATCAAGTTTAGAGTCATTGAACACTTAGAAAAATATAAAATTCTATCGAAAAACCAATACGGCTTTCGTAAAGCAACCTTACCTAAGCTTACCTAAGCACCGAGGATGCGATATATGAATTGACAAAAAAGATATACTCATCTATCGATAAAAAAAAAGAAATGTCTTGCCATATTCCTAGATTTAAGAAAAGCTTTCGACACCGTAAATCATGATATACTCATTACAAAAATAAATCAACTAGGCTTCAAAAAAGACACACTAAAACTACTCTCTAACTATCTTAAAGACAGAACACAAAAAACAAAAATTGGGAATGATTATAGTTATATCAAAGATAAAAAAAATGGAGTTCCACAGGGAACTGTGCTTGGCCCAATTTTATTCTTAATTTATATTAATGATTTATGTAATTTTGTAATCCCTGGTAAAATTGTTTCTTACGCAGACGACACGGCAATAATAGTGGATGGTAATTATTGGAAAGAAACTTTTTCGAAAGCAACTGATTGTATTTCACTGGTTTCAACATGGCTAAAATACAACAAACTCGTTTTAAACTATAGCAAAACATATTACTTACCTTTTTATAAAACCATTAAAAATAAACCTAAAGACAACCTTAAAATTAGAATCCATAATACTAGTTGCAATCAAGAAATGTGCTTCATGTGCAACGAACTCACTTATGTCGAAAATATAAAATATTTAGGAGTATCAATAGATATAAATCTTAATTGGAAATCACATATTAATCAAATCACTTCTAAATTAAGATATTTGACCTACATATTTTATAGACTTAAGGAAGTTCTAAACATTGAGATATTGAAAATGATACCCTGGTGCAATCTTCAATCACTTATGGCATTATAGGATGGGGTGGTGCACTTGATACATTTATTAAGCCTCTACAAATAATTCAAAAACACATTATTAAAGTCATATTTAACAAAAATAAAACATTCTCGACAAACTTATTATACAAAGAAACTAAAATATTTAATATATGTAAATTATTTATATTACAAACTTTGAAATATGTATTTAAAAACAAATATAATTTCGAAATAAATGAAAACAGAATGAGCAAAAGAATAAATAATATATTTTACACCCCACAAACCAATACTAAATTATTACAGACACATAGCAGTTTCATTGGTCCTCGTACATTTAAGGCAGGAACACACCTAGCCCACGCGACGCGACGCTACATAGGTTGACGTCACCATTTCCATATCTGGACTACTTATCTTCCATACATTTTCTATGGAAACGGGTGCTCTACCACTACAAACTCAAATGATAAAATATATAAAAGAGGTAAAATTATGGTTGATATTGAAACGCTTTTTCTATAAATTTATCCATCTTCATACAACTCACTTTCTGTAACTTTCTAAACTGTAGTACAATATGTTTTCTGTTTATTTTTTTTTTAATAACTAAAAAAAAAAAAAAATATTTAAAAAAATATTTAAAATCAGTATGTTTTTATCCATATTTTTATTTTACTTATATAATAGTCGAAAAAACCTTTTTCAGTACAATATGTTTTCTGTTTATTTTTTTTTAATAACTATAAAAAAAAAAAAAATTTAAAAAAAAATTTAAAATCAGTATGTTTTTATCCATATTTTTATTTTACATATATAATAGTCGAAAAAAACCTTTTTCACTTACTCTAACTATGAAATACTAACTTTATATTTTATATGTTTTTTTTTTAAGTCTATTTTTTTTGTGTACTTAGAAATATAGTATTTTGTTTTAATATTACCCACACTCAGGCAGTGCCTTAGTGGGTTTTCATTTCTTGTTTATACTATATGTTATTATGTTTTATGTTATAATATACTATTTTCTATTATACATTATATGTACAAAGAAATGAGAATAAATAAAGTTTAAAAAAAAAAAAAAAAAATTATTTATTCAACGTCCAAAGGGCTTTTACATGTTTGGTTAGTATGACAGATGATTTTTAAACAGATAAAGAAATAATCAAAATAAAATTAGGTAAAAATGCACACAAGCCACAAAAATACAGCAATTTGATAAGTTTACAAAATACGTATATGTTTAGGAATAGTTTTGGAATAAGTTTTTTACAAGATCCACAAAATTCTCCAAATTGATATTGAATATGTCATCTGTCTAAGTACTGTTTTCCATAGTGTGAAATCGTTGTATCGGAGAGTGGGTAATGTAGTTCCGCTTATGAATGCTGCAGTAAAATAGTGTATTTTGTCGTGTGGTTACTGTCGGTATTCGTAAGTTTATGAGTTTTAGGAGTTCGCAACAGACGAATTTAGAGTTAAGTATTTTGAATAAAAATGTTAAGTCGTTTATTTTATGCCTGTCTTCTAGTGTGTTTATTTTTAGAATATTTAGTAATATAATATTATATGTTAAGTCTTCTAGTAAGATATTTAATTTTAAATTATAAAACGCAGAAATTTTGTTTGTATTCGGTCAATATTATTAACGTGAATTTTGTAAGATGGAGACCAAACTACCCGAGTTATATTTAATTTGGTGCGAGAGTCGAAATGGTTATACTAGTAATCATGCTGTGATACCAATTACTAGGAAAATGCAAATTCATTACTGAAAGTATGTAAAAGCTTTGAAGTATTATAAATTTATTTTTTTACATTATCTCCATGTCATCTTTGGGGATGCTGTGTGAGGGTCTTTTTAGGAAATGGAGGTGAGTAAGTTCTGGGAAGGAACAGGGTATTAGGGATGGGTAGTAATCCGGGGTCAGTGTGTTTCGGCCTCTGTGTTTCCTCCCTCCTACAACATGAGTCTCTTCAAGACCCATGTTAAATCCTTCCTTTCCTCAAAAAGACCCTCCACACAGCATCCTCAAAGATGACATAGGCCCTGAGGGAAATTATTTTCCTCAGGATCTCATGTGTGGAGTTAATGTAAAAAAAAAAACACATCTCCACATCTCAACTATAACTAACTATGTATGTAGTTACCTTGGCTGACACCGACTCCAAAAATAACAATCGTATGAAATTATTTTTTTACTTTTTAGTGCGTTTTTTGTTTTGCTAATATTTTTTTTTACATTGGCTCCACCCAGGAGGCCCTGAAATAAATAATTTCTATCAGGGCCAATGTCAACATGGGGGGTGCCGTGTGGAAGGTCTTTTTTTAGGAGAGGATGTTCTGGGAAGGAAAAACGTACGAATCTGGAGCTCGTATGAATACATTCCTCCCACTGCGATGGGTTGAGAGAGTACCTCAATCAGTTTCACCCAATCCGGAGCGCCGCGCAGTAGACCTAGAGACGTAGACAAACTTAAACCCATGAACCCGCTCATTGTAGCGCTCCTCACAATGTTGGTTAAAGAAGAAGGTAAAATTAATCACCACCAAGGTAAACTTAGAGAGATGAAACATATTGTCATAAGACGTATAAGAATGAGAATATTATATGAAGCACATAAAGTGCAGTGGCGCACCCAGGATTTTATATATTACAGGATTTGAATATTCTAAATCCAATAAAAGACATAAACATAAAACAACAGGTTTAAACAAGTCCATTAGGATAGGGACATGAGTATTTAAAGTTATTTTCTTTTGAAGACCCCACAAGAGTCTCAACTGCTAGTATACGCCACATTTACAGTTTGGGAGGCAGTATTGGTACCGCCCGGGAACCGTCTATTGGACAACCAACACCTCTGCCATAGGTCACCCCAAGTTGTTTACTACGGTCGGTGACATAGCAGGGGTGAGGTTTGTCCGGGTTTTGGCGGCAGATGCGTCTGCCCGCCAACTGCGTGGCATGCCGAATCGAGAGAGACTGGTTGAGGGAGATCTTTTGACCTCTCCAGCCGGACTCTCTCGCCTTGCACCGCAGTGGGAAGGATAGATTAATACATCCGTCGCTCCCTAGAAACATTGATTCTCAGATTCCTACCCAGCTCTCAAACCTTTTTTTCCTTCTCATTTCCTCAGAGCCTCCGTGTGGAGCTAATATTAAAAAAAAACCTTTCCCATGAAAGCATTTGTCTTTAAAACATTTTTCTTGAAAGTCAAAAATTTCAAAAACTCTCAGTCCGGCACTGCTTACGGGGCGATGTTTGAATGGTGTGACGGTCATTTCTCTCTGCCTACCCCTGCTGGTGTGCTGATTGCCTTGATAGCTTATTTCTAAGTCCGGCCCTGTTGGTTGGTTATTAGGATAAAGAGGCGAGTTTACTTTGAACAACTATGGATTATTAACTATTGAAAAAATAGCAATCCTTCAAAATATGGTTCCTAAAGTTCGTTAGATTATATTTTATTTGTTTTTATTTAGATTGTTTTAATTATAATGAAATCCCTCTTCTGCAATGACAATATCAGCTTAAAACTAAGGTAGAGAATGCTAAAATGTTATGTGTGGTCGGTCTTGTATGGATGTGAAACATGGACCTTGAAAATTGTTATATCTGCCCTTTCCTCGGCAGATATTAATTATTACAAATGTGTTTATTACTTTGAATAACCTAGCTGGATAGCTACGACTGTTTACTATTCGGGGGTAGGTATATCTCTGCGCTCCCACCTCGGGAGCTGGTAAAGTCTATCTCTAGTACCACTTCTTGTACACTAATGCCACCTGGTGAGCTATGGCGCAAGCTAAATGCTTACCGCCATCTATCGTATTATTTCCATATTAAATACCTATTTACTATACATTACAAAAATGAATACCATGAACAGGTTAGAGGCTTTCGAAATGTGGCTTCACCGCAGAATGTTCAAGGTTCCATGGACCGACATGATCACCAACACAGAAAATCTCAGGCGGGCTAGAGCAGATAGAGAACTGCTTACATTAATAAAAATCAAGAAAATTTCATATCTGGTTCATATACTTCGATGGGAGAAGCATCACTTGCTCCATTTAATATTGAAAGGCAAGATAGAGGGTCGTCGAGGGCCTGCTAGAAGACAAATGTCTTGGCTGCGAAACATACGAGAGTGGACCGGCATTAGAAGTGTGGAGGAGCTATTCCGGGCAGCGCAAGACAGAGAGACATTTTCAAGAGTGATCGCCAACGTCGGGGGGACCTGATAGGGCACACAAAGAAGAAGAATTATAAAGAATAATATTTTGTTTTTCGATAAATGCTTATTTATATACACGAGATAAGAAATAAATGATATGGTCATATTATTGCATATAAAAAATATATTAAAATGTTTTCAATGAAAACAGGTCAACATAATAAAACTGATATTACAATATTTGAACTATAACCAAGTCCACTTTCTTTAGGTAGCTTAACCACTCAGGCCAATTTGTTTGCTTTTTGGAAAAGTTCATATAGATCTCTTAGAAATCGTTGTCTCCCTTACTACCATTGTGAGAAATATGATTTTTTTTTTTTAAATAAAGACAAACATTCCCGGGTTAGGAATAACCCAACAATGTTTGAAAATCTCGACCACCACAGAAAGCCGAAAAAGTTGCTTGTAAACGGTTTTAGAAATAGAAAACATCGCGCTTTCTATTCAAATTGAAAAGTGTACTTCAAAAGTTAAATGTAGGTACACCTAAGTGAAGTTAAAGTTTCTGAAAGTAATTTGAAAAAAAATTATGAAACTGTGAATTTTTCATTAATTATTTTTACATGGAACGACAAAAAATATATAACACATATATTTTCTAATAAAATATGCTTGCGCATACATTTGATTTATAAAATTTATAAACGTATTTTATCACCTTTTAAAACAGTTTTCAGCTTTCTGATATGTTCAGAAATATTTCATTTATTTGGATTTTATTGCAAAACGGAAATATTTTGACACTTTGACAAAATATGGCCGAGGTCTGAGAGGTTAACTAAATCGCCATATGGATATCGTCCCTGGGGAATTCCATTATAACAATTTTAAGCTTTTTTCTACATATTTTTAATAATATTAATACAGTACAATCTCACTAATCCGGCACTTCAATATACCAATACGTCTAATAATCCAGCATCCTCCGCCCTCGACTCCCTCGCCCCTCTACGCCTATGCGCTCCACCGCCGCGTCGTCATCTAGCACTACTAGCTACTAGCTACTAGCAGTCTAACCTCAAAACTTATCTCATGTGCAAGTGCGTACTTATTTACTTGTTGTTTTGAAGTGAGAATAGTGTGTAATTAAAAATGTCAAGTAAACGGAAACACAAGACACTGGATTTCAAAGATAAAATGGACATTTTAACCACTGGAGCCCTTTTTGCCACAATATGGCACTATTTAAAATACCTCATATTGATTTGTTGCCAATTTTGGCAAATTTTCCCGTATTTGTAAGTAATTAAGTAGAATATTTAATTAAATGAAGACAATATTAGCGAAACTCAATTAAAATCTGAAGACAGAAAAATCAGAAAAAGATATTGGTATATAAAGATAGCAGCCAATAATATGCGCGTTAAGAAAATGAAGATAGTGTTGGTAGTTCTTAGTCGAAATACGATACAGTTAAAAGTGACCGAATTGGAAATGGGTTCCATAGCTCAATCGGTAGAGCATTGGCAGTGGCGTGCACAGAGTTTTTGATCAAGGTAGGCAGTGAGGCCGTTGGCGTTGCCTCACACTTCATACTTCAGATAACAACAGATATCACTGTCGTCACTGATTGCCATTTGCTAATTTTCAGTTTTCAGTTCCAGAAAGCACTGCCTAATGCTAACAAAAAAACCTCATAGAAGCAAATTAAAAACGACGGTTCTACTCTATGCTACGTGCGTTTCGTAAACATTGATATTATATCTTGTATGAAGTTAGCTCTAAGCAAAAATAATTCCTGCTTAAGCCACATTTTAAAGAGGCAGTCGGAGGGCACTTGTAGTTTCTAGTTACAGTTTATTTATTTATTTATTAACAGAAACAAACAGTACATTATTTACATTGGTGAAAAAAGTTTACAGTTAATAAGTGTATTTCAAGTTAGGTACCTATGATATGTTTCATTGAAGTATCTTGTTTATATTAAATTTTTACCGGGTGATGTGCGTTGTGGGAGGGGGTGTGTGTGTGAGTATGTTTGTGGATGTGAGAAGTGGTGATGTATGTATGTATTTATGCGCCTTGAACAATTTACATTACTGACATGATGCTCTTTTTAAATTTGGGAAGTGAATCGGAGAAAATGTCGATATTAGAATTTAGACAAACATTATTTAACATATGAAGAGCCACGTTTGTAGTGTGCCGTTTGATGTGGCGCTCGGGTAGTTTCGGTTGCTCAGCTTTGTCGCACTTATTTTTGAAAGAGTTTGTTTATTTTTAGCAATAATTTAATAAATTATAATGCTTATGTTTTACAAATACGTAGGGTAGGCAGTGCTTATGTGCCTATATGGAGTGCACGCCCATTAGCATTGGCCATGTAAGCTAAGGTATTTGGGTTCGAGTCCCAGTGGATCTTTTTCTGCTTTTTCTGTCTTCAGATTTTTGATTGAGTTTCGCTAATATTGTCTTCATTTAATTAAATATTATAATTTGAGTTTTTACTCATAAAGTTAAAAATAAAAATAAAAAATTAAGTGTAACTTTACGATTTTATTATATATTTTTTATAAATCCTACGAATATGTGATAATCGACAAAGATAGGCGAATTCATTGGCTATTTAGAACTCTAACCAATTTTTATGGCTTCACATTAAAATTCGGAGGTTTGTTTTTTTTTAATGTGGGCGGAAAATATTCAAAATGGTCACCAAAAAATCTCGAGCAATCGGAGAATTTTTTTTTTAATTGCGCTGTCGCTCCAGTGGTTATAGAAGTCAGATAGTGGGGAAAACATATACAAATTGGCCAAAAAATATGGTGTTGGGCGTGCTACTATACACAACCTTAAGAAAAAAAAGCAAAAGATGGTAGACCACGTGAAGATTATGGAATCTGGACCAGGAAAGCGTGATTTTTTCTCTATAATTCAGTAATCCGAACATTCCAATAATTTGGCACCCTCTGGTTTTTGATAGTGCCGGATTAGTGAGATCGTACTTAATTTAGATAGCCAAAGATTGGGAGGTACCACATCTAGTAACTTACGGCGATCCACTAGTACAGGAAAAAATCGAAATCGGAATTCACGCCCTTTTATGGGAGGAGTTTAAAAATACTTGAGAAAAAGCTTTTGGAAAGGTTGGAAAAGATATTTGAGTTTTTTTTTACATGTTGATTTCGTAAAGGCCTGTAAAAAACATTAATTCCTTTTTTATGCATTGTTTATTGTAATAAAACGGAATTTTTAAATTGATTTCACGAAAATAAGCGGCGCGGAGCATAACACGACTTCTCTCCGCTCCGTTCGTAGGAGTAATGACAGAAAATCTGGGCGGCTGCCAGTCGTTCTTCGGTGGACGATATAAGGTTCGCTTTGATATAACAAATTCGTCGACTGCCGTATTGTCGCCGTGATGTCAAAAATACCAATGCGAAAATGCATATTATATTTTATTTTGTGAGATTCGGGCGTAAATATCTTTTTTTTCGCGATAATTATATAAGAAACTGAATTTGCCACATTATGCAATAAAACCATATCCGAAAAAGTGTTTATAAGTAGGAGAGTTTTCAGTTAAAAATGTTTTTTATAGACCTAATACTTTATTTTTTTCTAAGCTTTTAAAAGACTTATTAAAAAAAATGACCGATATTTTTAAGGGCCAAGGTATGTTCTACACGCAGTATTTAATTGAAGCATCTATAATACTTTTAAGCGGTCAAATTTTCAAGACTAAAACATACGATTTTGTATGATTTTGCATTATTTAGTATGGCTTCATCTTAATACGACTAAAGCATTTCTAGAAGGTGTTTTGTCACCAACCTCCCAGGAAAGGGGTCAAAACAAATAGAAACCTTATTTTTAAATCGTGTTAGAAATAATAACAACAGCAAAAAATTATATTAAGAAATTGTCCTCGCCGGGATTCGAACCCTCGACCTTTGGGTTCCGAGAAACAGCCGTATTCATATAAGGCTCTGGGAACAACACAATAAATTCATACTCAAAACCTAACTAATTAACCATCATGCCGTTTTTCCGCAGGGGTAGGCAGAGAGGACGGACCGCCAAACAACTCGGTGTTGGCACACACTCTTTGCCTCACTCACATTCATAAATCGTCTCATACATTCTCTTCTATTATTCTTAAGGGTCGACCGAGATCTCGGTCTCGGTCTCGGTCTCGGCATTCTCGGCTACAAATTCTACCGAGAACTCTGTCTCGGTTCTCGGCGAAAAATCGCCGAGAACCGAGACAGTAACCGAGACCGTTGTAAGTAGGTACGGTATAGGATAATGGGATTCAAATCTACCGCGCGCGTCCAAATTCGTCACTTGGTGTCACGACAGCTCTAGAAAAAAGTAAATTCTTTTATATGTTGTTGTGATTAATTATAATTACTTTACTAGCCAGAATAACTACATAAACTTGTTAAGTGAATATTAAGATCATTACGTATTATTTTATACGTATGTTGGAAAGCTGGTAAGTGTACGAAGATTTTTTAGATTCACTGGCCACATTCATCAGAACTCAGAACACATCGATTCGCTGATTTGTATGTTCGTTGCTATTTTTCTTAGAACTTTTTTCATAATAAACTGCCAAAAACAGCAATGAACATACAAATCAACTAATCGACAATCTCAAATTATTGTTTAATTAAATATTTAATATTAGATACATTATATAAAATCTCAAATTATTGTTTAATTAAATATTTAATTTAAGATATATTATATAAAATCTCAAATTATTGTTAAATTAAATATTTAATATTAGATATATTATATAAAATCTCAAATTATTATATAATTAAACATTATAACATTCTTAAAAAAATAGTATATTATGCAAAAATAGCGCTATTTCATTTTTTTGTTCAATTTATCTATTCTCGGTCTCGGCTCTCGGTCTCGGCCGAGATTTTAATTTATTCTCGGTCTCGGTCTCGGTCTCGGCCGAGAACGAAAAACCTGTCTCGGTCGACCCTTAATTATTCTGACTTTTAACATGACGCGACTCAAGTATCTGATTCACTTGATCGTGCCATGTCTTCCTCGGGCGTCCCCGACTTCTTCTACCATTCACATTTAATAATAATAATAATAACATCGAATATATATAGCGCAGTTTTGTGATACTTCACTTCAAGTGCGCACATTTGCGTTGTATATTCTTCTTACACTGTTTTCTTTGTTCATTCGCTCTTCATGCCCAAACCATCTGAGGGTCCCTTTCTTAATCTTACTCATTATGCTTACATCAGCCTTACATTCTTTGCGGATATACACATCTCTCACACGATCATTTACCAAACATACGCCTCAGGGATCTCATTTCAACAGCATTCAGTTTACTTTCATCCTTCCTCTGCCAGTTCCATGCCTCACTGCCATACATCAGGGAAGGTACCAGGCTACCATTGTGGACTGCTAGCTTCGCTTTTTTTAAAGTTTTTTTATTAGCGTCAACGGCATTCAGTCCTCCATTAATGGAGTTACCGGCATTCACCCTTCTTTCAACTTGCTCAATTTTTTTTTTCATTCTGGGAGGCGGTTATGGGTACCACCGCTCCAGGAACCATTTATTGGATAACCAACACCTCTGCCGTAGGTCACCCAAAAAGGTTCACGCTATATTTGATGAATTAGCGGGAGTGCCTGAGTTCATGAAAACCGTGAGGATTGTCCAGATCTTAGCAGCCGATACGTCTACCTATCTGCTGCATGGCGGGCCGGATCGAGAGAAACTGAGAGGTTGAGGGAGGTCTTTTGCCCTCTCCAGCAAGAATCCCCCCATCCATCGCCTTGCACTGCAGTTGGAAGGATTGATTCATATGTCTGTCACTCCTGAACACACTGACCCCCAGATTCCAACCCACTACTCATACCTATTTCCTTCCCATAACTTTCTCTCTTTCCTTTCCTTAAAAAACCTTCTACATAGCATCCCCTAAGATGACATAGGCTCTGAGGGAAATTATTTTCTTCGGGGCCTCCTGTATGGAGCTTATGTAAAAAATAAAATAAATAAAACTATCCATATATAATCTGCCTATACAAAGAGATTTTCTGTTCCCTAAAAACGTTCTTCTATTATTTATGTTGGGTGGGTAGGAATCTGGTGGTCAGTATATCTAGGAGTGATGTGTGAATCTACCCCTCTCACTGCGGTGCAAGACTTTGGGTCGAGTAAGTCCGGCTGGAGAGGTCAAAAGTCTCCATCAATCGTCCCACAGCTGATGGACAGACTCATCCTCCGCCAACACCTGGACAAATCTTACTCCCTGAACCCGGGCATCCCTGTTTAGTCTATTTGTAGATACCCAATGATTGATTCCCGAGGCGGCGTTACCCACATCAGCCCCCCAAATTGAATCAGTCACAAAATAAAACATTTTTTAAATTTTATTTATTAACATTCAAACCTGCTAAACTACTTATGTAGTTTGTCAGCAGGTACATAATGACAACATTTTTGCAACAACATGGTACAATGGTAAACATTATGTAGGTATGTATAATGTTGAAGATAAATTAACAATAAAGATAGTTGGTTAAATTACAGAATAGTATAAATATAAATATGTAAAAAGCAGTATAAGCCTCCTATAAAAAACAAGTACAAATGAATTTAATGTGAGCAAATGAATATAATAACAAGTACTTCTATAGTTTAAATACATAAGGTAATACAAATTTATAATGATTTTCTATTTCCTTAGAATGTGAATTCCAATTAGGAAAACAAGGGCTTCAGTAGGGCATCAATATAAATCTTCAGTATCTAATAGCCATTTCCTTATATTATATTTGACTTTAGCTGTAAAAACGTTTATATTTTTAATTGTCATTGGCAGTGGCGGTTCTTCACAGGGGGACAATGGGGACAGTCCCCATCAGTTACATTGGAAACCTACTAAAGAAAATAACAGTCGATGCTTTGTCTTCACCAAAATTAATGAATTATTTAAAC
Organism: Limnephilus lunatus; assembly: GCA_917563855.2. NCBI lineage: Eukaryota > Metazoa > Arthropoda > Insecta > Trichoptera > Limnephilidae > Limnephilus > Limnephilus lunatus. The sequence continues at coordinate 104,805,182 of OU830592.1, read as the reverse complement.
ATAAAAGTAATTAACATTTGCAGAAATAAAATACAAACAATATTATTCCGGATGATTTTAGTAAGACCCTACGCGCGTACAGCGAACAATGACCAACGACCGGTCAGTGGTTGAGTGGGCATAGCGCTTGGGTCTCACCCGGACGTCGCATGTTCGATTCCTCGGCTGGCTAAGTCCTCCATCACAACACAAGCAACATTTTCGGCTTTCTGTGGTGGTAGTAGGAGATTTTCAAACATTGTTGGGTTATTCGTATCCCGGGAATGTTTTACTTTCTTTAAAAAAATAAAAAAAAAAAATGTACGTCGCAAAAAACAGCGGGTCTATTTCTCAGTGCGCAGAATCTAATGCGCACTTGGGGGACGATCCGAACTATCCCCATACTTTCCTTGCGTTGTTTCACGTTCGTATGCAACTGCGCATGCGCAGTAGTATGTGAATTCAAGTACAAGCGGGGACAATCCTTTGGATCCCCATAGAACCATTTGTTTGCGAAGTTACGGGCGGGAATCGCTCGCGTTCAAATTAGTTAGAAGGTAAAGCTTTATTTTTATTTTATTTTATTGTAAATTGGCATATAGGTATCTATAGACAATTTATATTATTTTGTGTTAAATATATCCGACTAGCATGATTAGACCATCAATTTTTTTTTTTTGAGAAATTTAATATTATATTCTACGGGTGGTGAGATTACGGTACAATACGTAAAAAACGTCGATCCCCACCACTAAAGAAGTGCTCGAGCCGCCACTGGTCATTGGTAGTTTATTAAATATTCTGGGTACAATATAGTTTAGGGTTCTTTCAGCGTGTTTATTGGTACATTTTGGAACCACCAATCCTTCATTTTGAGTGAATCTTGTATTAAGTTTATGGAAAACTCTTTTCCTATACAAGGAATCAGACAATATAATATGTTGACTTACAATAATCCTCTGACAGGTAAAACATTCAGAGCCTTGTATATTAATTTAGTGTTGCTTCTGTGTGCATTGTTATATTTATGGATTAACAATTTTGTAAGGGAGTTTTGTAATGTTTGGATATAACTTATATTAGTTTTACAAGAATGTCCCCAAGAAGTAATTCCATAACAACATTTTAAATGTATTATCAGCTCGTGAAAGGTCACATATGGAACATATCAGTTATTGATATACTCATCAAGAATTACTTCGGTTGTTTGACGTTGTTGAATTGTTATACAGAAATAGTGATAATTTGTTGCCATAAAGAAGCACTTCTGAAAATCTAGGGCCGAGGTCAGTATGCGAAAATCAAAAATGCCATCCCTATTAGTCTTTATATATTATAGATATTATAAAGGCGAAAGTTTGTATGAATGTGTGTTTGTTATTCTTTCACGCAATTAATACCAAATGGTATTTAAAAATTATTTCACTAATCGAAAGCTACATCATTTGCGAGTAAAATAGGCTATATATTGGTAAGCTCTGGCGTTATGAATAAGCTGTGGCGTTATGAAATTATTTATTATATGTTTATTGGCAAAGCGTGTTGCTAATTAAATGTTTGACGTGGGCTGTCATTTTGTTATTTGTTTAGGTTACTGTGGAGATTTCTTGGATAGCAAAAATTCAAATAGGAGTTATCTAATATGAATATTTAACGTACAAATATAAAATAGGTACTAATCTACATTTTGACCTACTATTATGAATGCGAAACGGCGCGCATTTGATTGATGATTGATTGGGGGAAGGGGGTGTGGGGGAAGGGGAAGGGAGGTGGGGGGGCGGTGGAGTGGGGTGGGGTTGGAGGAGTGGGGGGGGGCGAATATGCGAGCGAAGCCGGGGGCAAAAGCTAGTATATATATATATATATATATATATATATATAAAATGATTGTATATTTGCATTGTTTATCCCTTATGTATTGCATAGGAAATGTTTGAAACTTTCACTCTTGCGAAGGTTTCTGGATTATTACAACTACATAACAATAAATCTGAAAAGTTTTGTAACCATTAAAAAAAAACCCTTACGAAACTGTCAACTGTGTTACACTTTGAGAATGAGAAACATTTAGCAAGCCATCGATTGTTAAATCAAAATTCAATTTTCAAATAAAATCTTTAAATTAATGCATTTAATTGAAGTACTCACCCAGCCTTTAATTGAAGTACTCACCCATGATAGATAGACTTCAGATAATAATATCTACAGCCTGTATGTCGGACGAATATCTACAGTTCAAACTGCTGACTAATATCTATGGAACAGGTGATGTCGACGAATATCTACAGTAGTGGTTTTCAACCTGTGGTACGCGTACCTCTGGGGGTACGCGAAGCCAAATTGGGGGTACGCATTAACGTGGCTGAATCACTGGTTAAACTGCCCGAAGTCGTGTTACACTCTGTACAAAATTGCATTACTTAACCGCTTCTGTGCCAAGAGCGAGATATCTCGCATTCTTGGCCGTGCCCAGCAGGCCGGCCATAGAAAAATATCGAGTATTCTCGCTCTTTTTGAGCCTCTGTATCATACATATGTCCCATTTTTTTATTTATTTAAAATATGGAACACACAGAGAGATCTATTGGGATGATTTTAAATTTTTTTTTTTTTTTTTATTTTGGTTTTTTTTTTTTTAAATAAGATTTAAAAATGATTTATTTTGATTAAAAGTTCACGGCCTGCTGTGCACAGCTACACTTCTACCTACTAATTGTATTTGTGTGACTTGATTGCTAAATTTATGTAATAATGAGAGTATAAAAAATTACAAATGAAACACGTCTTTCATTATACGTGTAAAAAAGATAGATAGAGGGTACGGGGAATAACAAATTTGTAGTAAGAGACAAGGGGTACGCCGGCTGAAAAAGGTTGAAGACCACTGATCTACAGCGCTGGCGGAGGTTGGATTTGCAATTATGTACAAAAAGGTTGAAGACCACTGATCTACAGCACTGGCAGAGGTTGGATTTGCAATTATGTACAAAAAGGTTGAATACCACTGATCTACAGCACTGGCAGAGGTTGGATTTGCAATTATGTACAAAAAGGTTGAAGACCACTGATCTACAGCACTGGCAGAGGTTGGATTTACAATTATGTACAAAAAGGTTGAAGACCACTGATCTACAGCACTGGCAGAGGTTGGATTTGCAATTATGTACAAAAAGGTTGAAGACCACTGATCTACAGCACTGGCAGAGGTTGGATTTGCAATTATGTACAGCATATTGGCATAACGTAATATTGCGTATGCAGTTTAAATAACTTAATTTATGTTAAGTTAGGTTAGGTTAGGTTATATATATATAAACCCAATATTACATTTTACCAATATGCTACACATAACTGCAAATCCAACCTCTGCCAGTGCTGTTGCTGTAGATATTCCATAGATTATTCCATAGTCAGCAGTTTGAGCTGTAGATATTCGTCCTCACTTTGGTTCTCATAGATATTAGTCAGCAGTTTGAGCTGTAGATATTCGTCCGACATACAGGCTGTAGATATTAGTATCTGGAGTCTGAAACGTCACGGAGTTATGGAGTCATAACAGTAGGAGTTGCTAACGAACTTTACTTCAGTTTATTTACCTGGAAAATCCACAGTTCTGAACTCCTGCAACTTGCAGTGGGAGGTACTGAAGGTACTCGTACCATCGAAACAGATTGCATTGGCACTCCAAACATACTAAGGTTGGTCGTTCCAGAATGCGATTTTTTCTATTTAGTCTTAAGTAAAATAATTATTCGTAATATTCATGTTATTTTAGTTTAGCGTAGTTTCTCCTTTTTCAAATATGCAAACAAAATATTATCCCACGGTTTCTTCAAGTAAGGTCCCAACCTTGAGAAATAGTATGTATTCTGCCTGGTATCATATAAATGCATTGCCTTGCAAAGATTTGGAAGAAAGTGATTATTATTTAAATGGTTTTATTTTTAAGTAGGTATTTGCACATTTCAAATAGGACCCTCAAATAGCACCTATAACTATTTATGGCAGCCCCAAGGGAAAGTGTTTGCTGTCAGCCTTTTATGGCCCAAACTAAGAAGATCTTTTAAAATAGTAATATTTGCAATATTTATCTGTCCTTAAGTATTTTTGATTTAGTTTTATTGGTGGCCCTTTTCGGCGACTTTTGAGCAATTGTTTTATTGCTAGATTTTAAAATCCAGTTTTGGGAACTGCTAAAATATTCTGTTCCCACATTTAATGTACCATATTAATTATTTGTATTTGTATGTTTTTCTTTAAATATGGTGACGTTTGGAAGAGAGAGTTAGTGTTGTTATTACAGTGGAACTGGAAGGTACACGAGGTGTATCTTCAGTTGAGCAGAGGGAAAATAGGCCCTTTGCGTGAGTGTCGTTATTAACGATTGAATTGGGAGGTACAAGAAGTACCTACAGTTCGGTATTGTAAAAAACTGATAAAGATATCGAAGTAGAGACTTCGATAATTTGTCAGTGTGGTGTGATCGTGAAGATCAACCGATCAAAGGGTAAATAGACCCTTTTGTAATAATTGTATTTTTATTGCATTTAATAAACTGTGTTCAAGAAGAAGAAGTGTTTTCCTGCAGACTCCATTCTGTTGTGCTCTCGTACCACGATAGTAAGAAACAAAGGTGTTATTAGAGGTTATTATTGCAATTTTGCAAACCTATGATCACCTTACTTTAAATTTTTTTTTTTTTTTTAAATTAACTCCACACAGGAGGCCCTGAGGAAAATGATTTCCCTCAGGGCCTATGTCATCTTTGAGGATGCTGTGTGGAGGGTCTTTTTGAGGAAAGGAAGGAGTGAACATGGGTCTTGAAGAGACCCATGTTGTAGGAGGGAGGAAACACAGAGGCTGGTAAATCGTTCCACATCCGAGCTGTTGAACTCAAGAACGAGTCGTAAAAACGACCCGTTCTCATGTGACTAATGTCAACCGTGTACAAATGTTGGGCGCGTGTTTGGCGTGTTTCCCGAATATGCACCGGTGCCGAGGGGATCAACGACGCTAGTTCCTCGGAGCATTTTCCATTATAATACAAGTAGAACAAGGACAGCATTCCCACCTGACGCCTGTGCTCTAAAGATTGCAATCTGGGAGAATCTATCAAACGGACCGCCCGTTTCTGCACAGAGTCAAGGGTTTTTTAAGGTATTTTGGAGCTCCAGACCAGAGGTGGCTGCCAAATTCAACCGTGGGGGGCACTTGCGATTTGTACAGGGTTAGCAGTTGTATACTATTAAAGTATCTGCGGGCCCTGTACAGTACGCCCAGTTTCTGAGAGGCTAATTTAACTCTGGTTTCGATGGAGCCCCCATACCTGAGCTGGTCACTTAGAGTAACACCAAGCATATCAATGGAGGTCCTGTTCGAAGAATGCTTCCGTTGAAGGAGACTAGATTATCATTTCGATCCTTTTTAGACGTTATCAAACATGATTGGGTCTTTGAAACATTAAATTCGACGAGGTTATTCTTACCACAAGAGAAAACACTCTCGAGGTAACCGTCCATTCTCTGCTTCAAAGCCCTCCGAGCTATTGGGGTTTGTGTGCCCTTTGGAGGCTTGTCAAACAAAAAGCTATCATGGACTGTACTGTCATCCGCGTAACAATGAATCGGTGCACATGACAAGAGGTCGTTGATGTGCAACAGGAACAAAGTCGGAGACAGAACCGATCCCTGTGGGACGCCAGCATTTATCGAATGCGAGGAAGAGGTGAAACCGTCAGCAACCGCCTGAATCGACCTCCCCCTCAAAAAGTCGGCAATCCACGCACACAAGGATGCGGGAAGTCCGTACGAACGCAGTTTGTTGACAAGCGCTCGATGCCAAACCCGGTCAAAGACCTTGGAAATGTCCAGTCCAACCGTTTGGGTCTCACCAAAACGTTCCAGGCACCGTCCCCAAACATGCGTCACATACGCGAGAAGATCACCGCACGAGCGGTTCCGCCGGAATCCGTTTTGATTGTTGTATATATTTTTATATTATGTTTGTATTCTTTCTTATCGTAACTTATTGATAACACATATCTCACTGTCCTTAGATAAAAATTTTTTGCTCATATCTTTGTTTCATTTATATGCTTTTATTTCCATCGTAACTTTATTTGTTCTAGTTTTTTTTTTCTCTTAAAAAAATATAACAAATAAAGTGACATATGTAAAAAAGTTACGTATATAAAAAAAATAAATAAAAAAAACATTATTCATATATTGGGTACACATATTGTTAAAAATATTATGAACTAAATATACAATTTGGCTGTCCAGTTGGACAGACAAAGTATCATTTTGTAATGTATTGTAATATGTATGTATATAAATAAAGAAATAAAAGATTAAAGTCTCAAGTTATGTTTGCAAATCATCAAACACTGAAACAATGTTTTATTCCTGACCTAAAAATAAATGCTGCCCATTATAATATTATGTTACAATGCCAATTGGTGTTTTTAACAACAAACAGCGTTTCACGACTGAATTAACAGTAGTTTGATTATTACCGGTACGTATTATTAAATCTCGTTGTAAGAATGTGAACGAGGCAAGGAGTGTGTGTGTCAAGTTCGAGTTGTTTGGCGTTCCGTCCTCTCTGCCTACCTCTGCAGGCAACGGCGTGATGGTTAGTTGGTTAATTGTTATTGTACAAAATCCTAAATAATACAGTATCTTCCCGGTATCTTTTACAAAAAATAGATATTAGAGTTCCTGGTCGTAATAGTAGAAACGTATCCCTTTTTTATAACAGCCGCTCCAACACCAACTACTTACAAAATGAATTCATACATCGAGCCTGCCATTATAATAACACACACCTCAAATATATAGACATCTTCGGTATAACTTTTAACAAATTCAAAGCAACACTATTAGATAAATGGTGTAAGACCACCATTCAGAATTGAAACGTTGCTTGAAACGGCATTAGCCGTGTTTGGTGACCAGATCTGAATAGCCAGGTACTTCCCCACCTTTCTCTTCCCTATCTCCTTCCCCTCCCCACTACCCTCAGCCTCACAACATACCCCAATTGGGGATGCCATAGTCTCACTGGCTTCAGACGGGAGCAGTTGAGACTCTTGTGAGGTATTTATGTAAAAAAAAAAATGTAATGCATCACAACACACCCCTTAACATCCATATTTATATTTATTATATTATTAATAAGATTTCTTTTCCTAATTTGCAACAATATTCCCTAATTACATATTACATGCATATCATCCTTATAATAATAATAATTGGATAATTTATAGAGCGCCGTTTTTGTGAAAAATTACCTCAAGGGCGCTGTACAATTTATTCATAATTCTTAGGTTCTATCTAATTTTAATATTTACAAATGGATACAGAAACATACTTACCTGCAGGTCACTTCCGATAAACACTTTAATTAGAAAGTTTGTGCTTGGAGAAGATACGACTTTGCTCGCGGAGGACATTATATTTAAAACACTGGACATTGCATTGCTACCCCCATCACTATAAGAATTACATTTTAAAAGACTAGTGGCAAAAGTGGAGTTGATAATATCAAAATATGTATTTTAAAGGACTGGAGAATTTAGGACTCTTTAGGGCTGGAGAATGTTACTGAAATGACCTTTAAAAACGCTTACAAATAGTTATTTTTTACTTTTTTTTTTTTTTCTCTACATTTTTAGGTTAGTTATATACAGTGTCGCGGGCATTGAATGTGAAGGTGAAAGAATTTGAGTTTATGGATACGACTGTCTGAAAAGGTGATATACACCCAAAAAAGGTGATATAAACCCAGTTGGGAGAATACTCCCAACAAGATCATAAGCTTACCCTTTATTGTGTTTTTCTATATTCTTATCATGCATATTTAAGTATTTAGCTTCTCCTAACTATTTTTTTTCTTAGTTTTTTCTTTATGTTTTATTTTAACTTCTCTTAACTATTTTTTTTTTCTTAGTTTTTCTTTATGTTTTTCTTGTCTAGCTACTAAAAAAAAAAAAAAATTATCAGCGAAAACATGTTTTTAGGCTTACTGTTTTATTTTAGCTCTCTTTCTTTTTATGTATCTTTGTAAAGCTGTTTGTTTTCCAAATAAAGATATTATTATTATTTTTAAAAAAAAATTGTTTAATGTGCATACTTAAATACATACATACACACATATTCACACACACACACACCTTCCCACTACACACATTACCGGGTAATTACTTAATATGAACACCATAAATAAGACACTACAATTAAACACATAATAGGTACCCACCATGAATTATATTTTTTTATTGTAAATTTTCACCAATGGATAATATAATGTACTGTTTGTTTCTGTTGATAAATAAATAAATAAATTATATCGACGGCAGAAAGGCTAATTGACGTAACCAACATTTTGCCTATTTTTAAAAAAAACTGAGTCGATCTTTATACTTGAAGTTTATATATTATGAAAATTTGAAAGTTTACCCCTTTAAAAAACCACTGTTTTTTGCAGAAGTCCGACCATAAATTGACGTAAGTGATGGAAAATCAGACGTTTTTTAGTAAAATGCTGGTTACTCCCTTGAACCCGTGCGTATCCAATTTATAAGTTTTTATTTACTAAGAAAGATTATATGGTTACGTCAAATAGCCTTTCAGTGTTTTAGGAAACATTTTCACTTATGGCAAAAGGCTGACTAAAGTTTTAAGTTTTATTTGGATACATTAATCCTATAAGTTGTGCTTATTCCTATTAATTTGGTTTGTGCGTGCCTTGTGGGTAAATTGAATTTGGCACTTATTTTTTTTGGTAATTTTTGGAGATCGCTGGCAACGGTTAATATGCCCTTTTTAAAAAAAAAATCTTTTGATTTACCTTAATTACATTAAAAGGCAATTATTTGCATTGGGGGAAGTGGAAAATATTTCATTCTAAATTTTTTCTTGCCTTGACGCGAGTAGGCGTTATAAAGGGGCACTTTCTTTTGAATCACAAACCATGTTACACAAACCTAGCGTAGCCTCTAAACTACTTGAAAACTGGGATGTTTTTCTTGCCTTGACGCGAATAGGCGTTATAAAGGGGCACTTTCTTTTGAATCACAAACCATGTTACACAAATCTAGCGTAGCCTCTAAACTACTTGAAAACTGGGATGTTTTTCTTGCCTTGACGCGAGTAGGCATTATAAAGGGGCACTTTCTTTTGTATCACAAACCATGTAGAATGAAATCCAAAATCCAAATTGCCAGCGATCTCCAAAATTTACCTTTTTTTTACATTAGCTCCACACAGGAAGCCTCAAGGAAAAAATCCTCTAAGGGCCTATATCATCTTTAAGGATGCTATGTGTAGGTTTTTTTTAGGAAAGGAAGGAAAAATTTATGAGGGGTGGGGGGTTAATCTGAGGGTCAATGTGTCCAGGAGTGATGAACGTATGAATCCGTCCCTCCCACTGCGGTGCAAGGCAATGTTCCGAGCGAGTACGGCTGGAGAAGTAAAAGGGACTCCCTCAACCATTCTTTCCCGGTCCGGCCTGCCATGCAGCTGGTCCAGATCCAGACAAACCTCACCCAATGAACCCAGGCACTAGAGTCACCAAACGTAGCGAACCACTTGGGGTGACTTATGGCAGAGGTGTTGGTTATCCAATAAATGGTTCCCAATACCTATTATCTGCTATAACTGTCTTTCTTAGTTTCGACCAAATGCCGCGGTTGGAGTTTTTTTCCGATTTCCATACATATTTTCCGCGGTAGGGAGATAGAAAATTTCGGATGTGAGAAGTTGTGGATGGTGGCTCCTCAACCACTCCACGCAAATACAAAATAGTTATAATCTAAAACACAAATAATACACGAAGAACGCGGCTGTAACCATATAAATCCATTGACGTTTGACATTTTTGACATCTGACGGCTGACATTTGTAAATAAAACAAGAACAGTGCTGCCATACTAAAAAACTATTCTAAAAATATTTCCATTGTTTTTAGTACCTACGTAAATCGAAAGGAAAACATTTTTGGTTCTTCGATAATACTTTCTTATACAGGCATTGTCATGGAAATTATTCCCTCTATTTTATTTTTCATTATTATTATTTTCTAAAGTCGGGTTTTAATTATTTTCTTTGAATAAGAGGGAACCAGACACCCATAATTGAAAATTATTACGAGTTAGAAGGGAATGAAAATGGAAGAAGAAAGTACATTTTTATTTTTTAGTACGATATGCGGTAAACGATTGTATGATTATATTTCCATTGTTTTTTCACCATCACTCTTGGCTCTACAACCCCTGGTGAGACTTGGCCTCCTCAAGAGTCTTCCTCCACTCATCTCGGTTTTGTGCCAACTCTCTCCAGTTTAAAAGCTCCAAGTAAGATATGTCTTTGAGGACATTGTCGCTCCATCTTAATCTTCCCAGGCTCCTTCGCCCTATCGGTCTTGAGTTCAGCAGGGACTTTGGTGCTTGATGCTCGGTCATTATTTCCACATGACCCAGCCACTGAAGTCTTCCCAGTTTTATAAATTTTGCAATGTTTTGCTCCTTAAAAAGAGTATAGATCTCATTGTTGTAGCGTCTGCGCCAAAATCCATGTTCTAGATCCAGCCCGAAGATACACTTCAAAGTTTTCCTTTCAAAAACGTCCAATGCTCGCTAATTCCTCTTAGTTCGTACCCACATCTCAGCTGAGTACGTGAGCACTGGTCTAATAAGTGTTTTGTACACTAATACCTTAGTGTTTCTGGACAACAGCCTGGATTTTATCTGCTTTAATGTTTTTTAAAACTCTTATATTTACAAAAAAAGGTTTGTATAAAGTCTTATTGCGTGATTCTTTTTGTATTATTGCTTTTATCGCCTTTATTCGTTCCAAATAAAAGGATGTGAGAAACACAAACATCTAATATAAAATATGTTTTAAGTAACTACCTTAACTAGGTACTTATTTTGCATATTAAATAAAATCATATTAATATCGTTAAGTTGTCTGTCATTTCGATAGCCAACCCGAGAGCGGTATATTTATGTGCCAACCTGACAGGGAGTAAATTATGTCGCGGATGTGGGGCCACTCGTTCTTGTTTTCCTATGTTTCTCGTTCGTTTTGCGCGCAGATCGCCGTCATATTGTGTGTTTAAATGTGTCGTGGGTGAATTGTGTTAATATGGCGCAGAGTGCCAGCGTGCTTAGCTCGGATATATCCCGACGCAACCCGCAAGATGAGTACGAACTCATTCAGAGGATTGGTTCAGGCACCTACGGAGATGTTTACAAGGTAAGTTCAGACACGGACAACCGTGGCTCTCTAATTATCAGACCCCAACTAAATTAAACAGAGTACCATTAATTAGACAGCCAGTTATGTTTCGATTGTCTCAAAGATTTGACATCTTTTTGTTGGGAGTGTCCTAGAGGTTCTGCCATGACAGTTTTGTCCAGTTTGACGTTTCGACAACAATTTTTGTCTGCCAGTTTTCTGGGCAATTGATATTCCTACAGTGTAGGTTTGTGAAGAAACATGATACATTGATCCTTGAAAATACGAAACATGTAATTTGGTTGTCAATTATATTTGTTAATTTCATAATATTTTATGGCATATTAGTATGCATGCTGTCTGATGACAGATTCATACTTGCTCAGAAACATGACTACCAAATACATGGTAGATTCTCTCAATAGGTGGAATACAACTATTCGAATCGGAACTTGGGTAAAGTTCGGTTTATGGGCGAAATTCCTAAAAAATAAAACTAGTTATTTTTATACTAACTTTGGGCCGGGGAATCCGAATCTGAAAGAATTAGGTGGGGGCAAGCAAAAATAAACGAATTACACGACTTTAAAAATTTCGATACACAAACAATCTGCAATGAAATAATGACACATCTTTTTATGGGCGATACTCCGAAAGAAGAAATTTAGTTATCTTTATACTAACTTTGGGCTGGGAAATCCGAATCTGAAAGAATTAGGTTACACTCGGCAATATTAACTGAGTTAACGACTGTACAATTTTGAATTCACAAACACTATAAAAGGCCATTTTGAACGCTTTCTGACAATAAATATCATAGAAAAAAACCAAAGATATTACATATTAACATATAAAATTAAGTGTTGCCATTAAGCAATAATATCAATAACGTAAAAAAACATGTTTATATATTTCAGTTATTATTTTTTAATAAATTTTATTCACTTTTGTATCACAAACCATGTTACACAAACCTAGCGTAGCCGCTAAACTACTTGAAAACTGGGATGTTTTCTTGCCTTGACGCGAGTAGGCGCTACGAAGGGGGCACTTTCTTTTCTATCACAAACCATGTTACACAAACCTAGCGTAGCCGCTAAACTACTTGAAAACTGGGATGTTTTCTTGCCTTGACGCGAGTAGGCGCTACGAAGGGGGCACTTTCTTTTCTATCACAAACCATGTTACACAAACCTGTTATCTATTCACATTGATTCATATAATAACATTGATATTGGTGACCGGTCTACGTCACAACTTTTTAAGACTACGAATTTTCACACTTTTGGTCTAAGAATACGGTCGTTGAGATAGTCATAATTCATCAGGTTAATGTGAGTAAGTATCGTGTCGAGAGTTTTACGTTATTGATATTATTGCTTATGGCAACACTTAATTTTATATGGTAATATGTAATATCTTTGGTTTTTCTATGATATTTATTGTCAGAAAGCGTCCAAAATGGCCTTCTATATTGTTTGTGAATTCAAAATTGTACAGTCGTTAACTCAGTTAATATTGCCGAGTGTAACCTAATTCTTTCAGATTCGGATTTCCCAGCCCAAAGTTAGTATAAAGATAATTAAATTTCTTCTTTCGGAGTATCGCCCATAAAAAGATGTGTCATTATTTCATTGCAGATTGTTTGTGTATCGAAATTTTTAAAGTCGTGTAATTCGTTTACTTTTGCTTGCCCCCACCTAATTCTTTCAGATTCGGATTCCCCGGCCCAAAGTTAGTATAAAAATAACTAGTTTTATTTTTTAGGAATTTCGCCCATAAACCGAATTTTTTCCCGGAACTTTGCTTGAAGTGGCTTTAACTGTGTTTGGTGACCAGATCTCCCCAACCATAGTTCCCAACTTTCCTCTTTCACATCGTGTTCCCTTGGTCACCCCTTATAGCCTCACAACTTACCCTGATTGGCGTTGCCATAGTCCCACTGGTTCTGGGAAGCTATGCAATATTCACAATAAAAAAACTTACAAGAGCGCCCCTGACTGCACAGTGGAAATAGATAGGGGAAATCGAGTACGGGGGCTCCATCGAAGCCGGAGTTAAGTTAGCCTCTCTGAAGCTGGGCGTACTGTACAGGGCTCGCAGATACTTCAATAGTACACAACTGCTAACCCTGTACAAATCGCAAGTGCGCCCTGCGGTTGAATTTGGCAGCTACCTCTGGTTTAGCCCCAAAATACGCTGACCTAAAAACCCACAATAACTAACAGATTGCAAACTTTAGAGGAATGCTGTCCTTATTCTACCAGTATTTCAATAAAAGATGCTCCGAGGAACAAGCGTCATTGATCCCCTCAGCACTGGGCTGCTACGGCTGCCGGTATACACGCTAAACAATGACCTCTGTTTTTTTCGTTATTGTTTTTGGGGTGTTATGCCGTGTTGCGCTACTTCTTTCTTTAGCCGACGTTTCGGACAGCGTTGCAGTGTCAGTGACAGATCTGGATCTGTCGGATTTGCCCTGATGATGGACACTGCAACGCTGTCAGAAACGTCGGCTAAAGAAGGAGGTAGCGCAACACAAAAACAAATAACAAAAATGCTTTTGGCCATGAAAATCTAAAAACGTAAATGGCCTCTGTATTTCCTCCCTCCTACAACTTGGGTCTCTTCAAGACCAATGTTAACACCTTCCGCTCCCTAAAAAGACCCTCCACACAGCATCTTCTAAGATGAAATAGTCCTCGAGGAAAATTATTTTCTTCGGGGCCTTCTGTATGGAGTTAATGTTAAAAAAAAAACAACTATATTGCCACTTGGCTGGTCTGAGTTGTGAGGTGGGTTAAGGTTGGGATTGTAGGAAGGGATTTATTTATGAAGGTCTTGAAAAGGTTCAGATTATATGAAAGAAGAAAAACAAATGCTGGTAGCTCGTTCAGCATGCGATTCGACTTATGCAAAAACTAGTCAAAGAAATGATCCATTCTCATGAAGCCAACTTTAACTGTGAACAGGTGTTCTACTTGTGATTCTAAATCTGATTTTGTGTCACTTCACCATTGATTAATTAAAAATAATATATACTTAGTATATTTGTGGCACGTTCCAAAGTGAAAGATACTCTTAATATCGCCCTGGTGTAATTTCACCATTCAAAACTGAAATAGCTTCAGCCGTATTTAATGACCAGATCTGAACAGCCGGGTGCTTCTCCACCCTTTTCTTCCCACTCCCCACTACCTTCAGCCTCACAACATACCCCAATTGGGGATGCCATAGTTTCACTGACTCCGAACAGGAGCCGATGGAACTCTTGTGCAGCATTCACATAAAAAAAAAGTTTTAAGTCAGAGTAACAGAAGAGTATGTATGAGACGATGTATGAATGTGAGTGAGGCAAAGAGTGTGTGCCAAGACCAAATTGTTTGGCATTCCGTCCTCTCTGCCTACCCCTGCGGAAACGGTGTCATGGTCACTTAGTTAACAAACGCCTAAAGAGTTTTTTTTCTTTTTTTTTTTTGTAAAATGTTTCTAAAGAAATTGATACTTTTAAAATAAACTAAACAAGGTACAACACGGCATAACACCCCAAAAACAAATAACGAAAATGCTTTTGACTGTGAAAATCTAAAAACGTATCAAAAAAGGTAGTGTCAATTTACAGAATCTTGCTTTAAATATGCTGAATTTGTCATGTCGTTAAGAATTTAGACTGATGTGATATATTTTTGCAACATGTGCATGTTTATTTGTATAGAAACTTAACCTCTCAGAAAAAACGTGATAATATTTGTGTTATTTACGATTTTTACTAAAAGCTTCATAAATCACGTTTTGGGAAACATAGCCTCATTCTAAAAACTGTTTTGGGAAAGGTTATGAAATAAACTTTTAAATTGTATTATTACAAATAATAATAACATTTGTAAATATTTAAATTTAGAATGCAAACATAAAAAAATTGTAAAAATGATTCACGTGATGTTTTATGTGAAAACGGTACTAAAATCACAGATTATGTAAAAAAAAACACTTATTCTATCGTATAAATGTATAATAAACAATTTTGTCACCTCACTTTTTTACCATTTCATACAAAAATATTTGAATAAAAAACTAACAGTGTCTTGAACAAATGACAATCAAACAATATGGAGGTTCCATTCGGTTCAGATAATTAATCTCTGTGTTCCATAGATGTTAATGAATATTATTTGAATACAGAAGCGTAGCGTTGTTCATTATCGATATTCCGTTTTTTATTTCATGGTACTTAATCCGTATACTAGTGATGGAAATAAATCAATTTTCATAAAATCTCGCGCGTTGAGTCAAAAGACGATCTAATGTCTTGACCGCTATTATTAAAATCACGTTTTTTGACGCTCTAATGTTCCGAGTGGTTAAGAGCGTCTCATGTTACAAAAGCTGTTAATATAAATAACTTTCAAATTTGTTTTATAAATATTTTCCATTGAAACCAGTGGTGGAGTTGTGTCTGTAAAGAAATAATATTTACAATCGCAAATTTCACTTTATATACAGGGTGTCCGGGAGTAAAGTGCATTACCTTCGGGAGCTGATTCTACACGATATTATAAATAAAAAAGATAAATAACTTTTTTCGAAATTCCAACTTTTAGTGGTAGTTTTGTGGTAAAAAGATAAAATTAGATTGGCGTGTGCCATCAGCTACATTATTTTCCGCTGTTACGATACAATGTTATGTTGCCACAATCGTGCCCGGCAGGCTCTCAGCAAGTAAGATCGTACCTCACACTAAGGATTTTTAGTAGGTACGTCTTTTTGTATGGGAAAAAAAAAAGTTGGAATTACGGAAAAAGTTGTTAATCTTTTTTACTCCTACATCATGTAGAATGGGAGTGTCTGGACCTAAGGCTTGGAATAAACTCCCCCCGGAACTTAGATGCATAACAAGCCCAAAAGAATTTTGGTCCAAATTAAAAACATGGCAGTGAGGCATGGAACTGGTAGAGGAAGGATGAAAGTAGACTGAATGCTGTAGAAATGAGATCCCTGAGGCGAACGTGTGGTAAAACCATGTACGATCGTGAGAGAAACGTGGAGATCCGCAAAGAATGCAAGGTTGATGTAAGCGTGATGTGTAAGATTAAGAAAGGGACTCTCCGATGGTTTGGGCATGTGGAGCGGATGAACGAGGAAAGGAGTGTAAGGAGAATATATGACGCAAATGTGAATGGTAGAAGACGTCGGGGACGCCCGAGGAAGACATGGCACGACAAGTAACCTCAATAGCTCGGAGGGCTTTGAAGCAAAGAATGGACGGTTACCTCGAGAGTGTTTTCTCTTGGGGTAAGAATAACCTCGTCAAATTTAATGTTTCAAAGACCCAATCATGTTTGATAACATCTAAAATGGATCGAAATGATAATCTAGTCTCCTTCAACGGAAGCATTCTTCCGAACAGGACCTCCAAAGATATGCTTGGTGTAACTATAAGTGACCAGCTCAGGTATGGGGGCTCCATCGAAACCAGAGTTACGTTAGCCTCTCAGAAACTGGGCGTACTGTACAGGGCCCGCAGATACTTTAATAGTACACAACTGCTAACCCTGTACAAATCGCAAGTGAGCCCCACGGTTGAATTTGGTAGCCACCTCTGGTCTGGAGCTCCAAGATACCAAAAAAAACCCTTGACTCTTTGCAGAAACGGGCGGTCCGTTTGATAGATTCTCCCATCTTAACAGACGGATTGCAATCTTTAGAGCATAGGCGTCAGGTGGGAATGCTGTCCTTGTTCTACCGGTATTACAATGGAAGATGCTCCGAGGAACTAGCGTCATTGATTCCCTCGGCACCGGTGCATAGTCGGGAAACACGCATCCAACATTTGTACACGGTTGATATTAGTCACATGAGAACGGTCGTTTTTACGATTTGTTCTTGAGTTCAACAGCTCGGCTGTGGAACGATTTACCGGCATCTGTGTTTCCTCCCTCCTACAACATGAGTCTCTTCAAGACCCATGTTAACTCCTTCCTTTCCTCAAAAAGACCCTCCACACAGCATCCTCAAAGATGGCATAGGCCCTGAGGGAAATTATTTTCCTCAGGGCCTCCTGTGTGGAGTTAATGTAAAAAAAAAAAAAGTTAATCAGATACTTGAGTCGGGCCATGTGAAGAGTCGGAATAATAGAAGAGCATGTATGAGACGATGTATGAATGTGAACGAGGCAAGAAGTGTGTGCCAAGATGGAGTTGTGTGGCGGTCCGTCCTCTCTGCCTACCCCTGCGGTGAAACGGCGTGATGGTTAGTTATTTAAGTTAAAAACCTACCTTTTTGGGCTCTCATACCCTTAAGAGCGCATAACCAGCCAGTGGACGAAAATCCACATTTCGTCGAAAGATGTTCTTACGATCGTACAAGGCGGTTCCAATGAGAAAGATAAGGTATTCTCCGTACCAGCTTTTTAAAATTATAACTCAATATCGATTTTACTTCATTCCAAAGTTGCTTTAATTTATACCTGCATCCAAAAATGCTGAAAGGCGTGACGATAAAACTATTAAAATTATGTACTTTTTGTAATTATTTTTTGATCATAAGTATTTATCATTTTTCAATAATGTCTTAGCAAAATTAGAATGTAAAAAAAATCTGAAATATATTAGTCTGTAAGTGCGCAAATAAATGCACAAACGGACCAATTTTCGTCAAGAAAAAACACATGTACTTATATATTTTTTAATAATTTTATTTAAACTAAAATTAAAATTCTGTTACATACATTTACCAGATAATATATTGATTTATTTTACTGCATGATTATATGATTTGAAATGGGTGTTGTATAATACATGTACTTTTTTGAAAATTTAACAAATCCGCCAACGACCTATGGTATAACTTTATTATACTAAAAATTATGATTTTTTCTGAAAATTTAAAACATACGTTTACTAGATTAAAGAACAATCTTTCAAAACCAATTTATATTTTTATGTGGAAAAGAGTCAATACGTCTAAACACTGATTTAAAAATGACATATTTCTGGTGTTCTCTGGTAATACACTCTTAAATAAAAATACCTATCGGAGAGTATCATAAAATTTTGCTTTTGTTTTCAAAATACGCTCATTACAGAACATATTTTATATTATAGTTCCCAATTATGTCCTCTGCGTGCAAACTGTGTCTTAATTTCTCTAAATAAACAATAACAGTGTTAATCTCTAGTGACCCTCCAGGTAAGTATGGTCTTGTATATATTTTCTGCCTGTACAGTACATTTTTACAGCAGCATCGCGATCATTGGTCAAATCATTGTACATATAATTACGTATCGGTGATCGATGAACCGGTGGATGCAATTTTTAGCCATAAGTTGTTGTTGTGGTTTGTCTAATTTGTAGTTAGAAATAAGATTGTATAAACGTATTACAAATTTGTACAGCGCCCTTGAGGTGATTTTTCACAAAAACGGCGCTATACTTTATTACGGTGCTCCAGATTTTATGTCCGGGTTAAATCTTTCCCAAATGAAAGACTAAACCCTTCCACACACTTTTCCACAAATGATAATCTAGTAAATTCACGCAATGTAAGTGCACTATATAAGTATAATAAATACAAAACAATACAAGAACAATACGTCAATCCACCAGAAACATAATGGGAAAATATTTCACCGACTCCAGATATTTTCATATCAGAGGGTTCGGCTCTGATGAAATCCTAACTGGTCCAATAAATCCTACTGATCCCTCAATATAAATATTTAAAAAATCTTTCATAATCCTACATGTATTTAAAATGACCGACTTTTTATGTACAAATTTTTTGACAAATCTAATACGCCTAAATTTTTAATGAGAGAGCTAGGTATAATGCCAGTAGCCGAAATAACAAATGGTAATATTTTTATAGTCTGAGAATGCCAAATTCTTTTAATCTCATTTCCTAAATCTGTATATTTTCTTATTTTTTCAGAAACAGTTTTCTGAATATTACAAAAATTTGGAATAGCGACATCAATGATATAAGTTATTTTCTTAATTTTGTCATGTAAAACTATATTGGGTCTATTATGACTAATTGTTCTGTCTGTTAGAATAGTTTTATCATAATAAATTTTATAAAATTCATTTTCTAAAAATGAATTTGGTTCATATTCATAATATGGTACATTACGGCAGTCAATCAAGTTATGTTTAGTTACCAAACTTTGGTGAATTATTTTTAAAACTTGATTGTGCCTAAATGTATACTCGGACGGCGCTAATACAGAACATCCCGATATAATATGTTCTATAGTTTCCGTTTTTAATATATTATTAATCACCTCCCGAAGTTAATGCACTTAACCCCCGGACACCCTGTTTAGAAGTTAATGCACTTAACCCCCAGACACCCTGTATAGAAACACTTCTGCTAAAATGTAATATTCTATAAAAATGTTTGTGTGAGTCATTCCATCGATTACTTTCCGAGATTTGTGGACACAAAGACACGGAACCTAAATTTTTATATATATATAGATTTGTTGTTGGTTTAGGGAAAATACAATATACCTATTTACACAATATATAACTTAGTTTCGCCGAAGGGGTGTCCAGAGAGGATGTACCGCTGAATAACAAAAGTATAAAACATATTTTCATACAAATCAAGGATAAAACTACTTGTCTTTTTCTCAATTTGTGAGGTGAGTATGGGTACCGCCGCACCGGGAACCATTTATTGGATAACCAACACCCCTGCCAAAGGTCACACCAAGTTTTTCGCTATGTATGGTGACTTGGCAGGGGTGCCCGAGAGGTGAGGTTTGTCTAGGTCTTGGTGAAGAATGCGTTTACTCACATACTGCGTGGTGGGCTGGATTGGGATATACTGGTTGAGGGAGACCTAATCTAGAACTCTCCAGCCAGTGTCTCTCTACCCATCGTCTTGCACCGCAGTGGGAGGGATGGATTCATACGTCCGTCAATTCTAGACGCATTTACCCCCAGATTCCTACCCACCCCTCATACCTTTTTTCTTCTCAGAACTTCCACTACTTCCTTTCGTAGACGGACGTATGAATCCATCCATCCCACTGCGGTACAAGGCGGTGGGTTGAGAGAGTCCTGCTAGAGAGGCCAAATGGTCTCCTCCGATCTGACCTGCCACGCAGATGGTGGGCAGACGCATCGGCCTCCAAGATCCGGGCAACCCTTACCCCATGAACCCGGGCACCCCTACTACTTGGGGTGACAATAAAAGGTTCTCGGGGCGGCCATACTGGCCTCCCAAATTGATAATCACAGATCAAAATTCTTGCATTATTCCCCGTTTTGGGAATATTCCCCAAATATGTATTCCCGGGAATTTACCCAACACTAAATGAGACTACAATAACCCCAAAATAGAGATGTCGTGAGGCTAAGGAGGGGAAGGTATCGAGATGGGGAAGAGGAAGGTCTGTTCAATAACTTTCAAAGTTTCAGGGTATAAGGGTTAGGTAATGTTGCTGTAGAACTATTCCCTCAGATATCGGGCATATTCTTCAGAAAGTCAGAATATTTCCGCTTTGCAATAAAATCCAAATAATTGGAATGTTTCTCAATGTATCTGAAAACTAAAAACTCTTTTTTGAAAGGTGACGAAATACACTTCTAAATTTTATAATTAGAAATACTTAATTAATTTTTTAATGCAAATTAAAAAAAAAAACGTAATTCATATTTTATTAGACAAATGTATTATAAACGTTATCTTCATCTCACTTTTTGAAGTAAAACTTCTTTACGCGCGCTAGACTTGGGGAGTAAGCTGGTGAATGCGTTACGAGAGCGTTACGAAAAGTGTGATCGGGAGAGGTGAACAGAGAAGTTGAGAGGGAGATATAAGTTAGTGAAGGTAGAAAGAGAGAGAGTTACGTTTTGTATTTATACTGTAGGGGCAAGAGAGAGAGGTGCGAGCACACATTTTCGTTCTCTCTTTCTCTCATAGCCAGTTACGTTACACAGTGCAGGCCTATTGTCTGTATAACACTGTAGGAGCAAGAGAGAGCAGTGCGCGCGCACATTTTCTTTCTCTCTTTTTTTTTATAAGTTAGTGAAGTTTTACTTCAGTTGTGTGGTCATAAATCACACTCTTTTTTTTTGTCATTCTATGTAAAAATAATTACTTATTAATAAAAAATTCTCAAAGTTTCATAAGTATTTCAAATTGCGATCCGAAACATTGGTTTCACAAAGGTCTATAGGTATAAAGTATGGTGTTTTCTCTTTCCAACACCATTTATATCACATTTCAAGGGAGACACAACGATTTCTATGAGTTGTTCCGAAAACAGAACAAATAGACTTGACAGGTTAAGTGTGGTATTTTTTTCTTTCTTACTGTTTAGGCCATACTTCTCACCAAGATAATAAGGGAGACACAGGGATTAATGAGACCTATATGAGTTGTTCCCAAAAGCCAACAGATTAACCTGAGAATTAACAGTTTGTCAAATAAGAATAGAAAACATATGAGGGCGGCAATACTAAAAGGTGGTAATGTATGGCTGTGTAATCTAAATTTTTGTAAAAAATTAAAAGTGAAAAAAATATTTTTTCACTGCAATATAGATACCCACTGATTTCAAAATTAAAATTGCTTATAGGTATATTATACCTTTGCAATTTCGTGTTAACATTATGAAAAATAACGATATTGTAATAAAATATAAAGCACACTTTAGAAATTGCTTACATTTTTTTATGTAGCATTGCCCGGGCTTTAGATCATGTCTCTAATTTTAGATCTGAATATATTTAACTCATTCAGATCTAAAAGTAGTGTAACTAAACTCACCATAAGTGATTCTTCCTTTCTGCCTACTGTTAACCCTTCAAAAATTGGCATTTTTTTCGGTTGATCAAAATATTTTCGCTTTACAATAAAATGCAAATATTTGGAATATTTCTGAGCACATTTAAAAACTAAAAACTGTTTTAGAAAGGTGATGAAATACGCTTTCAAATTATATAATTCAAAATAAACATATATTTTTTTAATTATAAAATTTTTGCACACAAACATAAAAAAGTTTTAAAAATGGCTCATCTTACGTTTTTTCTAACTTAAGTTACAGATAATAGAAAAAATTAAAAACACATACATGTTTTATTAGAAAAACGTATAACAAACACATATTGTTATCTCACTTTTTGTCGCTCTATGTAAAAATAATTTATAAAAAATTCCCGAAGTTAAAATTTTTTTTTTCGGTTTGCGATTCAAAACTTTGTATACATAAAAGTGTAAATTTTACTTTTTTGGTGGCTATTTTTTAGATTGGAATATAAAGCGTGGTGTTTTCCCTTTCTAAGACCGTTTAGAACATATTTCTCACTATGATAATAAGGGAGTTTTATACAAGACCTATGTGCGTTGGGACAAATATGGTCTCCTGCCATTCTAAGGGTTAAATTGCACTGCAAGTGAGATCCCTGAGGGAAATGTGTGATAAAACCATGTACGAGTGTGAAAAACGTGAAGATCCGCAAAGAATGTAAGGCTGATGTAAGCGTAATATGTAAGATTAAGAAAGGGACGCTCCGATGGTTTGGCCATGTAGAGCGAATGAACGAGGAAAGGAGTGTAAGGAGAATATATGAAGCAAATGTAAATGGTAGAAGAAGTCGGGGACGCCCAAGAAAAACATGGCACAACCAAGTGAATCAGATACTTGAGTCGGGCCATGTCAAGAGTCAGAATAATAGAAGAGCATGTATGAGACGTTGTATGAATGTAAACGAGGCAAATAATGTGTGCCAAAACCGAATTGTTTGGCGGTCCGTCCTCTCTGCCTACCCCTGCGGGGAAACGACATGATGGTTTGTTAATTAAATTCAAATTTATGTTGAATTAAATGAAAGCAAATCACTTTGTAAAACACCATTTAATCAAATTTATGTTATTAACTAGGTACTTTAACAACAGTGCTTCTTCAATTCTAGTTCCATTTTTAATATTTTCTACTCTTAATTGACAGACTATAAGTGAAATGAAGTCACATTTGAATGAGGCTTTGAATTCTACATATGTAACACTATTGCAGTAAAATTTTCACAGTTGAGTGCACAAATGTTGGATATAACTTTGCTGTTTACTCGCGTATGAAGTTATGGAATAAGTATGATCAGCCTTGACTGCATTAAGCTGCGTAATAATTTGCCTGTTAGTTATTTCACATTTTAATAATTAATAATTATCAGTTGAATTAGATTAAGGGCCTGTTGTTTAACAGAAATTCATTCAAGGCTATTTTATTTATTAATGTCCTTTAAGTAAAAGATTAGTAAAAGATTATGCAATATTTATTGTACATTAAGCGATTTAATGACGCCAGAGCTCACTATTGTATATAGAAACCATCGCGGGCAAGCGCACGTCAAATCCCCAAAGTTTCATTGCAATGAAAATTATGGAAAAAATCATCCTTCACATTGATAAAAAAAAGTGCTTCGTAGTGTCTCCGTTCATGTCTACTTTAGTTTGGTTTCAGTTCTACCACGTGTGAATCGTACACTCTGTTTTTTTTTCTTGATGACTTTTAACTGTTAAATTATTTAGTTGATTGGTTGATTTTGTATGTGGATAAAAAATAATAATTTTCATTCAAGCACCTTTTCAAACATCACCTAGAAGCTGTACAAGCAGAATAATATTGTTTTTTTGCCAAACGTGGACACTTTGTGTGTATTGTTCTATGAAAGAAATATTTATACTTGCTAGTTCCCGGCATGCGTTGCAGTGCCATTTAAATAAAGAAATCATTTCTCCCTGCGTGTCCTTTCATCCCCGTTCCCGTGTTCCCCCTCCACCTTTACCGCCTTCCTCTCTCCCTCGTACCCCCCCCCCCCTACTTCGTAGCCCTTCACCCCTCCCAGATTCCCCTCCTGTCTCCCCTCCCTGCCGCTAAACTACATGGAATACCCTCATTTTTCACATGCCACTTATTACAATTTTTTTATAAAAAAATGATAATGCCAGAGCACACCAGTGTATATAGAAACCTTCGCGGAGGTTCGTACAATAACTCACCAGAGTTTCATCACAGTCGGATGAATAGTATAGGAAATAATTTCATAATGCCAGAGCTCTCTGTTATACATAGAAAGCATCGCGGGTATGCGCACTTTAACTTACCAAAGTTTCATCACAATTGGATTAATAGTATTTATAGGATATAATTTCATAATGCCAGAGCTCACTATTATACATATGAACCATCGTGGGCATACGCACATCAAATCACCGAAGTTTCATTGCAATCGGATGAATAGTAGGGGAAATACTTTCATAATACCAGAGCTCACTGTTATATACAGACACCATCCGCGGGCTTGTGCACATCAAATCCCCAAAGTTTCATCTCTATCGGAAGAAAATTATAGGAAATAATTTCACAATTCCAGAGCTCTCTGTTGTATATAGAAACCATCATGGGCATGCGCACATCAAATCACCAAAGTTTCATCGTAATCAGATGAATGGTTTAGGAATGCATAGGGGACAAACAAAGAAACATTAATTTTTTTGTATTAAGACTAGCTGCTGTCCCGGATTTTACACAGAGTTTTTCGAAATCTAATGTAGACAGTAACCTTCTTCTAGTTTTGAAGAACCATTCTCAGAATAAAACTGTTGATTTGGATAAAAAACAATGTCAGACCGCCTGCCACAGACACTCTTGTTCAGGGATGAACTTGACTTACTTTAACCAATGATTTCTGACATTATTTGGATTAAAAAATTTAACTAAATGAATTATTGGTCTTCAGTAAAAATTTTTTTTTCAACACGCAACGTTTTTAATTTCTAAATCATAAAAAATCAGCATGTATCGGACAGTTAGGGTCGAGGTAAGGGGTTTTTCGGTTACTTGTCCGAGTGATTAGTGATGAGATGAGAAAATCTCCAAATAATATCGGGAATTACTGGTAAAGCTAAAGTAAGTCAAGTATATCCGTTAACCACTTCGACCCATAAGCGTGTTTACACAACAATATAGCAATAGCTTCTCTGTTCCCACAGAGATCGTTATAACTCTGTTATTGTTCTAGTGACAACCCTAAAACAAAAAGCAGAAGATCCATATTGAATCAAGCTTCACATCTCTTTTATTTTTTTTATTATTGTGTATTTTATTTAGATATAAAATTTGACATCTTATATCTAATGTTTTCTTTTCTATGACTACTACAATATTATTTGACTAAAATTTGGACTTTACAACATTAAGACATAATCCACGAAAAACTGCAAGACTTTTAGCCTCCTTAACATTTACAGGGAGTTCATTGAACATTTTAAAACCTTTATGATAAATATTATTTTGTGTTCCCGATAAATTTGTTTTAGGAAGCCTAAAATCGTTGCAGTTTCTCGTAGGATAACAATGAACTGTACTGTTGATTCTAACATTATTCAACATATAATTTGGTAACATTTTATTTTTTAACTTATAAATAAAAACTAGGGTATTGAAAAGTAATCTTTGCCACACACTTAATATATTGAGTTGGCGTTACATGGTTTTTATCCTGGTATATCTGCTACAGCACAATATAGACCTCATGCCAAGG
This sequence comes from Limnephilus lunatus, assembly GCA_917563855.2. Taxonomy (NCBI): domain Eukaryota; kingdom Metazoa; phylum Arthropoda; class Insecta; order Trichoptera; family Limnephilidae; genus Limnephilus; species Limnephilus lunatus. The sequence continues at coordinate 104,779,401 of OU830592.1, read as the reverse complement.
CCGTAGCCAGGGGGGGGATCGAGGGGGTTTGATCCCCCCCCGAAATTGACAGTACAGTGCGCCGAAGATTTTTTGAAGATTTTTTAACTTTTAACTTTTTACCTTTTTCAACAGTTGAAAACACAACAGGAAAGTATTTCGCTGATGCAATTTTATCTGAATTAAAATCTTTGGGTGTAGTTTGCGAATATTTAATCGGACAAGGATATGATGGAGCTTCTTCGACGAAAGGAAATTTTAAAGGTGTGCAGGCAGTAATTTGTAAGTCACATCCAGAAGTCTTATACGTTCATTGCTGCCCATACATTCGTTGAATTTGGTTCTATGCCATTCTTGCCAGGTTCAACCTATTCGAAATTCTATTGGTACTAAAACATCGATTGGAAATTTTATCATGTCCTCGGTAAAATGAACTGTTAAGTGCTTCGAAGTAAATATTGAAAAAAATTTCCCTGAAACATAATGGAAAACCCTTACGGCAATGTGCGAGACATTGAAAATCATGATGGGTTGATAAGATTCAAGCAAATCTATAAAGTTATTGTTGATACATTCGAAGACTTAAACAGTGACATGGATTATGAAGAAACACCATCATTTCTCAGACCATTTCAAGTAAATTTGCCATAAGCTTATGTTGCTTAGCCACTGGAGCGAACACGCGAAATAAATAAATTTGCCTCGATTGCTCGCGATTTCCCAGAATTTAATTTTTTGTAATCATACCTTCGAATTCTAACAAGGAGACATATAAACTTGTTTATATAGTGCTATATGGTCAATGATTGACATGTATTTTACCGTTTATCTCTTATTTGTAAGATTAATAAAAAAACTATGAAAAAATCGTAAAGCTTATAATCGTGGGAATCCTGCGTGTTTTTGTTTACTTGAAACTGCCGTGAGGGATACTTATTCGAGTCAACATAGAATATTTTCGATTTCTGTATAATGTCTGTGGTATACTTGATAGTGAAAGGTGCATATCTATGGAAAAGGGACCTTATTTTATCCGAATACAGCTGATCAAAAATTTTGAGGGGATTTTTTTTTTTTTTTTAACTTCGTTGTTTCCATACACACTTACTGTATGCAAAATACTTCAATCTCCCTTATGCTATTTAGCAGCTGCTTTATCGACATCATTAATCGACATCAACATGTCGATTTAATTTTAAACACTATTGAAGATGTTCGTCAAAATTCCGATTCCAAAGTTGCTGAACTTTAGAAAAACGCTCAGAATTTGCTTAGAACTGTAAAGAGGAAACCGAAATTCCGCAAATATCGTCACGCCAAAGCATAGAGCAAACTACAATACAAATGATCCTGAAACTTGTTTTAGAGTTACTGTCGTGGTTTCACTTTTGGATGATTCGATTGATCAGTTTCGTTCTAGATTCCAAAATCATAGATCTACATTATCATCTCTCAACCAACTTAATTATCAAGAATACTACTTTGAGCTCTATAAAAAATATTTGGAATGGGACTCTGTAAAAGCTGAATTAGAAATGTGGAGGATAAAATGGCTGAAATAATCTTAACTAAATCGACCAACATGTGCTATTGCAGCTCTCGGAGAATGCAACCAGCCCTTATTTCCAAATAATCACAAACGTTTAAAAATCTTGGTGACACTGCCTGTTTCCTCATATACCATAGAAAGGACTTTTTCTTCTCTGAAACGCCTCAAAATTTATTTAAGAAATTCCACAGGCCAGGAAAGTGAACGCAGAATTGTCATTTTTTTTAAATTTTTCTTTATTCATGATATAAATATTATGGTATTATTTGTGGATTTTTTGACCACCATGCTAGGCTGATGCCCGTGTTATGGTGGTCGATTCATTGACACCGACGAGGTAATTGATTTGCTCGTTGCAAAGAAAAGACTAAATTTAATGTTGTAGTTATAAAAATATGTAATAAGATTTATACATAACACCATTAAATTTCTTTTATCATTTTTTTTTAAACTTAACGTATTTCCAGTGGCGGACTAAGCCCGTCAGAGGCCCGGGGCGCCAAAGCTGAACGAGCCACCCCTCCCCCCTAGTTTAATTTTTATTTTAGTACAGGGAAAGTTGACGGCAAATCTGCGGTTACACAATGACACAATAGTAAGATAGTTAATTATGCCAACTTTCCACTGATGATAATGAATTAATGATAAAGTTTGACATTGTAAGGGTGTTTTCTTAATTAATTTATTTTTTGTTACAATATATGAAAGGGGAGGGGGGAGGAGGAACATAGAATTAGGATTAAGAGGCAAAGGACGGGAATATATAGGGATTGAACTTTTTAGTTTGAGTCATGTTGCTTAGTGAGTTTTCGTTTTATGTCATGTAAAGTCGAATTAAAAATGTCAATGTGGTAATAATTTAAGTTGAATGAGTGTGTGGATCTGTAGATAAATGAGTTCTGTTTGGAGTTGGTCTTGCAAAGAGGAGTTAAAAGTAAGCGACTGCCTGCTGTTGCGATTTGGAAAATGGAATGATAGGCGTTGAAGAAGAGCAGGACTATCAATTAAGTTACGTGTAATTTTAAATAACATTACCGAATCTGCTATATTTCTTCGGCAAGTTAACGTCTGCATATTGAAGAACTTTGCTGAGCTTTCATTACTAACATAAGATCAAAAAGAGCGGAAGTTAAGGTACCTTAAGGATCTATTTTGAACACTTTCAATTCTATTTTTGTGTATTGCATAGCCTGGGCTCCACACTTGAGATGCGTATTCAAGCATACTACGAACGTATTAAAGTAAAGAAATTTGAAAGTAATAAGATCGTTGAATTATTTACAGGAACTGGTTATGAAACCAAGCACAGAAGATGCGTTAGTGACTATGTGGTCGATATGTTTATTGAAATTCAGTTTACTATCAAGTATATTCTATACCTAAGGTCCTTAATTTCTGATTTGATGGATAATGCTTGATGATTAATTGAGTATTCGTGGATAAATATGTATGTTTTTATTTCTGGTGAAGCGCACGACGAAGCACTCAGATATATTTATTTCCAGACAATGGGCATTGCAATAAGTGTTCAAACGTTGCAAATCATCTTGCAGCTTCTGACAGTTAAGAAGTTAATGTAATTTTACAAGCTTTTTATTCAGTTCACATGGGCCTCCGTGTTCCCTTGATCAATCCTAAACAAGGCACCAGGACACTGTAAAAAAATTAGTATTTTTTTATTTAATTTTCTGAAAGATGCATTTGTTAATAATGCTAACACCAGATGTTTTAAGGAAATTCGTAAAATTGACGGAGATACAGCATTTTATATGAAACTGTTTTAAACAGTTTGTGTGTTGAATTATCCTTCAAAACTTCGAACGCGGTTTTCTCGAAACTACGTTTTTCAACCAGCCGAGCGTTTCTGAATTTTTTGTGGGATCGTTATTAGATAGCGGACGTAATCTAGATTTGGGTGATTTTTATGTCTGTTATTTGCTTTTTCTATGTATAATGTACATTAAATGAATAAATAATCATGCGTACTTACAGGAATTCGTGTTTAAATCGATCTAAACTAAAAGATGTGACAGTAAATATGTAAAAATCACACAAATCTGACAGGAGATAACGTCCGTTATCCAATAACGATCCCACAAAAGATACGGAATCGCTCGGCTGGTTGAAAACATATTAGAAAAACTAATATACATATCTGATTTGCATGCACCAAGTCTTATACTGTTCGAAAATTCAATTAAAGGGTCCCATCTATTTTTTTATGAACGCTGAAAATTTTCCATACAAAAATCGAAAATGAAATTCGCTGGTCCGCCATTTTTCCTTTTTTTTAGACATCAAAATTCCCTTACGTGGTGACAAAGACACTCGATTTTTGGACAGTATAAGACTTGGTGCATGCAAATCGGATATATAATTTTATAGGTTGTCAACCAGGTTGAGAAACATGTTAAAATGTTCGTCAAAAAAGCGTTCAAAGTTTTTCTGAAGGATAATTCAACAAACAAACTGTTTAAATGTTTCAAACGAAACAGTTGAACATGTATCATTAACTGTATGTTTAACAACTGTTTCTCCGTCAATTCTACGAATTTCTTAAAAATATTTTGTGTGAGCATCCTTAAGAAGTGAATCTTTCAGTAAATGAAATTAAAAAAATGACAAAAAAAATAACAGTGTCCTGGTGCCTTAAAGCCTTGTTTAGCAATTGATCAAGGGAACATGGAGGCTTTGGGGGCCCACCAGGACCCCTCCCCCCCCCCCCCTTAGTCCGCCACTGCGTATTTCTATAAACACTGTTCCACCAAACAAAACCCCCCCCGAAATTTTTCTCTGGCTACGGCCTTGCCTCATGCCTCTGTTCTGAATTATTTCCATTCTTTTAATTTGTGTTTTATTGCTCAGAAATATGTCTCTATTCAAAGTTGTCCATAGAAGTACATAAAAAAACACTTATTTTGTAGAAACAGTTTTCAACCGCCAATTGACCTAAATGTCGTTTGACATTGTTAATTTTTTATTAAATATTTTTGTATAAAAAGGTAAAAAAGTAAGGTGACAAAATTGTTTATTATACATTTATACAATAGAATAAGTTTTTTTTTTTTTTTACATAATCTGTCATTTTAGTACCTTTTTCGCATAAAAAAATCACGCGAGTCATTTTTACAATTTTTTTTTTGTTTGCATTCTAAATTTTAATATTTACAATAAATGTTGGTAATATTTATTTGTAATATAACAATTTGAAAGCTTATTTCATAACCTTTCAAAAACAGTTTTTAGTGTTCGGCTACGTTCAGAAATGTTTCATTTATAGAACTTTAATAATGATGCCAAAATAATATAAAGTTTTTATAAATCTGAGAGTTCGTTTAAGACAAAAAACTTGCACAATCGCAAAATACCTGAGTGGTAAACACCATTTTATATGTAGATAATTTTTTTCTGGTTTCGATATATATAGTCGATTCTGACATTATTCGCACTGGCTCTGGGAGTTGGGACTCTTGTTATTCACTTAAAAAATAGATAGTGTTTCAGTAAAATTTATTTCTAATACATTAAAATTTAATTAGGTTTTAATATTATGAATACAAATGCTTATCTATTTTTTTTGCAATTAAGTATAAATCAATAACCTTGACAAAAACTTGTTATTATGCTAATTTGTTGTTAAAAGATGCTAGCTAATAATAATTTTTATATATAAAAATGAATATTTCTTTGTTTGTCCCTTCTGCGTTCCTAAACCATTCATTCGATTATGATGAAACTTTGGTGATTTGATATTTGTATGCCAGTGATGGTTTTTGTAAATAATAGAGAGCTCTGGCGTTATGAAATTATTTCCTATATTATTCAACCGATAGCGAAGAAACTTTAGTGAGTTGTTGTGCACGCCCCCACAAAGGTTTCTATATATGCTGGTGAGCTCTGGCATTATGAATTTTTTATAAAAATTTACAATTGGTGGAGTGCGAATAGTTAGGGAATAGTTAGGAAGGGAATCCGGGAGGGGTGGGTTCGTGGGACAAGCGGGAGGGGGGAGGTGGGGAACGAGGGAGGGGAATGGTGACGAATGGGAAAGGACACGCAGGGAATATTGAAAGAAGGGTAAACGCAGGTAACTCCATTAATGGAGTGATTGCCGTTTGTGTTAACTAAAAACTATCCAAAGAAGCGAAGCCAGCCGTCCACAATGGAGTGCTGGTGCCTACCCTGATATATAGCAGTGAGACATGGAACTGGCAGAGGAAGGTTGAAAGTATACTGAATGCTGTAGAAATGAGATGCCTTAGGTGTACATGTGGTAAAACCATGTATGATCGTGTGATAAACGTGACGATCCGCAAATAATGCAAGGCTGATGTAAGTGAAAAGAGTAAGATTAAGAAAGGGATGCTCAGATGGTTTGGGCATGTAGAGCGAATGAAGGAGGAAAAAAGTGTAAGAAGAAAATATGATGGATGCTTTATTGGTTGCATTAGTTATAAAATTGACATTAATATTATTATTAATATAATTAATTGTAAATCTATTTATATTTTAAGTATGTGTGACTTTGATAAGAGAACTTTTCAGTACACAGTGGCTTATCGACCAAGACTTCTAATATTTTTTAATTAGTTTATTTATTTTATTCAAATATTTGGTTGCAATTTATGACCAATTTTAATTTTATGATCCCTGTGGCATAGGAGTAAGTGAACTCAGGATTTGTGGGCTCAAATTCACAAGGAAAACTTAGAATTGATAAAAATCAATATTTGTTTGTTTATATTTTATGTGCTGCCATACCGTTCATCCGATTACGATGAGACTTTGGTGATTTGTTGTACGCATGCCTGCGAAGCTTTCTATATATAATGCTGAACTCTGACGTTATGAAATTTGCATACAAATTTAGCAGCGCGCGAGTTTGAAAAATGTGTGTATTTCAAAGATATTGAAAATAAGAGATATGCAATTAAGGCCGCCTGACCGTCGGCGGACTAATTCCTAATGGACATAGCTTAAATACAGAAAGAATTAGTTCATTTAGTTGATATTTTTAAGGTGTGCAGTAGTATAGGTTAACAATATCGGCGATGCGAGGAAACACATTCCCACCCAGTAAAAACTGCGGATAGCACATGTCTTATATTTTAATGTCTTTGGTGTATTTTTGGGTTCGCGGGAATGGGTACGTGGGAGGGTCGAAGACGGGGAAGGCAGAAGGGGAACTGGGGACGCATGGGAAAGGACACGCAGAGAGTATCATTTTTTTCTTCATGATAATAAAATAAATTTTGCATTGTTTGCAGGCCAAGAGGTTGCAGTCCAGCGAGCTGGCGGCCATCAAGGTGATAAAGCTGGAGCCGGGTGATGACTTCGCCATCATCCAGCAGGAGATCCTGATGATGAAGGACTGCCGCCACCCCAACGTCATCGCCTACTATGGATCCTATCTGCGGCGCGACAAGCTCTGGATCTCCATGGAGTACTGCGGCGGGGGCAGTCTGCAGGTAACCTAACCTTACCTAACTTAATCCTATCAGCAAACATCCTGGGACTTTGATCCTTCTTCCACTGGAGGCCTGCCTCTCCTGACAGTTGCTTTCTCCAGCTTTGTGGGGTGCGGCTAACTGGACATCATCTTCCGCCTGAAGTTGCCACCGGTTTTTTTTTTATGCAGAAGTCATCTTATAGACATACAAATAACTAGACGAGAACTTACTGATGAGGGGTAAAAACCAACTATGGCGGGGCGAAGAGAGGAAAGAGACTTGTGATTCGCCAATAAATCAATCTAACAGTATATAGGCACCTCGCACTATAATATCACTATTTAGTTCTTGATAGTAAAATCTGCTTTTGAATGAATAGACCTTTTTATATGGGAGCGCGAATTGCATGCCACGGTATGAACAGATGTGTAAAATCCAAATTCGACAAGTAAGGTTCAGAGTATTTTCATAGTGGAATATTTTGTTTCCGTAGACACTTTTACAAATGTTTCATGATTTACTTGACCCAGTAAACAGCGGCTTTGTGTTTCGCGTCGCTATGTATCTCGATATCTAAGTATGTGTTTCATAGACATACAGCGTCCGTGCGTAAAATGTACGATGAGAGCACGACACTGGTCCGGACACGCCCAGCCGGTTCCGAAAAATGGTTCCAATGGGAGGGGGAAATAACACATTTTTTAACACGTAAGGGCATGTCCATATATTTTGTACGTCCGTGGGCATTCTTATGTCTCAGTCGCCACGTCTGCAACATTTCTGTGAGGAATACCGGGGGATTGCAAATACATTTTTTTTATTTTAACATTAGCTCTATACACGGGCTCTACACGTCATCTTTGGGGATGCTGTGTGGGAGGTCTTTTTAGAGAAAGTTTTGGGAAGGAAGAGGGTATGAGGGGTGGGTAAGAATCTGGAGGTCAATGTGTTCCAAGAGTACGAATTCATCCGTCCCACTGCATTGCAAGGTCATGAGTGTCCGGCTGGAGAGGTCAAAAGATCTCCCTCAACCAGCCTCTCTTGATCTGGCTTGCTATGCAGTAGGTGGGTAAACGCATTGGCCACCAAGATCAACACATTTGTCACCCCTTCTGATCACCCCTACAAACATAGCGAACCACTTGGGGGGACCTACGGCAGGGATGTTCGTTATTTAATAAATGGTTCCTGGGGCGGCGGTTCCCATACCCGCCTCCCAAATTCTAGGTCTAGGTTAATTCTAGGCCAGCGGCGTAATCCAGCGGTAAGGCTCTTGACTCGCACATTGAATGTCGCGAGATCGAATCCCGGCTCGGCAAATAAATTTTATTTGATTAATTTGTGTTATTTCACAATTTATTCATTTAAAATAATGTATAGTATATTTGCGGCACGTTCCAGAGTGGAAGATACTCTCAGTATCGCCCTGGTGTAAGACCACCATTCAGAATTGAAACGTTGCTTGAAATGACATTAGCCATATTTGGTGACCAGATCTGAATAGCCAGGTACTTTCCCACCTTCCTCTTCCCTATCTCCGTCCCCTCCCCACCACCTTCAGCCTCACAACATACCCTAATTGGAGATGCCATAGTCTCACTGGCTTCAGACAGGAGCAGTTGGGACTCTTGTGCGGTATTCATATAAAAAAATTGTTTTTAAAAAGTCTCCATTAGCAGTCTCTCCTCATCTGGCCCGCCATTCAGTAGGTGGACAACGCAATACCTAGACAAACCTTAGTCCCATGAACTTGGGCACATCTGCTGTACGGGACAGGCACTGTAGTCGCCAGCCGCACAGACGATGAAGTGGGAAGTTGCCGGCTGGCCGCTTCGACACCTAGGGAGAAAGTGGGGAAAAAATGTAGGGAGAGGGAAAAGTGGGGAGATTTCAGGAAAATTGGGTAAATGTAGGGAGAAAGGTAGAAGGCAAGGGGGGCGGAAGGGGGGTAGAGGTAGAGGGGAAGTAGAGGGGAAGAAGGGAGGTAGAGGGGAAATTTGCGCGATCGACCAATTTATTGTAATGCTTTCTTCTTGGAGGGCGGTCCAACCAGGGCGGAGAAGAAGAAGTCCAAGTTTTCCAGGGGTAGATCGGAGAAGGCAGAAGAGAAGGCGAGATGTTGCTGAAGCGGTGAGATCTGGAACTCTGCCGATCTGGCGGTCTAACAGCCGTATTTAAAGGGTCCAGAGACGGGAGTCTGCCCGTCTCAGTCCTTTGTTCATCTCAATTCTACGAACTGAGATGAAATTCTTAGAATTTTGACTGTTAGAGTTGTAAAACGCCACCGCGTTCGTTTCGCTATTGCGCAACGAAGCTGAGAGCGCCACAGAGTTTTATCTCGACCTACTCTCGATGCCTCTCCGATCATTCGTTTATTATGTGAGTTTGCACATTTTACATTTACATTTTACATTTTACAAGGTGTATGAACAGTCTGCACAAATTGGAATTATTTTATATTTATGCAAAACTGTTATACGAATACATAGGTTGCATAAATTCGAATTTGTGCAAGTGTTTATAAAGGTAAAAATACATAGGTTGCACAAATTTGAATTTATGCAAGTGTAAATAATAGAGATCTGCACAAATTGGACCCGTGCGAAGGTTTGTATAGGAACGGCTTCGCACAGATCGAATTTGTGCAAAGGAAAAAGTAAAATTAACATTAAAAGGTGTGTAGGTTTGTACACAGAGAGGGTGGGGTCAAGCGTTGTTCTTTTGTCTCAGGTCGACTGCTATGACCCCTGATTAATTTTATTATTTAATTAAGGTAGTGTGTAGGTATGTACACAGAGGGTGGGGTCAAGCTTTATTTTTTGTCTTAGGCTGACTGCCTGACCCCGTGAATATGTTTATTTTGTCATAAAGTATTACATAAAATTAAAAATAAATTATACTATAATTAATCTTAAAATACGTCCGGTACATACTCCCCCCGGTGCAGTCACGGCTGCGCCTAGCTGTCAGGACGTATATTTCGTGTCGCCCGAGGGTGGCAGAGGTTCCGGGCTGTATGAAGCGCTGCGTCTGCACTCTAGGTTGCGGCAGGCGTTCATCATCTCCGTGTGGACTCCGTTGTCTGAGGGAGGCCATATCGGCACGGAAAGCTGCTCATTCGCAGCAGTGGAGGAGAGGCCGCGCTGTATCAGGCAGCGGCCGTCGTCCGTCTGCTTGGGCCCATGCGCCGCCGAATAGGCGGGAATGGTGCCAGCGACTGCGCGGGGTGCGAGGGGTGCGGGGAGTGCGAGGGGTAAAGGGCCACGCACCACCGTCCGGTGGCCGATGTTTTTTCGGTCGGGCATGTGGGCAAGGCTCCCCCCGTCATTTTGGCTGGGCGTACGGGCAAGACTCCCTCCGTCATTTTGACCGGGTGTACGGGCAAGGCTCCTTCCGTCATTTCGACCGGGCGGTCTAGGGCCAGGCGATGCGGTGACACGTTGCGTCGTAGGGTAGGCGTCAGGCTGGTGCGCGTGTTGGGCACCAGAGAACACGCCTGGGTGCGCGTCAGGTAGCGCGCCAGGAAGCGCGCCGGGATGCACGCCAGGAGGGGCACCAGGGGCGTCGCCGTGCATGCCAGGCTGGGCACCAGGAGGGACATCAGGAAGCGCGCCAGGATGCGCGCCAGGATGCGCGCCAGTGGGCGCGTTGAGATGCGCGCCAGGGTAGGCACCAGGGGGCGCACCAGGATGGGCACCAGGGGGCGCACCAGGGTAGGCGCCAGGGGGCGCACCAGCATGGGCACCCGGGGGCGCACCAGGGTAGGCGCCAGGGGGCGCACCAGCATGGGCACCAGGGGGCGCAGCAGCATGGGCACCAGGGGGCGCAGCAGCATGGGCACCAGGGGGCGCAGCAGCATGGGCACCAGGAGGCGCACCGGGGTAGGCGCCAGGAGGCGCAGCAGCATGGGCACCAGGAGGCGCAGCAGCATGGGCACCAGGGGGCGCAGCAGCATGGGCACCAGGGGGCGCAGCAGCATGGGCACCAGGGGGCGCAGCAGCATGGGCACCAGGGGGCGCAGCAGCATGGGCACCAGGGGGCGCAGCAGCATGGGCACCAGGAGGCGCACCGGGGTAGGCGCCAGGAGGCGCAGCAGCATGGGCACCAGGAGGCGCAGCAGCATGGGCACCAGGGGGCGCAGCAGCATGGGCACCAGGGGGCGCAGCAGCATGGGCACTAGGGGGCGCACCAGGGTAGGCGCCAGGGGGCGCACCAGGGTAGGCATCAGGGGGCGCACCAGCATGGGCACCAGGGTAGGCGCCAGGGGTCGCACCAGGGGGCGCAGCAGCATGGGCACCAGGGGGCGCAGCAGCATGGGCACCAGGGGGCGCAGCAGCATGGGCACCAGGAGGCGCACCGGGGTAGGCGCCAGGAGGCGCAGCAGCATGGGCACCAGGAGGCGCACCAGGGTAGGCACCAGGGGGCGCAGCAGCATGGGCACCAGGGGGCGCAGCAGCATGGGCACCAGGAGGCGCACCGGGGTAGGCGCCAGGAGGCGCAGCAGCATGGGCACAAGGAGGCGCACCAGGGTAGGCACCAGGGGGCGCAGCAGCATGGGCACCAGGGGGCGCAGCAGCATGGGCACCAGGAGGCGCACCGGGGTAGGCGCCAGGAGGCGCAGCAGCATGGGCACCAGGGTAGGCGCCAGGGGGCGCACCAGGGTAGGCACCAGGGGGCGCACCAGGATGGGCACCAGGGGGCGCACCAGGGTAGGCGCCAGGGGGCGCACCAGCATGGGCACCAGGGGGCGCAGCAGCATGGGCACCAGGGTAGGCGCCAGGGGGCGCACCAGCATGGGCACCAGGGGGCGCAGCAGCATGGGCACCATGGGGCGCAGCAGCATGGGCACCAGGGGGCGCACCAGCATGGGCACCAGGGCAGGCGCTAGGGGGCGCACCAGCATGGGCACCAGGGAGCGCACCAGGGGGCGCGCCAGGGTGTGCACCGGAAGGCGCACCAGGGTAGGCACCAGGGTGCGCACCAGCATGGGCACCAGGGTAGGCGCCAGGGGTCGCACCAGGGGGCGCAGCAGCATGGGCACCAGGGGGCGCAGCAGCGTGGGCACCAGGGGGCGCACCAGCATGGGCACCAGGGCAGGCGCTAGGGGGCGCACCAGCATGGGCACCAGGGAGCGCACCAGGGGGCGCGCCAGGGTGTGCACCAGGAGGCGCACCAGGGTAGGCACCAGGGGGCGCGCCAGGGTGTGCACCAGGAGGCGCACCAGGGTAGGCACCAGGGGGCGCGCCAGGGTGTGCAGCAAGGGGTGCGCCAGGCCAGGAACCAGGGAGCGCAGCTAGGGGTGCGCTAGGGCTGGCACCAGGGAGCGCACCAGGCAGGTACTGCGTCGCGGTGGGGATGAACGAGAGCAAAGCAGCGAGCTGCCTGCTCATCGCTCGGTTCTCCCTCCGTAGTTGCCTCACCATGGCAGAGTAGTCCTCTTTGGCATCAGAGGACAGGGTGCTGCCAGGGCCGACAGGGTGTGGGTCGGCAGGGCTGGCAGCGTAGGGGCCGGCAGGGCTGGCAGCGTAGCTGACAGGGGCAGCCCTGCCAACAGGGCTGGCAAAACCGGCTTGGTGAGGCACCGCAGGGCTGGCAGCGAGAGACGTCATCTCGGGAGCTAGGAGGCGTGAAGGCGTGAAGGCGTGAAGACGATCATCCGGCTCGAAGGACCATGTACGGGACGGGCACTGTAGTCGCCAGCCGCACAGACGATGAAGTGGGAAGTTGCCGGCTGGCCGCTTCGACACCTAGGGAGAAAGTGGGGAAAAAATGTAGGGAGAGGGAAAAGTGGGGAGATTTCAGGAAAATTGGGTAAATGTAGGGAGAAAGGTAGAAGGCAAGGGGGGCGGAAGGGGGGTAGAGGTAGAGGGGAAGTAGAGGGGAAGACGGGAGGTAGAGGGGAAATTTGCGCGATCGACCAATTTATTGTAATGCTTTCTTCTTGGAGGGCGGTCCAACCAGGGCGGAGAAGAAGAAGTCCAAGTTTTCCAGGGGTAGATCGGAGAAGGCAGAAGAGAAGGCGAGATGTTGCTGAAGCGGTGAGATCTGGAACTCTGCCGATCTGGCGGTCTAACAGCCGTATTTAAAGGGTCCAGAGACGGGAGTCTGCCCGTCTCAGTCCTTTGTTCATCTCAATTCTACGAACTGAGATGAAATTCTTAGAATTTTGACTGTTAGAGTTGTAAAACGCCACCGCGTTCGTTTCGCTATTGCGCAACGAAGCTGAGAGCGCCACAGAGTTTTATCTCGACCTACTCTCGATGCCTCTCCGATCATTCGTTTATTATGTGAGTTTGCACATTTTACATTTACATTTTACATTTTACAAGGTGTATGAACAGTCTGCACAAATTGGAATTATTTTATATTTATGCAAAACTGTTATACGAATACATAGGTTGCATAAATTCGAATTTGTGCAAGTGTTTATAAAGGTAAAAATACATAGGTTGCACAAATTTGAATTTATGCAAGTGTAAATAATAGAGATCTGCACAAATTGGACCCGTGCGAAGGTTTGTATAGGAACGGCTTCGCACAGATCGAATTTGTGCAAAGGAAAAAGTAAAATTAACATTAAAAGGTGTGTAGGTTTGTACACAGAGAGGGTGGGGTCAAGCGTTGTTCTTTTGTCTCAGGTCGACTGCTATGACCCCTGATTAATTTTATTATTTAATTAAGGTAGTGTGTAGGTATGTACACAGAGGGTGGGGTCAAGCTTTATTTTTTGTCTTAGGCTGACTGCCTGACCCCGTGAATATGTTTATTTTGTCATAAAGTATTACATAAAATTAAAAATAAATTATACTATAATTAATCTTAAAATACGTCCGGTACATCTGCTATTTCACCAAACGTAGCGAACCACTTGGGGTGACCTACGGCAGGGATATTTGTTAATTAATAAATGGTTCTCAGGACAACGGTACCCATACTAACCTCCCAAATTGGAAATAGAGCACTTTCAGTGAAGTCAATGTAATGTTGTTTGATTTCAGGATATCTACCACATAACGGGCCCACTCAGCGAGGTGCAGATTGCCTATATGTGCAGGGAGACGTTGACCGGACTTTCCTACCTGCACAGTATGGGCAAAATGCACAGGTAAATATATTTATTCATTTGTTTGACATAATAGCTTACATTTCAAAAATAAAATCAACAATGTCGGCCTCACTGGGTAGCTCACCTGTGCTGAGGCCTCCATTTTATAAAACAAAAACAAAATAAAGTAAAAATTAAAATTTATAATTAAGTTTAAATTATAGGATAAATTGAATTATTTTATTACTAAAAAAAAATTTTAATCGGTATATATTACATATATTATGTGTTGTGGGTTTGTGAGTGATGTGTATTTTATATTGGTTTTGAGTGTTACGTGTAGTTGTGTTTTATTTTTATTTTGTAATGAAATTTTGGTAATATTGTCTTTTTTGTTCTTTAATCCATTTTGTAATTTTGAGTACGAAATTATTTTTGTTTTCTTCCATTTTAATTTCAAGGGTAAGACTGTTGAATGCTTTTATAGCATGATATTTATAGTGCCTTTGTCCAAAGCTTGTATTTACCGTCGGAGTTTTTAGGTTGTTTTTGTACGATTGTCTAACTGGTCTGTTAGTGATGTTTTGAGATTGTTGAAATTTGTTTTTCTGGTCAAAAATGTAGTTTAGCAGTGTTTTAACATATAATTGGCGTAAATCTAGTACGTCACAACTGTTGAATATTTGGTTTGTGTCAGTCAGTCTATGTTTTTTAAGTATTACCTTTAAGATCGTTTTCTGCGCGATTTCTAAGTGATCGATATCTGAGTTTGTTGCTCCTCCCCAGATAATTATTCCATATTCTATTATTGACTGACAAAGTGCAAAATATATTGTTTTCATTTGTTTTATATTATATATGTTTCTTATGTTTAGGAAAATGTGTATTGTTTTGAGGAGTTTATTTGTGATTTGTTTGATATGATGTGTCCATCTAAGGTTATGGTCAATTATGATTCCTAGATATTTTATTTATTCTGTTTTTTCTAGAGAAGGGCAACTGCAGATGTTAGTATTTAAACATTCGTGTATTTTTATGGTGTTTGAGTTGTTTCTTGGTTGTCCTGTACTATTTATACTGTACGTTATAAATTTTGTTTTCGATATATTTAGTGTAAGTATGTTTGAGTCTAGCCAAGTTTTCACCCGCGTGATTTCTAAATTTGATATGTTAAATACATTATTCCAATCCTTGGATTTAAACAGTAAAACTGTAAATATATTATATCATATACATACATCCTGGCTAAGGGCTTATCGTTTGCAAAAAACTCATTATGTCGAACAGAAGGTTGATTTTGTATATTTTGTGTTAAGTCATCATCAAGAGACAAGTAAGACAAAAAGGCAAAATTCATCAGATGTCAAAAGGCGACCGTCGTGCATTATCGATTGTGAAATTTCTGTGATTTTCTATTGCTTTCAATAGTTTGTCTATGCCTGTCGTGTGTTGATGTCAGTTGGTGTGGATTAATTGGTGACCGGCCAACTCAGAATGAAACCAACTCAGAACCACCTCAGAAAGGTCATTAAGAGTGATGATAAAAAATATTAAAAAGTTAGGTTAGGGTTACCGGCTATTTTAAAATTATTTTTTCATAGCTTTTAATGACCTTTCTGAGGTGGTTCTGAGTTGGTTTCATTCTGAGTTGGCATGGAACCGGATTAATTACCTACTTAACCGGTAATTGGCCGGAGCCGCGCGGATGCGTCGTGTCTGTACGCATGCGCGCGGAAAAAAGTAAAAAAAAAATATTTTTGAATGCGATTTTGACCCTTCTGTATACAGGATTTGTATGAAGAACAAGGTCAGAATAGCTTGCTCAAATATCGTAGAAGATATAGCAACTTGTTTCATTCACCTGGCAGCACCAGAATATTTTTAAATGATTTTTATCTGTGGAGTCGAAGTGTCAAATTTTGCCGCGATTAAATCTGATGCGGAATTCTTTACGAAAACATCGTAAAACCTATTAATTTATCAAATTAACGCAAGTAATGAAGTTTTAGTACATAGTTTATTATTCTAGGAATGCGTTTCGGTCAATAAAATATATGAGAGCTTAAAATTAATTAAAAAAACATTCAATTTAAAATTCAAAGTGGTGCTTCGAAATTCAAAATTTTGGAAAAAAGAAGAAAGGGTCGGTAAATGGTGGCAAATGACAGGTTAAACACAAATTACTATTTATTAGTAACTAGCTGGTTTACCCGGCTTCGCTCAGGACAACATTCGAGAGTGTTCTGGAATGTTCCACAATGATGTTCCCGATTCCCTATTCCCAAACATTCCACTACATACTCCGCCACTCCTTCCAGAACTTTCTAGAGCTCTATAGAACCTTCTAGAACTTTCCCCAAGACTGTTGTAGAAATTTCAAGAGAGCGAAACTTCCAGCTTTTATATCTTCAAAAGCACGCAAAATGGGAACCGTCATCCTGGAGGGAGGATACAGATCATCCACACCATATAACTCCCTTGATCGTATCGGGACTCGTTTCTGAGTTTTTGCGAGCCGCATGTTTTTTGGGCGTTCTTTTATAATATAATATTGATTATAACTACTTACATATAAGTCTTACGAATGACTATCAGCTTGTCTTATTATTTTTATGTTCGATCTGCAAATTTTCACATGACTAACATGAATTAATGAGGATTAACCACTCTGATACATCGCGAATATGCACTTTTTACGTCTTAAACGACATGTCAGATTTACGAAAACTTTATGTTATTTCCGCTTCACAATTAAAGCTCTATAAATGAAACATTTCCGAACTTAGCCCAATACTAAAAACTGTTTTTGAAAGGATATAAAATAAGCTTTCAAATTGTTATGTTACAAATTAATATTAACATTTGTAAACATTAAAATTTAGAATGCAAACATAAAAAAATGAAAATATGACTCGCGTGATGTTTTTATGTGAAAACGATACTAAAATCACGGATTATATAAAAGACAATATTTATTCTATCTTATAAATGTATAATAAACAATTTGGTTAACTCGTTTTTTATCATTTCATACAAGAATATTTAATAAAAAAATAACGATGTCGAACAGTGGATATGCAATTTGGCGGTCTATCATGTATCTGACAGAAAAGATTTTTTTTATCTATTTCTATGGACATCTTGAATAGTGATGGGTAGCTTGATTTATTATGGAGCTTCTCCTTTTTGTTTTAGGGATGTCACTAGAAAAATAACGGAGTTATGACGATTTTTGTATAAACATACGCGTTGACGTGTAAACACGCTTATTGTACTTAACTGATGTCGGCATATTAACGTGTATATCTGCTTATGTTGCTGAGTGGTTAAATGGCAAACGCACCGTCATCTCTGGCGTTAGCATAACTACTTTTAAGAGTTGGTGTTTTAACACAAAAGCAGTATTTAGCTTAGTAGCGCGATACGAAATACAGCTTTTAAGAAAACTGTCAAAATGTGTCATATTAACATGGGTTAGGCCAGGGGTTCCCAAACTTTTCCAAGTCGTGGCACACTTGGAAAATTTGAATTTTCTCACGGCACCCTAGTCATATTCTAATATCTATCTGTGGTAGCTTTGTTTCATTTTGTATGACTATGAAGAAGAAACTAGGTAAAAAAACTAATACAAATCGTATTTAAAATGAAGTACATTTATTGGTAGGAAAACATAGATGAAAATACAAAGAAAATGCAAATATAATTACAAAAACCACATACTTCCATATAGGTACTCTCGAGTTGTGAATGTTTAGTGCGACGGGTGAGTCTGCTGCTCACTACACAAGTTTATGAATCAGGGAAGGCTCGATACAGCTACTCTCATTTCTTTTCCACATTTTTTTTCGAGCAATAAAATATCGTGGCGCATCCGGCACAATACAGAATTGTATGATATTTATAAGGCCCCTAGCATCTCAGCACATATGAGACTCCTCAGACTGAGATGGGCTGGGCATGTACAGAGAATGCCGGATACACGTGTCCCAAAAAGAATTTCGACTGGACACCCAGGTGGAAAGAGAAAAGTGGGAAGACCCAGACTGAGGTGGGAAGACGAGGTAAGAGGGGATGCAGCACAGCTTCTCCAGGTACGAAATTGGAAGTCAGCCGCTGAGGACAGGAGGAGTTGGAGGCGACTGTTGCAGGAGGCCACAGCTCGATATGGGCTGTAGCGCCATCGAAGAAGAAGATAACAGCAACCGCTGAAAATCCAGCTTCGCACAGATATGAAGTCGCAAAGGGAATGAGGACCCTTACAGCTTTTGCACTTAGAATCGGATACTCATTTTCGATTGATACCCAAAACTCCGTCAAATCCGAACAACCGTATTTTGTTTTTAGGCTGTTGTTGCTCGAGAGGTCAATTAGATTTTCTTCTTCTTGCGGAGTAAAACCTTGTGGAGCACGGAAGGGATCTTGGATTCGTGCAAACTTCTCGACTTGGTCTTCTGCAAAGTACTTTGCAAACCAGTCAGTTAACCAGAGCGCGGACCGGCCATGCGGGTGTTTTTCCATTCCATAAAATGTTTGTATTCATGTCAATTTTGATTTTTAGTAAAGAGATTAGGGGCGCCTCGCGGCACCCCTAATCTCTCTCCGTGGTACCCCAGGGTGCCGCGGCACCCATTTTGGGAACCTCTGGGTTAGGCCGTAGCAAAAGATACACATCACTCTTCAGGAATAATCCTCACCTTTGTTATATTCTCTTTGGCAAAATACCCATCCTGGCTAAAGGCTCATTATCGCAAAAAGCTCATTCTGGTAAACAGATATCAATCACAGACCAAGGAAAAGATAGACATGCTATAATGAAAAATCTAGGCATCTTTTCGATGAGCTGGAGGCAAACTATGTGAGGGTTCCGGCATTTATTGAATAAATCATAACATCGGTTGTATTCTGACAGCCGTCAAGAGCTCTTCAAATAACGAACCCTGCGCAGAAAAATAAAGTTCGTCAAAGTAAGATAACACTTTGCAGCGCAGTCCATTTTAGTATTTTTCTGCGTGGGTTCTGAATGTTCGTTTTTAACCAAGCCGTCTAATATTAGGTAAATTATAACACATTTGTAAAAGTGTCTAACTAAATACTTTAACAAAATATTCGCTTTCGTTTACCCTATTTGGAATTTGTAGGTAAGGCGATACACCACATTGTGTAAAATTTTGAATCGGGCCTCTAACAATGACACTCCTTATGTAAGATTGCGATAAGGTTTAAATTCCCATTCAACCAGCCGCCTGTTTTGATTTATGCAAGAAAAAATCGTTGCGAAGAAATGTGTTATTTATTTTATTTTGCAAGGTTCTGTAACAAATATTAAAATTATTTTTTATAATTAGTAAACTAATGTTTACCAATTAGTTTAGTTAGTAAACTAATTAAAAATAATAATTAATATTTGACAAGTTAAAGTATTTCACCAAAAAATGTAGACATAATTTGTCTCGACGCCATCTAGTGGGAGAGTTAGCACTTATAACGCCTTTCTCACAAAAAATAAAGTTGGTTGTTTTCAGGTGAAAAATGTAATAAGCAGTAGTTGTTGAATGAAACACTAGTATATATTGAATTATTTGGCGGGTGGGAGATAAGCCGACGTAGCTCAGTTGGTAGAGCAGTTGACCGGATATCAGAAGGACGCGGGTTCAAGTCCCAATGGCGGCATTTATCTTTTCTCGGGAGATTTTTTCAATGTTGATGAGTGTTTCAGGCTAATAATTATTGCTTATAATAAATATTAAAATGTTTTTTGATCATTTTCTAAAGAACTTAATTGGCCATATCTTCTTATCTTACTAATATGTAGTTTGTATGTATGTATGTATGTTTGTTACTCTTTCACGCAAAAACTGCTCAATGGATTTGAATGAAACTTTACAATAATATAGTTCATACATCAGAATAACATAAATATAGGCTATAATTTATGTTGCTAGGTAGGAAGGGGACGTGGGAAGGGAACGGGGACACACAGGAAAGGTGATTCAGGGAGAAACAATGTATTTCTTTGAATATGGCATTGCAACGCGTGCCGGGAACCGGCTAGTTATAGAATAAAACTTAAACCGAAAAAGCTTTCATAAGTAGGAGATTTTGAACTTTAAAGCAGTTTATTTTTTTCTGGCCTATATAGAAAGGCTTATAAAAAAATGCTTGACCATTTCAAAAAGCCAAAATGTTTTCTACTTGCAGTATTTAATTATTAAAGCATTTAAAATGTTTCTAAGCGATCTAATTTTCAAACCAAAAACCCATGATTTTTCAATAAGTCGTAGTACTTCCCTTTATGTTTTGTATACAGTCAGCAATTTGCACGCCATTGTAAAAATTATTACTAATTCGTAAGCAGATTTTATTTTCGTGGACTAAATAGTTATATTACAAAGCAAGTTGCCTATTAATGATGAATGTAAGTAAGTCTCAAGTCATGGTGTTTGAAACAGAGAGTACGAAAACAGTATGCAATATAGTTGTGAATAATGAATACTTGGAGCGTGGATGAGTTTGTGTATCTGGGTAGTATGTTTACGAGAGATGGGATAGGCTGATAGAGATATTGAAAGAAGGGTGAATGCCGGTAACTCCATTAATGGAGGACTGAATGCCGTTGACGCTAATAAAAAAACTTTAAAAAAAAGCGAAGCTAGCAGTCCACAATGGTAGCCTGGTACCTTCCCTGAAGTATGGCAGTGAGGCATGGAACTGGCAAGTAAACTGAATGCTGTCGACATGAGATCCCTGAGGCGTATGTGTGGTAAAACAATATATGATCGTGTGAGAAATGTGGATATCCGCAAAGAATGTAAGGCTGATGTAAGCATAATGAGTAAGATTAAGAAAGGTACCCTCAGATGGTTTGGGAAAGTAGAGCGAATGAACGAAGAAAGTTGTGTAAGAAGAATATACGACGCAAATATGAATAGTAGAAGAAGTCGGGGACACCCGAGGAAGACATGGCACGATCAAGTGAATCAGATACTTGAGTCGGGCCATGTCAAAAGTCAGAATAATAGAAGAGAATGTATGAGACGATGTATGGATGTGAGTGAGGCAAAGAGTGTGTGCCAAGACCGAGTTGTTTGGCGGTCCGTCCTCTCTGCCTACCCCTACGGGGAAACGGCGTGATGGTTAGTTAGTTAATATTAATGGTAGAAGAAGTCGGGGACGCCTGAGGAAGACATGGCACAATCAAGTGAATCGGATACTTGAGTCGTGCCATGTCAAGAGTCGGAATAATAGAAGAGTATGTATGAGGCTGGGCATGTACAGAGAATGCCGGATACACGCGTCCCAAAAAGAATTTTGACTGGACACCCAGGTGGAAAGAGAAAAGTGGGAAGACCCAGACTGAGGTGGGAAGACGAGGTAAGAGGGGATGCAGCACAGCTTCTCCAGGTACCAAACTGGAAGTCAGCCGCTGAGGACAGGAGGAGTTGGAGGCGACTGTTGCAGGAGGCCAAGGCTCGATATGGGCTGTAGCGCCATCGAAGAGAATGTATGAGACGATGTATGAAACAATTTTGATCTACTTGTTTGGCAGTCCGTCCTCTCTGCCTACCCCTGCAGAGAAACGGGGTGATGGTTAGTTAATTAAATAGTGATATGTATTACAATGCAAGTTGTCTGTATACTGTCAAATTCATTTATTGATAAATCTTTTATCAGTCATTATGTTATTAGTCAAATACACTGTTTAATAATTGAATTTTACCACTCAGGGGAACTAGTTTCTATCTTTTACGTTTTACTAACAGCCTGTTAGCTTAACTTGGTGGTTTGAGCAAAGTTGTCGCAACTGGCTAAAAATGGTAGTCAGTAACTTTTCTGTTTCTTTTCTGTCGGTCGCGACGATAAAATAAACTAAACCTTAACAGAAAAGTTACTGACTACCATTTTAGCCAGTTGCGACAACTTTGCTCAAACCACCAAGTTAAGCTAACAGGCTGTTAGCAAAACGTAAAAGATTGTGCAAGTTTTTGTCTTCAAAGAACTGTCAGATTTATAAAAACTTTGTGTTATTTCCGCTTCGCAATTAAAACTCTATAAATGAAACATTTCTGAACGTAGCCGAATACTAAAAACTGTTTTTGAAAGGTTACGAAATAAGTTTTCAAATTGTTATATTACAAATAAATATAAACATTTGTAAATATTAAAATTTAGAGATGTTCTTATGTGAAAACGGTACTAAAATCACGGATTATGTAAAAAACAATACTTATTCTATTGTATAAATGTATAATAAACAATTTTGTCACCTCACTTTTTTACCATTTCATACAAGAATATTTAATTAAAAATTAACAATGTCTAACAGCACGTAGGCGATTTGGCGGGTGAAACTGTTTCTACAAAATAAGTATTTTTTATGTACTTCTATGGACAACTTTGATTAGAAATGTGAAGCTTGATTCTATATGGATCTTCTACTTTTTGTTTTAGGGTTGTCACTAGAACAATAACAGAGTTATAACGCTTTCCGTGGGAACACACACTTTAGCGTGAAAACACGCTTATTGTACTTGACTGCTATTGTTATATTGTCGTATAAACACGTTTACGGGTCGGAGTGGTTAAATTGAAATTTCTATACCTGGAGAAAACCGCTAAAAACTGTAACATCTCTAGCGTAAATAAATAATTGCTTTTCAATTTTTTGAATATCGAAATGGAGTAATATAATTTCGAAAAGTGATAAGTTTTTTATGTTTGTCTACCAATATTTAAGTAATTTCGATAAATAAAATGGATATAGCGGATTTTGATAGTCACTTCGTGATTTACTCACGATATAGCGACTTTTGAAACTCAACTATCGTGCGAGTTTCTAAATCTGCCATCTTGGCAAAATGACTGCTTGTGATTGGTTGAATTCCGATATAGCGGGTTTTGATAGTAACTTCTTGAATGATATAGCGGGTTTTGTTTCTCACTCGCAGTTTTAACATAGTTTTGGTTGTGGTAAGGGAGGTTTAGAAACTCAATTTTAGGTTCCTCTTGTTCCTCACAAAAATATGTATGATCAAGATGTCATACTCAGCCGAACGATAGTATATTTTTTGTGGGATCGTTATCGAGATAACGGACGTGATCTCCTGTCCGATTTGTGTAATTTTTACATATTTACTGTCACATGTTTTAGTTTAGATCGTTTTAAACAGGAATTTCTGCAAATATGCATGATTATTTATTCATTTAATGTACATTGTACATAGAAAAAGCAAATAAATCACACAAATCTGACAGGAGATCACGTCCGTTATCCCATAACAATCCCACAAAAGATATAGAATCGCTCGGCAGATCATTTTGTCAAAATATCAGATATAGCGGGTATTGAAATTAATTATGGGACTCAATTTATGTTTGTGTATTTGCAGGGATATCAAAGGAGCCAACATTTTGCTGACGGAGTGTGGGGACGTGAAATTGGCCGACTTTGGAGTTTCGGCGCAAATCACTGCCACCATCAACAAGAGGAAATCATTCATTGGCACTCCCTACTGGATGGCTCCTGAGGTAACATTGCTTATATTTATGAACGTTGTTTTTACATGAGTTAAGTTTTAGAATCTCGTCGATTCAAAATCCACACAATCCCAGAACTTCCTCTCCTTCCTTTCCTAAAAAGATTCTCCACACAGAATCCCCACAGTCTACATAGGCCCTGAAGGTAATTATTTTTCTCAGGGCATCCAGTGTGAATGTAAAAAAATATAAATATATCAAAATTTTGTTGAGTATCAAAATTCTGCACATTTTCGCACGTTCATACATGATTTTCCACACACTTGTCTCTGGGATCTAATTTTTACAGCATTCAGTCTACTTTCATCCTTCCTCTGCCAGTTCCATGCCTCACTGCCGTACATATTGGTATTAGCACTCCATTGTGGACTGCTGGCTTTGCCTCTTTGGACAATTTTTTTATTAGCGTCAACAGCGTTCAGTTCTCCATTAATGGAGTTACCTGCATTTACCTTTCTTTCAATATCTCTATCAGCCTTCCCATCTCTCGTAAACATACTTTCCAAATACACAAATTCATCCACCTGCTCCAAGTACTGTAGTGTTTGTAAATATAATGTAGTTCAAATGTCTCTCAACAGATGTCGTTGGTATACATAGTTTTAAGGTGTCTCAATAGGTGTCATTGGTAGTAGAACATGATAGAGACAAGTGTTGGGACCTGAATGGTTACGAAGATAGCCGATCGTATCCAATCTACAGTTAATTTGGGAAATTAGCAGTAAACCGCGAGTAGAAAGTCATACAATATGTTTTTTGGTAATCAGACGGTTACCTCCAGAGTGTTTTCTGTTGGTGTAAAAATAATCTCGTTGAATTTAATATTTCAAA
Source organism: Limnephilus lunatus (assembly GCA_917563855.2). Lineage (NCBI taxonomy): Eukaryota > Metazoa > Arthropoda > Insecta > Trichoptera > Limnephilidae > Limnephilus > Limnephilus lunatus. The sequence goes on along the minus strand of OU830592.1, from coordinate 104,755,013 downwards.
GTCTTAATCATGTCTGATTACATTTAAAAGGCATCGAAATGAAAATTTAGTCTCCTTCAACGGAAGTAATCTTTCCAACAGGGCCTTCATTGATATGCTTGGTGTTACTCTAAGTGACCAGCTCAGGTATGGGGGCTCCATCGAAACCAGAGTTAAGCTAACCTCTGAGAAGTCCCGCAGATACTTAAATAGTACACAACTGCTAACCCTGTATAAATCGCAAGTGCGCCCCACGGTTGAATTCGGCAGCCGCCTATGGTCTGGAGCTCCAGAATACCTGAAAAAACCCTCGACTCTGCAGAAATGGGCGGTCCGTTTGATAGATTCTCCCTCTTAACAAACAGATTGCAATCTTTAGAGCACAGGCGTCGTGTGGGTATGCTATCCTTGTTCTGTTGGCATTTGAATGAAAGATGCTTCGAGGAACTAGCATCATTGATCCCTTCGGCACCGGTGCATAGTCGGGAAACACGCCAAACGCGTGCCCAACATATGTACACGGTTGATATTTATTACATAAAAATTGCCGTTCTTGTCGTTTTTGAGTTCAACAACTCGGCTGTGGAAGGATTTTCCAGCCTCTGTGTTTCCTCCTTCCTATAACTTTCTCTTCTCAAAACAACCCTCCACACAGCATCTCAGTGACATAGGCCCTGGTGGAAATTATTTTGAGTGTGGAGCTAATGTAAAAAAAAAAATAATCCCTTTAAAATTGTTTCAGGTTGCAGCTGTAGAAAGGAAAGGTGGCTACAACCAGCTATGTGATATTTGGGCATGTGGTATTACTGCTATTGGTGAGTATATTTTTTTGTCTTTTGTGGGCATTCACAGGAGTTCCACAAGGCACCGACTTAGTACCACTATTATTTTTTACCCTTTTGTATTGCAGAACTGGCAGAACTGCAGCCGCCCATGTTTGACCTGCATCCGATGCGCGCGCTCTTCCTCATGTCCAAGTCGGGCTTCAAACCGCCCACGCTGCGGGAGAAGGAGCGTTGGAGCGCAACCTTTCACGCCTTCCTCAAGACGGCACTTACCAAGAACCCAAAAAAGAGGCCCACGGCGGATAAACTGCTCATGGTTTGTTATCTTCATTACTTCCATTGCCTTCTGAACACCTCAACCATAGGTCAAATGTGGAAGATATGAAAAAGGGTGGATTTTTCGCTCTTGAAGAATGAAGTACAGTGAAACCCGAATTTTACGTCCCCAGATTTAACGTTTTCCCGCCAATTACGTGTAATTATTTCGGTCCCGATATATTTTAGTACATTTATACCCCCTTTTTACGTTTTTTTTCCCACAATTTACGTCGAAAATATTCAAAATATGTGAGTTACGCGCGCTTGACACGGCCGAGCAGTGATTGGTCGGCAAACTGCGCGAAACGTGGTGATTGGCCGACATCTTTCCATTTTTAGCCGGCCGTGATTGGTCGGCGTACTGCTCGCAACGTGGCGATTGGCCGACATCTTTCAACTTTAGCCATGTGTAAAATGCTACAGCATCTGTCAGTTTGTTTATTTACGCATCTGTCATTTGGTTTTGACTCGATTTGTGATTTGAGACGCTTTTTTCCGACATTATTCGTGATAATCTTTTACACACAGTTTTTACGTTTCTTGTTTCGTTTTCGTTAAGTTAATTACGTTCGTAATGTCTCAACAAAGAAGAACTGTCAGTTCAGTGCGAGAAAAGGAACATTCTCGAAAAAGTTGATAAAACAAGTTGGTTAGTTTTAAATTGAATCGGTTTACACTAGAATGTCGTATTTTTACAAATTTACTTCGTATATATGAATTTAAATGGCCGGCTGCGGCGGAAATCGGCTGCAAAAATTCGATTTACGAGGAAATTTATCATATTTTTACAAATCAGCCGCGAAAATTTGATTTACGCGGACATTATGCGGAATTTTTACAAATTTATTTCAAAGAGGTATCTAAATTTAGAGTCGGCCGCGAAATTTCGATTTATGCGGAAATATATCGTATTTCGACGAATTTATTTAGAATATCTATACCCCCAGTATTGAAGAAAAGAACATTTTATTTTTTATTTAAAAAATCACATAGATTAGTTTGTTACATTTTTTCTGTTCTAATTCTTTTTCAATCATTTATACACATTTAAAAGTTTCGTCTAGAAAGCAAACAATGCTGGAAAAATAGATTTTAAGACCCTCAATGTACTTTATTGCTTCTTTTGTTGGAATAACATTTTTCTCTTCATATACATGATTATATTAATAAAAAATAAAATTTAAAGGGTTCTTTTCTTCAATTCACCAATATACATGATTAAATAAATAAAAAAACAAAATTTAAAATGTTCTTTTCTTCAATACCCCCCATTTACATTTTCCCTCCGTTTAGGTTTTTTTTTTTCGGTCCCTTAAAAAACGTAAAATAGGGGTTTTACTGTATTTAATATTTTCTCTTATTTCTGAATCATCGAAAAGAAACAGAAAGACATACTTGAGATGTAGCAATGGAGGAGATCTCTAATGAAATTGTTGCAAGAAATAAATTTACGCTTTAAAAAATACAAACAAAAATTCCAGCTATGACCGCCCTGCTATATATAAATGTGTCAAAAGCAGAAACTAAGGATGCAAAATTACGCAAATGACAAATTCAAGTGTTGACTGTATTTTACAAACAAATGCTATTCGCCATGTGCATTCAAATTTTATGTTTATTTCAAATTATTAAAATTTTAAGTTTTTTTTTTACATTTGCTCCACACATGCTGTGTGGAGGGTGTTTTTAAGGAAAGGGAGGAGAAGAAATTCTGGTAAGGAAAAAGGTATGAGGGGTTGGTAGGGATCTGCGGGTCTAAAATCAAGAACAAGCCGTAGAATAGAATCAACCCTTCACTGAAATATCAGTGACGGATGTACGAATCCGTCTGTCCCAACTGCGGTGGAAGGGGATGGGTCGAGAGAGGTCAAAAGGACTCCCTCAGCCAGTCTCTTTCGATCCGGCCCGCCACACAGAAAATGGGCAGACGCATCTGCCACCAAGTACTAGACAAACCTCACCCCATTAACCCAGACACCCGTGCTAAGTCACCAAATGTAGCGAACCACTTGGGGTGACCTATGACAGAGAGAGGTGTTGGTTATTTAATAAATGGTTCACAGGGAGGAGTGGCACCCATATCTGCCTCCCTAATTGCTTTATCATCTTTCAAAAATAGTTTTTAGTATATATAGATAAATATTCTTGTCCGTAGTGGTTAACTAATATTATGTTTGTTTTGCTTGTATGTTTGCAGCACGCATTCTTCCAATCGGACATGACTAAGAGACTGGCTATAGAGCTGCTGCAGAAGGTGTCCAACCCCAGCAGTGTGTTTAACTTCAACGCCGATCCTGATGAAGATGGAGTAAGTCCTATTTAATTTCCTCGCCTACTGCGTTTCTTTTCACTCATTCCAAGGATGTGAACCCAATGCTCTTTTTGTTATTGGTCCAAAATTGCCAACATATCTATAAACGCTCAATCGGTCTGTTAACTCCTGAGACTAATTTGTTGGCTTTTGGGAACAACCCATATAGGTCTCATAGAAATCGTTATTATCATAGTGAGAAATATGATGTATGTAAATGGCGTTAGAAAGGAAATACACTATGCTATATATTCAAATTCTAAAACTAAACACAAACGGCCTTACTAAAAAAAAACCACAGCACGACCGATTACCTGTGTTTTTGTAGCATCAAGGATACAACACATTTACACTAAAACACGAAATATTACTAAAAAAGAATTTCACTCTAAAACACGTTTTAAATTTGGCAACACTGCAATTTTTCAAATTTTCCATACAAAATTTTGTTTTCATTCATAGCCGCTAGATGGTGATGACGTCGCGCCTGCACAACTTGCCCGCGCAAAAAACAGCAGTTGGTTTTCATGCATGACGGGAATATTTTTTACTAAATGTTAAGATTTTACTGAATGATTTCTATTATAGTGACCAATTCACTCTTCTATTCATGTAATTAATATTTGCCGTGTTATTTGTGTGGTATTACATCAGTTTTATCAAGTTATTGCACAATAAACAGTATTTAAAAGTTGAACTGTCAAAATATTGTTTTGGGTTACATAAAAGTTCAAATTTACATTTTTAAATCAGTATTTTATGAGAATTTCTTAAAAGTGGTGTTTTTTTTAAAATATTAATATCAAATTCACGTGTTGGTAAACTTATCAAAGAAATTAACATCTTTAGTGGTGCAAGAAATGTGTTGAAATGTCAGAGATATTTTTAAGGTTATTTTTTTGGCATTAAAAAAAATTTTGAAATTTTTTTATTGTATGCACGAGGAAAAAGTGAGGTGACAGTTTCATTTCAAATTCATTATATAAAAGGTCTGTATTTTTTAAATTTTAATTTTTTTAATATTTCTGTACACTTTCATCAAAAATGTTTTGGTAAGAAATTATTTTACATTTTTTTTCCGTGTTTAAATCTTAAAATATGGCAGTTTTTAAAAACTAAAGTGTATTTCAAATACACAAATCTAAACGGTAATTTTATCGTAGTTTTTAAAAATGGTATTTGTTTATACGGCACCTTCAAAAATAAGAAATATATAGAACATTCAAAATACTTAGGAAAATTCCAAATTTCGTTCAGACATCATCCCTAAAACAGAGATAAACTATCCCCCCAGGCTGTGTAAACGGCGTGTATTTTTTTCCAAGAACAATTTTTTAATTAGTAATGTTTTCACATCCGCGGCCGTTTGACAATTGAATAAATTTTTCACAGGGTTTTTTAGTAAGGCCGAAAATAAGTAAAATGTACACCTTTATCAAACCAAAGAGATGTCTATATATTGAACAGGACCTTGGGATTAGGGAATGCAAATCACGCGAGATTGGGGCTCAAGCAATATTTTTTTTTTTTTTTACAGTGAATACTGCACAAGAATCTCAACTGCTCCCGTCTGGAGCCAGTGAGACTATGGCATCCCCAATTGGGGTATGTTGTGAGGCTGAAAGGTAGTGGGGAGGGGAAGGAGGTGGGGAAGAGGAAGGTTGGGAAGTACCTGGCTAGTCAGATCTGTTCACCAAACACGGCTAAAGCCATTTTCAAGCAACGTTTCAATTATGAATGGTGGTCTTACACCAGGGCGATACTGATAGTATCTTCCACTCTGGAACGTGCCGCAAATATACTATATATTATTTTAAATGAACTAATTGTGAAATAACACAAATTAATCATATAAAATTTATTTGCGCAGGCCGGATTCGAGCCCGCGACCTCCGGATTGTGAGTCAAGAGTCTTAGCCACTGGACTACGGAGGTCGTCAGATCTCGCAAGTTTATGAATAACAATACTGCGAGATCTCGCCAATTTCCAGATCTCGCGAGATTGGCAGTTTTGTATGTTTTTTTTGCAAATAATCACAATAATTGAATAAATTAGGAAAAAAATTATAAGTATTAGGTATAAGATAAACACTTATTTTCATAAATTTTTCAATGGACTTATATGGATCAAACATTGTTTGACGCATTTGTCTATAATTTTTTAATAAACTTCTAAGTAGTAAACTTTGACGTGCGTATCTATCAAATAACAAATGAAAAAAACAACCAGTCTTCTCTTTTAATATCAAACAAAAATCTTTTGTAATTCTTTTATAACAAACAAAACAACGAGAAGTAAAAAAAAAAATTAAACTCATTATCTAAGTTGAGTTGACTATTAAACTGAGATATTATTAAAAATTAAATTAAACTATATCTACTCAGTAGATCCATTAGATATTACAGATTAATTAACAAAATATACCAATTAGATAGAATATTAGAAATTACAGATTGCAACTTCGTCCGTGTCAGTCCGTGCTTCGAATAAGACGTTTTTATGGTCGAGTGCAATCTCGTTAAACTCGCAAGATCTCGTCCTTTTTTGTTCGAGATCAATCTCGCTAAAAAAAGGACGAGATTGCATTCCCTACTTGGAATATATGGATTAGTCCCAAAGCTGTTTCAATACTAAACATTTATCACAATTAAATTAACTCACACCGCCATCTGTTAGAAATTATGGAACTTACAAATAATTTACAAAGCATTGTCCTATAACAAACATTTAATTCGCGAAAATAAATATTGAAGTCGATAATCGACATAAAAACTATCATATCTTTTAAGTGGGACCAAATCACACACAGTAAGCCGAATTTCATCAAAGTCGGTTAAGTGGTTTCGGAGTTTATCTCGAACAAACATGGTGATGCAAGATTTTTGTATATATACTAGCCGGTCCCCGGCGTGCGTTGCAATGTCATTCAAAGAAATAAATTGATTCTCCCTGCATGTCCTTTTCCGTCCGTCCCCATTCCCTTCCACACATTTTCATTTATACAAATTTCATAATGCCAGAGTTTACCATTATATATATATATAGCCTATATGTTTCTGATGTATAAGCTGTATTATTGTAAAGTTTCATTAAAATCCATTCACTAGTTTATGTGTGAAAGTGTAGTAAACACACATTTATCCATAGAAACTTTCGCGTTTATAATATAAGTAAGATATCGACATCTATGTTTCGTTTCATTCCTTTGCAATTTCTATCAACTTGAACAATTTTTTCTTACTTTCCAGACAGTGCCGAACGTACCACACCGTATCGCTTCCAAACTCACGGTAAAATCCCGCGCAGCCGCCGCGTCGTCACAAGCGCAGCCGGCCGGCCAGCAAGCGAGACCGCGCAGTCTGCACGGAGAGGGAGCTGCTGGTCAAGACGACCCGGCTGGCGCCAGTCGTCCATCTGGCGTCTTCGACGACTCGCCCATCATTGATTTGGACGCTGATGATGAACTGGAAGAGCAGTGCAGGATCAATGCGGGGGATTCGGATACAATGAAGCGTGCAGGTATTTATTTTATTTATATGTTTTTTCTGCATCAGGATGACCGAACCATTCTTCTTCTCAAGGCCCGTTAACCAGCGGCCGATTATTCAAATTTAGACGAAAGATGGTCTTGCGATCGTACTCTTGCAACTGTACAGGGCGGTTCCGATGAAAAAGATTGATTATTCCCTAATTCTATAACTCAATATCGATTTTATTTCTTTTAAAATTTACTTATACTTGTAACGTAAATAGTTCCGGGGAACCATTTACTAGTATTATACATAAATAGGTAGAGCAAGCGAGTCTCCTCAGGATTGTGGATGGAAATACGGGATTCTCCCCAGCATGATTAGGTTTATCATTTTTGTTTGAAATAAAAGAGTTCTTTACTAAATAACAATATTAATTGTGTATTTCAAAAAAACATATAGCCAGGGGGTTTCAACTACCCCAAAACAACACCGGTAAGGGCGACCAAATCAACAATAAAACAAAAAGCAAATCGCATACCTGTTGGACCAAGTCATGTTTCCTGAAATAATTCTAACACTCAAGAACGCTTGTTTGAACTGTCGCCGCGAAGACGTGGGAAAGTAATCGGGGAGCGCATCCATGGGACGCAACTGCGCCAACTGCAAATCGCCAGCGCATATCCCGCTGACTCTGGCTATCCGGACAGCCGGGCAGCAGGTTCCACCGGATGACCAGGATTCCGGCTGAAGTCATCAAGGGACTCTGGGTATTTTGTCAAGCGCAAGGCAAGATCCACGTCAAAGGCTTTCCGCCAGGAATTCGCCACAACTACTCGAGGCAGACGGCAGGCAAGGGCACAAAGGTGTTCCGTCGCGTTTCATGTCACTCTTCGACAAACGATTACGCGGATTTATCAAAATGCAAACATCGCGTGGCACAAGTAATTCACCCACCGACAGCCGTAACGCCCGCTTAATTACTCCGGGTCGCGTTTATCAAAAATCATCTTTAATGATCCGGCTCGTGGTTTTAAATAATAAAATATCAATATAAGGGATTATCCCATGTTAAAAACTTGTAAAACTGACACCTAATTGACGAGTCGAATATCCGTCGGCTGCCGTAACGGCGGATATTCAAAAAGTGCCGGAAACTAGAAACTAACGTTGCCACCCGCAAAAATAAAAATCAAAGGCGGTTCAACAAATAACACGAGCGGCCAGGTGAAAGTTAAATAGGTCACGAGAATAATTATTCGAATTTAATTATTATTATCATGACATACTCCTCACGCTTCGACCATACTTTATCAGAGGGTCAAAGTATTTCCGCTTTGCAATAAAATCTAAATAAATGTTACATTTTTCAACGTATCCGAAAACTAAAAACTGTTTTAGAAAGATGGTGAAATACACTCTCAAATTTTATAATTTGAAATATTAAACATGTAATTTTTGAAATATTAAAATCTAAAATGCAAATATAAGAATTTTTTGAAAATGCTTCGCCATACTTTTTTTTAACTAGTACATATTTTATTAGATAAATGCGTTCATAAACGTTATTGTCACCTCACTTGTTTTATCATTTCATGTAAAAATAATTAATAACTTATAAAGTTTCATAATTTTTCTTTCAAAATGCTGTCAGAAATGTACATTGGCTTGACAAATAAATTTTATTATTTATTTGTATTATTTCACAATTAATTCATTTAAATTAATATACAGTATATTTGCGGCAAGTTCCAGAGGGGAAGATACTCTCAGCATCGCCCTGGTGTAAGACCACCATTCAGAATTGAAACGTTGCTTGAAATGGCTTTTAGCCGTGTTTGGTGACCAGATCTAAATAGCCAGGTACTTCCCCACCTTCCTCTTCCCTATCTCCTTACCCTCCCCACTACCTTCAGCCTCACAATATACCCCAATCGGGGATGCCATAGTCTCACTGGCTCCAAACAGGAGCAGTTGGGACTCTTATGCGGTATTCATATAAGAAAAAATGAAACTTTGGTTTCATAAAGGTGTACATTTTGATTATTTTTTGGTTAACTTTTAGATTTGAATATAAAGCGTGGTGTTTTCTCTTTCTAACACCATTTAGATCATGTTTCTCGCTATGATAGCAAGAGAGACACAACGATTTCTATGAGACCTGTACCAAAAGGGAACGAATCAGCCGGAGAGGTTAATTAAAAATTCTGAAACCAAAATTTTTACACATTAACGCTCCTTGTTGTGTTTCCAGTGAAATCCTGCTGTCCGCGGCGAGTCGAGGACACGGGCTGGGACATGCTGGACCTGCTCAGCGACGTGCAGAACACGTGCCCAGCGCCCGCAGACAAACTTCCCAAGGAAAAGTGAGTACCGCAACAGTCAGGGAACAGACAAGCAATCACACAAACAACAGACACATCACTCAGCACACTGTAGGGCGATTTGGTGTTAGATGGAATTGGCTACGCGGCATTTGCGAATCCGAAGGTTGCAGGCTCAAATCCTGGCATGTCAAATAAATTTTGTTATGATTAAATTGTGTTATTTCACAATTTATTATTAATTTTAAATAATATATATTATATAGTATATTTGCGTTATGTTTCTGAGAGGTAGATACTTTCAATTTTGCCCTGTTGAAAGACTTACATTGTTATAAATGACTTTAGATCGCAATTTTTGAGGCGGGTATGGTTATCGCCACCCCGGAAACCATTTGTTGTATAACCAACACCTCTGGCATAGTTCACTCTAAGTGGTTTGATACATTTGGTGACTTAGCAGGGGCGCCCGAGTTCATGGGTTCAGGTTTGTGTAGGTCCTGGCGGCAGATGCATCTGTCTGCCAGCTGCGCGCGTGGGGCGGGCCATATCGAGTGACGCCGGTTTGGGAAGGGATGGATTAATACGACCGCCAGGTTCTTACCCAATCCTCATTAACTTATTACAACTACTCTTTCCAAAACTTCTTGTCCTTCCTTTCTTTAAAAAAACCGTCCACACAGCATTACCAAAGATGATAAAGCCCCTGAGGAAAATTGTTTTCCTCAGAGCCTCCTGTGTGGGGTTAATGTTAAAAAAAATATCCATAACCTTCCTCTTCCCCATCTCCTTCCCCTCCGCACTATCTTCAGCCTCACAAAATACCTCAATTGCAGATGCCATAGTCTCACTGGCTTCAGACGGTTGAGAGCAGTTGGGACTCACATTTGTAGTACTTTGAAGAAACAGTCACACGTATTTTGTGTATCAACTTTTGTCTCGCCATTGTTTAATGTGTAAGAAAGAGCCGCAGCATTATAGCGATATATTGCCTTTTTTTTTTACTGTAACAATACCGATACCGTTAATCGTCACGGTAATTATAAAAATGCTCATTTTAAGCGACTACAAATTCAAAGAATTTCTTTTTCGACTTGCGATTAGAATAGGCACTGATTCTGCTATCGTATTTAATACCATTTCGTCTTATACACACAAACAACATTAGCACACTCATACAAAATCTGAGCATACAAATTTACAACACATATTGTTGCAATAGGTTATGTTGGAAGACTTGATGAAATAATGATAACGATGCAAAGAGATTAAATTATGAAATTATTTTATATCTTTTTATATGTTAACTGGTCTAACTTAGGGTCTATGTTTTGAGGATAAGAAGTAGTGAACAGATGTAGGAGGGAGAGAACACAGAGGTCAGCAAATGTTCCACAGCCGAGCTGTTGAACTCAAGAATGAGTCGAAGAAGCGATTGGTTATTATGTGACAAATGTTTACCGTGTACAAATATTGCCGAAGGGATGGTTGATGATAGTTCCTCAGAGCATCTTCCATTGATTTACCGGTAGAACAAGGGCTGTATTTTCACCTTACAGTATATTCGGTCCCAGTACAGTACGCCCAGTTTTTTGAAGGCTAATTTAACTCTGGCTTCGATGGAGCCCCCATACCTGAGCTGGTCACTTAGAGTTACACCAAGCGTATCGATGGAGGGCCTGTTGAGAAGATTGCTTCCATTGAAGGAGACTAGATTTTCATTTCGATCCATTTTAGACGTAATCAGACATGATTGGGTCCTTGAAACATTAAATTCGACGAGGTTATTTTTACCCCAGGAGAAAACACTCTCAAGGTAACCGTCCATTCTTTGCTCAAAGCCCTCCGAGCTATTGGGGTTTGTGTGCTCTTTGGAGGCTTGTCAAACAAAAAGCTGTCATGGACTATACTGTCATCCGCGTAACAATGAATCGGTGCACATGACAAGAAGTCGTTGATGTGCAACAGAAACAAAGTCGGAGACAGAACCGATCCCTGTGGGACGCCACCATTATTGGGTCTTTGAAACATTAAATTCAACGAGATTATTATTATTATAAATATATAATGTTAATAATAGTCCTTGTAAGATTGCCCAATAGTTGAAAGTTCAAACAACCGCCAAGAATAAATTAATAAAAGACGGAAACTTCCGAAATCCATCTGTTCCATATCGCATTCGCGTGCCCATTCGTTGCGTCCATTCTCACTACAAAGTAGTTTCATCTGTGTTCTCGATGACGTAGGGTTTGTCATAGCGAGTCCTAGTCTAGTGTACGTGTGGAAGAAGGGTCTTACATGTGAATTTCAGTTTATTTTACCGTGCACTCATCATCGGAGACTAAATTTACACAAAATTACATTATACAATCAATTCCAGAAGGACATAAGTGACCAAAAACTGACACAAACTGATATACAATTTTATGATTTCAACATGCATGCATAAGGTGTATTTTCCCCTAACGTTGCAGAGTACACAACTTTTCAGAATTTCATTGCTTAGTTAACGAATCCATTTGAAATAGATTTCACAGTAAAATAGTTTATCTCAGATTATTTAGTATCAATTATCACTATTTCTCCAAGTCTCCTTCATTAGTTTCATCCAGTCATAATTAATGTACATCATTTTTGCTTTTTGTTTGCTTGGGCATTTAATTTTGCATAGTTTTGAAAATATGATATTATTTTTTCCTAAAATGTCCTTAACATAATTTTTTTTTAAATTTGGATGCTGCATTCATTACTGTCTACGGCATCTCCACTCGGGGAATTTTGTGAGGCTGAAGGTACTGGGGAGGGGAAAGAGATGGATATTTTATTTTGGAGGCGCATATGGGTACCGCCACTCCGGGAACCATTTGTTGGATAACCAACACTACTGCCATAGGTCACCCCAAGTAGTTCGCTATATTTGGTGACTTAGAAGGAGTGCCTGGGTTCATTGGGTGAGGTTTGTTTAGGTATTGGCGGCCGGTTCAGGAGAGATTGTTCAAGGGAGTTCAAATCTAGACATCTCCAGTCGGACTCTCTTGACCCATCGCCTTGCACCAGGGCGATATTGATAGTATCTTCCACTCTGGAAAGTGCCTCTAATATTCTATGCATTATTTTTAATTCATTAATCGTTTAAAAGTGATTCTTGCTTGTGTAGTGGTGTACTATATTGTAGGACTACTGTGGGGTAAAAGGGGACTGCGAGAGGGTGTTCCAAACTATTTTGAACCACTATCCATTCTCACAATATACCCTAAATTGGAGATGTCATAGCCCCACTGGTTTTGGACCGTCAAAGACTTCTGTGGTATCACATAAAACAAATTACTTCTTAATAATATGAATGTTAATGGCATTTTAGGAACGTGTACGTACAATATATTGTCTTTGATTTACTGTAGATTTCTGCATTGTCTATTATGTGTCCCCTCCATTTGTGTACAACAGCTTAACACACATAACTTTGCAGTCCATGATTTGGAGTCACTAGCGTAGATTTTGTAGTCACGATAAAATCAATAATTAAAAAAAAAAGCATTGCTTTTTCATTCATTCTTTGGACGACTGCAAAGTTACATGTGTCAAGTTGTTTATTTAATTGTTGGTGAATGATTCCAGTAGGTATTATTTACAAATAATTACACATTTTACACATCCCGTAGAAAAGTGTTGCAAGTCAAAATTTTCTATTAGAAAAGTGTCATAAGTCAAAAATTTCTACTAGAAAAGAGTCTTAAGACAATTTGTTCTGTTAGAAAAGTGTCATAAGTCAAAATGTTCTATTAGAAAAGTGTCATAAGTCAACATTTTCTAATGAAAAAGTGTCAAGTCAATATTTTCTACTTTACGTTTTATCGCATAAAATTAAAGTGATTATGATTATCTGTGCCCCGCGAATACCGTATTTAAGTTAGATCACTCCATCTCCGTGAGATATCGCTAGTATCACTTTTCGACGGGACCGCTCATTCATCATTCATTCATTTGTTTTTGCTCTTCTGCAAAATTATCTTTTTTGACGTGCGACACTTTTCTATGGGATGTGCGAATATGTTCTAATTTGAGGATTTTCGACTGCCTTGAAGTTATAAAAACTCTTTATTTTTTTTCATGACTTATAAAAATAAATAAATTTATAATAATTATAATTTTATATACATATACATATATGCTCTCATTCTCTTATGTACCATAGTTGCTGTAACTATTTTTCTATTATTGAATAATTAAAAACATGTAACTAACAATTATTTACTATTAAATCGATATATCAAAGCGTAATAAAGTAAATGACGTTGCAAGTTGTAAATAGTTGCATTAATGCGAAAAATGCAGATAGAAAAGTCGTGTAAATTTCTTAATGCCAGAGCTCAATTTTTAAATCATTTTGCTGAGACAAACATAAATACGCTTAGAAGAATATTAAATAATAATATGACGTATTATCTTTTTAAATTTAAATAGATATTTCAAAGCTCCGTAATCCGCAAAAAAAATAATTGTGTTAACCTATTAATTCCAGACAGAAAAGTTTCGAAAAATTTCATGTCTCCAGAGCTCAACATTTTTTCAAATGGATTTTCTGCTTTATAGTTGAGATTAATAATGTACAATCGAAAAGTCTCAGAAAATGCACAAAAAAAAAACAATTTCCTTCCATTTATTATTATTATAACTATTATTTATTCCATAGAAAATAACTGATTTAATATGAATTATAAATTCTTTGCTCAACGTCTGTCCCCTTTCAACCTATTGTCTTGTATTATTTATTCCTTAAAGAATAACCGATCTAATACATATTAAGAATTCTGTGCTCATCTTCTGTCCCCCTTCAACCCATTTATGTGTATTGTATTATTCATTCCATTAAAAATAACCAATCTAATACGTATTATAAATTCTATACTCTTCTTCTGTCCCCCTTCAACCCATTGTCTTGTCTTATTTATTCCATAAAAAATAACGGATCTAATACATATTATAAATTCTCTGCTTATCTTTTGCCACCGTTGAACCTACTGTTTTGTATTATTTATTCCATAAAAAATAACGGATCTAATACATATTATAAATCTGTGCTCATGTTCTGTCCCCCTTCAACCCATTGTCTTGTATTATTTTAGAGTGAGACTCCGTGTGAGAGAGTGTGCCATAACCGGCGAACAAATTATGAAAATGAGCCTAAGGTATTCTTGTCATAAAGGTCAATTTTGCTCGATCTCGTATGACCATGAGTTTGATA